>JANXHW010000002.1:153104508-154354508 GCA_026170595.1 Plestiodon gilberti rubricaudatus | reverse complement strand
ATATTTAGTGGCAAAGACATGTTTGTTGATAATATGCAATATGTACAATAGCAGATACGTGGTACATGTAAGTGTTGACAGCATCCCTGAATCAAGTTTTGAAGTGGAGTATGTCTTATCTGAGCCCAATTCTATGATGCCTTTACAGCCACTCTCTAATATGTGGGCAGTTTGTTAGGATGGCATCCGAGCCAGCTCAAGACTTCCCAACATGGCATGCCAAAGCCTACCTCCCTTACCTGATAATACGCTAGTGTTCTAGCTCAGAACTCTCCTCCTCCCCTCCACGTTTCCTCTTCCTCTCTGTCCCCCTCTTCCTTTTCCAATCTAGGGTGTGGAAGGAGGTGCTTTAGAGGCAACTCAGGCAAGA
The DNA here is from genome assembly GCA_026170595.1 of Plestiodon gilberti rubricaudatus. Classification (NCBI taxonomy): domain Eukaryota; kingdom Metazoa; phylum Chordata; class Lepidosauria; order Squamata; family Scincidae; genus Plestiodon; species Plestiodon gilberti. The sequence continues at coordinate 154,354,138 of JANXHW010000002.1, read as the reverse complement.
AAGCAGGCAGAGATGAGTGCCTCCCACAAACCTGCTGACTGAAGCGATCACTTCAGTTGGCCTCATGCATGGACCGGCCCTGAATGGCAATAATGGGAGCGGGACTTTAGATGTTTTCCCTAACCTACACTCTTCCTGTGATGTGCGAGTGTGATACAACTAATCCCAGTTTTAAACAGCATTTGTATAACTCCAAACAGCATTCCATTCATCAGTGGTGTCACTCCAGATTCACATCAATGAGTTGAGCATTTGGACAAGGTGTTCTGTGGATAGTTCTTGTCAGGAACCTACAGTGATCACCAGAGTGGTGATATTTCTGATTCAAAGGGAGAAACAATTCCTGGAAAGGGAGAAACAATTCCTGGCAAAGAAGATGGGTATATCCAAGAGAGGGCAGAGAAGAGCCTTCTTGCTGAGCATTCTGGTGAAGAGTAGGGTAAGGAAATGTTAGCCTTGCCTTCCCCCGTTGATTCCTTCCCCCCAATTTAGTCTAAATTTAGGTTGTAAACACCTTAGACTAGGGACCTATCTTTTGTTTGTTACTCTGGAAAAATGCCATATGTAGTGATGATGCAGTTCATCATCATCATCATCATCATCATCATCATGGAAATAAGGAGATAGAAACACCATTTCCTTATTCAGCAATCAATAGAACACTAATTATTGCCTTCCAGCAGATTCATCCAAGGTGTAATCTAAGTCCAAATGTCACTTGTACACCATGTGTACATATCTTTCCATCTAACGATATTTCTGTGCTATGGTTACCTACTTTATCTGACAGGAGAGGGAGAGAGAATGCTTTGTTTGCCTTTTGTGCTTGTGTGTAAATTTTTCAAGGAGGTATGTTCATGAATTCCCCTTCCGGGCTGTTGTGTCACATCTGGAAGTTTGTGTAGGAGTTTATCCAAGCACTGCAGCACAGTTACAGCTTTTTCTCATTTAAAAATCATAGGCTGGCATTTTGAATTGAGGGCTGGGGAGAGAAGGGGGGTGGGGGAGTTATCTGCCAAATGTGAGGCTGGAGTAGAATTGTAAATGATTTCCAGAAGTTTTCCTGTTTTTTTTTTTCTTGCTTTGCTCTCTTTAAACAGCACAGATGCAGGTCTAATTGAAATTACATCTTTATCACCTTTTTACCTATTTCTGTTAGATTTTGTTTAATTAGCTTCACTTTGGCTTCTTAATGGAGTGCCACACAGTGGAATGAAAACAGGATGGTGAGGCACTGCGAGACTTGTTTGGAGAGTCAGGATCCAGTGGAAGGTATCCACTTATTTATTTATTTATTTTTCACATTTTTATACCGCCCTTCCTCCAAGGAGCTCAGAGTGGTCCTCCCCTCCTTTTTTTTTGTCCTCACAACAACCCTGTGAGGTAGGCGGGGCTGAGAGATAGTGACTGGCCCAAGGTCACCCAGGAAGCTTCGTGGCTGAGCGGGGATTTGAACCTGGATCTTCCAGGTCTAAGTCCGACTCCCAAGAGATACTTGTGCAATATACCAAAAGAGGAATTGTATTCTTCAGATCTGCAAGGGTCAAGTTTGGTTCTTGCCTCTTGCAGGAAATCCGGAACAAGGATTCCTACAAGTGACTGAAGGCAGAGTCTCCCAAAGCCTGGTTTCAATTTGTAAGGGTGAAAGGAATTTCTGAAGTTCTTGCCTCAGACAAGGCTTGCCACCTCTGGGGGCGGTGGGGGGGGGGAGAGAAAGAACAGCTGCTCTTCATTTGCATACATTGATATAGTTAAATGTATGTACTTTTAAAATGAGCTCAATTTAAGTGCGGGGTAAATGAAGGAGGAAAAATGAAAAGAGGTGTACTTGTTCCATATAAATACAGAAAGTAAACACCCCACAAAAAAAACCAAGTCAGACTGGCTGAAAACGTGCCAGGTTGTAAGCTTACCCCAGATGCCAAACCACTTATTATTGTCATCACTGCTTACAAGAATTTTACCACATGGAATAAACCTCAGTTTAGCTGTCTGAGGGGGCCTCACTGGCTCAGGAAGCCTGATTTAGGAGCCTGGAGAAGGCCCCAATTCAAAGCAATCTAGGAATCTAAATCAAAGCTCCCAAATTATTGTCAGAAGTGGGCCTCCACTTTAAAGCAGCCTGAGTTTGAGATCTATCTGTTAGATTCTGCCTTGATATATCATCATATTACCCTCCATCATTTGACAGATGAAAATAGTTGTGCAGAGCATGAGGAAGTACCTCCTCACAGATAACAACAGGCATGAATTGACAACTGCCAAGAAGTCTGGTAATTTGTAACTAGACCCAGAAACACGGTTTTTTTTTATTTTAGCATAACCCCATGGCACTCCCCCCCCCCCCCAGTAAATCATATAGCTCCGCAATGCTACAGTTTTCAAAATTTTCAAGCTCAAGACAGCAGACTTCTGATAATCTGGCATTTTTGGGGACCTAGGTGATGCCAGATTATTGGCTATGCTGGACTCTCTGGAGGACTAATGCCAGCTGAGTGGTGAAAGGCAAAGAGTGGCATTTTGGGCCGTGATCATCTGGCAGGAATCTCTTTTCACTCCACCTTCCAAGAGTGCCAGCAGCATGGAGAGGGTGGGAATCCTGGGGCTGGGGATGACCCTCCCCTCAGTGCTGGTGAGCAGAGAGGCGGCTCCTCTTGCCTTTCTCAGCAGGGCCAGGGCAAGAGCAGGAGAGAATATGGAGGAGGTGGAGGTCTGTGCCGGAGCAATCACCAAGCTCTGGCTGCCTGGTCGTGAGCTCGCTGTGCTTTGACCCACTGCTGGCTGTTTGGGCGCTGAACTAACAGGAGTGCTATAGTACTGGATGCCGGACTACTGGAGTTTTACTGTACATAATAATAGGAACATTGTTAGGGAGCTAGTGTAAAGCTAGGAGAGCTGATATTCTGTCAACTAGAGAGAGCAAATTGGGTGACGTTCCAAAATTACAGATCTGGTACACTCGCAGCAACTTTGCAACAAGATGTAGAAATGATGGCCACTGGTTTGGACGACTGTAAAGGGGATTAGACAAATTGCCTTCATGCCTGGCTGCTTGAGGACTTCCTGGAGGCATCCGATTGGCTCTTCTTCTGTTCAATGGGATGCTGGTCTAGATTTGAAGGACTTTGGGGGCTGATCCAGCTATGCTCTGCATTTAGACCAGGGTATTGTTGGCCAAGAGAAAAATGGCAGGGAGGGGGAATTGTGGCCTGCTGCTTCTCCTCTGCAAACTTCCCACTTTTCCACTGCCACGGAGAAGCAGTGGTCAGGCATCCTAGACATTCAAGCCAACATGTAGTTCAAGTCTAATTTATTGATTTATATATTTAGAGCAAGATATTCCCAAGGAAGGGAACAGCAAAATAATTGATAAAATAGCATTAGTAAAACAATCAAAGTTCCTAATGGTTGAAGATTTTGCCAATTAAGCATGAGTTGTCCATCATCTATGCCCATCTCGCTTTGGTGAGCTTGCCTTGGAAGCCCTCCTTTCCGTGTGATCCATAGTTAACCCTCTGCATCGTTCTTTCTCCATTAAACGTTTGCTTTGGTCAGCTGCTTGACGCACCTGTTTGTAATGAAAAAAGACTTTCTAGCTGTGCAGGCTGGGGGGGGGGCACTTTACAGAGTCTGTTTCTGTAGTGTGATGACTTGGATGCACTGCCAGGGTTTTCGTAAGGAAGAATCTTTATCAAGCCATTCATCCCAAAGCAATTTGTACTATACAAAGAGAGAGTGTGTCACTCATATGAATGATATAATTACAGGCTACAGCTTCCTCTGCATTGAGAGAACTTGATGGTGGCATTTTGCTTGCTGTCAAGGAAGATAAGAATCCCAAAACATTTCGGAGTACTACAATGCACCATACGCACTTTCAACTACTTATTGTGGTCATTATTTGTTTCCTAGATAGTAGCACTTGGAGGCCTTTATCAAGATCAGGGTAGCATTGTCCAAACAAAGATGCTGTAGAAACTCCCAAGTTCTGGAACGGGGTGCTGGGCAATGAAATGTTCCATGTTACTCTATGACGGGGCTTGTCTGTATTCACTGTTTGGCAGGCAATTCCAGCTCTTTTCACTATTAGGCAACCCCTTTTTTTCCAAACACATATGCCACACAGTTCATAGATGGTGCTTTGTCGTGACCGTTGGATGGAGTGGTGGCTCTTGGAGCAATTAAAAACCCTTCTCATCAGTTTTTCCTATCTGTAGGATTTTCGGATGTCCAGAATATCAGAAAATGCCAATTTGTCAAAATGTTCTACCACCTTCTACATGTTTTAGGTTCCAATCCTATATACACTTACTAGGGAGTAAGTTCCATTAAGCTCAATGGGACTTACTTTTGAGTAGATATCTATAGGATTGCACTGTTAGTCTTATTAAGGTGTAAAACAACATATTGCCTAGTTTCTGATCCTCTTTCTCCTAACGTATAGACCTATTTTGCCCACATTTTCTATAGGCATGTAAAATCTGATTCCCAATGGGGACAAAAAAAAAGGATGCAAGGCTGCTAATGGGCATGCTCAGTAGCACTAAAGAAGAAGTTGACAAGGTGGGATTTTAGTTCACATCAGCCACAACTATGACATCTGCATCAGCCACAACTATGACAGAATATTAACATGAACTATACAAATGAATGACAGATGGATTATAAGCAACAGAACAATAAATACAGTATATGGACTATGTGGTCGTGGGAGATTGGATTGTCAAGTTGGGGACACCCCGAAATGTCAGATTCACGAGGAAGGATCTGGTGCTCACATCATTGCGCATTATTGAATGACCAAAAACACTTTGGTGCTGGGGGTGGAGCCCTACAGCTAAGGGATGGGAGAAAAAAATCAGAGGGAAAAAGTATATTTCTTTTAGAGAAATAAAGTTGGTTTTTTAAATATTGTTACAGCCGGTGGGTACAGTGGGTGGCGCAGTGGGTTAAACCGCTGAACCATGAGCTGTCGATCGAAAGGTCAGCAGTTCAAATACACGATGGGGTGAGCTCTCGTTTGCTTGGCCAGCTCCTGCCAACCTAGAAGTTCCAAAGCATGTTAATGTGAGTAGATAAATAGGGTACCGCTTGCGGGTAGGTAAACAGCGCTCCGTGTTCCAGCCGCATGCTACGCGCTGCAGCAAGGAGAGTCATGCCGGCCACATGACCACGGAGGCGTCTTCGGACAACGCTGGCTCTTCGGCTTTGAAATGGGGATGAGTACCACACCCTAGAGTCGGACACGACTGGACTTAATTGTCAGGGGTCACTTACAGCCGGTTATGCTGCTGCCCCACCACTCTGCCTCTTCATCCTCTCCTTCCAGGACAACTAGAGGTGGTGCGATGGCATGCCAGCAGTGCAGACGAAACGTTTTTGGGAAAGGAGGGGGAGGTGGCAGAGGGTTGCCAAAACCGAAGAGTCAGGGTCTGCAGAACCCAAACCTTGAACTGAAAACTTAAGATTTGGGGTGTGCCTTGTGTCTCCAAACTTCAAACTAGTGGGTGTTTGGGCAAAAACCCTTGAGTTAGTTCCCTTGGTTCTTATGCCCTGGTTCAAGAGAGAATCTTGGTGATGGACTCCCTGACTGGTTACAGATGGAACTGCATTTTCTTCAGAACTGCATCATTTTAGACAAGCCATACTCCACATCCAGCTAACCTCAAGTGTGTGCTTCAGCACTATGTGTTGTTCTTTTGAAAGAGAGGCTACTGTGCACATGCACACATGAGGGAGAACAATTCACACCGGAAGCTCTTGGGAGAATAGCTGGCGCTGCTGAACAAGCCAGTTTCTTTTCAGTTTAAACTAAACAATCGAAGCTGAAGGATGAGTTGCCTCTTCAACGTTTCTGTAGCTCTTCAGTGGTCTCGCCTTAATTATTTTCACTTTTGTGGGACTGCTTGAAAGTGTGCCAGGGAACTGCACCCTGGTAGTTATATAGACCTGTCTGTGTTTTCAAAACTGTTGAGAATGGACAGGGTGAAGTGTACAGCTTCAGTTGGCAGCCACAGTGGCCTATTTTGGGGGGAGGGGGCAGCAAGGCTAGCACAACTAGCACCCAAACCATGGCTGGCCTGCAAAGGAAGGGAGGCAAAATGGCAGCACACTTCTTTCCCCCTTCCCTTCTGGAAAGAAAAGAAAAAGAAGAGAGATCTAAAAGACGAAAGAGATTCGGGGTGTGATTTTATTTGGAGAAAAGGAAGGGACTGCCGTTTGGTGTTCTACTTTGGACAGCAAAATGCTGCAACCCAGCACTGTGTTTGGTTGAGGAGGATTTGTATTGCTGAAAGGAATTCCCAAAGGATAGGCCATCATATGTTTTCAGTACTCCTGCACTGAATCAAGACCTGAACTAGGGTTTGGGTTTGAGGGTTAGGGTTAAGGTTAGGATGATTCTGATGACTGAAAAATTATTCCCCAGAGCTAGGCAGCTGACTTTTTAATTCAGAAGTTTTTGAAGCATCCTCCCATGTGGTGGTCATAAATCTGCAAAGAAGAAGCCAGCCAAAACTCTATCTTGTCTTGCGCTTCCCCTTGGGCACCAGCACCATCTCTACCTCTGTGAGAGCAAGTTAAGGAGATGGGCTGTGATCGCCGTGTTCCACCTCTCCTTGCTGACCCCACTGCTTAATGGGCAAGGAAGAGTGTGAAGAGGGGGTGGCGGAAGAGGTGGGCTGCTGTTGCCCCAATTCAGTTCCCACTGGCTGTCAATGTTGGCACCTCTCTCATCAATTTACCACTTCCACCAACTCTCTGCTCAAAATGGCCTCTTCAGTCGGCCTCAATCATTCCTAGCTGGCCCTGTATGAATATAACCAGTCTCTTATAAACTTATATGGACAGACATGCCTCCTGCCTGCCCCATGTTTCACCCAGGAAGACTCTTTCCTTGTCCACGACATGCCCCCCTCACCAACATACCAGGACCGGCAGAGCCTCTCCCAGCAGCTGCCACTCACGGGGCGCTGCTGCTGCTGTCTCTGGCAATAGCCTGGACGCACGTGACAATGCGCTTCAACCCCCCAACAGTGTTTGTGATGCTGTAAATCGTCTACAGCGAAGACCCTGCCCGTAGGATTGGGCTATGAGTGACCTAACATTCACTTGGCAGGTAGAAAAAAATGGGAAACTACAGCTTTACAGAAGTTAATGTTGCCGTATCGTCTAGAAATTTAGGCACTTTGGCTGCCATGTGAAAGGTAGCAGGAATGATATGAGCGCACTCTTTGAAATTCTTACTGTTGCTTTAAGGGATGGGGATAGGAAAGGGAGAAGCAAGTCACTGCTTTCCAGAAAGAAACAGAAAAAAGCATACATTTCTCTTCCCCATTCTCCATGAGCTTCGTTGTGTCCTTGAAGAAAAGATATGAAAAGCCATTCTTCCAGTAGAGCAGACATTGTAATGTCAGAAGAATATCTTCCATTCCCTTCAGTGATGTTTGTTTCTAGTACCTGGTAGGAGAAGAATTTAATGTTCTAGTACTGGATCGTGCAAATTATTAGATGTCAACATACAGTTTGCATAATCGGGATACCATATTTTATGTATGTTGCAAATTCAGGTGCTAAAATATTTGGTAGATTAAAAAAAGAGTCTCAGCAGCTTCAATGGGATCCCTCCCGGGTGCTCAGAAAGCTTACTAGATCTGTGTGGTTTGCAGAGCCTGGGCCTGGGACGTGCCTGTGCCAGAGAGCTGGAGGTCTTTGTGCCTGCCTGGAGGAGAGTTTATGGAAGGCTTGTTCAGTCTTCTGGAAGAAACACAGCTTCACTGTTAAAGACAACTAAAGCCCTTTGGGTATTTCAGTAAGTGAGGTACTTGACCCAGCACTGCTGTGTACGCACTGAGGGTGAAAAATGCTTACGCAGTGGCTCTACTGGGCTTTTGCTCTGCTAGGTGCCACAGGCTTTGCTCGGGCATGGAGTGGTGGGGAGAGAAGAGCAGCATAGTTCAGAAACATTCCTCTGAGTCCTTAGTCTATGTCAGAGGTGGCCAACCTTCCACCATTTGGGCCCAGTGGCGTTCTTACGCCGGGGGCGCTGGTGTGCTGCGCCCCAGGCGCGGAGTGGGCACGGTGCTTCCGGGGGGGCGTGGCGCCGGAGCCCGGCTGCCGAGCCCCCGGGAAGCAGCGCGCCCACTCGGCGCGTCACCGGCTTCCGGAGACGCTTTTCTCCGAAGCCGGGAAGCCCTCCTCCTTGCGACCGCTCAGTTCGGCGGTCGAGGGCTTTGTGAGCCGGCCGAACGCGTTGCCCACTTTCATTTGGGCTTTCTGCACATGCGCAGTCGCAAGGAGGAGGGCTTTCCGGCTTCGGAGGAAAGCGTCTCCCGAAGCCGGTGACGGGCCGCTTCCGGGGGGCGGCAGCCGCGCTCTGGCGCAACGGGGCGCTCCAGCCCCCGCCCCCCGGGTGCCAGAAGGCGTTAAAACGCCACTGTTTGGGCCTCTGTGTTTTTAAGAGTTGCGTAGAAGACAGAATCTTGGCAGCTGCAATTGCTGATGGTGCTGCGAAAGCAGCTGCACCTGCTGAAATGCCCTCACCTATACAACCATTTAAAGGTCCAGGAGCAGTCAAGTTGAGAGGTTGGACACCCCTGGTCTATGCGTTCCTTCATGCAAGCATCCCATTTCCATGTATTCCAAATGAGTAATTTGCTTGCTTGCTACGCCTTCCATCAAAGCCAAACAGTATGCCAATAAGCGTCGACATGGCTGCAAAGCCAAGGGAGCAAACACGAGGTGCACTTCCCCTTCTTTATGGAGCTGCAGGAGGCCTCTTGTTTTGGGCTGTCCAATACTACACTTGTGACGATCCGTGTAGCCTTTCTTCCAGATGAACAGTTTATAGCTCAGGGAATATGCCGTTGTCGTTCATGTGCTGAGGGATTTCCAGAGGTCTTTCCTTAAGGCAGTTCTTCAGTTGTGAGAATACTGTAAAAACCCTAAGCCCAACCAGTATGAATATGAAAAGCTAGAACTCTGTAGAGAAGGTTTCTTGCATAATAAGCATTCATGGCATTCTGTTGTTCTACATGCAGGATTTTTTTGAGTTGGGATGCGTGTATACAGTATTCGGTCTTGTGATTTTCCCCCAATACTCCCCCACCCACCCATATCCACATTGGCTGCTTATGTACCGTGTGGGATCCACCCTTCCAAGAAGTTGGGGAAACTTTTGTGAACCTTTCAAGCAGAGTTCATGGTAGTTTGAGAAAAGACGAACTCTTGAGTGCTTTTGTAGTGTGCTGAATGCAGAGCAGGTTCTGCTTCATAATTGGGAAGGGGAGCAGAGGGAGAGAGAAAAACTACTTTTTGATCTGAGCGGCTGACATGCTAAAGCTGACAAACGAATGTTTCTTCCTGCTGTTTTTTTTATTTTGTTTTGTGTACTGCAGCCATAGAAACACAGGATCAAGTCCCTAGCAGGATGAAGTCCTTCTCATTTCTAACCGCCCTGTTGGCAATCTTTTTCCCTTCTTCCTTTATTCCCTCCTCCATTACCAGATCTGTCAAGCACTTTCTTTCTTTCTTACCCTCCAAAGCAGAACAATGAGCTGTTTTTCTGCCTTTGGGTGCTTAAAATAATTGAACCCCATTGCCATTTTATTGGTTGTGATGGGGGAAATCTTATATGCTGCCACTTTCATCCCCCTCCCTCCAACTCCTCCGGTGACATCTAGTGGTTTTCCCCCTCTAATGCTGCTGTGCCCTGCTTATATGCTGCAAGGAAGCCTGTCTGTTGCCTAGGTTGAGCATGCTCAGTGTGGCCGTGGCTGGCCTGTTTCAGTTTATTTCACATTATTAAAACCACCACTTATGTGACACTAGAATGAGCAGGCTGTTGCTGCTGCAGGAGTCTAAGGTGTGAAAATGGATACATGGAAACCACAGAGGCAGTTCAGAAAAGAGGAACAAACACGTGACTGTTGGGGGCTGAGAATATTTCACAAACCCACACACCAGCTGGCTCAGGTGACCATCAGAAAGGCCTGAAAGCAGCCAAAGGAAAATCCACTCCATTCAGACAGGTTTGTTTTGCATTTGATGCGTCAAATTAATGGGCTACTTTCTCCCCTCAAATCCCACCCTTCCATCACAAATGTGTACCTCCTTCCTGTTTCTGCAAGCCCTTACCTTTCTTGTGAGTCAGCATGGGTTTTTTGGGGAGGGGGGCAATCTATGGGACAAGCGATTTGGTCACACAGGACAAGGACGATATATGATATTGAGAAGAAAATGGTGGTTAAGTATGGAAGCCAACTGATAAGTGGCAAAACAAACAACTCCAGTTAGTTTTTTTTCTGAAGGTTTACAGATGTTAGAACAGTGTGTAGTACAGGACTCCTTTGCCCTTTTGGATTTTGTGCAACTCCTCACTTGGAGGCCAACAGGCTCCCCCTGGCTTCCATGTGCTCTGGGTTCAGCTTTCAGGCAATGGCATAATATGGGGACATCATGGCTTTTCAACTCTTGATTCACTGTCTGGAAACCCAAAGACCTACACGAGGGCTTTTTAGGTTGATCCATCAGTTTAGAACCACAATGCTAACAGAGCTTGGGATACCAGCACTGGCTATATCCAAAGCTGGTGAAGCACTGGCTTTATGGAGAACTTTTCTTCCATGACCTTGACATGTCCCTAACTTCTATTGGTATATAAAAAAATATAATTTGAACTGGGAACATGTTTGAGCAACCATTGAGATTCTCAGAGTGCTTTCCATATACGCTACCCAGGGGTTCTCAACCAGTGGTCGGACAGTTGGAGTGCCAGAACCTCACTCCGACATGGCGCTTTTGGCGGTGTGTTTTTGCTCCTGGGAGGCTCCTTCTTTGACCTTTGGCCAAGCCTCTTGGGAACATTGAGAAGGGGCCACCTGCCCAGAGTCTCCTACCTGCGTTTTCTGACCTCTGAAAACCCGGAAGTAACTGGCGATGATGTCATCGCCAGTCATTTCCGGTGGTACACAGCAGGAGAGTGGCACCGGAGGTGGTACACGGCCAGAAAGGGGTTGAGAACCCTTGCCCTAAACAATTATCTGTTCTGTTGTATTCTTCTTTCTATCTAGTGAATTAGTTACCTATATCTGAATACCAAAAGGACAAAAAAGTGGGTCGGGGGGGGGAGGTGGGATCTCGCATTATGCAAAAAGTCTGTTTCTAAACCACAGCCCTCCTTGCTGTGGGCACAAATCCTAACAGTGCTCCTTATAGATAATCACCCCCCTTGCTTTCTTCAACTCATTGTATTCCATTTAGTGTATGTGTGTTTTTAAGCTCACCATTGTTTTCCAGTATTGTGTTTTCCTCCCCATTATTTTGACTGACTTTTGCGTTAATATTATTTTATACATCAGGGGCAGAATGGAAGTTGGTGTATGTGTGATGTAGCTATTCGAGGAGTTGTGATCTCTGCATTTCATTTTGCAGTTCAGCTGGAAAGATCTCGTTTCCAAATACACCCACACACAGACGCAGAGAGGGAGAGAGAGGAAAAAAAGACTTGCAGAGAGGAGGGGAAGATTGGGGAGAAGCATCTGGGGAGATATGCAGAGACTCTAATGAAAGAAAAAGATACGAAAAGCTGGGCTCAGGTGGGGTCAAAATGTAGGATGCATTCTCATCACTTGAGATGTGGAAGAAACGGGGGACACAAAACTACCTTTTTAAAAATCACAGCGCTCCTGAAAGTGAACAGCAAAAGCTGCTATATTTGTGCATGGCTCTGATAAAAGATGGTAACTTAAAAGTCAAATTCAACACATGCCTCGCGGAAGAGGAATATGCTGTACAAGTAAATACAGCTTGCATATTGCAAGCATCGATCTGCTCCTGACTGCCACAGGAACCCCCACCCCCCTTTCAATCTGAAAAGTGTTAAAGAAGTGTGTGAAGGGGAAGCCCTTCATTTTGTGTGCCGTGTGTGTCCCATTTTCAGATGATCTATATTCTTGGCGGATGCTAGTGCAGATCTCCCTTTCTTTCTCCAGCATCCTGTTCCATCTGTGTTTTGAATTGCTCTGTGTTGGGACAGCGAGCTACTGTTGTGATGAGACAGACTTCATGCCCCAACTCTCAAGAGAGAAAAGTTTTTAAAATGCCCCATTGTCAGATTTTCCTAGTAATTGGGTGTTTTGGACTTGACTTTGTGTCTACAAAAATGGAGTTTTCTGTCTGCTGTGGAAGTGCCTCAACTATTTGCACAGCATCCTTTTCCATGAGTGACTGAGTGATACCCAAGCACATCTCTACATCCGACAGATAAATGAGAGGCAAAAAATGATATGCAAGGGGAGAATTCTGACAGCAAATTTGTTTAGAAATCTTGGGAGATTACTAGGACCCAGGTTGTTTTGCAGGAGTGATTTAATTACAGATTCCTTCAAATGTGTGGGTGAGAGAATTAAAATGTCGGAAAACCACGTCCAGCAATTTTCTTCTGTTGAGCCGAGTCCTATGAATCGGTAATACATGAGGATAGTCAGCTTGTATTTTCCCAATCTGCACCACCACCCCATGTAAGTCTTGCTGGTTGTTAAAAGGATATTCTAAGATATCATCCAGGCCATTATACTCAACAATAAAAGGGCAGGGATGGAGAAGGCAATAAACCATGTGTAGAGAGTTGCCTTAGTACTTCGCTTGGACAACTGCGCTGGAAAATGTGGGGCAATTTAGGGATAGCCCTTTAGGGATAGCCCATACAATACTCCTTGTACCAGTTGCTTGCTTTAAAGGTGCGTCTTTGCCCAGTTAGCATCTTCTAAATAAAAATAAAATAAAGAATAGACACTTGAAAGCTTGTACACTTTCACCCAGATAAGGTCTATCTTATTTTTTCCCTGGATGAATGAAATTCTGCTAGGTTTGCCAACTGGTCTTTAATAGCAACTTGACGTGCAAAATCAGCAGGCAAAGCTCTTCACAACATATTCTCACCTGCTCATGTCTGCGCATCCAACTACGGTTAAAGACACAGCTATATAGCACAGCTATAGCAGCTGACTGAAAAGTTGACACACTGGTTCCAGATAACTGTCTGGGAATACCAGACACTGAAGTTCAATGAGTGTTGGACAGACCTGATTATCTGGATGAGAAACCACTGGAAGCCTTGAATAAAAGTGGGAAGTATGGATATATATATATTTTTTAAGATGGCAACCTTAGATGCCCCGCTTAAGAAAAAAGAAAGTACAAAACAACTTTTCCAATGTCTGTTCCCACCTTTTAGTCTTGTTATGGGCACGGCACATATATAAAAAAAAAAAGGCAGGCTGTTTGATTATTTTTATTTATTTATTTATTTATTTATTTACTTTTCACATTTTTATACCGCCCTTCCTCCAAGGAGCTCAGAGTGGTGTACATATTTCCTCCCCTCCTTTTTTTTTTGTCCTCACAACAACCCTGTGAGGTAGGTGGGGCTGAGAGATAGTGACTGGCCCAAGGTCACCCAGGAAGCTTCGTGGCTGAGCGGGGATTTGAACCTGGATCTTCCAGGTCTAAGTCCGACTCCCAAACCACTACACCATCCTGGCATTTCTGGCATGCAATTTTATCTGCTGTAATGAAGATCTGTGATCCTGGCTTGGGTGTGGTGATCCCTCACACTAGGGAGGAGGAGCCAATGATCAGCTGGGTTTTGGAGTGATGGATGATGATGTCATCAGTTGTTGCCCGCTCTCAGCTGCCAGCACTGAAGGTGTAGGGCTGGTTCTAGCCCTTTAAAGCCACCCCACAGCAGGAAAAGGAGGAGAAAAGGCCAGAGTGGAGGGAGGGAGGGCAGGCAGAGGAAAAGGGAAGAGAGGCCCCACTAAAGAGGGAAGGAAAAGAGGAAGCTTAAGAGGGTGGCATGCAGAGGCAAGGAGGGCCCTGGAAAGGGAGATAGAAGCAAAGAAGACTAGCAAGGGCTTGGAAGGAGAAGAGTTCAGGGGAATGAGTTCAGGGGAAGACAGGAGGAGAAGGCAACAGGCTCCCTAGGAGTGCTAGGGAAGCCCAAAGAGGTGGAGTGGCAACCAGCCAGAGGAGTTGGAGAAGGCACCCAGCCATACGCGTCACCGGAGTGTGGCGGGGAGGGCAGACCGCCTGGGGGTGACGCACGCAAAGGGTGACGCGTGGTGACGCGCGCACACTCACGTGCCGCGCGCATCACCTCCGCTCCAGGAGAAGGCCTCGGAGCGTCCGTCCTTGGCGGAGGTCCGCAGCCTTCTGACGAGGCCCAATGCGGCGACGTCATATTTATTAGGTTTTTCGTGCCTGCGCAGATTGTTTGAGGGCAAAAGGGCAGCCCTTTGCCCTCAGAAACGTAAATATGATGTCGCCGCATTGGGTCTCGTCAGAAGGCCCAGGACAGCCAGCCGGAGAGGATGTCTCCGGAGCCGGCAACATCCTCTCCGGCCGGCCGTCGCGGTGGCGCGGCAAATCAGGGGGTCATTAGGGCGGTGCGCGTGCCCTCGCTTTAGGGCGGCGCGCGCCCTAGTGACACCACTGCAGCTTTGACCCTTCTCCACCCAAGGGGGAGTGCAAGGGTGAACCCAGATAGACAGGCAGCCCAACCCCGGCCATGACCTGGCAGGGGAGATTGTGAGCCAGCAGGTAGCCTGTAACCTTTGCTACCCTCAAAGACCTTCCTTCGGACTGCATTTCTGGAGAAGAGCAGGCCTTCACATAAACCCAAGGGCACAGGAATCACCCAAGAGGGGATCATAAAGGTGAAGTTAGCCCACAAAGAGGTTGAATGAAGGCACAGAGCCTTGCTCAGCTCCTTCATGGTGTTCAAAACCTCCTCGATGTAGAGCTGCTCACATGGGGGGAGGTGGCGGCGGCAAAGATAACAACATCTTGTAAGTTCCATATAAAGGGGAAAAAAGGAATAACCTTCGTATTTTTCTCCCCCTTTGAAGTCTCCAAATTTTGAGAGGCAATAATAAATTTAGAGTAAAATACAATATAGGGTTCAAGTTCTTGGCAAGTTCTGAGGCAAAGGTTACCTTTTGTATTATTCAAAACGATGATGTATACAGTATTACAGAACTTCTCATAATACATTTCCCAGCAAGGAAAGGTAGAGAATATTGTTAGACTGACACAAACCATCGGCCACATCCATGGTCTTCCTAGGAAGCAACAGCGAATGCGAGAGCGTTGCAGACTATTTGTTGGTTCTGTTCCCTGTGGAGCTTTGTGGTTTGACTACACCGCCCTCCCAGTTGCTCCAGACCTAATGTAATTAGAGAAATGCTTAGAGGTCAACAGACCACTTGCCTTCCCTTGTGGCTTTAGGAAGCAGTTATGTGTGGAAACTGAGGACCTTTCCTGGCAGGCCAGTGTGATTTTTGCAGCAGAGCATGCCAAGAAAGTGTCATTGCTACTGTACATAGAGCAGGCCAGTTCTCCTCCCTCCTTTTTACCTGTCCTCACGTTCAAATTTTACAAATGACTGACTGCTTCTTGCCTCATTCTCCTGTTTTTGAAAGTGACGCTGTCCTCTCTCTTACCACATGCTCTCTGATCCTTCTACTCTCTTGAGCACCTTGGAACTGTCTGCTTTCCCCTGGAATCGACTGGCATGTAAGCCACACAGCACCTTAAAAACCCGACATGGTTTTGGTTCTCTGAAATCAGAAGCCTAGGGGAACAACCTGAGTTCTAGTGGAATCGTTCTGTTATGACACTTTCTAGTTCCTCTGCACGGCCAAAGTTTATTTCTCCTATTGTAGGCACTTGGCTGTCCAACTTCCCCTGCCCGGCACCGGCAGCCACCCTGCTTTGGCTTTCCATCCTTTCCACCTCCGCTATCAGTGTGATTAATGGAAGGTGAGCTTGCTTTTGGAACCAGCGGCTGTTCAAGCCAGTGTGCAAATTGATGGTCGTGGTTTCTTCTGCGTTTGTCTGATCAAAAATCTTATAAGTCCTTCCATTTTCAAAATGATTTGGATGTTCTGTGCTGAGCTCAAAAGTCTCTATAGCAACTGCTGAGGGAAACTTTTTGGCAGAAATCTGCCCGTGTGTTACAGAGAGGTCACTTCTGGTGTAATGATTTGTCTATTTTAAAACCATATCATATTTGTGGCAGCAAGTGCTGGAAAGTGTGGGAGAGGTGTGGAATTTCTTTAAACTGGAGCCACAACAAGCATTGTGTTTCTTCTCCCCTCGGCTCTCTTGTATTGCTGGGAGCCTCCAGTCTTCCCTGAGCTTTGAATATGTGATTGGCATCACAGGGGAAAAAAAATCCTTTAAGAGGCTGTGAGAGAGTAATGATCTTCTTTAGCAAATTATGGTAATTGATACTTATAGAAAATACTACTGAGCGGCAAGTTCTGGGGGACATTTCCCTGCTCACTGAACTCAGTGCAGTAATGCACTTGTGTGAGCTGAGTATGTACAGCTACCCTGTAACTTGGTTGCTATATAGGCCGTCTCAACCCACTTTGTCACACAGTGCAGCAACACCCTGCCCTGTATTTTGGTCTCTGGTTCCTCTGTAAAAAGGCACTTCTGTATGGGGTCTCTTGATATCCATTTGTGGGTACTACGCTCATGGAGAAGCCATAGAAACAGCTTAAATAGGCTTGCAGGTGTAGACATGCAGATGTGTGCATACTGGCCAAGGTCCAAGGAGCTACTTCAGACATGTCCAGGAACCTCAGTGTATGCCTAATGGATTTCCTACGTTGACTGGCAGAACCTCCTACCACATCAGAAACTTTTTGAGCCCGACAACCTCTTCTGAAACTAAAGATCTTTTGGAGGTGTGGAACTATATGAAGAAGGCACGTGCTGGGAAGGTTAATCTCATCTTGCTTTCTGATCCTTGCCTGTAGCACAAACCATAAATTACTGCATCAGAAAAGAAACAGGAAGCTATGGTTTGTTTCAGATCATGATAGGAGGCAGGGAATTGCCCCAGGTGAAGAGGAGAAGGGAGCATATGAGCCTGAGGCTTCTGGCTGCTCATTCGTGTGTAGTGTCAAATCACGGTTATGTCTGAATCCACCCAATGCTTTACGCCATAGGTCCAATATAGGACTGAGCCAAATGTTCTCTTATGAGAACTTCTGGCTCAAATGTTGAAGTGCTTGAAGGGGGCATGAAGGGAGATGAAGCCAGTTTACCTCTTTTTTGCCTTTTTTTTTTGCTGCCACCTGTTTCACAGCAGTGGTGATGGTGCTCTTCCCAACAGTCATATTTTTTTTTCCTATCCCAAGAAGTCTGGAATGATGCTATGTCAAGAGCCCTGGTCAAACAGGGTACAATAATGTCTGAATAAGACTTGTGAGGTAGCATCATTATAGAACTTCTTGGGGAGAAATAACCAGTGGCTGCTAGCTACCAGTGGGTGAACCCCAGCCATTCCTGTTTCCCACTTTCTGCTCCATGAAACATTGTCCAATGGCCAGTCCCAATTTCACTGCCTGCAAATGGGACAGAGAAATTGTGGGCCATTTTGCATCAACCCTAGGTCTGTCTAGTCCAATTTTGTCTATTTTGGTTGGCACCATCTCTCCCAGGTCTCAGGTGGTGATCTTTCCCAGCCCAACTCCTGGGATCTTTTCAACTGGAGGCACCTGGGACTGTACCTGGGACTTTCTGAGTAGTAGTAGTAGTAGTAGTAGTAGTAGTAGTAGTAGTAGTAGTAGTAGTAGTAGTAGTAGTAGATGATCATCTGTATTTATATACCGCCAAAGCATGTACTATATATACCACAGAGCTATGGCCCCTCCCCAATTCTTGCTGTTCTTTGGATCCAAGCTATAATATCCTTAACTGCAATGCCTTTCTAATATTGGGCCTTTATAGTGACCAGGCCAGGGTCAGAGCTCTTCTCCAATTAAATGGAAACCAAAGCCCTAGTGCAGCAGTGGTTCCCAAACTGGGAAACCAGCCAGCTTGGAAAACAGTGCAATGCCAATTGGCAGGCATCAACATAATGAGCCACAGCCAATGGTCAAGAGGAGCCACAGGTCAAAAACGTTTGGAAAACACTGCCCAAGTAGAAAAAGATACCTGATTCTTCAGTTTTTTGTTTGTTCACATTATTGAAACTTTGGAAAGGCTGAAGTAGTTCAAGCGTGACTATACCATCAATAGCGCAGTATTCTTAATATAGGTTGAGAATCTTATCAGACACTGCTGGCAAAGAACCTGTTGTATTCCGTTTCCTGATGCTAGCTGTGTCTTTGCAGATATTAGGATGCAGGGCGTTCGAGAGAAATGGTAGCCAAGGGAGTAATGTTGACTTGAGTATGACACGGGTCACTTTCATTATGCTCATCATATCTCTTAAGGATTCTGCCTTGTAAAAAAACATACCATATTTGATAGAGGCCTGGCAGCATTCCATGGTTTGAAATATGAGCTGGGAGGATTCTCTAGAGGGCTAGCAAGAGAACTGTAAATAAAGGAAATAAATTTGGACTGTTCATCCTATCAAAGGATACGAGACACGGTTCCTTCTTAGAATAGTAGTGCTATGTTCAGGTTATGCCTTCTATCTCCTCTTATAATACAGCTAAGTACAGTGTATCCTACTTTTTATACTTTCTATAATGCCAGTGGACAATTGTCAATAGCTGTTTATTCTAGTCAAAATTTGAAAGCCGTTCCCACTGACAAAACATGCTCAGAGATTTGGACCCTGCTGTCCCATGCCCATGGGCCTCTGCCCATTAAACTTTTGGAGGGGCCTAAAGTTTGGACAACATTGTCAGTCAGTCAGCTACACCTCCAGCAGGGGGTGTTGAATTAACTCAACATCTGGTCTAGTCTGTGGTCATTTCAGTGGTGGTGTCTTAGGATACTCTCAGTACCTTTGTCCAAATCTTGTCAACAGCAACACCTCCCTGAAGCTGTGACTCTAGCCAGTGAGACTAAAGGAGCTAGCTAGAGAGGCTGCAGCAAGTTTGTGCAGGCGCAGACTCTCCAGTATTGTCTTTCCTGCTGTCGGCCAGCCAGGAAGGACGCGTCTGGCCGGCCTCCGCCGGGGTGTGTGTTGAACGATCGATCGCACGCACGGGGTATTTTTCCTCCTCCCCCGGAGTGTTCCACCCACCCCGGCTGCTTTCGAGTTCCAGAGGGGAACTCAAGCTTGACACCCCTGCGCCCGGGGGCCCATGGCCCCCCCTAACGACACCTCTGCGCAGGTGGTGTCATTTTGCATTGCACCCCCCCCCCCACTACCACCACCACCCCGGTCCATGAAATTTTTTTTAACCACCTAACCGGTCCCTGGTGCAAAAAAGGTTGGGGACTGCTGATGTAAATGGCAAATACAACTCTTAACCACCGTAGACAAGATAATGGTGCAATATTTCATGGACGGTTTCAGATAGAAATAATGGAAGCCTCTTAATATTGGCCACATAATGCTAGGGCCTATCTATTGCTATCATTGTCACCAGGGCTGGGATGAGCATACTGGATGTAAACATTATTGTTCCTTGTCAAAGTTTAATGCAAGGATCCCTGACATGTCACCTCTTGGGTAAAAAAAATCTAATGGCAAATCACAGTTCTTTCAGCAGGTTGCACAAAATGACTTACACAGCAAGAGAACAGGTTATGTCCCCTGTTTATAGAAGTCTATAAGATAATTAAATAGAGCCACTTTCTATTAAATATCATCAGACTCTGGAGATGTTGTTCTAACAGCTAGCCTCTTTCCTGGGATCAAATTTGTCTTGTAATAAGGTAAGTGGCAAACTCATCCCAGATTTTACTTTGACATAACCCAGTTAGTCATGATAATTTGAAAATGAGTACATTTTCATAGAAACAAGTAGTGCAGGTATGCATATTTGTAGTATTAAGATCTGGTCTTAACAATAACAATACAATACAAATGCCATGCAATTATTTTAAGGTGGGATTGACTAACAGGGAAGTTTCCCCCCATAAATCATCTGGCTTCCTACTTCCTCCCCTTTCCCCACAGTGTATGTAGTGGTGGCAGTGAAACCTCATGATTGATGGGACATGCTGTGGAATGTTAAATAGACGTTCAGCATTTCAGCAACATCTTGATCACAAGGATCCATGGGATATGTAGTCTGCTGCATTTTCCATGAATCCTTGTGGCTAAGCTGCTGTCAGTTTAAAACACAGTCCCAGATGCAAACATTCATAGGGAAATATTCTAATGGAACTCAAGGACTGTCCCAGTATGTCAGAAGCCATAGGAATTGCATCTTGCCGGCACCAAAGGTCTATTGGAAGGCTTGCAGCAAGGCCTCCCTGCCACACTGCTGTCTTAACACGTGGCAGCGCTGGGCTATCCATGAGGCGGTCACCTCAGGAGGAGGATTGGCATGGGCCGTCACTTCCACTGCTGCCACTGGAGTTGGTCTCTCACTTGTCTGTCTGCCTATGCTGTTTCATCCGCTTCCCCTTTTCATCTCTCCCTCTTCCCATGCTCTCTAGACTTGAAAAGGAAGTGGGGGATGGAGAGAAAGTGGAAGTATGGAGAAGGACCTAGGCTAGTTGCCGCCGTTGTTTCTCTGTCCTCAGCTTATTAAAGAGGCTGCCTTCTTAAGGTGCAGAATATAAAAGTAATTGGCAGCTGCTGTCACAGCAGTGGCCAAATAAGGTACGCTGGAGGGGTTGTCTCCCATTTTGCTTCCTGACCCCCTCAACGTTTGAGCTGAAAGTCCTCCAAGAAATTTTGGCTAAACTCTTTAAAGCAGTGGTTCCCAACCTGCGGTCCATGGACCACAGGTGGTCAGTGGGACCATGCCAGGTGGGACCATGCCGCGAGGCCTCTGGTCATTTGGGTGTGTGTGACACAAGCGCCTCCCAAGTCTTCATCCCCCGACGAGACTTGGAGCACAGAGCTGGGAAGGGCCCGGCCGCCTGCTCACGGACCATTTGGCTGTGAAATCCCAGCAATCCAGAAACAATCAGCAGTGACGCAATGACGTGTGACGTCATCGCGTGACCGCCAAACTACTTCCGAGTTGCCAGGGTGGTCCGCGGCGTCTTAACGTGTTGCCACAGTGGTCTGCGGTCTCCTGACTATTGGGAACCAGTGCTTTAAAGAATGACTAAAGGGGGGAAATGGCCTTGCTTTTTTTTTTTTTTCCTGACCACTGGCCTGAAAGTTAAACCCCATGCTAGGTCATTTTGTTCAAGATGGTTTGTGATAACCCTACAAACCACTAAGTCTAGATCAGAAAGAGAAACATGGTTGCTAGAAGGGGGGTGTTTCTCCTATTGCTTTACCAACATTATCTGTACACAGCCTGGAAATTGTCTTGAGGGCTCCTGTGTATTTGTTGCATCCCTCTTCTTCTGCCTGTGTTCAGTGAAGCTTATTAAGCCTGCAAAATCTCTCCTACTAGATTCCTTGCTCTGTGAAATGGCACCATATTCGCTGAAACTTGAACCCTGCGAACCTGTGTGCGTGCATGCGCAGCATCCGTAGCTGATATATTCCCAATGATTATGAAGGGTGTGTGTGTGACTCGGTATGAGGTCCAAGTCTATCATGTGTGAGTTGAGTCTCATAGAAACTACCTAAACAGGGGCTATGGGGACAGCTATATCTTTTTTTGTCTGGTATGAGCATCTTTCTCTAGAGTCGGCACATGGGTTATTATAACTAGAACACTTATAATTAGGCTAGGCTAGGTCTGCTGCTGAGCTAAGAAAGAGACTAATAGGAATATTCTGGGTATGTGAAGAACAAGAAGCATCCAAGATAATCTTTTCTTGGGTCCTTTTCAGACAGGTTTGAGGAACTGGTACTTGCTTGTTCATACAGGCTGTTTTTGTTTTTGTTTTTTTTGGTGAATGCACTTTAATTCTGCTAAGCAGAAGGAAAGGGTAATTCAGGGGTGGCAGATGTGCCCCCTCTCTGCAAGCAGAAAGTGTGTAATGATTGAGTGAGGAGATTTGGCTTAGAGTTGACAGTTTCAGCCGAAATGTTGACCCTGTTCCAGCGGTGTTGCCTCCCTGTGTCTCTGTCCTGCTACTTCTGCCTCTCTTCCAGTCCCTTCAGTTCAGGTACTTGAGTGTTGTGCTCCCACTAATCTCCCGAAATGGAAGTCCTTATCACACAAATTGAAAAGGGAAACAGACCTGCTGGAATCTGCAATTCTTCTTGCTTCCAGGTCCACATGAATCTTGCTGCAGCATCGCCAGACTACTGTTTAGTAATATTTTTTTTCCTTTGGAAAGGGGCACAGAGGGGTCATCTTACCTGTTAGGAATCCTTCTGAAAATCTTCTGACTTCAGCACTCACTTTATGTCAGCTTCGCAGGCATTCAAGTCCTGACAATCACCATGGCAACATGGATCATGTGACTTCACAGGTCTAAACTGTAAGCCTGGAAAACTGTATCACCCAGGACCTCCAGTAACCATGGTGATCATGTCACGTGGTTCTTACCTGTCTCCCAGGTAACCCTTTTAATCTCCTAGAGCTAACTAAGCACCTTAGCAGAAGCAAGTAAGCAAAAAGTGCTCAACATCATTGAGGGATTTTAAGAGGGCAAGGGGGTTTTAACAGCTGTGGTAACTAATCAGAACTGCATGGTGACACAAACCTTCAGTAACTATGGTAACTGATGAACATCACATAGCAACATGTACCTCATCTTCCCATGGAAACCTGCTCATTAGGGTTTTTAGTATTGATGCACTAAAAAAATTCTGTGGTGTGTGTTCTGAGATGAACTTTCATAATGAAATTGCATCAATTCCTGCAGTACGGATGCTGACTGAGCGTTCACAGGGCAACCTGAACTCTTGCCTGACATGAGTTATGTCAGCAGCAGAATAGAGAGAGGCTAATGTGGCCTGAGGCACATGGAACCGCTGTCACATGGCGATGCAGGTTCCATCCCTTGTGTTACCTCAGTAGTGATGTGAAGCTTTGACTCGCACCCTTTTTCCTTGGCAGGGCTCCAGGGTTTTTAGCTTGTGAGAACCAACCGCTGTGCCAAAACAGCCCTCAATTTGTGGGTTAAAACCTCACCTTTTCTCATTTTGGCAACCAGCCAGCTGAAACCTGAACTCCTTTAAAAATGGGAGGAGGGCCCATAGGTCAGCGGTTCAGCAGCTGCCTGTCTGATAGAAATTCAACAGATGAAGTTTCCCTTCTCCCAGCTCAGGGATATAGTGATGAGGGCAAGCTTCACGTGTTAAGTATCTGCTGCACAGCTGCTAGGGGCACATGGGTTCAGCAAGAAAAAAAAAGGAAACCACATGATGTGGAGGCACATGGTTGCAGAGATATGCCTCATAGCTTCCACATATGCCCATTGAAGAAGGCTTCTCATAATTGTGCCTAATGTTCTCGTATCCAATCAGAGTGGGACATTTGCATCACCCACAAAGTTTCGTGGCTCTTTCCTTCCTGTGTGGTTACTCACTACTGTGTTCCTGTGGCCAGTCTGACCCCTCTCCTTCCCTTCTGGCTTTGTTACACTGCAGAACCCCCCATTTATCTCAACATACAGTAGGAAGAAGGCAGGAGGATCGCACAACTTTGGGGAAGAGACATAACTGGATTAACTATGGAGCATGCAAGGGCAACTAGCCAACATCCGCTTGGCTCACATTTTTTTTAAAAAAGAAGAACTCTCTAGTCCTTAAGGATGAAGCGACAGGTATAAGAAACTCAGTAGTGGCAATTTCTTCTTTAGTACTGTCAAAAATAAAGTTAGGTTCTCTAGGTTACAAGCTGGCAAGCCTACCTACAAGGGCTATTCTTCTCCCTATAAGGTATCAGTGCTGTTGCAGGTCTGTTTCTGGCATATGTCAAGAAATGTGGAACAGGCTATAGATTTCTCACTGAACAGTGGAAAGGGAGGTTGTGAAGGTATTTTTTTTTCCATATACTTGTGACCGTAATAGGTTTTAAAAAAAGTTTTGGCAGAGTAAATACAGGATTTGAGCTGGCATTGCTTGTGGTGAAGGCTTATGAAATAAGAGATTTTATGCTCTTCTGAGCACCTGCCTCCAAGGCTTTGGAAGTTTTCCTCTTCATTTGGTGCCTTGGGCTGTGATGAACAGGAGGACTTGGGCTTTTCCTAGTGTGGTTTGACAGAAAAAGGAAAGAGAGACTTTGCCCTCCAGGCATTTATGAAGTTTTATCACAAGGGCAACAGAACCCAGGGAAAATCTATTTGGATTAATGCACAAAAACATCTGATAGCTCTTAGTGCTGAATCCGAAGGCAAAATGTATTATGAAGACACATAGGATAAACTGTGGGAGACCAATTTTCTTCAAAACTGGCAGAATAAAGTATCAACTATACTGTATATTAAGAATAAACTTTTCCTGCAGCCTCCTAGTTTTCAGTTCTGGGCCACCTTGTGGGCTTGGAGGGAGGGTTTCTTCCCCATGTCTGTTTTGCTGTATTTTTAGCCTTTTAAAATTCATTTTGGGTAGTCCCCAAAGTGACTGTTGTTTTTGTCAGGGCAACTAGATGTAAAGATGCAAAGGGAGACAGACCCCGTGTACCTTTTAATTGTTGCACAGAAGCCAGAATGCAGTACAGTAGATGCAGGTTTTCTGGGCCCTGAGTGACAAAGTGTGCCTTTCAAAATCGTCTCTCCTACATCAGATTTTTTTTAAAAAAAACCAAAAGCCATGTCCTCCTTTGCATCTCGCCACCCTATTGTATGTTCCAGTGTACGCTGGCATAGTTGTGTTCTAGACTATAAATGATCATCAAGTAAAAGCTCTTGTCTACCATGTCAACAGTACAGTACTCACACAGACTGATTACCCCCCAGGAATAGGTAAACACAGGATTACCAGGTGTGTCTTCTGTCTGCTGTGCTCATTTGATTCATTGGAACTGAGGCTTGTTCATTGGCTCAAAATCAAACCCAGATCCACTGGTGGTTTGCACTCCTGCATCTTGGCAGAATCCCCCCCCCCCCGCTCCAATTGGATTCCTTTGCTACCTCCCCTCCCACATACACTCTGCAGGTGTGACTTCAGGTGACCAATTCTTTCCTATTTTTACTCAGTTACATTATGTGATGCCATAGGATGGCAAGCCTGTGAGCTAGGCTGTCAGTGCACATGAACTCTGGATCCACAGTGGCCAATCTAAATGGGATTGCATAGTAGCTCCCAGCTTGTAGGAACCTGTTTGAATCATATAATTATCCCCTCCCACCGGTACATTCCACTTTGTATGAACACATGGCGGGGAGATGCTTCAGAGGATGTGGGGGGGGCATTGCTGAAAGGATGAGGGAAAGGTCCCTGTGCCAGGGCAAGGCTTATAAGACCAAGACGGAGGCACAAACTGCCCCCTTCTGCTGGTTCATCTCCAGATTAAGGTACATGAGGAATGGGGGGGGGGGGGGATGAAACAGAGTAAGTGGTGCCGGTGTGGAGGCCGGCGCCGCTCACTCCACCCTTCCCTGGACTCCACGCTGCCTGACCCAGGTAAGCCCTGTGCCGGGTGGCAGGAGGGCATGCAAAGGGAGTGGCGGGGTAGGGGGCCATTGGTGGGCCTGGCCTGGGAGAGGGTGGGGATATCGGCGCTGGGCTGCACTGATATCCCAGGTTTTCTGGGCCCTGAGTGACAAAATTGTCTCTCCTACATCAGATTCCCAGGCAGGGCCGGCCTTACATGGCCTCCCCAGACGCGCGCCAGCTAAAGAGCTGGCACACATCTGAGGAGGCCCATTGGGGCTTCCAGGGCTTACACCAGGGGAAGCCCTGGCTGCGCTGGTGCGTGTCGCATCCTGCCTAGGATGCAGCAGCCGGCCATTTTGGCCAACCGCCACATCTTAGGCAGGATCGAGCTGCCCCTCAGGATCAAAATGTTTATTATTTTAAATGCATTTGTTGATCCAGTGGTTTTTTTGTTGTTGTTGGATCACATACACAGTAGTCACAGAGGTGCAAACGTGGACAGGATCAGGGGCTTTAAGAATTTGACCTGCCATGGACCACAGTAAGGGCAAAATGGTAAAGCTCCTTCCTCTCCCCCAGCATGGTTTTGATTACTGGTAGGTTTGCACATCCTATCTGCAATTTACAAAAAAAAAAAAAAAACACCAGACAAAATATTGGGTTGGCAACACATTAACACACACTTGTGTTTTTGACCCATAAAACGGAAGTGGAAAGAACCTCCCAGGCCAGCCCCTTTGGCCAAGTCTGTTTTGTATAAAATACTGTAACTTGCCTCCTAGTGGACAGAGAGGAAAGCACCCAGTGTCTGATGAACAAGTAGCAGGAGGATTCACATGTGAGCAAATCAGACCCACTTTTGCTTTTGCAAAACCCACATTTGGTTGAGTTCATGGACGTAAAGTTGGATAACAGAAGTTATCCAACAGAAGTTGGAAAGCACCATATGTAAAGGATCAAATGTAAAGGATCTTCAATGCACTCAGGGCTTAAAGGGATCCAGCAAATCCTGAACAGCAAAGGTACCACAATTCAGCTTCAAACCTCTAAGTTTTTGAAAATGTGGTGGCCACAGAATCCATTCATGAGTTCCTTTAGGTGACCTAATTTCACAGGGATCTTATCACTTACTGGATGCAGAAATTGTTGAGCGATGAAAGTGAAAGACAGGTTGTTGGATAAGTGTATAGTGGCATGGATTCTGGCTACAGAAATAGCATTGTACATCAGTCTCTGCTTCAGTGCAGCTCTTTCTCTGTCCTATTCTTATTTTAACATCATTTCAGAATCATTTGCAAAACTGTTAAAATGTTTTGTATGTCTCTGTGGCTGGGGTTGTATTCCTATGTCTGTGACAAGGGTATGAGAGTATTTGGTATTATTCTGTGGAAGTGGAAGGTTAGGATGCATGGTATTGTGTTCCTCTGAGCATTTCATTGTAGGGCAGCCCAATCCTGACGAACTATCCAGTGGGTGGCCCAGGGCTGCCCGCCGGGTCCTATTCTTGTTCTGGGCTGATCTCGATCAGCCCAGAGGTCTACTCGGGGAAAGGGGACATTCGTCCCCTTCCCCCAGTGTAGCACGGCCCAACCCCGATGGGCCTTCTCGGAATTCTGTCAGCTATTTACCTGTTGGAATTAAGAGAAGGCCATGTAATGGCCGCGCCGGCCGGAACAGGGATGGGGATATGGCGTCTGCCATCCCCGCCCCCTCCCGGGCCGGCTTGGCCAATTGGCCCCCCGGGGGATCTCTTACCTGACTCCGGCGGCTGCAGGGGTGATCCGGCGGCAGAGTAAGGGCTGCTGGCCTCGCGCTGGTGGCCCTTACTCCCGAGTCGTCGCAAACGTGCTTTCCAGCACATTTGTGATGGCTTCCGGCGGTGGAGCACTTGCTCCGCCGCCATTGAGTTCGTCAGGATTGCGCTGTAAGGCTGCAACTACACACTTTCCTGGGAGTGTGGCCCATTGAACACAATGGAACTTACTTCTGAACAGACATGCAAAGGATTGTTTTTATTTATTTCTTTGAGGATTTATATCCTGCCTTTCCCTAGGTAACAAAATCTGGCTCTTGAGGCGATTCTGTAGGACATCAAGTTTAGTCCTTATTTTCTCCTATTAAAAGATTTTAGGCTGAGAAAGACCTGGAGAGCTGTTGCTAGTTAGAGAAGGCAGGACAGCCATTGGTCAGTTGCTGTAGGGTGCTTCTTATTTCTGACAAAATGTATTGCAATGCGCTTTGCCAAACATGCAGAATCGGATTCACTATTCTAGACTTTATTTTGGATACATTCGTTTTCACCAAAGTTGTGGCAGCAATTGTACAGTGGCTTGCCTACCTCGGCATTCACTTGTATAATTGAATAAGTTGTCAGAGTGCATTAGGTCTCTCTCTCTCTCTCTCTCTCTCTCTCTCGTGTGTGTGTGTGTGTGTGTGTGTGTGTGTGTGTGTGTGTGTGTGTGTGTGTGTATACATTCATATAAACAATCTCTGGCATAACGATTATCCATCTATCTAAATAAGTTTGCGAACACATAATATTAGGATTGTAAACTGACCAAACCAGAAAACCCCCAGCAGCTAAGTCTGCTATTGCTCTTTTCACAATTGCTTGAAATTGGAAGTGAAACTTCTCACATCATGGAGATAAGCATGATTGCCTGATAATGTCTGTACACCAAGCTGCTATTAAAGGTACATCTTGGAAGGTGGTGAAGAAGTTGGCGATTGCCATGCCAGCTTGAGCAGCCTACGAAACTTTATCCAGTGCCCTCAGTTATGTTGCTAAGTAAGAAATAAAACTGTGAAGTCCCTACATTCATGCTAGTAAAATGTTTTGAGGTTAGAGTCGCATTGGCCACAACCCACAGCATTGTGTGAGCATACCTGAATTTTTCTGAGAGGTTCCTTTTCCATTACTTCCTCCAAAGAATTGCCAGATTAAATTATCCAAGTTTAAAAAGAAGTTTGGAAACTTTGATGCAAGTTTTACTTAAGGGAAAACAGTCACTGATGTGTGCAAGTGAATTTTCTATGCAAACAGTGATTGTTCAAAACCCTCCACTTCGGATATGCTTTACCCTCTCTGAATTGCAGCCATATTTGCTTATGGATCCTAGTGGGAGTATAGTACTCTATCCTGAATCTCTTGGCTTTTGCCTAAAAAAGAAGCCTAGACTATAAATGTTTTGAAAATTGACAGTCATAACTCTTCCAGATTTCAGAAATGGGATTAAATGGAGATCTTGGCTTCACAATCATTAGTCACAACAATAGCAGTATCCCCCACCTACACACATTCCCTTTTGCTGGACATTGTCTTATTCCGCAGCATCTCCATGCCAGTGTTCCTATTATCAGAAGATTCTGTATTCTTGTTGAAATTAAGCTTCATATACACATCAGCTTTCCAGCACCAAAAGGCAATGTGTGTACAACAATAAAAACCTGTTCAACCACATGTATGGCGAGGGTACATGTACCAGGGACCCAGGATGGTCCACAGCTCCAACCTAGTGGTAACTGTACATGCATTTGAATGTTATGGCCCTTATCAGGTATCTGAGTTAGAGCAGTGTGAAGTGGGGCTGAGCTAAAATCCTGCCCCCCCTTCTCCATCCTGTTCATAGGATGCAAAATTGAGGGAAATTTGGAGGACAGGGGGACGAAACCTTCCGTAAACACTTCCCACTACCTTGGAGCCCCCCCCCCCTTTTGAATAAAACAATTCTGAGAAAAATGTTTGGCTCGCCATTACCGTGAAACTCAAAACTTGTGTCAGCAGAACCAGGTCCAACCATCTCGCTATATTTTTGGGTCATGTTCTGAGATCTTCGTGACTACAAAACTCCAAACATAAACATGCATTGCTATCACCTGTAAATTGTGAGATTTAAAGTCCAATCAGATGCATTTACTCAGTAGTAAATCTCTAGTAGTAAATTCTAGTAAACTTGCACCCAACTCATGTGCATAGGATTACAGCCTTAAAATTACAATATTTCTATCAAAGCCAGCCTTTGTAATACTCCTTAATACTATTATATTAAGGACCAGGTTGGATTTTTCTAGAGATGGATGGAATTGCTGGGTTTTGCTGTAGGGAAAAAAAAATTGATGGAACCGGATTCTTTTTTTTAATTTGGGTAATTTCTATTTTATTTTTGGTTGTGGTGACTAACAGCCCAATCCTCAATACCCCCTCCCACCAATGCAGCCATGCCGTGCTGCATTCTATGGTGGGGGGCAGTCGCAGAGTTCTCCTTATGGTAAGTTTCATTCCTTTACCCTCGGGCAAACCTCTGCTGCCCAAATGGGTCTCCTTGGTTTTGTGCCAGCCATTTTGCTGGCACAGGTCCGAGGAGAGTAATGAAGAGGAGACGAAACGGGGATAGGATCCTGGTGAATTCTGGTACTGCCGAGATCCACCCCACCCTCCCTGTTCCACCTCCCACCTGCCCCCTCCCCACCCAGACACTCCCCCTGTTCCTCCCCCTCTGCGCCCTGTTCCTCCCACTGCCCACACCCACCACCAGCGTTATTTATTTATTTATTTAAGGAATTTGTAGCCCGCCTTTCTCCTGAGGGCACTCAAGGCGGCTTACAGCATATTAAAATACATAAACACATTAAAACAATTTAAAAACACATTAAAATAATTAAAACACTTAAGTTAAAAATAAACAACCCCAGTGGGTCACCAGCATTTACATATATTAAAACCAATTGTTAAAAGGTCAGCCCACCATGTCAGACATTAAAAGCAGTCCTGAATAAAAACGTCTTAAGGCCCCGCTGAAAGGCCTCTAAAGAGGGAGTCGTTCTTAATTCCAAGGGGAGGAAATTCCACAATTGGGGCGCCACCGCCGAGAAGGCTCTATTCCGCGCCGCCATCCCCCTCACTTCTGTCAATGGCGGCACGGTTAACAGGGCCCCCCCTGATGACCTCAGAGTATGGGTCGGATTATAAGGAAGGAGGCGGTCCCTCAAATACCCTGGACCCGAGCCGTTAAGGGCTTTAAAAGTCAAAACTAGCACTTTGAATTGTGCCCGGAAAAGAAACGGCAGCCAGTGTAGCTGCCGAAGCAACGGTCCGACTGAGTCGAACCGACAAGCCCCGGCAACCACCCGGGCCGCCGCATTCTGCACTAATTGCAGTTTCCGAACAGTCTTCAAAGGCAGCCCCACGTAGAGCGCATTGCAGTAATCTAGTCTAGATTTCACTAGGGCATGGGTCACTGTGGCCAGGTCTGCACGATCCAAGTACGGTTGCAGCTGGCGCACCAGCCGAAGCTGGGCAAAAGCCCCCCTGGCCACAGCCGCTACCTGGGAATCCAGGAGCAGCTGCGCATCCAGGAGAACCCCCAAGCTGTGGACCTGCTCCTTCAGGGGGAGTACAACCCCATTCAGAACAGGATGATGATCCAGTACCTGAGTCGTAGACTTCTGGACCAGAAGAACCTCTGTCTTATCAGGATTTAATTTCAGCTTGTTCGCCCCCATCCAGCTCCCAACTGCCTCCAGACAACGATTCAGGACATCGACCGCCCCCTTGGAGTCAGGTGGAAAGGAGAGAAAGAGCTGGGTGTCATCCGCATACTGATGACACCCTACCCCAAACCCCCGGATGACCTCTCCCAGCGGCTTCATATAGATGTTAAACAGCATGGGGGACAGAATTGACCCTTGTGGCACCCCACACCTCAAGGGCAAGGGTGCCGAACAAGCATCCCCCAGCACCACCTTCTGGGATCTATCAGCCAGGAAGGAGCGGAACCACCTCAGTACGGTGCCTCCAAGCCCCAACCCAGCCAACCGACCCAGGAGGACACCATGGTCAATGGTGTCAAAAGCCGCCGAGAGGTCCAGCAGGACCAACAGGGACGCACTCCCCCTGTCCAGTCCCCGGCGCAGGTCATCCACCAAAGCGACCAAGGCCGTCTCTGTCCCGAACCCCGGCCTGAAGCCAGACTGGAATGGATCCAGATAATCAGCTTCCTCCAAGACCCTCTGGAGCTGAGACGCCACTACCCGCTCGATCACCTTGCCCAGAAACGGGATATTCGAGACTGGCCGGAAGTTGTTCAAAATAGTGGGATCCAGGGAGGGTTTCTTCAGGAGGGGACGCACCACCGCCTGCTTCAGAGGCAGCGGCACCACCCCCTCCCTCAGAGATGAATTTACCACCCTCCCCGTCCACTCAGCCAGCCCCGCCCAGGCAGCTCTAATCAGCCACTGGCTTGCCGCCTACACACTGGTAATGGCACTGGTGGTGGGTGGCTTCTCCACTGCTGCATGCATGGCTGCCAGCCATGTGTGCTGATGGCCTTGTCACGCATACTGTCACCGTGGCACTCCTGCCGACAGTCCAGCACTTCCACCGGTGGAATGTGCATTCCTCCAGTGAATCCATCAGGTAGGATTGGGCTGTTAATAACATAATGGCCCTGTGTAATGAGTAATTACACAGGGCCATTATGTAATTACTAATGACATTACTAACTCATGTGAATGAAGAAGTGAAGTAGGACTCTGAACGGTTGCGGACTTAATGGAACTTGATGGAATGCAATGGCCACTAGATTCTGGTATGTCCCCATTCTAGTTCTGCTCAGAAATCCACCACCAAATGCCTGTTCAAGTAGACTTCCGTGGCACCACTAGTAATTTTTGTCTGTCCACACCTTTGTTGAAGCACAGGAGTGTTACCATCTTACTAGGAATGTTGTGCTGAAGTTTACTTCAGGAGGCTGTTACAATCTGAGAGGAAGTATCCTGAGGCAGATCTTTTGCTAGCTCTTCCCTTTTACCAGGCTGTGCGCTGTATGTGGATTTGTGTTATATTTCCCCCTCTCTAAAATACACCCAGGCAGTGCTGTTGGGGGAGAGCACTTTGCTTTCTCTCATTTGTAGGCTTTGTTCGACATAATGGCTTCAGTGATAGGACTAAGTATGAAAGGCACATTTGATCAGCCCCATTAAGTGACAAAAGGAAGAAGTGAGTTGGTTCCCAGTTAATTTAGCAAGGAGTTGCAAGAATAATCTGTTTCGACAGCTCTTTATTACTCAGTGGCCAAGAAGCTGAGGCGTGGAGTACATTGCCACAAGCCTCTGTTTTCAAGGAATCTCACTGATTCACAAGTGCATATAAATCCCTTGATGACTGGCAGCTGGCTGTGCTAATGGACTCCACTGGTGTTTCAGGTGATGTGAGGCAGAAAAATGGAAGTTCTCTATATGATGCTATATCTATATATCTGATGCCCTCCCTGGCGCACACATTCTCGTGCGCCAACTCCTTATGCTGCATTCACCAAGTGATCAATATGAATGTACAGCTATCAGTAACTGTCCTGTTCTCTCTCCTCTCTCCAACTCCCTGCATGCAACAGATGTTGGGAGAGATGTTGCTGCTGGATTTAATGATGGTCTCCAAGTAGCATAGGCTGCAGTGTGACTTTCTAGTGTGTTTCCCAGGGGTTCCCTCCCTTTCTCTCTCAGCCCTTTCTGCCCACCAAGGGCTGATTATAGAATTCCACATGGGGAATATCTTGCATTGTACTGACATACAATGCTGCATTCAAGATATGGGGTATATTTTTTACTCTAGTTAGGAAAAAATAGGAAAAACTGCTATTCCAGCAGGAAGCCCCATCCATATAAATGCTGCTACGTATGGCTTAGACCAGGGATTCCTAACCTTTGTTGCCAGGTATACCACCTGTCAAATTTTCTGAAGTACCACCTGTGCCCAAAAATAATTAAATTTGTAAAGACTGTTTCACACCATGAATGGTGTGTGCGCGTGTGTGTATGCTCAATGACTAACAGCGCAATCCTGTATAGGAATCCGCAGCACAGGGTGTCGTAAACATGCCATAAGGCACGTTTTTGACATTCAGCAAGTAAGTGGCACTGGCGGAGAGGCCGGTAACTCACTCTCCGCCAGACCGGGAGCTGTGCCCGCCAGGGAAGGTAAGTTATCTGCTGATCGGGGCAGGGGTGGGGCGTTCTGGGAGGGGGCAGATTGGTCTGCCGTGCCTGGGAGGGGGGATCATCATCAGTATGCTTCGCTGAATCCTGTCCCCCTTCCCGGGCCTGTTGAGCCTTACATGGGTTTCCCAGATTTGCACTGGCCATTTTTCCAGCGCACATCTGAGGAGGCCCACATTGGGACAAAGGCCCCTTTCCCTGAGGAGTACTCCAGCTCCGCTGGCTGGGCCCAATTCTGGCTAGGATGCAGTGACCGCCTTAGGTGCCACCCCCGCTGCATTCTAGACAGGATTGGGCTGCCTGTGAGTTAGGGCTACTTACGTATTATTAATGAGATGGTTGAGGCTGCATCATGGACACACGTTTTTTGATGTCAGGCTGAGTTTGGCTCAGTTTCAGCCTCATGTTGGACTCCACTTGCAGTCTGTTCCGGTACTTGTCTTTAATATACACAAGCTGGGACAGGCAGTAATCACCTGCTAGGAGCGGTGGTGGAAGAGTACGCGTTCTCTCTCCAACCTCTCTGCTCACACGCTGCATCACAGACGAGAGAGACAGAAGGGGGGATAGGAGGAGAAACAGGAGGATCGGCATGGTCTGGGCGAGTGCTGCGCCAGCAGCAGCCTCGCCTTGCTCAGCAGCCTCACCCAGCCGTTCGTGGCGCTGCCACTGCCCCGCCTCACCAGACCTGTTGCCACGGCTGCCTGTGTGACTCTTCTGCTCATGCTGCCTGTATTAACTGAGCGGGCGAGAGAGACTGAAAAGATTGGAAAAGCAGATAAGGACCAGCCTCCTGTGTACCACTGGCGGTCACGCAAAGTACCACCGGTGGTATGCATATCACAGGTTGGGAAATTCTGGCTTTCACCACGATTTGGTACCCTGAGTAGTATGCTAACCCAAGAAGAATTAATTTGGGGGGTATGTGAGGTATTTTTACTTCTTTTCACAGAGCAAACCCTTTTCAGGCACTAGTCTAATCATTAGAAACTTGGGCGGGAGATCACACTAGTTTTTAAGGACATCAGGCGTGCTTGAGAGGCTTCATTCCCCATACATTTTTCTTGTCCCGCTCTTGTCTCTGGCCGAACAGAGTTAGCAGATTTTTGAAAGAAGATCAAAGTCTGTTTTACAGGGGAGATGATGGGACGAGTGTGTACATCATATATACAGCAATTCCTCTTCCAAACCACCTTCAAATGCCGAAGAAAATGTTCAGCCACAAAGTTCCCAGCAGTAGGTACTTTGGTAATCTTTGGTAACCTGTAATTTTGGGGTAACCCTGTATGGCAGGATGGGGATGGGACAGATGCCCAGCTTGTTGTTGTTTGTCAGTGTAAACAATGCCTGAGTAGAAGGGGTGGGTGGGGTGCGTCGAGTATTTAATAAGCTTCCCCATACTGTAGAGCATGTGGATCTGTGTAGGGAGGCCAGGGAAGCCATGGCGTCTGCCTTGCTTCCGTTGGACTGCTTTTTACAGGGAGAACACCCTGCTCGCTCGCTTGCTCTAACAAAGTCAAGCTGGGGAAAGAATTTTTGTCCCAGACTCTTTGGGGAAGAAGATGGAAGAAATCAGTCCCGCTCTCCCTTCTCTTTCTCCCTGACCTAATGAAGTCAGCGCTCAGTTTGGAGCACATTTTTTGGCAATCGCTTGAAAATCCCAGGACTCCATTCAACCAGCAGCATGCTAATAAAAAAAAATAGCAAAGGGGAGGGGGAAATCCTCATGGGCAGCCTGCCCCGACAAGTGTTCGGCGGCGCATGGAGCAGCAGTTGAAACTGCAGTGCTGAACCTTTAAGCAGAAAGTTGTAGCCAAACCAGGCAGGGAAGGAGAAAAACCTTTCTCTCTTGACTCCCTAACAGAGCCAGGCTTTTGATTGTTGAGGGGCCATGTCTATCGAGCTTTTTTTTTTTTTATGCTGGTCCCTGGGCAGTGCCAGGAGCACCCATTCATATGCTGCTCTCCGTTCTTGGCTTAGAAATCGCTGCATGGGTGCAGTCCAAAGGGCTGGCTAATGAGAAGGCATTGGGGGCTGAAGTGGAGGAGGAGGAGGAGGAGGAGGAGGGCAACCTGATACTCAAGCTAAAATCTGAATGTCTGGCTTTTTTCTCTTGGATTTCAGCTTGAGAGGATGCTGCGGGTATAAGAACGCCAGTTCTAGAAAGGAAGTCGGTAAATTGAAACACATTGAAGGGCTATTATCTCTCATTTAGGATGAATCAGGGACATCATTAGCATTCTCACACGACCATCATGAGCACAGTGAGTGTGCGTTGGGGGGGAGAAGAGAACAGAATCTTGGCAGCAAGCCCTGTACCCCCAATTCACAACACTCATTTACAATATATATAATTACCTCTGCATTGGCCCCCTGATGGCCTATGGGTCTCCTCGGACCCATGCCAGCTATGGAGCTGAAAACTGGGAGATCTGGTGTGCCATTTGTACTCTTGTTGTGCCAGTATCTAGAGCGTCAGCCTCTTGGAGCAGGGACCATCTTTTCATTCTGTGTAAAGCTCCATCAGGAGCATAACAAGGAGCATGCTGTGCCCCAGAAGTGACGTCACGTGACGTCACTTCCGGGTTTGGGCATGTTCAGCAGCCGTTGTCTTTGGCTTAGAGCGCTCTGAGCAGAACGTCGTGGGGGCTGCTGATTGCCTGCTGCTGACATGCGCCACCCCTTCTCTTCTCGATCGTGAGGAGAAGGGGCGATGTGAGAAGTCAGCAGGCTAATGGCTCCCTTCGCGTTCGGCTTGGTGTGTTCCAAGCCAAAAACGAGGGCAGCCATTAGGTGGTGGAGTCTGAGAGTTGCGCCCTCCCCTGGCATTGTGCATTGTCAGGCATTGTTGGCCTGATGATAATGGTGCAAGGGCCTTTCAATGTTGGAAACAGCTGGTTGGTTTGGACAATACTTTGAACTGCCCCCACATGTTAAATGACATGTGTGTTCCTGGCACGCCCGCATCCAAGCCTCTCCCCTGCTACCCCCATTTGTTTCCCATAATTGTGCTGCTAAACCTAGTTTATGCCTAGGCATACATACTCAGTAGTAAGTCCTATTGAGTTCAATGGAACGTATTCCCAGGAAAGTGAGTATAGCATTGCCACCCTAACTATCTAACCTATCAAAATAGGTTTAACTATCCTGTTTTCTAACAGAGTAGGTACCCAAAGCATTGTTTTGTGAACAACAAATTGAGTGCTGTGCAAACTATTTTACTTTGACCTTAAGAGTCCTCCTCTTTTGTTTTGATCTGAGTTGTACAATATCCCTTTCCTTGGGATTCTGCAAAGTTTATTAAGGTTTTGATAAGCCAGTACTTTAGCAGATGTCCATCATTGCTGATTTAATATTTTTCCCTTTATTGCTTTTTCTAGGAAATAAGTGTGTGAGTGTGAGTGAGAGAGAGGGATGATTAAACTATTAGCATTTAAAATCCTATAGGGGAGGTTTTGAGGACACAAAGATCAGCAGCTTTTTGGAGTTTATTGCTGCTTTCGATATCTTCAAGATATCGTCCGACAGAAGGGATCATCTCATGTTGACAGTGTTTTGTTTGTATGACAGAAGCATCAAAATTAGGAACACTCCACTGAAAGCACTGAATTGTATTCGGATGGCGTCTCCAAAGAGCTTGCATTCTAGTCCCACAGTTTCCAAATTAGACTTGGGCACATAGGTTATGCTAGGAAGTACTAGTTGTCAAGAGCTGGGCAGGGCTAGTGTTCAGGATCAGCACCTTGGGGTGTGCATCTGCCCTCTCTGACTGGACAAGTGGTGACAGGAACAAGGAGAAGGACCCCCCCCCTGCTCCCCTCTCCCTCTGGGCAGCCCTCAGGCAAATGACTGGGTTGTGAAGAAGAGGAGGTGATCCCACATTTTCCACCAGAGCTGCTATGAAGGAGCATACCCCCAAATCACTACAATTTAGTTTGCTGGCTTGTCAACATTGTAGTATTTATTCTTCCCATTCCCTTGTTCAAAACACAGTTATTATTTCTTTCAATCCATTCAAAGAAAGAACGACAAGAGAAGCTTCTACCACTTTGGATCCCAGGTGGTTGAGATTTGTAATGCTGACAATCAATAGCAAATGGTAGCCCAGAATACATTTTTTTTTTTGGGGGGGGGGGTGAGATGTTGGATATCATTACCAGTGATATGTTGCCCCAAAACATTTGGGAAAGGAGGGTGGGAGAAAGGAGCTGTAACTATTCCATGTAACTGTTGAAAGAATGATGCTCAGAGCCACTGATCCCCGGGACACTTTGCTGATGGGATAGTGCCATGATGACCTCAACTTCAGTCTGCTCTGAAGATCCAGCTTTGAGAGCAATTGAGCTGACCACTAAAGCATGTAGCACGGCAAGGAGCTGGACCCACAGATCTCCAAGGGCTTAATCAAGAAGGTTAGCCAAAGACCAATCATTTCATGACTCAGAAGAATATTATGAAATGAAAAAAAAACAAAAAAAATTTAGTTCAGTTATTCAGAAGTTTTACAACACCCCAAGTGGTGGCTCTCAATAGCACATGCAAGTTCTCAGTTTTCCGGATTGTTCCGAAAAACGCTGTTGATTATTCCATCTCTTGGGATGAACCCACCTCCAAAAGATTCAGGTAACGTAATTACACGACCCCACCAAAAAGAGTGCCAACTAGGTTGTCAAAATAAAGGTTCCTAAGCGCTCTGGTCGTATGTTAGATTCCCAATCTTTGGCTGACTAATTTCACAAAAAAGTTAGGGGTTTTGTTATTGTGTGTGTGTGGCTTGCAATGGACCTTTGATTTCGAACCAGAAATGATGAAACCCTCTTTAGCCCTCATTCTGTGCCCACCAAAGGCAGACTGATGAGTCATGCCCAAAGTTTCTGCCCTCTTGAGAATCTCTGGTAAAGTGTGGTTCCCCTTGCTTTAGTTTTTCATTTGGCATGAAAGAAATGTTGTCATCACTAGTTAGAGATCCCTGCAAGGTTTCTTGCATGCCATGGGAGTGGCGTTGAGGTAATTTGATAGTGGCAGTTTACATTTCTCAAATCATCTCATTTTTTCAAAGTGGCTGAAATGGCTGTAAATTGATGCTCACAGTGTGCTTTGCATATGACTGAATGCCAGTGGTAGTTGGAAGATGGTGGCTCATCCTTCCCTGCATGAGCTGTGGTTGGAGGAATGAGTCCATTAGATCACGGGGAGATATTTATATACTGCAAAGCAGAAATGAAAAGGCAGATGCCATTCTGTTTACATCCCCAGAGTAGAAGGAGTGGGATGGGGAAATCTCTTTCTTGAATCATGGCTTTCTACTGTAGTACAGATTACTGAGAATTGAACGCTTTGATTCTCTTTTCTCCCCTCCCCCACCGCTCCATGCCTAAAGTCCCAAATGTTGTCCACTATAGGTGAGCACAGGTATGTGAGACGGGGCCACAAGGTGGTGGGCATGGATGACCTTTGGTCCTGAGGTGATGCTTTTGTGCTTCCTACAAGCCTGTCTTTCACCCTGCCCCCACCCTGACTCCTGCTTACCAAGAGTTCTGCAACTGCCTAACGAATTTTCTCATCCTTTCAACAATGAAGCCCCATCCAAGGAGGGACTATTTCAGCATTGCTGTTATGTACAGGACGGGGCTTCTCTGAGTAGTGCTGATGAAGGCTTAACTGTTTTCTGGATCCTCTTGCCTTGAGCATCAGGCTTCAGATATGTGACTGATTCCCCTGTTCCTTTTGCCAGGCAGGCTGATCTCTTGTAGCAGTGATGACTCTTCCTTCTGGAAGCTCCATCTCTGTCAGCTAGGAACCTGACAGCAGACTCCTCCCATAGTTTCTGGGCAGCTGCCATCCTTCCTCTCAAACCCTCTGGCGCTGTGGGTGATGCAAATGTTCCCATAGGTTGAAGTTCAAATCTGATGGGAAAGTGATTGCAGCTAAATGTTGGGCTAATATGTTGGACTCGGGTCGGGAAGACCCAGGTTCAAATCCCTGCTCAACTCCAAAGCTTTCAGGGTAATCGTGGTGGGCCCATTGCCCTTTCTGACTCTGACCAACCTTGTAGAGTTATTAGTACAAAAACAGGGAATCATGTACACTGTCCTGAATTCTTTAAAAGCAGGGCAGGATAAAACATAAATTAAAACGTGATCAACTTCAGTTTTAATGTCCAATTAAAATTTGCCCCCTCCCGCTTAATTAGTAATGCTAAAAATAGAGGCCATGCCAGCTTGCAGGTTACACAGATGCGCCAACCAACTGCTTCCTCCCTGAACCAATTTGAAAACTACTTCTTTAAAAGCTGGCTTTTCCTTCCAGTTTTCTAGAAATGTTATTTCCAAAATGCAATTGCAAAACCAGTACTCAGTACATATCATTTTAATAATATGATACCGCATATCATTAAAAGATACAGCGTATCATAAAGTCCCAGGACCTAATCTGAAGGCACTGATACAGTAATTTTGCTGCAGCTAAGCTCTGAGTCTAACCTAGATGGGATACTTTATGGGAACCCCATGAATGCTTCCTTGAGTCCCATCATGAAAAGAAAGTGGAAAATAAATGTAATGAATATGTAAATTAATAGCTCAGTGCAGGGGTGTATTATCCATAAGGCTGACTAGGCTTCAGCCTAGGGACCCCTCA
Organism: Plestiodon gilberti rubricaudatus; assembly: GCA_026170595.1. Taxonomy (NCBI): domain Eukaryota; kingdom Metazoa; phylum Chordata; class Lepidosauria; order Squamata; family Scincidae; genus Plestiodon; species Plestiodon gilberti. The sequence continues at coordinate 154,314,123 of JANXHW010000002.1, read as the reverse complement.
GGGACAGGGGCCTGCGTCGCCCGTCAATGTCCCGGTTATGTATCACAGTCAGCGACGCTACACTAACCTCTGCCTGTTAAGTCTCTATAGAGTGAGAGGAACTCGCTGTGATTCAGCCGATCCAGTTAATCCCCTTATCTTTCTGATCACTTTGGTGAAAGATTGAAGTGCTGGAGGGTCCCTGAAATACATGAAAGTCTAGGGACCCAGCCATTGGTTAATACACCCCTGGCTCAGTGTAAACTTGTGGTGCAAAAATTTTAATTAATTAAGGCCTCAATTGTATTGAGGCCTTGTGCTGCTGGAACTAGTGTTTTGGCAACTCATGGTCTTTTATGGCTACACAAAAGCCAGGCTGCCGTGCCATTGCATGCTTCTGGGCAGCTGATGCAAATGGACAGTGGTGCAACATGCACACCAGCAGCTCTGGAGGCCTCTGGAAGCGCCGGTATGTTCACGGCAGGGGCAGGCTGTGGGCTGGGAGGGGGAGTAACAGATCCTGTTGGGAGAGGAACCAGGGGGCGTGTCTGGGGAGGGAGGAGGTGGATCTAGCAGCATTGACTTGTGCCCGGATCCTCTCCAGGAACGGCCACTGGCTCTCCTTGGACCTACGCCTGCAAAATGACTGGTGTAGGGCCAAGGAAACCCATAGGAGGTGATGTCTAAGGCAGCCTATTTTTTACTTACCTCCTGATGGCTGTCTTAGACTTAGACAGCCAGATGACTTAGATGTCCAGATGGCTGTCTTAGACATCACCTCCTGATGGCTGTCTGATCGCCCCATAAGAACATAAGAAGAGTCCTGCTGGTGGATCAGGCCAAAGGCCCATCTAGTCCAGCTTCCTGTATCACACAGTGGCCCCACCAGATGCCTCAGGGACCCCCCCCCCACCATAGCATTCAACACGCCCTCTGTTGGCGCTGCTGCATGCTATAACGTGGCAGGGAATAGGATTGGGCAGTAAGAGACGTGCCCCTTGCATTAGTTCCAGTTACAAGAACGACTACAGACAACTGAAGCTCTTCTAGCACTCCCTTGAAAAACAATGTCAGGGTGTCCTCTGTACTGCTGGGATTCAAGCTGTTCAGTTTCTGATGCCATCTTGGCTCGACAGTATGAATGTAATAGGTAAAGGAGTATATTTCATATTACTGAACTGGTGAAGAAAGAAAATCAAGAAGGTCTTCCTGTGGTAGCTTTTCTGTTTTAAAATTGTAATATTCCACACGGAAGAGAAACCAAAATGTTTCTTGAATAAGACAAGCCTTTATGAGAACAGTTGGTGTTGTGCAAATACATTTATATTTGATCAAACAATGGCTAATTGACTGAAAAAAAATCTTCCATCAGTTGACAGTTTGTATTATGACTCTTTTTCTCATCCTTTCCTGGATATCTTCTTGTATGGAATAGGGTTGGACTAGATGACCTATTGATACATCCCAACTTTGGTTTCAGTCCAAAGATAGGTGTAGCTGCCAATTAGATGGTCAGTACTGCTGGTGAACCTAAATTAAGACTGTCTTTTCCTACTCCTGACAAGATTGGAAAAGTAGGCCTGGATTTGTAGGCCATCCTATGGATCCATCAAACACACTACTTGGCTTCTGTGCAGCTAATACCCAGGGCCGGTCTTAGGAGCTGCGGGGCCCAAACGGAAAAATATTTTTTGTGGGGCCCCAGGTTCACAGCCAAGGTCTGTAGAATCTTAGAGATATAAATAAAATGTATTACAGACTTTATATGTCTATGGTAGAATGGAAAGCAATCAAAATGTGTGCTTAAAACATACGGGTGAGTTAATGGACCAAATGGATCTAAGCAGCATATTTTAAAATTGCAAACACATAAGCCTACAAGTAAACAAACAAACAAACAAACAAACAAACAAACAAACAAACAAACAAACAAACAAACAAACAAACAAACAAACAGTGTAGATTACCTTTTGAAAAATAGATTACCCTATCATGGGGGGCCCTTAGACACAGGGAGCAATTGGTCCAATTGGCTTAATAATTCCCAATCATGCACAGAACCCCAAGTGCTGGGTATAGAGATCTCGCCTCAGAAGCTCACTGCACAGTGCCCATTTGTTTCCTTTTTAACTGAAGGCATGTGTGGCTGTGCTTCGGTTTACAGCTCAAGTAAAAGGCCAGATCAGGGTGCCTGCATTTCTTACATACCATCTTGGACAAGATGTCCTAGTCACATATACCAGTGACTGCTTGGTAATTGTACATGCTCTGCCAAGGCTCTAACATCGTCTTCAATACCATTCATTTTATCCACACACACACACACACACACACACACACACACACACACACACACCCCACTCCCCATGTGGATCGATCAAAATCAGTTTGCTGAAACACAGAGTATAAACAACTGAGCTGAAAGATTGCTGGACCTTAAAAGGCAGCTTCTAGAGGACTGGCTGTTACATTTAAATAAACTGAAGCTCGTAGCTACATGATGCACCCTTCAGTTTATTAAATGGGAACAATGAAGTATGATTCCTGACTGACGTGATCTGCCAGGAAGGAGGATTCCCTCTAGTTCAGAACTCAGGTTGGCTGACTTTCTGGTAGAGAAGGCTAGAAGTGTATGTTTCCTCCAGTGTGAGTGTTCAAAACCACCATTTACACGGTGGTTTCGAACACGGGTAGCCCAATCCTGTGTAAGATGCAGCGGCCGGCCTAAAGGGTCATTCGCCGCATCCTATCCCAGTCCCGAGCTGCCCTGGGGCAGTCCGGGTGCACCTCGAGGGAAGGGGACGATTGTCCCTTCTCTTGGTGCAAGCGGCCCTATGGGCCTACTTGAATGTACATCTGCTCTGGAGCAGGCGTACATTTGAGCCCACCATGTAAGTCCGCACCAGGCCGGGAGAGGGCTTGGGATATTGGCAGAGCTCACTGCCGATATCCCCGTCCTCCTCCCGCCCGGCCAATGGCCACCCTCCCTCGCTGCCCAGTCCGCCCTCCCCCCGCCCCTGCACTGGCTGGTACAGAGCTTACCTGGTCTGGCGGGCGCAGGGACGGCGCACCAGGGGAGAGAGGGCCTCTGGCCTCTGTGCTGGCGGTCCTTACTCTCCGGGTGCCATGAACGTGCTTTATGGCGCATTTACAGCACCCAGGGCCGGGGGAGTGCGCACTCTCCCGATGCTGATTTACACAGGATTGCACTGAAAGTGGAGGAGAAATGCACTTCTAGCCTCTTCTCTACGAGAAAGTCAGCCAACCTGAGTTCTGAATTAGAGAGAATCTTCCTGATGACTTGCTTTAATGGCAGAGGGCCGATTTGTTTTTAACATGGCTTACCCTGGGTTCACACAGCCATGCTAGCACCCTATCTAACGAATGGATGAATGTGCTCCTGGTGAAACAGAGGATTGAGAAACTTCTCCAGGCAATTTGTGGTTTGTATTGAAAAACAGAAGTTGTTACTCTTTTGTTGCAGGGGTTCCAGATGTCTTTCCCTGAGAAAGCACTTATTGCTTTTTTGTTTTTTTTGAGGGGGGGGGCGGGAAGAGTGAGGATATTGCTTTCCCCTGGCCCTTGCACCACAGTCTCTTGTCACTGGCAGAAATGATGCTCAATGGAAAGACATGGGCTGCAGGAGGGGTGGGATATCGGAGCAAAGAGTGAGTGTTAGAAATTCCTCACATAGCCTGCTCCTGACTGGAGTAGCGAGAAGGCTCGGTGTGCTGCTATATGGAAAGGTGGCTCTTATCTTCTCCGGCAAGCTGCAAAGAGCACTGCGTGGGCTGCTGGGACTGCGACACATGTTTGCATGGAACTGAAAGTAAACACTGTCACTTTAAATTACATAGCGTGCTCACCATTGTTCAGGCGCTAGCAGTTCCTGCCTTGATCAAGGGTTCTGCAATCTGAGCCTGGAGAGCTGGGGCCAAGAGCAAAATCCTTCCAAACCGTGAACGGGCTGCGTCCTTTGTGCTTTGGGAGAACATCAGCCATGACAGATTAAGAAATTTGATGTATAATGTCCAACAAGGCTGTTTCCTCTCTAGTTTCTGTCTTACACCCCACCCCCCTCCAATTAATCCAGGAAGTGTTTACCCAACGCATCCTTCTCCAGAACTGAAGCTGTTGCCCAGAGAAAATGGAGGTGGGTGATCTTTTATCAACCCAACCCCCCCCCCCGCACTCCCCCTCCCATCAGTACTACTTTGCATTTCTTCCTAAGAAACATTTGTGTGGATAATTTGTTTTTAAAGGCCAGCATGCTTGCAAGTGAAACTAGATGTTTGTATTTCAGTTTGTACAGTATAGTTGCAGCTATCTTGGTCCAAAGGCACCAGTAAAGAAGAAAAAAGTAGAGAAATTAGAGGCTGAAATGTTTTTGCAGGAGCAGGCCTACCCAAGTATATGCCCAGAGAGCCCACTGGCCAGCCAAGGGCCCCACTACTAGGAGGGTCACTTCCTGACCCTACATTTTCAGGCTTGCTCCCAGGAGCTCTCTGCATGCAGCGGACCTCTGGGAGCAACCTGATTGGCTGGCTGGAGAGGAGCTGGGACAGAGCAAATCCCTGTGTAAGACCTTCTGCGGGCAGTTCCTGCTCCCTCCCCTCCACCAATCAGCTTGCACCAAGGGATTCTTTGTGTGCAAAAAGGGCCCTGGGAACAAGCTACAACAGCAGGCCCATGCCACCTGTGACTGGTAAGTGTGTGGGCAGGCAGGGAGGGAGGGAGGGAAACCTCGCAGGGAGAAAGAAGGGGCAGGAAGCCGCAGGATGGTGGAGAAGGGAGAGGGAAGACCCTGGGAGGAGGCGAAAGGAGTAGGAGGCAAGCTGTGTTGGGGGAGCATTGGCCTGGCACTAGCACACCTACTGCTGGCAGCGCAGTTATTGGGCTCTGCTGGTACCTCATTGTTTTAAATTGGGCAGCTAATTTTCAGAAACAGTGGAAGAAGTCTGGTCCGGCAGCATCAATAGCTCACTAACTGATTGTCAATACACTTTCAGCCAGGCTCAGTTCAAGGGGCTGAGGATTACTGTACTTTCAAAGTCTAAATGACTTTGGTCCAGAATATACCTGAAGGAGTCGGAGGGACACCCCCTACCCCAAAGGGAGCCTGCCTATTTTAAGGTAATCTGGAGAGGTAGACCTTGCCTGTCCCATCCTTATCTGCAGTCGTTTTGTGGACATGCAGGAGCCAAAATTCAGGCAAGAGAAGCACTTCCTGTCTGTGTGCTTTCAGACCTTGTCCGAAGGGGAGATGTGCCTCTCACAGAATGATATGACTGAGTTCTGCTGATGCAGGGGCGAAGTGCACCTCTCTCTCTCTCTCTCTCTCTCTCTCTCTCTCTCTCTCTCCCAAGGATGTGCTCTTTTAACCTCTTCTTCGCCATGAGACCAGAGTGCAGAGGGAGGATGCTCAGGTCCTTACTCATGTTTCCTTGTAAGGTCTGAAGTGACGCAGGCAGTGTCGCTTGGCTCGGTCTCTTCTGCTGGATTAGACAAACCCTAGAGTGCCTCGGGACTCTTCTTAGGTTTGGAAAATGTGGGCCAAGCTGAACATGAGCAGTGTCTGTAATGAATTATTGTAATCGGCTGTAAAGCCATTGGTCATAAATTTAAAATATTTCTGTTTAGTTTCTTTTATATTGGGAATCTGTGGAGTTGTGACTCTGGGCTCCCAGGGCTTGTATTCTTAAGGTATTGTGCAAGACTGGCAATGGAATGTAGAGAGCCCTTGGACGATTTTGGCGGTGAGTTCACATAGGGACTTGGAGGTGACTCTTGTTCAAATAAATCAAGGGACACAAGGAGCTGAATAAGTCCACTGCCTGTGCTGGAGAAGTCACCAATACTGCTAATTTCACTTATTTATTGTTGCTGTTTAAAAGCTGCTAAAGCAGGATAGAATTATCATGAAAACAGCATTATATGGAGAGAGAGAGAGAGAGAGAGAGAGAGAGAGAGAGAGAGAGAGAACATCAGCAAAGTAATGATTAAAACATAAGCAAAATGAAATTTAAAAATTCAGGAGGTGGGTGCCAGATTAACATTGCAATCCTATGCACACTTTCCTGGAAGTGAGCCTCATTGAACACATTGGGACCTGAATAGGCATAGTATTGCATGGCATATTCCATTGACTGTCCACCTACATAGGGTAGGCTTTACCAATCTATGGAATGTTAGGAGCTAGGCAGGCCTCCCAAGGCTGGGAGTTTCAAGTCTGGGTGCCAGAACTGAGAAGGCCATGCCCGGCATACTTGCCAGCTACAGTTTGGGTAGTGGAGGCAGAAGTGGCCAAGGGCCCACTTGGTGGCACCAAACTCTAAAACCTCAGTACCAATGACAGTGGTAGCACCCATTGCATAACCAGGGGGTGGGCAGGGTTTCAGTGCAGGGCTTTTCCTGGTTCTGGTTGCCCCAGACCCTGCAACAGCTCACCCCACTACCCCTCTCACTTCACTTAATTTCTCTGGGCAGAGGTGGGGTGAGTGAGGAGTATTCCTAGGAATAACACAGCAGGGACTGAGGCCTTGGATGCTGCTGTGTATCTGCACACAGCAGCATTCAGAGATGCTGAAAAGTGCTGGAGATGTCGTTCCCAGCATCCCTGTACGCTGTGATGAGCTTGACTATATTATGGCATATGCTGCACTGCAAGGCCTAGGAACCCAATCCAATTGAACCTGAGTGTTGAACTAGTGTCTGAGAAATTAACAGCTGAAAATTAGCCCAATCCTAACTACTGCCCCCGCACTGATGCAACCATGCCGAAAGAGTGTGTGCTGCATCCTGCATGGGGAGGGGGGGGGAGTCCAGAGGCCTCCCTGATGTAAGAGAACTTTTGTTCCCTTGCCTTGGGATGAGCCTCTGCTTCCCCAGTGGGTCTCCTCGGATCTGCTCCAGCTATTTTGCTGGAGCAGGGCGAAGGAGAGTAAGGGAGAAGGAGTGGGGGAAGGAACGGGAATAGGATAGTGGCCATGTGCACTGGTGGCCTTGTCGCATGCGCCTTTGTAGTGGCACTTCCACTGGTGGAACGCATGTTCCGCTAGTGGAAATCTTCATTAGGATTGGGCCCTAATTCATTTACCCTGCATCAGTTCTACAGCAGATTTGGGAGGGTCTGCCCATCACTATGCAGGACACTCAGTAACTGTTAGGCTGGAGGCATCACCAGTCCTATACATAGGTTCTAAGCACTCTGAACATAATGAAAATTCATGCAGTTGGGGTTGCAAGAAATCTGTACAGTACAACCATGTCTCTGAGTCTGGCAATAAAATCCGCTATATTTAGAAAATGTGTGTGCTAAGACAGAAACCTCATATTTTACCTCAAATATATATTATGCAAATACATGTAAAGGAATTGTGCTAATTTACATGATACCGGTATTTCTGGCTGTGGAATTTTTGCATGTATCTTAAGTGGAGATCTATGGGTTTGGACAAGGGTAGATCTATGGGGACAAGGGAAGGCTTAGAAGAATAGTGGCTCAGGGAGCACAACCGTAAAGTCTTCAGGACTGCATCCCAGTGAATTGATGATGCCAGGCCCTGATGCTTGACATTTTGTGGCTACTGGCAGGATTGTGTAGGAATCCTGTGAAAAATGTCAGACTCTGTGACTGCTTCCAGATTCTAAGCAAATGTCATCACTCCCAGAATAGCAAAATCCTTGATTCAGTCTTGTTTGTAAGCTTGAACATATTCTGACTTCTTGTCACAGAAGGTAGCCTAAGGCCTTCTATTGCTACTTTCTTAATGTGTAGAATGTTTCATAATCTCCATTGTGTGTGACCTCAGAACAGCTCTGCAAGGTAACTCACTAATATTCCCATTTGATCGATGGAAAATTGAGGTTGAGAGTCCGAGAGAACGACTTGTCCAAGGTCACACAGTGAGTCCTTGGCAGAGGTCTTCAATCCACTCTCCTATATCTGAGTCCTGTTCTCTACCCACGGAACACATTGTGTTGCTCCAGGAACTCTGGCTTTTAATATCAGCTATCATATGCCTGTCATTATTATAAGGAATGATGGATAGGCAGCCAACTGTGGAGGGATGGCTGGCCTGGAGGAGAAGTCATCCTGTGTATCTGGGAGGGACAAAAACTGCCTCCCTCTCTCCGGCTGTGTCCCAAATTGCTGCCTGTTTGAATTCAGTGGGAAACAAACAACCCCCCCCCCTCACCTTACTCTACATAGACCTGGCCTGGGTTCGATTTCTTGGTCATACTGGAGTGTGGCCAAGAGATGAAACCCAGGACCTGGTTTTTCTATAAACGATGCTATCTTAGCAATACTGTTTTGAAGGAAGAATATGAAACAATCCTTACTTGATACGTAGGGAACGGAAGTACTCCTCTTATTGGCATTTAGTGACAGAGCAGCAGTTTGACCATTTTCCTCCTAAATCTTTGGATAGCTCCCCACCTAATGAGCTACCTTTCTCCCAAGCAAAAGGGAAAAAAAATTAGACGTGTTATGTATTCTTTCTCCTCTTCCTGCCTAAAATGGCTGGATCTGGGAAGTAGTAAGGTTGGGGTCAAGGGGATCAGGCTGTTCTCCTCTCTGAAAGTAATGTGTTTGCTTTGTACGTAAGGCCAATACTGCTCCTCATCACACAGGCACGCTGGGCCTGATCAAGCATTCATGGAAGCCAATAGGATCAGGATGGAGCCATTTATAGGCCTAGAATTGCTGGTTCCAAGCTGTTGGACAGGAAAATACCTGAGCTGCTGCTCACTGCCTATTAAACTGATGCAGAATTATTGGGAAATTGCTGCCTGGCAGGAAGAAAAAGTCGAAATATTTATCTTGGAGTGCTGTAAAAGGCAATAGCAGGGGAAGCTGGGAAGGGAAGATGCCAGATTTTTATGTGGGGGGGGGGAGGGAGGAAAGAAGGAATAACTTGTTTTTCTTCTTTCTGAAACATAATAATATAACAAGACAGGCAGGGTTCCGTTGGCCCATACTTCTCTTTTGATTTAATGCCTTAAAGATTGCACGGGCCGGCACATCTGGGGTGTCGAAAAGATGCCGGGAAACAAGAGAGACCTTGGCCTTGCTGCGGATACAATAAAAGAGGGAGTCGTCTTTCCCTGACTCCAGTGAGAGCCCCTGGCTTCTGGGGGAGGGGGGGATTTGGCAGAGCCTCTTCCTCTCTTGCCATTTGGGTTGTTGCGGCGGAGGGAGGGAGGGGATGCGTGAGCACTTGGGGGAGGCACACAGAGGGAGGGGGACTCACACACAGCTCTGCTTCCCAAGGTTGGAACAAAAAAGGAGAAAGCCGCAATGACATTTAAAGCATTGCACAATTTGGTACAGCTGGCAGTGTTTTGGTTTTTGTTTCTCAGTTTTGCTTGACAATAACCAGTATTGAATAGAATGACAGTGGGAGGGACTGGGAGAACTGAAGTTCAGGGGTGAGGACACTGAAGAAGTAATTCTGGGACAGAGAGGAGGCTGGGGTGAGCAGTCCTAGAAGGATGAACACTTTGGCAGACGACATGAAAGTTTATGGATTAGGCAACTGGAAAGGAAAACAGGCATTACCACACGTTCCTCCAAAGAGGATGACATATGTTGGGGTTATCCCATTTTACTCTCACTACAGTCCTGTGAGTTACGTTAGTCTGAGAGAGTGCATGTTGAGACCAAGGTCACCCAGTGAGTAGGGATTCCATCTCCCCAGTCTGATACTCTGTTCACTACACTGCACTTGGATATCATAAAAAGTGGTGTTTGGAGCTTGATGAGGGTATTGGATGGCTGTTAACTGACCATAGCTTGTGGGTTTGGAGTTGTGTCCTTTTATCGGCATTGTGGTGCAATTTCTGGAGGTATGTGTGTTGGCTGAGAGACCTGGAAGGATGAGGCTCAAGCTGCTCAAGAGGCTTGAAGTGGCTGCAAGTAAAGATTAGGAAGGATGAGGACATGGACTGTAGGGAGCAGAGCTGGAATAGTTCAAAGGAGAAGTTGCAGAGCACTGGGTGATAGTACTAGAACGCAGGGTTTGTGTATCTTTGAAAGAGTAGTACTGCTGGTGTATCCACTGGTGGGATAGGAATTGGGGAAGAAGTGTTAATGGAGCCCTAAATGGTTTGGGGCCAAGTATTTAAAGGACTGTCTCCTTCTACATGATCCTGCCCACCCACTGAGGTTCCCTGTAGAGGTCCTGCTCTGCGCTCCACCACTGCTGGAGGGCCTTTCTGGTTGCAGAGACCTGAGCAGGGAACCCCCTCGCCCAGGAAGCTCCTTTACATTACCTCTGTGTTATTATGTTGATGACTTGTAAAGACATTTTCTGTTTTGGTTAGCATTCCCCATTTTTGTCTTCGCGGGTGACTCAATTTTTACGCTTCTGAGATTTTTGTTTATTGATTGCGATGATTTCTGTTTAATTTTTAAGGTTGCTGGTTGTATTGCTGATTTTTATTTGCAAGTTGATAAATAGGTACTGCTGCGGCGGGAAGGTAAGAGCATTCTGTTAATCATGACCATGGAAGCGTCTTCGGACAGCGCTGGCTCTATGGCCTTAGAAATGGGGATGAAGCACCACACCCTAGAGTCGGACATGACTGGCTTTCGAGCAGGGGATACCTTTACCTTAGGTAGAAAAGCAGCTTATACACTTTAAAATAGATAAATAATGGTGACGAAATAGCCTGAGGGAGGTGGAAGGTCTCAAAGCTTTAATGTGAGTAAATCTTGAGTCCTTGGTTTGCACCAGTTCTTGGTTTTTGCTTTGTAAGTATTTTTTCATCATGGCTTTTAAACCCGTCCTTCTTTCTTCTACCCTTGAATATGGAGATCTGAACTCAGGGCGGTGGGGGAAACCGACTCATTGCTTCCCCGAACTTCAGCTTGCATGATCTGTTGCACAATTTCATAAGTACCAGTCATATTTCAAATCATGTCTCCAGAACTCAGCAATCCTTACCGCACCATCTGGGGAATACTGTGCCTTGGGGACATGGACATTACAGAATGACGTGTCCCCTGTGGCTTGCAGGAGCAACTAGGGATGTGGATCCTCCGGGGCCAAATGCAAACAGAATGAGGCTCCAAACAAATGGTGCAGTTGAGACAAAGACAGCTGGCAGCTGGTTCATTTCTTCCCAGTTCACTGACTAGCTAGGGCTGGAGGCTTGCAAGGCCATTTTGCTCTGAGGAGGCCAGGCTCTGTTCTGACTTGGTTCTGGAAGGAGCAGGCAGCAGTGGTGCATACAAAAGGCCCATTCATTCATTTCTATCTCCATTATTATTATTATTATTATTATTATTATTATTATTATTATTATTATTATTATTATTAACAGTATTTATATACTGTACCGCTTTTCAACAAAAAGTTCACAAAGTGGTTTACAGACAAAAACAAATGATTAAATGGCTCCCTGTCCCAAAAGGGCTCACAATCTAATAAAAATGCAGATCACCACCAGCAAACAGCCACCAGAAAAGACACTCTGCTGGGGTGAAAAGGGGGCAGTTACTCTCCCCCTGCTAAATATAAGAGGAGCACCAATTGAAAAAGTGCCTCTTGCCCAGTTAGCAGGGGAGGCTAGAATAGAGACTAGAAGTGCAGGTCAGAGTTGTGGGGATGAGAAGTGGAGCTGAGGAAGGTTGTTAAGGGCAAGCTGGGTGAAGTTTGCTAATCGGAAAAGAGACCTCAGAGATATATGCTTTTGGAAAAGCAAAAGCGTGTGTGTTCGTGAAAGAGAGTCTAATATACAGACACTCCCCTATGTAAGGTAAGAACATTCAACTCAGAAACTTTCAAAGATATGAACATGCCTGGCCACATATCAATGGCCTGTTGATGTGACGGTCGTAAGTTCAACCACTGCGCAATCGGCAGCGTTAGTGCCCATTCCCAGCATTCCTGAACATCCCCACCGCCATCCCCACCACCAGCTGAGATTCCGCTGCTCGGTGGCTGATGACGTTGTCAGTGTGTTCTAACAGCAAAGCCTGTTAGCCCATTTTTCAAGGTAAATATATTGAGTTCTGTACTGTAAGTGTACTGTAAATACAATTCTTGTTCATATTTTACATGTTTGTTACCGATAATAGTGATGTTGGACTTACAAAAAAACCTGACTTATGAACAGACCCCTGGAACCTAATGCGTTTATAAGCGGGGGCGTAGGCTTTCCAGAAACTGTTAGACCCAAATCTCTACCGTACCTTCTGCCCAATCGACATTAATTGTAGCAAAAACATTATCAATCTAAACTGATTGGGTTAGCTCCTTGCTTCTGCTAAGTTGAAATTCTAGTTGGGATGGAAGGCAAGGTCAGGTAGCCACAGGATCTGCTTTTGCACAATTACAGTGCAATGCTGTGCATGTCTACTCAGAAGTAAGTCCACTTGTGGTCAGTGGGACTTGCTCCCAGGAGGTGTGTCAAGGATTGCAGCCCAATGCCCCAATCCTATCTCCTGCCACTTGCACCAATGCTGCTGTGCCATGTGGCACAGGCTGCCTCAATTGGGTCATGTGGGCCTGGCATGCCAACGATGCCCAAACAGGATTTCACGTTCAGTTTCTTAGACTATTTTAATAGAATCATCCCGCTCCTTTTCAGCACTTGTAAAATGATAATCTTTTATTTCAGCTGTGTCAAGTCTGTTGCAGCAAAAGCAACAAAGAGTCTTGTGGCACCTTATAAAGCCCAACACAATAACTGTAGCATAAGCTTTTGTGGACAACAGTCTGAAGGAATGTAGTAGACTGCAGTCCCAAACACTTGTGCTACAATAAATGCACGAGTCGATGTTGTTAAGAAGTCCCAAGGCTCTTGGTGAACCTTTTCTTTCATTGCTAAAGATCTGCCGCAGAACTTGGTATGGACCCTATCTTAAAACAAGGGACTTCATGGACCACCTGGCTGATCTCCTTGCACTTTCTTCCTCTCCACCCTTCTTCTTTGCTGAATTCTTTTATCTCTGATTTCCTCTCTTCCTGCAAATATTGAGGGAGTTCTTTCCTATTAGCTGTGTTGCAAAGGCAGGTAAGCCCTGGGGGAGGTAGAACAGCAGGAGTACCTCCTGGGACTCATTAACTCTCTATGCTGGTAGATACGCTCTTGCTCCTGCATGTTGAAGTCACGTGGCAGACAAAGTGTCACACTGGCCTAACACAGCCCCTGCGGTGTGGGCTGGCAGGCTGCATGTGCGCTGGGTGAGCAGATCTGGTGTTTAACGTTTGCTAACTCCCAGGAGTGACTTTTGACAATGGGGCAAACAGCCGTATTTGGAAAGAGCAAAGCTGCTTCCCATCATCGTTCCATCCCTACGGTGCGCTGGCTGGCTCCTGGCGTGCTTTAGGTGCATCATGGCATTTTTGTTTGGAAACCTGTTGTTAATTGTGAGAGATGCTCTTGACTCTGAGGGCCGTGCGCAGTTGTGCTGGGAGAAGCGATGCAATCAACTCAGGAATCAAGTGCATGGCAGATTCGGCTGGAGAGGCGGGGATCACCCCTTCAGCTCCCTAGACCCCAGCTGGCTCTGTGGGAAGATCAGGCTGATGTAATGCTTTCCTTCAGGCTGTAAGTGACTGGGAAATACCTTGGCCTGAGTATCTGAGACTGTCATTAACGTGTCATGACAGAAAGGTGCTGTGTTGTTTCACCAGGTCTAAGGAAGCTTTGCATAGGTCAGAGAACTTGATCATCCTGGCGCCTGCTGTAACAAGCCCTTGCTGAACTGTGACACCAATAGAGGCTCCCGTTTCATTTCTATTCCTCTGACATTTGAGGGGTGAAAGAAGAGATGCTGTTGTTTTCGTGTTCAGCAAGTCAGTAGCATGCAAGCCTCAGGTCAGACGACAGTTTGCTTTTTATGTCTGCATAAATGTCAATAAAACTAGGTGTGTATGCAAATTTGGAGGCACGTGATCAGGTAAATGCCTGCACAGCTGTTTGAAGTAGCCATGAAATAACCCTAGGGGGAGAGATTAGAAGCAACAGGAGCCCATGACCCACTTTCGGAAACACCATCATATGAAAGTGAGAGGTTTAACGGTCTGCGGGGCTCACTCAGTTGCCTAAGCAAACAAACAAACAAACAAACAACCCCCATCATGAGTGGGTATTTCGAACCATCATCACTGCTGAGGGTGGCCTCCTCATCGCTGGACCCTTTTAAAACGAGGCTGGATAAGAGAAGCTTTCAGTAGAAAAATCCCAGCCTCAAGGCAGGAAATTGAACTCCATAACTCTTAGGCTCCTTCTCAAATCCAAGGACTTTCACAGGAAGCTCGTGGATATGCATGATGATAGCCATACTTAGAGATCCAAAATGTAATCCCTATTGTGCCAAGCATGAAAGAAAACAGAGCTTGTTCCAAATGTTCTGAAAAAGAGGGCAGGAAAAGAATAACATTCAATGGTCCTTATCAATAAATGCTAATGTTTCTTTTGGTCCAATCCTATCACCCACCACCCTGTGCGATGCAGCTGTGCTGCCAGAGTGCGCACTGCATCCAGTGGTGGGGGAGGCAACCAGATGGCCTGGGAGAGGGTAAGTAAAAATATTTTTGCCTACCCACCAGTAGGCTGCCTGGTCACCAATGGGTCTCCTTGGACCTACACCAGCTATTTACCTGGTGTAAATCCAGGGAGCCTCAGGGATGGGTCTGGGCCAGGAAAAGAGGATCGGATCCCGGTGTGTGCTGTTGCCGCCAAGATGCACTCCCTCCCACCCCTGGTTCAGCCCAATCCTCATCCAAACTGCCCCTTCTGCCATGTTACCTGCTCTGGCACAGTGTCTGGGAGCTACTGGTGTGCGCACGGAGCCTCCGACTGTTTGCGCCAGCAGCTCCATAATGCACAATGGCCCAGAGGCTTTTGCAATGCCATATAGCAGCACTTACAGCCGCAGATTGTGAGATCCACTACCGTAAGCATGGAGGTGGGATGTAGCATTAGGACTGGGCCGTTGGACTAAGCCTGCATTAAACTAAATATTTTTGTGTGGCCCTCCTTTTGCTACATGAACACAGACTGTAAACCAGCATCATTCAGGCTTGTTCACACGTCATGGAGCTGGTTCCGTATCCCAAGATTTTCTATGTTATCTGTTCATATGTGAATGCCAGGAAGGATGTATTTGTCCTCCCTCCTCACTCTATTTTCCTTCTGTTATTTTCACCACTTGTGAGTCTGGCTATTAATGTTAGAAGGAACATTACCCCACCCTAACAGCACTGTACAACAGCACCCCAACAGCAGGTCCAGACCTGGCATACATTCAAGGAAGCGGTTTAATGCCGGCTTGGGCTGGGAAGGGGCTTAGGATATCGCTACCGGTATCCCCGCCCCCTCCCAGCCCGGGCCGGCCAATGGCCTCCCTCCTTCGCCACCCCGCCCTCCCTCCCACCGAATGGTGTGGGACATACCTGTGGCCGGAGTCAGGTGAGTTCCACAGTGGAGTGAGTGGCGCTGGCATTCGCACCAGCGCCGCTTACTCCCGAGTCATCGTAAACATGCTTTACGGCACATTTGCGATGCTTTAGGGTAGTGAAGTGTGCGCTCTGCTGCCCTAACGTTGCGCAGGATTGTGCCAATAGCCACCTTGTTGAATCTAAGCAGGTCTAGTCCTGGTCAGTGCCTGAATGAGTGACTGTCTGGGAACCCCATAGACGCTGCTTTGAGTTCTGTAATGGAAGAAAGGCACACGTATACAGGATATACCATGTATAAATCTCTTCTGCTTCTTCCTTGCCTCTCTCTCTTTCCCTCCTCCCTGACACATGTGCCTGCAGCGATGGAGCTTTGCCACAAGCTGCGCAATATAATATATTTTCAAAATAATCCCACTAATGTTCTGTTGGAGTCTATAGGTCTACAGCATGACTACTCTGAAGTAAACATTATGTAGATTGCAGCCTCCGCTTAAAATGAGTGCTGTACTGTTGTTTGGAGCTGAAATTCAATAAGGCTTTTCAAATTAATGGGTAAAAATCTGAGTGTTTATATCCTTAGAATGCTCTAATTAGAACAATTTGCATCATTTGAGAACCTCAGTGAGTTACAGACAGATTTCAGATAATTGAATTAAAATGAAGATATTCTGAATAGCTCACATCGTTCAATTTGTTCAACTCCATTTCTTAAAAAAAATCCAAGTAAAAAATCTAATTATACGTTGGAGAAGCTACAAGTCAAGAATAAAATGTACATGGATGAATTCATTGATTTAAGCCTAGAGCAACCACTTTGAAATCCAAGCAAAGCTCCTGTTGACTTGAGTGATCTCAGGGTTACAGTTGTGTGCAGGAATGAAATTAGAATGGCCATTGAAAATTAGCATGGCCATTGAAAAACCCTGTGGCCCAGTGATACACACATGTGCTGCTCTCTCTCTCTCTCTCTCTCTCTCTCTCTCTCTCTCTCTCTCTCTCTCTCTCTCTCTCTCTCTCAGGTCATGCCACTTAGTGTGACTCAGTGAGGCGTTCAGTGTGGTGAGGTGAATAGTCAGGGCCACTCAGAGGAATTTTATCAGGGGGTGCAAAGTTTCTTTTGGGCCCCTTCCCTTCAAGTAAATATGGATCCTGGGCCCCCCTTTTAACCCATTTTTGGCCCTGGGCCTGGGTACAATTTATCCCCTTAATCCCCCTCTCAGAGGCCCTGTGAATAGGCACTCTGGGCAATACCATTGCGATTATAGCCTCTGTACATTTGTGACCAGTCCCCTGTTCAGAATTCACCTCGACCATAAACTGGCTAGTTGGCCTCAGACAAGCTACCTCAGTGTTGCTAAAGCCTGTGCTGAGCTATCACAGCTATGCAGATTTCCAGACTCATCCCTTCTTGTGAGCAGAAAAGCTGCAAGGACTGCTGTCTCTCTCTTTTTTCAACCATGAAAGTCGCTTCTGTAAGAAAACGAGTTTATGCAGAAATTATGTGACATCTTTCTATGTAAACTCATTTTATTACTGCAGTGGATTTCATGGTTGTTTTGTACTTAAAAGAACCTGCATATTGGCTGGAACTAGGCACAGGAATAGGAAGGAAGCATTTGCCACTGCTGTAGCACAGCTAATATGCTGATGTGCAGCCTGCCTATCTGCTAAGGTAAAGGTAAAGGTGACCCCTTACAATTAAGTCCAGTCGTGTCCGACTCTAGGGTGTGGTGCTCATCCCCATTTCAAAGCCGAAGAGCCAGCGTTGTCCAAAGACGCCTCCGTGGTCATGTGGCCGACATGACTCTCCTTGCTGCAGCGCGTAGCATGCGGCTGGAACACGGAGCGCTGTTTACCTTACCGCAAGCGGTACCCTATTTATCTACTCGCATTAACATGCTTTGGAACTGCTAGGTTGGCAGGAGCTGGCCAAGCAACGAGAGCTCACCCCGTCGCAGATTCTAACTGCTGACTTTTCGATCGACAGCTCATGGTTCAGCGGTTTAACCCACTGTGCCACCCGCTGGCCTATCTGCTACAAACTCTTAAAATTGATAGTGCACAAGGTTAACTTTTCCATGTGGAGCTTTGAAGAAACATGGACTTCATTTTCTAAAAATATGTAGATCTTAACAAAATAAGGAACTGCATGTATCATTAAAAAAACCCTTTGTTCAGATAATCTTATTTATACTTTAGACTGAGACTTGTTTAGAAGTTTGAAGCTGGTGGCTCTACCGTCTTGATTATGATTCATGGGTGGGGAGGGTGTGTGTAGTTGTGACCCTTGTCATAAATGGATTGTTACCTACTAGGGTTTAGGCTTACTGTGACCCCAAACCTCTGCAGTTAAGATGGACAGCCTCTGGAAAATGATGGATCCTGATGGATTCCTGATAGTTTTGGGGCAGTTTCCTCCCTCCTTAGCTGACAGACCTGTCAAAACCCTGGTCAACCGCTGGAAGGGGGGAATGGCCTGGTGGTCGACACAATTGTGCCCAAGTGTCCTCTCCTACTGTCTAGAATCTAGACTCCTTGATCTCCTGGGGTGCTGGGGCGATACAGTAATTAGGGCAAGATTTGTGAAGAGTCTTACCAAACACAGACTAGAGCCCATCTTAGGGCCTGCTCCCTCTCAGTGATGGCAGCAAAGAGACGCTGCTTTTCTGCCACCGTTGCCTCAGCACGCTGTTGTCCAATGGAGCTTTTCTGTGTGGTGAGAGACTTCCGATACTCTGTTCTCCAGAGAAAGAATGAAGACGTATTGGTGGCCTGCTGTGTCCAATTTGCAAGACATTTTGCTAATAAAGTTGCTTGCATCCATTTCCCACTGGGATTCCACAATGGCTGTAATTCAGGGTGGGGGAGTTTTGAGTCACGAAGGCCTTCTCAATGTAAGGGAACATTTGTTCCCTTGCCCCTGGGTAAGCCATCATTGCCACTTGGACCTGCAGCAGCTACAGTGGCGTCACTGCAGGGGGGGCGGAGCTCTAAGTTCCGCTGAGATCGGAGCCTCCGTTACACGGAGGAACGAACCGGCCCCGCCCTCTCGCCTTCGGAGCCTTTCAGGGAAGCAAAAGCAACGCACTGCGCGTTGCTTTCGCTTCCCTGAAAGGCTCCAAAGGCGAGGGGGCGGGGCTGGTTCGTTCCTCCGTGTAACGGAGGCTCCGATCTCAGCGGAACTTAGAGCTCCGCCCCCCCTGCAGTGACGCCACTGAGCAGCTATTTTGCTGGTGCAAGTCTAAGAAGACCTGGGTAGGTAGATCAAGGCTGGAAAAGGGGATAGGATATTGGCGGAGCTGCTGCTGATACCACCCCCTTCTCAGCCTCAAAACACCCCCTCCCCACCCTGGTCTTTGCCCTGTTCCTCCCACCCCTCCCCATTCCTCCTGCCCACCGCTCACCCCTTGCGCTTTCCAGTGCCAGGGCTTCTCTGGAGGCTACTTGCAGCAGCGGTGGGTTGTGTTTTGCAACCACCGTAAAGCACACTGTGCCGCAGGAATGTGTATTCCTGCAACACAGCGGCTCAATAGGATTGGGCGCAGATTCTGATAACCAATCAATCAATAAACCTTTATTGGCATAACATAACAAAACAAAACATAAAAAGAAAGTAATAGTACAGGTGGGCCCCCATATCCACGGATTCGCTATCCACGGTTTCAGTTATCCACAGATCGCGGGGACCCCTCCAGGCTTTTACTTTTTTCCCAGTAAGCTTCATTTCTTCCTTAAACAAACAGGAGAAGCAGCCTCTGGCTGCTTATTGCAGGCAAGTAGAACGAGACTAAGTCCTAGAGAGGCTCTACAAGGTTAACAGAAACCTTGCAGAGCCTCTCTAGGACTTAGTCTCGTTCTGCTTGCCTGCAATGGAGGCTGCTTCTCTGTTTGTTTTAAGGAAGAAACAAAGCTTGCTGAAAGAAAAATAAGAGCTGGGGGGGGGGAAACATGCCTGCCTGCAGGGGAGGCAGGGCGGGGGGCCCTCAGGAAACCATGGAGGGGGTGTTCGCTCTTATTCACGGTTTCAGGTATCACGGTTTCAGGTTTGATGGGCCTGGAACATATCCCCTGCGGAAATGGGGGGAGTACTGTAATAATACATAACACAATTAACAAGCAAAAAATGAAAGCATGAGAAAAAGGGGAGGCATAACAGAATAAACAGTTGACAATCCTTTACCTAGGTTCCATCATGTTGGTCACTATAGCCACTCTACGTTCCATGGTTAGTTGAAAAAAATTAGCTAACTGGTTGATGGTCCATTTGTATGCATGGAAAGGAAAATCAAGGTCCTCTAGCTTGCCGTCTGCACTAATATAGCAATCTTCACAGTCAAAACTGCCAGCTGTTTCTAAGGAATTGGCCAATATTCATTTATTTTTAAAAGGCATTTCCCCTGTGAAAAAGAGGCACCCAAGGTGGCTAACAGTAATGTGAATACAATATTTTAAAAAATCCAATTTGGGGAAAGTTGCTCTGTTTATTCCCAATTCAACCCAATCCAATGTGAGGCACAAGAAGCTCTCCCGCCACTAAGCCCAACAATAGAGAGTTGGATACACATCTGCTTCCTTTTAGAGAGCAGTGTACCACCCCACATGTGGGTTTCATGAAGGCATCCAGAGATAAGCCGTTTGGTGTGGCAATCACATTTGTCCTTAGTCTCTGCTCCATCCTTGACTTGACACAATCTCAGCCTGGTATATATTTTTTATTATTTAAATAGATGTCGCCCTCTGTCAGAGATTTCCTTCGCACTGATGCGACCTCTGAGTCTCTGGAGACAGGCGGATGTCTCAGAGATCCATTCTCAGGGTTATAAAAACCAGCAGCCCATTATAAACAAGTACTTTCCTTTTACAGGGAAATGTCAGAGAAGCAGACACTGGGAACTCAGCTATGGGGAGCAGAGGGCAGGGGGATAATAGGAGCAGGAAGATGCAGCCGATCCCAGACCCCACTTTCCCACATTAACACGGTGAGGAAGGATGAACAGGATAAGAGAACTTGAAGCCACAGCTTACAGATGCCTTGTACTTTACATCCTGTATACCGGGACACCATTGCTCCAGAATAGCTGCCCATCAGTATTTTATTTTTAAAATCTAGCCATTCTATTCTACTGTGATAATTTAATGCAGCATGATCAGTATATTAATTTAATTGGGAAATGTCACCCTGCCCCAAAGCTGTCATTTGCAGCCAGGGATCCTGGAGGCTTGCAAAGCTCCATGATTTCCTGGGATGGAGAGGACCTGCTGATGGAACAGAACCAACTAATGTCTCCACGGACTTCAACTAGGAGATTTAACAATCTTGTAACGTGAAAATGCTGGGAAGGGAGGAAAGACAGCTCACCACTGAAGACCCTCTTGCCCCAACTGGTCTTTGGAAGGATGGTGTTTCCTCACCCTACCAGTAGGTTTTAGGATTGCAGCCATGTTGAATTCAATGGTGATGTCTCCACTGAATTCAATAGGTATATTTAATCCAGGCTGAAGACGAATTTGGGGGGCTTCTGATGCTTGCCTCTCCTTTGAGGCCACAAAACTCATTTCGGAGCCTGAGCTTTTGAACTGTGCTTGCATTAAATTATGCACGTATTCAGCTTTCTGTTCTGACTGCACCATCTCTCTGTTCCAAGATTGCTTCTTCTTTGCCCAAAGTACATTAAAAGAAACTGCACAACAAAGGTGGCCTCCATTCTCCATTTAGTTATTTAGGAATATGACACTTTTGAAATCATAAAATTTAATGACACTTTTAAAATCATAAAATAAAATATGATGACACTTAAAATCATAAAATAATCATAAATTAAAATATTGAAAATATCGTTAACGATCATGGATTAATAAATGCAGCAGAGCAACAAAAGCACAGTAAATGCCAGCAAAACAATAAAAGCAGTAGGCTAAAACCAGCTACATGATATGCTGGAAGCCTAAGTAAAAGGTTTTTACCTGGCATCAGAAGGAATTGCCACCTTTTGGTCACTTTTTATGGAGAATCCATATGCCGTTGTTGCCAGTGTGTTGCATTTCAGTATCTTCTGAATACAGTACACCCTCGGTATCCACGAGGGTTCGATTCCAGCCTCCCTGCAGATACTGTGAATCCATGGGTGCTGAAACCCAGCACCCGATGCCAAAGTAACTTATTGGATTCTGCAAGGGGGGGGGGGGCCTCCAGAGATTGCTTCCGTGTTGCGCCAGGCTTGCAGCTGCCTCCATAGGCCTCCGCAGGCCTCAGAACATGTCTCTGAAGTGACCTGAAGTCACTTCTGGGTGCGTTGGAAAAGCGTTCTGAGGCCTGTGGAGGCCTATGGAGGCGGCTACCATGATGCGGAAGAGGCCTCTGGCTCAGCATCCATGGATGGTGCAATCTGCAAATGCCGAGACCGTGGATACTGAGGGGCCACTGTATTACATTTCTCTTTTCAGATCTTATTTATGTAGGACTAGGACAAACATTCAAAGAAAGGGTGCTCAGTTAAGCAAATACTGAGCTTAACTGGCAAGTAGAATCAAGACGGGCAGAGCCCACCTTGAACGGACTCCTGCATTGATTCTGCTTGCATTCTTACTCAAATAGGGGATAAGTAAATTCCTTATTTACCGAAATAAGGTTACTAGGTTCTCTAATTGCTGGTTTTTTGTGCTTTGCCCTTTATATTGCTCCCAATCATCCTTGTAAATGGGGGTGCTTCATTTCATAACAGCCCAGCTCACTCAAGCTTCATATAAGAGACCTCCAAACTCTTATTGTTGTCTAGCCCTGTCTGGCAAGGGCCTCTCTGATATTGACCTGGCCACTCTGCCCAGGGATTCTCACAGCACACAACATCCATCAGCAGGAGGGTCCCAATCCTGCCAGTAACAGTGCAAACCTTTCATGAGAAGTTCTGGTCGCTTGATCTCCAAGACGATGTTGTGGGGGTAGAAATGGTACAGAAAATAGCATACAAAATGATCACAGTTTTGGAGCATTTGCCCCGTGAGGATAGGTGAAAGCATTTGGAACTTTTTGCTTCAGAAAAAAGATGACCAAACAAGAACATGACAGAGGTTTATAAAATTATGCATGGTGGAGAAAGCAGATAGATTTTTTTCCCCCTTCCTCCTCTCTGGTAACACTAGAGCTCCAGTGAAATTGATTCAGGACAGACAAAACAAAATATGACTTCATGCAATGCACTATCGTGGTGCTTCCTGGTAGGTATATGTACTATATTCTTCCATCCTGAGAGCTGTATAGACATGTGATAGTTGCAGACCCATGTCGCAAAATGTCGATAGTAATTCTCTAGTGAATAAATTCACTGAAAAAAGGAAGTGGGAAGGATGTACTGAACTGTTCTTCTGCCTACAGGTTTTCCTGCACAGTCCTTCTCTTCCTTCCCAGGTTGTCTTCCTGTGAGCTCTGCTTTGGTCTCCAAGTCTTCATGGGGGAGGAAGTGTTGAGCACCCCTCTCCTCCCTTTCACTTTTCCACTTGAAGTCACCTCCATCATGCTCTATTTTACAGGTGCTTAGGACTGACCTGTGTCTTCAAACTGGGTCTGCCACTAGTGTACGTGGTTCCACCCTGAGCTGAATACGTCCCCTGTCACCACCACGTACTGAATACGTGGGACCTGGGAGATCCAGGTTCAAATCCCCGCTCAGCCACGAAGCTTCCTGGGTGACCTTGGGCCAGTCACTATCTCTCAGCCCCACCTACCTCACAGGGTTGTTGTGAGGACAAAAAGGAGGGGAGGAAATATGTACACCACTCTGAGCTCCTTGGAGGAAGGGCGGTATAAAAATGTGAAAAATAAATAAATAAATAAGTCCCCTGTCACCACCACGTACTGAATACGTCCCCTGTCACCACCATCCCTCTGCCCAACACTTTGTCTTCTCTGTTAAAGCTGACTGAACCCATAATTACTTTGATGACTGGAGTTCCTCCTGGAACTGTCTGAATCAAATGCTCGATTGATTTCTGAGTCTCCTCCTGCCAGCCAGGCCCATTTGAAGTTCCTTGTGAGTCCTCAGTGTACTTCACTGCCTGTTTCTCTTTTTTCCCCACAACTATTGAAATTGGGTGAATAATTCATAAAGAATAATTTATCTGGCTGATTTATTAACTTGACAAATGTCACCTCTTTCTCTCCATGCAAATTGTCCACAAGCAGTTTATGGCTTTCTCAAATCTACTTAAATTTATTCACTAGATACTTTCTATTCATGAATCCTTTGTCGGCTCATAGATTATTTCCAAATAGTTGGTTGTGTCTTTTAAATTTGCCTGCTTCCCAGTTGGGCTCGAAGATCATAGAGCAGAATCGTGACTCCTAGCTGGTCAATCATTTTCAAATTGGCTTTCCTGTGTTTAGTATTCTCTAGCATTTTTCTAAAGCTAACCTTATTCATCAGCAACTCTCTGGAAAGATGCATTGAAGTCAATGACTGAAACTGTAAAGATGGCTAAATTGAATGCCTTTAAATAGTTAAATATTGAGAGAATAAGTTATTTCTAGCTCTGCAGGAGTAGATGACTGCTGCCACTAGTTATACTACATGCTGGAAAGAGAAGACCCCCGTCTGGAAAATGAAGTAGTAGTAGTAGTAGTAGTAGTAGTAGTAGTAGTAGTAGTAGTAGTAGTAGTAATTAATCGACTTGTTTGAGGAGGCTATTTATTTGTTTTGTACAAAATAAAAATATTCTTGCAATCTGAGAACCCTACAAGGCTGTATAAATCAAGCCATTATTAATTTTATTGCTGTTATTATTAAGAGTATATACTGCATTTCAAAAGTTCACAAAGCTGTTTATGTAGCAAAAGGATAAGAATGCATTTTTTGTCCCGAAGGGTTCTAAAATCTAAAAAAAGAAAAAAAAAGATTTAGAGGCAGCACCAGCAAACAGCTACTGAGAGAGATGGTACAAGAAAACAGTTTGCAGCTGATCAACCGTGGGGTGTTTGTGTGTGTGGGCAGGAGAGGAGATCTAGATTGCTTAAGTGCCACAGTGCCATAAGTACAGTTTTACAGTGAGTATTGGGAGTTGAATTTCTGTGTATGGGGTTTCCAGACTCTGGTCTATTCATCATTGGTGTTCACAGAAGTTGAACCTACGTTTTTCGTTTGTTTCAAGTTAAATATGCTGGTCCACCAGAAAATGCTGAGAGTGATCTGTTGGCTGAAACACAGTGGAGCTTCTTTTTGGTAACCGAAAGCCAATGACTCAGGCTATTGATCCACAGTGTTTTGACATTGTTGCCATAGTGACCTCTCCCTTGAATCCTCT
This sequence comes from Plestiodon gilberti rubricaudatus, assembly GCA_026170595.1. Classification (NCBI taxonomy): domain Eukaryota; kingdom Metazoa; phylum Chordata; class Lepidosauria; order Squamata; family Scincidae; genus Plestiodon; species Plestiodon gilberti. The sequence continues at coordinate 154,289,434 of JANXHW010000002.1, read as the reverse complement.
GCATGTACCAATGATCTCGGGGGTGAGGAAAGGAGTTCCTATATCATGTTGGGTTTTGGAGCAAGCAGAAACAGTGTAGGGTTACTTGTACTGTTTTGAACCTGCTCCAGAGTTCTGCCTGAGGAGAGGTGCCTCCTCCTGTGTCACTCTGAATTGGACCTTCATCAGGAAGGCAAGGGCATTTGTCCCCTGTGAGCTCATGAGTGGATCTGGGGTTACTGGAGTGAGGTGTAGTAAGCATGATGCTCTCTTGTTTTAGACATCTTGTTAGCATCTGCTAGGGAGCATCAGTGTAGTGGTGATGATGATGATGATTAGGCTTACCAGATCTCCAACCGGGACAGAGTGCTAGACCTTTAGGAGAAGGAATGTGGACAGGTGTAGCTTGTTATACCCTAGAGCACAATCCTAGGCATGTCTACTTAGAAGCAAGCCCCACTGAACACAATGGGGCTTGCTTCTGAGTAGACATGCCTTGGATTGTGCTCTAAGGGTTTAACAAGCTACACCTGTCCACATTCCTTCTCCTAAAGGTCTAGCACTCTGTCCCGGTTGGAGATCTGGTAAGCCTAATGATGATGATGATAATAATGATAATAATAATAATCTGAATGGAACCTTCCTGTATTCTTGGTTCAGTGCTTTAAGTGCTAGAAGTATCCCTGGAAAAAGTTCTTTTTCCTTCCACCAAATGTATTGTTTTTGACAGCAGGAAGACAGTAATGCAGACTGTGTAGCTTGCGTTAGTCCTCTAAGTGCTCCATTAACAGCATAGACAAGTAGGAACCACCATGGGCTGAAGAGCTGAGCGAGTGTGTCAGGCGGTGGGGGTGGCAAATGCAACTTTGCCACTACGTAATAGGAAGCAGTCCTTAGTGAGAGAATGCAAGTTCTTGAATTTCAAAGAGTTCAATGGGCAGAACAAGAAGGCTGAAGCTACACTATGAAGGAGGTCTCGGTGCTTGTGTCCTTGCCTCGCCAACCCAAGTGGATATCATCCCCTGCTTGATTGCAACATGGTGCCCGTGCTTCAGGTAGCTGAATGCCCCTAGAATTTGCATGCGGCGGTCAGGCTGAGGTTGCTTTCTTTTAGATTCCCAAGCGGTTTTTCATTTGTTCTGTCAGCGCGACAGACTTTGAAACTCTTCCACGAATGCACAGATCTCCTGGTTGACCTTAGACAGGAACAATGAGTCAGGCTGGATGTCTTAAGCATTGTATCACAGTAGAAGTTCGCAATTTTGTGTAACAAGGACACAAAACTACCTTGTGCTCAGTGCTAACTGACCCCCTTCACTTGGATCCTCCTTACTACGCATATAAAGTCTGTAGATTATTTCTATAATAATGGGCATGTGGAATCAGAAGTGGTGGCTGGAGGGGGCGGTGGCAGTGGGCCCCTGGCGGCATGCGGGGGGGGACAAAGCGGCCCGTGGGAGCGTCAATCACGCCGTTTCAGCGGCGTGAAGAGCGGGTTGTAGTGGCGGAGATGGTGATGGTTTTGGCCCTCCCGTCTGCCCTGCGCCTCTGAGGCATCTTTAGTGGTGGCGGCAGTGACGTCACTTCCGGCGGTGATGTCACTGGGGGGGGGGGACTGCGTAGCTACGCCTCTGTGTGGGATGCAGAGAGGAATCTGGCTCTTCCAGTATAACTTGAACTACAGACACGGGTGATGAGCTGACTGGGAATCTGGATAAACAAAGAGAGAAAATTAAAGAAAGGGGAACAGCAAATTCCAAACATTGGGCTGTGGTTTGCCCTTTAAAAATCCTCTTTTCCATGGAAAAGAGCAGGAGCAGCTTCAGCCTTCCAGAATGCTAAGACCATAACAACAGTTCTGGTGGTACCACTTCACAGTAGGCTGTTGCAGTTTCTTTTGGAGGGACTGCATAAGGTCACATGTTGCTGAAGAACAGACTCTAAATGCTGTCATCCACTGAGAGCAGTCTAATGGGTATTTTTGGGAGGGCAAAAGTAGGCTTACCAGATCTCCAACCGGGACAGAGTGCTAGACCTTTAGGAGAAGGAATGTGGGCAGGTGTAGCTTGTTAAACCTTAGAGCACAATCCTAGGCATATCTACTCAGAAGCAAGTCTCATTGAACACAATGGGGCTTGCTTCTGAGTAGACATGCCTAGGATTGTGCCCTAACTATTAACAAGTTACACCTGCCCACATTCCTTCTCCTAAAGGTCTAGTACTCCGTCCCGGTTGGAAATAAGCCTAGGCAAAAGGACTTATATGTCCTAACAAGAGATATGCTATGCTCTCTGCAGCACACTCTGGAGTGGGGTAAAAGTGTCGTTGAAAAACTAATCAACATGCAGTCATTATAACTAGGGGCCTGTGAACATTCACAGGGAAGAGTATCTCCTTCCCACCCACCTCATCTTGCTATGCTTTCTTAGGTGAGGGATTGGACAGATTTATGGAGGAAACGTCCATCACAGGTTACAAGCCATGATGGGGATAAGCAATCTACTGGGTTTAGTAATAGGATATCTCAATGCCAGATGCAAGGGAGTGGCAACAGGATACAGGTATCTTGTTGTCTTGTGTGCTCCCTGAGGCATCTGGGGGGCCACTGTGAGATACAGGAAATTGGACTAGATGGGCCTTTGGCTTAATCTAGCAAATCAATCAGTTCAGTATCATTTGAAACACATTTCTTAATCTTTTGCTGATATCGCTGTCTTCTCTTCTTCTCTCCCCTCTGAATCTCCTCCCTGCCTTCCCTCTGTGCTCTGCCCCTGTGCTTTTAATGCAGTGACTGTAAACGAGGCATCTGTAAAGCATAAACAGATGTGTAATGGTAAAATCTGCACCATCTGTTGATGATGAATGAGAGGCAGAGGGCCTTGGTAATCTGCTTCCAGCAACAGGGTGAACAGAAAAATACCAGTCCAGCTGCCTCACTTCTCCTCTCCCTTGGATGATCAGTCTCATGGGGTCAAAGATTTTAATTTTGAGTGGCATAGACCACCAAGATGTTTCATGCAGGTTGGCCTGGACTGGACAAGGATCCAGTGGAAGAAGCTGAGGTTTCAAGCAATGATGCAATGAAGCAAGAATGCAGCTCCATCCACACGCATGTGTGGGCGGGGCCATCTTGCGACACTCCCCCCCCCCCCCCCGTGCTGGGGTTGTTCAGGCTGGATTGACCGAGCTCAAGCAGGGAAGCATAGCTGTAGGGGTCGGCAAGGTACATGGTACCATTGTTTTGTGAAGCACAAATGAAGCAAGAAAGCTGTGGAGCACACAGTATCCCATCGTGCTTTGTGATCCACTATCCATGGAATGGTGGGCTCACACTTCCTTGTCTTCGGAATTGTCACTGACCCGCAGTTAGTGTGGTTTCTCTCCAGTTCCGGTTTATTTGGCCTCCTTCAAGAGATGGCTTTCCTTTGATTCCGATACCGCTATATATGTCTTTATCTAGAACAGGAAGCAGAGAGAGGAAGCATCTCGCTGTGGTGTTGACTTCTGAAAAATGCTGTCACTTTAATTGCCTCGCTTGTTATGTACAGTGTCCCTGGTTCACCTATTGTATCAGCCTCCAGTTTTTTCTGCCTGACACATTAATTACGGAGGCCCTTACCTGATGGCTCTGTAATGTCTTTTAGGAACCAGTATCCAGATTTTGCCCCCTGCAATTAATTAAAGTGAAATGGTCTGCAACAAACTGATTTCTAGACATGCTGAGGCTTTTTGACAGTCATCCCACACTGACTCTTCAGACCAGAGTAGCACAAGAAATAAACTGTTTTCTGTGCGCATAATCACTTGTGCCTGGCTATGTGTGCACCACTTTGTACATCAAAAGGGAAAATAAACAATCCACAGCGTACACTCCTGTGCCCAAGCTAAGAATTATGAGTATTCCATAACCCCCTCCAGCAAATGACTGTATGGGTCATAGGATGTTGAGTTCCCATAATCCCCAGGACTAAAGTGAGATGGATGCTGAATACCTTGAACTCTTTAAACCTGCTATAATATGTAGCCTGAGGTAACTGCTGTGAAATTGTTTGTTTCTTCCAAGGCTGGCAGCCTGGTTTTGACATATTCGAGGGACTAGGGTACACCTGAGAAAAACTATTTGAAGCAAGACTGCTTTATTTGAACACTTTTCTATTTCCCTCATTACTAGTATCCCCAAGGCTTTTAGGGCAACCACCTTGTCTTAATGCTGCCTATCAGGGCTTGTATTTCCAAAGGGATCCTGAGCCTTGAAGAAACACCAACTCTAAGGAATTCTCATGACTTCTCCCTCCCTCCCTTTCTTCTTCTTCTTCTTCTTCTTCTTCTTCTTCTTCTTCTTCTTCTTCTTCTTCTTCTGTTTGTTTTGCTTACATTGCTCGGTTTATTAGTAAAATGCGATGTACAGTGATGGCATTGTATAAATAATCTCTGAAGAGATTCATGGTTCTTGAAATGTGTGAAGATATGAGCATTTGTTAAGAGAGACTCAAACTCTTTTCTCAACTGCAGCATAATAAAAATTACAGAGTTGTTATAAGTGTATCTCTCTCCCTCATCACTCCCCGGCCCACAATTTGGGCATAATAAGAGTGGACTCCATTGCAGGGCTGTTGTAAAATGCTCTCAGCCACAGCAAAAACAAAAACAAAAAAACCCGCCCCCAACCAATATGAGGATAATAACTATGAACTGTGTTCTTTTCTGCAGGTCAAGTTTTTTCAATTTTAATTTTTTAAAAAAAAATCACAATTTTCTCATGAAATAAAACCTAAGAACATGAACTTCTGTCTTGCTTCTACCTTTTTCTTGCAGGGAAGTGCTGCTTCCCCACTGCAGCTACAATAAAGTCCAGAGTTTCTGTGTTGTGTCTCCTGAGCAGCTCTCACTTTTTGCACTGCAAGAAGAAAACAATGGTGTGAAAAGTAACTAGAAAGTCCAGAAAAATTAAAGAATAATCAAGCTAGTACTTTTAAAACCTGTGATACTGGAGTCTCTATCTTCTTCCCGCCCCTTCACTTGCTTTCTCTCTCTCTTCTCCTCCCAAGCCACCCCAGACCCACCAATTTCCTTGGCCCTCGCATCCCCCCAGACCTGCCAATTTTCCCCACCGCTAGCCTAGGTCCACAGACCTCCCCCACCTCCTTCCAGTCCAGACGCTGATCTCCACCATCACCCAACACTCCTTTCCTCTTTGTTGTTGTCATCCTCTTTCTGCCACCTATCCTCATCCCAAATCCTGTTCCCTCCAGTCATTTCAAAAGGCAGAGAGGGAGGAAGTGGGGGAGAGAACATAAGAACATAAGAAGAGCCCTGCTGGATCAGGCCAAAGGCCCAACTAGTCCAGCTTCCTGTATCTCACAGTGGCCCCACCAGATGACTCAAGGAGTACACAGCCAACAAGATAACCTGTTTCCTGTTGTCACTCCCTTGCACCTGGCACAGAGAAAAGAAAACTTACTTCTAAAACCAAGAGGTTACTTATGGCTTGTAACCTGATGGACTTTTCCTCCATGAATCTATTCAACCCCCTTTTAAAGGCATCTAGGCCAGGTGCCATCACCACATCCTGTGGCAAGGAGTTCCATCCTGTGGCAAGGAGTTCCACAGTTGAATTACACACTGGGTGAAGAAATATTTTCTTTTGTCCATTCTAACTCTCCTCCCACTCAATTTTAGTGCATGTCCCCTGGTTCTGGTGTTGTGCAAGAGGGAGAAGAACTTGTGTGAGAGGAATGGAAACTGGTGGGCTTGAGTGTACCTCTTTCCACTTCATCCTTTCTTTCTCTGCTGGAATGAATAGAGCATCATGCTCTCTTTCTCATAACAGTTGCTTTGCTTCCATGAATTCCCTCTTTCTAGAGACATTAAATATAACCTTTTCACTAAACTAATGTCTGGCCAACTGTCAGCTTTGCTTTGTCATTTTGTGCAAGATTCCACCCGTTAATTGATCTAGATTAATTACCAGAATATGGTTTAGTACTCGGAGTCACTGACATTGATTAGAATTCCCTGCTTCACCTATAAACTTGAATTAAGGGGATGGGAGGAAAATTCTCTCTTGTAACAGTTTGATTGTACTATGAGGGTGCAATAAAACATGTTCTCAGTAACATTCATGTCAAATGATCCTGAGTTTCCATTCACTTGGACAAAGCTTGAAAAAAATCTGGAATACTTTGTGTTGGGCAAATACTGTATGTACCAATGTTCTTCAGTAATATACCTAACTACGTCAGGTTCTGACATTTTAGGATGCATGTATATATTAGGACTGTCCACTGATTAAAGATTTTTAAGTGATTCATTGTCTGACTTTTAACCAACAGACAGAGAAATCAATTTAAATCTTAAATGAATTTCAGATTATAAAAACATACAATATTATAAATGCCTTTGTGAGGATACTGTATATGAAGTAACTTTCAGTTTAATTACTCATTGGTAATATTTCCTGCTATCTTTAATATTTTTCTTCTTCCTTTCCAATTAAAAGTTTAAGCATTAACAGTTTAATTAAAACTTAAAACCTTTATTTAAAAAAAAATGGCGCACACACAGATATGCATATTGGGAAAATAGCGTCCTCTCTGGAATGTTCTGCCTGAAAAGACTGCTTTCCAGGAAGCCAAGCCTAGTGGGTTACAGCATGGCCCTTCCCTTCCCTGGCCAGAACACACTTGCTTTTTTTTAATCTAATTCAGTGTTTCTCAAACTGTGGGTTGAGACCCACTTGGTGGGTCGCGACCTGATTTCTGGTGGGTCCCCAGGTAATGGAAAGATCAGATAAGTAATTGTCACAAGCCCTAAGGCTATTCAAAATCAGATAGCTACTAATTGCCCTTCAAAGAGCTGAGCTCCTGCAGTTTGCATGATAGCTAATTACCCTGCAGGCAGCTGAGCTCTTTACTTGTAAATAAATATATTTATTTATTTCTAGATCATTTTTTTTAAAGTCTCGTAAAGCTAGGTGGGTCCCGATACGATAGAGGGTCATTTTAAAAAGTGGGTCCCAGTGCTAAAAAGTTCGAGAACCACTGATCTACAGTAATTTATCATACCAGTGCATTGTTGTGTGTCTCGGAGTGTGGTGATGCAAAATTCACTCTTTCAACCATTGCTTGTAAACCTACCTTTTAAAGCGTGTGCTCATACACATACATACACACACCTCCTGCTTCCTGAGCTGGAACATGATCCATAATTCCTGGCTTTGAAGGACAGCCCTTCTTCTGTTCTGTATTTATAGTGTATCAGCCATGTTAAAAATAGGTGTTTGTGGGTTTGTGGTTATTTCTGATGATCATGGTCTAAATATTTTCCTGTAAAGCCTGTATCCCATGTTTTTATCAGCTCACAACAATGGCACAATTCCATTCCTTTTCTCTTAACCTACCTTCATTTTATTCAGCATATTCTGTATTTAAGCATTAGCCAGCCAGTCCCAGCCCATGATCAGAAGAGGAGGGGGCAGGGAGGAATGTCTGCACAACTGTTTTCTTATTCTGTACAATTATTTAATCTTGAGTGATTTGGCTTTACAGTCCGCTGTTGTGTTTGACTAATTTAGCAATGAGAAATAGAAGTCCCAGATGTTAGCCTACGGTAGAGCACGTTGAATAACTTTAAAAAGAAACAAAAGCAGGAACTGTGAATGCGATGGCAGTTCAAGGGCTGTGTACACTAGTGTGAATGCAGCAGGCATTTCCGGGCAAAAGGGTTTGTGTGCCTACAATGCACATGAGACTCTGCATTGATCACACAGGCCAACAATTTTTTTTCCCTCATGCTTCAGAAGTTAGACCTATTCTTGGGTATATTTGGGGCACTGATTTCAAAAATGGCATCAGTTTTGCCCTACCTGGTTTTGGAGATGCAGCTTAGCCACCTTATATGCTGATTCAAACAGCTTCCTTGTGTGGAAGCCATGAATCTGCTTGAATCGGCATATAAGGTAGCTATGCCGTCTCCAAAACTAGAGCCGATAGGGCAAAACTGATGCCGTTTTTGGAATTGTGCCCCAAATATACCCAAGAATAGGTCTACCGTTTAAGACACCAAAATGTGTGTTGGGTTATGTGACCCAAATGAGCTGAAAGGAGGATCAGCATAGGCGGCGTAGCATCTTTGGCACAAAACCAACAGCAGGAGCAACAACCGCCCCTGCTTGATGGTACCTCTCCTTTGAGCTGCTTCCTGTTCCACTTCCTATTCTGGCACTGCCATTGGAATTGCCATCTGGAAGCACCCTGAGATTCTACTGCATTTATCATTGCTCGCACACTCGCTTTTTGTAGGAGGGAGCAGCTGGTATCGTCCATGCTGAGTAACACAGGCAGTGCCTGGATGTCCCTCTTGAGGAGTTCTGAAGTCATGTATCAGTTTTATCACAGCTTGCCTATTATTGTCCACATGTATTTAAGAAAAATGGCTGCTGTCTGATGATCACTTTATACAAGGAAAGAAGGAAGTTGTCGCATACATCTGAACTACCCAGCACTGTGATGTTTTTGTGCTCGCAGGCCATTCTCCAGGTTACAAATCCACCTCAGTGTTTTCCACTGTCAGTGTAGTGATTGCCAGCTACAAAGTGAGGCATTTCAGCCAGTGGAGGGAGGGGGAAGAAGAGCCCATGCACGGAAAACAGATTTGCGAGCGAAAGACCCACATTCTACGATCATCAGGATTGTGGTGTTTACATTAAGATAGATATAGGAACCTTTATTGACATAAAGTGTTTACATTAATATCCATTGATGTATTTCATCTGAAAAGTTTATTTCAGTGGCAAAATTGGGAGACGTTGTTGAATTTGCATTTGTCTCCGTCTTGTTGAGGACGTTGTCTTCTCATGCTAGAGTTGCATTTTGGCCTGTATGAGCTTATGGAGAGAAGAGAGGAGAGGGAACTCCATTCTGCTGTTTAGATCATTGGCTTTGCTGTCTGTTCTGTTGCCAGAGTCTAAACGGGATTCCCATAACTACTCAGCCTTGAGCCAGACTGGCTACCCCCATCATTTTTTCCCGCCCCTCCAATAGCTGGAGAAAACCTACATCTGGAGTTGATTGATAAACTGTTTTCAGCTCTGAGGTCCCTTCAAAGCTTCATTGCATCCTGTGGGAGGAGCGAGGGAGGGGAGGCAGTGGCAGCGGAGGGGAGGAGGAGGAGGGAGAGAGTCTTTTCAGTAAAGCTGCCTTCTGCTGTGCTGTGCTCAGCAGTTATGTCTCCATCCACACACCCAGCGGGCCCATCGAGGCTTTTGATTGGCTTAAACCTCTGTCTCTAAAGGAGGAAAGATATCAAGAAGAATTATCTAGGACAGCAACTGGCCAAGGGAAATGTATACCTTATTTACTAGGAATTATTAGAAGAGAGTGTAAATGAATTAATAGAATGGATTGAGATAAAGATTTTGCTTAAGGGTAGGGAAAGTTTTTTAAGAGTACAGTGGGCCCTCCTTATCCGTCGATTAGCCATCCGCGGAGGAGGGATCCCACTGGGGGCAGGGGGCAGCGCCACAGTACCTTAATTAACAGCCAAACAGGCCCTCCGCCAGCTTCTTGTCTCTCATGCCTCTTTTTTTTAATCTTGTAAAACGTCTGTAAAAAGGAAAAAAAATGCGACTGGAAGCAACTTCCAGTTGCGTGTGCAACTAGAAGTTACTTCCAATCGTGTTTCCCCCTCCTTTTTACAGGCGTTTTACAAGATTTAAAAAGCGGTACGAGAGACTAGAAGCCGGCGGAGGGCCCGCACGGCTGTTAATTAAGGTACCGTGGCGCTGCCCCCACCTCCCCATCGCGGACTTGAGCATCCGTGGATTTTTGCATCTGAGGTGGTTCTGGGAACGGAACCCCCACGGATATGATGGACCCACTGTGTTCTTCTTTGGTGAGTCTGTCCCAGTATCTGTCTCTGGTGAAACCCTGGAGCAGTTTGAGAGCTCAGGCAATAATAGGGAATTCCATCCGTTGGTGTGCAATACCAGCATTTCCAAACTGGCAAACAAGGGTGGACCTGATCAGTCCCTGGAATGGGAGATTGCTGTAAGAGTAGTTCCTGAGTAACAGCGCAATCCTATCCAACTTACACCACCGGTATAACCCAGCGATGCAGCGAGAACGGGAGGCCCCAGAATGGAAAGGGGATTCAAATCCCCTCCAAAGGGGGATTCAAAGGAGATTTGAATCCCCTTTCCATTCTGGGGCCTCCTGTTCTAGCTGCACCGCTGGTTACACCGGTGGTGTAAATTGGATAGGATTGCGCTGTAAGAGTGGAAAGAACAAACCACTTAAAAAAAGCAACAGTACTGTTTGGTGGATTGGGAGTGAGGATTTGGAGGAGTGGCAATTGATCTCCAGGTGCAGTTCCACAAGCAGTTCCTTGGGAAGAAGGAACTGCTTACGGTCGTTCTAAGGTGACTGTTGGAGCTATGACAGTGAGTGACCCGGAGCCATTCTTGCCCTGAAAACGAACAGTTTAGTCATCTTCATAAGAAGCAGGTCTCTGGCCTTTTGGAAGACCGACAACATAGAAGCTAGAGAAGGAGTTCTACTGCAACAGTTAGGACCACCGAAGAAAAATGGGGGGGGGGGGAGAGAATCTGAAGCAGATCAAAGGACTTGTTCACATGTGTGGCTTAACCTGTGAGCAGCAAGCCTGTCACTCATTCTCAATTGAATTCTGTCTGGTATTCGTACATGTTGTGTGAATGAATATTGATTAGACATCTTGCAGAAGAGAGCAACCAAAATGATGGGCCGTGGCACCTCCCAGATGAGTTTTTGGGACTCTTCAGTTTACCTGAAGAGGCACCTGAGGGGGGACACGCATGATTGAAACATATAAAATTATGCATGGGATGGATAGAATGGATAGAAAGGAATTCTTTTCCCTATCGCACAACACTGGAACCAGGAGACATCCACTAAAATTGAGTGATGGGAGAGTTAGAATAGACAAAATAAAATATTTCTTTACCCAGAAAGTAATTAATCTGTGGAACTCCTTGCTACAGGATGTTGTGATGGCACCTGGCCTGGATGCCTTTAAAAGGTTCTAAACCGGGACCCCCATAATTAATTAAATGAAGTATATTTTTTCCCAAATTTTTATTTATTTGTTGCGCCCACTTGCTGCCCTTTGGGCGCCCAAATTTTTATTTATTTATTTATTATTTAATTAATTTGTTTACTTGCCTGTCCCGCCGCTGCCATTGCTGCCGCCATTGTCTTCGTTGTTGCCGCTGCCATCGTCTTCGCCGCCGCTGCCATCATCTTTGTCTTCATCATCTTATTCGCTGTCTTCTTCTTCACTGCCGCCGCTGGAGCCTGGCCGGCTGGATCTGAGCCAGCCAGGACTCCTGCCCCCTGCCGCCGTCACTTTTGAAACTTACCTTTTTTCCGGTGCCGCCATCTTGAATCTTGTGAAATCTTGCGAGATCCAAGATGGCGGCACCAGAAAAAAGCTAAGTTTTAAAACTTTTAAAAGCGGTGGCAGCAGAGCCCGTAAAGCCCAGGACTGACCCAGGACCGGAGCCCAGAAACCAGGACAGTCCCAGGTTTTCCAGGACGGATGGCAAGCCTAACTATATGCAACCTCCGGGTTTTAGAGGTAACCTATCTCTGAATGCCAGATGTACTGTATCCTGTTGCCTTGAGTGCTCTCTGATGCATCTGGTGGGCCACTATAAGATACAGGAAGCTGGACTAAATGGGCAATACTGTGGAGGAAGGATAGCTGCTCACTAGAGTTTTAAAAAGCTTAAGGTGGCAGAGGTGGAAGGTTCTTTTCACATTTGCGCAGGCAATAATCAGCATTTGTACTGGAGAGATACAGGAGGCGTTCTCAGTTTCATGTGAAAGCAAATGAAAATTTTCCAAACTATTTTTATTTAAAATGGCAGCAGAGGAGGGAGACAAGAGAGGATTGTGCTGTTCACTGTGTGATGTCACAGCACTGTGCAATAAGTGCCCTGTGCAATAAGTGCCCTGTTCAATAAGTGCCCTGTTCACACAGCAATTTCAGGAGCTATGAATGTTCATATCTGAAACCGCATTTTCCCCAGTCACAAATGGATGCTCTAGTCTAGTGGCTGCGCGTGTGGGTGGGTGTGATGAATCCCTCTACCACTGTTGTGCTAGCTGGAGGAAAGACATTTAGATCTCCCTTAACAGCTGAGTAAGGTCTTTATGAATTAAACAATAGTCTGAGCCAGGGGTGGGCAGAAGGCAGATTGGGTGATTTGCAGTATGTTCTCAGGGGCTTCTGACTCCCAGTAGTTGGAAAACAGCAATAGCAAGTAAAGGCCCAGCATTTTCTACTGTGGCTGGTCTTGCGCTAATTGCTTGCATGCCAGCCTCAGGGGTGTTTACCTGTTAAATACGAATATTCATTGGCTGCCTGTGGTAAAGTCTTCTTTTAAAAACACACACGTACACACACATGTTATATTTATTGAAGTTATTGCAGGGGGCAAATGCGTTAATACTGATATTAAATCAAGACAGGAGAAGAAGAAGAAATATGTCATCAAAAAGTTCACCAATATTTTGTATAAGAAACACTATTTGTTTATTTTATTTAAAAGATTTATATCCCACCTTTCCACCCTTCCAGGAGCTCAGTACATTCTTATTGAGGAGTCTTTGTTTTTTTCACTCTCTCTTTCCAGATTTGGGGGGGGGGGACGACACACAAGAAAACTAGGTCGTTGTGCAGCTTTGCATGCCAATTTTGGCGTTTTGTGTAAAAATCCCTACTCTCCAGTGACATACTGTAGATGTCAATTTGTTGCACATCTCTATTGACTTCAATGCATTTGGACTTAATAAGTCCAAATGCATTGAAGGGACATTAAGGGACACCCCTTCCCCGATTAGTCTGTTAAATGAAGGGTTAACTGTATGTTGTATATGCAGCATATGGTTCATGGGATGCAGTAGACAACAGACTCCCCCCCAATCCACTTTGGAGGTCTAGGAAAAGACAAAGTGTATCTTTGTAAGCCTGAAGTCTTCCCACCTCTGGGCTAAGACTTACAGAACATTTAATAGCAAAAGGATTGTTGTTTGTGTCCTGTTGCGCTGTTTCTCATTTTTACAAAGCACAGTAGCATGTCTAGGGATGCTTACAGGACTTACTGGGCTAAAGTGGTGAGGGCTTTGAGGTATCTTTGGAAAACTGCCTGCTGGAATGCCATTCCTTGCAGTAATGAATAAGAGCGATGCCAGAGCCAGGTTGCTTCAGACTGTGGGGAAAACGTTGCACTGGGCTCCCCACTCCCTTGCACCTGGCCTGGCCAATGATTGGTCCTCTGATGGGTGGGCGGGCCCCCAGCCAGTGCCTGACCTGATACTGACGCCTGATGCCCCTCAGATGCCACTCTGAGCAAGAATGGCCAATCGTTCCAAGATAGAGGTCAAAAGGGTTGAAGGTACTGCTTGGAGGAAGTTTGTGTTAAGAACCCCTTTGCCATGGGCCTGCTAAGGATATGTGCCTTTTTTTTTTGGTGCCCTGTTAAAGATCTCTTCCGGCCCTGACATTCTCAGAAAGTACAGTCATCCAATAGGAATGATGTGCATACTTTGGTGGCTGGGTTGTTTTGCTCGGCAGTACGTGTGTTTCTTTTGTTTCTGAAGTGCTTGGAGGTCCTCGGGCATGGCACTATCCAAGTGTTAATTATGATGATTTATTACAGTGTCTGGCTGGCTGTGGGACAGCCAGCAGAGCTCCTACAATTGAAAAAGAAAATTGTATGGGTTGGGAGGGATTAAGCAATAGGCACTTACAATGGAAGGAACATTGGTTCCCCCACACTCAAGCAGCTGCCATACTTGCACCTCCTTACTCAGGCTGTGGTTTTGTATTGCATCTTCAAGCAGCTACTGTTACTCCATTTCTTTCTACAGTATGCAGATAAATAAGCACAACCTGCAGTAGCTATCTTCCATCCTGTTCTGCCAGCATGCATTGGGCCTGCAAACAAATGCTGGACACAAGGAGAGTGGTGGGCAGGGTTAAGAGGCATCCTCCTGAGTGAGCCCCTCATACGTTGGTTCTCCATGGGGCAGTGATCACCTGACCAGGGCTTCCATATGTATTCCCAATGCATGAAACGGGAGCGGGAGATGACTGGCTGCCCCCGATTCCTGCCCATTGGGGAGCTAAGGTGAGGTTTCTGCATTTGTGCAGCATTATGTGTGTATAAGCCCCGTTCTTGTCTTTACCCCAAAACATGGAAGTCAGTTGCACAGTCCCGGTGGAGGGGTGTGCAGGATTGTGCAACTGACCTCAGTCTCTGAACTCCATGTTTATGTTGTGAACAGGACTTATACAACTCGAAGATTAGCTTTTCGTGTACAAATTCCTTGAACCTCCCTTTTTAGAGGCCGTTGGTTGTTTCTACTTAAGAATCTGCTTCTTTTGTAAAACTGGTTTCTCTCCCTTTGTATACCACCCACTTGTGCAAAACTCCTTCCCTCCAGTTGCTAATGGACGCCGAAGACAGAACCTGACTGGAAAAGGGCTGTGCTCATCTGGAGCTGCTTACGCACAAGCTGAGAAGAGATCACTTTCAGGAATTGGGTTCTAAGCTGGGTTGACGTTTTCTTAGTACGACATTGGCTGCAATCTTGAAACCGGGGAGGCCTGAGACAATTGTGTCTCCTGTCAGCTTTTGCTTTCTTCCTTCACTCATCCACTGACAAATATACCTGCTCCAACATGGATATTTGCCCCACTTTGAGCAGACTTTTGCCCCACTTTGAGCAGATTTTACGTTTATTTCAGGCACCTAACACTTCAGCGTTTGTCACCTTTTCCTCCTGAAGTCAATCCATTTGTGTTTTCATTCTTATTTTTTAGATTCAAAAGCACCAAACCACTTTTGAGCAAGCAGGAAAAGTGGCTCTGATTGTCACAAGAGCCAGCCAACCAGCACTCTTCATGATATAGCCCCTGTTTCTTGAAACAGGAGGAAGCAATTGTTCCTGGGCTCTGTTCATTTTGAAAGTGTGTCTGTCTGCCCCAAAAGCTGAATCTACATTAGGCTAACCCCTCAAGGTTTGTCTGTCTGTCTCTCTTTGGCAGAGTTTTCTGCCTTTAACTTTGGTAGAGGGTCCCGTGGTGCTGAGGGAGCAAGCAAAAGAGCCAGTTACTCTGTCGTCGTGTCTCTTTTCCAGACTGGGCTTCCTCAGGGGCCTCCTTCCTCTGAGGAAACCCAACGGCCTCTGGAGAGAGCGGGAGAAGACAGCGATGGCAGGAGTTGCTCAGGTGAATGAGTCACACCAGTGCTGCCCACACCAGCTGCTGCTTCAGGGGTCGACTGGGTGGGTCCTCAGAGGCTCATGGGCCCTCGGCCAGTACCCAATGTGGCCATCCCCTGACCTCGATCCTATGAAGTCTGTTTGTTTCAATAGAGGCACTTTCCCTTTATGAAGGAAAGGTCCTTTGTGCATGCTCAGAGGCATTTTCCTCTTAGGCCTTTTTTTGGGGAGGGGGAAGCAACAATAAAATCTCTTTCCTACACTGAATATTCCTTGTTTTCTAATTGCTTGCTTGCTTCTGTAATAAAAGAGTAATTTAATAACCCTTTCAGCTACGATGCCCTCTGTCCAAGGTGCCAGAATTTTTGAAAACAAAATTTTGCAACCCTTGTAGTAAATGAGCAGAATATTGCTGCTGTGGTCTGCATAACTGCAGAACAAGCAACCTGCTTAACTGTGACTTGTGTATCCTTACATTCCTTGCTCTGGGAGGAAATGCAAGAGAGTTTCTGAAGGGTTAATCCAGAGCCAGGGTGATTCTGCATGCAGGGCAAGCTTCATGCAAGGCCTGCACTCACAGCCATGTTTTCATTTGATTCCCTGCCCCCACCCGTGTGACTGAATCTTTGCGTTTCCCAAGCATTTTAAGCAGAAGAGGAGTTCTGGGGGTTATGCGAAAGGGGACTGACCCAGATCACATCTGTTACTGGGCCTTCTGACATTCGCAAACAGAGAACAACTTAAAGGCTCGGGGGGGGCAAGAAGGGAGGTTGTCTAACATTTTCAGAACTGCTGATAATTATATCCTGTGTGGGACTCTTGCTGCGGAAGTGATCTGTATCTCTCTTAGCTCCTATGAAAACTGTGTACAGTATTCCTCTTGTGTTCAGATGCTTTACAAACATACTGTGCTAGCCTCCAAGATGTAATAACCAATCTCCTAAAACTGGGCTTAAAAATTTGGACATAAAAAAATACTAAGTGAAATTATTTTTGATCTTAGAAAACTCAGGATCTCCTGTGGCTACCATTTCAAATTCTGTTCTGCAACCATGGGGACTGGAATCTTTTCTTTTTCAAATAAAAGCCAAGATTCCCAGGCATTTATCATATACAGAATAACGGTAAACTTTATGAAGTGCCTGTAAAGACAACTGACAGGCCTGATTATTCTGCCTCCTTGGTTTCAACTGATGGAGATGACGCAGCTTTTCTAAAAAATGTTGTCAGGCTGGACAAAATGAAGAAGCTGCAGACGTTCAAAATAAGCCTGGTAGTCTCCATTCCATATTGTTTCAATCCAGGGTATGATTTACATTTAATCCTTTGTAGCATTTTAAACTATGCAAATTAAATTAATGTATGTGACTGCACCTAATTTGCATAATATCCTATCGTGGCAGAATTTGGCACACTTAAGTATAAATTGGTTGATGGTGCCTGCTCAGCTGTGTTTGCATTAATTTTTATACTCGAACAAGGTGGACTAAAGGCTAATAATATGGCTCAACGTTTTTCAATTATTGCCATAATAGAAACATTCAGCTCTACAATGAGGATGAGAACTTAGATTTCTGTTTGCTGTCATCCAAAGCAACTCAGCCATGCAGCCTAGTCTGAGCAAATGTTGTTGCTTATATAGTAAATTTCTTTCTTTTCTCACCTGAAATCATCTGGAATATAGACGTCAGTCGGAATAAGACAGACACAGCAGGGAGTGGGAAGCAAGAGGATAGAAACAGGTTGTCAATTGCTGGACTACCTGAAAGAACCAGAAGGAATCATGCACTGACTTCATTGCTGCATACAAAACGTTTTAAGGGTTGAGATGTCACCTTCTATTCCAGGTGGTGGTAGACAAAATGGCAGTGGGCCAGTTTGCAACGATGTAGACTTGAGTCTATTGACTCGGACTCGAGTCAGACTCAAGTCCCATCAATGACTTGACTCGGACTTGACTCAGCGATTGTAAAAGACTCAACACGAGACTTGGAGCCTTTTACGACTCTCTGCGCATGCGTGAAAATTGTCAAAATACCCGTATTAATTGTCAAAATACCCTTTCAGAAGGCCTTGGAGCGCCGGTGGGGTCGGACGCTCCGAGGCCAGCTCCTGGGCCGGCCTCGGAGCGTCCGGAGGGCGACGCGGGCACCCGGGGCAGGGTGCAGCTGGGTCGCCCCCCCCAAATCGCAGCGCGGCCTATGACCGCGCCGATATCAGAGCCTCGCTAGGGTGACGCGCCCCCCCCCCGCCTTGGGGTGACGCGCGTCCTAGTGACGCCACTGTGAGCAGAACTGGGCGGGAAGGAATGGGACAGAGACTGGGGCAGAGAGGAGGGGAGGCTGGGAATGGGGCGATATCGGCGTCAGTTGTGCCGCCAATATCCTATCACCCTTCCTGACCTTGACCCACCTTCCTGGGTCCATTCAGACTTGCGTTAGCAATTGCTGGTGCAGGTCCGAGTAGACTCATTCGGGCAGTGGACGCTTACCTCCGGGCAAGGGAACAAATGTTCCCTTATACCAGCGGTTCTCAAATAGTGGGGCGCGCCCCCCAGGGGGGGCGCGAGGCTCCGTAAAGGGGGGCTCGTTGCAATAGTTAGTGTGTATGCTTTGCGCCACTTATCTTGATTGTAGGAGCCTCCAGCGACGATCTAGTTCACCGACGATCTCTTCCGGGGAGCAGATCGTTCCTCTGCTCCCCGGCGCGAACTCTGTAACGCGCCTAGGAGCGCTCTGCAGAGTTCACGCTGTGAATCACGCATGCGCAAGACGACGATTGGCAACATCATCGTCTTGCACATGCGTGAACTCTGCAAAGCGCTCCTAGGCGCGTTACAGAGTTCGCGCCGGAGAGCAGAGGAACGATCTGCTCCCCGGAAGAGATCGTCGGTGAACTAGATCGTCGCTGGAGGCTCCTACAATCAAGATAAGTGGTGCAAAGCATACACACTAACTATTGCAACGAGCCCCCCTTTACATTAGTTACATTGCATTAGTTATATTAGGGGGGCGCGAAATTTTTTCTTCTTCGTAGGGGGGGCATGAGAGAAAAAAATTGAGAAGCACTGCCTTATACAGAGGAGACCTCCGGGACTGCCCCCCTGCAGGATGCAGCGCGTGCTCCAGTGGTGCAGCTGCATTAGCCGGGGAGGATTTAGGTAGGATTGGACTGATAGTGACTAAAATTAAGGGCACTTCCACATGAGCTGTTTTTGGGCCAGCCAGCCAGTTGTTGCTTTTCTGCTTGTGGTCACACGTGGAATTGCAATTTTCTTCCATGCTGCAGCAGATATTGGGCAGACAGGAAACTGACCCTCACTCTTTTACCCCTTCCATTGTGTTATGGTCTGTTTTATCTGAGCACGCACCTCTCAAGAAACAGAACAAGACAAAGACATAACCGTACCACTAACAACAACCCGCTCCTGTAAGGTCATTGCCCTGCTGTACTCAGTGGCGTTCCTGCGTTAGGGGCTCGACAGTAAAGGCTGATTCACACTAGCCCTTTCGTGCACGTTTGCTCTACTCTAGCGTCTGTACGTGCATCTAGCAGTTCTCTGAACGTTTGCCCGCCTTCTTGAAGAAAGCGCAGCTGTGATTGGGTGAAGAGAAATACGCTTCTCTGGTTGGTGAGCTGCCTAGCACCGGGAGCATAAACGCTAGCTTAAACGCGAGCGCAGCAAAAAGATAAACCAAAACCATCTCTCCTGGCTGTGTCGTAAGCTCATGCTGCGTCTGACGCAAGCATGAAAAACGCACGAAAAGACCAAACGTTAAGCCAAAACGCGCACGGAAAGGGCTAGTGTGAATCAGCCTTAAGTCGCGCCCGGACCTACTACCGCGTTCACAAACCGGAGCGAGGAGGCCCCACCCCCTCGCCGTCGGAGCCATTCCGCGTAGCGAAGCCGAACGGGCAGGGCTGCTCAACGGGCAGGGTCTCCTGCCTGTTCGGCTTTGCTGTGCGGAATGGCTCCAACGGCAAGGGGGCGGGGCCTCCTTGCTCCGGTTCGTGAACACGGTAGTAGGTTGGGGCGCGACTTACTGTCGAGCCCCTACCGCATGAACGCCACTGGCTGTACTGCTATTCTCAAAAAAGCCAGGTTTTCTGCATTAATAAACGCAATGATTTAAATGCAGGCAAAATAGAGGAGGACAATGGATGGATGACCAGTTCCTGTTTGTTGGACTCTCCCTGTTGTCTTATAAATTTTTGGTCAGGGAAACATCTTCACATTTCTTTTAATTATGTCAACTGCTTTGAGAACTTTTTGTTGTTGAAAAGTGGTATATAAATATTCTTAATAGTAATAGGAATCATAATAATGACAAGGTTGTGTGAATCCCCTGTAAAAGTGACCAAAAAGGGTGACCATCCCAGACTAAAGAGCCCATCCAGAAGTGCCATAAGTATGTGCAATAAAACAGCACTTTTTGAGACAGATGATTTGAACAGAAGCCTGGGGGTTTATGCATACACTTACAACATGTTCCCATCCTGGATGTCTTGAGCACTGTGATTCTGTGTGAATAAGCTCCCCTGTAACAATTCGGCGGTGCTGCTTCCACTCACAGTCTGACCTAAGTTCAGAAGTATCTGGAAATGAAAACTAATGAGAGGCAAATTATTTCTGAATGTCTTTGAACTTCAAAAGCAATTTTTCTTCAGGTGGACTCTCGTTCAGAAAAACAAGCTCCTTTTCTTCTGATTCTGCAAATGGAGGAATCAGGAGGGGGAAGTGACTCTATATGGAAAGTGGTTAGAGATAAAAGGCATTAACTGTAATGGGCAACTTGAAATGAGTGATGGGGACAGAGGTCAGCATCCAGCTGAAACACCTTTTGTTTTTCCTCTCTCTCACTCTCCCCCCCCCCATATGATAGATGTGTACACATCCACTCATGCGTCCTGGGGACAAGCAAGGACTGAGCACTTTATTGGCACGCAACTCTTCTGCCTGAATCCCAGGTGCCATGGTGAGCTGTAAGCCCCTGCCCTTTGCTCTCCATCTGGCAGGTGTCACTCCCTCAAAGCATAAAGGAAAATCCCTTTAAAGTAATAAAGTCCATCTCTTGTGACCCTCTGTCTCATTTTGGCACAGGTGAGAGGTCTGAAAGGCCTTGGATAGGGAGCTTTCTAAGAAGAAGCCTTGCTTTCACATACTTTTGCCCTTCAAATATCATACATCTGTCACCTCCCAAGTTCATGCGCAATCCCCCCTCCTTTCTTCCCACAAACCCCCAACACCAATGAGCCAAGGCTGACCAAGCACACTTCTGTCATCCCTAAGCAGCAGAGGGCAGAGAGTTGCTAGCCCTAGACCAACCAGGGACAGTAGCGTAGCGAGAGGGGGGGCGGCATAGTAAGTGCTGCACAATGCTATACAGCGGTGCAACGTGGCCCCTCCCACTCACCGTCAGAGCCATTCCGGCAGTGATGGCAGTGCTGCCTTTGCTGCCGGAATGGCTCTGATGGAAAGTGGGAGGGGCCACTTTGCACCGCCACCACTCTAGCTACGCTACTGACAAGGGAAAAAAGTTCAGGTGGCAACTAGGCACTTTCCTGCCTGCCTGCTTGCCTGCCTGCCCCAAATGGCTAAGAGAGAGGGGAAGGGTGGAGGGAATGAACAGGGAGAGGCAAGAAAGTTGGGGGGGGGGAAGGGAACTAGAAAGCTAGAGGGGAGAGAGTGTTTATAAGATCCCCCCGCCTCAATTCGTTCTCTCTTCCCCTTGTTCCTGCTGCATATTCTTGCTACCATTCTCCAGCTGGACTTGAATGGACTTGCATTCAACCTCTCTCCTCATAGGGAAAATATTTCAGTGGGGGGCAAGAGGAAGAATCTTAGCAAATTTTAAAAGCCCATACTTGGATGTATTCATGATTGAACTGCAACAAAGCAGTATATTTTAAGAGCATTTGTTATGGTTACTTTTTAGACTTGGTAAATGATGGATCTGTTCTGGCAACATGTACTGTGCCCTGACCCCAGCTTATTTCACTACACAGCACGGCATCTCACATGGTTACACCCTGGGATGTTCTAATGTTGGCAATTGTGCTGAGTAAATTAGTCAATAGCTAGAACTACAGGAAAGTTATCAACATAGATAAATCAATCCCTTAGTAAAGGGATTTGTGTAGCATTGAAACAACATTTTGCAAAGCTCCGAAATCCGCTGAATTTTCAAATTTAAAAAAAAATCAGATTTTGAGGCATCAAAACTTGGCAACTCAATAGTTGTCACAGGTTATCTGTTTGGATGAGTAATGGCCCGATCCTATACTACCGCTGCGTTGGTGGAACGTTGGTTCTGTTGGCACACACTGTTATAAAACCGCCATAGAGTGCTTTGCACTTGGGCCTTGCTGTGCTGACAGGATCAATGTGGACTTGTGCCTGCTATAGAGCTGTTGCAGGTCCGAGTTGATCTGTTGTGCATGCTGGGGCTTACCCTGAGGAGATCTTCAGTATGCAAAACTCCCCTGCAGGATGTAGCATAGCCTGCGCCAGCGCTGCTGCCTCACCGCGCGGGAGTTTAGTTAGGATTGAGCTGCTCATTAATTAAAATTAATGTACATTTTACTAAATTCTGTTCCACGACAGCTATCAGATACTATCAAGTCTGTTGACTGCCTGCTACTTCATTTTTTGATGTCTAATGCTAATGAAATATTTGGTAAATAGTTGCACATTCAGATAATGGTTGGAAAGTGTTGGCTTTTGGAATCTGTGGAGGATTCTGAGGAATATATTTAGGGGCAAATTAAATTTCAATCCTAAATTGCTTCCTTTAGCATACATGCCTACTCATTTATAACAATTGGCATGGTATGTAAAACCAATGAGTTAACCAGAAATAGAAGTGAGCCTGAGGAATAATCACATGTGGAGTGGAGTTCCGCCCCTTGCAATGATGTAGTGGTTAGCGTATTTGTGCTCCAAGAGACTTGGGTTCAAATCCCCATTAAACCTTAAAACTCACTACTGGAAACCTTGGGCCAGTTAGCATCCCTCAGTCTCTAACCTGTCATTGTCATGAGGATAAAAAAAATTGTCATGAGGATAAAATGGGTGGTGGGGAAACCATGTACTTCACTGAACTTCTTGGAGGAAGGGTGAGATTAAAAATTATTAAAATTAATTTTATTAAATGGTTCCCCTTCCCCCTTGCCAATGCACTAAAGTTAATTCATTTACATTTATGTGACTTAAAACAGCATTGGTCATTAACTAATAGAAACAAACCAGATCGGGCTGGTTTAAAATAGGCCACATTTCTGCTGGAAGTGGGTACTGATATTTGTCCTTTGCAAGCATTTGTGACCTGGAGGGAAGAGACAAGTGGGCTGGCTCAGGGCTCTGTCTTGCACTTGGTGTTGTTCAATAGCTTATTATAAATGATCTGGATGAGGGAGTAGAGATGATGTTGGTCAAATTTGCAGATGACACCAAGCTGAGAAGAGTAGCTAATACCCTTGACGATAGGAAGACAATCTTGACGGAATGGAAAACTGGGCAAGTACAAACAAAATGACAATGTAAAGCACTGCATACATGTAAAGCACTGCATTTGGAAAATCAGAAACACATATATAAGTTTGGGGATGCCTGTTTGAGCAGTAGTGTGTGTGAAAAATATCTAGGCTTTTTAGTAGTTGATCTGGCAGTGTAACACTATGGCAAAGAAGGCTAATGTGATTCTAGGCTGCATCAACGGAAGCATAGTATTGAGACTACTGAAAGAAGTAATGGTGCCTCTGTATTGTGCTTAAAAGTCAGACCCTACCTGGAATACTATGTCCAGTTCTGGGCACTCCTGTTTAAGAGGGATATTGACAAACTGGAGCAGGTCTAGAGTAGGGCTACTAGGATGGTGAGGGCTTGGAGACCATGTCCTATGAGGTCAGGTTGAAGGAGCTGCATATGTTTAGTTTGGAGAACAGATGGTTAAGAGGTGACATAATTGTTGTTGTTGTTCAGTCGTTAAGTCGTGTCCGACCCTTCGTGATCCCATGAACCATATCCCGCCAGGCCTTCCTATCCTCCACTATCTTCCTGAGTTCGCTCATTTTCATGTTCGTTGCATCGGTGATGCTGTCTAGCCATCTCATCCTTTGCCTTCCCCTTCTCCTTTTGCCTTCAATTTTTCCCAGCATCAGAGTCTTCTCCAGAGAGTCCTCTCTTCGCATTAGGTGGCCAAAATATTTGAGTTTCAGCCTTAGTACCTGTCCTTCCAGGGAACAGTCAGGGTTGATTTCATTTAGGATTGACTGATTTGATCTCCTATCAGTCCAAGGGACTCTCAGGAGTCTTCTCCAGCACCACAGTTCAAAAGCATCTATTCTTCGGCGCTCAGCCTTCCTTATGGTCCAACTCTCGCAACCATACTTTGCTACTGGGAACACCATCGCCCTGACTATACGAACTTTTGTTGGCATGGTGATATCTCTGCTTTTTATTATGCTGTCTAAGTTTGCCATAGCTTTCCTTCCAAGGAGTAAGCGTCTTTTAATTTCATGGCTGCTGTCTCCGTCTGCAGTGATCTTGGAGCCCAGAAAAGTAAAATCTGTTACTGCTTCCATTTCTGCCCCTTCTATTTGCCAGGAATTGATGGGCCCAGATGCCATGATCTTAGTTTTATTAATGTTGAGTTTCAAGCCAACTTTTGCACTCTCCTCTTTCACCCTCATCAAGAGGCTCTTTAGTTCTTCTTCACTTTCTGCCATTAGGGTGGTATCGTCTGCATATCTGAGGTTGTTGATATTTCTCCCAGCAATCTTGATTCCGGCTTGCGATTCATTTAGCCCTGCATTTCTCATAATGTACTCTGCATATAAGTTAAATAGGCAGGGTGACAATATACAGCCTTGCCATACTCCCTTCCCAATTTTGAACCAGTTGGTTGTTCCATGGCCGGTTCGTACTGTTGCTTCTTGACCCGCATACAGGTTTCTCAGGAGACAGGTAAGGTGATCTGGTATCCCCATCTCTTTAAGAATTTGCCACAGTTTGTTATGATCCACACAATCAAAGGCTTTTGCGTAGTCAATGAAGCAGGTGTTTTTTTGGAACTCTCGTGCTTTCTTCATGATCCAGCACATGTTGGCAATTTGATCTCTAGTTCCTCTGCCTCTTCGAAACCCAGCTTGTACGTCCGGTAGTTCTCGGTCCACGTACTGCTGAAGCCTAGCTTGTAGGATTTTGAGCATAACCCTGCTAGCATGTGAAATGAGTGCAATTGTGAGATAGTTTGAGCACTCTTTGGCACTGCTCTTCTTTGGAATTGGAACGTAAACTGACCTTTTCCAATCCTTTGGCCACTGCTGAGTTTTCCAAATTTGTTGGCATATTGAGTGCAGCACTTTCACAGCATCATCATTTAGGATTTTAAGTAGCTCAGCTGGGATATTATCATCTCCACTAGCTTTGTTGTTAGTAATGCTACCTAAGGCCCACTTGACTTCACTCTCTAGGATGTCCGGCTCTGGGTCAGTGACCACACCAGCGTGGTCATCAGGAACATTAAGATCTTTCTTGTATAGTTCTTCTGTGTATTCTTGCCATCTCTTCTTAATCTCTTTTGCTTCTGTTAGATCTCTGCCTTTTTTGTCCTTTATCATGCCCATCTTTGCACAAAACGTTCCTTTGATATCTCCAATTTTCTTGAAGAGATCTCTAGTCCTCCCCATTCTGTTGTTTTCCTCGATTTCCTTGCATTGTTCATTTAAGAAGGCCTTCTTATCTCTCCTTGCTATTCTCTGGAAATCTGCATTCAGTTGTTTATATCTTTCCCTTTCACCTTTGCTTTTCGCATTCCTTCTTTCCACAGCTATTTGTAAAGCCTCATCTGACAGCCACTTTGGCTTCTTGCATTTCTTTTTCTTTGGGATGGTTTTTGTTGCTGCCTCCTGTACAATGTTACGAACTTCCGTCCATAGTTCTTCAGGCACTCTGTCTGCCAGGTCTAATGCCCTAAATCTATTCTTCACCTCCACTGTATATTTATAAGGGATATGGTTTAGGTCATATCTGACTGGTCTAGTGGTGTTCCCTACATTCTTCAGTTTAAGTCTGAATTTTGCAATAAGAAGCTCATGATCTGAGCCACAGTCAGCTCCAGGTCTTGTTTTTACTGATTGTATAGAGCTTCTCCATCTTTGGCTGCAAAGCACATAATCTATCTGGTTTCGGTATTGACCATCTGGTGATGTCCATGTGTAGAGTCGCCTCTTATGTTGTTGGAAAAGAGTGTTTGCTATGACCAGCGTGTTCTCTTGACAGAACTCCGTTAGCCTTTGCCCTGCTTCATTTTGCGCTCCAAGGCCAAACTTGCCTGTTGTTCCGTTTATTTCTTGATTTCCTACTTTAGCATTCCAGTCTCCTATGATGTAAAGGACATCTTTTTTGGGTGCTAGTTCTAGAAGGTGTTGTAGGTCTTCATAGAACCGGTCAACTTCATCTTCTTCGGCATCAGTGGTTGGGGCATACACTTGGATTACTGTAATGTTGAATGGTTTGCCTTGAATTCGAACTGAAATCATTCTGTCGTTTTTGAGGTTGCACCCCAGTACTGCCTTTCCCACTCTTTTATTGACTATGAGGGCTACTCCATTTCTTCTAAGGGATTCATGCCCACAGTAGTAGATATGATGGTCACCTGACTTAAATTCGCCCATGCCCGTCCATTTTAGTTCGCTGATTCCCAAGATGTCAATGTTCAATCTTATCATCTCATTTTTGACCACATCCAGCTTGCCTTGATTCATAGACCTCACATTCCATGTTCCTAAGCAGTATTGCTCCTTGCAGCATTGGATTTTCCTTTCAACCTCAGACACATCCACAGCTGGACGTCCTATTGTCTTTGGCCCAACCACTTCATTCTTTCTGGGTCTACTTGGAATAGTCCTCCGCTCTTCCTCAGTAGCATATTGGACACCTTCCGACCTGAGGGTCTCATCTTCCAGCGTCATATCTTTTAGCCTTTTGGTACTGTTCATGGGATTTTCTTGGCAAGGTTACTGGAGTGGGTTGCCATTTCCTTCTCCAGTGGATCACTTTTAGTCAGAACTCTCTGCTACGACCTGTCCGTCTTGGGTGTCCCTGCACGGCATAGCTCATGGCTTCATTGAGTTACGCAAGCCCCTTCGCCACGACAAGGCAATGATCCATGAAGGAGGGTGACATAATAGTTGTCTATAAATATCTGAGGGGCTATTATGTGGAAAAGGGAGATCAAAAGGTCTCTTCCAATTCTATTATCCTATAAATCCACAATCAATGTTTTTAAAGCAAATATCAATTTAAAAATTGACTTTCAGCCATTAATAGAGAGCAATAATTTGAACATTTTTTTAAACAATGTTATATCTGGAAGCTTAAGAAATGCACAGAAAAGCTGCTGTTATACAGTAGCCATTGATTGGTTTGCTGAATGTAATAAATAAAATGATACACTCACTAATGTTAGAACACATCATGGAATGTGATGCTGTACTCTAAGAAATAAGCTGGGCTTCAGGACACAATACATATTGCAGGAACAGACGCATAATTTGCCAAGTCCAAAGCTGGCTGAGAGATGCACGCACACCGTGACATTGATACTTGGTCAATATTTGTACATAGGGAACGCAAATGGCTGTGTATACATCCGTTTTATTAAATTATATCTGAGCTGTTCTTGTTTGCAGGCTGTTATACCCATTCAGAGGTAATTGTGTCTTGTTTCTGATGTTTTGCCCCCTTCCCCCCCCCCCTTGGCCATGAATACAGTATATTTGTACTCAAGAGAAACTGACCTCCTTATTCTAAAGAACTCATATAGTGCTGGGAAACATGTGGTGCCAAGTACAGCATCCAGCTGAGATAAGAGACAGCCAGGGTGTCTGGTTGTTTGTCCTCGCCACTCCAGAGGACAGAGAACACCTCTTTCGGCGAGGCTGATTTTGATGGGAAAGTGGCCTGCTTGCTCCCTTATAGTCATCTGCTGATGTCGGTTCTTTGAGACCTCTCTTTCGATCAGACAAAAAACAGAAAGGTTCAGCCAACACTACTTTCAGCAAATATCTTCTTATGCTCAGGGCTACTATGAGAGCTCTGCTCCAACCAAATAGACACAGACACAGTTTCCATGTAGAAAGCCCAAATTCGGTGCTCATAGTAAGTTATGTAGTGCATGTAGATATCATGTAAATCAAGCATGTGCACATTTCGAACCCCAGGGTTTGGGATTTTTTGAATGCTGGAATATTTTTACAAAGGGCAGAGTGCGAGAAAGAGAGGAGTTGTGGATTGTGAAGATAGCGGAGGTTAGGAATCAGAGCTGTGGCGGAGAATTGAGGACCTCTGCAGGATGCAGATGCCAAATACCTGTTCTGACTCTTGGAAGCCATCCCGAAGCTCCCATTTTGGTTTCTGATCCTTCATCCACAAAAGGCCACAATGTTTCAGGTACTTTCAGTATATGTGTTGGCTTAAATATGGAAATAAAGGGACAGGTTCTCTCAAACCATACTTTGTACCAGATGTACGGCACAGATGCATCTGCATTTATGTTAAGGATACTATAAGGAGCTGAGTGTAAGAGCTAGCGAAGTACAGTCAGATGACATCATACGTGTGCATTTTTCTTGCACGAATTCAAGGATACATGCTCGGCACAGAGAGAGAGAGAGAGCAGTTTAAATAGTGCAGCCGATTCTGCCTGCCATTCTACTCACTCAGCATATTCCCAGAAGTGAGCATGAGAAGGGAGAATGAATCTGCTGTTCCTTCTGTCGTCTCAGTTCCTGCCTATGTGATTTTAGTTTTTAAAGAGACAGTATGTATTTTTGGATTTAAGGGTAACTGACTCTACGTGTTGTTCGCCTAACGTGCTGACTTCAGAACCCAACCCTCGCGTAAAATGCAACCTGACTGTATTCATTCATTCGTTCCATTCCAACTTCCCCTCCTTATGAAACCAAAAATTTCAAGAGCCAATGTAGCTTTCTTAACCTATTTATTTCCACTGCTCCTTCAGCTGTCTCTTCTTTGTTCTTCACTTGGCTACTTTTTCTCAGTGCTGTTTAGTGAGCCTGGGTCTCAACTCCAAAAGGACAGCATCCTGTTATGAAGTACAGCTATCTTGAATGAGATGAAGCCAAAACTACAAGAAGGCGAGGGTTTCACGTACCCTCACTGATTTTGAAATTATTGCAGAGAAGGTGGCACTGTCAGACTGCACTGTTACAGAGAGATTCAACAGTTATTGATCGGGCAGTTTGGTGATGAGGTGCAGTTCTTAGAAGTGAGGAAAACAAAGAAGCCAGAGATGTTTTCCCTGTCATCAGTTCCGACACAGGAAATAACAGGCTATGTCAGATCAACTAACACTCTTTGCAACAACACATGGCTGCTGAAGTCAGCTACAGCAAGCGTTGACTTTGTGTGCAAAGACAGTGTCTTTGTCAAAGATGGTTTACAAGCACTATGGCAGAGGACGGTCATTCTCTAGTCTAGATGATGTTTGGGTTTTCTTTGGAAAGCTGTTTGGTTTCTCTCCAGAGCACTTTGCAGAGAAGATAAAAACGAAGATGGCAACATATGTGATTAAAGTGATTGCCAGGTTGATGAACCACAGTCAAATTCTTATGCTGTGTCTGTAGGAAAGAAGCTTAAAATCATTTAGCTCTTTCAAATGATGGATCTATTACACAATGGGAAAAAAAGTGGAAGAAAAGCTCTAGCTCTGGCCATGAGAGCTGTAAGAGTAAGGCTGCAATTCTATACACACACTTTGCTGGAAGTCCCAATGAATTTAACGGGGCTTACTTCTGAGTAGATATGCATTGGCTTGCTCTGTAAGACACGGACATTCTGCTTTAATCATCAAGGGTAGTATGTCATCCGTAACAAAACTTTGTAGCACCACAGTAACTTGGCAAGATACTGTACTTTGTGGGAACCAGCTATGGTGGTGTCCCTCTCCCAAGCAGATTGAATGTTGACATGAATGCTTTTGGCACTTGCAATATTTATAAATATGAGAAAGGGACAATGGCTGCAATCCTGTATGCTCTTACCTGAGAGTAAACCCCACTGAACACTATAAACCAGTGGTTCTCAAACATTTACAGGTGAGTAAGGGAGCCTGTAAGTCGTTGTGGATTCTGTGGCAACGTCATTGATGCCACTTCCAGGGTCCCACTGCTGCCGTGGCACAAAAAGTTTTTTTTAAACTTACTGGAGGTTGCGACCCACCAGTTTGAGAACCACTGCACTTCTGTGTATATATGCATAGGATTATGCTGCATAGTCATGTATTTTTGGGAGCCATGATAATATATTAGACTTACATTAGGAGATTTCTTAATGTCAAACAACACAAACTGTTTGAAACTGCCGTTTGTCCTGGTTTCAGAGAATTCAGATCTGAGCTACATTGGGCTTATTTGGATGATCCATGCCCAAAAGTGATGTGGGATATGAGCGTTTCTGTCCTCCCCCACCCCCAAGTATATTTTCATGATCAGGGAGGAGGTTATCTGATTTAAAACATACGGTTCAAATACTACAGAATTGTTCCATACAAGTGTTTTACCTCAGCCATCTTTTACTAACAGCGCAATCCTGTGGAAATCGCCGGTGGAGTGAGCGTTACGCTGCCGGAAGTCGTCGCAAACATGCCAGAAAGCACGTTTACGACGACTCGGGAGTAAGGGCCGCCGGCGCGAGTCCGGCAGCCCTTACTCCTCCGCCGGATCACCCCTGTGGTCGCCGGAGTCAGGTAAGAGTTCCCCCAGCGAGTGCAGGGATAGTCCGGGCGGCGAGGGAGGGGGGTCATTTGCCGAGCTGGCCAGGGGGGGGGGATGGCAGTCGCCATGTCCCCATCCCCGTTCTGGCTGGTGTGGCCGTTAGATGTTAGACGTTCCCGTTAGGCGGCCTCCTCTTACTTCCGCCAGCTATTTAGCTGGCGGAAATCCGAGGAGGCCCATTGGGGCCCGACCGCACTACATGGAACCGCGCTACACGGAACGCCCCCTTCCCCTGAGTAGACCTCCAGGCCGATCGAAATCGGCCCAGAACGAGAATAGGATCCGACGGGCGGCCCTGGGCCACCCGCTGGATAGTTAGTCAGGATTGGGCTGTCATTCATGACACCTGAAATCAACGAAAATACATTAAAATGTAACTTATGGTTCTGAAACTAAATTTCTCCATCTGCAACAGTTATATAACATGGCTTGGGCAGGTCAATAGTTTTTGCATTTGTTACTGAAAAAGATAATTTTATAAACATTTGAGAATATGGGAACATACATCATATGTTACTGAAAGACCTTGTGCTCTGAGGGAAGGCAAGAAAAGAGAAGACTAGTGTCACCAACTCTGAGAAACTAGCAAGGGCCTGAAATGTCTTACAGTAAATCTTTTGTAACATATTTGTTTAACAGCGCAATTCTACTGTATTTTTGGGCGGCAGAACTAGTGTTCCGCCGCCCAAAGTAGTCACAAACGTTCCGTAAAGCACGTTTGCGACTACTTTCGAGGACTTGGCCAGCTCCGCCGCCTGAGGACTCGGCCAGTTGGCGGATCCAAGCACGGTAGGATCTGGAGGACGGGGGGAGGGTTGGTGGGCGGGGGGCAGGTCAGCGGAGCTGGGAGGGCAGCCATAGGCCCAGCCGCCCTGAGCCATATCCCAGTTCCCGCAGGGTGGCTGGACCGTTACACGGCCTCCTCCGACTTCCGCCAGCAAAATAGCTGGCGGAAGTCGGAGGAGGCCTATTGGCCCCAGCCACTGTTACAATCAGGGAAGGGAATGAGCGTCCCCTTCCCCGAGTAGACTTTCCGCTGCGGGCTGCCTGCTGCAGGCTGCCCGTGACAGAGTTCAGGATCCGGCAGGTGGCCTCGGCCACCCAGCAGATCCTTAAGCAGGATTAGGCTGTAAATATTGTAAACTGCCTCAAGTATCTTGGTCAATGTGGCAAATAAATAAATAGTAAATAATATTGCACTGGAAACGTATGTATCTCTAGTGACATCATTTTCTGCTAAATTACCAATTCCAGCTGTCTAGCCAAGCTTTTCTTTATTAAAAAAAACTTCCTCTCTTGCCTTTAAAGACCCTGAATACGTTTTCTCTGTACATAGAAGTGCACACAGCTGCTGTACTGTAATGATAGTAATAATATATTATTATCATTTATTCTTTTCTATAACAGTTAAACCTAAGCACGGTATAAAAGGGAGTGTTTTGTTGGTTTGGACTGGCACGACAAAGGAAGTGAACAAGAGCATCCTGCCTATACCATAAACATAGATCTTAAACCTAATGTGTTGCTTGTAAGCTATGAGTAGCTTAGTAATACACAGAGAGAAGTATAATAGATTTCATAAAGGCAGGAGAATCACTGCATTGGATGGATAGTGTTCCTTTGGGACACATTTTGTAGGAAGTGACTCCAGCTCAGGGGCGGTAATGTGGCAGCCCTGCTATAGTGATGTGACAGGTACCCTGTGGTTAACTCTTACACAATTATACAGAAGTGTATCTAACTGGTTTTTATGAAAACAGTGCAGGACATGGGATGGCAGGTACATGCTAACAGGGCACATTCAACACGAGAAATTGCTCAACAGTGATCATGCAAAGGGAAAGACCAGGGGGAAATCAATTAGTTCATAGGAACGAAACCTTGATCTGGACAGTAACCTTTAATCCAGCTCAGTCCTTCTTATTTACAGCTGCAGAGAATGAAGGCAGGAGAAAAGCATCCTGGCAAGATAATATAAAGCCGATCTCATTCCCTCTCGGCTGCTGTGTTCTCACTAATGTATTTGCTGGCAGAGCCTGTGGTCCCCAGAGCATGAGCAATACAGTTCAAGCAACTCTTTACAGCCAAAAGGAAGTGTGTCAGTTCAGGGACAGGACTGGGATGTTCTCTGGGAAGCTAAAGGAACCTCCAGTTTAGCAGAGACAAGCCTGGAGGAATTGTGGTAGCGATTGGGGTGATGTGCAAGAATGGTTTTGCTTGGGGCAGCAAAGGCTGCTGGGAATTTTGCAACGTATACTTTTAGAAAATGATGTCAATAGTTTTGGTAATGTTTATATTTACTTTCTTATTGAAATTGGGTCTGCTTCAGGGATGGGTGCTGGGAAATACCTGGGAATACTTCCACGAAGTGGTCAGGTTGCCAGTAGAAGTTTTACTCTGTGTGTGTGCATGCCTGAGGTTAAGTTCAAACCCTGTGTATTTCATGTGAAAGTCATTTGGGAATTCTTTTCCATCAGTCTCATTTATTCCAGATATTTTCAAGGAAGGAATTTGCCATGAAGGGCCTATTTTGGTTGAACAACAGTGAATCAGCGTAGGCTTTTGTCTGCATTGATTTCCTCATCGGAACTCGTTGGGATGACTGAGAAGTGAGTAGTGGCCTTTTCATGGACTAGGGTGTACCATTTAGTTTCCCCCCCCCCCCCATGTCAGGTGTAGAGTGGTGACCAAATGCAAAGAGCTCCTGTATCTTTTGTAGTTGGGTAGCAGAGGATTAGCAATGTATGGTTGCGAGAGTTGGACCATAAGGAAGGCTGAGCGCCGAAGAATAGATGCTTTTGAACTGTGGTGCTGGAGAAGACTCCTGAGAGTCCCTTGGACTGCTAGGAGATCAAATCAGTCAATCCTAAATGAAATCAACCCTGACTGTTCCCTGGAAGGACAGGTACTAAGGCTGAAACTCAAATATTTTGGCCACCTAACGCGAAGAGAGGACTCTCTGGAGAAGACTCTGATGCTGGGAAAAATTGAAGGCAAAAGGAGAAGGGGAAGGCAAAGGATGAGATGGTTAGACAGCATCACCGATGCAACGAACATGAAAATGAGCGAACTCAGGAAGATAGTGGAGGATAGGAAGGCCTGGCGGGATATGGTTCATGGGAGCACGAAGGGTCGGACACGACTTAACGACTGAACAACAACAGCAGAGGATATTTGGGCAGGTGCAACTTGTAAATGCAAGGAGGATTATTTTCTCTTCTAGGCAAGTATTTAAAGCCATAAGGGTCCTGACCTTTTTTTTGGTCAGCTTAGGTCTGGGTGTATAATGGATGCATTCTTGGTTGTTCTCATGCACATTAGTTATTACTTGAGTTCAATATCTACCACCCATCCCAGTCAGAAGAATCCTTGGTTGGCCAGATTCATCCACAACCTTTCTCCACTGGTGTTCTAGCTGCCATCTCTGTTGCTTCATAGCCCACAACACCCTGTTACAGCATTGTGATGGTGTGAAAAGGCTCCTCAGAGCTATCTTGTCAGCCAGCATCAGTCCTCTAAGCATTGGCTTTGAGATGTTCTTTTTAGAACATTTGCATGATCTTTATTTTAATAAAAGTTGATGGGTGTTACTTGACTGGTTGAGAGTGAATGCAATAAACATTTTATGAGGCCTAAATGGGTTGGTCATGAGTGCTTTTTCAAAAGATGTGTACCCTCCTCGTGCATGCAATTTCCCCATGTAGTCCTGAGTCTGTTTAGCAGAAATATTTGCCTCTATTTGCTTTGCGGACAAGTCAAATATTAGCATGACTAGATTTTCCTAATCCCCACTCTCATCTGCATCACTGCTGCTGTGGTTAGAGAGAAACTGTTTTCTGGCCGGAGGATTCATTACAATCCAATCTCAGGGGTTTGGAGAGAAATCGGAGCAGTTACTAATGAAGGAATAGCAATAGCTAGACCTCATTTCAAAGCAATAATGGAATTAGGAAGAAGACAAACACTGATCAGTCTTGTGCCTGATGCCTTTATTTTCAACTGTTTGTGTTTTTTTCCTTAGAATTAGAACATACATGTTTTATTAGAGGGAAGCTGATTAGATCGCATGGGATTAGGTAGAGTTAGTAGCTCCAGGCTGCGCTGAAACAGCCGAATCGCTGGTTTTTAAAAGGGGCTCTTGCACAGAGAAAAGAAAAGTGTAAAGTACTTGGGAAGGTGAGGTCAAGAGACAGGACTTGAGAGAGACAGAAAGTCTTTTCGACAGGGATCATAATGTGCTAGTAATGTGCAAGTGGCTGCACTTTTTATTTTTGTGGATATAATTTGGGTTAATTTTTAAATATGCTTTCAGTCCCTTTGCAATCAGATATGGAAGTGCACATCATGATCAATCAGCCCCATTATATTTCTGCATGCCTCGTAGTGTCTGGCAGTGTAGAAATGTTGTGCATACATGCCAAATAGGGTATAGTCTCTCAAATCATCTTTATTTTAATAGTCATGGGGTGAGTTTCTCCTGGCGTTTGCTCAGCTCTCACAGTGGCCCATAGCTAGATTCCATTGTTTGACTGTCTGCCTCATACATCCCATACACTAACATGTTTCTCCAGAATTAACATAATTTGCTCAGTTAGGTATTGTAGATAATCTAGATTCTAGATGGTGAGGAAGAGGTAGTAACTTTTGCCATTTTTACCTCAGGGAGTGAAAAGAATTGGACTTGGCTTATAAATTCGACCCTCTGTGGTTGTATGAGAGCATTCCTGCTTATCCACCATGCCTGCAGAGGGTCTGCTTTAGTTAAGCGTATGAACCAGGCCTTCGGACCAACACTAATTCGCATTATCCAGATAAGTGCTGGCATCAGGTTGTGGAGGACCCTGGGGTAAATCCCTGCACTGGGGCCCCCATGGTGCTCAATGCCCATTCATTCTCAATTGGGCGTTGGGTACTACCTCTGTCACCTGTACCGGGGGCTGAGTGATCAACCTGGCCAGGTGGGCCCTCTGCTGGGCATCTGTTCAAAAGCCCGACCCGCACCTCACGTGTTCTGCCGCGTCCCAGACGCGTGTGGAGCTATGCGGAGCTGTGTGGTCACCATTTCGAGAGAGCGCAGCTGAACACGGGAGAGCTGCACTCTCCCGCGTTCCGGCGCGAGCAGAATAGTTTGTTGTCCATGTTTTGAGGGGGCGGAGATGTGGAGCTAGGAGGCGGGACGCAGAGCTAGTTTGGTAACCAATGGGATGAGAGGGGGTTTCAGCCAATTGGAGCGCCAAACATAATTGACTTATGTTTGAGCGAATCGGTGATTAGAAGGTGGGACAACAGGAGGGACTATTTGCGGGAAGATACTCGTGGAGACGAGGTCAGCACTGGGAGGCGAGCGTCTAGGCACCTACGCTCGCTCGCCTCCGCGCCAGATGTCATGCGGTGTGTGTCGGGCTTTAGCCAGTACCTCATGTGGCTGACCTCTGATGTCACAACTTGTCCAGATACAGATTTTATCATTGAATTCCATCGTTTATTTGAGTCTGAGAACGCAGTCTTAGAGGTCAGTGGAAATCTGAATGTTGAATATTGTAGTTCTTCTGACCCAATTATAATGGAGAGTGTTGACTTATTTTCATCAACAGCATTGATAAAAAAAATATTCCTAGATATGTCATATGCAGTGAAACCCTTGACAGGGAACAATACCAATTGAAATTCTACATTGTTTATTCTGTGACTAATGAATCAGTCTATGTACATCTCTTGATTTGGGAAATCATTATTTTCCAGTTGTAAGCTTTTTGTTGGTGTTGTTTTGTCCACTTAGCCTCAACATGTGGCCAATAATGAAAATCTAACTTTTAAAGAATCAGTTAATTAGCTGACAAATTGGCTGTTTGCAGCAATTACAAATAAAAATACCTTTTAATTGTTTGGTAACCCTAATTTCTGGGTTCAGTTGCATTGAGGATCATTGGCTCAATAATGTATGATTGTGTAGTTAGACAAAGTGCTAAGGCACTTAGACAAAGTTGGGCACTGTGCCTAAGAAAGAGAGTAGATGTCTGAAAAAGAAAAGGGTTTGATTTGGCGGGAAGGCAGCCTGAGGTGGCAGGCAAAGGCTATGGTGTTTCCTCAAGCAGGAATAAATCTGCTTTCCTACCCCCAACCTGTGAGTTTATTTCCTTTGTTCTTGGCACTTAGAGAGAGGACCATGACAGTGCAAACAATTGCCCCCTCCTGTTCCTGATAAGTTATTTTAGGGAGTGCTGGTGTGTTTAGGGATGGGGGGCAGTAGACACCAGATGTGCTCCTCTTGTTTCTCAACTCCTTTCCTGGAAAATCTTTCATTGATCAGTGTAAGCAGCCTGTGTAAACTTGTTGGATGTGGTGTTTGCCTACCCACAAGCACAGCTTTCTTGTTGGAGCAGTCATGTGAAAACAGAGTGACAAATTAGATGCATTGGATTGGTATTGGACATCATGGGACGATGGGGCAAGGTTGGCTGCCAACAAAGATTGACTGTTGTGTGTCAAG
This sequence comes from Plestiodon gilberti rubricaudatus, assembly GCA_026170595.1. Taxonomy (NCBI): domain Eukaryota; kingdom Metazoa; phylum Chordata; class Lepidosauria; order Squamata; family Scincidae; genus Plestiodon; species Plestiodon gilberti. Next base: position 154,252,900 of record JANXHW010000002.1, on the reverse strand, counting down.
CCACAATGGAGGACATCACTTTAAGCCTCTAGTTCCTATTGGACCAGGACTAGAGTGTGCTGTAAACCTCTTCCAATGCCAAGTGTGTGAAGGGGTTGAGAGAAGACAGACTAGAGCAGGGATTCTTAACTTGAGGTCCATGGACCCCTTGGGTTCGCCCCCCCTTTGGGGTCCATGGATGAGCTTCAGGGGGTCCATGAACTTGTCACATAAAAAAGATCTGTGTGCATTTATTGTGTGCAATTATGTGCATTTTTTTGGGAGGGGGTCCATAGCTATCATCACCAGATTCTCAGAGTAGTACATGACACAAAAAAGGTTAAGAACCCTTGGCTAAAGGATACTTGGAACTATCTGGTTGTATTTTTTTTTAATGACAAGGGGATCTACTATTGTTCAGAAGAAAGAAAAGGTGCTCTGGAGAACTGTCATAATCCCCCCCCCCATTTGTCTCACTTTGACTATTACACTATGCTAGTTAAAAACAACCCCCCCCCCAAAAAAAAAACACCTGCTGGGAGATTTAGCACAGCAACTTAGGTTACCATCATGAGAAACTTTGATCTTTAAGACTTCTGTACTTTACATTTTGCCTGAAATGAATCACTATCATCAGGTACTCCAGCAGCTGAACTGGGTGAAATCACAAGAGTTGTGCAATATGTGTTTTATGCATGTGAGCAGTCACAACCATAGGCTCACATGAGCAAACATAATGAGTGAACAGACTGGTGTAACCAGCAGCAATTACTGTGACTACTGCAGCTGGAAAAAGTACCTCCATATAATCCATCATGAGATTGTGATTTATATTCATGATTGTTCAGTTCACACATTACGTTTCGAGTACCTAACTGGACATGGTAAGGGCTGCTCATGTGAATGCAACGTATATTGTGTGAACCAGCCCCTAAGTGTGTGTGACATGATCCCAAATCAAGATGCAACTAATTGTTCAAGAGATTAAAATTTAGACAGGATGTAATTTTCTGAGACACCAAAACCTTTTAAAGGAAATTTCACATTCCACCCACTGTTAATACAATGGATTGGAAAATGGAGATAAACGAATCCATCTCCAGTGCTAGCAAGATACTCAGTCCTACTGCCCCCCTTTTTTTTAATTGACGTCAGTGGAGATGCTTTTGTGATTTTTATACCTATTTCAGGATCTGGGTTGAGCCTCCAGCTGCCACTGTGGGGCTTCCTCCCACTGCTTTCAAGTATGATTTGTTGTCTGTGCTCTGTGTTTCCTGGCTTCTGTTGGCTCACGTCAAAGTCTTGATGTTAATTAAACAAAGTGTTTTGTATGTAATAGACCGACATGCGAGAGGAGGACCAGCAGACTGCCCTTCTCTTTGCTTAAACATTTCTTTACCTGATTAAACTTGCGGCTCTACTGCCTTTGGTCTCTGCCTCATCAGATGTATGAGTGCCTGAATGTCAGGTTGGCTGTATAGGAGGATGAAACTATGCCTGGCAGAGAAGAAGGTATCCAACTTTTGATTGCAGAGTAAGGAGTTTAGCTGATTGGATTATGTTTTTCCCCCAGTAGAATCACCAGGGAACTGTTGAATGTGCTACCTTCTTCACCCCTAATTTCCCTCTCAGGTCCATGTTGTCTAAGTGCTGCTTTCCGCCTTATGTGGTTTCTAATACTGTAGACACTCAGAATGGAAATACTGCCTGACCAGTAGCCAGCTGCCTTTCACCAGACTGAGGCTAAGAGAATGTGTTTTTTCATTCATACCTCTTAGGGCATCCCTAAGGTTGAGGGAAGGATTAGGGGATGGTGGTAGAAGAAGCGGATAAGATTTTGAAGTGGGAATAAAAACTATGGTGGGAGGAAGTTTGAATATCTTCCCTCCTTTTTTTATTGCAGGATTTCTGTAATGTTAACAGCTGTGTGGAATTGAGAAATTCATCAGAATGCTGAAAAAATAAATGAGCTCCATGCAGGAAGGATAGGATACAACCGTAATTCAAAATAATGAGAGCTGGGAGATCCTGCTGTGACTTCTACAAAAACTAGGAAATAGCTCGGCTTATTTTAGAGCTGCAGCCAAATTCACCCTCTCCCTGTGAAACCGTAGGCACTCGTCCACCCAATGCCTCTGATGCCTCCCCCCTGGCCAGGCTGGCACACCAGCAGCAGTGTGGGTACTCTGCCCACAGGGAGAAGGAAGGAGGGTGATCAATCTCTTCCTTCCCTCTTTGGCATCTGACCTATGGCATAGTAGTGCCCCAGGACAAAAGGCAAAGTGATCTGCCTGTTTGTCCATCTGTCCATCTTTCTATCTCCCCTCAACTGCAGTACCACCACTACCAGCGCAGCCAATATATGGGGTGTAATGGTGGGTAAGTAATTTTTCTCTATCTTGAATTTTAATCTAGAATGGAGAAGAATTCAGGACTCATAATTCTCACCTCACCTTTTGGGGTAAGCATTATTTGCTCCTGTAACTTGTTTCAGTACCCAGATGTAACACATTTTGCCAGGATCTCTTATAATAAAATGTGAAGCCTTTTTCAGCATAGACATGACAGTGGTAGGAAAGGTTCACCTGCCACCCTGCAGCTGTTGAAAGCATGGGAGTGTACCAGAGAAAAAGGTGCCAACCCAATTTCCCCAGGCGTAAATGAGCAGCAACATTTGGACTCTCGTCTGTCCTAGAAAAGAGGTAGCTGTTTTAACCTGTAACAGCCAATTATACAGAGCGGTCGAAGTAAAGTACTAAATGGAAAATGTAGCAGGAACTATAAGGAGAAAGGTTGAAATCACAAAAATTGGAAATTCATCCAGACCACAGGGCTTGTTGCACATTGTGCTTAAATAGTCATACCCTCAGCTCCCAAAAGCCAGGCAGACAGGCTTTGTGGGGCTGAGAGTGTGGGGAGGAGGTAATGGGACCTTTTCAAACTGTTCTAGGTGTTCGATTCAAGCCACCTGCACTCTGCATTCTTTGTCTGAGTCCCTACGCCATGTCCCACTACTACCATCTGATGTGTGGTTGATGGGGGGGAAGCAAGACAGGGCCTTCTCAGTGGCAGCACCCTGCTTATGGAATTCCCTCCCAACGTAGGCCTGACTAGCCCCCACACTGCTTGTTTATGGGACCTAAAGACCTTTCTATTTTGTTTAGCCTTCCCCTGAATCTTTTTAGTTTTCTGTTGCTCTTGATATTGGTTCTATTCCTGCTCTCTGTTTCATGGTTTTATTTTCATGTGTGCATAGTTAGTTTTAAAATGTGTTTTGATATTCTTTGTTATATTATTGTTAGCCACTTTGATGGTCCATTTGATGGGACAGAAAGGCAACTTAAAAACAACCATACAAATAAATAATCCTTCAAATAAATAGACCTTGACCCAAATTGTGGGAAATGAGAAGATTTCTCCTATGAGAGTTGTTAAGATTTGTGCTTGGGTTGTCAGACAGGGAAGGAGACGGCTCCTAGGAGTGAGCAGTTTCCAGCCACTATTTGTCTTCTGCAGCAGTGGCTGTGAATCGCGCTTGAGCATAGCACAGATGTATCATTCTGGCTCCCTGCAAACAATAGTTTGCAAACTGAGACTCTGCTTTGGAAATGAGTGCTTCCTCACTGGCACAATTCCCCCTATCCTTCTTTTTGCAGCCTTTTCAATCAGTGGTGCTCATATCACCTGACATACTGTGAAGTATCATCGGTTAAAACACACTGGCTTTACGGCCCAATCTCATCTAACTCCCTGCACGGTGATGCAGCGGCGCTGGTGCGGCTTTTACTCCATCCTACCGGGGAGTTTTATCCCCTTGCCCTGGGGTAAGCCCCAGAAGCTGGTATGGGTCAACTCAAACCCGCGCCGGCTCAATCACTCAATCCACGTTGACCCAGGAAGGTGGATCAGGCTTGGGAATGGGCTCGGGATTTGGTGTGTGCCGCCACCACTGATCCCACCCACCCCCTTCTGGGCCTGATCAGCCCTCCTTCCCACCCCGTCACTGCCCCTTTCCACCCACCCCTCCCCCGTGATTAAGTGGGGAAACTTGTCAGCTTTTCTGTGGTTAGCATTCATGCAGATGTATTGCTAAATCGTGGTTGCCTGAGATTTTGCTTCAAAGAAAGAAAGAGGGAAGGGGAGGGAATGCTGCAGCTCACTCCCATGGTTAAATCTCTCTTAACCATGGTTTTCAGGGAGCCAAAATTACAACTTCACCAGCGTGTAAGCCTTTATGTCCTTCCCAGCACGGTCCACTTCACAGTTCAAAGGCCAAACTAGACATGATGCAAGAGATTTGAGATCTCCTAGTGTAGTGGTTCTCAAAGTGGTGGGTCGCATCCCACCATTGGAACCAAAAGCTGCCCCCTTAAGGGGTGTGGACAGCATGGTGGCAGTGGCGATCCCAAGGATCACCATTGCCATTAAAAAGTTTTAAAATGCAATTTTTTGACTTACCGGGGGTCCTTGAGCCCTCTAGAGGATTCGGGGAGGCCTGTGCTACCCTCTGCAGGCCTCCCCGAGCTTCAGATCACTGCTCTGCGGTGATTTACGACCACTTCCAGTTTTTCACAGATCAGCAATCCGAAGCTCTTGGAGGCCTGCAGAGGGAAGCGCAGGAGTTCCCGAACCCTCCGGAGGGCTCCAGGACCCCAGGTTAAGTCATTGCATTTTGAAACTATTTTTGTGCTGGCCCCGCCCCCACTAGCACTCAGTGTTCTCCCCATGAACTTTGAGAAACGCTGTTTTAGTGTATTTGTTGTTGTTGTTGTTGTTGTTTAGATTTATATCCCACTTTTTCTCCCCATAGGGGGACGCAAAGCAGCTTGCAACAATACAAATACATAAATCATAAAATGATAGATAATATAAAGCTCTTAAAAACATCAACATGATAAAATATATAATATAAAACTCTTAAAAGACATTAATACAATTTTTAAAAATATATATATTTATTTAATACATCATATTGCATTATTTGCTATATTCCACAAATTTGGAAGTTTATGGGGTGTAGACACATACAGGGGTAGCATCATAGGTTGACCAGGTTGAGTGCTGGCCAAGGGCTGTCCTGGCCAGACCAACCCTCGAACCCACGCTAACCAGTGCCAGTGTCTAGTGTGCCCTCAGGAGGAGAGCGGGAGGCGTCTTGGTGGGCCCAGTGAAGAACTTTGCCCTAGGGTTCCCAACAACCTAGTGCCAGAACTGAGCACATCACTTGGACCCCAAAAGAAAAGCAGTTTGAACATACTTTACATACACGGTAATGAATTAAAGAAGAAGCTATGAAACTTACAATAAGAGGAAAGGGCTGCTTGTTTAGCATTTCAAGAGCATCTGAACCATTTCCATTCTTCCCCAAACTTATTTTTTTTTTCTCTCTCTCTCTTCTCTCAGATGACTATGCCATGTGATTTTATTCATAATTGCAAGTTTCCATATTTTTTATGCTATTCTTTTGGAGCATCCTTCTTTTTCCAATATTTTGTATAGAATAATCTAGCTGTAACAATCATGTGAAACATCATTGTCTTCTCTTTTTGTTTTGGGATTATCCTTTCCAGATAAGTTAATAAATGGCAATTTTAGATTTAGAGACAAATTAATCTTAAGTGTGTTATTAATCACACAGCGCTACCTACCAGCAGTGTAAAAACGTTACCTTTTTCCTTTCCACGCTTCCATATGTCTTACTGCTGTTACCATAAGTCTTGGATTTCTTGAATAGTCTGCACAGCGTTAAATACCACTCCAGCAGTCATTTATAGCAATTCATGCTCACAACTCTAGATACTGCATCTATATATTTATCTTTTACCAAATATATTTTGATGTGTTAATTGGCAGATCAATTTTTAGAGTCCCCCCGCCCCCCCCCCCCGTGTGTGCTTGTGTCTGTGTACATATTAATATGGGCCTCCTTCGGCCTTGATATGTAATGAAACTTGGTATATCATGTCTTCATTTGTTCAAGATATATTATTTTTGAAGTGCCTGAAGCATGCCTCTTGGCCTTAACCATTCTAACAAAAAATGTCTAGTTTGGAAATATAAAAATTAAAAATGGGGGGGTCTTATTTTCCCCCTCCATCCTTTCTTGCAGCTGGTTGTAAGATTTGACTTTGCCATTTTCTGTTCATCCCTCATATCGATAAAGTTCACAATGAGGCCTTGTCTTGAATGAGCCACTACATCTCATTATTATTGAATTCTATATCAAATAATATTGGAGCAGTGGGGTACTTATCTGGACACAAAGCTTGTCTGTGTTTATCCCAGCCCTTCAGTAGGTCTGTCAAAACAGCGCTGCCCTTCTTCTGTTCATAAACATCTGTCTCCCCCCCCCCATTTTGCTTGAAAGCTGCTGCAGGATAGGGGTCTGTACATTTGTTGGGAAATGACATTGAGGGAGGGGTGGTGGTTAACCTTTTCCTCCTCCGCTCTTTCCCCAATCAAAATAATCGGTCCCACAGCTGGGAGGAATAGGACCCATTACCTGAGAGGGGCCAATACCAGTTTGGCGATGGGTGGGTGGGGTGGATCTGATCATTTTAGGGATGTGGGGAAAGGAGAGTACTTGAATATTTGTATATCCCTTTTCAACAAAAATGTTCTCAAAGTGGTTTACATAGCAAAGGAACGAGAAGATGCTTCCCTAGCCCTAAGGGGCTCACACTGTGAAAAGAAACACAAGGGTGACACACCAGCCACAGCCATTGGGAGGGGCACTGTGCTTGGGTGAAGAGTTGCTCTCCCCCTGCTAAATAGCAGGGCAGCAGCGCTTAAGTTGTGCCTCTTTAGTTTCATGGTGCTCTGGGAATAGCACAGCAGGTGTCAAAGTATCCATGCTATCAGGCAGAACATTTAAATAACATCAGATGCAATCCCTAGAACATGCACCCGTCTTTGTTCTGGTCTTGCTTTTCAAGGTTTTTCTTGTGAGGTGATGTTAGCACATTGTCAGCTCGGTGTAAAGCTGCCAAATGCCACAATGCACAAAGCCCTGGAAAGTTTTTAGGTACGTATTTTTGTGGGGATAAGGCAAGACACTCATCCTTTTCCACTCCTCCTTTTTTTCACTCTTCTCCCCCCCCCTTCCCTCTTTGGAAACAGGAAGATTTGACACATGCAGCCTAATTCCTATCAACGTCCGCATAAACAATGACACGAAAAAATAATGCAAATGTGTCCAGAGGCACCTTATATAACAGACTGTAATTTAGCTGTGAGCGAAGAGGGAAAAGAACATGAAAGATCCCCCTAGTTATATAACAGCAGCAAAGCAGGGCTGCTTAAGCAGACAACGGCACAAAGGCTAATAACATGGAACTAATGAGGGGTTTCTGACACGGGCATTTTGAACTACAGCTTCCTATACTTCCTGCGATTTATAGGATTAATTTTGCTATTGCAGCAGCTGATGTCTCTTTGTGCTGCAGACTCCTTAAACATTCATGTTCTATTGACACAAACACAAGAGACCTTCAGAAAGATGGAGGCAGGGAAAGAGATGGTTTGAAGAGGGCAGGGGGATAAAGGGGAACGTTTGTTTTTACAAGAGGGGGTGAATCTGTGGGTGGGCACAAAATCTCGATATCTTTCAAGAGGTATAGATGGAGGAGGAACGTAGCTGGAATTAGAATGACAGGCATTAATTGACTGGAATAATGAATCTATTAACTTGTAGCGTCAGCTTTGAATCAGATCTATGTGTCTCTTGAGAAAGGTGGCATTTAGTACTAATGTCAGGGTTTCCCCTTAGGATATGGTGTTTGTGACAGAATCTGGCTATAGCATGGCTGGAACATTTAGACCCAGTGGTGGTGTGACCATAGCAGTGTCCTCTTCCTCCCACCCCCCACTCCAAGGGGTGGCAGTTTTACATCAAACAAGCTGGTGAAGACCATACATCTTGTAGGCAGGGCCCAGAAACGCAGCCAAGTAGTTAGCCTATTTATTATAATTCAACCAAGAGAGGGAACAGGTGGGGGTGCTGTCACGCAGGGAAAAAAATGGGGTGTTCTGATGCACATGGTTGGATTTCCTCACCCTTTGGGCAGAGGTCTCTCTGTTTCTTTGGAGGGGTGCTCCCTTACGTGGAGGCCCGTCAGCTTATCCCGGGAAATGGTTGGTGGGGAGTACCGCAGTGCCCAGCCCAGCTGACAAGTGAGCAGGGTCCCTAAGTTAAGACTTGAATCCTCCCACTTGGGCGGCAGAGGCTGCTGTTGGGCCTGCCCTCACACCTTACCAACAGTTAAGGCCTCAGCCCATGCTGGTTTCTGATGGCTCTGGGGATGTGGCCAGTGCTGGCGAGTCCCCTTTGAGTTTTACCCCCTCCAACTCCCTTTTCTCACCCTTTTCTATCTCCCCTTCACGTTATCTCCCTTCTCCTTCTTTAGCTCCCCCCCCCCCTTTGCTTCTCTGTCTCTGTTTCCTCCTTTCTCCTGGCTCACTCCACTCCTGTTGTGTCCAATTCTCACTTTTTCTTTCTCCTCTTCCGTTTCTTCCTCTCTCTTCCACCTCCTTCCTTCCTGAACCACCCCCTTTAAGGGCTGGTACCAGTAGCCCAGCCTTCTCCAGTCAAATCTGCTGCAGGGGTGTGTGTGTGTGTGGGGATCCTTGTCTCTAGTGTTGCTGGTTGAGTCATCTAGCCAGCTGGCTCTTGAAGATGACATAATTGCCAAGTGCCACGACATTTTGTGGGTTCCCTTCACAGGCTGCACAGGCAGGAATCACAGGTGGTATGGGGGCAAAATACCTCTGCCACCCTCATGCAAGGTTGGTGGGACATTTGTGCTCCGCGGCTGCCTTTTTGTAGCCAGAGGGCTGTGTTTGCAACTGTGGAGCATAAATGTGCCAAAAACGGCACAGTTTTTGGGTCCTCCTGCCCGTCCTGCATACTGGAAGGCTTGAAATGAAGCCTTCCGGGAGTGCAGGGGGAGGGGCAATGACATGAAACTCATCATCAACCCCCCCCCCCGGGGCGGGCTAGCAACGCAACTGGTTGCTTCTAAAAGTCTGCACTTTAGCTCCTGTTGTTTCAGTTGAAGACAATGGGCCACCAGAATATTCTGGCTCTAAAGGGGACCCATAACACACTGAATGGTCTAGGATTCTTGTGTTTGGAAACAGAAGAGGGTGGTGCGTGGGGAAGGGGACAACCCAAGGACCTACCTTCTGCCCCATCCTCTCTGCAATGCAACTGGGTCAGATGATGTGGGCTTTGGGTCAGAGGGGCAACAACAGACCAATCTAAGGTCAGGGATTAGGAAAGATGCTAATAATGAAACAAGAGGGGAGCAAGCCAACATGTTTCTGTACCACAGCGAATAGCAGAAGCCCTGGTATCGTCCCGCTGACAAGGTTGACTTGGTTTTGAGCACACTGAGGTGAGTGAGTGAATGATTAGCAGTGTACTGAGGCTGGACACTGTGGAACCTGCTGTAGAATTCTGTCTTCTTTGCTGGTGTCACAAGGCAGAGTCTGAAATATTAATCTTGCACTGTATTTCCAAGTCAGCATTTTCTTTTCTTTTTTAAATAATGAGCAGCTCTGTCTTCTTAAGAGGTGGTCTTGCTGTGTAAGATGCGCGTATTGCCCAGGTACAACTGTAGCAGCCACTACCACATACAGATGACCTCCCTCTTCCTCCTCAACCCCAAACTCACCCTCCCTCAAGTTGATCTCTTGTTCTAAAGCTTTTCACAGCTCAGGGCGCCAATCCTCAGCAACAAATTCAGGTGGTTTATGGTGCATGCTGCTGACACTGCAGAACTCGTTGCTGATGGCAAGCTGCTTATATATCCACCATTCAATTGTATGCAGAGCCATTGTGCATGTGTACTTGTACAAGTTGTGCTACTAATCTGGCCACAAGGAGACTGGAGCACCTTGTGCTGCCCTACCTTGATTTTTTTTGTGTGTGTGTACCTGTGGAGAAAAGTGACTTTACATGCAGAAAGTTCTGAAGCAAATCAGAAGAAACCAGCTACATTCCAGGGCATTTTAAAAAGGTAAAGGTGACCCCTGACGGTATTATTTTGTCTCAACATTGGAGATGGTGGAGATTAGACTGGACATGAGAGATACAGGCTTCCTTAAAGTCACTTGGTGTTTTGAAGACTATGGGGAAATTTGAACTTGCAGCTTTCCAACCCACAATCTTTCGCAGGGTACTTACCAAAGTGATCATGGGTTTAAAATTCTGTATTTGAAAATCCCCAATTCTGTGGTTGAAATGCAATATACCAACCATATAAAAGGTAAAGGTGACCCCTGACAATTAAGTCCAGTCGTGTCCGACTCTAGGGTGTGGTGCTCATCCCTATTTCAAAGCCGAAGAGCCAGCGTTGTCCGAAGACGCCTCCGTGGTCATGTGGCTGGCATGACTCTCCTTGCTGCAGCGCGTAGCATGCAGCTGGAACACGGAGCGCTGTTTACCTTCCCGCAAGCGGTACCTATTTATCTACTCGCATTAACATGCTTTGGAACTGCTAGGTTAGCAGGAGCTGGCCAAGCAACGAGAGCTCACCCCGTCGCGGATTCGAACTGCCGACCTTTCGATCGACAGCTCATGGTTCAGAGGTTTAACCCATTGCGCCACCCGCAGCAAAAAATGCCTTACTCCCCAGCAAAAACTGCCTTACACCAGACACAGGCGGTATTTGATCTCTTTTCAGCCAGGAGATGGACTGCATGAGCAATGCTAGGAACACTGGTGTGCACTAATTAGGCCCACCACTGACAGTGGTGTTGCTAGCCTGCCTGGGGGAGGGGAATGATGCGTTTTGCATCATCATTCTGCCCCCTGCACTCCTGGAAGGCTTCATTTGCCTGGGCCCGCGCAAGTCCCGGCTGACCGAGGCTCACCGGCCTTGTCGTCGTCAGATCCCTGCCAGATCCCTGCCACCGGCACCATTTTTAAAATGTAAAAAATACTTACTCAGGCACTAGCATCTTGGATTGCGAAATCTCGCGAGATCCAACATGTCGGCACCAAAATTTTGTGAGGGCATGATGATTTTGCAATGCAAGATTCCGGCACCTGGGTAAGTTTCTTTTAGATTTTAAAAATGGCGGCGGCGCGGAGGCTTATCAACTGGCCTGGAACTGTTCCGGGACGGTTCTGGGACCCGAAGCCGGATTCCGGGACCATTCCGGAATGAATGGTAAGCCTATCCTTGAGTGTAGCGAGGTATACCCATGGCTGGCTTGGGCCTGGAGCCAGCATACACTTGCCTATGCAGTGGTTATGGGAATTGCCTCATGTTCCATGCAATTTTGGCTAGAGTTCTGGTCTAGGTATATAGCAAGAGATGAGTGGGATCCCCTGGGGTGGGATACTGAGTGTGTACCAGAATGTAGCATCTGCAGAAAGGTTATTTACAGAGCCAAACTCCTCATGTCAAAATTTCAAAATCAAGGGGCACAGTGGAGCTGTGGTGGGAGTTGTGGTGAATGGAAATAATGCAAACCACTATGTTAAGTCATGGGCATTATGTTCGGGAAGCCCCAAGGCACGGGAGGGATCACTGGTTTTCCTTAGCACTTAAAGGTTGCTAGCTGGAATACAAAAGGGTTGCAAGTTTTGAATCAACTGGGCAACAAATTTAAAAGGCACAATTTCTTTTCAAAGTTCAATTACTGTGATTTGTCTCTAAAGGTTAATTATAATTTCCTAACATTTTTAACTGACTTTGAGAGTCTGTTTTTGTGCATGTGATTACTCAACTTCTAGCATTTTGTTGCAAGTGCCTAATGTAGTTGCTGCCCTTTCTAAAATCATGGTTTTGTGGTGTGTCATATTGTCATATAATAATAGGCTGCTCTGGGCCTGTGGAAGGCTGCTGGCAGGGGTGGCTCTCCACATGGCGCTCCACAATTTATTCATGAAACAGAGGAACAACGTTCTGTGATGTCACTGACTTTCCCTGCCCTTCCCACCCCTCCACAGTACTGTATAACCCTTTCCTGAAAGAATGTCGTGCTCTTAGTACCATGCTTGCCATTGTACCATTGTACCAGTGCAGTACCATTGTTGGCATGTGCTGAACAGAAGATGAAGCTCTCTGTTTCTTTTCATGCCTAGGGATCATGTTGTTGGGTTCAGAGTTCAGCTGATGATGCTATACCATCGGCCTAATTTGCTATACCTAATCGGCCTAGTCAATCCTCCCTGTGTTTTTGGCTGTGATCATGTCTTTCGTGGCATGAGTTACTTCCCGGATATTTTGCCCCTTGGCTTTCTCCTTAAGAGTAGTCTCCTGCCACCACCAATTCAAGGTTCCTATCCACTGGGTTTCCTTCCTGAATCTTTCCAGTGGGCCGGCTTTCCCTCCTCACATATATACGGTACTTTTTGTCTGGTTGTTCCTCGCTCTATAGGTTTCTTGGGAGTGTTTTAATTTGTAAATTGACTGGAAATAAGACCTTTTCAGTTTGGAATTACCAGCTTAGAGTCCCCTGTGGTTGTAATTGGGGTGATTCTGATTCAGAATGTCTGTCAAGATGGATTGTCTGTCAAGAAGATGGTAGCACATGCTACCATTTTCTCTCTCTCTCTCTCTCTCTCTCTCTCTCTCTCTCTCTCTCTCTGACTTCTTTAAGACCATTGACTCCTATATAAGAAAAAAAAAGTCACACTGAGATTTTCTGCCAAAAGATATTACCATGTTTGTGTTTCACATGTCATTTGACAGTAATTTTGAAAATGCCACCATTCTACTTCTATAGATCACAATTGCAAAACCTCTTGAGCAATCCCCCCCCCCCCGTTCTGCCTTTGGTATAGCACACCAGCATCTAAAGATAGTCGTCTGTTGACCTTACTAGAGTGGTAGTTGTCAGAGAGCTGAACTGCATAGGACAGATGTCTCTTGCCCAGGTATCCCCTCACAAATCATGTGTGATCTTGGAAGAAAACAAGGCCATGATTTATTGAAAGTTACAATGCCAGACAGCAAATGGTGAATGCAAATGGTGAAGTGCCTAAACTCCACTCCCCCTAGCGTGGGCACCTGAGAGGAGACACTTGTTGAGGCTCTCCGTTGGGTGAACTGCCCTGGCTCTGAATTCAGGGTCACCTCACAGCTCACCCAGCTTCCTTACTGCCAACCCCTGTAAAGGGGGGTCAAAGAAGCTGAATTGCTCCACCCACCTCAAGCCTGTTAACTTTTTTCTCTGGACTACATGGGTTTTCACTTTACATAAATAGCTACAGTGATACCAAGAGGTTTGAGTCCTCTTCAGCAACCACACCACTTGGATAATATGTGAAATCTGGGACATAGGCCCACACTACTGAAATTAGCTCCTGTTTGAGATTTGGAAATAGACTTTATCCGCTGCACAACATGAAGCATGAAATGTAACCATAATGCATATTTGGGAAACTTGTGCCACAAGACTTCCATGTTAAGGTGCTTTGTGTGTGTTTGTTTTGCCCTTTTCCAAGTATGAAAGCCCACTGGTAGAGATTTTGCGTCTTGCAACATCTAGCAAGTAGGATTCCTGATTTTTGCTTCTAGTGTCAAAGGTGAAAATAAGGGATCAGGGTGGAAGGATCCTACCCTATGGCAGTGAGCCTGGGCTGACTCTAGGCAACAAAATTAAAAGGATTAAAAATAAGATGACCCATGTTTACTGAATTGTGAAGTATTTCTAGAATCAGGACTGGGAAAATCCATTTGTCCCAGACTCTTCTTTTCTCAGGACCAGGAGCACAAGAAAAGCCAGAAGGTAAATGAAACTTGAGGCACATGGAGAAAAGACTACGAGTTCAGGATGGGCAGGCAGAATCAGGGCAAAAGGAGAACATCGTTGTTGACTCCTAAGTAGCAAGCAGAACCCATGAGTTCACCATCAGCAGATGATCCACCCAGTCTATAATGACAAGCTTGCCATGTGTTGGCTTATGTACAACTCAGCCAGTGAGCCAGACAGGAGGACATGGCCCACCAATCATAGGGACATGCTGGCTAGGCCTCAAGCTAAGTGAAACCTTAGTAGCCCGTACCTGAGGCAGGGAGGCAAAGCCTTACTCCTGATACTCCGCTTTAGAATTATATTGCATTATTCACATCATAAACTTTTTCTAGTGGAATTATTTCCGACTTTTTGCTGCCTTATTCAGAACTGCCACCTCAATTCCCAATTAGCACCAATTTTGTGGGTATGTTTTTTTCCCCCACCAGGAAGTACCATGTGTCCAACAAATCATTTCACACAGTCTGTTGCCTCATGGTAATGAGTTTCAAGCTCTGGGGAGTTTTGACACTCCTTTTCTTTAAAAAAAAAAAAATTGCACCCAAGAAATGATTGAGGCAGGTGAGAACAGCCCTGCATATCACTGAGCCAAATAGCTTCTTAAAAAATGATTATTGCTCTCAGATCCAAATGCTCATACAGCCAGAATTTGCAAGACAGTTTTGAATATTTGCGGACACCCCCAGGGACATCACTGGTGTAAAAAGGAATTGAACCATTGACCTCTGAGATGCTTCATACTCACATACCCACAAAAGAAGTAAGAAAATGGAACAGTTATCCTTAGTTGCATAAAACTTAACTGAAGCAAAATGAAGGGGGAAGTTGGCATTCCACATCCTTTTTATAAGACATGGTTGGATATGTGTGTACACCTGTATCCTAAATACCCTGGGGGAAAAGCCAGTGTTGAGCAATGGCTTAAATGTTTAACTTGGTTGTGGGACATCCCTGTTCACCTATGAAACTCACTAACAGCGCAATCCTACCCAGCTCCTCCACTGGTACAGCAGTGGTGGAGGGAGAATGGGAGGTTTTGGGAGGGAAAGGGGATGTAAAAGGGATTTAAATCCCCTTTCCCCTCCAAAGCCTCCCATTCTACCCTCCACCACTGCTGCACCATTGCTGCACCAGTGGAGGAGCTGAGTAGGATTGCGCTGTAAATGGCCTTGCACTGAGTCTTGGTTTCTCAACTTCATCTCCTCGCAGTGGAATGCTGAAGTGACACTCTGAGCTACTTGGAGGAAGAACAGGAGACCAATGCAACTAAACAAGTTTGTGGGTCTGTCAATGGCTATGAGTCACGATGTATCAATGAAACTTCCAGGTCCAGAGGCAGTATTCCACTGAACACCAGTTGCTGGGGAGCAAATAGCAGATGGAAACAGTTGCTGCTTTCATGCCACACTTGTTGACCCCCAGTCCCAGCAAGCACCTGGCTCTCCACTGTGGGAAGCAGGAGGCTGGACTAGGTGGTGGGAAAGTGTGGAGAAAGTAACATGCACATAGCGTACACAAGGGAAGGGACCTTAGATGGGTAAAACGTAGGCTGCAAATTGGAACTTGCAATCTGTGAATGCATGTTGTGTGACCCTTAAGGCTGCTTCAAACACTACGAAGGAATCTCCTAACAGTTCCACGTAGGAAAACCTAGACAAAACCCAGTGCAGATTATCAGATGCAATAATTAATGATCATTTCTGAACAATTTTCTGTGATTAAGAGCCCAATCCTATCCATTCTGCTGGCGCTCCAGCAGCGCGCAAGTCCGTGCACTGCTAGAAGTGTTCTCACGACTGCTGTAAGGCAGTTAGTGCTGGTGGAACGCTAGTTCTGCCAGCGCTAAGAGCCCATAGGATTGGGCTGTGAATGATGCCATTGACTAATCTGTCATGCGGCACTGGTGTAATAAAGTGGATAACTGATTGATTTTGCAGCATCGAGATAGTTGGAGGACAGAGATGAATATTCAGTGGCTCATAGTAGGATTATTCTATCATTGTTTAACACATCACTGTTAGATGTGGATGATGCACAGAGGTCTTCTGCACTAATGGAGTCTCAGAATGAATGGGAGCCAGTAAAGATCATGCACATCATCCATCTCTCTTTACAAATGAAGCACATGTGCCCCTTCTCAGGACTTCTGCATGTGCCATGGCAGGAGATGGGGACAAACAGTCCCAATGAATGGGTGCTGTAGAAGTGTCACTAGAAATGAAGCTGAGTGGTCCCAGTACAAAGTCCCAGTACAGAGACGCTATCACTGGAACCCCACCGTTAAGTCCTTTGTGCTGCAACGTCCAAGCAGAGATTCCAACCCAAATGACATGTGCTGATGACAGCTTGCACGATTGCCACCTTGAAACAGTTCCGCTCAGTTCTGGCAATTTCAACCACCTCGACACAAACCTTCCTTTTTTTTCTTGGTTTGTGGTGTCATGACTCAAAATTGCTAGAACTGTGTGGGAAGATATTTCGCACAACTTGCTTGCCACATGGAGCCTCCTCTCCCCATAGTTGAGTTTCAAGCATCAACCAAATGGCTGTTTGCACTTATGAACTGGGCTTCACAAAATCGGACTGTAGGTTTTGTGCTTTGGGATAAATTTCCCCCCTCTTTTTTAGTAGTGGCTGTCACTCCATTTGCCCCAACAGTTCTGTCATATCTGGGACAAGGCGAACCACCTAATTTGGCCCCAGCTTTACCATAAAGCAGCAATGTGGTTATGTGTGAGGCAGTGTGTTGTAGTGGTTAGAGTGCTGCATTATAAGTGGGAAGACCTGAGTTCAAATCTCCACTAGGCCATAAAACTCATAAGGGTGGCATTAGGCTAGTCGCTATCTCTCAGCCTGATCTTCCACACAAGGTTGTTTTGTGAAGACAAAATGGCAGGAGGGGGGAGGAGCATGCATGCTGCTCTGAGTGCCTTGATTTGAAGGGCAGGATAAAAATGTAGCAAATAAAAATAGACTGATGGCAACGTTTGTTAAAGGGGATTTCTTCTCATCTAGTTCCTGAAAGGCAGGTTTGATTCTTTGCTGTGCTTTCTTTTTCCTGCTCTGATTGTATCTCTTTCTCTCGCAGTGCCTAAGTCTGTGATGTGCCCTTTATTTGTCGTCGGTTAAAGTCAGCGGAGGATTTAGCAGAAGCAGTGGCAGAAATATTAGTGATAAGCAGAAATATGCTTTTCTCATTTATGAAAACAAAGTGGAACCAGGTACTTCACCATGTGTGACAGTCAGTGTTTAAAACAAAACAAAACAGCGCTGGAGAACTGATATCAATGCTGTTGGAAGGTGCTGTTTTCAGGGTGGCCTTGAGGAAGGCACCTTGGACAGGTCCTGACTCTGTGTGGGCAGCCGCAAGGTCTGTGCTGCTACCAACCACTTTTCTCCAGTTCCCATTTCCATCCCCTACCAGAACACCTATTATAGTCAGGGTCCAAGCATGGGGGGAGGGAAAGGGGATACTTCACCTGTACCCAGAGGTCTAGCAGCTGAACTATAAGCCTTTTATCAGGAGGAAAAAAATAGAGGCTAAATTGTAGATTATATTTAAGGATGTTTATGCAATTTTCTTGTGTCTATAGCATGTAATTCATCTGTGGAACTCCTTGCCACAGGATGTGGTGATGGCACCTGGCCTATCCACAGGTTACAAGCCATAAGCAACCTCCTGGCTTTAGAAGTAGGTTTCCTCTGTGTCAGGTGCAAGGGAGTGACAGCAGGAAACAGGTTATCTTGTTGTCTTGTGTGCTCCCTGAGGCATCTGGTGGGGCCACTGTGTGATACAGGAAGCCTGACTAGATGGGCCTTTGGCCTGATCCAGCAAAGCTCTTCTTACGTTCTATATTGGGTGTCCAGACCTTCTAAGATTTGCTAGAGACAGTAACCCACTTCATGCATTATCCCCCATGCACTTCCTATACTCATGGGGAGTGGGTGGCAGGGGGCATCACGATCATGTTGGCAAGCTCCACCCCCATGGATGGTGCATTTGTGACGCCCCCCTCATGCCCTCTCCAGGATCAGTCTTTGTGTCCCATGAGAAATACTGATCACAGGAACAGTACCCATAATTGTCATCTCTGAAATGTTCTTGGGTGGCAATCGTGGGAAGGATTTCTCCCTATAATCAGCATTTCTTGTTGTGGACAAACACTGATTACAGTGGTGCTTTGTGAGTGGGTTATTAGTGGAGGGGCAGGAATTTTCAGTGTGTTTGTCCTGCCCCCTCCAGTTCTCTCCCCGTGCATATCGGAACGCATTGGGGGAATAATGTGTAAAAGGGCTAGTCAGAAGCAATATTAAAAATAAGGAAAAAATGAACAATGTTTTTGCTCAAGAGCTTAAAGTCCTGGAGTTCCTTAGTTCCTGCAGGCTCTTTCTCTGCATAGGCAAGAAGAGCTAACAGGTGTGGCATCCAACAGGAGGGGAGGGACAAGAAGCATGACAATTGGTGATATTGAGATCCCAAATACAGAGGGAGCCAGTACTTCTGATAGGTCCAAGGACATACAGATATGAGTTAGGCTTTGGGGTCTAGAGTGCATGGAGGAACTGATACTACACACCAACAACAGGGGACAGTGTCAGAATGGTATCTGTCATTTTGTGCATACAGCATGATCACTAATTTGGGGCAGTTGTTTTCAGTTTCTAGAGGTCCACCAAAGTAAAAACAGGCTCCCAAAATCAACAATCATGCTGTATGAAAAATATCGGCATAGCTCTAAAGTGATTAGTCTTACTGCCATGTCTGGCTACATAAATACAAATCAGGCAGCCAGAAAAACAAAATGGACCTAAAGAAACTAAAGGACACCAGTCAACCCTCCAGTTTTCAAAACAGACAAAGGCTGTCATTGGGGCATGGGAAGAGGGTCCATGTGACAGGCCCAGTGAAATTATGCTTGGAGTGCTTATGAGAGCCACTATTGCCAGTGCTTGCAAGTTCCTTACAGTTCTGAACATTCTCCCTCTTTTTCCAAAACTGTTTTTCTTAAAGCCATTCTGAAATCCCAGTATTCCTTTTCAGAGCCCTCCCTTACAAATCTGAAAATTAGCAGGAGGGCTCTCTTGGGTGCTGAACTTCCTGCAGAAGCATCAATGTACTGTAAGTACAGGAAATATATATTTATTTTTTTAAAAATTCTAGTAAAAAATAGAAAACAAGTTTAATTTACAAAATACAAAAGTACACAACAGCAAAATACACTACAGCAGTGGTTCTCAAACTGGTGGGTCGTGACCCACCAGGAGAACCGGAAATGGCCGCTATCCCCTTAAGGGGTGTGGTGACCTCGGCGGCGGCAGCACTCCTGGGATCATGCAGCCGCCAGGGAAAAATGTTTTTGACTGCTTCAGCCCTCCGGAGGATGCGGGGTTCGTCGCTCTGATGCAATCAAGACCCACTTCTGGTTTTCGTGCGAAACTGGAAGTGGGTCTCAGTTGCATCGGAGTGACGATCTGAAGCGTAGGGAGGCCCGCAGAAGGGGCAGCGGGCCTCCCCACATCCTCCAGAGGGCTGGAGCGACCCCCATGAGTTTAAAAAAGACATTTTCACCCGCCAGCAGCATGATCCCGGGAGTGCAGCTGCTGCCCTGCCCCCACCAACACTTACAGCTTCCCCTCCTCATGGGGAGAAAATGCTGCACTATAGTATACCTAACACGGAAAGAGATTTTAAAAAATTGTTCTACCATTTGCGGCATCTGTGAAGCTGCATTGCTTCTTACTTGTACAGGAAGATGGCCCCATACATGTGAAATGCAATGCAGCTCTTCTTTGCAAAGAACATCTTGGGGGGCCATTTGGTTCTAGGTCAGGACAAGCAAGCAGACCTTTTTGGTGTGGATGGATTATTACTGATCATCATGTTAGAGTTTTTCCTAAAGGAGCACACAGGGGCACGCGCATGCATAGGAGAAATGGCAAGGTAATCCTATGTGTCATATCCGGAAAAGCTGAGTCAACACTACTGGGATTTCTGCCTGTGTTAGCGGGGAGTCCTAGTAGCTGATCCCTCAGGCTCAGAGCTGTCAACTATCCTCCTTGGCACCAAGAGTATGATCAGCAAGGGACCAGATATGACGAGCGTAAGAAATTGCACAACCCAAGCCTGGGAATCTGGGTTTTAACGAAAGAGGCAGTCAACGCTCTGTAGGGACAGGTAAATGTGGGGACAGATAGAAAGGAAGCTGCTGAGCAATGGAGAAGAAATGAAAATGAGTGAAAGCTAAACTTGAGTTACTTGTTAATACTACTGATTGTCAAATTTCTAGCAGTCACATATCAGTGGCAACATGTGTCCTGTTGGCAGTACATCAAAGGAAACAGTTGCTGCTGTCAGCATCTTTTCTTGAATGGATTCGTGGATTTAGGGTATATGTATATCAATTATGTATATATATGTATATCAACCAGCGGGTGGCGCTCTCGTTGCTTGGCCAGCTCCTGCCAACCTAGCAGTTCCAAAGCATGTCAATGCGAGTAGATAAATAGGTACCACTTGCGGGAAGGTAAACAGCGCTCCGTTTTCCAGCCGCATGCTACGCGCTGCGGCAAGAAGAGTCATGCCGGCCACATGACCACGGAGGCGTCTTCGGACAACGCTGGCTCTTCGGCTTTGAAATGGGGATGAGCACCACACCCTAGAGTCGGACACGACTGAATTGTCAGGGGTCACCTTTACTTTTATATCAATTACGTTTGTGAAATATTTTGCATGTATTTTATATTTTCAATAACGAAATGCGTAATTTTACATATCGGTACACAGCATGGCCATCTTGATCGTAGACCTATATGATTGAAATAATGTTTGATTCAACTTATCAAACGTGGGATAAACATCAGGTTATAGACAGACAGGGCAACAAAACATTTCACTTTGTCTATGCAGGAAGTCCAAATCCATTCACTGTTGTGTGTCAATGGATAAGAGTCATGTTGTACTGGATAATTGTCCTGAGGAGACTTGGGGTCTCCGGTCTCCTGCACAACCACGAAGCGGACTAGGTTGCTCTGGGCAAGTTACCACCTCTTAACCAGGTCTCTCAGTCAGTTGAGACTACCTCAAAGAACTTGTTGTGAAAATAAAACGGGATAAAAAATGCCTTGAACACCGCGAGGAGTCAGGATGGGTGGGTTACAAATGAGATCAATAAATAGTAATATAAAAGCCCCCAGTTGGACTCTTTGTCCTGGAACCACAAAATAAGTGAGCTGCGGCCTGCATGGGCTTAGCTTTGGCCTCAGCTTGCAGAGCCAAGAATGGCCAAACATCACAGGCATGGCATTGTGCTCCTGGGGCAGACTTCCCCATCCTACCTCTGTTTTATAGTCTTTAGGAAACCATTTCTTTTGGCTGCCTCCAAACTTTTGGGGGATTTGTATTGTAAAAAAAGATGCCTTAAGATTCATGGAAACATCACAGAGAAGAGGTGCATCCATCTCAGTTTCATAGCAAAAATGACACATCTTGGGCAAAATTCCAAAAGCAAGTTGGCAGAATACATGCCTTTGCTGTGAAAAAAGCATGGATACAACTCATTTTGACATTTGTAGTGTGTGTGTGTGTGTGTGTGTGTGTGTGTGTGTGTGTGTGTAAAAATGATATCAGAGTGCCGTTTGTGACATGCCCATTCAGTGTGTAACATAATAAGGACCTCTTGGGCCACATAACATTAAATTTTATCAAGCAGCTGTAGCCCTGGGAGAAATAATGGTTGGAAAGCACGAGACTCTGTTTAGCTGGACTGAATAAGTAAGTTTTCCTGACATCTCTTCCTGGGAGTGTTTTCACTGGCCCTGTATCCCAGCAAGGGGCGAGGGAGAATTCCCTTTCAGCTTCTCCCTGATCCAGATATCACAAGGACTCTGGTGAAAACAAACAAGATGAATGGTTGTCATTGCAGCCACTTCCTGGACTTCCTTTCCCTTTAGCAAGACTTTGTGGTCCGCGCTTAGTTATTGTGTCTTATTGATTTCCTGACACCCACTTGTTATAGATATTAAGGAAGCACTGAATTAATCAGCGGCTGCTATTGACCCAGTGGAGCTGTAACTTTTCTTGTGCTCTTGCCTCCAAGCTGGCTCACGTTCCCTGCCCTGAATTAATCTTTCATGGGCTCCTTTCATGGATTTTTAATAGCTGTGGGATTTTGTGAAGGCACGTGCCAGCCTGAAATGATGGGTTTTCACTGAGCAGAATGGGGCAGTCCTTGGATTCTGACCTCAGGATATATACCAAGCAGGTCAAGACTTCTGGGGCTAGGCAAGGGTTAGTACTGTTGAAGATTTGGGAAGAGAGTGACATGATGAAACTCACTGCTGCTTTGCACGGGTTGATTGCAGACTGTGAATCATGCCTGTTGTTCTTTTAAGCAATGGGACTCTCTTTTTGTGGAGGGTTGCAGTTGCAGTCTTAGTCAGTGGCTGATTTTAAAACGTAAGCACTGGTAGCAGCAACAGTGTGTTCTCCCTTCAAACGAATGGATCTCCAGTACAACTAGCGTTGACAAATTTCCCAAATGGAAAGAAACTGGGTAAACTGCTGTTAATTTACCTACATAAATGCATAGATATTCACGTTTATATACGTTTGCCCAAAACTGAGGCTGGGCTCCAGGCGCTGGCAGACAGCAATCCCAGTACCGTCACTTATACAAAAACACTTTCGTTCTGATGCAGCCAGGATTTCCCATAGGTGTGTGCATGACGCTACTGCTCTCACTTAAGCCAGACACATGGAAAATGCTCAGCATTTCTCCAGGATCATTCAGTGTGATTTAGCAGCTTGGAGAATGAATAGTGACACTGTCTGTCATGTCTCTGGTTTCTTTCTTTTTTTAAAGACTGCTGGAACTTTCCCTGATATGAAGCTTTATAGCTCTAGTGTTCTTTTATGGTGCACTGGTATGAATTAAGGAATAATAATACCAAAATAAAATGCCATTTATGGAGAAAGGGCTTATATACTGGAGAAACCCCATGGATTTCCACTTTGTACCCCATGGGATCTCTGTTGGTGAACATTAGGCCACCCATGCCGGGGTGAACCTTTGTCTCACCGCCACATTGACTCCAAGTACAGCACCTTACTTTTCTTCCATAGGAGGGAATGACTGCTGCTCGTTGGGGATAAAGCTGCCCTGGTGAACCCTTTTGCTGTCTCTGTGTCACAGATTGCAGACTAGGTATTTTCAGTGGGTGACCCTTGAGAACATGGTCAGCATCCCTTTCAATGGGGCAGCCCATTGCTTCCCATGGTCTCTCGCCCCTTGTTGGCCCTGCTTAGTTCTCCTCTTCTGTGAACGTCTTGCATTACTGGGCTCTCTCAGTCAAACATTTTTCACTGTGACATATAGTGTTCATGACGCTACTACTGCTTTTGTCCTATGCTCAGCACTTGCAGATGTTTAGCCTTCATGCTTTGCTCACCAAAGAGTTCCCAAAGAGATTTGAATGTCCATGGGACAGAAACATTGCATATAATAGCATTAATTTGTCATTGCTTGTTCTCATAACAGCTATGCACCAGTGAACACAATATCCTCATCTGCCTCTGTAAATGGGCAAGGGACGTCCATTCACCCTTTGTTAATTTAAGCGGGTGTGATGCAAGACAGTAGCATCCATTGGGAGCATATGAGACATCTGTACAGAAGTTCCCTTCTTTTGACATTTCCTTTATACAGTGCCAAGAAAATACTGGTGACCCCAGCTCTGTATCTCCATCTGGCCAAGCTTTGCAGTCTCCGTGCCTCCTTAGAGCCTCAATGTAGTCAAGGTCAGATTGCTAGTAAACTCAATAAAGCTGAAACTTTGAGAACGTAGAGTTTGACAGGTCTTATGATTGGAAGAGAAAACAGGGACTCTTGATATTGATGGGGTTGAGCTTCCCTTTGGGCACGTTGGTTCTCAGCCTTGATCTATAATTGGTCCTGGGTATAGAAATTGTATTGCACTTTGTTCAGGAGGGCTTGCATAACACCTTTTGCTTATTTCATGGGTATCTGTTGTTCATATGCAGTACAATGTAATGTAGTTCTCTCAAATCAGAGGCAACAAAAATGTGCCAGTACCCTATATGTGTGAGCATATATAGAAAGAAATGTTCTCATTTAAGTAATATTTAGTTTCATTCAGGCTTTGTCAAGGTAAGTCAGATGATTTTACCAGCTTCCATAATCTTGCTTGTGGTTTGGGGCTGCCTCATTTTCTAGATCTCTACAGATTGTTCTCTGTAGAAACCTTAAATCGTTTTTGAGATTGTTCTCTAGCTATTCCTTTGCAAAATTTAGAAGTTACATTTTTAAAGTTATATTTTTTATAATGTTTAATATGTCATGAGTTTACATAGAGGCCTCGCTGATCTAGCGTGCTTAAATATTCCACTTTGAATGTGCTGTTGTTCCCATACTCCTATCCTTTCCCCCTAGGCACACTGTATCCAGCTCTGCATGCTGTCAGTGGCCATTTTGCAACAGCGGAAATGTGTTCCATTGTCGCAACACTCTCAGGCTGGCAGACCAGTCCTGGATAGGATTGAGCTGCCCATCTCCTAATTGGATCTGATTCTGCCACACCCTTTTTCCAAACAGGATTTGGATAGAGACTGTGAAACCACCTCCCCTACTTTTGCTCAGTAGTCCCTGGGCCCATCCTAACAAGAACTAACCCTTTGTTAATTAAGGGCATGATCTAGTCAGCGTGAAGCACTTCTAAGTCCTCTTGATTTCAGCGGGAGGATTAAGCACACACTTAACTGTCTGTCCCACTGAAATTGATAGAATTTTAACAGTGCAATCCTATGTGTGTCTACTCAAAAGAAAGTCTCACTGAGCTCAATAGGACTCACTCCCAGGTAAATGTGTATAGGATTGCAGCCCAAAGTGTGCAACTTTGGCTGGATTGTCCTAAATAATGTTCTTGAGACTTCTGATTGTGCTATAACTCTCTGTGAGGATTTAGCAACACAGTGATAAAATCATGTAAAACAACTGTGTAAGATGCTGGAATTTGAAATGTGGATCATCTTTGCACTAGGGCAAGTGATACTGAAATAGGCCACTGCCAGTTGCCAGGACTCTCTTTTTGAAGTGCCTTGACAGCAATTAGTAATCAGTGTTTGACAGACATTGATTCAAGACAGGCTGAAAAGAAGTCGAAAATGAAGAGTGAATGGCTATGAGATGTGGCACCACTTTCAGGAACTTGCTTAACCTATTTTCATCAATATGTGGGAACAGTGAAAATGATCTCAAGAGTTATAAGTAACAAGAAACTAACATGAGAGAAAGAATGACTAGAAACTCAAGCTGCAACCCCATATACACTTACCTGGGAGTAAGTTCCACTGAACTCAAGGGGGTTTGCTGAGTAGACATGGATAGGATTGCACTGTATGTCTCCAAAGCACCATCTGTGGGTCTTATTTATTTATTTATTTATTTATTTACAATATTTTTATCCTGCCTTTCTCCCCAAGGGACCCAAGGCGGCTTACAAAAACAGGAAAAAACAATTACAAAAAACAATCACCTTTAAAAGCAATAAAACAGTTAATTAAAAACTTTTTTTTTTAGTTTCTGGAAACAGGTAGCAATGCATAGGCAATAAAACTGAACCCAAACGAGCTTTTTCCTGTTCATAAGTATGTTTGACATGAGTCCGTACACAACCCTGTCTCACTTCTGATCAGTATCCCAGTAGCACTGCATTACTGTAACATCCAATTCTAATTTGTATTAGTTTATGAAATCTAACACCTTATCACCTGCCCCCAGGGCTTTTAAGAAAACCTCCTAATTGGAGAGCATTTCTTCCGAGTCTGGCCCATTTGAATCAACTGAGGTTAGTGAATGTGGAGGGCTGCTTTGTGCATGACATTTTTTTCTGACATGAATGTAGGAAAAACTATATGTACTGCATGTACACTGCAGTTTATGAAGAATTCACACTTGTATATTTTGCTGGGTGCACATGCATTAGCAAGCTGCAGCGCAGCCAAACATAGTTTTCCACCAAATCAAAAGAGGATTAGCACATTCTTCATGCATTTATTTATTACATTTAAAGTAATAAACTCAGAGTCTTTGACATAGCTCCCAGTGTTATCTCATCCAGGCCATTAGAGGGCCAGACCTACGTAGCCTTAGGGGCAGTACCTTATGTACCTTCAGACCACTCTCTGACATTGCTAAGTTGTAGTAGACAACCGATGCAACGAACATGAAAATGAGCGAACTCAGGAAGATAGTGGAGGATAGGAAGGCCTGGCAGGATGTGGTTCATGGGATCACGAAGGGTCGGACACGACTTAACGACTGAACAAAGTAGACAACCTAGGAAAATGGTCATTCACACACCTTAGGTTGGATGTCAGCAACTTCTTTTTCCAGCACTCAAGTGGGTAAACTTTCCATAATATTTTCCAGGGTGAATAGCAACCGCCAGATAGTGGAATAGCAGCCACCAAATTATGTCTGCGGAAGCTACCCATTTCACTAAGCTTCTTCACCCTTCCAGACAAGAGGCTGAGAAACCATCCCTCCCTTTGACTCGTACACAAGGACTACCTTGGTGTCATCTCCTATTGTCAGTGTCTTAAACTGGCAAGTGAAATTTCTCTCTTGAGCTGCATTAAACAAGTTTTGTGGAGCTGTCAGCATGCAAAGGATGAATTATCATCCATTTTTATGTAACAGAGTTCAGGGCTCCCAAGGTGGTTTGGATTCTGGCAGCTGCTGGGAACAGTATATGACGTTTCCATCGGCCAATGCATTGTTGAAGCAAAGAAGTGGAGAGAAGCACTGAAAGGTTTACACCTTGCCATGGCCCATTTGTTTCAGATGTTCATATCTCGTGGTGGCAGATGCTACAGGAAAGAATAAAAGGTTGGTCTTGGCTGTGGGAAACCAGTGGGTGAGTGACAGTACTTAGTCCAATAAGCAACAGGCAGGAACAAAGCTGTCTGTTTAGCTTAGAATAATTGTAATGTGTAACTTAATTTCAGATGGTATGATCGGTGATAATAAGTGCTACCATAAGGGAGGATGGTGGAGTCCAGCAGAATGTTTGGTGAGAATCCTACGCAGAAGAGTTCACATAACTTTTTATTGGGACAAATACGTAGTGTCCATTATTCTGTCACTGTCCCTGTTTGATCCACTTGCAGATGTAGGCACCCTCTTTTGATGTCTAATCTGTTGTGGTTTCTGCTCCCAATTTTTTATCGCGATATTATCCCCATTACCCAGTGAAAAACAGACCGCCATAGTGACAGCTTAATTGGGTAGCCAGAGAGCAGAGCAGTTCACCACCCCATAACTGAGTCTGCTTCTGCAGATGTGTAGGTACTGCAAGAAGTAGTCTTGATGTGTGCTGAGTGCTGCATCTATGTGGCTCTAGCAGTTAATCAGTAACACACATGCATTTCACGATGCCTTTTACCAAGGTTCAGTTCAACTAAACCTAGTTCACATGTCAGTTTGGGTTGAAAAGCCAGCTTGGGTCAAAAAGGACCTTGTATATTGACCTTCAGTCAAAGACTGATTTGGTACCAGCGGAGTCCTGAAAACGAGAGTGAGATTATGAAGGCTTCACTGCCCTGTTCAGACTGCAGAGGCTCAACCATATAGTGCTCCTTTGTTCATTCATTGTTCTAAAGGTACTAAGATGGTTGCAATCCCCATTCAAACATTACAATGTGCTAAGCTAAGCTAAGCATGGATGATTCAGTATTTGAAAGGGGATGTCTGTAATTATATTTGCTCCCATGCTGGCAGTTCAGCACCTAGGATTGCTTATTTCATATTGTGTTCAATGATGTGCTTTGGAAGGAAAGAGTCATTACCGAGTGTTCTCTTTCAGAAGGTTTGTGTAAAATTAGGCAGGCCTGCACCTGCATGGGAGGAAGGGGGTGTAAGTGGAAACTGCATGGCAAGGGAGACCACTTTGCTTGCTTACTGAAATCAGAATGACACTCATACAGTACGTTCAACCAGAAACACTTTATTTTTCTCAAGTAATAGCAAATTACTTAGTGTAAGTGTTCAGTGTGACATATAGTTACTCTTCAAAAAGCCAAAGATCAGGTATTCATCTAAGTTAAATTTGGGTTGTGTGAATCTATGCAGAATTACATGATTAACAGCGCAATCCTGTGTAACTTTGCACTGGTGTAACAGTAGATGCACTGGTGTAAGTGCAATTACACTGGCATAAGTGCACTTACACCGGTGCATCTACTGTTACACGGGTGCAAGGTTACACAGGATTGCGCTGTAATGGAATAGCAACTGTTCTGGTTTCTGTCACTACCTAATGAACAGAGTTGTAGTGAAAAAATGTGTGCGTGTATTTTGGGGGAAGGGAAAGGATATTACCGTACATTTTAGCAGAATCTGCAATTCATGGGCCTGGTAATGTACAGGTTATAATGAACTATCCAAATTACCATGTAGGGATTAGATTTGGAATTATTTTTTCCCCCAGATCCAATTTGCTTTGTTGTTATGTGCATCTGTCCCTGTGGTTACTGAGTTCCCCTCACTCTTCTTTCTTGTCATCTGGTTTACCGTGACACTCTGAAATCAGCACCATTGCAGAAAGCCTGCATGGACAGGCCATTTTGTAGATTACATGTTTCCTCCAGCTGGCCACCATGAAACAAGAGGTCCTAGCCAACTAGCCTGCTGAAACAGGCATGTGCTAGTCCATTGAGCACACCAGCTAGCCTGACCAAATCAGAGGGTGAGGTGGGATGCCCAGATTATTTAAAAACATCCAGTCAGACAGGGAAATGACCTCATTGTTACTTAAGATCGCCCAAGGATGCTTTTTTGACTTGGCATCCTCAAAGAGCAATCCTGTGTAAGGATCCTGTGCTCCACCGCGGCCAGGCTGCCGCTCGGCCGGAGGTCTACTCGGGGAAGGAGGCGTGTGTCCCCTTCCCCGAGTGTAAATGGTGCCCGGGCCGATCGGCCTCCTTGGATTTCCACCAGCGAAATCTCCTAGGCCGTCCCCCTCCCCCTCCCGGGCCGGCTGGGCCTATGGTCACCCTCCTTCCCCCAGCTGCATATCATAGCAAAAGTACAAGCAGGTGATTGCAGCCCCCCCTCGCCCGCTGGATCCCCCCGCCCGCTGGGTCTTCCAGCGGCCGCTGGAGTGCTCCGGCGGCGGAGCAGGGCAGGCCTTGCGCCGGCCTTCCCTGCTCTCGGGTCATCGTGAACGTGCCTTACGGCACGTTTGCAACAGCTTCAGGCGGCGGAACGCTCGTTCCGCCGACTGAGCGCTAGAATTGCACCGTCAGAGTGAATCTGTGTGTGGTCAAGTTCCATCTGCTTCCCCTGGACTGGAGAAGTGAAAGGGAGTTCAAAATCGATACCCATATGTAAGTACAGAAAGGGACCAGGGATCTAGTCACGTTGGGGTTTTTATTTTGTTTTGAAGGTTGCCTGCAATCACCTGCTTGTACTTTTGCTATGATACGCAGCTGGGCTCTTCCATTCTACCGAAATAATATAAAATACTGAATGAAATGTACAGTACTGAAAAACTGACAATATATTTACCTTGGCGGACTACCTGCAATCCTTTTTTATATTGCCTTTGGGTTTCTTGTAAATTTGCTGAGAATATGATTGAACACAATTGCTATAATGTCAGTTTGAGAGTTCCATTAACTGATGATGAATTTGAAGACTAAGAGCTCCTACTTCTAATCTTGAACCAGAAATTGTACAAGTGACGTTGCAAAATGGCAACATGTGGATGAGCTATGACCTCCTACTGAATTTCCAGTGTGGGACAAAGGCTGAAAGGACTGGAGAGAGAGAGCAGAGGCATGGCTCTAGATCCTGCTCTGTAGTCTCAGAGGGAAGGAAAAGAGTAAAGGAAATTATCACACGAAAAAATGGGGAGGGAGATATTCCATTGGCAATATGTGAACAATTAACTGTTTTGTGGGCTTAGACTGTTCCCCCATCACAATTTGCCCCTCCTTTAGATAACTATTTACATTCTTTTAGAGAGATCTTCATCTGTAGCTATAGATTATTGCCAGTGACTGATTTTCTTTTGTCCCTTTCTTTGAGTTGGGGACGGGGTGGCAGCGGAATATGCTCTACTTTAGAGCAGAGGTTCTTGGCCTTTTTACGATTACAGACCCCCAATGGATTGCCCAATATGTCCCCATACCCCCTTCACCATACTGTCAAAATCATCATTACCACCAGTATGACTTCAAAAGATGTCAATAGCTTGGTTTTACTTTACATATGGATAGTTAGGAACATAATGCCTCAATCAGAAGAATTGATAATGGTGATAGTTAATAATCTAATCTAACAACATTTAAAAAAAAACTGTTCAGAGATCAAGTCTCATATCCCCATCATTTGGTTCCCATATACTCCCAATAACTAGTATCCATGCTCCTCCTTCTTAGGCCTAATTCTGAATTAGGTTACATGCATAATACTGTAATAACTTTCTGGCCTTCTTGATGCTGGAACTGAATCAGATTTAAACTTCTGTGTGTGGGGGGGGGGGAGATACGGCACTTATATGCTAATGCTTTGGCCTGCAGGCCCTTCTTTCTGGCTATTGCAGCTCTGTGTTTGTGGCACAGAATATTCTGTATGGCATGATGCATTCACTGCCACTTGAGATGGTGAGCAGAAGGAATTCTGCCTCAGAATTTTAAGTTGTATTCTGTGGTTTGACTGTGACTTCCATTTCTAGTTTGTAGGTTTGCCTGGTTATCCCAGTTCAGCTATAGTGGCAACCTATGATTTGCCACAAAAGAAGGTGCTGGAGGGGGCGAAGGGGAGCAAGAGGTGAATGAGCCCAATGCTCATTCATGTAATGGCACACCTTTGAACTGAACCAAAGCATATGGAAGTACTTGATAAGACAGACTTTCTAAGCATGTAAATACAGTCATTCCTACTGGGGGAAAAAACTGACCTGGATCTTTGTTTTGCCGGGTTAAATGCAATGCAATTAAAGATAGTGTTGTGCTCTGACCGACTTAAGAATAAACTTACATCAGCTATTTCCATAAGAATAATTGCCAAGGAGTTGTAGGCAAAGAGCTTGCCAAATCTTTGAGTTGGGCCACTCTTAAAATCCCACCAAAAACTACTTAGGACAAAAATGGAAACTTTCACTTTGTAGGAGGCCAGGAAAAACTCTTTTTACATCCCCAACATGAGAGGAGTCCTATCATCCTTTAACAAAGATGTCCATCAGGAGTTATTTTCTGCCTGTGGCCTTACACAATCAGAAACAAAGCTGAAATAGGAGTTATTTCCTTCTGGGGAAGAGGTTGAGGAGGGACTTTTAAAACTTGCAGCACCGTTGGTTGAATTAATGTCTAAATGCGACTGAGACTTTTTTCTCAAAAGCTGAACTCCAGGAGTCCTGTTATTCTCTTGTCAAGGCAGTCTATTTCTGGAATGAATGATATGAATGGAACTTAAACACTGAATTCTCATTAACTACTGTAGTGTAACCTAGTGTCACTCCTAAACTGCCGGGACTCACTGGCATTGCAGCAGAAGGCTGTCATTTCGTCTCCATTTTTCTGCATCCCATTTGCACAAACATTCTGGGCCTCTGTTTAGGCCTGGCCTAGGGGGAGATGTCGCCTGAAGCTGCCCATCGCTGCCCGTGTGTGTGTGTGTGTGTGTGTGTGTGTGTGTGTGTGTGTGTGTGTGTGTGTGTGTGTGTGTGTGTGTGTGTGTGTGTGTGTGTGTGTGTGTGTCCATGCATTCCCATCTCCTTCACTTCAGTGGAGGAAAGACAAGGCAGCAGATCCCTCTTTTCCTGCCCCCCTTTTGTTGTTGCTGTATTGTGCATGTGCTCTCCTGCCATCTCCTTGCCAGCTGAATCATTTAAACCAGGTTGGACTGAGCAAGAGGGAGAAGCAGAGAAGGCTGCACTGCTCTTCTTACCTCAAGCTCCGCTGCTAGCTACTTCCCGCCCAGCCTCTTCTTCAAGCACTCCAGCTGGGTGGAGCGTGGAGTCCTGGCCCACACCCAGCATGCTCTGTGTACTTGAAGAAGTGGCAGGGCAGGAACCAGCAAGTGGCAGAGTGTGAGGTCAGGGGTGTGGAGGGGTTGCTCCGCCTCCTCCGTATCTCATTATAGGTGCGTATTTTTCTGTGTGGGCTTTTTTCCTAGAACCACATTTTTCACCAGCTAGACCTTTATTTATACCTTGCAGTGATAATTCATACTTTAATAGCCCTTAAGACTAAAGTTTTCTCAAGTCAAAATGACTAGGCTGGCTGCTTTTTATTCAGGGTCAATTTCTATGCAAATTGTCAGGCTGTTGGGCCCTGCTGCCAGCGGAATGTGCTTTCAACTGGCAGTGACTGCTGCAAAGCATCTGAACGCCGGCGGGAAGGGAGCACACGGGAGGCAGGAGGGGTGGGGGGAGGGCGGAACGGGGCAGGGAGAGGTGAATCTGGCGGCAATGGTGTGCACCAGGTCCTATCCCCTCCGTGGACAGTCTCCCCACCCCCTTTCTCTCCTTAGACTTTAGCGCCAACAAAATTGTTGAAGCAGGTCCGAGGAGACCCATTGCGGAGCAGAAGGCTTATGGAGGTGTAAGGGGATTTAAATCCCCTTTTCCCTCTGAAGCCTCCTGATCCACACCCCCACTGGGTTACAGCACGCCTGTTTTTGACATCGCTGCACCAGCGGGGGGGGGGAGGATAGGATTGGGCTGTT
Organism: Plestiodon gilberti rubricaudatus; assembly: GCA_026170595.1. Classification (NCBI taxonomy): domain Eukaryota; kingdom Metazoa; phylum Chordata; class Lepidosauria; order Squamata; family Scincidae; genus Plestiodon; species Plestiodon gilberti. The sequence goes on along the minus strand of JANXHW010000002.1, from coordinate 154,220,402 downwards.
AGTTACTCCGTGTGACCAACATGGACCCTTAGCTTTGAGTTATAATGTCTTATGTTATCAGCATCCATTTAGAGTGGAACGTTTCAGAGCATAGTTCTCTTTGTTCATGTTCCTGACTTATTCCATCTGGAGAATCCTTTGCCTGATTTAGTCTAGTACATCCGCCAAGATTTTGAAAGGAAACCTAGCACAGAGAGTGAATATAAGGGAAAATTTGGTACTTGCACTAATGATTAAGACATCATAATCAATGATCCCAGGACACTAAACAGAGCCCCAGGTCACATTCACTAGACCAGTGGTGGCCAACCTGTAGCACTCCATGTGCCACATTTTATGTAGATAATCTTAAGCGTGTCACTTAAATAAATAAATAAACAAACAAATATTTCTAAGCTAATGAAAAAATTGAAAGCACCATGACAGTGCAAGAAAAATGAGGCGCAATGGGGTACAGAGACCTCCTCTAGTGCCACAGGCTTGGAAAGGTGCGCTGGGGTCGAGAAAGAGAGAGGGACTTCAGCGCTCGACTTGGGCAGAAACAGCGGCGCGTGCCACTTCAAAAGGCTCAGCGTGCCACTAAGTGGCACCCTTGCCGTGGGTTGGCCACCTATGCACTAGACTGTTAATTCTAAGACACATCACCAATTCTTGGGTGCTCAAAGCATCTGTAAGCATAGGCCAAATCCATGGTCAGTCATTATGAGAGCATTTGTTGTTGTTGTTCAGTCGTTAAGTCGTGTCCGACCCTTCGTGATCTCATGGACCATATCCCGCCAGGCCTTCCTGTCCTCCACTATCTTCCTGAGTTCGCTCATTTTCATGTTCGTTGCATCGGTGATGCTGTCTAACCATCTCATCCTGTCTAACCATCTCATCCTTGGCCTTCCCCTTCTCCTTTTGCCTTCAATCTTTCCCAGCATCAGAGTCTTCTCCAGAGAGTCCTCTCTTCGCATTAGGTGGCCAAAATATTTGAGTTTCAGCCTTAGTACCTGTCCTTCCAGGGAACAGTCAGGCTTGATTTCATTTAGAATTGACTGATTTGATCTCCTAGCAGTCCAAGGGACTCTCATTATGAGAGCATAATGACAATTATGAGAGCATAATTGCATGTTATCATGGCAAATGTATGTTTGTTTCCAAACATGGCCCTCCCACTCTGCTCCATGGAGTTGGGAATCCTGTGTTTTCCTTGTAACTCGTATTTCTTCCCTGAGAATCTTTCCATTATACAGTGTCAAAACTGTGTCTCCCCCATCTGGCAGAGTTGAAGCTAGTCCCAGCTTCCTAACCTTGTATACCAACATGACAAACATGTTGGCAAACCTGTGTTTTCCACATTCACACACTGCATTTTTAGATGTACTCCTTCAAAACACATAAGAACATAAGAAGAGCCCTGCTGGATCAGGCCAAAAGCCCATCTAGTCCAGCTTCCTGTGTCACACAGTGGCCCCACCAGATGCCTCAGGGAGCACACAAGACAACAAGATACCTGTGTCCAGTCGCCACTCCCTTGCACCTGGCACAGAGAAAACCCACTTCTAAAACCAGGAGGTTGCTTATGGCTTGTAACCTGTGATGGTCTTTTCCTCCATGAATCTGTCCAAACCCCTTTTAAAGGCATCTAGGCCAGATGCCATCATCACATCCTGTGGCAAGGAGTTCCACAGATGAATTACACGCTGGGTAAAGAAATATTTTCTTTTGTCTGTTCTGATTCTCCCTCCACTCAATTTTAGTGCATGTCCCCTGGTTCTGGTGTTGTGCGAGAGGGAGAAGAATTTCCCTCTATCCACTCTCTCCATCCCATGCATAATTTTATACGTCTCAATCATGTCCCCCCTCAGGCGCCTTTTTTCTAGGCTGAAAAGCCCCAGACGCTGTAGCCTTTCCTCGTAAGGGAGGTGCTCCAGCCCACGAATCATTCTGGTCGCTCTTTTCTGCACCTTTTCCAATTCAACTATATCCTTTTTGAGGTGTGGTGACCAGAACTGGAATATGTGGAGAGACCTGATGAGCGCCTCTACCTAGGAAGGCGAGGGATGGGGTGGGTGGGTCAGGGGCCAAGCAGTGAAAAGAAGGACCTCTCTCTCTATCCAATCCTTTAGTAGTGTTTATCTGACAATTACTTACAATGGACTGCTGATACTGAGAAACCCTCCAGTCAGGAAGAAAACACAAGGGGGGGGGGAATCAGCAGCATTGTTTTCTCAGGTTCGTATAACATTGTAATTGCTCTGCTAGGCAAATCCACTTGTCTTGAAGAAAAGAATCAAGAATTCATGAAGTGCTTATCAGTTTTAAAGCTGGACCGGATAATTATCTGAAGGGTATTATAAGATGCGTGTTAAAGTGGTGCTTCGATAGAGGCCTGCTGGGAGGCTGGGAAAGATTCCCTTCTCCCACCACCACCTAGATTTGGCTCATTCCTTGCACCCTCTGAAGCATCAGTGATGATCACAATTGAAGACAGAATATCGGATGGGTTGTATTTACACTGGAGGTCTAAGAAGAAGAGTTTGTCTTCGAAGTGGCTTGATGGACAGGGTTCTCTTTCATGTTTTGATTCTGCTGTTTGACATTTGCTGGATTGGAAAAAGGAATTTTCCCGCAAGACACATTAGTGGGTGACCTTCCTGACTTCCCCGCCCCACCCCTTTTTCAGCTTTCCCTTGTAGCATGTAGCACAACCTGGTTGCTTGAGCTACCTGGATTTATGCAGACATTTCTGCCATGGTGTATTTTATTCAGCCTCATTTGCTAATGTGTTGAGGCACAGGGGATCCTGCTTCAAGGTAAGGAGATGAGCTAGATAACCTAAAGGCATCTTTCAGCCATACCATTTCATGCCATTGTTCTCTTTTGGCAACCTAGCTGCTATGCACATGTTGACTAGTCAAAGGACCAAATCATTTGCTATACTCTCACAGGTACACTGATTTTGGATTTAGGAAAGGGTCTTGTCTACTCATGAGAATCAAATCAGTTGTGGCTGGATCTGTAACCTGGAGTGTGGCTGTGAGGCCCAAAGACTTGGATCACTCGGCGCCCACTGCCAAGTCAGCTGACCTCTAATCTCTCTAGTACTGCCCCTAGTATTCCCTTTGTAACCCTTTTTGTGTGTTCTGCTGAAGTTGTGGTAGCAGCCGAAAAATTCAATAAGACTGCTTGTGCCCTGGCTAATTGAAGTGTTTTCCTTTGTCAGCTGCTCGGCTCAAACAATGTCAAGTACAAAGCGGTAGCCATCAGCACTTTGTGTATCTCCAAAATCCCATTAGTGGTAGAAAAGCTTGAAGTTTCACTTGGCAGAAAAAAGAAGGAGGGGAACGAGAGAGAGAGAGAGAGAGAGAGAGAGAGAGAGAGAGAGAGAGAGAGAGAGAGAGAGAGAGAGCTTCCATCATCTGTGCATTAACATATCACCCTGAGCGCTACCAGTTTCGGAGTCACTCTTCTCCCACAACCGTGGGAATTCTTAATCAGGGTGAAGTGTTATATTAGACTGAAGTTTATTGGCTCCAGGGAGTGATATGCTGATCAGAGGGTCTACAGATAAGATTAGAAAATTTGAGGAAACTTTCAGCCAATACAGTGCATCCTCTCTTTCTCTCCCCCCCCCTTCTTCTCCCGGAGGTATGTTTGTTACTGCAAAATTACAGAGGCCTTGAATAGCAACAACAACAAAAATTCTAGGGCTGTGTTGACGCATAGCAAATAAATTACTGCCAAGGTTGGGAGGAAGGGTCAGACTGCTTAATAGGTTGATGGGGAGGTGATAAATAGCATCCTTATCCTGCATCATGTGTGCAAGAATATGTTGGCAAGTATAAAACATGGGGAATGTCTTAATAAAATACCCATTATTCAACTCCAAACCCTCATAATTCAGTGATTTAAAAGTGTTATCTGAGGCTGCCTAGAGGTCAACGCAGTGCTGTGAGTAGTGTTGGTTTTGGTAGGAGGTGACTCTCACTAAGTGGAACGGCACCTTACCTTCAGTCCGAAATGGGGTTTATAGGTACATCAGGTTAGTAGCACTGATTTTCCTGAAGAAAAGACATTTTAGTTCATTACATCAAAAAGACAAAGAGCTGTGTAGTCTTGTCTTTAAGAAGCCATATGGCTCTCTGTTTGATGACTGATTTGCCTGTTAATATATGCCCATATGAAACAGCCCTCAGTAAGCAGTGTGCCACTTGGAAGCTGTTTCCCTTCCATTTCTCCAGTTTAACCAAGACTGGCATTTTTTTTAAACCCTTCTGTGCCTCATTTTTTGCTACCAAAGCGCTGTACATCATAATAAAACCCAATATAAATAGTAGTGTTTCTGTTGTACAGTGTACAACATGGCAATTTTTCATATAATGGTTTAGAGATCATCAGCGATGACCAACTGATGGCCTGCAAGTACCGTAGCATTTGGTCTTCAAGCAGCCCAATCCTATTGGGCTCTGCTGATACTGGAACTAGCATTCTGGCAGCGGTAGCTGCTTTACGACCATCACAAGGAAGGGCTGGGGAAGTGATGGAGAGGGGGCACCCAGCATGAGTAATTTGCGCTGGATGCCGTCCCCTCCAGGAGCAGCCAACACACTATGGTGGTCGGTGGAGAAAAGGATAGGATTGGGCTCTAAGTTACGTTATCTGGCTTTTGGTTGCTCCTTGTGAGTGCTGCAGAAACTCTTGTGTTCTGCAAGCTCACCTTTTCACCCTTAAATGAGCAATATTGCAGCCCAAAATGGAGCTGGAGATGCACACAGGTATTCCTCCAGTGCAGGTTATGCTACAGTGCAAGGAATTGCCCAATACCCATCTTGAGTGATCAACACAGAGGAGGAGCAAGAACCAGAAGTCACTGCTTAAGTCTAGTCTTCTCACAGCTCCAAGTTCTCAATCAGCACTCCTCTGCTTGCTCGCCATCCCAGAAGTTACCCCCCCCCCCCCGCACGTCCTTCTTGTGTTGTTGGCTGCACTTGGCCAAATCATCCTTGGAAACCTCAGCTGAGCATGGCCTCAACAGTCCCCTGAACAACAACAACCCAAACTGAAGCCCCACCTCCTGCAACTGTCATCTGCTGCCAAGTTTTTCCTGGGAGTCATTTACATCAGGCCTTCCTCAGAAGCCAGCAGCTGGTAGAGCATCTCCCATGAGCCCTTGCTGCCTCTGCCATTGAGGAAGGAGTGGTGGCAGCTAGAAGCCACTCTGACCTCTGCAACCCCAAAGAGAAGAAAAACGGATTATTTGTTGTTGCTTTTAATTTTTCGTAAACCGCTTGGACCTGAAAGGCAGAACACAAACAAATAAGAAAGCATGGAGGTCAGCTACCCCACTGAGCATAGCCTAAGCTCACTCCCCACCCTCCATGGTGAGAATGACGAGTGAAATTGTGGAGGCCTCTTCTTAATAATGGTACTATAGACCGCAGAGAGAAAACCTGTTTATCAGATGAAGGAAGGAGATGAAGTAATGGGTTTATATTTCAAGAGGGCAGGTTTAGGTAAGAAAGTTCAGGAATTTCCTTTGGAGGTTGTTAAAGAGCAGAGGAGGTGAGAACCTGTCATAGGTATTCCAGGTCTTGAATATGCTGAGTGACAGGTTACCACGACATGATCTTCGACATACCTTCCACTCTGATTTTATATTCCTGTGCAATTGCTTGGCTAAATTAGGGGCAGAACGTCTAAAGTATGCAGTCCGTTCCTTCATCAGAAATGACTGCCATGGCTCTTATAGCTCCCCTCTTGTTCTTACGTACCATAACCTTTCATAGCCAGTGTCCGGCAGAAGTTATGAGAAAGAGCAATCAGAAACAAAAATAATTAGCGTTTTGAGATACAGAACTACAGGAATATCACACAGGCCAGCTCAAGTACTTGAAAAGTGTTACTGGGACCTCATTAGCTGCTCACACGTTAGCGAAAGTGCCAGTGAGTGACAGCATGTTCAGAGAGAAGGATATGGACTGAAAATGCAAGCTTGTTAGAAGACACACAGGTGATTACTAGGGTTTTCAGTTTGGGGCAAGCTGAACTTGCAGGCGTAGCCACACATCTTTCATGCCTTCCTCACTGTGAAGAAGCTGCATCCCTCTTCAACCACCATGTCTTTCCTTTAAGCTATCCTGACTGCCTACACTGCAAAGTTCAATTTCTCTGTCTCAAGTGCTCAGTGCAAGGGAGGGAGGTGCCACTCAAACCGATAGAACCTCCAAGTGGAACTCTTTTTGCTTAACACAATGAACAATTACACACACTAAATGTTTTTAATATCTTCCAAATGTTAAGTGCTTTATGAAAATGGTCCAATTTTATAGACAGATATAGAGGCTGCGAATGAATCCCAATGAATTAAGAGCTGAACCAGTTTAATTGTTCATCTGAAGCTACTCATGTTGTCCAGGTAAAAGAAGAGAGTTATCTTTGCAAATAGGTAGGCAGGTTAGAGGGGCAGCTGCGGTGGCTTAGTGGTTAAGATGCTGAACTGCAGACCGGAAGATAGGCAGGACAGCAGTTCGCGACCTGAGTGCCGTGTGACGGTGTGAGCTACCATCTTCGGCTCCAGCTCCTGCCAACCTAGCAGTTCAAAGCAAGAAATTGCAAGTTGATTAATAGGTACCACCTCGGTGGGAAAGTAACAGCATTCCGTGCGCCTTGGCGTTGAGTCATGCCATCCACATGACCATGGAAGCGTCTTCGGACAGCGCTGACTCTTCGGCTTTGAAATGGAGATGGCACTGCCCCTAGAGTCGGTAATGACTAGCTTTCGAGTGAGGGGAACCTTTACCTTTAGGCAGGTTAGGCTGAGAGATAAAAACTGGCCCTCCCTGGTTCTAAGCCAGCAGTAGCCACAAAGCCGTGTTGGCTCTCCTGCCAGTGCTGTGATAACCAAGGGTGCCTTCTTTAGCCATTTGCAGAAGACAAGGAAATTGAGAGGTCGTGGTCTCCATACTGGACAGCTTCCATGCATATTGCATGCTTTAATGAGAGAGAGTGCTTAGTTCTGAAGGGTCTTGTTGACTTTGAAGGGTCTCTTGCAAATGCCATTCTGCCACAAATATTTTCTTTCTTCTTCCCTCTTTTTCGTATAATTTTCAAACCATCTCTGTTTCCTGCAACCTATTATTTATCATTCAAGGAAAAGGAAATCTGCATTTGCTTAGGAAATGTTTGGTGAATTCAGGCTGGATAATGAGGAAAGGGGGGGGGAGGAAGGGCTGATCTCTCCTACTATACAATTAGGGGCACAAATAAGTTGACTGGTTCAGATCCTTCTGAAGCAGCTGGAAGCAGATCCCCATGTGTGGTGGCATCACAGATGTAGGACGTGCCTTTAAGTTTAACCGCCTCACCTCTCTAGAGCTAGTGCCACCTGAATTGCTAGGGGAAGGGCCATTATTCAGTGGTAGAACACTGAAAGTCCCAGGCTCAATCCCTGGCATCTCCAGGTTGGGCTGGGGAAGATGGTGACCAACCACTGCCAGTCACCATAGACAATGCTGAGCTAAGGGACCAATGGGCTGATGGTATAAGGCAGCTTCCTTTGTTCATCAATTGGTAAGGAAATGCTTTTTACTCTAAGACCTGGTTGGTTTGGCATCCAAGCTTACACGTTCACAGTGGTCCAGCTGCCCACCCTCCTCCTCACCTGCTGTTTCATATGTATCAGAGTATGTGGGAGTCACTCTAATTCATAGGGGAGGAGAAGGAATTAGTCCAGAGGTTCTAACATAATGGTACCCTCTTTCACTATGGCAAATTTGAGAAAGGGAAGAGTGCTGCAGGGATACCTATGGGGGACGTCGGGGGGCCTGTAGCTGTTTTTCCCGGGTTGCGGCGTGGGCGGACAGGTCCTCCCAGCCGCGCCGCAACTCGGGAAAAACTGTAATGCTGCTTGTCATCAACTGCTGATTGCAGCAGCTGATAACGGGCAGCAGCTTGCGTACCCCCAACCTGCAGTCCGCGTACCCCTGGGGGTACACGTACCACAGGTTGAGAACCCCTGGTCTAGGCCAATCATAAATTGATCCATTTGAGCATGGTCCCTGGAGACTTCCCTTCTCCCAAACCTACCTTAGTGAAACCAGGCAACATTATAGTAGAGCCTGTGCAGCAACTAGAGATGCAGGGAACGATGGGAATTGTAATTTCGATGGTTCCCAGCATCTTTAGAAGCTGCTGTGAGCATGTGCAGCATGTTTCAGGGAACCATGTACATGCACACTGCAGTAGCCACACAGTGGCGATCCTGGGGGGGGGGCGCCGACGCCATGTCCCCACGTGACTCGCCGGGTGTGATGTCAGCTTGACGCGCGCGTCCAGCGCGGCTCCATTCATGCCCCCCCCCTCGTTTTAACTTCTATTTTGGAGCCGTTCAAGCTCCAGGGCAGGTGGGAGGGCCCAACACCAAGACGAGCACGGCGGAGGAAATGCATCCCAGAGGTAAGTACGCCACGTCCAGCCCCCGCCCTGGGGCCCGCGGCCCCCCACCCGCCCCAATCCCAACGACGCTTCTGTAGCCAGACATGCTGGGAGTCATAGGAATGAGTTCCAGAGTCTCTAGATAGTGCCATGTAAGCTCATGACGCCATTTATGATAGAGGCCTTATTATGGAGCCTATCACAAGCCCTTCCACCTGCCACGGTGTTCCCATAAGTAAGGCAAAAGAGGAGGTGGGGAGAGCCCACACTGAGGCACTGTAGTAGGAACCTAATCCACATTAGACCCAATATAGTGTCTGGATTATTTTGCCAAATATCTGATGGGCATTAGCAAAATAATCTGGGTCTCTAGAATTATTCCAGCAGGATCCATACATCACTAATAATGATAATACATGTCTTGAAGAAAATTGCAGGATGTAGTCATGATGATGTAAAATGCTAGACTTTGATAGTTACTAATAAGTTAACTGAGTTTATCTGATGTTCCAAGAATACACATATGATCTGCTTGGAAAACTGGCTACAATAACCTGGAAAAGATAAGGTGAATAGGAAAAATCTTTAGGAAATGGGCTGCTCAGTTGTAAAACTAGTTGAAATTTTGGGAGATCCATAATAACATTGTCCACATTTGTTTTCTCTTTTTACTTCAAGCAGCTGTAGGTGGCCTCAAACGGGATACTCAGGAGCGGTGCTGAGGCAGAGAGTATTTACCCCTCTGCCATTTTCCTGAATTAACAGCACAATCCTATGCATGTCTATTCAGAAGTAAGTTCCATTGTGTTCAATGGGGCTTACTCCTAGGAAAGTGTGCATAGTATTGCAGCCCAACGATGCAATCCTGTGTAGAAAAGTGCCGGGGGAGCATGTGCTGGGTGTCATAAAGTGCTGTAAACGTGCATGTTTATGTCACCCAGAGAGTAAGGGCCACCTGTGCAGAGACCGGAGGCCCTGTCTCCCTCGGCGGACAGTCCCTGTGCCCACTGGGCAAGGAAAGCCATGCACTGGGGTGGGGGGAGGGCGGATTGGGTGGCGAGGGAGGACGGTCATTGGCCGAACCGGGCAGGGAGAGGGTGGGGATATCAGCGGCAAGCTCCAGAGCTGCTGTACATTCGAGTAGGCCCATAGGGCCTCGGGCTGCTTGCACCCGGGGAAGGGGACAATCGTCCCCTTCCCTCGAGGTACACCTGGGCTGCCGCGGGACAGCCCGGGAACGGGATAGGATGCGGCGGTCGGCCATTTAGGCCGGCCACCGCATCTTATACAGGATTGGGCTGCCCATCACATACACACACCCAAGTTGCCATATGTCCTGCGGGTGTGAGGGCATACAGGTACCATACAGGTAACTGTTTTTCCATGCAAGACAAATAGTATCTGGATTGAATCTATATTTGGAGGATTTTCCCCATACCTCATGTGAATCTTCAGAGGAAATATATACCTAAGGTACTCACAGGAATGCAGCACAAATTATCAGAATGTTTCAAGGAGCTAAGAGAGGAAAGTGTAGTTGAGCTGGAGTTCGGACTCAGCAAACAGATGGATCAGTCCATGTTGTTATCAAAAGTCAGTTATTTTGCATCCTATGAAAGTGATGCTGCTTTTGTGATCCTAGGGTCACCATTTGATTTCTCATTAGCAGTAGCTCACAAGGTCATTGCTGTGATCAGGCAAAATTATATTATTTTGTTGTCTTGCTGAGAAAAGCCAGGTTGATAACAGCTGGGCTGCTTAGTGCTATTGTAGTGTAGCAGGACACTGCACACCAATACTGCTACCCCGCAGCATGATGTCCATCTCTGTACCCTGTTGAAAAGGGTGCTCAAGAAGTCACATGCTTTGATCTCCAGTGTGGTACCCCACTGGTATGCCTCAAATGTCACATTTTCTTCCTGCACACCTTCTATTGAGCAATTGACTTTAACCACCTGAGTAATAAATAGATGCCATGGTAACATCATACAACATAATTTAGACATATGTTATACAGGATATTCCAAATTGATTTAGATAATGTAAAGTTCAGATACGTAAGAATGATATTTACATATGCTTAGATTGATATGGGGTTATTAGAGGCAGGAAGGGAAGAGTAATCAGTGTCCTTGGATAACCAACACATGCACATGTGTGCACATGCACAAGGGGGTGTGCATTGCATATATGCCCCAGTTTGGAAACCAAGGCTGCCATCCTCTCCAAAGCCTCTCAATCCGCCCCCTGCTGGATACTGTGTGCCCATTTTTGGCATGGCTGCACCACCGGGGGGGGGGGGAGGGAGGAAGGATAGGATTGGGCTGTAAGGCTGCAGTGCAGTGCTATACATGCTTACCTGGGAGTAGGTCCCATTGAACTCAATGGGACTTCAGAGTAGACATGAATATGATTGGGCTGTGAATCTATCGGATTATTGTAAAGACAATGTCAGAATAAGTAGAGTCTCTGAGGGAGACCGATTGGGCTTGAGGACTGGATCCTTCATAACTGGTGGGCTTTCATATGTAGACTGCTGTTACATTCCATGATGATGACATGACTCAATATTTATTAGCTTAAAATCTCTGCTTTTTATTCCAAGGAAATATTTACACATTCTGAGGATAGGAATTCCAGCTGCCAGGTTTAGGTTACAGCTTGGAATATTCATCCCAAATATAGCAATGTGGGGGCAGACAAAGTAGGCAGCGAAGAGAAAGAGAGGGTAGAGCCCTCTTGGAGGCTGCGGTTCCTTTCCTTTGACAGTGTTTGGATAGCATCCATCTGTGGGAGCCAGTGATTTCCACAACCTTGCCAGTGATGAGCTGCAAAGCCTTTAATAAAATAAAAAACTACAACATGAACTGTTGGGAGATCCCAGATCAACAGCAGAATGAATGTGTCAGGGAAGAGCTGTAGGGATGTAAAATATCTGGCATGGAATCCAAAGAGCTTAGAATTAACCGGGTTTAGGGGCCTCTCTCTCTCTCTCTCTCTCTCTCTCTCTCTCTCTCTCTCTCTCTCTCTCTCTCTGTCTGTGTGTGTGTGTGTGTGTGTGTGTGTGTGTGTGTGTGTGTGTGTGTGTGTAAAATTTCTTTTTGCACATTTGAAAGCACATTTTATTGCCATCTGTTGTAGCACTTGCGTCATAAGCATATCACACTGTGGGACACCCAAAGTACAGTATTTTGTACTTTTAAAAATGTGTTTCCCCCTCCCTACCATTTTAAAAAAAACTATTTATAATTTTAGAAATAAGAACAAGTAATTTTTCTTTTCTTTTTTTCTTTAGACATTTTAAAACATTTCTGAGGTTGAGGGGTTTATAAATAAATGTCTAAATAATAATAATAATAATACAATCAAAATAATACCAAAATAGAACAATGGGATACAAGAGAAGTTTTTGAAACAAATTTCATCTAAAATTAAAAGCTTGGGAAAATAAGAAAGATTTTTGCCTGGGGCTTAAAAGGTATCAGGAATTAAGAGTTATAGGTTGGGGGAGGGCAGCAACAGTGGCAGATCGGGCTTGGGAGGGGGAGGGATCGGCAGCCTTGTCACGTGCCATATCCTATTCCCCCCCCCCCCAGGGCTTTCTCCCTACATGGGGCTTCTCGGTTCTGCACCAGCTAAAGAGCTGGCAGATATCAGAGTAGCCCCATTACACAGACTACTGGGGATTTATCCCAGGATTTAGACCTTAATTGTCCCCTTACCCCGAAGAGACCTACAGCCTGCAGCAAGGGAGCGTAGGATAGTGTGGGGTGGCGCCTGGATAGGATTGGGCTGCCCATCATATTTTGATATAGATAGATCTCAATAATGAATAGATCTCAATAATGAATAATGAATGCCTAATGAAGGTCATCGATAGATGACAGAAACGTTGCTTTTAGATTAATTTTAAAATTCATAAAGTTTTAAACAGAGTTTTAACTGTGTTTTAACTGTGTTTTGACTTGTGATTTTAAATTTTTTGTGTCATGGCTTTTAACCCCGTTATTGCTTCTGTGAGCTCAATAATAATATTTTTACAGCATATGATGAAAAGAGGAGATGGCAGAGAAGAATGTGGGGAAAGGGGGAGGACGACATTACAGACAATAAGAGGAAAGGAGAAACACACAATCATTACAGGTGATAGGAAAGTGAGGTAGCAGGAAGAAATAAGTTCCACAAACAAGAACAGTATTGCCCTGTCTGCTTCAGAGGATAAAATAAAAGGGAACCACAAGTTCAAGTTATGTTGTTGCTTTACTTTTAAAGTGCTCGAAAGGAAGCCAGCAGGCCACTCCAATGTGGTAGAGCTAATGTCTGAGTTGCCTAGAGGGTGTGTTTTGTAGTGTTGTTTGTGCTGGGACGGATCACAACACAGCTACATTCCTATAAAAGTACTTGACATGCACACGCCGCACCATTGTGCAACTTTTTCTTTCCTAATTCGTTTGTGTAAGCCTCCAGTATTTGTATGCAGCAGCGATGACGTGCAATTGTGGACATGGTAAATCTCACTGATCTTTCAGGAAACCAGGAAAGGTATAAGCAAGTGCAGGGAGGGCACAGAAACATGAGTGGGGTTTTTTTTCAGCTGTTGCTGAAGAAATTTTATTTTTATTTATTTAAAGAATTTATAGCCCGCCTTTCTCCCGAGGGCACTCAAGGCGGCTTACAACATATTAAAATACATATAAACACATTAAAATAATTAATAAACACATAAAAAGTCAGCCCACCATGTCAGACATTAAAAGCAGTCCTAAATAAAAACGTCTTAAGGCCCCACCGAAAGGCCTCTAAAGAGGGAGTCATTCTTAATTCCAGGGGGAGGGAATTCCACAATTGGGGCGCCACAGCCGAGAAGGCCCTATTCCGCGCCGCCATCCCCCTCACCTCTGTTAATGGCGGCACGGTCAACAGGGCCCCCCCTGATGACCTCAGAGTATGGGTCGGAAATGACCGAGTGTGGTTTCAACAGGACTGCCATCAAATGCAAGTCCAAAACAAAGCTCATACTGAAAGACAGTTGTGTTGCCATGACTGTGATTTGACTTCTGGCACAGAGTCCTACAACTGTCCATCCCTCGGTAGACTCATAGAATGTTAGAATCGGAAAGGACCCTGGATGTCATCTAGTCCACACACCCCTCAATGCAGGTGACTACAGCATCCCTGATGAATGAGCATTCAACCCTTGCTTGAAACCCTCCAATGAGGAAGAACCCACAGCTGCATAAAGCAGACTGTTCCAGTGCTTGACATCAATTACAGTTAGAAAATCTTCCTCATGTCTCGTCTAAATCCACTTCCTTGCAGTTTCAACCTATTCATTCTTGTCCTGCCCCCAGCAGCCACAGAGAGCAAATCCTCCCCTTCTTCTGCATGACAGCCCATCAGATACTTGAAGACAGCTATCATATTTCTCCAGCTATCATATTTCTCCATATCATATTTCTCTTTTGTCTTCTTCAAAAGAAGACAAAGTCTTCTTTTCTCCAGGCTAAACGTACCAAGCCCTTTTCAGTGTTCCTCGTAGAACTTGGTTTCCAGACCCCCTTACCATTTTAGTTGCCTTCCTCAGAACCCGCTGCAGCTTATCCTGTCCTGGTGCCCTGGATAGTATTCGTGTGACAAGTTATGCAAGCATCATTCCACTGCTTCTTCTTCAGAGCATCAGTATAGCATAGGATATGAAATTACATCATGAATTGGTGGAGACAGAGGTGAAGTCCACTGAATGCCTTTTGCAAAATGTCTCATGACAGCGGAAAATGTCACAGACCATGGACATTGCCATAATGTATCAGCTGAGTGGTCCATTTTGACAGTGCCTCTGGGATCATGTGATTGCACAGACTTTTGGGAAATTTACAGTAGACTGCCAGAGGAAAAATAAGTGGGTTTCTCAAAGTGTGGAATTTAACTGCTCTTTCAAGACACAACAACCAGAATCAGGTTTACAACAACACAGCCAATAGCATCTTCTTGCTCTAAAGGGCAGGGCAGCTGGATTCTAGGTTGTCCCAGACTGGAGTCTTTGGAAATGCCCACTAGAGGGACACCAAGAAATTCCTTTCATTCAATAGTAGGCCTGAAACTGCCTGACCTGATTTGCTGCTGAGGCTGTTTTTTATCCTGTCATAGAAAGTAGCAGCTCGCTATGTCCTGCTTTTTACCATCTTGCAGCTCTGCTCGCTGTGTCCTGCTTTGCCTGAAGAAGGTCATCAGTAGATGACAGAAACGTTGCCTTTTAGATCAGTTTTTAAATTCATAAAGTTTTAAACAGAGTTTTAATTGTGTTTTTAACTCGAGATTTTAACATTTTTTTTTGCGTCATGGCTTTTAATCCCGTCGTTGTTTCTGTGACAATAGTTGCTGGCCATGAAAACCTAAACAAACAGTTAAAGTAGCAGCCTCTTGAAACCTGGTTCAGCCTACCTTGCCAGCCATTCCTTGGGGCTTCTGAACAAATGGGCCTAGGATCATGCCCCAAAGCAGGCACTCTCCCATCCTCCACACACGCATTCACACCCACAACTCAGACAAGCAGACAAAGATATTTCAATTTCATCCTTCTCTGCCTCACCCTCATTGGCACCCTACTGCTATGCAACTTGGGCTGCAATCCTATACACACTTTTGTGGGAGTAAGCCCCATTGAACATAAATAGGTCCCCAGTGATACTTGCTTATGAATAGGCATGCATAAGGTAATACAGTAGAGGTCTCCCCCGCTTAACGACGGGATACATTCTGAAATCCCCGTTGTAAAGTGAAGCCAGGTCTTGCTGTGCTTTGAAGCTTAGCACTGTGCTTAAAGCCCCAGCATTAAACATCCAAGCTCTTATCTTGCCCATTAGCTGTTTGGCTTTAGATAAGGTCTTTGAAGTTCAGGGCTGTACTTAAAGCCCCAGTGCTGAACTTCAAAGCTCTTATCTAAAGCCAAACAACTGAAGAGCTGAGGATTTAAAAAGATGTGTCTTTTTAAGTCCTTTGTTCTTTTTTACTGGGGACCTCCATCATATATCCGGATCGTCGTTAAGCGATTAAGCGGGGGACACCTGTATAAGTAGATGGCACCTCCCTCCTCTCTCCATCAGGAAGAGGGTCCAAGGGCTCTTCTCTGATCCTAAGCAGATAGCTCAAAAGGATTACGCAAAAGCTGCATTCACTGCTGTCTTTCCTGCTTGCCATAAGAAAGGGAGAGAGATGCCCTTTAAAGCTAAAAACAAGGAGACAAGGATCTGTGACAAAGAAGAGCTCCCTAGAAAGACAGTCTAGGACACCATCTCATCTTACCAAGCTCATGGATATGAAGATCCATGTGGGCTTTGCGACCATACATTTAAAAGCCCACATGGAAATCTGCAAACTCATGGATTAAGAAGGGGATGAGTGGGAGAGAGATACTTGAATATTCCGTAGCATGAAACTCACAGGATAAGGAAACCCACATGAGTATTGCTTCCTAATGTGCGCTTATTCTGTAGGAATGCCCATTGCCACATGCGTTCCTGCACGTTGGCTTTGGGCCTGAGATGATGGAATCCTGAAGCAGTAGAGTAAATCATACAACGTCAGACTGCAAGTGAGGGGGTATGCCATTTTTTAATTCACCATTATGTAAAACAACAACAACCTTTCTACATGAGAAAAAACTTGCACAGCATGGAGAGATCTAGTTAAAGCCATTCACTACAGTGCTAGTTTTTACATAATGTCTTTATGTAGCGGAATGTCTAACAGTGGACATTCACCTACAGTCTGAAGTGGTAAATCCATTCTGTCACCTCAGGAGTCCGCCACCTCATTCTGCTACACACGTAGGTCAACAGGCCTATAAGTAAAACAAACAGGTGTAATTTGCTTGGCCTGAAGAATTTATTGATAATTGCACAACATGGGTCTATCTTTTCAATCTACAGAATTTGCCTTTGCTAACAAGAACCTAGCTCTTCTCCCCTTTCATTGGTAATAAAGTGTTTTGGTAGGTTGCTAAGTTGTGGTGACAGTTTCTTCAGAAGGACTATTTTTCAAACACACAGATTATGTTAAGGATGGTTTTCTTTATTATCCATTTGTTGTAGGAACCAAAATCAGATCCTGAGACAGCTCTTTAATCTTTGACAGTAAGTGGGGAGATGATATTTTGAAATGTGTCCTCCTCTGGGGCAAGGTGTTGCTTCACACTGACAGGAAAACCATTTGCTACAGAAATGATGCGTCCAGGTGGAGAGAGTACTCGTGTGTGTGTGTGTGTGTGTGTGTGTGTGTGTGTGTGTGTGTGTGTGTGTGTGTGTGGTTCAGCTCCAGCCAACCAGAGATATAAAAAAACCAGGACAAACTACTCCAGGTGAACATTCCCAGAATCTTGTGTGGCCATCCAGACCAAATTTCTAACAAAACAGGGCCTGGAAAACCGGTGTCTGAGCATAGTGCCTGCGTGTTGCTTAGCAACATTGTTTGGGTAGCCATTGCTAGCTGTTTTGATTTTGTAATATCTTCAAAGTGCTTTTTTCTTTGGGTTTCAGGCAATTAGAAATGGCACCTGTACCAACTAGCTATAATAACAATGATGGTACCTCATGGTCAGAAATACTGGGAAGGGACCATTATATGGTCTCATTGCCTCTTTTCTGTGATTATAGTAAAAATGGCACTATCACTATTTGACTTCTGGGAGTAACTAAGGCTATCAAACAGTGTGTTGAATTGCAGCCAGTATCTGAATAGTAAGATAAAAGACTTGGGGAAAGCAAGCTAGTTTCCTGCTGCCCCTCCAGCTGCCACTCATTTCCCTGATGCTTAATAATGTCGTGTTTTTGTTGCTAATGGACTTGCCTTCTGAGATGCTGACTGCTTTCCTTGACTGACTTCCTGTGCACCTGGTTTGAAAGGTTCAGCATGCTGGTGATTCTCCTGAACTGTGTCACTCTGGGCATGTTCCACCCTTGTGAAGATATGGGTTGTGACTCTCCGCGCTGCAAGATTCTCCAGGTAAAGACTCAAAGAAACGGATTGTGTTTGACAGAGTATGTATAGTGCATGGTCTAAAAGCAACCTCCTATTAGAAAGCAACCAATCTCAGTCCCTTTAACTTGATGGAAAGCAGAATGAATAAGCCATGATTAATTTTTTGTTGGGTTTGCCTTACCATCCATGGAGGGCTATCCATACAGTATGTACAGCTATAAGCAAAAGTAATTTCATTTCCCATCTGATAGACTAGGGCAGAGGTTCCTAAACTCTTGGGAAGAACCTCCCCTGCCCTGAGTGGCAGCGGGGCCTTCCCAGGAGTAGCGCCGCCGCGTCCAGGATTGCGCCACCGCATCAAGGATTGCACCCTTTTTACCATTGTTGGTGGCTGTGGAGGTCCTGTGGGGGGTATGGGAAGCCTGCGGACCCCTCTGCAGGCCTCCCCAATTGTCGGAGCGGCCCTTTGACGTGTTCGTGACCCACTTCCAGTTTCGCCGTAAAACCGGAAGTGGTTCGCAATCGTGTTGGAGGGCCGCTCCGACGCTTGGGGAGACCTGCAGAGGGATCCGCGAGCTCCACATACTCCCCATCCCGCAGGACCTCCACAGCCACCAACAAAGGTAAAATGGACACTTTTCACCCAGCGCGATCCTGGACGCGCTGTCGACGTCACCGCGGGTTACCATGCCTCTTAAAGGTGTAGCGACCCTTTATTCCCAGCTGGGGCGTCGCAATGCCCCAGTTTGGGAACCTCTGGACTAGGGGACAGGGTAGAGGAATAGAAGTTGGCCCTTCCCTTCATGTCAAAGGCCTGAGTAGAGTAAAGGAATGGTAGATGAAAACTAAACCTAAAGGAACAAAGGTGTGAGCTAGTCAAAATTCAAAGGACAGCACAGATTCCAGAAACCAGCACAGCAAGAAGCTTGAATTAGCATCATCGCCAGAGACTTGCAGTATACTCCAGTTTCTTGGTTGGGTAAGCTAAGGCGTGAAATTTATCCTTACTGGGATTCTAAAGAGGGAGCAAAAGTTAGCAGGTCCAGGTTGGAGGAATTTTTCATGGCACAAATAATGGGGCAAATTGACCGCAGATTGAGATAAGAAAGAGCAACTAATTCAAGGCCGAGTTTGTCTCCCTGCTTAAGGAAATGTTGCCCTAGCTGGCAGCCATACTGGTGGAGAGGGAGAAGTGTTTATTTCAATATAAAGGTGTCCCCCCCCTTAATGACGGATTGCTTAATGACTATCTGCATATATGACGGAGGTTCCCAAAGTGTAAACAAAGAATTAAAGCTACAGTACTGTATTTTAAATGCAAAAAAAAAAAGTTGTCATTAACTCTCTGTGTTTGTGTGTGTGTTTCTACCTCCATTGACAGGTAGAAATCTTGTTGTGCTTTGTGTTACACTCATAATGTACACTGTGTTTACCATTCATTCCCTATTACAACTCCACTGTGTTACACTGAGGACTCGCTTAATGATGGTTTCACTATATGACGGGTTTTCCAGAACGTATCCCCATCGTTAAGCGGGGGACACCTGTATGTCGGCTTTCTTTTCCCACTCTTGTTACATGAATAAAATGGTTCTCTCACCACTCTTCCCTATAGAGTATGGTTAAAATATTGACAACCCTACTTGCAGAAGAAAACCAAACATGAAGGATAATGACCTTCTTGGGCAAGGTCCCTCAGACCATGACCTGCCATTGATTCAGATCCATGATCTCTAGCACCAGAAACACCTCTTCACCCTTCCTCTTTGTCTTCCAGAGCTTTGATGATTTTATCTTTGCCTTCTTTGCTGTGGAAATGATCATCAAGATGATTGCACTAGGGATTTTCGGGAAGAAATGCTACCTGGGAGACACATGGAACCGTCTGGATTTTTTCATTGTAATAGCTGGGTAAGTTGTAAATTAGTTCTCAAGAATTAGGCAAGTATCTGCTCACAGTAGCAGAGGCTAAGTTAACTTCTACTAGCTGAGAAAGAGATGATTGTGTCCATCTTTCTTTATTCTTAAGTACGGTATGTATAAAGCAACTCAAATAGAACAAGTGTAGAAAAAAATGCATACAGTAGGAGACATAACAAAAGCTGTATATTACTCTGGCAGCGCGGTCCTAACCAACATTCCAGCGCTGGTGCAGCTGCAATGCAGCCCCGAGCTAAGGGAACAAATGTTCCCTCACCTTGAGGAGGCCTCCATGACTGCCCTGCACTGCAAAATGCACGGCTACACCAGCACTGGAAAGTTGGTTAGAATTGTGCTGTGAGTCTCCATTTGTTGTTTTAAACTGTGCTGTGGTGACGGCAAAGATGCCACAAAGTTCATGCCTGTGTTCAAAGTGATGGTTCAGACAGGTGAAAATTTGCATTGCTTTGTCACATTTCTTGTTTGTCCATAACGGTAGATACTGCAAATATCTCACTGGACGTTTATGAAGTATTTCATAAATCCTGATCAAAGTTTGCAATTTTATTTATTTTTAATAAACTTTGAACAGTGTTCTGGGTTTCCTAAGCAAATGGCCTTGCAGTGTGTTCCACGTCCTTTCCATCTAAAAGGTCCAAATGCAGCATTGGAATATGGAATAGCAGGACAGTGTAAGGCTCCAGGTGGCGAGGAGACGGCTATATTGTAAACCCAAAAGTTGTCAAACTCATGCAACTGCATTTCCCCCAAAAACGTTGCATCTGGAAAAGGTGTCTATATAATTTTAGTTGCACAGGAGTTTGTTTTAATCATACTTTCCTTTTCTGGTTATCCAAGTACAGTACTCATGGAAAAGTGAACAAATCTTTTGAAATTCAGAGGCCCCTTTACAAAGAGAGAGGCAAAAAGAGGTGGCCACTTCAGGTGACAGATTTTGAATATCCATTTTAAAGACAGAAGAGTGAGAGACTGATCTGATTCAGGGCCCAATCCTATACTTACCGGCCAGCTGCACTCCTCTTCTTGCGATGATGCTGACTGCCGTAAAGCAGTCAGTGTCAGTCACAAAAGGCGCTGCGACAGTTGGCGTGCTGCCTGCAGCATAAGCGGGAAGGCCTACGCCCTCCCACCCATTCCACTGGATCCCCTGACACTCGCCGGAGGAGGTAAGATGTCAGGGGAGGCGAGAAGGGTGGGGGGAGGGTGAAACGGGGCAGGGAAGGGGCACAACGAGGGCGGGAAGGCTGCGGGAGGGGTGGAGTTGGGAGGCTTACGCAGGGGAAAGAGGACCCTTTCCCTGCTGAAGCCTCCCAGGCCTGCCCTCCCTCCCACAGGATGCAGCAGTAGCCATTTTGGCGCCACTGCAATGACAGGAGTGGAATGAATAGGATTGGGCTGTTAGTCTGTTAAGAAGTTCTCCTTCCCAAACTTCAATGAAAATGCATAGTTTCTCTTCATTTCTGTGGGGATTGCCAGGAGAACTTTCCTCTGGGTTGTGCTCCATGTTAATTAGGGAGGAATCATAGGTCTGTGGTGGGCCCTTGTTTTGTATGTAGAAAATTCCAGATTCAGTCCCTGGAATCATAGCTGGTACCATGTTCCTGGGGGTCCTGGAGCAAAGCCCTGCTCTGAGTCCCCCATCGTGCCCCCCCCACTTGCTCTCTGATGGTGCGTTGGGCATTTTCACTGCCATTGATACTGAAGATTCAGGGGTTGGTCTACTTGGTTGGGTGTTCTGATGGCCGTGGGACCTCAGCCAGTGCCCCACCTGGCAGACCCCTGATGTCACCCCCGCCTGGAATCTCTTGTCAAAAGGATATCTGGCAGCACAGCTGGTAAAAGACCCCTGCCTGAGATTCTGGATTGCTGCTAACAGCTGCAATAGACAGTGCTAGGCTCTATGATGAACCGATGATCTGACTAAGCAAAATGTTCAGACAGCAGAGGCTGGAGGCGGGTTTGCCTTTTGGATTTTCTGCCTGAGGGAGCAAAATGTCTTGGACCAGCCCTGCCAAGATATGTAGACACTTCATTCTCTTTTCTGTACTCATGGAGGCTGTCCTGTGCGTTCTGAGATCATCCAGGAATTCATGTGTGGGAGGAAACATCCTTGGGCAGCAATCCACCATCGTATCACTACCAGATTAGAAGAACAACTGAATAAGTACTGTAAACAAACGCATGACATCAGCTGACTGCCCCATGCTGCCTTGCTTGCCATGTGGTAAATGGCGCTCCTGTCATCCCCTGTAGCAATCACAGTTTTCTGAGGCACTCATAGAGTTAAGTTTTGCAGACAGCAGCAACAAAAGAATGCCACAAAACCCGCTTTCTTTTGCTCCCTGCCAGCTTGTGTGCTTTCCATACTGTAAGGTCTTTTGCTCTGCAGCTTTGGGCGGACTCAGCTGGCACTCCACTCAAGTATTTTCTCTGGCTCCAGAAGTATTGGTAGTCTCAGTTTCATGTAGATTGTCCAAATGGATGAGGTTTCAGCAAGTTTGTTTGCAGCATGGAGCTCTGTTCCAAAAAGGGAATATTTCAGTCAAAATGTGCGTGATTGCCCTTTTGTTTTGAGGGAACGAGACCAAGTTTTTGCCTTTCATGAAGTGTTTTTCTTTCAAAGGCACCTGGTTTAAATTAAAGGCTCTTTCTAGCACCCGAGAATCTTCTGGCTGAGGCTTGAAATCCACATGAAAAGTTCCTGGCCTGCAGCCAAAAGGGTTAAGTTTCCTTGACACATAAAGGGCTTGGAGGCCCTCTCCTCACCTTCCTATTCATAAAGAGTGCCCAGAGTCTATTATGATTCTGCCTCTACTCCTGTACCCCCTCCCATATAATTAACTGGAATTTCCTGGAATGGACTGGAGGATTCTAGAAATAAACCTCAACTGCAGCATTTTCCCAGGTTAGGAAGTCAGCAGGAAGAGGCTTCCCTGGCTACCAGAAGGAGCCATGCTGGCTTTTTCAGGTGTGTTGTGTGCGTGGTGGTGGTTACAAAATAATAATAAACATTGGGGAAGCATTTTAAAACGTTCAAAGCATTTCTGTACACTGTTCCAATCATCCTTACAACAGCGATGTAAAAGAGATCAGTATTATTTTGTCTCAACATTGGAGATGGTGGGGATTAGACTGGTCATGAGAGATACAGGCTTCCTTAAAGTCACTTGGTGTTTTGAAGACTATGGGGAAATTTGAACTTGCAGCTTTCCAACCCACAATCTTTCGCAGGGTACTTAATAAAGTGATCATGGGTTTAGAATTCTGTATTATATGTACCATCAGTTTTTACTCTCCCTGTTCTTGCCAGTACTGTATTGACCTGTGATGACACTTAGGTCTTCGCATAGATCACAAAACTGTCAGATTCAAGTTCAGAATCATGGAGCACAACAAGAGCATGGCAAGAATTCAGCTGGGTCTCTGGCTACATTGACATGAATAAGCTGTGGCGAACCTCAGGCTCACATGCTCCCTCCCCCCTCTTTCTCTTCCCCTCGTGCTCTGCAATTTCATAAAGAACTCTTAAATTGCAAAGCTGTACGCTTCCATGGGAGTAAGTGCCATTGAATGTACTGCTTACTTCAGAATAATGCATAGGATTGTACTGTTAGTTGCTCAGAAAACGAGAATTTTGTTGTTTTGTGTGAACGGAGACTGGTTTGCTTAAACCATGTTGTGCCTGCAAACCAGGATCGCAAACCAGGATCAAACCCAGCAAATTCAAGGCTTCCCACTACTTGTTTGCATCATGTAACACCAGTGGCATTCCTAGAGGAGGTGGTGGTACTGTAAGTTGCACACAGGTCTACTCAGTGTTACATGGAGGCCCCGCCCACTTGCTGTTAGAGCCATTCTGAGCAGCGAAGGCAACGTGCACCTGCACGTTGCCTTCGCTGCTCAGAATGGTTCCGACGATGAGTGAACGGGGCCACCGTGTAACGCTGAGTAGACCTGTGCACAACTTATAGTACCGCCCCCTGCCCCCCCTGGAACGCCACTGTGAATACAACCAAAGTTTTAACACTTCAGCTAAATTCTAGCCAATGTACATTTTCAGCAGAGGTCTTTAACAGAATGACTCTTACATGTTAGGTGGGGTAGCTTCCACCTTATTCCTGCCTACGGCTGAATATTGCATCAAAAATCAGAGGTGCTAGAGAAGTCTGGAATCTGCTCTGTGGACTTCAGTAGCGATGTGATGATGAGACCCATGCTGTTCAATGGGCTTGCAATTTTCTTGAAAGAAAGATAATGATGCAACTAAACTCTTGCCCCATCCTTGCTACTAAAGAGCAGTGGTTTCTGAAACTCTCCTGGAAGTCTCTTTCCCTCTCGACCCAGAGTATGATCTATTGGGCTTCCTAGAAGATATTGCCAAGCTCCTCTGGGCATCTGTTGGCCTTGGCCAGGACAATGAACTGAATGTGTGGCGGGGAGAGCGGAAGGAGACTTCCTGCTGTTTTGATCAGCTTTATAGGCTAGTTTGGAATCTGTGATTACTCTTTCTTCCTTTTAATTTGTTTAACAGGACAAATCCAACCACATTTTGGGATGGGCTTCACTTCTGCTGAGCCAAAACTCAGTGAAATGGTAGCTAAGGCTATTCATATATGTGCCTATGTATCAGAGCAGAGATGCATATCTAAGCTATGAAGCTACATACTAGTTCAGGCACTTGCTACCCTAGAGGGCCCAGTTACAGCTATGAGAATGCAGCTCAAGAACTCAGAAATGCCCTGGGGAAACTCGGAGGAACACAGAGCATGTTTGTATGTGTCTGTGTTCCTATCCAGTATCTAGGTTGCATTGCCTTTTTCTCACCAACGCATTCTGGGAGTCGCGTGCAAAGGAGGCAGCATGTAATTCTGAACATGTGCTAAGCTGGCTGAGTTGAAACCTAGCCTAGGCTTCCCTCCTAGGCTTTCACTTGGCCAATTTAGCACAGTCTAATAACATCTGCAGTACTTTGTTCTTGCCAGGCTTTTGGGGCCCATTAGCATGTGCTAGAAAACCCCTTTCTAGCATACCTTTCAAAGGCCAGCCTGGACAAAATCTTTCTTGGGGTTATCCCTAGTTTGCGCTTGGTAATGAACCTCACATGCAGTAGAAGAACATACGCAGCTGGCCTCCCTCGGCAGCAGAGAACATTGAAGATGAGCAGCCTGTGCGAGAGGGATGGAATACTGGAATTGCCAGCAAGAGCCTGGAAGCTGGAATATGATTAGAGTCAGGAGGGGATTGGAGTGCAGGGGGAGAGGGGCTGAAGCTTGTACGGTTGGACTTGTACTATCTGTTTCTCTCAAATCCTTGACATTATTATACCTTCTTTCTGTTTGAAGTTGTTCCTGTATCAAGCTGGTTCTCCTTCATTTTGTTTTATGTTTAAAAGGCTGGAGACAGACAATGGTTTTTTTTCAGGCAGTTGGAAGATGTTTGATATTGGAATGATTGCTTGTATTGTGTACATTTATTTCATTTTTGCCATTGGTATACAGATTTTCACATTGTTTCAAAACCCTGCAAAACCTGTTTAACCAAAAGTAATCATGGGACAAAAGAAAAGTGTGTGTGTGTGTGTGTGTGTGTGTGTGTGTGTGTGTGTGTGTGTGTGTGTGTGTGTGTGTGTGTGTGTGTGTGAGAGAGAGAGAGAGAGAGAGAGAGAGAGTTTTGCAGGAAGTCATGCCTCTTCCAAAACACTTTCAACGTTCCCTTTAAAAAACTGACTGTCTCCAGCCATAGATGAGTTTTACAGCTTCTATAAGTAGTGACACAAATCAGTGGAACAGGAGAGAGCTTATGTACAATTGCCAACCAAAACTGATCATAGCAACCAGGCATTTTCATAGCTGTTTTTGGACATTTCAAAACTATTCTACCATCTTTTTGGATATGCCCTTATGAGGTCACAGTTATTCCCATTTCACAGGTGTGTGTGTGTGTGTGCGTGCGTGCGTGCGTGCGTGCGTGCGTGCGTGCCTTCAGACCCAGT
Organism: Plestiodon gilberti rubricaudatus; assembly: GCA_026170595.1. Taxonomy (NCBI): domain Eukaryota; kingdom Metazoa; phylum Chordata; class Lepidosauria; order Squamata; family Scincidae; genus Plestiodon; species Plestiodon gilberti. The sequence goes on along the minus strand of JANXHW010000002.1, from coordinate 154,195,075 downwards.
TCCAGCTCTCTTTTCATTGAGCATATTGGGTCACAGTATTATCTGACTGATCTTCTCTAGGGCTAATATGACAATAATACTTGGCCAAACACTTAAAATCTTTGAACATGAATGAGTTTATAGATGTGAATCTTCCTTTTGGCAAGAGAGCCACTATTTGTTGTACATTTTAAGAACTAGGGCTACAGTTTGAGGAGGCTTTTGGGAAAGATGGTTGGACTGAGGATTAGCAGTATTTGTTCATTGTTTCTTGGAACACTCGTTATTCTACCCAGTATCTCGTTCCTTTAGCTGGGCTTAAACGTTTTACAAAAAGGAAGGAGAGATAAAACGAAGAACTTGTTCTTTGTTAAACGAAGAACTCATTGGGATATATGTGAATGCATATTTTCCAGATGTCATGATCAGACTACACAATAATATTTATTCATATTCTTATATGCCCTATTCTGAAGATTGAATGCAGGGGACTAACAGCGCAATCCTATTCAACTTACACCACCAGTGCAACGAACAGTGCAGCGAGAATTGGAGGCCCCAGAACGGAAAGGGGATTCAAATCCCCTCCAAAGGGGGATTCAAAGGGGATTATATCTCCCCTCCAAAGCTTCTCGCCCTGTCCTTCCCCGCTGGTTACACCGGTGATGAAAGTTTGATAGGATTGCGCTGTGTCGGTTATAAACAAATATAAAATATCAAATGTGGTTTTAAAGTTGACAGATAAAAATATGATGGAAATTGCCCCCTTAATTGGCCCAATCCCAGTCTCCAATTGCTATCCATTTTAAAAAGCAAGTTCTGAACGTGCTTTCAGCAAAAAATGCTTAGACTCTGGTGACCCTTTGGGGACAGGAAACTGAGCATATGGTACTATTGTGATCCCCAGCCTGAGGTAATGAAACATTCATCGAAGTTGTCGGAATCATGTCATTAGGTACCTAGAAAAAATCTGCTTCATTCAAAGAACCTCAGCAACACCTACCAACACATGCCCAATCTGGCCAAAGCTCTAATTTCTTCAAACAAAAGGACATGCCAATTTTCTTTTCCAGGATGGCAATGTTGCCATTTGGCCAGCAGTGTGTGTGCCTTCTGCCGGATCAGCTTTGTCTTCTGCTACAAGATTTTTCTTCTCTTTTGAGAACTCCTGAACTGTTTCCATCTGGGCCCTGTCAAAACCAGTCTAACTGACAAAGGATCACATTTTAAATATGAAGTGAAATATCCTTCTCCTCTTTCCCATTCCCAAAGCTCATTGACTTTCTCCTTTGTTTCATTGCTGAGGACAAACCTCTTAATTTTTCATACACGTTTTCCCCCTTAGTTACTTAAATAGCTATTCTTTCTATTTTAGTGTCATTCCCAACATTGCAGGTGAGGTATCTGCAAGGTGCTGACAAGGTTGTACTTTTTTTTTCTCCCTAAGAGTTTGTATTCCCTTTCTTCAAACCATCAAGCAGTTAAGGGAGAGAGGAATTGCAAGACTTCTCCTACCACAGGAGCAGTGATAGCAGCAGGAGCGTTCAGGTGCTGCCTTTGAAACTTTTTTCAAAAGAATTTCAGCTGAGTAGCATCAGGCTCAGCAGGAAGCAACCTGAGAAATTTGCCTAGGAACACATGTTAATGTTTAGGCCATCATCTTACCCAAAGGCTATGTGAGAGACGGTATGTAGCTCATGTTACAGTAACAGCCCAATTCTATTTCCTCGTACCAATGCAGAGGTGCTAAAATGCATACCATTGAATCCTGGGGGAGGGGCAGTTGTGAAGGTCTCCTCTGGGTAAGGGAACAATCATTCCCTTGCCTGGGGTTAAGCCTCCACAGCATGGGGGGGGGGGGTGTCTACTCGGACCTGTGCTAGTGAAATTTACTAAACCATTTTTACCAACCATTTACTAAAAGGACAAGCAAAAACAACTATCCAATCTGCCAGAAACCATGTTCTCAGCAGTTTAGCATCAGTTCACCTCATCAGCAGGTATCCCTTGATTGCAGTGGCACAGTTTACAGTACAAGCGCTCATCATGTTACGTCGTTGCAGGTCCACATGGTCCCGCTCCATGGGATCAAGTCTGGGAAGGGGGTTAGGATTTGGCAGCCTCTGCTGTCGCCAAACCTGCCCCCTTCCCGGACCCAATCCACCCAGCCCCAGCCCCTGTCGCCGTCCCATTCCACCCTCCTCCTACCCCTTCCACCCTCCCCCGCTAACTTACCTCCGTCAGTGGTTTCGTCCGGCTGCTCCAGAGCACACAAAATGGCTCCAGCCTTTCCACTGATGCTCCAGCAGCACACGATTTCATGCACTGCCAGACCGCTTTTTACAGCTGGTGCTGACTGCTTTACAGCAGTCAGTGCCAGTGGAACGTGCATTCCGCTGCCACCCAGCCCCATTAGGATTGGGCCATAAGGATTGGGCCATAAGGCTACCATCCTGTGGAAATTTACCTGGGAGTAAGTCCTGTTGAACACAGTAGGACTTACTGTTGAGTACACATGCATAAGTTAGCAATGTAATATACCTTTTCTGTTTATTTGGGATTTTTTTTAATCCCATTCTTTCAGTTTTTATATATTTGTTTTAAAAACTATTGCAATCCACTCCAAGGGTTTGGGTTGAAATGAGCTAGATCTTTAAGGGCACAATCCTATCCAACTTATGCCACTGGTGTAACCAGCAGTGCAGCGAGACTGGGAGGCCCCAGAATGGAAAGGGGATTCAAATCCCCTTTGAAGTCCCCTTTTGGAGGGGATTTGAATCCCCTTTCCGTTCTGAGGCCTCCGGTTCTCGCTGCGCCGCTGGTTACGCAGGTGGCATAAGTTGGATAGGATTGCACTGTAAATGAAGTAACAATAACTTATCATAGTAGAAATAAATGACAGGAGAAGAAAACACTCTAATGAAGACGTGTAAAGTTGATAGTCTTAGTGGGGGCATGGCTGGATGGGGACAACGACGTAACATGATGAGCTCCTGCACTCTAAACTGTGCCACTGCAATCAAGGGATACTTGATAAGGTGAACTGATGCTAAACTGCTGAGAACATGGTTTCTGGCAGATTGGATAGTTGTTTTTGCTTGTCCTTTTAGTAAATGGTTGGTTGTTCCTTCTACAGTACATATTTCACACTTCTATTTGCAGACAGAGCAGATTACTTTTGAAAAAGTCCAATTTCTGAAATGTTGCTAAATGCAAGCAAGGATGCCATGGGGAGGATTTCAGGAGAGCGTCACCTCTGTTGAGTGACAGGTCTGGGCTTACAAGGAAAAATATTTGTGCAAGCAAAAGAAAGATCCAAGATACAGTAGCTGATCTAGTCTGACAGATCTCCTGACTCTGTGCAGCAGGAGAATCTGAAAATGTTTCACACATAAAGCAAGAACAACTGTAAGCTTCATTTTGTGAATGTAAAACCAGCATTGGTCAGAATGCTCATTTGTATTACAAACGCTGCTTTTCTAATTTTTTTTCTATAATGAGAATGATCAGTTGTTCACTTAAACAGTGCAAGAGAGACTTAAGGTACCTTAATGCTATGACTTTCTTCCCAAGTTTTACTAGCAGGGCTAAGCCCAGAATACTCAGGCAAACGTTTTGATTTTGGAAACTTCATGCAAGGACATACACATATCACTCGTTTCACCTTTTTTCACTGCCAGTTTGTGGTCTTGGCAACATTACCCTTGCTCTGTTTTGGCTTCAGACAGCATTATGTGGCTAAATCTCATTAGCTATGTAGTTTCATCTTGTGGACTAACAATGGGGGGGAGGTAAGAACTCAACAGCAAACAGGGCAGCGATCCTATTTACTAGTGGTGTCTGTAATTGCAGCGGAATTGGAGCGGAAACAGATTTTTGTAACTGTAGGAGGCATGCTCTCAGAGACCTCAGAGTGTCAGTATGCAGCCTCCAAACCAACATCACTGGACACATTTTTTGTGAGGGGCAGATAGTTTCAAATATTCATGAGAGAGGGACACTTGCAACTGATGTCACAGACACTATCCAAAAAGTGTGCATGATACTGGTATGGCCAGTTAGAGACAAGAAAAGCTGATTTCCAGAAACTTTTCTTGGCAGCTTCATAGGCTATTATAGCTGTAGGAATGTGGGTGCAATGCTGGCTGCAGGACTCTGGGGGGGGGGGCAGTGTATTGTCCAGTTACTGACACACACGCCTTACCTGCCTTCTCTGGTACCTGTTGGAGGTAGGTCCCTTTGTTCAACTTCCTCCCTCCCTTCCTCCCACATGTTCCCCTTCTCTTCCTGACCAATGAAGGAGCAGCATCCAGGCTCCTGAGCTCTGTCCCTGATTGGCGGACAGCCACTGCAGATGAGCATCCCCTTTTCATCCATACAAAGAGAACAGCTGCATAGTTCTCTGTTCCCTAAGTAGTAGAAGCTTCTGATACCCCAGAAGATGCATACAATTATGAAGCTGTAAGTAAAGTATTTCTCTTTTGGAAACCTTAAATGCTTCTGCTCCTGTGTGTGTTTATTAATAGCAGCAAGCTGGCTGGATGTTTGAATTTACCATAGGAAAAGGGTTCTTTTGCTTATTGCTGTCTGGTTGCTATCTGCTATCTGCTTGCTAGAACCCCCAGAACCTCCTTCTCCAGCAACAGCTTCACTATATTGCCCCAGAATAGAGTCAATTGCTAGGATGATACCCTCTGGCTGTCAGGTTCACAGTTCTCCCATTGCAGTTATAGCATTTCTTGCATCCTTGGAAGATTCCATGGTACCTACAACCTAGGTAGTGTGCAGTTGGAAGGAAATGGTCATAAAATAGGTAGATTCACTTTCTTGCAGTGGTCAGAAAAGCATTTTACGGGACATAATATATTTTATCAGGAAAAATGGAGTGATGGAAGGAAGAATGGTGTGGTGTATGACTGTGAACAATGTGGGGTCAATGCGAAGGAGGAAGCGTTAAAGAGTTAAAACATCTTGGCTTCTTTCGTTTTGAAGGTGTTCCTAGACTGTCTGTTTTGGGTTTTTGAAAATGTTATTTGATACAATGTGCATGCTACAGTAGTGTAGCCAGGCCAGGGACGGGGGGTGCTGTGCCCTGGGTGACAGCCATGGTCTCCTCCCAAGGAGGAGCCACGGCGCGCAGCTTTCTGCTCTGCGACTGCTTTTTTTTTTTTTTTGCAACCAGAATGGCTGCGTCTGCAGCCGCAGAGGATTTTCGCACCTTTTTCGATGCTTTCGATGGTCCCCGCCTGCCCGCCCAGGGTCCTGGAAGGCTTCAAATGACAAAGGCAGGAGTCCATGTAGAGTCCATGTACAAGAGTCTGTGTGACATTGAGCTCCTCTGAACAAGCACTCTTGCTATATTGGACTGTTCAGACTTTGAACCGTTAAGAAAAGGAATCGTTTATTTGTGACAAAGTAATGCAACTATTAGCACTACTGACAGAGGACTGAGTATTTGCTATATATCCCTCTAATTACAGCTAGGCTCAATGAGGATGGGAATACTGCCATATTATCAGATATCCTTTTTTTTAAAAAAAAAAGCCGACTTTGACCAGAGCTCCACAAAGAACGGAGAAGTTTTGATGAATGACATAATTATGGTCCATTATTTCAAAGAGAATTCTGGGAAATGGATATTGAAAGAGTAGTTGAAGTTTAACAAGAGTTGGGAAACAGACCTTTGCCACCCAAAGAGTAATAAAATCACTGCATGTAAAATGTAAGCTCTTGAAATGTTTAGGCTGAATGTATGCACAGTTATTGAAATTTTAGTGCTTTTTCCTGAATATCCATGGCAGATTTATGGTGCATTCTGGTTGTAGCTTCTTAAAGCAGGGTTGTTGTTGTTTTAATGTTTCCCCTTAAATACAGCCAAAAGGCAGGAGAAAGGATAGACACAACAAGACTGAAATACAAAAGAAGTCAACCCTAACTGTACAACAAATTTACAGATGATGTGATGAATGATGGCATAGTGGTTTTTTTTTTTTTTAAACTTGGTTCCAGAGGACCTTTTCCTTCATGAACAATCAGTGGTGGTAGACAAGCTACTGAAAAACAGCTTGCCCACTGACTACCAACTTTCTCCTGCAATGTGCCAATGCAGGGGAGTAATTTGGTGTGTCTAGACCAGTGGTTCTCAAACTTTTACAGGGGAGTAAGGGAACCTGTAAGGGAGTAAGGCCAGCGGGTGGCGCAGTGGGTTAAACCGCTGAACCATGAGCTGTCGATCGAAAGGTCGGCAGTTCAAATCCGTGATGGAGTGAGCTCTCGTTGCTTGGCCAGCTCCTGCCAACCTAGCAGTTCCAAAGCATGTTAATGCGAGTAGATAAATAGGTACCACTTGCGGGAAGGTAAACAGCGCTCCGTGTTCCAGCCGCATGCTACGCGCTGCGGCAAGGAGAGTCATGCCGGCCACATGACCACGGAGGCGTCTTCGGACAACGCTGGCTCTTCGGCTTTGAGATGGGGATGAGCACCACACCCTAGAGTCGGACACGACTGGACTTAATTGTCAGGGGTCACCTTTACCTTTAAGGGAACCTGTAGGTCATCATGGACATCAGAGGCGTCGCTGTGGCATGGCGAGGTGTGCGGGGGGCCCCAGGTGACGCGCACACGCGCGCAGAAAGGTGACACGCACACACACACGCGTCGCCTGGGGGCCTCCCGCCCGCCCCGCCCGCCTCGCCAGGCCGGCTCCGGGCGCCCCCTCAATCGGGAGAGCCGGCTCGGGGACGTCTTCCCCAGCCGGCTGCCCGGGGCCTTCTGAGGAAGGCCTGCTGCGCGAACGTTATTTATAACGTTCTTTTTGCGCATGCGCAGACTGTTACTGAGGGAAAAGGGGGGAACCCACTCTCTTCTTCTTTACCAGGAGGCCAGGAGACTGTTCGCTTGGGCGGAGGTTCACCTGGCGTCCATCAGAGCCATGCACGTGCTGGGCATCAACAATACGCTTGCGGACTGGTTGAGCAGGCAGGATCTGCAGGAAGCGGAGTGGGGGTTACATCTGGAAGTGTTTTCAATCCTGACAGGTGCCTTCGGCCAGATGGTGGTGGACATGTTTGCCACACAAGGCAACAGAAAACTAATCCTCTTTTTCTCCAGGTTGCCAGAGGAAGAGGCAAAGGGAACGGACGCTCTCCAGGAGCAGTGGCCTGAAGGGCTGCTGTATGTGTTTTCCCCCCTTCCATATTCTACAGAGTGATGATAAAGATCAGGTTGGGTGGAAGTAGTGCTGGTGGCTCCGCACTGGCCACGGAGACCGTGGTTCTCAGACCTTGTGGAACTGTTGGTAAAACCATGGATGCGGCTTCCCGACAGACCGGACGTTCTGATGCAGAGACCGGTGATTCATCCCAGACCCGAACTGCTGCAGCTCGCAGCCTGGAGGCTGAGCGGCAGTGACTAATGGGTTGGGGTACTCGGAGTCGGTACTATGCACGTTATTGTCTGATCGTAGGTCCTCCACCAACCGAGTATATGGGAACACGTGGAAGGTATTTTCAGAATGGTGCAGTGCTCAAGGGGTGAAACCTCGCTGTGCTCGGGTCAGGCACCTGCTAGAATTTCTACAGTCAGGTTTAAATAAAGGACTGAGCACAGCCACACCTAAGAGGCAGGTGTCTGCCATTGCTTCCATTATGGGGTATCCCAGGGGACAGTCATTACGTCGCCACCCTCATGTGAAGAAGTTTTTGAAGGGGGTGGCGTTGCTTAACCCACCTGCGGTGCATTGGACGCCTACGTGGGATTTATCTGTAGTCTTAAGGGCATTAGCTAGGCCACCTTTTGAGCCTATGGCATTTACGTGAGTTATCATTCAAAACAGTGTTTTTGGTGGGGGTTACGTCTGCGAGATGGGTTTCAGAGCTGGAGGCGTTATCGGTTCACAAGGACCTTTGTGTGTTTCAGGAGGACAGGGTGGTGCTGAGGACCGACCCGGCTTTCCTACCCAAAGTTAACTCGAGTTTTCATAGGTCGGAGGAAATAGTTCTCCCATCGTTTAGCCCCAAACCGATTCATCCAAAGGAAAAGGAATGGCATAAACTGGATGTCAGGCGGGCTTTGAGTTTTTACATTTCCAGAACAGCTGAGTTTATGAAAGGGGAATCACTCTTCGTGGCTTATAGGTCTCAACGGAAGGGTACTGGAGTCTCCTCATCCACAATATCTAGGTGGATGCGGGAGGCCATTGCCTTAGCTTACAAGTCCGGGGTGTTAGAACCTCCTAAAGGCTTAGTGGCTCATTTGGTACAGGGAGCAGCAACTTCGGTTGCATACAGAGCCTTCCCTACTTTAGAGACCCTATGTAGAGCAGCGACCTGGAGCTTGCCACACGTTTGTTAGGCACTATAAGGTGGATACCTTCAGCTCGGGGGATGGAGCCTTTGGTAGGTGCATCCTTCAGAGCGTGTTGGGCACCAGTCTCAGTTGAGTTCTCCCCCAGATTAGGTACGGCTCGGGTATATCCCAGCTATCTACACTGACCCAGCACTGGAACCACTGGAGAATGGGAGGTTTGAACTTACCAGTGACCTCCCCTTCTCAGTGGTTCCAGGCTGGGTCAGTGTTCCCGCCCTGGATTCTGAGTCTGATGGGACGTGAGGTGTTGGTTGCTGGGGGGTTGATACATTTTGTCTGACAGGTGTTGTTCGAGTTTAAGGCACCTGTGCGGTTGACTGGTGCTGGCCAGGATCTGCCACGGCGGTTGTGCCACTGATGGGGTGAAGGTCCTGTGCCGGGAGGAGCGAATTGAGGCTTTGTAGTCTGGGGTTCAGTGGGGCTCCTCCCCCTGGGAAGATTTGGATCATCTGACCCTGCCTATCCAAGAGGGAGGAGCTACCCAGCTGTCTCCACTGACCCAGCCTAGAACCACTGAGAAGGGGAGTTCACTGGTAAGTTCAAACCTCCCATTATTTAAGAACATTTATAGCCCAATCCAAACTAACATCTCTGACAGTGGAACAGAGGTTCTGCTATTGTAAATGGTCATATGATGACACACTGTGAAAGCTGCCCCCAGCCATTTTGGAACTACCACCGCAAACAGCGGCAGTGTTGGTTACCACCATTACCAGTTACCCCAGGGAATGCAGGTTAGCTGGTGCGGTGGGAGGGATGGGATGGGAGGGAGAGGCATGGGGGTGCTTTGGGGCAGGGAGGGGGCAGGCAGAAGGTGAAACGGGTGGAAGGGGGTGGATCCCAGTGGCACTAGCATGCACCAAAACAATCCTATCCCTGTTCCCTCTCCTCTTCCCTCTCCCTTACTCTCCTCGGTTCTGTGCCAGCAAGATGACTGGCACAGATCTAAGGAGACCCATTTCGGCAGCAGAGGCTTGCCCCAGGGTGTGGGAATGAAAGTTCCCTTACCATAAAGACACCTCCACAACTTCCTCCCCATTATAAGATGCACAGCGCAATCTTGACTAAGAATCCGGACGGTGGCCCAAGGCCACCCACCGGATCCTGAGCCCAGGCTGCCGTTGCACTGGTGGGCCGGAGGTCTACCCGGGGAAGGGGGCGTTCCTCCCCTTCCCCGGGTATAAACCGGGGCCAGACCGATAGGCCTCCTCGGATTTCCGCCAGCACGTTCGCCTTGGAATAGTGGAGCGCTTGCTCCGCTGTTCCAAGTTTAGTTAGGATTGTGCCCGCTGTGTGGCTGCATTGGCAGGTGGTTTTTTTGGGTAGGAATGGGCCCTTAATATACCGTATTGGTCTGAGTATAAGACTCACTTTTTTCTCCTAATTTAAGTTTTCAAACTAGGGGTGCGTCTTATAATCAGGCTGTTGCAATTTAATGCCAGTGATTTAATTAAATTTTTTTAATAGCACCAAACTTTAAGGGTGCGTCTTATAATCATGTGCATCTTATACTCGGGACAATACGGTATTTATAATACATTTAAATATAAAATGTATGACAATATGTGTAACATGTAAATATATGGCGTTTAAAGCAGCAGCTTACCATGCTCCTTGTGTGGTTTCTTCAGATGCAGAAGTGCAGGACTTCTGGTTTGATTTAAAGGGACCGCACGAAAGAAGGAGCTCCTTTCTTCATGTAGTGCCTGTAAATCAAACTGGAAGTCCTCCACTTCTGTGTTTGAAGAAACCGCATAAGGAACAAGGTAAGGAGGTGGATGGTTCACTTTCTGCTCACTTTTAGTGGGCGGAAAGCGGATCAGTGTGCATTGCATCCGCTGCAGCTGGAGGGAGGTGGTGGCAGCAGCGGCAGATTCATTGTGAAGGGCACCCCTAATCTGCTGCCCTCTCACACACACCCCAGCAAACTGCTGCAGATGCAACCCGCATTTCCTCACCTGACCTAATGGATGTGCTGCCCCTGTTTCCCCACCCTTGTCTACATTGTCTTTCACTTCTGCTCCTCCCTTCCTTCCACCTTCTCCCAGTTGCGCAGAGTGTTCTCAGTATTGGTATTCTAGTAAAGAGCCTTGGCAAAGAGAGTCTCACAGTAAAAAAGAAAAAAAATAAAGAACTCTGGAACTAGGTAATTATGCTATTTAGGTATATCTATCCTATGGCTGGGTAATTGCCTGTGCAAATACTTCTGGCCATCTACACACACAGCTACCCAATGTGCAGTGGTATCTGTACTCATTTGGCATGCAAATTGCAAATGTGCAATTGCCTGTCTGACATTTCTGGATCTTCAGTCTTCAGTACAAGCCAATGAATCTGAGCCAACCAGCTGTCTGATGAGATGTGCAGCAGCTGGGGGAGAATGAGTGGGAAAGCTTCAACTGCATGTAAGTGTACATGTGTAAATAAGAATTGTAAGTGGCTTTCCCAGATTACCATGAGCCCAAATGTAATTTTAGTGCAAGTATGTTCCCTTAGCCCTTTCTGATTCTTGTTTCTTACTGTGTGAAGCTAATTGTGACAGCTGATTTGGTGCTGCTTGAACTCTGTTTTTGTTTTTTTTCCAATGATCCAATTTCAGTGTATATGAGTGAACATAACAATTCGAGTTCAGCTCCATGGTTCGCCTAAGTCCACTTTCTAATATGAGCCTATACTGCAGAAAATGCGTATAAGGAGCAGAACAATTGCAGAGAGAGTGATTTTCCCTTGATATTCACTTTCTACCCTTACCCCACATATCAGAAGATAGACGCCGGAATAACAGGGTATTCCCAGATTCATTTTGACTAATAGTGATTCTAATAGCTAGAACACTGACATGGGCCAGGGGGAGAAGATGATAGATTTGTGCTGTATTTTTGGAGGTTGAAGTAATTTAGTTTCAAAATGCAGTATCAGGAGCTTTAAACAAAATTTTATATTATTATTTTTTAAAAAAATAGACTGTTCAATATAACATATCTATCCAGAAGCTCAGAAGCACACTTTTAAAAACTCTTCTATAGATAGTTCATACAAAAACTGAAAGGAAAAATCTGGAACACATCTTATTTCTAGAAGGGGGCATCTTCATAACTCACAGAGGCATTGCCCCTCCTTCCTATAATCCATTGGCTACAAGCCTGCTAATGGCTTCTATCCAGTTTGCAAAATTCCAATAGATGAGTGCTTTACAAGATAGATGAACTGTTACAATTAACCACGTGACAATGATGCCATTTGGTAGCGTGCATCAGTCTTCTTCAGACTGTAATTATTTTTGAGCATATTTCAAGCCTTTTTGGACTGCATGCATGCATCAAGTGACTTGAGTCAGAAAGGTTTGTGTCATCCTATGAGTTTGCATGTCTGGTGTGGGAGCTTGAAGCACCCATTTCTATAAGCACCCATTTCTAAGAGCCAAGGACTCTTATTTATTTATTTATTTATTTATTTTTCTACCGCCCTTCCTCCAAGGAGCTCAGAGTGGTGTACATATTTCCTCCCCTCCTTTTTTTGTCCTCACAACAACCCTGTGAGGTAGGTGGGGCTGAGAGATAGTGACTGGCCCAAGGTCACCCAGGAAGCTTTGTGGCTGAGCGGGGATTTGAACCTGGATCTTCCAGGTCTAAGTCCGACTCCCAAACCACTACACTTATGGACTTTCCATCATGAACTCACAAAGCATTTGGGCAGCAGAAGAAACCTGTACATTCAGAACCGTGGCCACCTTATTTTTCTGTAGTCCACATTGTAATGTTGTCATGTTAGAGGTTGGATTCTGTTTCCAATTCACAGCTGATGAATCCCATATCCACAGTGAGCATGGCAGTCCCATGTGGGAACGTGTACACCCCAGTCCCAGCCTTGAGTTATGCATACAGATCTTTCTAAAGCCACATCTGTCAGATTCCCTGGCTTTGCACATAATGCTGCTCACTGTGTTGGTTCCTGCTCCAAGAACTATAAGTGCCAGATCCATTGCCCTCCCAATTAAGATAATGTGCAACAAATAATGTGCATTGCCTGAGTGATAGTTGCTGGTGACAAGACCCTTCAAGGGTCCAAGGATGAAATTTGTCTCCACTTTTCCAGAGCTACAATTTGAAATACCTAAAAACTATCTTCTTTCTCTCCACTGATTGCATAATGCTGTCTCTACTGATTGTCCTGCTTTGTAGAAAATAAGGATCAGTATTCTTTTACGTATACTGTAGTGTACAGTAGGCCTTTCTCTTATGAGAACTAGAACACAGTTGTCCAATGTTGTGTTTTATATAACTTCACATCCTCAGGAAATGGAGCAGGTGCAGACACTGGAAATGTGAGACTCCATGGAAAGAACTAGGAGGTTCCTTCCTGTGTGATACTTCTAGCTTGCATGGTGAATGTCCCTATGCACAGCCATGCCCAAGCGGGCCAGCTGACTGCTCCACCTGTCCCATTCAGCATCAAGAGAGCTCTAGAACAGAACTGGCCAACCTTTCAACATGAATGCTCCTGGCCCTTTAATGGTTGTCTAGGTGAGGGCATTTCAGCAGGTGCAGCTGCTTTAGCAGCACCATCAGTACTTGCAGCTGCCAAGATTCTGTCTTCTGCCCAACTCTTAAGAATGCAGAGGCCCTAATGGGGGAAGGTTGGCCACCCCTGCTCTAGAAGCAGCTTTAACCACGAGCAGCACTTGATGTTTCCTAGTATCTTGCTCTGTAGGAAAGGACTGAAGATCCCCATTCTGCTTGCATCCAAACTTCTTGCAAAGAAACAAATCTAGGTTTGTGCCCAGTTCACATTCAAGCCCTGTCTCTTCCTGTTTTATCATCTGTGCCCTACCTGGAACTCTCTTCAGCATAGAGAGCCATCTTGTGGCTGATCCTTATGGAACAAGTAAATACAGATGATTGAAACATTTGCTATCACTTCCAAGAGCATATCTACATTACAAATGATACCTGTCATGGCTGTCTCCAAAATAATTTGGGGAATTGTACTTTGGTGAGGATACTGGGAATTCTTTGTTAGAGAATAGGAACATTCAATCCTCCCTGACATCAGTGCTATACAACCCAGGTCCACGTTATGAGAAAGTTCTGGGACCAGCAGAAAGAAGCTCCTGTGCTATTTTAGATGTTCAGCCAACACCAAAGGTGTTGCTATAACTAGGCTTACCATATCCAAAGGGGGACAGGGTGCCTACACCTTTAACCATTGTAAAAAGAGGGAATTTGGGCAGGTGCAGCTCATAATGGAAGGGTGCAACAAGCTGCACCTGCCCAAATTCCCTCTTTTTACAATGGTTAAAGGTGTAGGCACCCTGTCCCCCTTTGGATATGGTAAGCCTAGCTATAACCCATCTGTTCTCTTCCTCTGTGTGTGCTGTTTGTTAGCACAGGAACTTTCTTTCCCCTTATTACCTAGGTCACCCTACAGTGACATCATCTATTTCCCATTGTACTTATAATAATTTAATATAGCAGTTCTCAAACTGGTGGGTTGTAACCAACCAGGAGAACCAGATGCTTGCCCTGCCCCCTTTTTTTTTTCCACAAAAACCGGAAGTGGTCGTAAATCGCTGCAGAGCAGTGATCTGAAGGTCGGGGAGGCCTGCGGAGGGGTCTGCAGACCTCCCCGCACCCTCCGGAGGCCTCGGTAAGTACAACCCCCCTTTTCTCGCATTTTTCCCCTGCCGGCAGCGATCCCTGGGAGCGCTGCTGTCCCCGCCCCCTCAAGCACTCAAAGTTATCCCCATCTCACAGGGAGAATTTTGAGAAACACTGATTTCATAGAATAGTGTTCGTTCTATATAGTACTATCCATATGCATGGTGGTTTACATAATTCAGAGCTCTGTTTACTGTAATAAATATGGTGCTTACTGCAGAAGATCTTGAAAAGAAATGTTTGTGGAAATCTTGGGCACCAGTAGGGAAAACATAGTAACCAACACAATTTCTTGGGTACGTTCCACAGAGTAAAATGATGAGTTTCCTGTGCAGATGTCACTTTACCTTGTGGTGCTTTCAGGGTTGGATCACAGATGACCTTTATTCCTACATGGAGGTAGGACAAATGGGTGCACCATCTTTTCTGAAGTGCAGGGCAAGTGCTTATTTTTATATAAGTACACATTTGCTCCTGAGAAATTGAATCATTTCTCACAACCATTTTCCCTACTGGCACCACTAGAAAAAAATACCAATAATTCAAGCTACACAGTTTTGCCTCTACAACTTACTCAGCATCATATTCTTGAATGCTTGTTGGTGGCAGAAGGTAAGAAACTACAGAAGACTGAAACGGAATGGCTTCCAAGACAGAAGCAATCATCTAACAGCAGCTGCCTTGTTTGTGTTTGCGTGTGTTCCATTTCTCTTTATTGGAAAGCGATAAATCCCCCAATTCACCCATGATTCATCCTATAGGATTTCTGTTAGAAGTGTCTGAGGGTTGGTGGCTGTTCATAATGCTCTGGGATTGCAATTCTAAGCACACTTACCTGGAAGTAAGCACCACTGAACACAGTGGGGCTTGCTTCTGTGTAGACATGCCTAGGATTGTACTCTACACAAGCTACACCTGCCCACATTCCTTCTCCTAAAGGTCTAGCACTCTGTCCCAGTTGGAGATCTGGTAAGCCTATACATAGGCAAAATAGACAGGTCCCTGCCCACAGGCAGCTTAGTATGTAAGTTACAGCCCAATCTTATGCATGTCTACTCAGATGTAAGCCACATTCTAGTCAATGGGGCTTACTCCCAGGTAAGTGTGCATAGGATTGCAGCCTCAGACAATGGGGGAAAACAACAAGCAAGGAGAAGAGCAAGGAGAAGAGACAAGGTTCTGGAGCAAAGAACGTGGACAAATGTAGTTGCTTGATGTTTGAGCTTGGTTACTGCTGGGCATAAGAATTGAGGCGATAAGCCACAGGGCAAACAGGATATATAAATTTTGAGGGGGGATTTGAGGGGAGAGAAGTAACATTATGTACATGTTCAAGGTACTGGCGTCGCTGGAGGTGGGGCGGAACAGTAAGTTCCGCACTGTGCTAACCTCCGTTTACTCTCCTGCACGAGATGGCTCCGCCCCCTCGCTATCAGAGCCATTCAGTGCGGCGGAGGCAATGCGCAGTAGACTCCCTGCGTGTTGCCTTCGCCGCACTGAATGGCTCCAACGGTGAGGGGGCGAGGCCGTCTCGTGCCAGAGGTTAACACAGGCAATGGAGGTTAGCACAGTGCGGAACTTACCGTTCCGCCCCACCTCCAGCAACGCCACTGGTTTAAGGAGAGAGTTCCATGCAGAGGAGATAGCAAGGGAGAATGGGCAGTCATTTAAATGAGCAGGAAATCAGGGTTAGCCCAAGACCTTTGCACACCTGAGGCACCATGCCAAATGCCGCCCCCTTGCCTGATGATGTGCCAGTCACTTCTCCTCCCACTCTCCATTGTTTTAGCTCAGCACTCTCCTCCACATTTCCTCCTCCTCTCTGTCCCCCTCTTCCTTTTCCAATCCAGGGAGTAGAAGGAGAAAAAGGGGCAGTGGAGGCAAGTGGGCAGACATAAATGGGCACCCCCTACCTATCTGCTATCTGAAGTGACCACTTCCGTTGGCCTCATGAATGGGCTGGCCCTTCAGGATGTGTTTGATTGGCTGTAGATGGTAAAACTGGACATGGGTAGGGACATAATGAGACATAAGAGCTGAAAGAAACAGCAGGGCAAGGATAACTCTAAAGAGGAGGACTAGGAAATTCACCCTGAAATGCAAGGGGATGGAAAGCCAACGTAAGGATCAGAGGAGGTATGATGCAAGCATGGCCTGAGAGGAACTTGAGAGCTGAAAGTTTTTGGCAGTAGAATTTCAGATAGAGGTAAGAGGACTGAGATGCAAATAGATGCAAATTAACTGGTGAAAGACTGCCACAGCACTTTGCCATCAACAAGATGCCTCTCTTGGAATTGTTCTCATGGGTACTTACGTGTGAAAATGATTCAGTGAGATGATTCATGTTCATACATGCAACTTGCTCCAAGATGAACCCATGAACTGAGACCGAGTTCTTGCACAGATCCCATTTCTTGGATCATTTTTGAACAGATCGTTTCCTGAAACCTTGGTGCAAATCCTGAAATGTAGAAACTTTATGTTTTATGCTATGTTACGAGCTCCTCCGTGGATATTCTTGTTCCTGAATAATCTTTGGAAAACCTTTCCCCCTCTGAAACCATGTACAAAAGAGTAGCCCAAAGGTGGATGATTAGAGGGGAAAAGGAGCTTTATAGAATAGTTTTTCTTCATGTACTTTATTCTTCTATGCAAATAACCTATAATTAATTCCTCCAGGACCCTTCCTCCATGGGGGAAGGCCAACTAGGGAATCTTTCTTTTGGCACCATGTGCAAAATGTTTGATTCTGGATGCTTGATCTAATCTTTTCCTGCAGAATTCTGATGTGGTTCTTTTATTTGTGGCTTTTTGCAGCATGCTGGAATACTCTCTGGACTTGCAGAATGTGAGTTTCTCAGCTGTTCGGACCGTCAGGGTACTCCGGCCTTTGAGAGCCATTAACAGAGTTCCTAGTAAGTTGAATCCCTTCTCTCTTTTTTTTCTTCCCCCTAATACTAGCTAGCTCATTATTTCTGACAATCTGGAACTAGAAGAATAAGTGGGACACCTCACATCTTTTCCAAAATTTCATTTAACGTCCTCGCCTACATCTATTGACCATGCTGACTGCTATTGTGTTTGTCATACCCTGATGTAGCACCTAATAATACCTAAGTGCGTTTTTTAATGAACGGTCCATCCATCTCAGCCATCTCCTCAAAAAGGAGTGAATCATTAGTCAAACAGACAGGTGAAGACCTGCTATTTTGTTTCCAAATGCATTTGCTTTTTTGTGTGCGGCTTGCCTTGCTGAGCAGTACTTTTGAATATGTCTCTCATATAAAAGAGTTCGTAACAGAATGAAAAGTTAGTTTGGAGAAATCAGTGGTGTATGATGGAAAAGAGCTGATAAGTGCCTGTTCGTTCGTTCGTTCGTTCGTTCGTTCGTTCTCTCTCTCTCTCTCTCTCTCTCTCTCTCTCTCTCTCTCTCTCTGTGAGTGAGTGAGTGTGAGAGAGAGGTGTATGTTCACGCACACATATAGGGATGCATGTGTTTGTGTGAAATATCTGTAGTGTATGATAAATAAATTTCTCCACTACCTAGAGTTGCCAGATGCCCTTGTTTTAAGAGAATGGCCCTTATTTGAAATACATTAATTTTATTCTATCATACTGGATTCTCCTCATTTCAGAACACCCAGGTTCATGGCGCTCTTCCCCCGCCCCAGCCATGTATTTTAACATTGATCCTCACCTTTCAGCTATGCTACTACAACTTTTCATCTATCTCCAGCCAATGCATTTGATGTGATCTGTTGTATTCGAGTACATCAGCATGACAAAAGGTTTATTTAGTTTTTTCAGAAATAATAAGATGGACTACATACTTTTTTCAGAAATAATAAGATGGACTACATAGTTTTTGGAGAAGGCATGCAGATATAAAAAGGTTTCTTTTGGAGGTCTGGTTTATTTTATACAAAACCAGTTTTGACAGGTGTCAGCCTTTTAGCTTGTCCTTCTACTGTTTTTCTTCATGCCTTTCATACGGGCTTTTATTTAGTTGGTGTGCATTCCTACTCTAGTCTTTTACCTGAGCTGGAGTTGTTCTTACATTCCTCAAAGTATCAGCCCTGTTGTCAAATGATGTGCAGTCAACTGACTACATACGAGAGGCTGACAAATTTAAACACAACTGAGATCAAGATGGCCCAACCTCTGTAAAGTGGTTCTCTGACACTTTTGATATGATATATATGCATCTTGCTCTTATCTATTTTGGACTCCTCTCCAGCTTTGAGATTTAAAGATTTACCGTTGTGCCTTGATTAAAAATGACTGGTCAGATATTTTAGGAAAGTATGTGCTCTCTTCTCCATATACTTGCTGCATGGAAGGTCGACTCTCATCAGAAAACCCTTAAGATGATTTGTGCTAGTCATTTATCCGTACAACAATAGAACTGCAAAATCCCAGGGGAAGTTTGCGTCTTTAAGTCCAATACATTCAATTAACCATGGCAGCTCACATAAATTCAGAGTCTTACAGTGCAATCCTGTACATGTTTACTTGGAATTGAGTTCCACTGTGTTCAGTGTGGCTTGCTCTTAGGTAAGTGTGTATAGGATTGCAGCTTTGGTCATGCCTCCCCATCTAACTGTATGAAAGGCTTTGTAGTGCTGAGCCCTAAGCCAGAAAAAGGCCTATCTCTTGCCAAATTAGCCTGTTACCTTGGCAACACAAAGTACTCAAACCTTGATCCTTGTGTCAGAACTGGATATTCCTAGGTTCTATTTGCTTTCTAACCCTGTTAAATTAAACTTAATCTGGCAGGATGTTCCTCTTGTTGCTGCTTTTATCCGTGGCTTGAAAATCATGCTGGTAATTTTTTTTCCCCTCAGCAGAGCTGATGGATGGCTGAATTTATCTGCCACTGTCTAACTGTGGATGTAATTCACATAATGTATTTGCAAATCCTGGGTAATGTATCTTTGCTCCTATTCAGCCAACCTGGGACCACACAGAAACATAAGGAAGCAAGGCGAGGAACAGAGTTTGGATCAATAATAAACACAAAGACACAAAGCAAAATGTTTAGTATAGGACAGAGGTGCTGGTGTGTGTGTGTGTGTGCGCACACACACACACACACACACACACACACACACAGAAGATAGTGCCGTTTTGATACTGAAGGAGCAAGTAGAAAAACCCACGTGATTTGATGACATAACAATGAAAAAGTCTTGCTGAGGTATAGAAGTAACAGAAGTGGCATTAAAGGTTTCTTTAAATAAGATCAATATGAGCAAGATTGTGGATGAAAGAGAATGCAGGTATGAGGATAAAAAAGAGAAAGAGATGAACAGAATATTACAGAGTTGTCAGGTGAGATCAATTTTTTGTACAAATGTCAAGTTAAGTCACCATCAATTTGTCTTGATGTTACAGAACCAAAGGCTCTTGACCTTGCGTGAATTTACTGCTTTGTATATTTGAGAGGTGTATATTTGAGAGAGAATTTACTACCTGTATATTTGAGAGGAAGGCATTTAAATAATCAGGGAGGAATTAGAATTGGGAAGGAGATTTTAATATATATTGTATTGAGGGAGAAGGCAGTAGAGAGATTCTGTGAATCCACAGAAAAACAAATCTGGCAAAGTGTTTGAGTTGCCCTTTTGTTCTACTGGGATCCCGTGACTTTAACAGGTTCATAAGAGGAAGGAATTCACAGATGTAGTGTGTCCTGCCTGTCAGCTGTTAAAGGAACAGTATCACTGCTGCCAGGCAAAAGTGGCAACTGTAGTGTAGCTGCAGATCAGTGGCAGGGAGAAGAGAGAAATTCAGAAGGGAATACTCAGAGAGAGAGAGAGAGAGAGAGAGAGAGGTGGAAGCAGCTTCCCCCTGGTGTTAAAATATAATAATAAACCAAACAATTTACATGTTGATGTCCTTTTAATGGTATCCCAAAAACTGCCACCTGCAGAGACTGCCTCATTCTGCCTGATAATATAGCCAGTCTACTTCGTATATACTTCAGTCCTGGTGTGAAAGTGCCTGAAAATCACTTCCATGTTCTATGCAATGGCTATAATGTCTGAAAGCTGCTTCTCATGTGGCTGGACCTAATCATGTGAAGACAGGGTGACCAGATACAATGGAGGACAAAGTCCCTATACCTTTAACTAGGTTTACCATATCCAAAGGGGGACAGGGTGCCTACACCTTTAACCATTGTAAAAAGAGGGAATTTGGGCAGGTGCAGCTCATAATGGAAGGGTGCAACAAGCTGCACCTGCCCAAATTCCCTCTTTTTACAATGGTTAAAGGTGCAGGCACCCTGTCCCCCTTTGGATAGGGTAAGCCTACCTTTAACCATTGTATAGAAGAGGGAATTTTGGCAGGTGCAGCTCA
Organism: Plestiodon gilberti rubricaudatus; assembly: GCA_026170595.1. NCBI lineage: Eukaryota > Metazoa > Chordata > Lepidosauria > Squamata > Scincidae > Plestiodon > Plestiodon gilberti. The sequence goes on along the minus strand of JANXHW010000002.1, from coordinate 154,174,712 downwards.
TCATGGAAGCAGCAAAAAGCTGCACCTGCCATAATTCCCTCTTCTATACAATGGTTAAAGGTAGGCTTACCAGATCTCCAACCGGGACAGAGTGCTAGACCTTTAGGAGAAGGAATGTGGGCAGGTGTAGCTTGATAAGTCCTAGAGCACAATCCAAGGCATGTCTACTCTGAAGCAAGCCCCACTGAACACAATGCCTAGAATTGTGCTCTAGGACTTAACAAGCTACACCTGCCCACATTCCTTCTCCTAAAGGTCTAGCACTCTGTCCCGGTTGGAGATCTGGTAAGCCTAGTTAAAGGTATAGGCACTTTGTCCTCCATTGTATCTGGTCACACTGTTTGAAGATTCTCCATGTTAGTGTTGTAGAGTCCTACCATAAAAAGTCTCCAGACGGTTAGATAAAATCTAACCTGGCATAAGACTCTCAAACAACCTCACATTTTGTTTCCAAATGCATTTGCTTTTTTATTCAATATTTTGGTGACTTCCACATGAACCTCAGACTTAAAACAGGAAATCTTTTTTTTCCCATGAGGTCAGGAAGGTTGATTGCCTTCTTGACCTCATAGTTGATTGCTTCTACATATTCCGGATTGATTGCATGTTCCATTAGTGTCATTGAATGGTATCATTGGATGGAGTAGTCTGGTGCTGAGACCACCACATCAAACTATCTATGGCTCTTTATTACCAACTAGTCACAGTATTTGGAGTTCCATAAAGGAATTTCTCCAGCTGTTAGACTACTTTTAAAGAATTAGCACCCTGCAAAACAAACAGAGAAGCTCACCTTACTTGTAGCGTGACTGTTTGGGTAGATGGGAATGTGTGGTGGATACAGGCTAATCTCTCAATTTAACATAGCATAATAATAGAAAAATAATGTTGGAAGAGATCTCGTAGGCATTGAGTCTAACACCTTGCCTAATTTTAAGGCAAGGAAAATCAACTCAACAGGACTTCTCCCCTTTTCCTTTTGCTTCCCCTTTGCTACCTCAGGTATGCGCATCCTAGTTACACTGCTTTTGGACACACTTCCCATGTTGGGGAATGTTCTCCTTCTCTGTTTTTTTGTCTTCTTCATCTTCGGCATCGTCGGAGTCCAGCTTTGGGCAGGGCTGCTTAGAAACCGCTGCTTCCTGCCTGAAAACTTCAGCTTGTAAGTATGAATGAGGCACACTGTATATTCTTAGGATATGTCTGCACTGGTGTTTTGCTTATAGGGACGTTTCTCTGATGCAGTCCTCATGTACAGCTTGCATTTTCGTGTGGCAAATGGGGGAGATATCAGGCTGTGACCAGGATGCAGAGCCCATGCAGGAGAAGACAGAAGAGACCATGTGAACATGCAAACGCCTGTTTGTGGCACTGACTGAAGAAGAGGGAGAGCTTCAGCAAAAAGCTTTGAATGATGTGCCTGCAGATTCTGAGGGGACTGCCTCCTGGTGAGGCCTGTCTCTCTGCTTAGTTGTCTTTGGGGTGAACAGTCATGGGAGAGGGGGCTCAAAGCCATCAGAAGTGAAAGGCATAACTTAGAGCAAGGACTCTAGAGATGTCTGGATCTGTTTTCCACCTCTTGCAGTAGCGCTCTCAGAATGGCTGCTGATGGAACACTGTGCACACCATTGGCGGCCATATTACAACAGCAAAAGTCTCCCACTGTTGGAAACTCCTTTTCTGGACAGCCCAATCGTTGTTATTAATGATGGTGGTGGTACCAGATAGCAAATCTTAAAATACATAAGGATTTTTTTCACTGTTTAATACTGTAACTGTACACATGTCAGGCATTCTTAATTAGCTAGTAGGCAATATTCCCACATAGTGTGTGTAGATAAATGATCATTAATAATACTTAGCATGTATACAGTACTTCAGAGTGTTCAAAGAGTTTCACAAGCATTGACCTTCCTCCTCCTAGAAATGGTAAGTCAAGTTTATGGCTCATAGATTGCAAAATTACATAAATGTGACTAACTTTCTCTGGATTGGGTTTATTAGTAAGTGAATAATCCTAATAATCAAGGCTCCTTCCAGTGTTAGCAAGTAAGGAAGACCCCACCCAGTGTAGGGCATCTTGGTGACTTCTGAACTGTCTTACATACACACTTATAGGAGTAAGCACCACTGAACATGGTGGGACTTAGTACTTCTGAGTAAACATCATGCATTGCACTGTAAGCTGCTCTCAGTATCATGCCTTGCTCATCGTGCTCAGGAGGTCACCACAGGTTCCCCAGGTGCTATCAAGGTGAGCATGCTGAGCACTTTTCCTCTCCTACTACCTGTTTGCATTTTAAAAATACATGTAGGGTTAAAACTAAGTCAGAAGAGGCCTGCAGTGTTGGAGAACATAGGGTAGTGACGGCATTTTTGTTTGTTTTTTCCTCTTAACTCAAATTTTGTAACTCTTTTTTTTTTTAACGACTCGCTCTGCAAAGGGAACTGGGATTGCATTAACATGAAAAATCCCTCTAGGTAAATTGGCAATAAAGTAAATGAATTGCTGATCAATTCTGGGTAGATGCAATGCAGCTACTGGTCTGAGTGCTGTTTAATTGAACCAGAATACCAGGGGTTTAGCTAAGCTTTGAATGGCATTAAAAGCAATACTTCAGGAATTAACTGGGCTGAACTAGTCTTAAATATAGCTTTGCAAGCTTTCCTGTGAGCCCTGGTGCCATCAAGGAAGTAGCCTTTACTGAGGCAGGATGAGTCCCATCCCACTTCTAGTTTGTCAGCATTCACTTCCCATGCCATAACTGAGGGGAGTGGGTTAACCAGGCTTGTTATTCCACTAGCATCTTCTGAAGGAATTCCCATTTCTAATGTCAGAGAAACAGGAAAATGCAAGCAGTATCTACCATATGAAAGGTAATATTTACAAAGCAAAGACAACATTTTTCAAAAATACTCCAATCTTCAGTAAAGTTCCTTCTTCCAGGGTGTTTTTTTTTTTGGGGGGGGGGGAGGAACGGACCCTTGGCTTCTTCCATTTAAATATCTTGAATAATCTAACTGCATTCAGTTTTTTTAAGATGCATATTGACAATATTTCGGGGTGTGGAGAGAATACCATGACTGCTGGGCCAGTGTACTGCCCCTAATTCTAGCAGAGGAAAATGGCCTTAATTAACTGACAAAACAAGACAAGAGACAAATATAATTTTTATATGTGGATTTTTTTGTGGAATGTTCAGGAATTTTAATTAGCTTGACAAATGACTTTTGGTTGCTATACACAACCCACAAGGACATAATTATTGCTATCCTGAGGTCAGTCAACTGGTCCATCCAGCCCAGAATCCAGTCTCTGAAGATGGCCAGTTTCTAGTGGATCAGATGACTTTTTTAAAAAAAAGAAAAGAAAAAAGAGCCATTTTAGAGTAATATGTGGTGTCTGACTTTCATTCTGTACTTCAAAACGTCAGAGGATAAGAGATGCCTGAAAAATGAAATTGCACTCCCAGTCAGTCAAAATGTTCTGATCTTCAGTTAATTTATCTAATTGCTTTTTTCTGAACCCAATTATCCTATTGACTTTTGTAACATCTCAGGGCCATGAGTTCCACAGGTTACCCTGTTAACTGCATGAATGAATCCTTTCTTTTTATCTGTTTTCAATCTGCTGCCTAACAACATTGTGTCCCACCATTTTCTAGTGTTACAAAAATAGTAAAGTTATTTCTCCACTTCCTTCATTTTCCCTCATGACTTTGTTTATAACCTGCACTTGTCTTTTCTTTTTAAGCCCTTACACGGTAGAGCTGGAACCATACTATCAGACAGAGAACGAAGATGAAAGTCCTTTCATCTGCTCTCAGCCTCGAGAGAATGGAATGCGTTACTGCCGCAGTATCCCAACACGGAGGGAAGAAGGCCTCGAATGTACCCTGGACTATTACTCGTACAATTACACCACTAACACCTCTTGTGTCAACTGGAACCAGTATTATACAAACTGTTCAGCTGGGGAGCACAACCCTTTCAAAGGAGCAATCAATTTTGATAACATAGGATATGCATGGATTGCAATATTTCAGGTGAACACAAGTGACTAGACAGTCATCACTATCACTCTACCAAGTAGGCTTCCATATGGAAAGCTAGATCAAAGTTTATTGTTGTCCCCAAATAACTAATTTAAGTCAGAGGAAGAATGAGTTAGTGGTTAAGGAAGTTTTTGAGAAACAGCAGTTGACTGTTCTTCCCCCCGTGGCCGTATCATAAGTATAGGATGCATAGGTACAGGATGTATGTGAAATACTTTGCCCCAGCCTCAGTATCTGAGGTTGTATCAATGTATTGCCATTTCTAAGCCTTTATCTTTCTAGCTCAGACACATGATATATAAGGTAAAGGTATCCCTTGACATTTAAGTCCAGTCGTGACTAACTCTTAAGGCTGAGCTACATTACAGGCAGAGGCTCTGCCGCTGCCTCTGCCTCTGCCTACGTGCTTGGAGCGGGGGAGTGTCTTCCCGCCTGTTGTCCCTCCTGTTGTCCCACCTTCTTAAGAAGGTGATTGGAGGTAGTTCTGATTGGCATGCAGCCACTCTCCCCCCCTCTCCTACGATTGGTAGGCTGCAGTAGCTCCGCGAACTGCCCCCTAGCTCTGCGAACACGCCCCCTCAAAAGTAGGATTCCAGCTTGAGGTACGTGCCGGCAGTGCAGAGGTTGTAGCGGCTCTGCTTGCTTCAAAAATGATGTCAGAAGCTCCGCGACGCGTGTAATGTAGCTCAGCCTTCAGGTTGAAGTGCTCGTCCACGTTACGAAGTTGAAGAGCCAGCACTGTCCGAAGATGCTTCTGTGGTCATGTGGCTGGCATGACTCTCCTTGCCGCAGCACGTAGCATGCAGCTGGACATGGAACGCTGTTCCATGATAAATATGATATGATAAAATGATAATACCATTGGAGCATCTTCTTGGGTTCACACAACAGCATGCCTGTACTCCCTAACCTTGATGGCCCTGCATACATCAAGACAAGCAAACCAGTGACTCTCTTTCTTCTTTTGCTCTATCACAGGTCATCACCCTGGAGGGCTGGGTAGATATCATGTACTTCGTCATGGATGCCCATTCCTTCTACAACTTCATCTATTTCATTCTCCTGATCATTGTGAGTTATCTCTCCCGTCCCGTCTTAGTGGCAGCTAGAGCCATTACACTCAGGTGCCCTAGAGAAAGAGAGACAGTGAGGAACAGGAAAGTGCATAGAAGAGGGAGGAAGAACTAGAAAATGGAATTTGAAAGCCCATTCAGGAAAGGAAGTGGTCCAAAACCACAAAAAGAGAGTATTAGCACCCCTGTTAGACGGCAGTGACTTTGTTCCAGTTAGAGATGGGGAATGCTCATTTCTTCAGTTACAGTAATTTCTTCCCTATTCCTTTTCAAATATGTCATGGGACTCATACTCTCCACTTCATTTAAAAAGGAACCCACTACATAGTACATATATCTGACTCTAGGTAAGCGTCAAGCTTAACCTACAGTGGTGACGACAACTGAAGGTCGTTTGATCTCCCTGTTGTTGTTTTGGGATTGTTGTGGGGGATTGTTGGTTCTTATATGTCAACAAAGGCAGTTGACAAGAATAAAATGGCCAATGTTATTGGCCGTTGTACAAATCAATGGTTAGGCCACATCTGGAGTATTGCGTCCAATTCTGGTCGGCCGCATCTCCAAAAGGATATAGTGGAACTGGAAAAGGTGTAGAAGAGAGCGACCAAAATGATTAGTGGGCTGGGGCCCAAAATGATTAGTGGGTTCCTTATGAGGAAAGGCTACAGCGTTTGGGGCTCTTCAGTCTAGAAAAAAGGCGCCTGAGGGGGGACATGATTGAGACATATAAAATTATGCATGGGACAGAGAGAGTGGATAGAGAGAAGTTCTTTCCCTCTTGCACAACACTAGAACTAGGGGACATCCACTAAAATTGAGTGGGGGGAGAATTAGAACAGACAAAAGAAAATATTTCTTCACCCAGCATGTAATTAATCTGTGGAACTCCTTGCCACAGAATGTGGTGATGGCACCTGACCTAGATGCCTTTAAAAGGGGGATTGGACAGATACATGGAGGAAAAGTCCATCACAGGTTACAAGCCATGATGGGGATAAGCAACCTCCTGGGTTTAGTAATAGGCTACTTCTGAATGCCAGCTGCAAGGAAGTAGCGACAGGATACAGGTATCTTGTATGCTTGCTGAGGCTTCTGGTGGGCCGCTGTGAGATACAGGAAGCTGGACTAGATGAGCCTTTGGCCTGATCCAGCAGGGCTGTGTTCTTATGACAAGAAATAAAGTTGTGGTAGCATCAGGCAACTCTTACAATTGCCTTATTCTTGAATCACTTAAATTTCATCTCCCTCCCTCCCCACCCTGATGTATGCCAAGATCATAGATACCATGTATGTGGGGAAAAGGGGACAATTGTAAAGGTAGCTAGCACATTTGTCAAATGGATTCCAGTGGGAGAGATTTAAGCACGATTAACTGTCATGTTAGCCTCAATGGAATGTGAAAGTGTCTAAATGCCCAATGTATGCTGCTGGATGCTATGATGCTGCTGGAACTCGCGTTCTGGTGGCGCAGAATGCATTACAGGTTGCGAAAGGTGACCTGCCATTCCGTGCAGTCAGGCTGCTGCTGCTAGTGGTAAACGGCCATGGACACATGCCAGCAGCATCCGAAGAGGCCCCAGTGTCAGTCAGTTGGCGCAGGAGGTGGGCAGAATGGGGTGGGGAGGAACAACAATGGGGCAGAAACCAAGGGAGGGACAGGGTGTGTCAAAGCTAGGAAGGAGGTGATATCGGCGGCGGCGGCAGCGCCATCTTCCCAGGTTCACTTGGACTTACGCCAGCAAAATCACTGGCACAGATCTGAATACACTCATCATGGAAGCGAAGGCTTACCCCCAGGCAAGGGAACAAAATGTCCCCTTACCCAGTGGAGACCTCCAGGACTGCCCCCCCCCCCACTGGATACAGCATGTGCTCTAGTGGTGAGGCTAGATCAGTGGGGGGGGGGAGTTAAGATTGGGCTGCAACTGTGGCTATACAATGTTGTATGTAAATAATCTTCACTTGCTATTACAGCAGTTAGCCCACTTGCACAATAGTCATTTAAACGTTTATTAATCCTGAAACAACTGGTTCCATCCTGACCAGAAAGAGAGCAAATTGTTCTTGAGGATTGCAAACACACTGTGAGTACAAACTGTCTGCCATAAGATCATCCAGGTTTCCTGAAGTTCATATAGATACCTAATAATTAGATAGCTTGTGGAGCATCAGAGAACACAGTAACAATTTGTACTCTTAAATCAGTGGGTGGAAAATTGTAGTCTGTAGGTGATAAGAAATTTAATCAGTTTACCATGTTCCAAGTCCTCCGTATCCTTCAAAGTCTGTTCTCAGGAAGCAAAGTTCTATAAGTCTACCAGTGGAAAAAATGCCAGTATCCAGAATATGGTTAAAGTCCTTGGATCTGCTTCGTTCATTGCCACAGTATTCTACAACTGGAGTATATAGCCATGTTGAGTTGGGTCAAATGCAGAAAGAGCAAACTCATACATGACCGGACACGAGTGAAAACAGAAGACAACACGACAGCAACCATTATAACTATATACAGTATAAAGCAGCTATTGAGATGTTCAAATCGTACCATGTTTTCTGGATTAAGGTCTTACTTATAGCAGAGTAATCAGTCAAGTGAACGTGTTGGCCCTGCAATCAAAACTCAGTAGCATAGTCTTAAGGAAGTCAATAGTTATCATAGTTATAACAGTATCATAGTTAAACAGAGAGACTAGGAGCCTCACAGGCAACTAACAGCGCAATCCTGCGCACAGGAACGGGGATGGAATGAATGTTCCATTGCCAGAAGTTGTCGCAAAAGGCATGTTTGCGACGACTCATGAGTAAGGGAGGCCGGTGCAAGGCCGGTCGCCCTCATTCCGTTGCCGGGATGAACATGCATGACCATCCCCTTCCCGAGTAGACCTCCAGGCCGCGCTGATGGGGATAGGATCCGGTGGGCGTCCCTGCGCCGCTGGCCGGATCTCTACGGTGTATTGCGCTGCCCGTTATGAAAAACTGAACCCCTCTATTCCTCCTCAATGCTATTTCATTCAGGTCCATAGCGTGCTACCCAGGGCATACAGAAAGAAGGCAACGAAAAGGAAGGTGTATCAGCATTTTCCTACTGCTGAGATAGCATGCTTGCATAGAGTTTCTGTAGGTTTAAGGTAGCCAGGAGAGAAGGAGAAAAGACTTGTTATTGGCTGCTTTTCAGAGCATTCACACTGAATAATGTTTATGATCTACTAAAAATGCAGCCTAATGAAAAGCCTGTTTCGGAGTAAAATATCAAATCTTTGGCTGCAGACAGCTGCTGTTGTTGGGTAGCAGCATCTCTGCAATTCCAGTTAACAAAGAGATCTGTGCACAAAACTCTCAGCCCCTCTACAAGGCAAGAATCTGTCATGAAAAGGTTTCAAGTGAATACATGCAAATGCTGCTTAATTGTGATAATTGCAAGCACTGACTGCCGAGAAGCAAAAATTAGAGAAACCTTTTTAAGTCAAAATAAATGTCTCTTCGACTTTGAACTGTGATGTCATCTGTGGAGCTGAGGAGTGGGAGTCCCTGAGGTGAAGATGCTTGAGAGTTTTTGACATGAAAGAAAAGTGGGACAGGGAATATCCGTCCCTGTGTGACTCACAGATAAAGTGACGAAAACAGCTCTTTTCTCTGAATTACGTTGTAACTAAATTTCATTTTCAGATAAGGCCAAACTTCATTGTAAGCCACTTTCTATGTTATTATAGTATTAAGACACAGGTCCTCTTAAGGACCAAACTGCACATGATGTTAAGCCCACTAGCAAGTTTGACTGGCTTGTCTTTAACTGAGAAAACAGCAACCAAACTGGGACCACAGAAGAGGATGGAGAGCAGTCAGAGGAGTTTCTTCGGTGGAGGTGGTACTGTAAATTGCACCCCATCCTAGTCCCCGTTTACAACCTGGAACGAGCCCCCTCGCCATCGGAGCCATTCAGTGCGGCGAAGGCAATGGGCAGGGAGTGTCCAGGTTGTAAACGGGGACTAGGACGGGACGAAACTTACAGTACCACCCCCACCGTAGAAATGCCTGTGGGAGAGCTTTAACCCTAGCCTTACCATAGTCCCAATCCAAATCCCATTTGTGCACTGTTTAACAGGAGAGAAAAGCTCCCATCGGCCAATAGCAGCTTCCACATGGAATAACAGCTGCAAGCCTTTACAGTCGAGATAAGATCATGAGGTATAGGCTAGGGGCCCCCACCATGGTGCCAGTTTACAAGGGAGTCCAGCTGCTACTTTCCGAAGCAAAAGTTAAGCCTGTCAGCAGTAGTGACTGGTTTAACATAATCTGTAGTTTGGCCCATAGACACAGGGAATGCAGGTTGCCTTTGCGTACAAATCGCACCTGTTGGTAATCTCCACAAGAAACAAATTCTGTGCCATGTGATCTTCTCTCTACCTTTGTATAGTTATTTTTTCAGTACACTTATACTCTGCCTTTGTTCTATCATAAAACTCAGGACAGCATACATAAGGTAACCTCCTATCCAGGCACAGACCAGACACAGACCTACTTAGCATCAGCAAGGTGCTTGCATCATATGTCTGCCTTCAAACTATGTTCTGAGACTAACAGTTAAGCAGGTTGGTGTAGAATGTTTGAATTGTGCCATGAAGAAATGATACCTGCAAGTGAGGAACCAATTTTGAGTCTTGAGGTTGTTTTTGAAAATAAATTGTTTGTAATAACCTCCTACTCTTAGGCTGCAATCTGACTATACAGTAGGGCCCCAGTATCCGCAGGGGATAGGTTCCTGCCCCCTCCGCGAATACAGGGAACCCGTGGATAGGGGGAATGCTATTCTGAGCGGGGGGGGGCGTACATCCTCCCCCCCCCCCGCATCTATTACCTTTCCTTTAGCTGATACCACTGGCGCCAGTTCAGGGGGCTTACTGATTCACCCAAAAACTATAAGCAGCAAACTACTTATAGCGACGAAGCAGGCAAACAAGCTTCCTACTTGCTGCGTATAGTGTTTTTGTGAATCAAGAAGCCCCCTGACGTGGCGCCAGCAATATCAGCTAAAGAGAAGAAGCCAGGCAGAAGAGTCTGGCTCAGTTGGGAGAGCTGCTGCCTTCAAAGCCCGAAGACCGGTGAACTTGATAAGTTCGAGACACGCCGCCGGCAAAAAGCTGTGAAAGCCTCCAGGAGGAGAGATAAGAGCTTCCAGCTGCGTCGGTCGAGTGTGGGAGGTGCCAGCCAGCAGAATTGTCAGACTGTAAAAAGGATACCACCTGGAAAGTAGCCATTCATGAAAGATTGGACATTTATATATATTGTAAAAAAAACCAAGAGGAGTTGGCGTAGCTACGCCCCCCCCGAGGTAGGGGCGCCCCCCCGACGCCCCCCCATAAAAATTAGGTTTAGGTTTCATTTTCCTTTTTTTCGAGGTTTTTTTTACTGTTTTCCGGGGCTTTGTAGTGGTAACGGGGCATCTGTGTGTGTGTGTGTCTGCTTTTCCCCCACTTAGCTTGTGTATAGGAGCCTCCAGCGACGACGATCTCCAGCGACGACGATCTCCAGATAGTTCCTCTGCCTGCACCCGGGGGCACGAACTCTGTAAAGCGCCCAGCAGTGCTTTCCACAGTTCACGCAGGCGCAGAACGTCGATTGGAAACATCGTCGTTCTGCGCCTGCGCGAACTGTGGAAAGCACTGCTGGACGCTTTACAGAGTTCGCGGACGGGGCAGACAGAGGAACGTTGCTTCCGATCGTCGCTGGAGGCTCCTATACACAAGCTAAGTGGGGGAAAATCAGACACACACACGCAGAAGCCCCGATACCACTAAAAAGCCCCGGAAAACACTAAAGAAACTAAAAAAAAAAGGGGAAACAAAACCGAAACTTAAGGAGGCCCGCGCCCCCCTAGCCTCAGCGCCCTACGCCCTGGGCCCCCCCGCCCCATATCAGCCGACGCCATTGAGGACAGCCTGCCCATGTACACCGCCTTGGATTAAAGTTGGAGGAGAAATCCAATGACCAAGAAAGGCAGTATATAAATACTGTATAATTATATTATTAAAGGAAAGGTAATGGTCGCGGGGGGGAGGCGGGGGGCCCCATGATCCACAATCCAAGGATAAGTGAATCCGCGGATATGGGGAACCCTGTAATGAGGCTTACTTCTGAGTAGACATGCATAGGATTGGGCTCTTAAAAACACATGCTTCAGACTGATTTCTTGTCTTTTGGACTAATCAGATCACTTCTTCCCTTTTAGGTGGGCTCTTTCTTCATGATAAACCTCTGCTTAGTGGTCATAGCAACTCAGTTTTCAGAGACCAAGCAGCGAGAGAGTCAGCTGATGAAGGAGCAGCGAATCCGCTACCTCTCCAACGCAAGCACTCTGGCTAGTTTTTCAGAGCCAGGGAGCTGCTATGATGAACTTCTCAAATATCTGGTCTACATCCTTCGTAAGGCCAGCAAGCAGTTGGTGGAAGTCTACCGAACGACAGGGGTGAGAATGGGGTTTCTCTCCAGCCCAGGCAGCAAGAACAGTGCAGAGAGACAGCCGTGCAAGCGCCGGCCACGGAAAAGGTCATCGGTACATCATCTCATTCACCACCACCACCATCATCACCACCACTATCACTTGGGCAATGGAAGTCTGCAGGCCCCACGTGCCAGTCCTGAAATCAGTGACGTTGAAACCAGCTCACTTCACAATGGTGCCAACAGGCTCATGCTCCCTCCAACAGCCAATCCTCATGCTGCTTCCAGCAACGCCGAATCTGTTCACAGCATCTACCACGCAGACTGTCACTTTGAGCCAATTCGCTGCAGATCGTCTCTCTCTCAGCCTGGTCTCAGCTTACCAGGACCAGAGGTGCTTCCTAGGACTGCGGTTGGCAGTAAGGTCTACCCTACTGTGCATCCAAGTAGCTCCCATGAACTGTTGAAAGATAAAAGTTTAGGAGAGCCCCCAGTGAACCCTGGGGTTAGCACCTTGATGAACTTGAATATCCCTCCGGGACCATTTAACACCATGCAGAAACTACTGGAGACACAGAGCACTGGTAAGTATTCAGGCTGGGTATTGGCCATCAGATATTTTTGGGAGGAGGGGAGAGCTGCTAACCTTTCCTGCCTGCACTGTTGATGTCCAGTTGGCAAGGGAACACCTATACAATTCAGTTCATAACCAAGGCAAAAGTTGCCAATTTATCGGTAAAAGTCTAGGAGAAACTGATTCATCAGATAATAAGATTTATTTTGAATTTGTTGAGCCTTCTACAATGCAATCCTGCACAAAGTTGGGTCGGCGGAGCGAGCGCTCACTGGCCTAGGGTGTCGCAAAAGTGCCATAAAGCACTTTCGCGGCACCCTTGGAGTAAGCGGCGCTGAGGCCTACGGGTAGCGGGAGGGTGTGGGGAGGGAGGGCCAGGGGTGGCGGGGGAGGGGGCAATTAGCCGACCAGGGAGGGGGAGGGATTATCTGTGGCACACTCCATCAATATCCTAACCCCCTTGCCAGGCCTGGCCTGCCTTACACGGCCTCCCCGGACATGCGCCAGCAAAATAGCTGATGCACATCCGAGGAGGCCCATTGGGGCCACTGGGGCCAACACTGGGGGAAAGGGATGAGCGCCCCTTTCCCCCGAGGTGTGCCCCGACACTGCCAGCCTGGGCTGCATCCTGTGTAGGCGGCCGGCTGTTTAGGCTGGCTGGTGCATCTTTCGCAGGATTGGGCTGCCCTGTCTTCCAACTGAGGTTTCCAAAACTTGCTTTTGACAAACTAGGAAAATGCAAGAAGTAATTAAAGTTTAAAGCCTTATATATAAACATTAAAAAATAAATATATAGATATAAAACAAGTACAGTTTTAAACAAATGCATGTTGGTAGCAGCAGACTATTCCAAAAGCCTCTTAAAATGGAGTACTTGCAGTTATTGGGACGCTGGCATGAAAGGGTCCTGCTTGCACTGACTGAGCATTCAGACTCTAAGCAAGCTTCTCTGGCCTGCCTATGTTTGGGAGAGAGTAAGAGCTGCCTTCATATCTTCTTCAGGCGAATGCCATAGCGAACGCCATAGCCCCGGAACTCTGGAAGTGTCCACTGCCACCTGCTTTGTCACTATATGAACCCTTTAAAATGTTTTCCTTCTTCCCGATGCTCCTCTCAGTATTGTGCCAGTGCAAAGCTACGTTGGGGGCACTTTTGAAAATTAGAACGGCAGCTCCAGCCATGCCGCTGCTCACTTATTGGGTGATGAGCAATGGCGGGAGTGCCCATAGCACACTGCTCAGCAGCCGCTGCTGAGAAGTGTGCTATGGCCACTCCTGCCGTTGCTCATCACCCAGTAAGTTCACCAAGGCCAACTCATATGGGGCCACTGACATAGACAGGGGACAAGCAGAAAGTACTTGCGCAATGCACCATCGGCTGATTTTCACCTTATGTCCAGGTGTTATTAAGAGTGGTGTCACTGGTCTGTAAGCCTCGTATTTAAATGGAGCAGTCTTCCATTGATCTGAGTGGAGCTGTTGTGATGATACTTGTCTAAAAACAATGAAAGAAAGAGAAAGGAAGGGTAGAAAGTGGTTTATTCACATATGCCTGTATGAATATGTAAATACACAAAGCTTTGAAGTTAAATCATGCATGATTTGCAGCTGTTTTTTCCTCCTTGTGTTCATATTCTGCCTTAACAATGAATCATTTGCCAGTGACTGGTCATTCTTTTTTAACTCCTGCAAAAGAAAATTCAGTATAAAATACTTCTTGAACTGCAGTGCTTACAGACCTTTAGGCCACAGTCCTAGGGCTGTAGTCCTACTGAAATCAATAGGGCTTACTTCTGAGTAAACATGCATAACATCTGGGTGTACATTCTATAACAGAGTTGACCAACCTTCCACCATTAGGGCCTCTGCGTTCTTAAGACAGAACCTTGGCAGCTGCAAGTACCTGGTCACCTGCTGGGCTATACAACCATTAAAGATCCAAGAGCATTCATGTTGAAAGGTTGGCCACCCCTGGTCTATACCATGGGAATATTTGTAGAAAGCACCCAATCTGAAAACTGTTTGATAGTTGGTTATACCAGAGGCGTAACAAGGGTGGAGCGAAGGCAAGTAGTTCTTCAAGACTCCGTTACACTGGAGTCAGCAGCCCCTCCCCCTTGCTGTTGGAGCCATTCTGGCAGCAAAGGCAACACGCAGGATACTCCCCTGTTGCTGCTGGAATGGCTCCAACAGCAAGGGGGAGGGGCCGCTGACTCCAGTGTAACGGAGTCTTGAAGAACTACTTGCCTTCGCTCCACCCTTGTTTCACCACTGCCTGCAAATATTTGCGTATTTGGATGTGTGATCCCTTTAATATTTTAACCTGTAACATGTGAACTAGGGTGGGTGTATGGCATCATGGTTGCCACTAGAGAGATACACTTTACTTCTTTGTGAAGTATTTTTGAAGATTGTTGGGTTTGGGTTGTTTAAAGTGCCTTAGGCAAGAGAAGCCTTCTGGACGTTATGGTTTATTTGTCCCTGTAAGCCCTAGGAACATCCTGAAATCAGTGCATGCCCCTGGCGAGGCTAATTAAATTTGCATTAACTTGTCCTGTACTCCTGCAGGCTCAAGGGCTATTGCACAGTGCCCTACATCCTCCCTTCTTTTCTGCTTTAACATCCAACCTGATGATGAGTTTACTGTGTGCTACTTTTGTCATTATGGCTTTTGGATTTTTTCTAATGGATCAACTACTTACTGTTTTTTTAAAAAATGTTTCTGGCCATGCTACAGATCCCGCTAGCCAAAATCTTATGATCTGTACTATATGGGGAGGGGGGGGTCAACCCAGGTAATCTAAGTTTTCCCTGCTGGCTTTAGAATGAGAACAAGATTGTAGCTGGGTCAGGAGTGCACTCTCGAGACAAAGTCCTCATTCCGTAGCAGCCAACACCAATTGGAAACTTCTTTTTTCTTATTGTTGGTGGTGGGAACCATCTGTCAGCTGGGATCAGGCATTGCAAGAAAAGGTTTGAGAATGGTATGTTTAAGGGAAGCTGTTGATGTTGAAGTATCAGCAAACAGCAGGAGCACAAAAGCAGCTTGCTGGCTGTGGTGCTGTCTCTAATTACAACTCCTAATATTCCAGGTGTGAGAGGAGATGATTGCTTTCTCCTTTGCCTTAATGGTCAAAATGTGTAATGGAGCAGTTGTGAACTGGCAGTGGACAGCTGCCGATTGCCCTTTGGATGGGTCAACCTCAAAATTAGGCAGCAGATAATCTCAAAGTTTAAACCTGCATACATTACAATAAATCAGAATATGGAAAGAAGCAATATGCGAGTATATGAGGTTGTTGCTAACATGTAGCCTTACCATCGTCCTTGATTTGGCCAGGACAGTCCTGGAATAGCACCGCCGTCCCGGGCAGAATCGGGCAGCACCCCAATTTGTCCCGGAATTCCCAGCACTTCAAAGGGAACCAAAACTTAGATTCAGTTTCACATTGTAACCAGAAGTCCCTGTGAATCGGATTTTAACTCTATAGAGTCGTTTGTTTGAAGCATCTGCCAGCTCCGCATTCCAGTGCAAATCGAGGCATTTAGCAACACAAAAGGAGTCTCTGGCAGTGGCTTTTGTTTTTTTTAACTACAGCACTTGAAGCTAAACTTGCTTGGCAGGAGCAAATTCTTGCTTGGGGGGAAGGGAAGGAATGTATGTATGAGACTGTGGAGTGGTTCAATCAGAGTGGGAGAAGGTTGTAAAGTCGAGAAATTAGGATGTTTAAATGGTTTGAATTTAGTTGCTGAAAGATAAACGGCTGTGGTTGGGTTAGGGTTACGGGCCGGGAAAGGTACAGCCAGCTCAACATTATTAAAATACAGTATTTTGCCTTTTCCCTGTGCCTCTGAGCATGTGCAGAGTGCCACCACTGTTTTCGTCCCAGCTGGCTGTGTTGTGGCGGCCAGCACTGGCCATCACACACCCCTTGTGATGTCACAGAGGGGGTGTGGCCAGCTGACACGCCCCTTGTGATGGCACAAAGGGGTGTGGCTGGTTGACACGCCCCCTTGTGATGTCACAAAGGGGCGTGGCTGGCTGACACGCCCCCGTGATGTCACTTCCGTCCTGCTTTGGGTTCCGGAAAAAGATGGTAAGGCTACTAACATGGAGAAATTCTAAGGACTGCAAAATTTTGAGGATCTCTCTTAGGACTTTTTTTCTCTTGTCTTGGCACATAGAATTAAGGAGCTGAGATAAATCAGGATCAACCGCACTGCTTCATTCAATTAAATAATAAATGCTTGTGGGGTTTCTCCTTTCCCATCTTCAGAGTACAAAAACTAAAAGGCCGTCTTAAATTGGTCTATCATGAAATCTACAGCATGCTGTGTTGCTCTGAATGGCTGTTGAGTTGCTGATGATGAGAGGTGACAGTTCTGATCTATAGGCCTTGCTCCACAAAGAATTGCTTGACCAGTTATACACCACTGAAACTGTTGAAGAAGAATGTGTCATCAATTAAGTCAGAAAGCATTTTTAACATTTTGAAGATGCATTGTAACCTTCAGGTAGCTTGGATTTTGTAAATCCAGTTTGCTCCTCTTGCAGAGATATTCAAGAAGATGCATAAAAAGATTATATAGTAAACTGTGGACCCCACATGCACAGAGGCAGATTTCACTGTTAAATATAAAATCTACAATGCAGAGTATTCTCATTCTGCTCTTTGTACTGATTTAGATGCAGGTATCTAACGCCTCCCTGAAGCTAAATTGATGGCCAATGATCTCTAGTTATGTGATGAGTAGACAGTTTTCCTGTTCTGGCCTATGGAGAATTTTAAAGGAAAAGCAGAATAGGCCTAATTTTACATAGAGGTGCTTTCAGATGAGACCCAATTTGTATGCATTATAATAGCATCCTTAACTGACTGACTCATGCATCTTTGCTCCCTAGCACAGATTCCCATGGCCCAACTAAATGATACAGTGAATATGTGGCTGCAACCAAAATTATGTTTCATTTTCTTATCCACACACATAATACCTAGTGTGGCATGAATTTAATTTTTTTTTTAATGTGCAAGATGCATAGGCTTATCAGATTTCTTCCCGGGACAGAATGTAGCCCTTTAGGAGAAGGAATGTGGACAGGTGTAGCTTGTTAAACCTTAGACAATTCTAGGCATGTCTACTCAGAAGCAAGCCCCATTGTGTTCAATGGGGCTTGCTTCTGTGTAGACATGCCTAGGATTGTGCTCTAGGATTTAACAAGCTACATCTGCCCACATTCCTTCTCCTAAAGGGCTACATTCTGTCCCGGGAAGAAATCTGGTGAGCCTAAAGATGCATGACATGTATACAGGAGAGCACAGAATATGTGCTCTCCTGTATACAGGAGAGCACAGAACATCTGCCAGGAGAGCACAACCCAGTCCAGTACTGTAACTTAGAAGCCAGACTGATGGTAAAAGGTCTCAGATCCACAGGCCAAGAGGAAGGTCACACTTTTAATCATCAGAGCAATCTGACAATCCCCCCTCCTCAAATACTGGCTTATTAGGCTGGCTTGGATGATATCTTGCCTGCTCTTTGGAAAATCCCGTGAGCGGCTGCACCTTGCATACACAGCACATTTGTGCAGAGGCGCTGCTTTCTCCGCACGGGAATGGCTCCGACAGTGAGGGGGCGGGGCCACCTCCTGCTCGCTCGGTAAAGAGACTAGGACGGAGCGAAACTTACGGCCCCGCCCCTACCGGAGCGATGTCTTTGCATTTGTGACCCTGTGAACAAAAGCCACATCTGGGGACCTTCCTGATTTGGGATGAACAAAGTTATTTGTGTCACAAAAGAAAGGTCTCCAACATTAGCTGTCCTCACAAACTCCATGGCCATCTTCAATCATAGAACCCTGTTAATGAAGCATTTGCCCCCTTGAGCAGCTAGCGCACTCTCGGCAAGGTACATAACAATAGTGGCACCCATTTAGATCCATCAAGCCGCAAAAAAAGGTTTCTTGATGAGCTCACCACACAAAAGATGGGAGAAAAAGATATAAAATGCTAGGTCACCAGACCCTCGTGTCTTTCATCCTTTGCTCATCTGCTTGCCTTGCTGCCACTCTGTTTATGCATTTGACCCACTGGTGTTGCATTAAGCCACCCCCATTCCAGCCACAACCCAAGGACCACTGTACCAAGCCAACCGCCAGGATCAGTAACCCTCTGCTCCCTTCTCCTTTCCCATTGTTCCCTCTTGTCTTCCCTGAGTGTAACTAAAAGCTGCAGTGCAAGCATGGGCCTAGCAATGCTAACCTCCTAGGAAAGCAGCTCCCGCTCTCTTGCCCTGCTTCCCTTCCTTGGGTCAGCTATGGCTACTACCTAGCGGCTGCCCTTGAGCTTGCTTCAGAGCCTTTCCCACCTTTATACCCTGCTTTGGAACAGGAGTGTGGCTTGGTATTGGCATCCTAACCTCGTGACTCCTGCAACACAACACACCCCATCCAGCAGAAATGGGCTAGTGCAGTCAAATTGATAACACAGTGCTTCTATCATCCTCTCTCTCTCTCTCTCTCTCTCTCTCTCTCTGTGTGTGTGTGTGTGTGTGTGTGTGTGTGTGTGTGTGTGTGTGTGTGTGTTAGGATTTTTAGTCTATCTTTACACTGTTTCAGAGGAAGCCTGAGATCATCTCCAGGCCTCCTTTTTCAAGCACACACACCCCAGCCATCACTCCAGCTCCTCAAACAACTGGAATGCCCAGGATGTAGAGGCATCACTAGGGTTTGCGTCACCTGGTGCGAGAGCTTATCGCGTCACTCCAGTAGTTTCAGTATGGTTGGTGTCACCCGGTGCAGTAACTCATGGTGTCACCCCCATTAACTTTATTTTAATGTATACCCCCTGCACCCCCCTGGTGACACCACTGCCAGGATGGGCACCCTCTAAGCTGTTGCAGTTCTAGCTGCCCCACCATAACTGAGTGAAGTGATTTCATGACCCAACAAGGAATTTGCTTCTTGCCTGCTGTAGCCCTTGGTTCAGGCTACAGAGAACCGCAATTCAGCCACAGCCTTGTGCTGCGGCCTGAACCACAGAAACCCTTCTCCATTATTTTCTTTCACTTATTTATTTTCACCACCTTTCTTCCTTTCCCAATACCTCAAAACATTCTAGCCCCAGTTCTCTCCATGGGTAACCCACACCTAATTTCCCTACATCTTTCTCTCCCCCTTCTTTTCCTCCTCCATGCTCATGCCGTCACGTGCCCCTTTTCCTTTTAAAGATTTCCTCTTTCCTCTCGTTCTCTTCTCTGTACGTAGCAAGTGCTTACATGAAGACCTCATTGTATGAATAGCTAAGAAACATGCCATTGCTTTATTTTGATTCCCCTTCCCTATTACTATTAAATTCACCCTCTCCTCACTCGTCATTCCCTGCCAAACCACTGAGCTGTGACATTGGCTTTACTACACAGGGTCCCAGCACACGAGAGCTTTCCCTATGTGTGCATGTTAATACATGTTTAAAAGCACACCTGGTAACACTAGTAGAAGTTACCTTGTGCTGTAACATTACAAATCACTGATTGCTGACTGCAGGGTTAGGGCCGGAAGGAAAACAGAACATTGTGATATTACAACATGAGTTCAGTTATATTATTTTTACCACTACTACTACTACTACTACTACTACTACTACTACTACTACTACTACTACTACTACTACTACTTATCACCATCATCCCTCCTTTCTTCCTTTAGAAAGGCGGCTTACAATATAATAAAACATTGTATATATTGTTTTAAATATTGTTTAAACATTATTATATTGTAAGCCGCCAAGGTGGCTTACAGTATAATAAAAACAAGTCAGTACTGTACAAACACCTTGTAAAAACAGAACAGCAGCAATTAAAACAAAGCCAAGGTCAAAAGCAACAAAGCAGAGAGTGTAGCAGTTCATAAAAATACAGAAAATTCCTGTTGGAAGAGCTTGGTCTTGAACCTCTGACAAAACACTGGCAAGGAGGGAGATGGAATGCATTGTAGATGTTTTGGAAAGGGGGGGGGGAAGACTAGACGCGTAACCTGCTGTTTCGAATAGCTGATGCATGTATAATATAATGTCTAGTTTGTTCGTGAGCGACTGTTTAAGCTATTCCTGAGGGTCCCCTCCGGCTCATTTGATGTGATGTTTCTGCACTTCTCCTTGTCCTCCCACTCCTTGCCCTCTTGGACTTGTGTCCTTCAATTCTCTTCTCGTTAAATTGGGACTGACCTTTCTAGCAACAATGCCTGCAGAAAAGATAAATATTTTTGTGGGAAGCTTTTAAATTGTAAATGCTTTCCAAACAAACAAACAAAAATCTAACCAGTAATCTAGATATCTCTTTCCCCACCCCCTGCCGGCCCCAAGGGGTTTCGTTCAGGGTCAACAGATAGTCGAAATTATGTTTCAATTTTTGCTCTAGCCAAGATATAGACCATTCTACAAACTCAATTTTCTGAGGTGGATTGAGGTGGATGCTCTGTAAGAAACCAGAAGAGGAGCAAAAGTCTTCCTTCACCCCAATATTTCCAGTGTAGGATTCTTGAGCTTTCCTGAGGTAAAAGCTGCATCTAGATAGCGTCATGGTCTGATTGTTGAACTGCTCTGGAAAGTGAATTCTGAAATGTTTGATGATTTAAATGGGGGGTGGTCCTTGTCTTCATTTCAGGTCCTTATCAAAGCTCCTGCAAGATTTCCAGCCAGTGTGGGAAACCCGACAGTACTTGCAATCCGGATAGTTGTCCATACTGCATGAAGACCTTGGCTAATGATCCAGAGCTGACAGACAATGAGACAGGAGAATCCGACAGTGATGGGGTTTATGAATTCACCCAAGATGCTCATTACAGCGATCAGAGGGATCCTCAACGGTGGAAAGCCCGGGGAAGAAATACTTTAAAATGTCTAGCCTTCTGGAGAGTGGTTTGTGAGACATTTCAGAAGATTGTAGATAGCAAGTACTTCGGCCGTGGGATCATGATAGCTATCCTAATCAATACTCTCAGCATGGGAATTGAGTATCATGAGCAGGTAAGTGGAGCCCTGTCTATACTTTAGTAGTTATTGTTAAGACTCTCCCTACTTCACAGAAACCTCAAATGCTGGCCTCATTAGCTCCATCCTGGTTTTGTTCTTCTTACCCCCTTGAGTAGAATTTCATAAGCTGCAACATTGATTAATGTTGACCTCCTACTTCATGCCTTGCTCTGCTTCGCTGTGTTTGTTCTACCTGTTGTTAAATTAAGCTTTGAAGAGCTACAAGGGCAACCACGTTGGCAGGTCTTTGGGAGGGTTTCTTTGTGCACTAGAAATCTGATTGGTGAATGGAGTTCAGTTATACTTGTTGGTTTGGAACTGAATTAAGCAGGGAAGTGTGATTACTTTTTCTGATAGAGTTTATACGATGTTGATGTGATGGGTTTTCGTTTGGTGACTGGGCATCCACAGTAACAGAGTTACAACCAAGATGGCAGTCTAGGCAGAAGTTTCAGTAGCTGAAACTGAGAGTATGTGAGTGAATGATGCCATGTTCACAAACTGCTGTGCTCTTTTTGCATTTTACAGTAATTGTGGTGGATTTCCATAAATTCACCATATGCCACAAGAAGACTATTTGCTTACGTTAATAAATTATTTAGATTTGATCTTGTAATAGCTACCTTGCAACAACATATCATGAAATATGCAAACTGTACCACTGAAATAAGTACTGTAATTGCATACTTGTGTGTGTGTGTGTGTGTGTGTGTGTGTGTGTGTGTGTGTGTGTGTTTAAAAAAAATACAGCCTTTCTTATATCACTTGGAAGATGGTGTCTTCCCGTACTTAGAAATGATTTCGCTCAAGTTTCTCATATCCAAGGGTGGGAGTGGAATCTTCTCTTAGAAGTGTATCTCTGCTGTTAACTGTCAGATTCAGAGACAAGTAATGCAGGTAATATTACCTTTATTACCTTTAACAGGGTAACAAAGGTCAGGTTTTGAAACAGAGTTGGAGGGGGTAGCAGAGGCAGCAGGTACACAGTAGGGTGGATGGCTGGGTTCAGATGGTGGCATTCTGGGAGGCAAGAAGGCACAGGAGCCAATGGGACTACTTGTAGGGATGAGTTGCTCACACTGAGGAGCCAGCTAGACCCGTATTAGCTTGATCACGTGGCCTGGCTGGGCTAATAAGCAGCAGTGTCCTCTCTGGCCATCACCTGGGTTGGCACTACAATGCACAAAAATAAGGCCAGTAAGTTGTTTCTGACAACTGCCCCAGTGGTGTGCAGAGTAAGGGGTCTAGACCTGGCTGTTGGAGGTTCTGGTTTGAGAACCCTTGGCGCCTTACAGTAACAAACAATTGACATGATCACTGGTTACATTCTATGACTGCATGTCCATAGGTCACCGATTTGAGACTTCTGATGTACTCTGATTTCCATAGTACCATATCAATGCTGTTCTTATTCTGGAACAAATTCCAGAGGTTTGGACAAATTCATGGAGGAAAAGACCATCACAGGTTACAAGCCATAAGCAACCTCCTGGTTTTTTAGAAGTGGGTTTTCTCTGTGCCAGGTGCAAGGGAGTGGCGACTGGACACAGGTATCTTGTTGTCTTGTGTGCTTCCTGAGGCATCTGGTGGGGCCACTGTGTGACACAGGAAGCTGGACTAGATGGGCTTTTGGCCTGATCCAGCAGGGCTCTTCTTATGTTCTTATGTTCTTATTCAAATGATAAATTAATGGCTTTAGCATCCAGTTCTGTCAGTGCTGACATGTTTTGCAAGTATCAGATGATTTACTCTCCCCCCCCCCCATTTCTCTGTGCGGAGTCCTAAATTAACAACAATTGCATTTAATTTTAAAGGCTGATGGAAATGTAAACATTACTGGTACTTTTTGAAGATAGTGAAATAAGGATTCATGAGATAGTTATTGCTATTACCCTGGTGTGTTGTCTTCATAAAGAACTCTTGTGTCTTGAGAGTACATCTGCTATCATCCTCTCTGATCCAGCAAGAGAGGTGGTCTACATGTAGAAGCAGGCTAGATGTGAATCTGCTGCATTCATGCCATCATGCTCATTGGACCTCATTGAAGTGCCTGGGTTCAGCTATGAAGCTCCTTGTTGTTCCACGCAACTAGTTGCTCACACCTGGAGCTGAATTTGGGCCACTGACAGACTCTAGAAGGTAAGAATCTTTTGTTTTTGGAAGTTAAAGCCTGGAAAAAAAATCTGTCTGTGGGCCATTTCACACATATTATGCAGCAGAAATCCAACTCAACAGTGAGTTTTAGCCAGTCCTGACTTCGGAAGCATGCACTAGGAAGCACAAATGTGCCAAGTATGTATTTTACATTTTCAGGTGTACAAGCACGTTAAGGTAAAGGTATCCCGTGCTCGAAAGCCAGTCATGTCCAACTCTAGGGTGCGGTGCTCATCTCTGTTTCTAAAGACCGAAGAGCCAGCACTGTCCGAAGATGCTTCCGTGGTCATGTGGCCGGCATGACTAATAGAATGCTGTTTCTCTACTTGCAATTTCTTGCTTTCAAACTACTAGGTTTGCAGGAACTGGGACAGGAGACGGGAGCTCACTCTGTCACGTTGCACTCAGGTCTCAAACTGCTATCCCACTGACTTTCCGGTCTCTTTCCAGTTCAGCGTCTTAACCACTAAACCACCGCGCCCCCTACAAGAACATTAGGTGTATTCTAAAAACTAATGTGTGAAACAGTTCAGAGGGGCAAAGTACTGTACTGTTATAGAGGTGTGTAATTTAACCCAGATGTTTGTGTTTTTCTTTAATGAAAAACCTTTCATTTTCATTGTCTTGAGGGGCTTGGAATTCAGACAGAGGTCAGGGGGGGGGAAGAATGTTTATCCCTTTGGCCAAGTATCCCCCCCCCCCACAAAACATGACACAGATCTTGGAAGAAATCAGGACCATGATTTATTGAAAGCTTCAATGCCAGGCAGCAATTCATAGAATGCAGCGAGTCCTGACTATACTCCACCCCTCCTTAGTGCAGGCACCTAACTAGGAGGAGATAGCTTACCTGTTGAAGTCCTATATTTGGCAAATTGCCCTGGCTCAGAATTTTGGGTCTCCTCCTCATAGCTCCTCCTTCATGGATCATTGCCTTGTCGTGGCGAAGGGGCTTGCGTAACTCAATGAAGCCATGAGCTATGCCGTGCAGGGACACCCAAGACGGACAGGTCGTAGCAGAGAGTTCTGACTAAAAGTGATCCACTGGAGAAGGAAATGGCAACCCACTCCAGTAACCTTGCCAAGAAAATCCCATGAACAGTACCAAAAGGCTAAAAGATATGTTTAGAAGATGAGCCCCTCAGGTCGGAAGGTGTCCAATATGCTACTGAGGAAGAGCGGAGGACTATTCCAAGTAGACCCAGAAAGAGTGAAGCGGCTGGGCCAAAGCCAATAGGACGTCCAGCTGTGGATGTGTCTGAGGTTGAAAGGAAAATCCAATGCTGCAAGGAGCAATACTGCTTAGGAACATGGAATGTGAGGTCTATGAATCAAGGCAAGCTGGATGTGGTCAAAAATGAGATGATAAGATTGAACATTGACATCTTGGGAATCAGCGAACTAAAATGGACGGGCATGGGCGAATTTAAGTCAGGTGACCATCATATCTACTACTGTGGGCATGAATCCCTTAGAAGAAATGGAGTAGCTCTCATAGTCAATAAAAGAGTGGGAAAGGCAGTACTGGGGTGCAACCTCAAAAACGACAGAATGATTTCAGTTCGAATCCAAGGCAAACCATTCAACATTACAGTAATCCAAGTGTATGCCCCAACCACTGATGCCGAAGAAGATGAAGTTGACCGGTTCTATGAAGACCTACAACACCTTCTAGAACTAGCACCCAAAAAAGATGTCCTTTACATCATAGGAGACTGGAATGCTAAAGTAGGGAATCAAGAAATAAACGGAACAACAGGCAAGTTTGGCCTTGGAGTGCAAAATGAAGCAGGGCAAAGGCTAACGGAGTTCTGTCAAGAGAACACGCTGGTCATAGCAAACACTCTTTTCCAACAACACAAGAGGCGACTCTACACATGGACATCACCAGATGGTCAATACCGAAACCAGATAGATTATGTGCTTTGCAGCCAAAGATGGAGAAGCTCTATACAATCAGTAAAAACAAGACCTGGAGCTGACTGTGGCTCAGATCATGAGCTTCTTATTGCAAAATTCAGACTTAAACTGAAGAATGTAGGGAACACCACTAGACCAGTCAGATATGACCTAAACCATATCCCTTATGAGTATACAGTGGAGGTGAAGAATAGATTTAGGGCATTAGACCTGGTAGACAGAGTGCCTGAAGAACTATGGACAGAAGTTCGTAACATTGTACAGGAGGCAGCAACTAAAACCATCCCAAAGAAAAAGAAATGCAAGAAAGCAAAGTGGCTGTCAGATGAGGCTTTACAAATAGCTGTGGAAAGAAGGAATGCAAAAAGCAAGGGTGAAAGGGAAAGATATAAACAACTGAATGCAGAGTTCCAGAGAATAGCAAGGAGAGATAAGAAGGCCTTCTTAAATGAACAATGCAAGGAAATCGAGGAAAACAACAGAATGGGGAGGACTAGAGATCTCTTCAAGAAAATTGGAGATATCAAGGGAACGTTTTGTGCAAAGATGGGCATGATAAAGGACAAAAAAGGCAAGGACCTAACAGAAGCAGAAGAGATTAAGAAGAGATGGCAAGAATACACAGAAGAACTATACAAGAAAGATCTGAATGTTCCTGATGACCACACTGGTGTGGTCACTGACCCAGAGCCGGACATCCTAGAGAGTGAAGTCAAGTGGGCCTTAGGTAGCATCACTAACAACAAAGCTAGTGGAGATGATAATATCCCAGCTGAGCTACTTAAAATCCTAAATGATGATGCTGTGAAAGCGCTGCACTCAATATGCCAACAAATTTGGAAAACTCAGCAGTGGCCAAAGGATTGGAAAAGGTCAGTTTACGTTCCAATTCCAAAGAAGGGCAGTGCCAAAGAGTGCTCAAACTACCGCACAATTGCACTCATTTCACATGCTAGCAAGGTTATGCTCAAAATCCTACAAGCTAGGCTTCAGCAGTACGTGGACCGAGAACTACCGGACGTACAAGCTGGGTTTCGAAGAGGCAGAGGAACTAGAGATCAAATTGCCAACATGCGGTGGATCATGGAGAAAGCACGAGAGTTCCAAAAAAACACCTACTTCTGCTTCATTGACTACACAAAAGCCTTTGATTGTGTGGATCACAACAAACTGTGGCAAATTCTTAAAGAGATGGGGGTACCAGACCACCTTACCTGTCTCCTGAGAAACCTGTATGCGGGTCAAGAAGCAACAGTTCGAACCGGCCATGGAACAACTGATTGGTTCAAAATTGGGAAGGGAGTACGGCAAGGCTGTATATTGTCACCCTGCTTATTTAACTTATATGCAGAGTACATTATGAGAAATGCAGGGCTGAATGAATCACAAGCCGGAATCAAGATTGCCGGGAGAAATATCAACAACCTCAGATATGCAGACGATACCACCCTAATGGCAGAAAGTGAAGAAGAACTAAAGAGCCTCTTGATGAGAGTGAAAGAGGAGAGTGCAAAAGTTGGCTTGAAACTCAACATTAATAAAACTAAGATCATGGCATCTGGGCCCATCAATTCCTGGCAAATAGAAGGGGCAGAAATGGAAGCAGTAACAGATTTTACTTTTCTGGGCTCCAAGATCACTGCAGACGGAGACAGCAGCCATGAAATTAAAAGACGCTTACTCCTTGGAAGGAAAGCTATGGTAAACTTAGACAGCATAATAAAAAGCAGAGATATCACCATGCCAACAAAAGTTCGTATAGTCAGGGCGATGGTGTTCCCAGTAGCAATGTATGGTTGCGAGAGTTGGACCATAAGGAAGGCTGAGCGCCGAAGAATAGATGCTTTTGAACTGTGGTGCTGGAGAAGACTCCTGAGAGTCCCTTGGACTGCTAGGAGATCAAATCAGTCAATTCTAAATGAAATCAAGCCTGACTGTTCCCTGGAAGGACAGGTACTAAGGCTGAAACTCAAATATTTTGGCCACCTAATGCGAAGAGAGGACTCTCTGGAGAAGACTCTGATGCTGGGAAAAATTGAAGGCAAAAGGAGAAGGGGAAGGCCAAGGATGAGATGGTTAGACAGCATCACCGATGCAACAAACATGAAAATGAGCGAACTCAGGAAGATAGTGGAGGACAGGAAGGCCTGGCGGGATATGGTTCATGGGATCACGAAGGGTCGGACACGACTTAACGACTGAACAACAACAACAACCTCATAGCTCACCCAGTTTCCTTACAGTCAAGCCCTGTAAAGGGAGACAAGGAAGCTGAATTGCTCTACCTACCTCAAGCCGGATAACTTCTAAGGTAGGAGATCCAGTTCAAGCCTGGGGGGCCAACAAGCTTGCATCCCTGATTTGGGTAGCCTCTGGGAATCAGTTCTGGTTTTGCTCCAACTCTTGCTTGCCTGAAGGCAGACATCTGATCCCTAATCCTCCTCCCTGTCCCACACTATCCTGCCAGCTATGGCCAACCTGGCTAAAACCCTAAGATCAGTCTGGGGTAGGTAAAGAACACACACACTGGCCCATCTGGAGAGGAGCAAAAAATTCCTACCAGGCCTCACATGCTGGCTAGCTAATCTCAGGTTGTTACTTACTGGGCGGGTGGGTAGGTTTGAATGGGACCCAATGGGTCTACTTGAATGTGCGCCAGTTATTTTGCTGGCGCACATTCAAGCCAGCCATGTAACGCTGGCCAGGCGCAGAAAAGGGGATAGGATATGGCAGAGGAGGCCTTCAATGATCCCTCCCCCAGCCCAGGCCTGGTTGACCAATCCCACCCACCCCCAGAACGCCCCGTTCCGCCCTCCCCACGCCTCTCCGCCACCTGGCAGGGAACTCACCTTCCCCGGCAGGCGCAGCTCCAGTTCTGGGCTGGGGAGAGTGGTGCTGGCGCCGCTTACTCCCAAGGTGCCGCAAATGTGCTTTACAGCACGTTCGCAACACCCTACACCGGTGGAGCAATTGCTCCGCCGGTCTAAGTTTAGACAGGATTGCGCTGTAAGTTACTTGCATCTGCATGCAATGTGTAGTTTGTTCCTAAATTGCTTGGCTCCAGCCAGTCATAGCTTGTTGGAGCGTTTGCCTTTTAAATCATTCCTGCCTGATCAGTGGCATTTTCACAAAAATTCTCCAGCTGCAAGCCTATGCACACTTACTTGAGACTGGAGCAAATTTCATCAAACATATTGAGACCTGCTTCCAATTAAACTTGCATAAGATCAGGTTGCCCTTCCAGTAGGCTTCTTTTTCAGCCTCTCTCTTATTTGTATAGTTATTTTCTGTTGAGTGTAGTTGCATCAACTCTCATTTTGTAGCTCCCAGTGTAAGAGATGCAAGCTAAATTCTGCAGGTGTAATTGCAGCAGTGGCGTTCCTACACTGGTGCGGGGTGGTGGTGGTGGTGCGGACCGCACCATGTGACATCCTCGGGGGGTGACATCACTATTGGCCAAAATTGTAAAAACCTTTGTCTTTATGAATGTTATAGAATGCAGTGAAACAAACCGTTTCGAAATATCTGCATCTTATCAAATGTTATGACCAAATAACCGGAAACAGAAAACACAACTTCCTTGTGTAACAAAAAGTGGATTTCCTTAACTCAGAACAGACCAATGAGACTGATTGTTCTGAGAGCCGAGTTGGTTACTGTTACTGTTACCTGTACTGTTGTTATATATTAAAAAAAATAAAGCTAATGATCTCATATTGGGTGACACAAACCCTTGTGATGCCTCTGTTTAGGCTACGAACATACATTAGGCTGTGCATATAATATTGTAAATTTAAAGGTGTAATTTTTATTAAGCGGGAGGTGGGGCAATGGCATGGGGGCAGGGCGATGATGCATTTCCTCACCCACTGCATGGGAGAAGGTTCATCATGGGGGTGACGCCCTGACCTCCCGCACCAGGTGATGCAAGCTCTAGGAATGCCCCTGAATTGCAGATTCCAGTGTCATCCCGCAGTATGAATGCATCACTGGCTATGCATTGTGGAGGCTAAGGCCCATTTGGTGTGCTAAATGTGTCCCTTCAAGCCATCATGTTTTCTGAAATCTGAATGCAGTGCGTCTGATTAACCTTTGTTTTCATTGAGTCTTAAATAGAGAGGCGCTCTTGGGTCCTACAGGTAGGATCCATCACATGCAGGTTGACCTTCATTTGCTAACCTTATTCAGCATATGTCTCCCTAGCCAAAAGAAGGATTGACTGATTGCTTTTTAAATTCATCATTCTTTTAATAGTAATACGAAGTAGAACATTTCTTTGGAGCCCTGGGGGAAACTAGAGAACTTGATGCAAAGTTCACATTTTTGATCGTTTAAAGCAGAGATGGAAATGTCATTTCTGTACGTCTCCACTGTTTCTGTGTAAGATGGGGAGGCAAACTTAACTGCTCTCCTGCCCTTCAGTCCCATTATTTCGCCTTCAACACCAGAAAACGTAGCAGCGGCATGCAAGAGAAGGGATCATGATACTGTCTGAGGTACTTTCCTGATGAGAACATCTGGGATCTTCAGCTACACCCACAGGAAGGAAGCTTGATGAGAAATGCTTCTGGTAGGGGAAAGGCTTTCAGCTTCAGTGCCCTTAGGAATGTGGGCAAAGGATGATTAATTGGTGGGCCCAGATGAGCTGCAAATTAGTGTGAAGATGAGCCATAGGTGGAAGAATCTGAAAGGTGATAGGTACGTATGTTATGGGCTTAAAGTGTAATATCTTCTCAAAAAATACCAGTCTAGAGAATCTCATGTCCCAGTTTTTTCCAGGCTGTTGGAGTGAGTGGTGAATATTGAATCCTGTTTTTATTAATTCATCTGATTAAAGTGGCAGTAGAGAATAAGGAGATGTTTTTCTGTACACTCCTGAGGCTTAGAGTTTGCAGTTTCATAATCTGACAGTTATGAGATAGGGAATTGGAGCTGACAATTTATGGCCCTGGTCTTTCTACTGAGATTATAAATGGGGAATGTGACCTTTTTTCCCCAAATTTAAGAGCAAACAAATCAAATTTATCAAATGTATATTCATTGCTGGGGTATTTTAAAAGGTCTTACGAGCACTTGACTTCATTAGTTTTTGTATTAGGTTCTCTTGCATATTTAATGTAAATTTATGGCATGGCCATTTCCACACACTGAACCTTGGTTTTGTCAGTTGTACTAAGCCAAAGAATATAGTATCAAGAACATTGTTGATATTGCCCTACTAAACAGTAGAAACAAAGTGGGACAGACTACTGGCAGAACTGCAGTAACATAAATGAACAGCTTGTTTTCCAGCTGACCTGTTTGGTCCACCTGTCCCTCTTTTTGCACTGATTCCTGGTGTGAGGACTGGGATTTGCATCACCAGACACAAGAAATTACAACAATGGGCATGGCTCCCTACAACAGATATACAGTAGGGCCCCCATATCTGTGGGGCATATGTTCCAGGCCCCCCTGCAGATACGTGAAAACCACAGATAGGGGCAAATGCCCCCTCTGCGGTTTTCTGAGGGCCCCCGTGTGCACGCTCATGCGACCCTCCCAGGCTCTTACTTTTATCGCAGCAACATTGGTTTCTTCCTTAAACAAGCATGAAAAGCAGTAGGAAGTGCTTCTGTTAACCTTGCTGAGCCTCTCTAGCACTTAGTCTCGCTGTACTTGCCTGCAATAAGCAGCAGGAGGCTGATTATCGCGTTTGTTTAAGGAAGAAACCAACGTTGCTGCAATAAAAGTAAGAGCCGCCGTAGGGGACCATCCGCCCTGTATCATGGAGTACATCTTATTGTACGGTGGGGGCTGTAGATGTTAGGATGCTGCGAGACATTGGGCTGAAACTATTGCAATACAAGGCAGATATGGCTGTTATGGATGCATGTTCCAGGAAGGAAGCAGCCTGGCCACCAAAGCGGAAAGTCAGGGTTGGGAGACTACAGGGGGCTTGTTTTGCGTAGCAAGGACAGGAACCTGGAAAAATGACAGGCTTGTCCTGCACTGATAGACTTCTCCAGGAATTTGTCTAATTCCTTTTGAAACCCATCTAGGTTAATGGCCATCATCGCCTCAATACACCACATCAGTATTGACTGAGAATAGAAGACCAACGGCCTATTTCTACGGGCTATGGCCGCCGGCACTGTTGCTGCAGTGCAGGGTGTCACAAACATGCCATAAGGCACGTTTTGACACGGAGGCGGCGCTGGCAGGAAGGCCTGTGCCATCCTGCTGACACCATATCCAGGCCCCGGGTGCACCGGAGCAGGTAAGGCCGCTCTGAGCGGTGTTGGGTGGAGGGGGAGGCAATTTGCCCTGGGAGGGGGTGGGACCAGCCACCGTGGTGGATGCCGTATCCTTTCCTGCCTCCCAGGCCTCCAGCCCTGACATGGGGCTGCTCGGTCATATGTCAGCTAAAGAGCTGCCGTAGAACCAAGTAGCCCCATTGCACAGGCTGGGGGTTTACCCGGGGTGAGTGGGCAAATGCCCGCTTACCCCAAGTAGACCTTCAGCCATGACCTTCTCTGGACAGGATTCAGCGTGGGCCGCGCAGGAGGATAGAACTGGGCTGCAAGTAGAATAACAAACACAAACGTGTTTAGTGCAGGAGGACAGTAACTAATGTTTGTCGGGTTTGCATGCAGAGATCAGAGGTACTTTTAGCATTGAGCAAGACTGTAACCATGGCTCCTCCAACATTTCTCTAATTCCCTTGCCCACTCACCTCCCCTGTTCACTATAACCAGCAGGGCTCTAACTTTGCCCAACAATAGAGAATAACACGCAAAAAAACTGATGGAAGAACTGGGTAGGAAGAGGAGTGTTTGCAACCTTGCTCAGGCCCTGGGAGCATTAAAGGGTGTAGTTGCCATCTCCCAGAGGAGCCCTTAAGGGTAATTCAAAATTTTAGGTATGTGAGAAGCAAGGCTCATGGGCAGCCAAGTGCAGTTTTTATTTTCCAGGACAAGGCTTGCACATTAATTGTGAATCAGTGTCATTAATGAGTCATTCTCATGAACATCATGTTAAAAAATATTTTTTAAAAAATGGGAAGTCTTAGCTCATTCATTTTTAGAAAGACCAGCTCTTCCTTAGAAAGAAGCAGCTGTCATAATTACTTAAAGCAGCATATAAACCACCATCAACCATATTTCCATAATAAGGAGAAATGGGTTGTTTCTAATAGAAATAAGTAGCACATTTTCCTCTTCCCCAGCCCCATTACAGATTTCTTTCTTTCCACTTTCCTGCTTTTATAGTGGGTATGGATTTGACAGTCTAATCCTAACTAAATCCCCCCTGTGCGCACTGCATCCTGTGGGGGGGGGCAGTCGCGGGGGCCTCCTCGAGATAAGGGAACTTTTGTTCCCTTACCTTGGGGTAAGCCAATGGGTATCTTTGAATCTGCGCCGCCACCTCCCTTACCCGTTCTGCCTCCCGCCCACCCCCTTCCCGCTCAGAAGCTCCCCTGTTCCTCCCCTCCCAGCCCTGTTCCTCTTCCTGCCCATCCCCCGCATCTTGCGATGGCTTACCTGCCACAGTGCAAGTCACCTTCTGTGGCAGCGTGCCGGGGCCTCTGCTGCCATTTGTGGCTGTCAAAATGGTCACTGGCATCGCACTGTTTTGACGTTGTGAAGGCATGTACACTTTTGTACATGCCTTTACAATGTTGCAAAGCCTGACTAGGATTGGGCCCTTACTGAGAAATTCCAAGAATAGGACATAATGCGCTTGGATACAGCTATACTGAATCACAGTGCCCAAATTGACATTGTAAAAATTAATGATACACTCACTCACTCCACTGGCACATGCACAGTGAACTCTGAGATGATGTTTACTCTGAACATCATCTAGTAGAGAGAGTCAGTATCACTGCTATCTCAGTGCTATCAAATCAGCCTACGTTAGTGCTCAGCTGCTCTGCCTCCCCCAGAGATAAAGGACTTCATCCCCAACAATTATTTTGAGCCGAGGACTTAAAACATGCTGGAAATCAATTGATGTTAACACACAAATATCCCAGCCGGAGCTAAAATTGGCTTCCACTGGTAGGCTAGGGAGTAGATGAAACATTATTGGGTGTGTGGCAGAGGTTTGTTTCATTAGGGCAAACCATGTGGTGATGTAAGAAACTGTACAAGCAGCAAATAAACTAGTTTATTCCCATTTAAACCCAAATAACCAAGCAAAGAGAGACTTCAGGCCCAGAGAAGGAGCAGCTTGCAGTGGCGGAGGCCAGAGGGAACTAGAACAATGGTTTTATTGTGGGGGGAGGGCTGGTTGTAGAGACAAAAGCAGGGTACAAAGAAGTCAAAAGACTCTGGAAAGGCTCTTGTTTCATCTTCTGCCCTAGCCACGGGCATTCTGTTACTCTGAGGAAGCCCTATGTGATTGGGGCGAAACGTAAGATTGTGTTTTTATCTTTTTAGTGGACCATGGCCAGAAGACCGGTTGAAAACCTTTTTAATAATAAAGTATTTGCCGGCTATGAAAGTCTAAATTCTTGTAAGTCAAAAGGAGTTTACCCATCCTCAGCCCCAAAGTGGAGCAAGTTAATTTCTTTCTTTCTTTCTTTCTTTCTTTCTTTCTTTCTTTCTTTCTTTCTTTCTTTCTTTCTTTCTTTCTTTCTCTCTCTCTCTCTCTCTCTCTCTCACACACACACACACACACACACACACACACACACACACACACACACACACACACACACACACACAGATTCTTTTTAGAACTGTAAGAATCCGAAGACAAGAAGAAAAGCAGTCTGAAAGGCAAACATGTAATCTGAAAGCGAATACCAAGAGACTTCTGTAGCCAAGATGAAATCTCTTCTAACTAGAGATGAAAGGTTATTTTCAAACTTGTGAAGTCTTAGCATTGGTTTCCTCTGATGAACACTTGAATTTTTAATTGCTCACACTGAAGCCTTCACTTTTCATTCACTCCAGTTCCTAGTACTGTGGCGCTGGCAACTCGCATTCAAGTGAGGTTGAACTCTGAAACACAAGTATGGGGTCAAGCTAGGCCAATAGCAGAAGTCTTCTAGAACCTACAGTATACAGATGTTTAGCAATGTCCAAGCCAAGTAGGTTCCGCATGGTCAAGCCTAAAAAAGGTGGGAGATTGGAAGGAGAATAAATCTAGACAAGATTCAATTGTGCATGTGGAACTATGGATTTACCCACTGTGACAGAACTGCTGCATGTTTGAAAGACTAGGAACGGAAATATTGTAATTCAATAAAAGTAACGTACTTTTTTTATCTACAAAGAAAGAGCTTCACAAAAAGGTAGCTAATGTGCCAGCTCAATTTGCAAAATACCAGTGTAACCTTTTCAGGCACTTCTTAAGCTCATTTAAGAATTTTAAAGCTTAATCCTTAGTGCATCAAACAGCAGGGGTCTTGAGCAGGTGACCGTACAAATGTTGTAAAGTTGTCACTAAGTAACATTAAAACCTAATAACCACTGCAGCATGAAAATATCAGCCATCTGGGCCATGGTATGTAAAGAAAATGTGCTTGCAAAATGGATCAAGGACCATTATGTCAACAGGAGAATTCAGAAGCAAATTTTATGTAAAATGTGGAATTTTACATAAACTTTGGCTCAGTCATCATTTGTGGATAAGAAGTGTTGATTAAAGTGCAGGAGCCTTCAGTCCATAGCAAACCAGGTGTGAGTGACTGACTGATCTACCTGTAATCTTTTCCCCTCTGACTCATTGCTTTATTTGCTTCTGTACCTCCTGTGGAGCTAGCAGCTAATTAGAGAGGAAAGAAGATCTCCTCATCTCAGGAGTCATGAGATAATTTACAGAACAGAAGCATGGATGGCACAGATTGACTAGGGCTCACTGGCGGCGGCTGTGTTCTTTCTCCTTACCCATCTTGTACAAGAGGTCTGCCCTATTCCTTCACAGAAGAACAGGAGAATGTTGTTAGTAGTACTTCTGCTCTTCTGTGAACAAATACTGATCCATTCTAAAGCTTTTGAACATAAGAACATAAGAAGAGCCCTGCTGGATCAGGCCAAAAGCCCATCTAGTCCAGCTTCCTGTATCTCACAGTGGCCCCACCAGATGCCTCAGGGAGCACACAGCCAACAAGTGTTTCCTGTCGCCACTCCCTTGCACCTGGCACAGAGAAAACCCACTTCTAAAACCAGGAGGTTGCTTATGGCTTGTAACCTGTGATGGTCTTTTCCTCCATGAATCTGTCCAAACCCCTTTTAAAGGCATCTAGGCTAGGTGCCAACACCACATCCTGTGGCAAGGAGTTCCACAGATGAATTACACGCTGGGTAAAGAAATATTTTCTTTTGTCCATTCTAACTCTCCCTCCACTCAATTTTAGTGCATGTCCCCTGGTTCTGGTGTTGTGCTAGAGGGAGAAGAATTTGAAGGAACAGAAAATACCAGTAGTCTGTCTCAAATACTCAGCGGCTTTAGTTTAATAGTGTCTGCCAGGAGAGCCATATTGGAGGCATAGGAAGTAGATCTTTGCTTTCTTGCACCTGCAGGAACTCAAGAGAGCTTCTCGCATATTAAATATTGTGGTGGTGGTGGTGGTCCTCCTCCTCCTTAAGGAATGGACCCATAATAAACTCTAAAAGACTGGCCCAGTTAAGAGGCCTTCAGGGGGCAGGTGGTAAATCTCAGAACTACAGGCATGGTAGTTGTTATGCTGCCAGTTGTTAAGGCAAACATGGGTATTTATTTATCCATTTATTTAAGGTCTACCTCTACCACCGAAAGAATCAAGGTGGACATGCAAGTCTGGACCCTCGAGGCAGGTTACATGAAAAAATGTAATATAATTTGAAACAACTATTAGAAAAGCCAAGCAGGCTAAAACTTTCAATTTATGCAGGGCCAAATGTTTGCCAGAACAAGCAAGTTTATGCAGGTCACCGAAAGAAGCAAGATGGACATGCAGGCCTTCCTTGGAAAGGCATTCCATAAGTGAGTGTCAAAACTGAAAGGACCCCGTCTCTGGTGCCCACCCATCAAAATTCTGGTGGCTGCTCTGGTGGTAACTCAGAGCAGCACTTCAAATGGTGACCTGAGCATGTGAGCAAGTTGTTACGGGTCCTAGGCCAGGGGTGGCCAACCTTTCAACATGAATACTCTGGTTGTATAGGTGAGTGCATTTCAGCAGATGCAGCTGCTTTAGCAGCACCATCAGCAATTACATCTGCCAAGATTCTGTCTTCTGCACAACTCTTAAGAACGCAGAGGCCCAAATGGTGGGTGGAAGGTTGGCCACCCCTGTCCCAGACCATATTTCCCCAGCCCAGAGGTTCCCTAACTCCTGGGAAGGCCCTCCGCTGCTCTAAGTAGCAGCGGGGCCTTCCCAGGGGTCGCGATGACGCGCCCGGGATCGCGCCGTCACCGCCGCGCCCAGGATCGCCCTTTTTACCTTCATTGGTGGGCAGTGGGTGTCCGGCGGGGGTTGTGGGGAGCCTGCGGACCCCTCCACAGGCCTCCCCAAGCGTCGGAGCAGTGCTCCGACGGGATCGCAACTCACTTCCGGTTTCGCGTAAAACCGGAAGTGGGTTGCAATCGCGTCGGAGCGCTGCTCCGACGCTTGGGGAGGCCTGTGGAGGGGTCCGCAGGCTCCCCACAACCCCCGCCGGACACCCACTGCCCACCAGTGAAGGTAACAAGGACGATCCCGGGCACGGCGGTGGCGGCGGCGGCGCGATCCCGGGCGCGCCGTCAACGTCACCGCGGGTTGCCATGCCCCTTAAGGGCATAGCAACCTTTTGTTCCCGGCTGGGGCGTCGCGACGCCCCAGTTAGGGAACCACTGCCCCAGCCCCTTCAGAGGTAACCGAAATTGCAGTGTGAAATGGCTGCCTTGCCTGGCACCCAGCTGCAACATGTCTCTACTCATCCCTCATGCATGGAGAGTCCTATGAATTGGTCCTGGGTAGTCAGCAAGGGACAGAAAATATGGTGGCATTTCTCCATCTTAGAATCTTGAAAGTCAAATCAAGGTTCCTGTGGTATGTGAAGACATGCACACTCATGCATACGCACTCTTGTGCTATATTAATTTCCTCTGTGCTACAAATAAGAACACTGTTATAATGCAAACAAGGTGTTTTGGTGTTTTTATTGATTATTCTGTCACTTATCATAATGGAATTTATAGTAATGAATGATATTTTGTCCTCTCCTGCTGACTGTATCATTAAACTGACGTTGGCCAAATGTGGAGCTCTGCTCACTAACTTTCCCTTGCAGTACATGTGTGTTCTGGATTTTCTGGACATAGCTGGGAATTTATGTTAGAGTGTTACGGTTGATAGGTTCTTCTGGTAAAAATCAAAGTTTTAGAGTCACTTCACTTGAGTTTGAAGATTGTCATTAGTGCTGACGTACAACATCACCACTGAGCTCAATATGGCTCTTTTCACAGTAGGTAGGTTTCCTTTTACATTTATTGCTTGCTTATGGAAATCAGGGAGAAAAAGGGCAAATGCAACCTTGAGTTGTGTTAGGAAAAACACTGCATTTTAAACACAAAAGATAAGAATGCTACACTTTCTATGCAATTCTGGTTGTACCCAGTATGGAGTACTGTTTTTGCTCACAAAAATGTAGGGATAAGGATTAATTTGAAAGGTGTTGGGGGTATATCAGTGAGTATTACAAACAATGTGCTATAGATTCTGTATGCATTGCTCTTCCTTACTATGGTTTCTAAATTCCATTGGAGTCAGTGGTTCTTAAGCAAATGTCCATATGGTTCTTATCTTGGCTGAAGTTGTGGGTTAATGAGGACACTTTATCACTATCAGTTCTGGCTGCAAGCACAATCATAGAATACAGATCACTTTCTATATACAGTACTCTATCTAGAAATGGCAAGAGTTTATGTGGTAATGTTCTTATGTCCTGGGCCGTGCTGTCAGGCAGGACAGTCAGAGTTTCAAGTAGCGATTATTGTACAGGAAGATTTGTAAATCGACAATTGCGGGTCCCTGTGATCATGTGAAGGTGGGATTTATATAATTATTGTAATCAAATGGCTGCATTTGGTACTTGTGAAAACATTTCTTGTGAACACACCTGTGGCTAAGCTTCATATAATAATAATAATAATAATAATAATAATAATAATAATAATAATAATAATAATAAATTTGAGAACTCTCAAATTAATCTAGTAGCATCACAACGCAAGTCACAGTGGGTCTTGAAATATTAACATGAGGATGTTAGGTAGGGATTCAGTCTATGCATTACCACCCTTCTCTGTCCAAAGACGAAACAAGCCAGAGCAGTCAAGGAAGCCCCCAGGCCAAAGCAAACCAGTGATATTCCCTGGCCCTCATAAAAGTTTCCATAATTAATAACAATTACAGCCCAATCCCTATGAGGCTGCCGGCTGCGTCGGGGCAGACCCAATCTTGCTCAGGATGCGGT
Organism: Plestiodon gilberti rubricaudatus; assembly: GCA_026170595.1. Lineage (NCBI taxonomy): Eukaryota > Metazoa > Chordata > Lepidosauria > Squamata > Scincidae > Plestiodon > Plestiodon gilberti. The sequence continues at coordinate 154,136,043 of JANXHW010000002.1, read as the reverse complement.
AGGCGCCTTATGTGTGCTGTCGCACCCTGCTAGACAGCATTGCACTGTTAGACAAGTAGATGTAGAGGGGACACCAAGCACATCTGTCAATGCAGGGTCCAAGTACTTTTCCCTGTCTTACTAATTACTGCCTCTCGGAGCTTGTGTGAGTTATCCATTTAAACACCTCAGCAAGGTTATTATGGCATAATTTAGATTATGCTGATATGGGGAACATAGTGCCCTATAGATTTTTGTATTCACAACATTTAATTTGTGTGTTGTTTAAACGGATTATTATTAAAGGTTTGCTGTTGGAGCCTAATGGAATGAAATCAATGTTAATGGCAGCTGTTGAAACTGTTAGTTGTGATGATGGCTGACTTTCAGAAACCCACTTCCTGTTTTGTATTGGGGTAATTAGTTTAACGAATAAGACTGTAATGAGAGCATGTCAACACATGAACAAAATCTATGGATGTGGCTCTGTTTTTGGCAATCAGCGAGACTTGAAATTTAAGAGATGTCAAGAACAAAAGGAGAGGCAAAGAATCAGAGTGAATATCAATACTAAAGTTAAATCTCAGACCTGTTTAGGTGAGGGAGCTCCCAATCAAGGAACTTTTGCAATTTTTACTTCTGCAAAGGAATTACACATTTTAAAGAAAGAATGTTCTATAGTCCTCACAAAACTTACTTCCCAGGATTCTTTGGGGGAAGTCATGACTGTTATGCTGAAGTTAAAGCATTATATACACTGCATAAGCTGTTGTATATGTGCCACATCTGCATATTGATGGCATCTTACCCTACTCCTACCCCAATTCTGATCCCTAATCCTAGCGATGGCACCCTATCCTACCCCTCCCTGGTCATTGGAGATATAGGAAAGGATTTTTACCATAAGGTAATTGATCTTTTTACTGTTTTAATCTATGCCATCAGAGATGGCCACAAATGCCTAGTTGGTCATAACTTGTTCAGTCAGATGACCCTATGACATCTTCAACACTAGGTTTTTTAGTTCATTCACACAACTGCTTGGGGTTGCCTTTGGTTCATCTCTGGTGAATGCATCCATAAATAACAAAGGAGTCACTCTGTTCTCATTAGGAGCGCAGAAACCAGGCACCCCTCCTCCTTTTCCTGGGCAGTATGAGTAGTCAAAGATAGGGGAAAGTATTCAGCAACTCATTTTCAGGGACTGTCCTTTATTTTTCATTTGTCTAAGTTTGTGAACCACCTGTCTTGGTCAGTCAGTCCTGTTTTATTTTTGACATGTGTCTTGTTTTTTGACCCTCTGCATTCCCACCCTGTTGCATTCCCAGTTGGGGCCGAGGGACCCCAGGGGGGAAGCGGCACCTTGAATGGATTGGGGTTTGATATCTTTTACCTGAAATTGAGTTGATAGATGTGGAGTAGATCAGCTGGAGACAGAGTCAATGCTGACTTCCTTTATTTTAGCTTTACAGATCCCTCCTTGTCCCGTCCCCTTGTCCCTTCTCTAGAGTTCGCATCACTGCGGGTTCGGAATAGCTGGGTGCCGATGCTCTTCTACTGGCGAATGGGACACTTAGTGTAGGACGGCCATTCTCCCTGTGGGCGCTGCAGTCTGTCTTGGGGTGAAGGTCCTCCTACCCAGCAAGGGCCATGGCTTGGGGGTCCGGATCTCCCACCAGTTCGAGGCCTGGGAGCCCGGGTCCAGCAGGGGCAGCAGATTTGGCTGCAGGGGGGTTGTAGCCCAGATGGCAGTATTGGGAGGATTCCTCATCCAATAGGCAAGACCCCCCCCCCCGGGCTCACCCCAACACAGCCCAGCAGGGTTGGCTAAGATTAGGCAGGGAGATGGCCCAGGTCGAGATATGCGGAGTCCGGCTCGGAAGATGCGTGGGCTGAAGCGGCTCCACAGAAGCTCTCCTGCCATTGCGGCTGTGCCGCCTTTTATAGCTTTCCCTGGTGTGGGTTGCCAGCTGACCCGGTCTCACCCGGTGGGAATCACCAAGGCAGGTGGACGGGCGGCTTGCTCCTGCATCCACTCTCTCCCTCATCCTAGGCTGACTGGCAATGACTTAGGTCCCGAAGGGGTGGGCTCCTGCAGGGACTCGGTGCCTTGTGGGCCGGGATTCGACCCTGACTTATGTTTGCCCAGGTGTAGCTGGCTGAGGGTACTACACACCCCTTTCTATATGTTCTGTTTATTCCACCCTGCAATAAAGTCCTTTTTATTTGTACTCATTACCTAGTTGGCCTCAATTTATTAAGGAGAGAGCAGGCTGTCACGCTTCCCAGACAACCCTGGTCCCACTACTGTTTGTTTTAGCTTTTGTTTAAGGGGGGAGTTGAAGTTGCTTGTAGTGTATATAGCAGGGGTGGCCAACCTTCCCCCATTAGGGCCTCTGCATTCTTAAGTGTAGGAGACAGAATCTTGGCAGGTGCAATTGCTGATAGTGCTGCTAAAGCAGCTGCACCTGCTGAAATGCCCTCACCTAGACAACCATGAAAGGTCCAGGAGCAGTCAGGTGGAAACGTTGGCCACCCCTGGTATATAGGATGATGGGGAGAAGGACACAGGCTGCACCAGCAATTGCGGCTATGAGAGCTTCAAGATACTGATGTAGCTACCTCTCAAAAATACCTTGCTCATGTGTCATGTGCTTTTCCAGTCTTACATTGGCAATGCGGTTGGTTCTCCGTGGCAGATGATGCAGCAGAGATGCTGGCTTTGTGTGATCTTCACTTGCAAGTACTTTGCGCTCTTATCTCCCTCCCCGCTCCTGCCCTACGCCTCCACATTTCTTGCCTTATTCGACAGAGCTCCGCACACAGCATGTCACCAGTATCCCACTGATCTGCTCCAAGTGAAAAAGTATGATGGAGAAGTACTTAAAAGTCTTCATCTCTGTATCTTACACACATGCTGCTTGACATCTCATTGCTATTATAATTGTTTCTTGCTGACTCTAGGTATTTTTTATGTAGAAATCAGTCAGCATTGAAATAACTTTACCTGTATTAAAAAAAAAACCTCAGTGAAATCTGCAAAGCTTACCAGGAACTACACAGTCAGAGAAAGAGAAAATCTGATCTCTTCCTGGGTATATCTTCAAGTACTAATGGGGAGAGACGTCTGAAATAAAGTTTAGAGTAACTAGACACAGATGGGATTAAAGCTCAAGTACTTACGTGGTGTGACCAAGTGGAAATGTTCCTTTTTTGTTCAGCTTAAGCTCTTTCCAGGTTTAGGCAGAGGGATGAGCTGGTTTGTGTTTTTTGCTATATTGCTCAGATTGTTGATGATATTCTCCCAGAAGTCTCAGGCAAAGATCAAGAGTTGAAGCTCACATCTCTGTTACTCCTTTCAGGAGCTGCTACGGTGCAGAAAGTCACAACACTGGAGGAATGGAGTACTGTATGTCACTGTCATATCCTGTTGTTGCCACAAAAATACAATGGCTATACCACCTGCCTTTTAGCAATAGAATGCGTATCTGGACAAAATGTTGAATAAGGTCATCAGACTGTAGTTTCCTAGAGACCAAAGTCAAAAATCAGGAATTGGATAAGTTCACAAGGTGACTGTTCAACCCCCCCCCCCTTTGATAAGTGGCCCTGTGTTTGAAGGAATGAGGCACCCACTGAAACAGACGGCAAAGGAACACAACCCCAATGTGGGTTTTTGCATATGAAAATGTAGGTCAGACCTTGTTTGTAATACTAACCCTGTGTTCCAGTGAGGAAAACTGACCCTGGCTCACCCAAACTACAACGAGGGTTTTGGTTAAATCCTGGACCATCTTGCCTTTTGATTCATTCTTTTAAAAATCCTTTGTTTTAAATATGTCTGTCCCACCTTGAGGTGGTTTCCAATAAAAAATCTCAAAAACAAAAATCTATAAAATATTAACAGTACAGAAGAGCCACAAAAGACAATTTAAAACAAGCAAAAGAAAATGAACCGGTGCAGCAAAAAATTAGTTTTCATTAAAAGCCATGATTTAGCTGTTCATTGAAAAGCAAGCAATGACGTAGCCATAGCAGTCTAGTGTTGCCATAGTAAAAAAAAAAAAAAAGCCCTGTCACATGTTCCCATCAGCCAGATTTCAGGCAGTGGAGGTACAGTCAACCAGGTCTTAGCGGTTGAACAGAGCACTTGAGCAGGCTCATTTGGAAGAAGGCAGTCCTTAAGATATTCTGGACCTGGAGCATTTAGGGCCTTTAAAGGTCAAGACCAGCAATTGAGCCAAGAAGCAAATTAATAGCCACTGTAAATGAAACCGCACTGGGGTGATTTATAAAAGCTGGTCTTTGCCCACACCACACCAGATCATCTTAGCAACAAATGGATGATATTGAGCTACATGAGCTTAGTAGCGTAATTCCTTCTTCTCCATTCCCATCTGCCCAGAGAGAAATTTGTTGGCCCACTTTGAAAGTGAATGTGACTGGAGTTTGAGATAAGAGTTCCAGGACTGCACCTGAAAAACGTGTATTTGACGTAGCAGACTGTTATGAGGCTATTTTGGCTCCTGAAGTGGTATTCTTACTTAGCAGGATGGGAGAAAAATGGAAGATGTCAGTATATAACAGGTCACCATCAAAGAGAGAGAGAGAGAGAGAGAAAACCGAAAGCTCTGTGGAAATCCTGTTTTTTTGTATATGCTTAAGGGTTTATTAAAAATAGTTTTAACTGAGTCTGTAAAAAAGAAAAAGGAGACCCAATAAATAGGGAAGATTAGGAACAAGCAGATAGGTTAGAACTGTCAATAGACAGGTGACAGTAGTCAGAATTCGTTTTCTTATACGGAGGGGGCTCAAAGACAACAAATGTCATATCTGAGGATTTGGTTTCCAGTAATAAAACAGCAGCGTGTATCTTGTAACTCCAGCAGAGGGAAGAGAAACATTTTTTCTTTTGTTTTGCAAAGGGCCAGAGCTCTCTGCAGAGCCTCGGAAACCCTCTCTGAAGGTGGACAGGATGAAGAACCCTGAAAAGGTGCTGCAAGCTTTCCTCTCAGTTCTTCTGAAGTAAGAGGCTTCAGAACTCTGCAGAGACCCAAAGGCACATCAGTGATAATGAAGCACATGGGTGTGACAAGGAGAAGAGAGAAGAGGCTATTTTAGAAGACATGTCATTTGCTTGACTGGAGAAGAGCAACTTTGGTATCTTTGATAAAATGGAACTAAAGCAATGGGGTGAGGAGGGGTGGGGAATGAACTTGTAGGCTGCCCCAAACTCCTTGAAGGAAGGGTGGGGCAAAAAAAAAAAAAAAACCACCAGTAGTGGCAGCAGCAGCAGCAGCATTTCTAGTATCTTCCACTAAATGTCTTTTTACTAGGAAAATAGTAGAGGCACCTAATGTTACTAGGAAATAAAATCAGATGCATCTATAGCTTCTTCTCTGCCCCTAATTAATTGGGAGGAGCATTTCTGAAGTGGAAACAATCAAAGTGAAAACTTCACTTCCCAAACCCATTGGAGGCAGGATCTTGAAAGACTGTCAGTGCCAGCTCTCTTCTCTCTACTCAACCCCAAATAGTTGCATGTATTCCCATCGCTTACAAAGAGTTCCAACCAGCTGCAGTCTGGTCTGACATCTAAGGACATGCAGGGTCTCTCATCCCTCAAATGGAGTGGCTGGAAATGGCTTTTCATCACACTATCTCCTGATTGAATTTGAGGAATGGCTGATTAAATTAATGCCAGCAACCAAATAAGATGCAACAGTAGCAAGAAATTAACTTTAAGAAGGCCAAAGCAACTAAGCACCAATCTCTCCATCAGGATGATTTAATGAGTTTAGAGTAGAACAAGCTGAAGGGTTACAGCACCCCTGTGTAGCTTTGCAATCAGGTGGGAACATTAAGCAAGCTTAGTTCTGTCAGAAGACGCCAGATGGACAGCTGTGGAGATTGAGGGCTATTCTTTTTAACCTCATCTAAGGTTTAGCTTGTGCAGCTGAAATAGAAGTTTCTGTGTTACTTCTCTGCCAAATTTGCTATAGCCTAAATATTAACGTTGCTTCCTGATTCTGTGCGGTAGTGGATCTGCTAATCCCTTTTCCCCAGCCCTGTTCTTGTAAGAAGTTGAACCAATTTCCATAAGACCCAGGCTTGTGGTCCTGTCTTTGATACGAGGCTGTCTCTTAATGTATTCAGCAAACAAAATAATAATTAAAAAAACTACCCGGTTGATTGGAGAACCACTTTTTCTAGAGGCTGAAAAGAAATCAGCCATCTGGAAAAATAAAATCACAGCTCTCTACATGGATGGAAGAGCCTTTCATAAACATTTGAACTCTTTTTGACGTGGGAAGGGAATTTTCTCTGTTTCCTTTTTCCTGGCATTTTGGGTTCTAAGTAAATTCAGGGATCCCTTAGGGCGCAATCCTATCCAACTTATGCCACCGGCTGAGCTCTGCTCAATCCTATCCAACTTATGCCACCAGTGTAACCAGCGGTGCAGCGAGAACGGGAGGCCCCAGAACGGAAAGGGGATTTCCTTTTGGAGGGGATTTGAATCCCCTTTCCATTCTGGGGCCTCCCGTTCTCACTGCATAAGTTGGATACGATTGAGCAGAGCTCAGCCGGTGGCATAAGTTGGATAGGATTGTGCTGCCAGTGTGCTCATTTTGAGCCACTTGAGCAATTCTTTCCATGGATCTCTGCCCACATATCTCTTCATCAATACTCATTGTTCAATGTCAGTAATTCATACAGCTTAGTTTGATTTTGATTTTTTTGCACACCTCATATCAGGAGGTTTTTTTTTCATGAATCAGCATCAGTTCCAGTAGCAGAAAGAACTTGTGTGAATATGTTTTTTCGTTTTGGTGCTGTTGCTTTTCAAAAAAAAAAATCAAATATCTTTAAATGATGAGTCAGTAAAATGCTATTTGGTGGTGTTTCCTAAGGAATAGCTGAAGTCATTCTTTTTTTCCCCTTCCTTCTTTTTGTAGCTTTCTTTCAGAATCCATCGTTACCATGGTAATGGTTTCTGAAGGTGTTTGCATTTTCAGTGTTTTTTTTTTTTTAATAACTAGGAAGTTCCAGGTGCCGAGTGGGCAGAATCATTTGGGTCACCAGAGACTTTCTGTCTGATGATCATCCCCGTTCATCTCCTTTGCCTCATGGCAGGACCAATTTTCTAAATGTAATGTAAAGGGATAAGTATGAAATCCTCTTTGGGACATTCTGTTCTTTGTTGAAATATCTTAGGAGGAGGGGAAGAAGAAGTGGACCCGTGCAATAGAGACAGTTTAGGCCACCTGATTCCACTCAGTCTCATCTAGATGCTTGTCAAATGGAAAATTAAACTTGCATTTCTCTGAGGAGTTCATTAATTCCCAGATATAATAATATGGCATTTCCTACTGTTGCCTTAGGTTGCAGATTGCCTAGAAAACCCAAAATACCACTTCAGATGACTTCCAAATATCAAAAAGGGAAGTTGTGTGTTATATAACTGGAACACTGTTCTTAACGATACACATTTCTGCGTCAGCGCTCAGAGCTACACCAACATCCTTCCTATTATGAAGGAACAGTTTCTATTTGTAATGAAGATTCAGAAAAGATGCAGGTTTTTAACCAACCCAACAGAATAGAAGTGACCTTCATGTGAGCTTCATATCTAACAACGGTACCTGTACTAACCACCAGCAAAGCAGGTCACAACAGAGCATAAGCCATGTTATTAATGGATTTCTGTGCTAAGATTGTACTACTTATTTGGGGGAGGGATTAATGTTACTTCTGAATCAGTACTCAGATATTGACTAGAGAAATATAACCCCGCCCTAAAGATGACATTTTAAATATTAATATTTATATACCACTTTTCAACAAAATGCCATTCACAAAACGGTATACATAGCTAAATAAATAAAGGGTTCTCTGTCTCCAAAAGGCACAAGGTGTATTTTGAATCTCAAAGTATTTATTCATTATTTTCCAAGCAGCTCATTGGAACTCTTAGTGCAAGGATGTACAGTAGTCCAAAATTCACCACATGCAGGAACTTCTTGTTCTCTTCTGCGGAGAAAATATTCTGTGCACATGTGGGAATTCCCACTGCTCCTGTGAAAGGTTTATTCATTTATTTATTTATTTAAAATTTTGTATTCCACCTCTCCTCTCCAATCTGGAGGTATTCAAGGTGACTAACATAATACAAGGATCGAAACAGTATAAACATGCTGCACAGCGCAATCCTGTGTAAGGATCCTGAGCCCGAGGCTGTCCGTCAGATGGCGGGCCGGAGGTCTACTGCCCGGTCTGCTCCCACGCCCGCCGGTGCTGCACTTACCGTCTCTGGCGACTGCAGGGACAATCCGGCGGTGGAGTGAGGGTGGCAGACCTCTGTGCTGGCCGTCCTTACTCTACTAGAGTCGTTGCGAACGTGCTTTAAGGCACATGCGCGACGGCTATGAACGGTGGAGCGCTTGATCCACCGTTTGTTTTTTAGTATGAATTGTGCCCCCCAGTGAGTGAGTGAGGGCCAAGAGGCATCTGGTGGGGCCACTGTGTGATACAGGAAGCTGGACTAGATGGGCCTTTGGCCTGATCCAGCAGGGCTCTTATGTTCTTATGTTAAGAGCACACAGACTGACTGCAGGTTTCTCACAGCTCAAGGAGAAGGTACCTGTTGCTGCAAAAGATTATTAAACTCTGGTTTGTGAAAGATAGCCCATACAATAATCATATCCTATTATACATACAAAAAGGCTTCCACTAGATAAGGTCATTGCTACTGAATTATTAAAAATAACTCTTGTAATACATTCAGTTTTTTAGTTCAGAAGAAAGGGCAAGGAACTCACGGAATGGAATGGCTTGCATGTATGTGTGTGCGGGAAGAAGTAATTTAGAATGCATTTGTCAATAACCTCCCACAATAAAGATGCAGAGGAGATGGCCAGTTTTGAAAAAGAAACGGGAAGACTACAATTTCATAAAGCACTGCGGCAATTCAGGGAACATGAAATCCCATTTTTGCAAATAGTCTCAGGCTAATTAAAGCAACACTTACCACGTCGTAACTGCAGTGTTTATGTGATAATTTGATCGTACACAATGGCTACAGCGCATCAGATATCCTAGAACTTCATCATGTAATTATAGTACGTGTCAGTGGAGGCAAGCCTGTCAATTTAGCACTTGATAACTGCCACCTCAGTGGATTAGCCATGAAGCCAATCCTGTGCTATGCGTGCGGCCTGTGTCCAAACACACACACACACACACACACACACACACACAGATAAGACAGGCTTGAAAATATTGTGGCAGTTTGTGTTATTGCTCATGACTCCTCAGTTGGAAATAATTGGCAGGGCTGGGAGTCTTTGGGCAGTGGTGCTTGGAAGGTGACTAAGATGACAATGTGGCAGTGCTGCAAAGAAGGCAAACTCGGTGCTTAAATGTATTGCTGGAGATATAGTACTAAAACGGGCTGCATGGGCAAGGAATCATGAATGTGATGTCGGGTCATGCTACCAGGGAGACAGAGGTTGATAGCATCCATGCATCTCCTGAAATATGTACTTTGGGCCAAAGGGCCAAAATATACCTTATGTTAAGCCCATCATTCGTGCTGACAGCTTTAACTTACATTTTTAAAAATATCAACCAAATTAGATCAGGACCATGGTGCCAAGGCTTTAACCCTACATCCCCACCATGGTTCCAGTCCAGATGACACCTCCCCGCCTTAGCCTCTATTTGCCAAAGAAACAAAAGCTCCTATTGGCCCCAAGCTCTCCTACTGGTGAGCTGCAAGTCAAGAAATCCCTGGTTCAAATTTTACCTCAGTCATGAGCCCATGAGTTGGCCTTAAGCAGGACACTTTCCTTTGAACTACTTTCAGACCACTAAATTAACCAATGGAGGAGCGAACAAGGATCATGCGCTCTGCCTCTGCTTCCAGCTTCCACATGTCAATTTCAAAGCCTACATTAGCACCTATGCACATGCAGTTGTGTGCACTCACATAGGGCTCTCTTTGCTCAGTTCCTCATAGTTCAGTCACCCCATTAAATTTCCCTAATGATAGGGAATTGCTATTTCCATGCTAATTGATTTTTAGATACTGTTTTTATTAATTTTCATTAATTGTTTTTTTTTACTGTTTTAAAATGTGATTATTTTTTGTATTGTATTTTCTTTTTGTTGTTGTTGTAAGCCGCCTTGGGTCCCTTCGGGGAGAAAGGCGGGATAAAAATACTGTAAATAAATAAATTTTCACTATAAAAGAAATGATAAAAATGAAATGAAACCTGTAATTAAAACACACACATTCTACCATGAGGTACAGATGCTGACTAATTAAGGGGCGATTCATCATTTATCCCCCTGCCACTCTATGGAGGAATCATTAAAAGGGGCAGAACCTAAAAAGAAGCTCTTTAGGTAGAGGCACCGAAGCCCTGAAAAGCCTCCCTAGTGTGTTGCTTTTCCACAGTGGACTGGTTGGCATTACAATAGTGTTATATCTAAATAATAATAATAATAGGTACAGATCAGATCTGGAAAAAACACAGGCGGGCCGCACAGGAAACACTGGAGTACGTGATTTGGCAATGACAGGTCTGGATTAACTGCAAAAAATGAGTATACAATGTATGGCAAATCCAGTGAAAAGGTTTAGTGTGAAGACAACCAAAATGTTAAAAAAAAATTGTCTGCTAGGACAGCTTCTGGGTTCCATATAAACTTTAATAAATCAGATACTATGGCACTGATGTTTTCTCCTGACACTCTTCAATCTTTCCACATTATTTCTCTATTCAAGTAGACTGCCAGGCCCTGGAGATACCTTGGTATTCAAATCACAGAAAATTGGTCTGATTTGTATAACAATAACTTTATACCTTATTACATTCTGTTAAGAAAGATTTAGAGGTCTGGAAGAAAATGAAATTGTCATAAGTTGCCCAAAGACCAGCAGTTAAAATAGTTAGGTTGTTTTGTTTTTTTGCTTCAAGCTGTCCTAATTTACCTGAATATGTCAAAGGAGAAAGAATGGCAGGCACTTTGGGGTGGGTTAAAATCAAAAGACTAGTATTAAAAATACTGTTCTCTAGAGCAGTGGTTCTCAAACTGGTGGGTTGCAACCCACCAGGAAAACTGGATGCAGTCACTATCCCCTACTGTTGGCAGGAAAAAGTGTTTTTTTTTTAACTTACTGGGGGTCATACCGGCCCTCTGGGGGGTGCAGGGGGCCCTGTGGCCCCCTCTGTGGGCCTCCCCACACTTCAGATCAGCTTCCTGAAGCAATTGCAGCCTGCCCCCGCAAAGACCTACAACTTCCCCAACTTGTGGGGACAACTTTGAGAACCACTGTTCTAGAGACCTATCACTAAGGTGAGCATGTTAGGCCAGAGGTATTTATTTATTATTTATTTATTTATTTTCTGTATTTATATACCGCCTTTCTCATCATCAGATTTCTCATCAGATTTATTCAAGGTGATTTACACAGGCAGGCTATCCTAGACCTGATAAGGGTCTTTACAGTATTGTTCTACTCATATATAGAACCTTCCATATTGGATATGTTTCCCTTCTGAGTGCAGCCCTCCTTCTGGCTTGTGCTCTGCACTTCCTGGCTTCACAGTTCACTACAGTTTGCCCTCGGGCGGTTGTCAAGATGTCATCTCTCTAAGCTGACTTCTCCGCATTCCACCCTTTCACGGTGCCTTCTCAGTGTCTTTGCGAGGTTCGTCAGCAACTGCCGTCTCCCATCCAAGTGAGAACCAAGGTCAACCCTGTTTAGCTTCTTCAGGCAGGGCACCGGCTCAAACCTGCAGGCCACACCTGCCATCTCCTGCACACCTCCTGCCATCACAGCTGATGTCTAGCATACGTCAGCTGATGACTAGCATACATCAGCTAGGTACAACTGATGGGCCTGTGGGAAACAGGATCCTGGACTAAATGGGCCTTTGACCTGATCCAGCTGGACTTTTCTTATGTTATGATGTTGTTATTACTACTTATAACTATTATGCAGTCCATTTGTAACATAATTTATTATTTCTGTTAAACCTGTCCAGAAGCATTGAATAGATCAGGATGAGGTCTTGGCTTCTTAAGTTTCATTTTTATTTTAGTCATCATTAAGATTGTTGTGTGTTGTACAGTATTTCAAACCTATTCACTGTCTAGCCTAACAGTTTGGAAATTGAAGAGTATGCTTTTATTCTTGAAATATAGCACCAACTTCACCACTTTAGAAGTATAAGCCATTTGCATAAAGCTTCCTATTCTTCCTCAGCATCTTTTCAGAAAGTTACCCTGGTGCAGAACACAGCATTCAGTGGAACCAATGTTTGCCAGTATGGCAATTGTTTCCAAGTAACAATCCTAATTCTAAATTAAATACCGTATTGGTCTGAGTATAAGACTCACTTTTTTCTCCTAATTTAAGTTTTTAAACTAGGGGTGCGTCTTATAATCAGGCTGTTGCAATTTAATGCCAGTGATTTAATTAGATTTTTTTAATAGCACCAAACTAAGGGTGCGTCTTATAATCAGGTGCGTCTTATACTCGGGCCAATACGGTATATCGTTAACTACTGCCTTTTTGAGTCTTGAGTTTCTTCTAACTTGGGGGATTTCTGGAGGCATAATTTCTGCAGTTTGCAATAATTCTTACAATTTCTTCAAGTCAGTAAGGTGCTTTACATGGGGGGAAAGGACCTTTAGGCTCAGGTACGCTTGGGGTAGCCTACCTTTTCAGTATGTGCTAATGTTCATGAGCTGCCATTCAAAGTTACGAACCTTTGGTGCTTAACTCCTGCCAGAATCCGTTTCTGTCTAAGTATTATAACTAATTTTTTTTTGGGGGGGGGGGAGGGAGAATGGAATGCTAAGGCACATAGTGGGATAATGTGGTGGAATTGCTGTTTTTATATAAGTGCAGTAAGAATTTTATATGCACTGTATTAGAAGAATTCAGAGATACCTTCGCTGGAAGATTGGTGGTTGAAAGTTTTGGATTATGCTGAAATGCACAAACTTACAATTTTAATTAAGGAAAAGTCAGTTCATCTTTTTGTGAATAATTGGAAACCATTTATTGATTTTTTTTGAGAGAGAGAGAGAGAGAAGAATGGCGTGATGATATGCAGATTTAATGAACAGAATGTTGGAGATATTTTGGCTTAGTTGGATATTACGGTATAAATAGAAAATAGTGAATAGTATGTATGATAACAGGATATACTGCTTTGCGCTTGCTGTAACCTTTTGAAATATGTATTATACTAATACACACACACACACACACACACACACACACACACACACACAAATTTGTGGTGGGATTGCTCCATAACGTTGGATTTTTGGAATATGGTTATGAACGTTATAAATCAGACAAATGGTTGTGTTTTACTGGTGATTATACCTAGTGCTCTTTTATAATATGACACTGATTACTGTCTTCCACGTAATTCTAGAGACCCTATTTGCTTCCTGCTGATGGCTGTTAAAATCCTGCTGGCTAGGAAATGGCAGGCTATGCATATGAGTTTCATATAATGGGACAAATAGTATCTTGGAGGTACAATTTTCATCAGGAAAATGGTGCTGGGGAAAAGGGTTACCGGATCCTTCCCCAGTGCTATAGTCCAGTTCTGAATCAGAGCTCTCCGCCCCTTCCCTGGTTGCTGCTATTTGCTATTTACAATACTTTGAACTTGAAGAGATATCTGATTTTGGGATTTCTGTTGTCTAATTTGACCTTTAGAGTTGCAACTGGAAACCTAAAGGCTCATACATTTTTGTTTATCTGGAACTCTCCTGCAGTTTGCAAAGTGATCAGAAGCATTCCCTTCCCAATTCTGTAAAATGGAGAACTATTTTTGTTTGGTCGTACTTCTGTTAGTAATTGATGTCTGCAGTGCATACATGTGTTGTATTTCTGTGTACTTTTGGTGATGTGGTTATCGTATTTTTATTTCTGTGGTATTATTTTTCTGAATGTCATGTTCGTGCTGCAAATGGCACACTGTTCTTTCATTTTCCATGTGGTTTTTTTGTTGTTGTTAAACGGTATGTCATGTTCATAATGTATTTGTTTTTCAGCTGTAAAACTTTAAAAAAATAAACAAATTTCCGTTGGGATGACTTACTGGGAGGATTGTGCTTGCAGTCAACGTCTGATTTATCCCCATGTGTGTGTGTTTTTTAATCAGGGAGAAATTTTTTCCTGAGGTTAGATAGGAAGTGACTATCTACAGACCTTCCTCTGCATTTTGTCACTTGGCTTCTTGCCAGAGTTATCTCAAGCTTTCTTGCCCATAAACACCTTTCTGGAATGTGTATACTCTTCATTTATGGTCTATTGCAATCTGCAAGACATAGGCTGATCTGTGACGAATTGGTGGATGGATAGTCTTTTTCCCAGTGACTTTTGTTCCCTTTACAGCCCAATCCTGTCTAGCAGGAAGTAGCGGTGCAAATAAGGTGCCCTATGCAGGACTGGGCCTCACCAGCGCAGCCGGAGGCCTCCTCGGGGTAAAGCGACATTCGTCCCCCAATGGGTCTACTCGAATGTGTACCAGCTATTTTGTCGGTGCACATTCAAACAAGCTGTGTAACACTGGACAGGCCCAAGAAAGGGGATAAGATTTGGCGAAGTGTGCCGACGACGATCCCTCCTCCGTCTCAGGCTCAGCTGATCAATCCACACACACACACCGGAACGACCCCCACCCTTCTTCAACGCTGCAGGGACTTACCTCTCCACCACAGAGATCCACCGTTCTGCAGTGCCAGTGGAGCGGCACAGGTCTCTCTGCTGGCATCGCTTACTCGTCAGGTGCCGTAAATTTGCTTTCCGGCATGTTTGCGATACCTTAGACCAGTGGAGCAATTGCTCTGCCGGTCTAAAATTAGACAGGATTGCGCTGTTAAGGCTGTGACTCACCGCACGCCATGTGGTATGGTGTGTCAGGAAGCGTGCTGAAGCAGCACAGAGAGTGCAGTGTATCCTGCACTTTCCTCCTTCACGTGGCGATACAGGAGAGCTGCATTGCCGTGTGAGAAAAGTTGGAAAAATTGAATTTCGGCCAATGAGAGGCTGCGTTTGGTGCAGTGGGGGCGGGATGTGAAGCGAAGCATTGGGAGTCTGAAGAGACTCTATTCTGATTGGCTGAAAGTCCGAGAGAAGAGACCACAGAGAGAGCCAGGAGAGATGACGGAAAGGGTGATTCCAAGGTCAGTGTAGACAGGAAGCAGTGCAGGGCGAAGCAAAGACCGGGTTCACTTCACCTTGCTTCACGCCATACCGTGCCGTGGCCGGTGTGTCACAGGCTTTAATCTCTAAGATTCATTTAAACGAATGTCATTTTCAGTACTTGTTCTTAGCTTTGGATTCGAGTTTTCTTGGCTCCAATTTTGGATTTGGGAATGTCCGCATTGGCTCCATTCAGACATCCAGTTTGAAAGCACGGAGATTGGGGGCTGGAACAGCACATGTGAGTGATCCCACTCCTCCCACGCATTCACTGTACTGCCTGTACAGTAGTAATATAAAGTACCCTTGAGTTGCATGCGTTGTGAGTTAAGTTAACCCATGAGTCCGTTTACATGTGGTGAGTGGGTTAACCTATGAGTAGCTTTTGTTGTTGTTGTTGCTATGCTATAGCATGCACATGTTCTTCCTTGGCCAAAGAGCACTCAAGTTTCCCTTCTTGCAGTCTTTGCTGGGCATTAGAAGAGAAGGCATTAGAATAAAATGTTTGTTCCTACCAAGAGAACATTGCTTTGAAATGCAAGGAACTCTTTCAAGTGCTTCTCGACTTCTAGGCCTGGGAGAACATACTGTATTTGGCAGAAAGAATTCAAACATCACTTAATTTTAAATGGCTCAACTTACAACATATAATATCTGAATATGATTCAGGAGTTGTGCATCCTCCCCTGTGCATTTCAGTAGCATTTTATCAGCATGAGCAGCCCAGTCAAAACCATTCCCACTCCAAGCTGCTGCTAGCGGGGGGGGGGGGGACGGGGGGACGGGACTGGAGCTAGATCAGATGATACTGTCCACCAGCTCTGCCCATCACATTTCATCCCCCCCTCCCACCACACCATTCACTTCACATGATTGCCTAGGTGGCCCATCTGGATCCCTCATTGTGTGATGGGTGGAGCTGGCAAACAGGATAGTCCAAACTGGCCGAAATTGTTACTTTCCTTTCACTGCAGATGTGTTGATGGGGAAGAGCACAGATGCACACAGGCCAAGCTTTCTCCTGGGTAACTTACAGGGAGCTGAGACTAAACAGTTGCTGTTCCCAAGCCTTACCCAAGCTGAAGGACATCCTAGTTTTCTGTCCCCATTTTTGTTTTGTTTTTGCATGCGCTTCAACCTGCCTCTTCCTCCTTCACCCACTTGGCCATTTCATCAGACTGGGCTGTGCTCCGGACATGTTCACCCAACCTGTTTAAAGAAGCAGTTGGCTGGGCAAGGAGACAGCAGTGCAATGATCCTGGAGTGCCCCCCCCCCCGCCTCTATTCTGTTCCCAACATGTTCTGTCCAGCCTATTGTTTGGAGAACTGGTCAGACAGGAACAAGGAGGCAGCAGAGGTGGAGATAAAGTTAAGGGGGTGCGATGGGGGTTCATTCTGCCTCCTTCTGGTCCACCTGCAAACAAACAAGCTGGCTCCACCCTACCTGTTTGCAGTGATGTAGACTTGAGTCTATTGAGTCGGACTCAAGTCGCATCAATGACTTGACTTGGGAATTGTAAAAGACTCGAAAGACTCAACTCAAGACTTGGAGCCTTTTACGACAGGTTGAATTTTATTCAGGTTTAAACTCATTTTCCCCATTACATAGATAGGGACTTACAACTCGCAACCAAAGACTCGGGACTTGGGGGCAAAGACTTGGGACTTGACTCGAGACTTGGAGTCAGAGACTTGATCCACATCCCTGCCTGTTTGTTTGCAGAAGCAGCTGGGTGGGCAAGAAGGCAACAGTGGCAAAGCATTCCTGGTTTGATTGCTTCCCTGGACGAGGAGAGATCAGACCAGGGTCGCCACAACCCCCTTCTCTCCTTTTTCTCCACATCTAATTACCTGCAGCAGCAATGTTGAAAGCATTGACCTATCTGCCATGGGAACAGCATCATCTGCAATGCATGTAAACTCCTCCAGATCACTTGGGGGGAGGGATGATTTGCTACTGATTTGATATTGATTGACCTGCCACCCTTTGTTTCTGCATCACTCTCTCCAGGTTTTCTCATCAAAATGCTTGTGCTTCATTAAAAAGGTGTAAAAAAAAAAAAAGAAGCATGCACGATTAGTCTGGACAGAAGTTCCCTATCCGAGCCCCCCACACACACACACATTACCAGAGCCTTTTTTGCTTTTCTTTAAGAATGTTTGTGCTTAATATGCGGCCCTGGACCTGTTTACTTGTTCCCCTGCTGATTTCTGTAGAAGATGAACTTAAGCCTGCCTTGGGGAAGGACGGTGGCTTAGTGGAAGAGCACCTGCTGTGCTGTGCATGCAGAAGATCCCAGGTTCAATCCCTGGCATCTCAGTGTAGGGCAGAGAAAAATGCCAGCCTGAAAGCCATTGATGGCCCAATCCTATTATGGCCTTACACCGCCAGAAAGAGCATTCTGGCGGCGTAAGGCCGGACTGTTGCAAAATGCAATGTGCCATTCAGAGTGGTCAGGTCCACGCGTCAGTGGCCAGAGGATGCCCGCTAGTGCCAATAAGTTAGTGTGTGGGAGTGGAAGGGAGGTGGGGAGGGGGCAGAACGGGGCAGGGAGGGTGAGGAACGGCAAGGAGATGGGGTGGGGAGGAGGGTGGATCGAGGCTGGGAAGGGGGCAGTATCAGTGGCAGTAGTGCTGCTGATATCCTGTCCCCCTTCCTGGCCTCAATCCCCTGACCCAGGTCCATGCAGACTTGCGGCAGCAAAATCACCGGCGTGGACTTACCCCAGGCCAAGGGAACAAACGTTCCATTATTCTGAGGAAGCCTCCAGGGCCCAAAACTCCCCTGCAGGATACAGCGCGCACACTCTGTCAGCGCTGCTGCATCACTGCACGCAACGGCAAGACCACACAAGAGGCGCCACCGCCACCTAGTGGTCAAGTGGGGAGAAATACCACTACGGAATCCAGCATGAGCGAGGGGGGTGGCTCACCAACACGGCCGCCTGGTGATAGTGGAGAGAGCTCCATGACAGCTGAGGAGATGCATTTCAAGCTCAAAATGAGAAAGCTGGAGTTCGAAGAAAGACGGCTCGCTGCGGAGAGAGCCGCCGAGGCTGAGAGCACGGGGAGTTGCATAGTAGAAGGCAGCTTCCTATGTTGCTTATTTCTTAAGATGTTTCCTGTCTTCTGTCTCTTGGAGCACACTTTCAGCACGCTGCACCTAAATTAATTGTTGGGGTTGGATAGGTGACATTGCAATTTCAAGAGAGAAACGCATAATTCAGTTCGTTAAAACACGGAGGACTGAAACTCTGTGAGGAGGAAGCATATATGAATGAGAAGAACACAACGGTAAGCACATAATGAACTGTGACACAGAGAGACTGACTGGATGTAGCACCAGTGACTGAAGCTGTGCTTTGTTCGCGAGTCTACTGCTGCAGCCTTTCCATCTCTCCGATCTACTGCTAGATACTAGGCATGCCTTTAACCATGGAAATTAGGAGAAAGGGGCAGAATATGTCAGTTGCAAAAGCTAGATCCTCATTTGGGATCCATGTGCCAGTGTTTGCAAAAGATTCTTATCTTGTTCCGAGCTTCCCTGGGTGCTGCTGGTAGATGCTGGCATCACCTAAAATGTCAGCCACAGGAGAAAGACACCTGTTTGATATGGAGTAGGAGAGATCTACCGGTAGTTCTCTGCTCAGGAAGCACCTTGGTTCACGTTGCTTTGTGCATGTTAGAAGTCACCTGTCCAACCATCACTCCTCCCTCTCCCCCCCCCCCCGTTTATGTGTGTTTCGTCCCACCTCCTTGTCCTGAACGGCCTGGGGAATTTTACCAGAGGGGAATTAAAGTGAACTTCTTCTTCTTCTTCTTCTTCTTCTTCTTCTTCTTCTTCTTCTTCTTCTTCTTCTTCTTCTTCTTCTTCTCTCACACTCACACTCACACAAATGAGGGATAAAATCTTTGCTATTAAACTGGCTACCCTGGTTGATGTAGAACACACAGTGACCAGCTCTGTACAATCATCTTGTCCTAAGCCAGTGATGGCGAACCATTTGGGCTTGGTGTGTCAAAGATTTTGAAAATGCCTAACTAGACTCTGCTGGTGTGTCAACCCCCCCCCCCCCGCTTTTATTTAACATCAATTAGTGACTTTTTGTTGCTGAGTTTTACTAGAGAATAATTTGAAAGAGGTCTGCCAAAATCCCTGCCCTAAATGTTTAAGACAAGCCTGTAAAATGTTTGTGAAAATATAAGGTGTGTCGGGGCCCTGGGAAAAATGCTGGCGTGTCACCCAAAATGACCTCACGTGTCACCAGTGACACGCGTGTCATAGGTTCGCCATCACGGTCCTAAGCTTTGAGTTTGCCTGAGGTTACAGAGACCTCGTGAAGAGTGCAACTGCAGGGTTGAAGTGTGTAATGCAGGCTGTAGTTTATTTTCAAATTCTTTTTGTAAGTAATGACTTTCCTGTCAGATAAGCCGACTGTGTTCTTGAACCCACCATCACCGCTGCTCATTCACAACCTTCAGCTTAAATGAGAACATTATTGCCAGTTACCTCAAAGTGTTGTTTTTCCAGAGTACTTGTACAGTGGCATCTGGAATGTGGAAGGTGAAGTCATCTTTGCTGAGGGGGTTATAATTGTTAGCCATGGTTTCTAGCACTTCTTGCAGCGAGAAGAGGAATGGGCTGGTTTCTGCTGACGAAAAGATACCCAGTTGTTTTCCTGTGGTTGCAAGGGCTGGTGTACAGTGTGTCCATGACATGCTGGGATTAGAAAGAGCCTGGAGCAGCTGCTCCTACTGGCTTATTTTTATTTATTGATGTTCTGTTGATTCATCCATGAATTGAGCATAAAATGCATACAGCCCCAATACAAGTGCGCTCTCCCACTTGTGTACAGTCTGAGTGACGGTGATATAATAGTGCATCCCAAGCAAGAGCAAAGCAGAAGCTAAATTCTCAAGCTGCTAGGAATATGAATTATTTCTTTATTATCAGGCCAGAAGAGCCTCCTGGGCTCCTGAGGCCCCGCCTCCTGATACAGCCTAGGCACGGACACAGAAGCTTAAGTCTCCTCCTCCCAGGATTGCACTCCCTGTCTCCTGGCCATCCTGGTTGGCCAGAAAAGCCCTTGATACCATGTAGCTGAGAGGTTGGGATACCAGTGCTGGTCAGCTGTGGGTTCAAATCTCGCTCTCCCTTTTGCAACTAGCCCCATGCAGACAGAATAGGGGTTCTCCAGGGGAATTAGGGGAGCCTACATTTTCCTTTAGTGAAGTGTTTTTCTATTTTATCTGTTGTTCTATTTTATGCACATAAATTTAAATTCCCAGGTAAACCTCCTCTGTACCCAGGAGGTACAGAAAGCTGTAACTGGTGAAAAGATATACACATCAGCAGCATTCCTCTCCCTGTTTCAGCTATGTAGCCTGTGCACATCTTATAGTTCTCTATATCTGCCCTGCAAACAAGAGGAAGATATGGGCAAGCTATGGAGAGTTGCCTTGAGGCGACTCAGTTAACTGAATACATTTATTCAACATTCATGGAGAATCTGCCTTCAGCTATTGTGATGGGTCATCATTCTTTGTGAGACTTCTGGTCATGTAACATGTGCCACATTCCAGATCTGGGATGCATGAAAGCAGAGTGAAAACATAAATGTATTATTATTATTATTATTATTATTATTATTATTATTATTTATTAACAACAGTATTTATATACCGCTTTTCAACAAAAAGTTCACAAAACGGTTTACAGACAACATCAAATGATGAAATGGCTCCCTGTTCCAAAAGGGCTCACAATCTAAAAAAGATGCAGACTCTGTGCTGGGGTGCGGTGGCGTCCCTACACTGGTGCGGGGGGTGGGGTGCGGACCGCACCATGTGACACCCTCAGGGGGGTGACATCACTAAGGCTGCAATCCTATCCACACTTACCTGGGAGTAAACCCCATTGATTATAATTGGACTTACTTCTGAGTAGATATGCATAGGATTGGGCTGCAATGGTCAAAATTGTGAAAACCTTTGTCTTTAAGAATAATATCATGTTATATATCATTCAATTTATGCGTAATCACATGCGGAATGCAATGAAACAAACTGTTTCGAAATATCTGTATTCTATCAAACGTTATGATATCACCTTGAAATTCAGACTGACCGGCTACAAGACATATACCTTTAAGTGTGATTTTTTGACTTTTTAAAAAAAATCCGTTTTCCAAATATTCAAAATAATCCTTTGAATTTTTGAATTTCATGAAAATTTAAAATTGTCATGTTGTATATCAAATGAAAGCCCTATTCATAAGCTTTAAAATGACATCTGTCCCATGTATGTAGCTATCCTAGTTATGGTGGCTAGTGAATTTTGGCATTTCATCTTTTTACGGCACAATCTTGTGTAACATCCTCTCCTGTTCCCGGGATGCCCCAGGGCAGCCCAGGAACACCTCGGGAGAAGGGGATGCTCCCCAATAGGGAATCTCAATAGTATCATACGAAAATGTTCTTGTTGGCAGTGACAAGGAATTAAACCCCTCAAGTCCATTTTTCTACAATTTACATTGATAAAATTAGGTGGTAAACTGAAATGAATCCAAAACAAAATTATAACAGGAGTGTGTGGGTGGGTGTAGGTGTAGGTATAGGGAGATAGGGCAGGCTATCTTGGCAATGGAACCGTTCAAAACATGCAAGACAAGTCCTGACATGTTTGTGCCTGTTTATTGTGCTGCAACCCAGAAAAAAAGGCTACAGCCCTGCCGATGTCCCCGGTAGCTCCTCCTACCTGTTCTCCTGGGTGCCGCCATCTTGGATCTCGTGAGATTTTACAAGATCCAAGATGGCGGAGCCCAAGAGAACAGGTAGGAGAAGCTACCGGGGACATCGGCAGGGCTGTAGCCTTTTTTCTGGGGACCTGCCCGCACCGCAACGCAGAAAAAACACTTTAACAGGGGGTACACGGGGGCAGCCAGTCCAGGGGTACGCGGGGCAACCGGAGGCCCGCGTAGGGGGTACTCGGGCCTGCAAAGGTTGGGAACCCCTGAGATAAGGTATTTTCTGAAGAATAATCGTTACCTATCAGAATCATTTACTAGTTTTAAAAAACTAGGGATTCCTTAAACCCTGCCTGGTTGGAGAGACAGTTCTCAAAAATTTCAATTTTCTTGCTCCTATAGTTTATCTGACAGTTTTCTATAAAAACTGTATTGTTAAACTGATTGATTCAGCTACTTAAAAGATGTGCATTTGAGTTTTCTTAGTGTTTGCTTTCCCTGTAGCTAATGTCATCTTCTAACTAAAGCAAAATAGAATTACCGGTACTGTACAATCAGAGGCATAATAGATACTGAAATCAAACCATCATCAGGCCATCATTAGAATCAACTGACACACAGAACCATACTGTATTTAAATTGACTGTAATGAAAGGGTCTCTTTCTTTTACTGACTATGAATTAAGCTAGGATGGTTCTGATATGTAATTTCCCTATAGGAATATAGAAAGTGGTAAGTACTGGACTGAGTGACTTTTCAAGAAGAAATTGCTCAAGAAATTAGTGTTGGATAGCAGATTACCGAGAAGATTAGTATTTCTATTGTGAGAGCCTTCAGTATTTGCTTCTGCATAATATGACCTCCAGGATGAAATAACAACATGCCAACTCCCTCAGTGCTGTTGAGATTTTAAATAATACTGTATATTTTTCCATTCAAAGCACTTGTTTTAATAAGGCCATTTGAAATTGCTTTAACTTGCATGCCATATGAGTTTGGATACTCTCCCCACCACCATCACCACTACAGAGCTATTCCAAGTTCACTTAGAAATCACTTTAAATGCCAAATACCATAAGGAAAAGATTGCGTGGAATGATAAAATAGAATAAGCAACAATTAATAACATTATACAGCATCAAGTGTCAAAGTTGACGATGAAAATATTGCAGAAGTTCTAGCATCACATAATGAGGTTTAGCACCTCAGGCTTTAGTTGCAAACTATGAGCAACTCTCTTATGTTTCACCTGTTTTTCAACTTTTCCCATGAGTTTTTTCATCTTCTTCTGTTCTTTAGGACCCATATTCAAATACATTTGTAGAAACAACACATAAACAGATGTGCTGTAAAAGGGAACATGTAGTGCACATGCCTTGAAAGCATGGGGATGCACTCCTCAGGCAGTGCATCTCATACGAAGGAGGACACCTCTTCCCAAGCTGCGCTCCAACCTCTGAGGGTCCTGAAGAGCGTTTCCCCTAAAGCGTGCAGGAGCACACCTGAGAAAGGGGGCCCTTCTGGAACTCTGTCCTACCAGGGGGAGAAAACCAAAATTTGATCCAATCTCCTGGAACTCCTTCCTGGGCATGTAAGGCAAATTCATCCCCTTCTCTGTCGCCAGAGCCAAGTAGAGGGAAGGATCTACCCTTGGGGTAAAATGGGAAACCTTGCTTCCATGAGGGACTCTGTCTTTTTTTTTTCCGCCTCTCTCCACTGTTCGAAAATATTGGTATGGATAAAGAAGGTCTTAATATGAGCAGTATGGATAAGTGAAAATCCTTACAGCGAATGTACACACACACACACACACACACACACACACACACACACACACACACACACACGAGTAAACTGTATAAAAGTAGATGCATGAGAAGGTTTATTGACTTTAGATGAAAAATGTTTTTAATATCAAAATGCTTTAAAGATGTGTAAGAAAAGGTAAACGTGTATTAGTAAGGGCCACCTTGTCTCTCCACTCCCAGCCCCCATCTGTGAATATTATATGATATTAGTCTAGCAAGGTATGGCCGGAGAGTGAGTTCGGGTCTATTTCTAAAGTACACACAGACCAAAAGTGTTGGCTTTTTTTTCCCCTCTGAAGAGTCAGAAGTTTAAAGATATTCATATGGCATCCGTGAAAAGAACAGGACGTGTTTCTCTTTCCTCTGGGGGAGGTACCTGATCAGTGTCTGACTTGGCCAATACCTGATGATGATGCCCCTGTTCTGCACCCTCCAATAGACATGAAGGGTTTCTTAAAGCACTGTCTGTCAGGCACGCATGCAGTTTGGATACAGCTGGCCCACTGAACATATGTACAAACTGGACATTTTGAAGGAGCACAAAAGGAATCTGAAAAGTATCTAGCAAACTCAGGCATCTGGCCTAGAGCTCTGTGTGAAGTAGTCCTAGTAGTTTGGATACATCTCATGCTCTAACAAGATGTCAACCTCCAGCATGTTATCAAGGTTGCTGCTGCTCTTTTTTCTCACCAGCTCTCTCTCTCCCACCCCCCATCTTTCCCACTCAGGAGGGCCATATAGTTATCCGCTTAAAGGGAGGTTCTCCAGGGCAGCCGGTTTATGAGGCTAGGATGTGACCCAACTAATGCTCCGCAAGGGGCTAGAACCCAGGTGGAGGCAGGTTCCAGGGGACAGGCCACTGGCTCCCAGGAATGAACGCCTAATGCTCTCACCCTTCCTGGTCCCTCTTTCTCCTCTCTTCTGCTTCCCCCTCCAGCCTTCTCCATCTCATTTTCAATCCTCTTGCCCCTCCTCTTCCGTAGCCTCCTTCCAAGCTTGCCTGCCCTCTGTCTGTCTCCTTCCACTTCTCTTCCCTGCTTCTTCTCTCACCATATCTTTTACCCATCTGAGCCTTTGTCTCCGCTCTCCATCCTCCTTTCTCCCTGTCTTCTGGTCCTTGTCTTGCTCCCATTATCTCCTTCCACCCCACTTCTTTTGCTTCCTCTCTCTTCCCCAATCCTTCCTTAAATTTCTCCACTCCCAGCTATACTCCCAGTCAATGAAACCACAGCCAGCTGAGCTGCCAGCCGGGTTTCATGAGACCCCGCCCACAAGCGGTGATGTCAGGAGTGATCAGCAGCACAGAAACCCCAACTCACACAGCTGCGCCTTGCAGCGATGCCACAGCTAATCTAGATAATTTGTGTAACAGATCCCGCCAATGTGAATTATTTGGTATGTGTTCTCACAGTTCTACAGAAACAAAGTGCTATACTTTAAACTCAAATGTTGTGCTAGGCAAACCCTATGTTTAACCAACAGTGTTCAGTGATTTGGATGTTTCTTAAGCATTTGGATGGTGAATGTTTTAAAAGTTTCATTATTATCAAGATGATAATATTTTGATCTTAATGTTAATCTTAGAACATTTTGAAATCAGGTCTTTTGAAATCAGTTTCACAGTGTATGCGCAAAAATGAGAGGAGCACTGAAAACCACTAGTCATTCAAAATATTTTTCATATTTCAGTTAATTTTCTAAAGTCACTTAATTAGTATATGTATGTGATAATGTAGAGACTAATGTGTCCATGAGTCGCCCATAGTTCTATATTTGTGAAATGATAGAAATGGCAACTGCTTTTAGCAGCTCTTTTGCTGTACTTACTACTAATTACTATGAAGTCTATAATGCTATAATGACTAATTGAAGTTCTCTTATTGATAATTTACTCCTGTTACCACTTGCTGGAAGTGAGGATCTTTTAAAAATAATGTTATATTTGCTGGCCATAGTGCTTAAGGAGTAGCTATGGGGGCTGCAAAGAAGCACTCCAGGAGTTTCAAGGGATTATTTATGAGCCAGCCTCATCTTGCTGGCTTGTATGAAGACATTTACTAACTAGCAATTTCCATCACCTTGATTTTTCTGGTCTATCAGAGCACACGTTTCATTCTTTGCACTTCTTGTTTTCTCCAGCCTGAAGAACTTACCAATGCCCTGGAAATCAGCAATATTGTCTTCACTAGTCTCTTTGCCCTAGAAATGCTTCTGAAACTCCTTGTGTATGGCCCTTTTGGCTACATCAAAAATCCATACAATATCTTTGATGGGATCATCGTAGTGATCAGGTAATTAACATGGAGTTGTCCTTCTCCTGACTAGGCTGTGGAATAATATTGCAGGAAGTTAGTGAGGGAAGACTGGAATGTTTGTGGACATCTTGGTTCATTAGATCATGTACTCCGGATCTGCTGTGGAAACTTTATTACTATCATTCTTTGCCTTTCACAACTACATACAACTGCACCAAGAAGTAGGCACAAGGTACAGGTATCCCCCGCTTAACGACGGGGATACGTTCTGGAAAACCCGTCATATAGTGAATTAAGCGATTCCGTCATTAAGCGATTCCTCAATGTAACACAGTGGAGTTGTAATAGGGAATGAATGGTAAACACAGTGTACATTATGAGTGTAACACAAAGCACAACAAGATTTCTACCTGTCAATGGAGGTAGAAACACACACACAAACACAGAGAGTTAAAGACAACATTTTTTTTTGCATTTAAAATACAGTACTGTAGCTTTAATTCTTTGTTTACACTTTGGGAACCTCTGTCATATATTCAGATTGTCATTAAGGGGGACACACCTGTGTATTTCCATCTGCAGAACTTTCCAGTTGAAGAGGTCAGTTAACATTAACTATTCTTCCATGGAGCATCATGACTTCAGCATGCCTCTGTGTGTTTATGACTAATTCACAGTTTATTTATTCCTAGACTGCAGAAAAATTTTGAGGCAGCTTGCAGATAATATATAGAGCATCCATTAAAAATAAGAACCAAAGAATAACATCATGGAAACATGAGAGAATACAGCAACAGATCAGATTAAAATAAACATCATAAACCCGTAAACACTGCAGTCTCTAAAATCCTTACCTAAAACACCTTCCAAACCAACAGCAATGAAATCATACCTGCTGAGTTAAAAGGCCTGAGCAAGAAAAAATGAAAACGTTTTTACCCGATACCTAAAACCCAAAAGAGTAGGTTCCAGCTATACTGACAAAGGGAGAGCATTCCAAAGGTGGAGCTCTACCATGAGAAGGCTTTCTTCTTTATCACCATGTGCTTGACCTAAGCAGGCAGAGGCACTCCAGTTATTAAACCCAGGCAGACTCATATGCAGGCAGGCAACCCTTGAGATACCCTGTATAGACCAGTATTGAGCTTTATAAGTTAATACCAACACTTTGAATTCCATCCAGAAATACATTTTTGTGACTACCACCGCACCGCAGGATGTAGCATGTGCCCCGTTTGCACGCCTGCATTGGCACTGGAACGTTAGTTAGGATTGGACTGTAACCGAAGTGTCTGCAAGATCTTCAGCAAGAGCTTTGCAAACAACGCACTGCAGTAGTTATACTATAATGTGAATAATTATGGCTAAGCCACCTCTTCCCCCAGAGGTTGTGCACCAACCAAAGTTGGTGGAAAGCGCTTCATGACACTGATGCCACATGGACAACCAAAGCAGGGGCCAAAGCCAGCAGCCCTGCAAACCTGGTCATCAATCCCTTCTAGAACAGGTGGAAACCCTCTTTCAGATGGACCAGGGACTGATAACACCTTTGTTTTGACTTGACTGAGTTTTGGTTTATTGGTCCAGTCATCAAGTCATGTACCAAACCTAAGCACCTGTCAAGCAGTTTCACTGCTTCACTTGACACAGGAGAAAGGAGAAATAGAGTCAGGTATCATTACATCTCACTCCAAATCTGTGATTTCTGGCACGTGCAAAATATGTTTAGAGTATGTGCAGGAATATTTTTTTTAAAGATACACCATTTAGTATTTAAAAGATATCTATCTGCCTTTCCCTCGCTGAGGCAAATGCCCAGGGCAGCTATATGAATAAAAATATGCGTCCACGTTTCTGATTATAAACTTTAAAATTTTCTATATTTGAAAGCCAAAGAAAAATTGAAATGTATGCAACACTAAGTTACTTTTCCCAACTTAAATGTTACCAGTTTAACAGCCCGATCCAGTGTAAACTTAGATCAGCGGAGCGTGTGCTCTGCTGATGTAAGCTGTCACAAATGTGCCATAAACTGCATTTGCAACTCCTGGTGAGTAAGGGCCGATGGCGCAGAGGCCAGCAGCCCTCATTTTGCTGAGGGATTGGAGCTGCACCAGGTGGCCCAAGTAAGACCTAGACCGGCCAGGGCAGGGAGAGGGCGACCCGGCACAGCCATGGGAGTGGTCATTGGCCATCCCGGCCCAGGAGAGGGTGGGGATATCGGTGACGCGCTCCGCCGATATTCTAGGCCCGTTCCCAGGCCTGACTGGCCTAAAATGGCCTCCTGGAATATTACTATCATATGAGAGAGAGAGAGAGAGAGAGAGAGAGAGGCATAATTTACTTTTTTCCTCCAAGTAATAATTATACAGTCATGTACCCAGAGTCAAAGATGGGTCAACACTGCCATAAACAAAAAGAAATGTTATATTATTTTTACTTAGAAACAGTATGCAGTCAACTTATATTATGCAGAAACAGAAGGAATTCATGTTTCTGGTCAAAAAAGTTAAGAATTTTACATCCCGTCATACAGTATAATTAAATGCCACAGATCATTTTGCAATAGAAAATATTTCTTAAGAGGATTTTTTTTAAGCTTTTCTCACAATTTTTTCCGGTAGCTTTCATGGCCCGAGATTACTGTACAATGTTTCCAAATTACGGGTTTAGATGCCATGAGAAAAAAGATATATACTTGCACTTTAATAATTATCCGAAACCGTGGACGGATCTCCGTGTAGGCAGCCGCCCCAGGCACAAAAAACACTAAAATCCAAGGTTATTGTTGACCCAACGTTTCGTTCCGACCTCGGAACCTCTTCTTGGGGTAAAGTTCTGATGTCACATCAGATGTTCTGATGCTCTGATGTGACATCAGAACTTTACCCCAAGAAGAGGTTCCGAGGTCGGAACGAAACGTTGGGTCAACAATAACCTTGGATTTTAGTGTTTTTTGTGCCTGGGGCGGCTGCCTACACAGAGATCCATCCACGGTTTCGGATAATTATTAAAGTGCAAGTATATATCTTTTTTCTCATGGCATCTAAACCCGTAATTTGGAAACATTGTACAGTTTTCTCACAATTTTGAATTTTTCCAATGGACCTAAAATTGGAAAAAAGAACAAGATTTTTTTTTAATTTCATGTTTTCTTCTGAACCTTCCTGTCTCTGTGGCATGCACTTATAGGGCCTCACTGTCTGAAGATCTGACCTTCCTTAGATAGAAACATTCTGTAAGTGTCCCTACTTACCTGAATTGCCACTGAACGTGACTTGGAACTATGAGCCTTCTCCAACTCACAGCCCAATCCTACCCAAAAACCCCTCCCGACATCGCAATGGTGCCAAAATGGCAGCCGCTGCATCCTGTGCAAGGGGGGGAGTGGAACCGGGAGGCTTCTATAGGGAAAGGAGATGTTTAATCCCCTTACAACCTCACAGCCTACAATAGTTCTCCTCAGACCTACTCTAGCAATTTTGCTAGCACAGGTTCGAAGAGAGAAAAGGGGCGTGGAGGCTGCAGGGAAGGGGGATAGGATGTGGCGCGGACCTTCCATGATGAATCCTCCCCCTCCTGCAACCTCCCTCCCCACCCAGTTTTGCCCCCTTCCCCCCCCCCCCGCCTTCCCGGCATCTTACCTTTCCCAGCGCGCATCCAGAGTTCCTCAGATGTCCCCAGCAGCGGGGAGGCTTCTGTGACTGGCGCAGACTGCTTTACGGCAGTTAGTGCCAGCACAGGAGGTGCGCCACCATTGGGCGGCACGCTTAGGTTTGGGCTGTCAGTCTCTTTGCACTTTTGCTGTATATGCTATACATTGCTGTCTCTTTAAAAAAAAAAGGAAGGAAAGCTAAGATAGTACCCCTCCCAAATTACAGTGACGACCAGAGGAGGCAGAATTACTGCCAGAGAAGGAGGATGAGGATGAGAGAGAGAGAGAGAGAGAGAGAGAGAGAGAGAGAGCAGTTTTTTGTCACTGTGTTGTGCATTGATGTGAGCTACCTTGCTGAAAGGTGAGATAAAAAATCTCCAAACTCATAATACTGTAATAATATATGCATGTGCTTCTTGTCAAATAGTGTTAATCTTATTCTTTCTCTTTTTAGTGTCTGGGAGATAGTGGGACAGCAGGGGGGGGGTCTGTCTGTTCTACGGACCTTCCGTCTTATGCGAGTCCTGAAGCTGGTCCGTTTTATGCCTGCTCTCCAACGCCAACTAGTGGTCCTCATGAAAACTATGGACAACGTGGCCACCTTCTGCATGCTTCTGATGCTTTTCATCTTTATCTTCAGGTGAGTACTGTTTTTGCATTGTGCTGCCTCTCTGTATTAAGGTGAGATCAACCAATTTTATTTTTGTGATAGAGCAGAATAGCTAGTACAAAAAGAAAAGATTGCTAAGAAGGAAGGTGATTGAGTGTTTTGTGCTGAAGCTCCACATACTATGGAAACCTTTGCTTATCTCATTTCCTACATGAATGGCTTACTAGTTACACTGGGGTGGCCGTAACCTGAACTCTCAGAGCTGAACAACATTATGGTTTGTTATCATTCAAATCCTCACAATCCAACAGACGAGAGAGAGAGAGAGAGAGAGAGAGAGAGAGAGAACCTATTGACTTAGATTTGATGCTCCCCAAAATGACCCCCACTCCATGTGAGCCTTCATTTGTAGTTGCCACAGAGCTGGTAGAAAGTCATTTATTAGGTTTGTGCTTGTTTGTGGGGTGATGAGAAAGTAATTTCCTCCAAACACTGTTTGTTAAGCTGGAGAAGTCTCAGTTTGTCTCCAGTATTACCTTGTTCTTTTTTTTAAAAAAATACATCATTCAATCCTTTTCCCCTCCTTACATTTAGTATCCTTGGGATGCATCTCTTTGGCTGTAAATTTGCTTCAGAGAGAGATGGAGACACTCTTCCTGACAGGAAGAACTTTGATTCCTTGCTTTGGGCCATTGTGACTGTTTTCCAGGTAACTCATGGTTGATAATTCCTTAACAAGCAAGTACAGTACTCAGTGCTTATTTTGTGAAATACTGATGCTTTAGAATACAAGGCACTTTTTAAAGCTGTCCATTAGAAGAACCATTAGGGATTCATTAGCAGTCCATTAGAAGAATCATTTTAGAAGAGTCCATTAGAAGCAACCTCCTGGTTTTAGAAGTAGGTTTTCTCTGTATGCCAGGTGCA
Organism: Plestiodon gilberti rubricaudatus; assembly: GCA_026170595.1. NCBI lineage: Eukaryota > Metazoa > Chordata > Lepidosauria > Squamata > Scincidae > Plestiodon > Plestiodon gilberti. The sequence goes on along the minus strand of JANXHW010000002.1, from coordinate 154,104,821 downwards.
AGGGAGTGGCAACAAGATTCAGGTATCTTGTTGCCTTGTGTGCTCCCTGAGGCATCTGGTGGGGCCCTTGTGAGATACAGGAAGCTGGACTAGATGGGTCTTTGGCCTGATCCAGCAGGGCTCTTCTTATGTTCTTAGAAAGAACATCTGGCAGCACTAGCAATGATATATTTTCATTGCAATCAGAGGGTCTGAACTGAGTTTTTAAAAAGGAAGCTAGCATTCTCAAGATCCTAGCAGAGTTGTCCTCTAGCATAAATGGTTAGATTTGGCAGTGTTGGCAGAAAGAACTAAACACAAAAAATGGTAAGGCAAAAAATATTTCCAGGTGAAAAATGACACAGCCCTTTTAGTCAAATATTGGCATTGGTATGAGAATTTTGCACAGGCAGCTGGGGTTAGTTAACCATGTTTGGGGAATTAAAACAGAGTTTAGCATTCAAAGATGAGAATTATGATCTGGCTTCAGCATTTCACTGATGTGTTGCTAAACTGAGCTCCGCTCAATTACTCTAATCATGTAATAAATGAATATGTCCTGATTATTTGCAGTGCTAAAACTGAGGAAGAGACAGAAGGGATTTCAGACAATGAATGATGGAGCACAAAGATAGGTGTAACCAGTAGCTAATTAGAAGCTGTTGTGGTCATTCAGTCAAGAAGTGGTACATCTTATGTACTCCAGCCCACCAGTCATAATTGGCAGTGAGAATTGTGATATACAGGGGTAGGGCCATGCATGCATTGCTCTGACTCGGGCAGCCCAATCCTAACTAGGATTGGCTGCCTTTTACAACAGGGGAACACAGCTCCTCTGTCATATATGGCCAAATGGCAGCAATGCACACCACTCCAACAGCAGCCATTTTGGGTCTGCCACCGCAAATGGCAGCGGTGCCAGAGGCCCACTGTAACTGCTGGCTACCTCCAGCAGCAAAGGTAAGCTGGCGGCAGGGGCAGGGAGCAGCTGGGGTGGGCAGGGAGGGAGAGGAATATGAGGAGGTTCTGGGCAGGGAGAGCTACAGGCAGGATGTGGAATGGGAGAGGGAGGCAGAAGATCTTGGCGGCACCAGCATGTGCTGTGGATCCTAACCCCGTTCCCTATCCCCTTCCCTCTCCTTTACTCTCCTCAGACTTGCTCCAGCAAAAGAGCTGGTGAAGATCTGAGGAGGTCCATTGGGGAAGCGAAGAAAAGTTCTCTTACCTCAATGAGACCTCCGCAACTGCCATCCTGCAGGATACAGCACATGCTCCATTGGTGCAACTGCATCAGTGGGGAGGGATTTAGTTAGGATTGGGCCTTAAATCTCATAAGGTATTTGCATTTGGGATGCGTCTGTAAAGGGATGCGTCTGTAAATTTGCATTTGGGATGCATCCCAGTATGGTGAAATTCTTAAAAAATGGTACAATAAACAGTATCCAGAAATTATATAATAAGTAATGAATACTATTTATTGTAGCAAATACTAAAACCAGAGCATTTAGTAGCCTATGTGTTGCTAGCTTAACATTGGGAAATAAATACTAGGATGAGAATACATGTTTGTAGGTGTGTGAATGCTCCTCTGAACTAATGAAGAAGGGCCTGTGCTGCTGTCTCACATCATGTGGTCCCCTTTTTCATTCCAGATATTGACTCAGGAAGACTGGAATAAAGTCCTGTACAATGGCATGGCTTCTACCTCTTCTTGGGCTGCTCTTTACTTCATTGCCCTCATGACATTTGGGAATTACGTTCTCTTTAATTTGTTGGTTGCCATCTTGGTGGAAGGTTTTCAGACAGAGGTAAAGCTTGGAGTAACTTCTGTGTCGCTTCTTTGTTATATGTAGTATGAAGTACCCACATTTTGTATGATAATTAGGGCTGGTGAAAAATAAAAGGGTGTGTGCGGTTCTTTTTCCTTAGCTCATGTCTCATAAACAAAGCTTTTAGGGAATGGACTGTAGCTCAGTGGTAGAACACATATTTTGCATACAGAAGGTCCTGGGTTCAGTGCCTCTTGGCATCTTACAGTAGGGCTGGAAAAAGACTCCTCTCCGAAACCCTGGAGAGCTGCTGCCAGCCAGTAAAGACAATGCTGATCTAGATGGGCCAAGGACCTGAGCCCAGGATAAGGCAACTTCCCATGTTCCTCCTTAACTTACATCAAATATCAAGCTAATATAGATGCAGAATTTCTGCAGTGACTGCTGAATGGAGCAAAGGAAATGACAGTGTCTTTGAACCACGTTTGGTTGTGTTTGTGAGCCAGTGAAAAGGTGCCCCATAAACGTATATGAGAGATGAGTGCCATTATCTAATTTGCTATTGTAACTTGGTGGATATTTCTTCATGCCTCCCTCAGCAACACTTTTGCATATTTTAAATTCCATTTTACTTGGTATCTGTGGACTGATTTTCCAAAAACTTGGCTCTTCTGCTACCTAGCTAGAGCCCACTTTTGCCATCAGCTTCAGACAGCTGAAGACCACATTTTTGGAATAAACTTGGCTTCTGTCTCGGACTGGCGAGGCAGTTTAGGGCTGAATGAGAATTTCAGTCTTCCGGAAACTAGCCATTGAGCAAGTTCTGCCTATATCTCAGGCAAATAGACAAAAAAGCTAGTCTTAAAGCAATAAAATGTCAAAGTGATAAAGGTCAAATGAAAGCATCATTCTGCATGAGGCTTTATTCAGTCGCACGTGGTAGCACAAGTTCTAAATTAAAGTGATGTTGGTGTGATGGGTGAATAACAACTAATTAGGTTTGTCGCCATTTTTGCCCTTATTTTTCACACTATAAAAACCCTTTTAGATGAGTTCCTGGGCTTTTTTTCTTCTTCCCCTTTTTTCTCAAATGTAGTTTATGGAGAACATTTATTGAGGACTCTGAAAGCAATGTAGCAACTGGTGTGTCTCTTGCTTTTTGTTCCTGTCTTCCCTGCTAGGTATCATGACCAGGTCATGTAAAAGCCTTTTTGTCTTAGATAACAGGGGAAGGATCATTGTGCCAATCCTCTGAGCAATCAAAAGTTTCCTTTCAAAGGTGATTCTCGTTACAGGCAACAGAGGCAAAACAACCACCTGACTCTTGTTAGGATTTCTTTCTCTTGGGTGATTTATTGGTCTTAGCAAGTCTACCCGGGTTGAAATATCATTGCTGCCAATTATTGGTTTTGCTAAATCATGGCCTGCAATTGAGACTAGTACCATATGTCCAAAGCATATGGGGGGGGGGGGGGGCTTGGATCCGCTATCCACAGATTCACTTATCCGTGGATAGCAGATTACCTCCCCTCACGTATGGGGGCCCTCAGAAAACCGCAGAGGGGGTTTCACCCCTATCCGCGGTTTTCATGTATCAGTGGGGGGGGGCTGGGGCCCTACTGTATAGCACGTAAGACAGTTAGTTATTGATTTGTGGTCAAAGTGTCCACTGATGTGAATCAGCAAAACTCTGCAAACACTACAGTATCAGCAGACACTGATTTAGGATCTGTCACTGCTTCTTAATTTTTGTTTTATGGTTTAAAACCTGTGACTTTCAAATTTTCTCCCAGATTCCAAAGGAAGGGCTACTCCCTCCTGATAGGAAGTACACAGCTAATCCTTTTTCAAATGAAGTAGTAAAATCTACTTTTGTCTATCATTTGAGTCTTTTTTACTGAACGGCAGTTTGTTGCTTAATTCCTCCACCCCACCCTACCTGCTTCTCCTGCATTCGTCCCTACAAACCTCTCTCTGTGCTGCTGCTACTGGCTTGCTTTGCTTTATCTCTCTGATCCTCCAGTGCCTTTCCTCAACTCTGGAAACACTTTGTTAATCTGAGTGCCTGTGCAGGACCTTTTTGTTTCTAAGCAGCACTGACATATATAGGAATCAACGAGGCTGCACTGCTCTAAAAGAACTTTCTAGCTAAAACCTTTTAACTATTGCAGGTTGCACATAGCTAGCTTGTCTCCTGCAGCCCGAGTGTGGGTACTGTTGCCATTGTGTGAGAGTTAGTCACATTCTGAATTTTGTGTCTGAACTTGCAGCAGTTGTAAGGTGTGCAAGAAGAGAGGAGTGTGACTTTGCTTGATAGAGCTGGTAATGCAGAACTACTGACTGAGCTGTCAGGTCGCTGCCCTGGGGGATTTATCTCAGAAACAAACATTGGCTCCTGGTGAGACAGAGAGCTTTCTGTCGGAGATAAAGCGTTTCTCCCGAGGGACGTCATGATAATATTATCTATATGAAGTATATTCTTCCATTGGTAATCCTTTCATGTTCCCTACAGTTTCTGTGCTTGTCTCTGACAGAGTCCTTAGTGGCTGTCTCATCTCATATCTCTTTTTTGTGTTGGTTATTCTCCTAACTTCCTGTCTTCTTACCACAAATGATGGTAGTAACGATGGTAGGGGCTGGCAATTCTTCCTGGAGCTGTATGATAAAAATAGAAAAGATTCAAAATTGGTTGTTGTCACGGAGGCCAAGCCTAAACAGTATGTGACAACAGAGTTCTAACTTCTGAGGCAGAAGCAGGAAAAAAAATAAATCTGTTTGCACTCATCATTGATGTTTTGGGAACATATCTTGGTTATGTCTTTTGCCTAAAAAAACCCCACTCAGTCCCATGATCAACCTTCAGAAACATGTAGAAAGAGGAACATATCAAAAGACCTGGAAAAGCTAAATAGCATAATTGATATGTTCCTCTTTCTACCAGCCAATTTGATAATACTTTCAATTAAGATGTACAATATATGTTTCAATATAGATTGCTTTTCTGCCTAAGGTCAAATTTTGGTCTGCCATCCTTTAAAAATGTTTGTAACTTACTGACCACCTTGTTCTAGACCAGAGGTTTCCAACCTTTGTCACCAGGTGTCACAGTCAAATTTTCTGAAGTACCACCTCTGCCAATAAGTAAATAAATTTATTTATAATATTTAATTTAAATAAATATGTGCACTAGATAGGTGATAGTGTCAGCAATGAAGCCGCTGTGGTTTTGTGGTTTTTTCAAACAGTAGTATTCACAGATCCACTTCCTGCTTTGGAAGCTTATCCAAAATAGCAGATATACAGGCTTTAGTTCAGGAGTAGAATATCATGCATCCTCAGTTTTCAGTCTGTCTATTTTTTGGCCTATCTTTCCCCAGGACAGTTATGTTTCATTGCTCCCCTCCCCCTCGCCATTCATGCCTACTGTAAGGCAAACCAGCAACATGCTTCATAGATATAGAGACTGTCTTTTTTAGGATTAAGATTCCCATTTACCAAACTATCATTTTGCGTTCTTCTAGGAATTGGAAGCACATAAAGGGTTTTACAAAAAAAAAAGTTATTGTCAAATAGAAGAAAAATCTTAAATAATCACAAATTAGTATAATTAGCCATTTAGTAAATTAGCCATTTAATCATTTGATTTTGTCTGTAAACTGCTGTGTGAACTTTTTGTTGAAAAGCGGTACCATATTTTTCGCTCCATAGGACGCATCGGACCATAGGACGCATGCATCCTATGGAGCAAAAAATAGGGGAAAAAAGGTTTTTACTTACCGGGGCTTGTGGGGGCTTCGGGGAGGCCTGTGCGACCCTCTGCAGGCCTCCCCGATCTTCAGTTCAGTGCTAAATGGCTATTTTCGGCCATTTCCGGTTTTCGCGCAGGCCTCCCCGAAGCCCTAGTAAGTATTTTTTCCTTTTTTTTGGATTTACTCCATAAGACGCACACTAATTTCCCCCTATTGGGGGGGGAAGTGCGTCTTATGGAGCGAAAAATACAGTATATAAATACTGTTAATAATAATAATAATCAAAATAAAATTATTATTATTATTATTAAGTACAATGCACTCCACAAAGTAAAATGAGTTTTTTACTGCCCCAAAAGCCTGCCCCAAAGTAAATTGAAGCTAACAGAGTGTTACTGCCTTCTAAGGTTCTGGGCTCTCAATTATCCCCTTATTATTATCCATGAAAGATATAATTGAGAGATTAACCTTTTCCTGTTAACAACACAGAGAACAACATCCTGTTTAATGGCCAGTAAGCAGGTGCTCTTAGGTCTAACTACACTGGTTCACTACTGGAAAGTCACTTGTAGGTATTTTCTCAACTTTTTTTTCATGTTCCTGTGGCTATTAAAGCCTCAGGAGAAGCTGGACACATCAGTATCTGAACTGATACTGACTGTATTTTTGCAGCGTTTCAGTTTGAAACCAAACAGAGAAATTCACTGGGGGGGGGGGGGAGAGTGGTCAAGATCCAAAGAATTACTTTTAGGCATGACCAGTCACTAGGGTTTGTGTCACCTGTTGCGAGAGCTCGTCGTGTCACATGACCAGTGGAATTTTTATGTTCTTTTCCCTTGCATAACTGAGCCTCTTTGCCATATCACTACTAGCTGCCTTGTGGTGGTGATATCAAGAAAGACGGGATATAAATGCGCCAATTAAATATCTCAAACTACTCTTGAAAGTTCCTTGTGAGTGAGTGAGTGAGTGTGTGTGTGTGTGTGTGTGTGTGTGTGTGTGTGTGTGTGTGTGTGTGTGTGTGTGTGTACATTTGTAATAATTTGCCAATATTTTATTAATATATTAGCACTAAATCAACATCTGTCTTTGGACATCTTAATTTCAAGGTAAGTGTGACTCTCCCATGAGGGGTGATCAGCTGCTCGAACTATCCTTTGTTTACGCAGGGCTTTTATGGCTGCATCAGATGACTGAAGTGTACTGTAACCTGTTCCACTGCTTCTCCTTAATATGAAATTGACCCCAATGGGTGCCTTCCCCTTCTCTCACTTTTCCCTTTTTATTTCATCCTTTTTTGGGGGTTAATACCTTTCCCCCTTTGATCCATTCTCAATTCTGATGTTGAAATTTGTAAAACCTGTGTAAACCCCTCCCCCCTTCCTTTCCCTCCTTGCCCCCTCCCCCACCCTCCTTCCTCATTTCTGCTTCAGGAAATCACCAAACGGGAAGCAGCGAGTAGGCAGTTAAGCTGTATTCAGCTGCCTGTCGACTCGTCAGTGGTACGTAAGACCTTGGCATGAACACCCCAAGCTTTGTCTGATAGTTGTCTCTCTCTTGCTCTCTGTGGTGATCAATCACATCATTGCCACTGTTCTCATTATGGTAGCTGTTTGGTTTTGAATTTGTTGTCATCGTCGTCAAGATAGGCTTGATTTTAAGTCTTTTCCTTCTTTGAGGGAATTAACAGAACTTCTCTAATAACTGCAGCCTGGCTCAGTTTCTTCTTTACAAGCTTCTAGTTTTTCCCCTAAACGGGTGAGGCCATTTTATGTTGTTTTTGCACACTGAAATCCAGCTGCATGCCTTGGCCAGTGCTCCCCAGCTCATAGCTAAGCATAAGCAACATTCTGTCTGCGTGCGGCACGCAGCGTGCCTATGACTCTCCAGGACTTGACTTGAGCCAGAGTCACTGGAGACTAATTTACTATACTAATGCATTCCTTCTGTGGATGCAGAAGGTATATATTTCAGATTCATGAGGTTGACAATTTTATGTTCCTCATAAGTCTCTGCTTGCTCAGTCATATTATCACTAACAGTAAGGGAGCACTAACTTACCGTATGTCCAGATTCCATTCAAGTCACTGAGAAATTGCCCATTGTCTTACGGGAATTCTAAGAAAGTACAACCCCTCTTGTTGTCAAGATATATTTTTGATTTGTATACGCCGCTTATGAGCAGACCCTTAACCATCTTGGATACCAAGCCCACCTCCCTTTTTAAAGAGTCAGAGACTACAGAAACTCATCAAAGACAGGAGGGACCTAAAATCAAGCGTGCTTTGTGGATGCTCATGTGTGAGAGCACTCTGTTCTGGGGAAGGCAATATTAGAATTGAGGCAGGTGCATTCGTCACTGGAGTCTTAAAGAAAACAGTTGCTGGTTCATTCCGGCCATGCTGCCCACACACCCTGTGGATATGTAGAAGAAGTCAGAACAAAGGCTAACACTCTCACCCACCCTTCTATAGGTTTATGAAGTGTTGGTAGACCTAAATTTTAACAATATTCTGTAGCCTCTTTAAATTTAAAACAGCAGAACAAGGACACAAACCTGAACTTGTCAAACGCTGGCATCATGCAAGTCTACATTGCTACTTTTTATCTATGAAATCAAGCACATTCCGAAATCTACCTCCCTCCCCACCACCTACTCCTACCATATGTCTATCCTTTCTCATTTTTTTTTCTGTTTTTCCTTCCTGTAGTACAAACAGTGGTTTTTATTTCAGATCTAAGGGGCCCTTTATGTTACAGCTAGATACTGCCTTCCAAGGCTATATACTTGTATATCTCCAGTACCTTGTAGCCCATCTCAACGTACACAGGGTTCTAAAAAAAAAAAAAAAAGGTTTGAAGTCTATATTTGCTCATGCAATGCTTTTTTCATCCAGAAAGGCAAACTCTGAGTGAAAAAACAGGTAATTATTAGAGCCTTGGTGGGTAATGATTGCCTGCAGCTACACATAATGTTTAGTATATTCATGGGGGTGCTGGTATGTTCTGTTGCGGGGATGCTTTATTGTGCAAAAAAGATGGGGTTTGGTGCTGTAGGGCTGGAGAACAACCCCCCCCCCCCCGGCAACACTGGTTCTTTCTGCATACTAATATATAAATCAGGCAAAATCCTTCCTTATGATTAAAAACTTTTTAGAAACACAAACTAAATCACAGAAAAGCACTGTTAGTCATCATTCTGCAGATTGCAATATTATTTTTTATTAGAGCTTTCAAATGATCTAGGGCCGTGATGGCGAACCTATGACACGCGTCACTGGTGACACGTGAGGTCATTTAGGGTGACACGCCAGCATTTCTCCCAGGGCCCCGACACACCTTATATTTTCACAAACATTTTACAGGCTTGTCTTAAACATTTAGGGCAGGGATTTTGGCAGGCCTCTTTCAAATTATTCTCTAGTAAAACGCAGCAACAAAAAGTCACTAATTGATGTTAAATAAAATGCAATGTGTTCTATAGTTGTTTTTAGTTCAGTTCAATTCAAAATTACTATTAAAAGTAGCAATAGTCAAAGTACTATTAAAAGCGGGGGGGGGGGGGGTTGACACACCAGCAGAGTCTAGTTAGGCATTTTCAAAATCTTTGACACACCAAGCCCAAATGGTTCGCCATCACTGATCTAGGGGTTTTTATCTGATTTAACTCTTCATTTTAAATAAGTAGTTAGTTAATTGCCTTCTGTTTTAAATGCTTTTCACATACAAAGTGCTTTGACTCCAAACATTCATGCTAGCATCATTGCTTGCAGTGCACACATAGCATCGTTTTATGTGAGATATCATATGACGTTGGCACATTCTCCCATCCAAAGAGGTATCTGCTGATGCAGCAAGTTCCTAAAGGCAATCAACAGAGGACTGTCTCCCACTTTCACTCAATGCCAAATTGGAATTGCAGAAAATGTTGCTTGACCAAATAGGATACCAGCCTCAACCATCTAGCTGTACTTGCCATCCATGCAGTCACTTCAGGCCATCCTGAATTTCCTACATTTAAGTTGCAACATACCACACTCTGGACCACTTTGATTTGGAAGTTTTAGAGAATAAAAATGCAAGCGATATTTAAGATTATACAGTAAGTTATCTTCACTATACACAGTAATCTAATTATTATTGGGTAAATTGAGTTAAATGCATTGTCTGAATGAAGAGGGGGGTAGATAATTTACAGCAATGCTATTAATTTTGGATGTCTTTTCACAAGGCACAGTTTCAGTTAACGCTTTGCATTTTAAATCTAGTTTAAGAGATACAAAATAGATAAGGTGATATCTTCTAATCTATTTGACCAAAATCAGTTGGTATAAGAGACCTGTTGATCATAAACGTTTGGGATGTTTCTGAACCTAAGCTAATTAGCACTGGTTCAATAAGAATTGTTCCCTTATCCTTTCCTGTTTTGAACTTATTTTCTGGGGAAAAATAAGACCCACCTAAACCACTAATGAATTTATTAATTGCAGAGATTAATGGATTAGTGCTTCTAATTCTGTTAGAGGAAGCAGGTGATTTCCAGCATGCCTTTTAGGAGACTTTCAAAAGGAGAGAAGCCAGCTTGATACTATGTGCATCAAAATCCAATTGGTTCAAGTCAGATGTTCCAGCGGGCAGCCCAATCCACCGCAACTTTAGGCTGGCGGAGCGAGTCCTCTGCCGGCCTAAGGTGTTGCAAAAGTGCCATAAGGCACTTTTGGGACACTTCAGGTATAAGTGGCGCCGGCACGGAGGCTGGCACCACTCACACCGCCAGCGTCTCAGACCTGCGACAGCCGACACAGGTATGTCCAGCGCAGGTGCGGGGGGGCAGCAAGGGAGGGGAGCCAATGGCCGGCCTGGGCTGGGAGGGGGTGGGGATATCAACTCCGAGCGTGCATCCGAGGAGGCCCATTGCGGCCCGCGGCGCTTACACACACCGGGGGAATGTAGACGAACGTTCACTTATCCCAAGATGAGCCCAGGTCGCACTGCCGTGGGCCACAATCTACACAGGATGCAGCGGCCAGCCCTTTAGACCGGCCACAGATACTTGCGCAGGATTGCGCTGTGAATAGACCTTCTTCAGAGGCATATTTCTTTCAAGTCCCACCCTCATCATGGTCCTGGGTGATTGAATTGCTCTTAGTAAGCCTGGGATTCTGCAGAACAGGAGAGAATATCAAGGTACAGGATTTCATTTTTTATTTTTGCATGTGCTATGCTTTGATAAAGAAGCATCTTTGAAAAAGTCCATAGCTTGACTGAGGAGAAGTACATTATGTAGATATATTCATCAACATAAATAAGCAAACGCATTCTTAATTGGAGAAAATAAAGGTCACTGATGCTGATGATGTGGCTCTGTACTCTTTAATCAGGCAAAACTCCCAATTATTTTCAAAAAGCTGCAGTTTAATATTATCCTCCCAGCTAAAGCCCACCCTGCTTTTCATATTTTGCCCAAGCACCAGAAGAAGTCATCAGGGTGAGCCAAGGCTTCTTAGTACAGCAGCATAGACTTGTTGGTACATCCATGTGGTTATTGTCTTACATTCCTTGTCTTCTAGCTAAAAAAGATTGGGCCTGGTTTCTCTGCATTGATGTCCATAACCGCCTCTTCACAAGACACATCAAGCTCAGTGGAAGTTGTTTTTTTACAAGGGCTATGATTTCTTCAGGAAATCAGAAGGAATTACCGGGTAGTTTTGGAATATTTCATTCCTGGCTATGGGTTATGCCACAATCTTAACGCTCTCCTATTACCATCACCACTGTCACCACAATGCCAATGAAATGGGCCTGAGGACCTCATGGGAAGGTGTACAGGGGCCTTCGTTAGTGATGCCTAATCCAAGAAACTTGTTGGTGACAAAAATGGAAGGCACTAATGAACAAGTGAATTATTTAACATAGAATTAAAAAGGTTGTAGCCAACTAATAGGGAAACCTCTCAATTGCTAGCATTATATATTGTTAGAAAGGTCTTGCTATTATGGTCAAACCCAATTATCCATCGCTGAGTTATCCATTATCCATCTCTTCTGATTTCACAGGCTGTCCCTCATGTAGCCCTATGCCAATGCTATGTAGCAGCACTCCCATTTACACAAATTTGTGTTTGCCCAGACAGATTGCATCTTGTGTCTTCAAAGTCATTCAGATGTGAGTTTGCACCATAAATAAATTGACCACACCATGCTAAAAAGCTGCATGGACTAGTCTGATTAGAGGCTGTCCACCTATCACAAACGACAAACACTTGTATTCCCATGATTTCAATAAAATCTACAAAAAATTCAGGTTCCTCATTGAAATTTGGACAGTTTTATATACACTTCAGCCAAAAGAATTACACTGGTCTACAATTTTTTTTCCTGGTCCGGACTTTTGCAGCTGTTTTAGACTAATTTTGGGGTCTGATTCCTAATCTGGCATTAGTTTTTGTCTATCACATCAGGTTTTTGAGATATCAAATTTTGCATTTGATAAAATCAATGAAAAACAGCAAATTTACACTGGTCTACAATTTTTTTTTTATGGCCTGGACTTTTGCAGCTGTTTTAGACTAATTTCAGGGTGCTGATTCCAAATCTGATCTCAGATTTGCTCTATCACATCTCGTTTTTATGCTATCGGCATACCCCATTTTCATTGATTTTACCCGAAATTAACTCTTTGTCACTTATGATTGCAAGTTGTTGCGAGTCAGTGACTGCTTTAGTGTTAAAATATGGTGCTGTATTTTTAGGATAGTGTGTTTATAATATTTTATATAGATATCCACATTTATTTAATATTTTCCTTCTGCAGGGCGTGATCTAACAATGGCTACAACAGGGGTTCTCAACCTGTGGGGTATGCGGACCTCTTCCTGGGGGTACACCAAGCCCTGCCCCTTATCTGCCCCATCAGCAGCTAATTAAGTGTTAATTAACATGGATTTTAAATTGTAATTATTTTCGAAGCCCTTCTATCTCTCTGATTTTGGTTTTGGGCTTATTTTTGTACTTTGGAAAATGGGGTATGCCTATAGCATAAAAACGAGATGTGATAGAGCAAATCTGAGATCAGATTTGGAATCAGCACCCTGAAATTAGTCTAAAACAGCTGCAAAAGTCCAGGCCAGGAAAAAAAATTGTAGACCAGTGTAAATTCGCAGTTTTTCATTGATTTTATCAAATGCAATATTTGATATCTCAAAAACCTGATGTGATAGACAAAAACTGATGCCAGATTTGGAAACGGCGCCCCAAAATTACCTTAAAACCATTGGAATACCTTATGCCAAAAAAAGTGTGTTGACCAGTATTATGGGTGTTTGGGAATATAGATAGTTCTTTCCAACAGACAGGAGGTTAATTTGTTTTTATTTGACCAGTACAGGATGTAGCTGTGGTTCGATGTAAGATTCTAGAAGAAGGGAGTTGAACAATTTGTTTCTGTCTCGCTCAAGTATTTTAGCTGTTTCTGAATAATGTGTATCCTCCCTGTCTTTTGTGAAGGCATACTGCATAGTGACTTGATGTAGTATAAATATATGCATGCATCATTTTGTGGAAGGTGATGTCCCATTGTGGTAACAATTTCAGTGGAACAGTGGTTATCTTGGAAAGGACCCTTTTCTTCAGAAGGGGGACTCTGAGCTAACGTTTGCTCTTTCGTCCTGCTTGCTAAGATGTTCTGTTTTGCTCTAGGGTGATGCTACTAAGTCTGACTCTGATGTGGAGCTTTTCCCCCATAGCCTGGAAGAAGACTGTGGGCTTAAGAAAAACGTTTCAAATCCAGCCTGTAAGTAACAGCATTGGTTGCTGTTTCTTCTAGAAGTTTTTTTTCCCCTTACTTTAGCATGAAAAGTGGGGGTTATGAAACTTCAAACTCCAGAGTAGTTTCACTGAAGTAAAGTGATTTGATTCAAGGGGCCAAGAGAATGTGATGGAATGTCTGCAGTCAAAAGTCCTCCTTAGTGGAGCACAGGGACGTGCAGTGTGGGAGCGGCAGGTAAGGCAGAAAAGCCCCACCAAGGTCCTTGGAAAATAGCCACAGCTGAACCTTATGATTGCACACACTACCTGCAAGCAGTGTTCGGCAAACAGGGTTCGGCTGCGGCTATTTTCCAAGGACAGCGGCGGGGTGGTTCAGCCTCATCTGCTGCCCCTGCACCGCACGTCCCTGGTGGAGCATCTCGGCAACAATAATGCTTTTAAGGGGAATTTTCAGTCTATAACAGATTTCAAATGTGACTTATGGATCATTGGTTGAAACAGGGTAGTTGGTCACAATTACTGAACAAAGGTCAGTTATATATTAAGGGGAAAAACTTGATATCAGTATGTTTGACTGTGTCCCATCTCCCTGCCAAACTTGCTTATTTTTAAGGGTGCCGTTACAAGGCATCCACTGAAAGAAGGTAAGCTGCCTTTGTTGGTATCTCTAAATGAGAATGTGGAGAGCAGGGTGTTTCTGCCTATAATTCATGGACAAAAAAGACAAGTGCCCAGAGGCAAATGACAGAGAATGGAATATGTGAACTGTGCCAACAGAGACATAGGAACTTTAAGTCGCACGGGTGGGAAAGATAAGGAAGAGAAGCTCTGAGAGAGCAGAAGTTCAGGATAAAGATGGCGTAGGTTGTGGCCGCATGAAAGTATTTTGTCTGTGCCTATAGGCTATGACTCAGAAATGTACCTTGTTTTTCTCAGTGATGGCTCTTTGTGACCACCCAGAGCTAAAGAAGAGTTTGACCCCTCCACTCATCATTCACACAGCTGCTACACCAATGCCCATGCCAAAAAGTGCCACCTATGGAGAAGCGGCTCAGGGCTATGATTCTAGAAGAGCTAGCAGCATCTCCATGGATCCCAATACATATGATCTCAAATCACCGGTATGTGGGTTGTCTTTCCTGTTGTGCTCCATTTGTTTCTTTCCTTTGCAGTTGTTTTTGACTATATGATAGACTTACCTGGGTACCTCCTTCTTTTTGAGCTGATGCCTTCAGTGTTGTCGTCGTCATCGTCATCATCATCATCTGTATTTATATATATACTGTATATACCATCTTTCTTGTCTTCAGATTTTTCCTCAGACTTTATTCAAGGGGGTTTACATAGACAGGCTTTTCTAAACCCCCCCATAGGGATTTTTACAGTAGCGTTTCTACACACACACCCCGTGGGGGCCCCCGCTGACACAACCCCCTGTGCCGCCAAACAGCACACCCCCTGGGGGGTGTGACATCATTTTCGCGCGCCACCACTGAATTTTGGTAGCAGCGCAGTGCGAATCACACACACACCAGTCGCTTTTCAGCCCTTTTGGAGTCAAATGGCTCCAGGGCGGACAGGAGGACCGAAAAGCGGCCAGTGGACTCCCAGAGTAATGCGGAAAGAAGACTAAAAGAGTGGTGAAGAGGGCAACCCGGCGGCGAGGCTGGAGGTGAGTGCACCTGCCCCGCCGCCCTGAAGCCCCTAACGACGTTTCTGGGTTTTTACAATATTGTTCTATATGCATAGAACCCTTTTTCATTCTTCAGCTGTTTCCCTTCAGCGTTGTGGTTATCTCTCTGACTGCACAGCTCATGCCTTCCGAGCTTTCCCTACAGCGACTCCTCTCTCTCACAGAGGGTTAACACAGGTTATCTTAGCTTGTCGGCAGATTCCGGTTGTCTTGAGCTGGTCTCATCTTAGCTTTTCTTCAGGCAGGCAGCAGCTCAACCACTAGACCATACCCCAAATGTTTTGTCTTGAGGTTTTGCTAACTGACTGCGGGTTCAAGACGGTTGTTACTGTTTATGACCCTGCATTGATTTGCTTCTTGTTCTTGGCTTCTTCCTCTCAGGTGAGTGCTCGGAGCTCTCCACACAGTCCTTGGAGTGCTGGCAGTAGCTGGAACAGCCGCAGGTCAAGCTGGAACAGCATTGGGCGGGCCCCCAGCTTGAAACGCCGCAACCAAAGTGGAGAGCGCAAGTCTCTGCTGTCAGGGGATGGGAAGCAGAGCTCAGAAGAAGGAGAAAGCTCTGATGAGGAGCAGTCCAGCCGGACTGGGAGCGTGAATGGCTCTATACCTCACCGTATGGAGTCACTGGAAACCAAGGGCTCCTTTGACTTCCAAGATACTCTGCAGGTGCCTTCTCTTTACCGAACTAGCAGCATACACAGTAGCCACACCTCTGCATCAGAGCGCCAAGACTGCAATGGCAAAACATCCTCAAGAGTTCTGATACAGCAGCTTCTTCTGGAAGATCCACTTCCTGAATGTGATGACTTGGACGATGAGGGCAACTTGGTAAGTGAGAGCCAGCACACCTTAGTCTGTTGCTTGAGGTTTTTGTTTTAGAACATGAAGAGAATTCAGATTCTTGCCTAGTTACACAAATACAGATCATAACTGTAATACATGTACTCCCAAGTAATCAATCATTGCGTATGTGCCTTTTTCAGCCATGGGAATCCAAAACACGTAACCAAGAGACGTGACAGTGGCCTTAGTAACCAAGTATTAAGACATGCATAGTTGCTGAGATTGGTTATCTTCATATGGCAGATCTGGCCAATGTTCCTAAGTTTAAGTGCTGAAGTATTCAAAGTTTCTTGTGAGCAAGAGCTGAAGATAGCCATAGGGTGGTTGCATTTTATGAGATTGTTCTATTTTCTGATTGAGTTTTTGGAAACTGCCAGGAAATGTTGTTGAACAGTAGCATATAAATCTTTAAAGTAAATCTGTATAGCTTCAGCTCTCACCCCTTCTTCTTCAAGTGTACTCATCGTCACAGTTTCTCTACCTGCCTACCACTCTTTCTGCAGCCTTTCTTGATGCCGTATTTGTAACTCATTCCTATTCCAACAAATCTATGGTTCCCACTTCTCTATCGTTTCCACAGTTTAGCATGTGATCTGTAAGGAGCTCCTAATGCTTGCTGGTGGTGCCACTGTCTCCTTCTTCAGCCCCACTGCGTGCTAGAGAGAGAAGGGAGAGGATATGGGCAAGTCCTAACAGAGTAGAAATTCAGCACTATTGATGTTGCATTATTGCCACATAGTTGGCTCCCACATCTTGTTGGTAATGTCTGAAACATCATGCGGGTAGCATGGATCCTCTGGGAATGTCATCAGCAATTCCCTAAGGTGGAAGTAGCCAGGTAAATGCACCTGGCCCACATGAGATGGGATTCCAAACATAACTGTTTTGAATATTTCAATATGTGCAATTCTGTGTGTATGTTTGATTGAATTTCTGCATGAGTTTTGCTTCTTGGATACAATCAGCTGGCCAATTTAAAACTGATGGTAGGACTTCCAAGGAAAGAGGTTCCTCACCTTGCTATAGAGATGTATGTATGTACATGACCGGGGGGGGGGGGAGGAGTCTGGTTCTGGTGCCAGTAGGTATGGATGCGGAGGACCAGCAACAGAAGGCGTAGCTGTAAAAGGACTAGGGTCAAATACCAGATTGGGCAGTCAAGAAACAGAAGACCAGAGGTGGGATATATAGTAATAGAAGGGCCAGGTGCATATTCATTAACCTTTGGAATCAGCTCACCAGGTGTAGGCTAGGAGTCAACCGTCACAGCCCAGCATAATTTCTCTAGCTTGTTGAGAGACCTGAGGGCAGTTGGTACAGTAGGTAAGATGCTGTAGGCTGCTGCTGGAAGCTCCAGTCTGAGACACACACCTGCAGTGGCGTCGCTCTAGGTGGGGCAGAGCTCTAAGTCCCACTGCGCTCCGACCCACCGTAACACGCCCGCACAAGTCGGCCCCGCCCCCTCGCCTTCGGAGCCTTTCAGGGCAGCGAAGGTAATGCGGAGGGAGTCTCCTAAGCATTGCCTTCACTAACCTGAAAGGCTCCGAAGGCGAGGGGGCGGGGCCGACTTGTGCGGGCGTGTTACGGTGGGTCGGAGTGCAGCGGGACTTAGAGCTCTGCCCCACCTAGAGCGACGCCACTGCACACCTGGACACCTTACTATATTCATGCTTGCCAGCCTTCTTCTGCTCCAGCAGAAGGTGACAGGAGAGAGGAAGACTATGCTCCACTGACCCATACAGTAGTCTCACAGGGCACTCGCTTGGCCACCACGACAGCAGGTAGAGCCTTACAGGACTGGGAGAGACTGAGCCCTACCAGGTTGCTCTGTTGGCCTGGTATTGTGTGGGTTTCATTCACCATTCTCCACTCAGCTACCCATTATGAGCACAAGGAGATGGAAGGAGGAAGGTCCAACCCTGTCAGGAACCTGTTCACAGCTTTCCTTTCTCCCACCTACCTCTTCTTTAGGCTGAGCAGAGTAGGAGAAATGGAAGGAAGACACAAGTACACTAGAGGTTCGGTGTGAACTAAGAGATGCAATTTCAATGCTGGGCTTTTTTAAAATATCAATATGATTATAAGAACAACAGGACTTCAGATGCAAAACTGCCCACCATAGATAGGACCAGTGTAGCATAGTGGGAAAGAAACTGAACTGCAAATCAGGATTTCTCTGGTTCAGATCTTGCCTCTGAAACTTACCCAGTAATAGCCCAATCCTATTGAGGATTGGGGCCGGCATGCAGAGCCCTGTGCAACAGTGGAAGGCACAAAATGGCTGCTGATGGAGCGCACAGCTTTCCCTGCTGAAGCCTCCTAATCCCACCCCCTCCCACTGGCTACAGCACACCCATTTTTGGTGCAGCTAAACCAGTGGGGGGGGGAAGGATAGGATTGGGCTCCAAGTGACCCTAGACAAGCTCTTCTTCTCGGCCCCAGCTCCCCAGGTACAATATATGGGGATAACAATACCTACCTACCTTACAGGTTGTGTATGGACATCAAGGTAGAGCACATGAGGCATTCTGCACACTCAGAAAGTACAATACAAATGTTTGTTATTCGTAGGTAGCCCAACACTAAAAAACTCTAAATAATAAGTACAGTATGTCTCTATAGATAGCCAGCCAAACACAGCAAGTGGATTGCTTTAACTATTCACCATACACTCTTTGCAAAAGAGAGAAAGCTGTTTTCCTTTCTTCAAAGACCTGACTATATCCAGTCTTTCGTTTCAAGTGGATGATTTCTGTTTCTATAAACTCCTATTACAGATTCATAATAACCAAGGGCAGAAATTGGCCTATTAGTGGCACAGGGGCAGTGGCAGTCTTTGTATCCATTTCAGTATCAAGAGACACTACTTTAATAAATGTAGCTCTTTCCTAGACCAGGGAGGACCCATTTAGAAAATGCGAGTTAAAAGCCTCAGGTGGGGAGAAAGGAGGAGAAAAATCAGCAGCAGTTTGGAGCTAATTAGATAGATGAGGCTGCAGCGAGGAATCTCCAGCTTCATGTTATCCTTTTATCTCTTGTTGCTCCTAGAATACCTGTGATTTGCACTAGGATGTTACAGCCAGACCTATGTAAATTCCAGTGCAGCTTAAAGGTATAGAGCATTGATTTTCAACCTTTTTCATCTCATGGCACACTGACAAGGCACTAAAATTGTCAAGGCACACCATCAGTTTTTTGACAATTGACAAGGCACACTGTGCTGCCGGTGGCAGGCTCACATCCCACAATGGCCCTATGAATGAACTCCTATTAATGAACATCATATATTAATGAACTCTCCCCCAAACGCCTGCAGTGCACCTGCAGACCGTCTGCGGCACACCAGTGTGCCATGGCATACCGGTTGAAAATCGCTGGTATAGAGCAAGGCATCCAACTATCACAAAGAAGAAGCAAGCTGACAGGCATCTCCTTCAGCACCATCGAGTGCGGTTGGAGAGGTTCCACAGGGCATCCGCTAGGAAAAAATGATGCCTCAACACTCAGAAGAGGCAGGCATGCTTCTTTGTACAGCCATGACTCCACAGGGACGGCGGCGGCGGCGGGGGGGGGGGGGATACAAGGACTCTTGGAACTGTAACGGCACAAGTCTATACATGTCTACTCAGAAGTAACAGCACAGTCCTAACCAACTTTCCAGCGTCGGTGTAGCCGTGCCAACAGGGCGCACGGCACATTGCATTTTACAGTGCACTGGCAGTCATGGAGGCCTCTTCAAGGTGAGGGAAAATTTGTTCCCTTATCTCGGGGCTGCATTGCGGCTGCACCGACCACTGGAAAGTTGGTTAGGATTGCACTGTAAGTCTCTCCAGTTCAGTGGGACTTACTCTTAGGAAAATGTGTATATGATTGCAGCCTAAGTAACAGTAATCATTTAATCATTGATTAATCAGAGCCATTTAATCATTGATTTTTGTCTATAAACCGCTTTGTGAACTTTTTGTTGAAAAGTGGTATATAAATACTGTTTAACAACAACAACAATAACAACAACTACTTATCTCTGCAGTGCAGGTGATGGACATGGTGTGAGCATCTGCACCTATCAGAAACATATAGCCCAATCCTACCTAAATCCCTCATGCCAATGCAGCCATGTCACCAGAGCATGTGCTGCATCTTGTGTGTGGGGGGGGAGGGAAGTCCCAGAAGTCTCCTCTAGGTAAGGGAACATTTGTTCCCTTGCACGGGGGTAAGACTTCCCTGCCCTGCTGGGTCTATTTGGATCTGAGCCAGCTACTTTGCTGATGCAAGTCTGAGTGGACCCAGGAAGGCAAATCGAGGCCAGGAAGGGGGATAGGATATCGGCAACACCACTGCTGCTGATACTGCCCCCTTCTCAGCCTCGATCCACCCCCTCCCTGTTCCCTCCCTGTTCTGCCTGACACTGTCAGACTTACCTTCCTAGTTCCAGCAGCGGACCTCCCATGCTGCTGCCGTTTGCAGCAGTGCTCCTAAAATGGCTTCCAGTGGCACATTGTGCATGCCCCCGGAAGCCATTTTACAACAGCGGAACTGTGTTCCGCTATCATAAATCCTTCCACGTGCTGGACCAATTCTGGACAGAATTGGGATGAAATTCTAAGAGAGCTGCTCTAATAGTCTGTAGCTACACAAACAAGGAGTCTTATGGCACTTTAAAGATTAACATATTGATTATGGCCTGGTCTTTTGTAGTCTTGTATCTTGGCCTTCAAGATAATTGATAGTAGACAGTGAAGGTATGTATGTGTGTGTGTGCCTGTGTATGGCTAGATAATCCATACAAGCACAGGCACTGTATGTTGTGATAACTATTCTGCAAGGTAAGATTAGAAAATGCATGAACACATACTGAAAGAACAGATATATTGTCTGAGTGAATCAACTAAAGTAAACAATGCAGTCTCAAGGATCAACACATTTATAGATGGGTTTACAGGAACACCCATTCAAGGCAGAAGCTCAATTTGCCTTGAATTGAACCACTCTTGAACTAATTACTGTTGTTGTGAATTAACCAACTGAAGTAACAATTTAGGCTTGATTAATTTGGGTCAAATGTGTCAGTAAACTCCAGTTCAGCAGTCCCACATTATATAATTAGCCCCTTAAACATTTTTTTCTTGAGTATTCTGACCTTGAGGTGAAAAATGGAATGTCCTAAGATACTGAAATGTCCACCCACTGGCTTCTCCATTTCTAATCTCTGATTTGTGTCTATTTATTCTCTAACACAGAATGTCCATTTTCTCCCATATGAACCACTGATGGCTGTTGATGGCATACACCTATCACCATGGCAGCATCTCATCCTTCCCCCAAGGGGACAATTCAGTTTCAAAAGGGTTGGTATACTGGACAAGGGACCATGGTGGCTTAGTGGTTAAGACACTGAACTGCAGACCAGAAGGTCGGTAGGACAGCAGTTCGAGACACAAGTGCCGCGTGACGGAGTGAGCTCCTGTCTCCTGTCCCAGCTCCTGCCAACCTAGCAGTTCGAAAGCAAGAAATTGCAAGTAGATAAATAGGTACCTCTGCGGCGGGAAGGTAACAGCGTTCCGTTAGTCATGCCGGCCACATGACCATGGAAGTGTCTTTGGAAAGCGCTGGCTCTTCGGCCTTAGAAACGGAGATGAGCACCGCACCCTAGAGTCGGACACAACTGCCTTTCGAGCAGGGGATACCTTTACCTTTATACAGGACATAGGCACTATTAGAAGAAGGCTGTTTATTGGGATTCAACTCAAATAAATGAAAAAGGAGAGGGTAATACAACAGAAGATGTTGGGTAACCAGCACATCCAGTGGCGTCGCTAACCGCGTGGTGGGGAAGCGGGGCACCAGGGTTGACGCGCCGGGAGGGGGTGATGTGCCAGGAGGGATCACATCTTCCCCCCTTCTGAGGGCAAGGCTTCGAGCGGCATTGTGCACATGTGTCACTTTCAGCCTTGCCTGGCCTACTTAGAAGTGTCCGAGCCGCTGAAGAAGACGCAGCTCGGCCTGCCAGCGCATCACTCTCTCCCGACGCGTGGGGTGAGTGACACGACAGTTGGGGTGGAGTGGGGGGATGCGGCTGGGGTGGGGGTGATGCGCCGAGCCAGCCGACCCCTCGCCCAGGGTGACACGCTGGCTTGTGACACCACTGAGCACACCATCGGGTTCCTTCACCCTATGGTCCTCTCCATTTCAGTCCCTTTGGACTTGTGCCTCTTTTTATGTGGACTCCTACCATCCCAACCCTGGAAGGGACTGGTGCGGATATTACAGGACCCAGCCCAGCTGATGCTGGAGGAGAAGCCCTGGGTTCCTTAGGGCTAGGTCCTGCCAATTGGGATGACCTCTGGCCCTAAGTGCAATTGCAGCCCCCTGTTCTGGGCCCCAGATAGGTCCTGGTGCTTCAAGGGGGCAGGCTTGTCTCAAGCTCCTCCTGGGGTAGAGTGTTGCCCATTCAGACTTGTCCTCGGTTTCGCTCACTTGCATTGTGATATGGAGAAGAAAACAAGAAATAGCAGGGGCCTGCTGTTTCCTTCCCTCTTCAAATTGCTACATAAATGAGAGGAAACAGTGTCTCTCCCAAGCCCTCCAGCAAATGCAAAGAACTTGGAAGATAGGTGGAATTCTCCATGAGCTCAGCCAAGTATCTCATTAGCCTCAGGTAATAGGTGGAAGAATGCCCACTGTAATTGCTTGATAGCAAACTGAGCTCTGGAATGGGGAAACTACCTGTCAAGCAAGGCAAGAACAGGTTGGCTAACAGTTACAAAAAATTTTTTTGTTCCTAGCCCCTTTGCCCCAACAGTGAAATTGATGGTTTGCCTAGTTTGTCTTTTTCGCATGGGGAATTGCTCTGTTGTCTTTTCAGGGAATTGTTCTGTTTTCCCCAAAAAATGGATTGATGGCCAGCGTTTAGTGTGGATCACCTGATTCCCTAATACCAGTCAAACTGCACAGCAGTTTGCAGAAGGGAAGAAATCACAGGAGCTTCTCCTGCTGTTTCTTTGCTTATCCGAACCTCCACACAATTGAGACAAGGCTCCACTTCTCCCTTGAGCTATCTAGGAAGCACAGAAGTCTCGGGAAAAAGACAGAATAGAGTGACTGGTAGGAGTTCTTTCTCCAAAGGGCTAGGGCGCTCACCTCAGGGTTGCTGAAGAACGAAATTGTGAAGGCCTGGTGTTTTAGCCTTGGCAGCCAAAACAGTGGCTGCCATTTTTCAGTAAGTTTCCCCCTGTTCTTTCCTCATTGTAACTCTCCATTTCATGTTTCAGATTTTTGTGCCAGAGCACTTTCTGTGGGCTTTAAATGCACATTAATAAATTAGAAGTTCCCAGTCAGGGAAACATTCCTACTTAGTAGAATCTCTGCAGAGCTTTTTAAAAATTCCCACTGTAGTTTGTAAGTAAAACACCAGTTGATATCAAAGGGAATGAAGCAGCTGTTTCATCCACTGTGTTGACCTTGGGCACATGCATTCACATCTGGAACCACTGGGATTTGCTTGCATTAGAACATAGCAGATTTTTCTCATAATGTTTACTATCAAATGTATTTGTTACCGTGTTTTCTTCTTCCACATCTCTATTCATACCAACCAGGTGTGTCTTCTGAAGTAGATGTGATTTAAATAACATAATTGAGCCATCTCTTTGAACATAATATGAACTCTAGAAGTAATCAAGCTGATTGTAAGCAAGCCTGCATCTCTGGCCTTCACAGAGAAAAAAGAAATCTCATGGGCTGGGTTAAGGCTTTTTTTTTTTTATTTTATTTCAGCAGAATCTGGAGGTGGACCAGCTTCCACTCGGCCAACGCAAGGCTCTCATTTTTAAAGTACAGTATTGTGCATTTATGTTAATTCCTTTGTCTCAGTTTCCACCCAAGGAAATCTGAGCCTCAGCAAATGTTTGGCAGAGTCATATTTCCATCTCTTGCAGTAACAGGCCAGATAGAAAGTGAGAGATGAAAAACGGACTCGTTCCCTTCAGACTCTTTGTTATCTCGTTTAGCCTCTGAATGACTTGCTTGAAACAGTTACACAAGCCCAACGTATCTTTGGCATTAAAATTGGACAAATGGGATATAAAGGGGCATTCTAGGCTGCTGACACATTCTGGTGTAACTACAAAGCCTCAAGATAAATGCCAGCTTTTAAAACCCATCTAGATTACAAAATTATCTCAACCAAGCTACAGCTATTACTAGATGTCCCAAGAGAGGACTTCTAGCAAGTGGACATAATGTCTTTAAACAACACTGGCTAATTAAGCCAGCTTGACTGGTATTTAGGAACCTGGTGATCCACAATAGATGCAGACCATCAATCCATATTTGGGGAGGGGGCGGGGAACAGAGCAGTTCCCTATGGGGAAAAATTGCCTTGTTCACTAAACAAAACATCAATTTTGCTGTGGGGATAAGAGGCCAGGATCAAGAATGAATTTGTCATTGTTATCCAAACTGCTCTTACCTTGCTTGACAGGTAGTTTCCCTGTTCCAGAGTTTAGTTTGTCACAAAGCATTTTCATTACAGTGGACAGTCTTCCACCTATTACTTGAGGCTAATGAGATACCTGGCTGAGCTCATGGAAAAGATTTTTTTTCTAACCATTTCATTCCATTATCCTGACAGCTTTGGTTTTGAGTGTCCAAATGATCTGTAAGAAATACCGTATACCATTCTGCTTATTTTAAGAAATACAGAAGCACGGTTGTTTTATTCTATGCTCATGGCGCGTGTATTTGAGAAGTCATGGTCCAGAGGAGTTGGAGAGCATTGCAGTCCAGGTCGAAAAATATGGCTCCCATGAAACAATGTCCATCCCCACCTTTATTCCTAATATCTGTAAAAGTCAGATTGCCAAGGTGACTCTGAATTGAGCTGAACCGTGCCATGTCAGGATGGAGGTGCTGTGGTTGCATAGTTCATTGGCCATGATGTCAGGGAAGTTCACCTGGTTCTGGGTGGGGTTATACTCCACCTTAAAAAGCAGGTTTGCAGCTACACAGGTGTTCTAGATCTAACTTTGCTTATGGACATGCTCAAGTGTGACTACTGTATAGCTCAAACTCACTTCAGTTGGTGTGTTTGCTGCGCATAAGGGCGCCCGAATTTTTTTCAATTATTTATTTATCAACACCATTTTCCCCGCGTTTCCCCGCCATTTTTGCTTGCCTTTTAAATTTTTGCCGTCCTCCTTCCTGCCCTGTTGCTGCTGCCATGTTTCCCCACCATTTTTGCTTGGTTTTTTTTTTTCCTGTCCTCCTTCCCGCCGCTGCTGCCATATTCCCTCCTGGCCGGCTGCGTTCAAGCCAGCCAGGACTCCTCATCCTCGCGTGCCTGCGGGGACCGGGACTGCCCCTCCCACCACCGCCGCGTTATCTCCTGGCCAGCTACTTTCAGGCTGGCTAGGACTTCTCGACTGCCCCCTCCCACCGCCACTGCGGCACCTTCATCACGGCAGGCTGGGAGTCTTCTGAGCCTGGCCAGCTGCATTCTGACTGGCCAGGGCTCCTCATGTGTCTGTGCAAGGCTCGCACAGGTGCACAACGCTTTTGTTTTGCTGGGAGAACTCTCCCAGGTGTTGTACGCCTGCGTGAGCCTCGTGCAGGTGCGCAAGGAGCCCTGGTCGGCCCAGCTGGCCAGGCTCAGAAGACTCCCAGCCCGCCACAATGTAGCCGACAAGGCCCGGGGGCCCAGAACCGAGATAACTGGGACAGACCCGGTTCTGGGCCCGGCCAGCCGGCCGGGACTTCGGAAACTGTGACTGTCCCAGTTTTTCTGGGATGGATGGTAAGCCAGAGAGATACAGAGCCTCTATATAACCTCATAGTTGAATTCTCTATTCAAAGCAGCACCCTTCCTGCAAGAAGGCCCCAATATGAGCAGTTTTGGATTAGTTCTGTGTTCTGTCTGCTGCTGGAGATTTCTTAAGAAACACATTGTGAACCACACTGAAAGCCTGTATGGGTAAAAAAAACAAATTGCAATCAGTACCACTATTGTTAAAAAAATGTGTACTGTATATACCAGGTGCGGGGTGATTTTGTTCCCCCACCTTCATTATTTAATACTTGTGTGGGTGTTTTAAGAGTAAGTGGCCACTCTGCCAAGTCATTTGCTTTTGCTGATGTATGCCTACCATATCCTCTTATGCTGTAGTAGTTCATGGCAGTTCAATTCATAGCAAGTTGCTGAAAAATTAATTCCCAGTCATATTTCAGCATCTCTATACCAGCTGGTATGCAAGGGCTTAGATTCTTTTGCAGTCGCTGAAGGAACAAAACCCATAATATAATGCTGCAGGTAGGAATGTGCTTGATTAGGCTGGTAGAGAGTGCTGGGGAGGAGGTAGCAGTTGTGGTGCATGTTGGCAGCAACGACGTGGGGAAATCTAGCCGGGCTGTCCTGGAGGCCAAATTTAGGTTGCTAGGTAGGAAGCTCAAGTCCAGGACCCCAAAGGTAGCATTTTCAGAAGTGCTACCTGTTCCACGCGCAGGGCCAGCTAGGCAGGCGGAGCTCAGAGGTCTCAATGCATGGATGAGACACTGGTGTCAGGAGGAGGGGTTTAGGTTTGTTAGGCACTGGGGAACGTTTTGGGACAAGCCGGGCCTGTACAAGAGGGACGGGCTTCACTTGAACCAAAACGGAACCAGACTGCTGGCACGTAACATTAAGAATGTGGCAGAGCAGCTTTTAAACTGACCCCTGGGGAAAAGCCGACAGGAGCCGAGGGGCATCCGGTTCGGGACTCCTCATCCCTAGGGAATGAGGGTGCAGAGGATTGGGAACAGTCAAGTAATAACAGAGTAAAAATTGGGAGTGGTAGCGTGATGGGACATGGCGGCCAGTCTAGCAGGACAGAAGGCTGCAGGGATAAAGGTGCAAACATGCAGCCTTCTTGGGGGACCTGGTATATAAGTGCTTTTATGCAAATGCCCAAAGTCTACGGGCAAAGATGGGAGAACTGGAATGTTTGGTGGCTAGGGAAAACATTGATATAGTAGGTATATCGGAAACCTGGTGGAATGCGGAGAACCAGTGGGATACTGCAATTCCAGAATATAAACTCTATAGGAGGGACAGAGAGGGGCGTGTTGGAGGTGGGGTGGCCATCTATGTCAAAGAAGGGGTAGAATCCACCAGAGTAGAGCTGGAGGGGGACTCTGACTCCTCCGTAGAATCACTATGGGTTAGATTACTGGGCTCAAAGAGTGATGTAATAGTAGGGGCATGCTACCGTCCTCCAGATCAAAAACCTGAAGGGGATCTTGAAATGAGGAAGCAAATCAGGGAGGTGTCAATGAGAGACAGAGTTGTAGTCATAGGGGACTTCAATTATCCTCACATCGACTGGGTCAATTCATGCTCTGGTCATGAAAGAGAGATTGGATTTCTGGATATGCTAAATGACTGTGCCTTAGAGCAGCTAGTCACGGAGCCGACCAGAGGACAGGTGACTCTGGATTTAATATTGTGTGGCACTCAAGATCTGGTCAGGGATGTAAATGTTACCGAACTGTTAGGGAACAATGACCATGCTGCGATCTGTTTCGCCATGCATGTCGGGGGGAGAGTGCCTAGCAAATCTGACACAAAAACCCTTGACTTCCGATGGGCAGACTTCCCCAAAATGAGGAGACTAGTTAAAAAAAAAGCTGAAAGGGAAGGTAAAAAGAGTCCAATCGCTCCAGAGTGCATGGAGGCTGTTTAAAACAACAGTCATAGAGGCCCAGAGGGAGTGTATCCCACAAAGGAGGAAGGGCTCGACTAAGTCCAGGAGGGTGCCGGCATGGCTAACAAGTACAGTTAAAGAGGCTATAAAAGGCAAGGAAGCTTCTTTTTGTAAATGGAAGTCTTGCCCTAATGAGGAAAATAAACAGGAGCACAAACTGTGGCAAAAGAAATATAAAAAGATGATACGGGAGGCCAAGCAAGACTTTGAGGAACGTATGGCAGGCAACATAAAAGGGAATAATAAAAGCTTCTTCAAATACGTTAGAAGCAGGAAACCTGCCAGGGAAACGGTTGGTCCGCTGGATGGTGAGGGAGAGAAAGGGGTGATAAAAGGGGACTTGGAGACTGCAGAGAAATTAAATGAGTTCTTTGCATCTGTCTTCACGGCAGAAGACCTCAGACAAATACCGCTGCCGGAATGGTCTCCCCTGACTAAAGAATTAAGTCAAATAGAGGTTAAAAGAGAAGACGTCTCAGACTTAATTGACAAAATAAAGATCAATAAATCACCAGGCTCGGATGGCATCCACCCAAGAGTTCTGAAGGAACTCAAGAATGAAGTTGCTGACCTCTTGACCAAAATATGCAACTTGTCCCTTAAAACAGCCACTGTGCCAGAGGATTGGAGGATAGCTAATGTCACACCAATCTTTAAAAAAGGAAGGAGGGGGGATCCGGGAAACTACAGGCCGGTCAGCCTAACATCTGTTCCAGGGAAGATGGTGGAAAGTCTCATTAAGGATAAAATCTTAAAACACATAGAAGAACAAGCTCTGCTGAGGGAGAGTCAGCATGGCTTCTGCAAGGGGAAGTCTTGCCTCACAAACCTTTTAGAATTTTTTGAAAAGGTCAACAGACATGTGGATGCGAGCGAACCCGTGGATATTATATATCTGGATTTTCAGAAGGCGTTTGACACGGTCCCTCATGAAAGGCTCCTGAGAAAACTCTACAGTCAGGGAATAAGAGGGCAGGTCCTCTTGTGGATTAGGAACTGGTTGAAGACCAGGAAACAGCAAGTGGGTGTCAATGGGCAATTTTCACAATAGCGAGAGGTGAAAAGCGGTGTGCCCCAAGGATCGGTCTTGGGACCGGTGCTTTTCAACTTATTCATAAATGACCTGGAGTTGGGGATAGGCAGTGAGGTGGCCAAGTTTGCAGATGACACTAAACTTTTCCAGGTGGTGAAGACCAGCAGGGATTGTGAAGAGCTCCAGAAGGATCTCTCCAAACTGGGAGAATGGGCAGCAAAATGGCAGATGCGCTTCAATGTAAGTAAGTGCAAAGTGATGCACATTGGGGCAAGAAACCAAAATTTCACATATACGCTAATGGGTTCTGAGTTGTCTGTGACGGATCAAGAGAGAGATCTTGGGGTGCTGGTGGACAGGTCGATGAAAGTGTCGACCCAGTGTGCGGCGGCTGTGAAGAAGGCCAATTCCATGCTCGGGATCATTAAAAAAGGGATTGAGAATAAAACGGCCAATATCATCATGCCTTTGTACAAATCGATGGTAAGGCCACATCTGGAGTATTGTGTCCAGTTCTGGTCACCACACCTCAAAAAGGATATAGTTGAATTGGAAAAGGTGCAGAAAAGTGCGACCAGATTGATTCGTGGGCTGGAGCACCTCCCTTATGAGGAAAGGCTACAGCGTCTGGGGCTTTTCAGCCTAGAAAAAAGGCGCCTGAGGGGGGACATGATTGAGACATATAAAATTATGCATGGGATGGAGAGAGTGGATAGAGGGAAATTCTTCTCCCTCTCGCACAACACCAGAACCAGGGGACATGCACTAAAATTGAGTGGAGGGAGAGTTAGAACGGACAAAAGAAAATATTTATTTACCCAGCGTGTAATTCATCTGTGGAACTCCTTGCCACAGGATGTGGTGATGGCACCTGGCCTAGATGCCTTTAAAAGGGGTTTGGACAGATTCATGGAGGAAAAGACCATCACAGGTTACAAGCCATAAGCAACCTCCTGGTTTTAAAAGTGGGTTTCTCTGTGCCAGGTGCAAGGGAGTGACAACGGGAAACAGGTTATCTTGTTGTCTTGTGCTCCCTGAGGCATCTGGTGGGGCCACTGTGTGATACAGGAAGCTGGACTAGATGGGCTTTTGGCCTGATCCAGCCGGGCTCTTCTTATGTTCTTATGTTCTTATGATTCTCAATGGGGGGAAAGACTTGCATCACTTGGCACAGAGCGCACATGTAGTCCACATCCCTTTGATGTCTCCAATGGCCCAATCCTATCCGGGCTGGCTATCATCACAGCACCTCTTCAGCTGGTGTTGACTGCCATAAAGCAGTCAGCGTCAGTCGTAAAAGGCGCTCTGGCAGTGCGTTGAGTAGCACGCTGCCGGGGACGCTGGTGGGAAGGCCAGAGCCTTCCCATGCGCATTGTTGACTCTCCCACCAGCCACTGGAGCAGGTAAGTCAGCAGGGGAGGGGGAAGGCAGACCAGGGGTAAGGAGGGGCAAAACTGGGCAGGGAGGGGGCATAACAGGGCAGAGAGGCTATGGTGCAATGGTGCACGCCAGATGCTATCCCCCTTTCCTGCAGCCTCCCCGCCCCCTTTCTCTCCTCGGACTTTAGCTAAATCATTAGCACAGGTCCAAGGAGACCCACTGTGGAGCAGGAGGTTTACAGAGGTGTTAAGGAGATTTAAATCCCTTTTTGCCTCTGAAGCTTCCCGATCTGCCCCCCTCCCGTTGGATACAGTGTGCCCACTTTTGGTGCAGCTACACCAGCCGGGGTGGGGAAGGATAGGATTGGGCTCCAAGTGTATCTGTGTTTGCTTCCATATCATTGAGTGTTTGTCATTCAGTCACAGAGAAAGCTAAAACACCATACTTGTGGATACTTTTGCAGCAAGGACAAAAAATAACCACCCCTCCACACACACCCAGCACTGGGTATAGTTCTCAAATTACAGCAAAACAGCCATATACTTTTTGTGATGACCTCCTTACCTACTTTTTTGGCAGGGCAGATTTTGCTAAAGCTAGGGGAAGTCAAGAGTGAGTCTTGTGGGTTTTATTAAGGACCTCCCTTCCTGCTCTTTCATAGTTCAAAAACTGACTGTGTAGTCTGGCCCTCAGTAATGGTTTGACTACCAGTATGTGGTCTGGCCCTCAGTAGCAGAGGGAAATCCTACAGGAAATCACACAGAGGGGTGCATGTATATCCTTGCATAGATCTGCTGTTACTCTCCCTCCCCTCTACCTGGCATCCTTGCAATGTAGAAGTCTTTGTCTATCTTCCACACCCGCACAGTGCGTTTCATAATGACAAATGTTTTGCTAGTTTGAAAGTAACATAATAATGTACCTTGCAATGCAAATAGTGCCATAAATAACAACAATAAATAACAATACGCTGCTTACTGTGTCTTCATTTTGCTCACACAAGTCCTGATTTTTACTATATTTTTCTGGACTGTTCTTTCGCAGTAAGACTTCTCAGGCTATGTAAATGACTGGTTGTTCTGAATAGCATTTGTGGTGCTGAACATTTTATCATGTTGTGCAAAATTAAAATTTATTAAGAAAATGCTAATTGGAAGGATAAATCAGCTATGTATAAAGTTGCTATGTAGTTCCCAAGCCTTGCTTAGGAGTAAATCCTCAAACCAATTATTTAGGTTTTGGTTGGCTTCAGAATGTACCAAGGAAAACTGGATCACTGTCTTAGGGTAGACTAGATGCAAGGTTAGATACGGCCCAATCCTACCTGGGTCGGGTGATGGAAGGAAGTACGCCTCTTCCACTGGCGCTGACTGCCATAAAGCAGTCGGCGTCAGTTGTAAAAGGCATTCCAGTAGTGTGCTGAGTAGCACACTGCCAGGGACCACTGGCGGAGGCCAGAGCCTTCCTGTCAGCGTCAGTGGATCCAGAGCTGCCCACCGCCAACGGTAAGCTGGCAGGGGACAGGTGGAGGGGGGGCAGAACAGGGTGTGCCGTGGAGGCTTACCCCAGGTAAGGGAATGATTGTTCCTTTACCCAGAGGAGACCTCCACAACTGCCCATACACACACGCAGGATGCAGCGGTAGCCATTTTGGCACTCCTGCGTTGGCCGGGGGTGGGGGGAGAATAGGATTTGGCTCTTAGTTTGTTTTTGGAAGGGTAAATGCGGCAATGGGGGGATTTACATTGGCCACAGTGTTGGAGTGGGTAAGCTTCCCCGACACATCATTTTCTTCACTAAAACTTATTGGTACATGGGAGAGAAAAGGCACGCTCTTGGTCTCTACCAGTATATGAGATGGATCCGAATATGTACCATCCAAACCAACCCAATGGCTGAGACTGATGTGAGCGCATATCATAAAGTCCTGGTTACAGGAACTTAGTTGTTAATTAACTGTTAACATATTAATGTGTTGCATGCAAGGTGTACATGGACTGGATATAGTATAGGAAACAATAGAACTGTCGGACTTTTCAGAGCTGAAGCAAGGAGGGATTTTCCAACTCGTGACTAACAGTCACATGCTCAAATTGTTTGACAAATCTGAGTTTGCATTTGTCCCCTTGGGAGCTTCTTGATTTGTTTTGTCTCACTTGCCTTAATTTGCTCTCTGGCTGACTGTGATTTTACATCTTTGTGACCTGACCCATGTAATACCATGAACAAATTAGAGTTTGTTTGGCTCAATTATTTTATGCATCCATTTCCCCCAGTTCCTTTGAACATCCTGCTCCGTGGCTGTTGATGAGAGCATCTCTTGTTAGCTCCAAGAGAAAGTTGTAACCAGATTAAAGATTTTGAATCCATTACGTCTGTCTGCTTAAACTTCTCCATGGATGCTGATTTCATTCAGTTCTTTTAGTCATGCTTGAGAGCTGAACGATGTAAAAAAAGTGCCTTTCATAGCAACATGAATACTGATATTGTTCAATGTTTGTTTTTTGTTACACATTCCCACTTCCTTGAGGGGTGAAAAGTTCCAGGGGCAGCCCCTTCTAGATTTCTTCCTTTGAAGGAGAGATCAGTGGACCCTTGTGGTGTTTTGGTAATGTTTGGTTTATTTACAAATATAGTAGAATATCAATTGGAGCCTCAAGGCAGGCAGCATGTGCTGTTTTGCAAGACAGCAGGTTGCCAGAGAGAGCAGCCGTCAGGGCAGCAACTTGCTCATCAAGGTGGCTTCATCCAAATCTTTGTCTCTGTTTCAGTCTGTGCATGTCAAAAACACCGGTCTGTCTTATTAAGTTGCTTCTTTTTGTTTGCCACTTAGCTTGTGGGGCCACCTCTTCCAAGCTCTGCTGGCTTTCCACATTCCAGACTTTTGAGAGCCATCCGTGTATCCAGAGGCTCCCATTAAGTGCCAGGTGATGAATGTGTGATGTGGCCCTGTGTGCTTTGTTTCTGTAAATATTTGGCACTGGGGGGCACACAGTGGGGTAAAACCATGGCAGGAAGTTGGGGACCTTTTTGACTTTGTCCCCACTCCTGTTTCAGTCCCAATCACTGTTTTAGTCCCAGTCGCGGACCCAATGGGAGCTTTTCCCACCCACCCCCATTAAAAATAGCAAAGAAAGGGACGTGATCTGGATCAAAACCACAGCAGGTGCAAAGTCCTAAAGCCCCCAACCCCCCACCTTGGTTTTGCCCCACTTTGTGGCACTCCTGACTGTGCTATTTACAAAAAAAAAAAATCCCAAACATACAGGACCACATCACACATTCCACATCATGTTTAGTTTGGCCCTAAGAAACACCTGCTGACCATTAAGGAACATTGTCTAGGCTTCCTGGTTTTAGAAGTAGGTTTTCTCTGTGCCAGGTGCAAGGAAGTGCCAACAGGAAACAGGTTATCTTGTTGACTGTGTGCTCTCGGAAGCATCTGGTGGGGCCACTGTGAGATACAAGAAGCTGAACTAGATGGGCCTTTGGCCTGATCCAGCAAGGCTCTTCTTATGTTCTTATGTTCTTCCTGAACTATTAACCAGGAACCTCCCCATGAAATGGATGGCCAGCAGACCATAACATTATTTGGTTGAATTGCTATGGCCTTTGTTATTGCTTTGAACTATTTGGCTCTGAGATTCTTCTGAAGCAGAAAAACAGCTTATATCTTTATTATAAATAGATAGATGCTGTAATAATTTTCATTTTTACACATACACTGCTCAAAAAAATAAAGGTAACACTGAAATAAGACATCCTAGATCTGAATGAATTAAATATTCGTATTAATTACTTTGTTCATTACATAATTGAATGTGCTGACAACAAAATCACACAAAAATTAGCAATGGAAATCAAATGTAGCAACCCCTGGAGGTCTGAATTTGGAGTTACACTCAAAATTAAAGTGGAAAAAACACTACAGGTTGATCCAACGTTGATGTAATGTCCTTAAAACAAGTCAAAATGAGGCTCAGTAGTGTGTGTGGCCTCCACGTGCCTGTATGACCTCCCTACAACCCCTGGGCATGCTCCTGATGAGGTGGCAGATCGTCTCCTGAGGGATCTCCTCCCACACCTGGACTAAAGCATCCCCCAACTCCTGGACAGTCTGTGGTGCAACGTGGCGTTGGTGGATGGAGCGAGACATGATGTCCCAGATGTGCTCAATTGGATTCAGGTCTGGGGAATGGGCGGGCCAGTCCATAGCATCAATGCCTTCGTCTTGCAGGAACAGCTGACACACTCTTGCCACAGCTCGCATTGATGTGCCATCCTAGATGAGCTGCACTACCTGAGCCACTTGTGTGGGTTGTAGACTCCATCTCATGCTACCACTAGAGTGGAAGCACCACCAGCATTCAAAAGTGACCAAACCATCAGCCAGAAAGTATAGGAACTGAGAAGTGGTCTGTGATCACCACCTGCAGATCCACTCCTTTATTGGGGATGTCTTGCTAACTGCCTATGCTTTCCGCCTGTTGTCTATTCCATGTGCACAACAGCTTGTGAAATTGATTGTCAATCAGTGTTGCTATGTAAGTGGACAGTTTGATTTCACAGAAGTGTGATTGACTTGGACTTCCATTGTGTTGTTTCAGTGTTCCCTTTATTTTTTTGAGCAGTGTATTTTAACCTTCCTGTTTACCTTTGCCAAGTCCAACTTAGGGCCCCTTCTCTCACTACATTGGGTTTGTAGCATGAGAGTTACTACTGTGCAATTGCACCCAGCACCACTTAAGTGATGTCAGAAGTCCCAGGCCATCTGAGATTAGCCCAGCCTGTGTCTCCTCACCACCCATTTTCAGGAGGGGTGACACTAGCATGTGGGAGAAGCCACAGCATGAGCTCCTTTCCCATGGTCCCAGCTTCTCTCGTTGTCATTGCAACATGGGAAGAAGATGCACTCACATGCAGCAAGCATAATGTGAGAAGGGATCGGATCCTTTTTAGTCCTTCTCAATCTCGGCTCTCAACATTTGTGGTGCTGGTTCGCTCATTACATAGGGGCAGGTGTTGCAGACACAGAAGTCATTCCTGCATAACATGCAGGAATTTCTGCCTCAGCGACTTCTGTGGTCTGAGCACTGTGCGTCGCAACAGTTGTTGCTGCTGAGTCATGTGAAGTGGTCAGTTTGCACATTATATTGCCCTCTTGAATACACATGCAAGCAACTGCCTACCTGTAAAATCTGCCCTGTATAAAATGTGAGCAAGTAAGTCCCTTGAGAACGTAGACCATGCTCTTCCCAACAAAAAGCACTCCTGAGAATTCTGTTCTTCCAGTTCTTGTTTATCTACTCTTCCAGGGGGGTAGTAGAGGTAGAAAGTGTGCCTATATTTTGGAAAGAATTTTTTTCCCTATCTGTTTGCTGTATTTTGTCTTGGCCATGGAGTAATATTTTCGCGTTTTCTGTTTTGATATTATTCGAGATTGAGAGGCAATGGTATTTATTTTCCTTAGCTGCTACTATGCCTGTATACTTTTAAAATGGTGCTGCTGCTGCCTCCGCCGTGTTGGAGTGGTCTTTAAGCAGATACTGTGCACAGCGGTGCATGTCTCTGCAATACATTTCTGTAAATTTCAGCTCTCCCAAGCTCCTACCTCTTGACGCCACTTCTGTAAGTGGAGCGGCTTGCCTGTACTGCTAGGTGTCATTAATCCACCCTTGAGCAACACAGCAGGGGCTGCATCGCCACACAGTCAGATTCATATTGTTTTAGCCTTGTTTTACAAGCAAGATGTCCCATTCAGAGAGAGCCTCCAGCTTGCAGGCCTGCAACGTATCTTCAGGATGGATGCTGAGGAAGTATCATCATAACAGCTCCACACTTCTATCTTTTCCAGGTTTAAGCCTTTGGTTTTAATGACTGTTGCAGCCTCTTGGAGTGAATGCTTGATTACCTCACTGTGCACATTTTCAGTTTCTGTTCTCTTTTTCTTTTTTTCAGAGTAAAAAAGATCGTATGAAAGTTTGGATAAGGGCACGCCTACCTGCCTGGTGCAAAGAAAGAGATTCCTGGTCTGTCTACATCTTTGCTCCTCAGTCTAAGTAAGGCAACTTAGTTTGATTGATAGCAGCGTGGCAGGCAGGGCTCCTGGATTTTGCGCTCAAAGAAATGTTTGCAAAAAGTGGCAGTCATAGAATTCCTACAGACTTAACAGTTGCAAGGAAGAAACCAAGCAGTTGCTGCCAGCTTAAAGATGTGATCCTGTTCGTAATGTGCAGAGATATTATCAGCAGCAATTTCATGCCTGGATTGGAATAGCAGCCCACAACACTGGCTTCAACAGATTTTTTTCCTAATTTTGGGCAAATGCTGCCACTAACAAGGCAGTCTTATGTGTAGCTGCCTCCTTTCCATGCAGCAAAGGATTAGTTTTGTGTTTCTTTAAACTTAAAGCTGCAGTCCTATAGTATACACACTTACCTTGGAGTAAGACCCATTACATTCAGTGGGACTTACTTCTGAGTAGACATGCATAGGATTGCACTGTTATAGCCCAATCCTATCCCTTGTTAACTCTGACATACGTCAAGGTACGCCAGTGCAACGAGGGCAGTGGCAGCCCCTCCACTGGTCTGTGCAGCGCTACTGTCGGTGCATCAGCCAAAAAGCCATGCACCACCAGCAGTGTGGCACAGATCAGCCGCCGGTAGAGTTCTGGTGGTGGAGGGGTGGGTCGCAGTGGAGCCAGCGGCCGGCCTATTCCAAACCCCCACTTGCCCTTGGGTCACTCCCCCCACCACCACCGCTGGTGTGCCTTTTTGGCACCTTGATTGTGGAATTCCTTCTCCTTGGAATTAAGAATGGCTCCCTCCTTGGAGACCTTTTGGTGCGGCCTTAAGACCTTTTTATTCAGGATGGCTTTTGATAGCTGACATGATGGACTGGTTTTAATCAAATGTAATTTTTAACTGTTTGGGGGGTGTCCTGTTTTTTATCATTTTAATTGTTTTACATGTTTTATTATTATGTTTTAAACTCTGTAAGCTGCCTTGATTGCCCTTACTGGGAGAAAGGCAGGGTCTGCATCGGCGCTTCTGGTGGGGGGTAGGATTGGGGCCAGAGTCTCTTCCCTGGTATCAGTCATGCATGTTGGCTAAGTGTGGATCTGAAAGCAGTACCAGAAATAGTTACAATTTCTGAATTACTTCTGCGTTCCCATCCTTATTCGTTTCTCCTCGCCTAATCCTTTTTCCTCCAGCCCCCAACACCTTCAGTCACTGCCCAGCCAGTGATTTCTTTAGACAGAATTATGTAAATTATTTTGTTTTTACAAACCGTACTGACATTTTATTTACTTATTTTATTACATATTTGGGTGGGTTATCACACAGGAACTAGATGGGAAGTTTTTTTCATTGGAAAACTGCCATGCTATTTCCACCTGACCAGCTGCAGGAAATCTATATCTCTGAAGCACTACGAAGTGCAATATGGTAATGTTTTCACATTCATGAGGGCTTCCATGGAAGTATTTATGATCAGTTGCAAATTAAGTCATCTTTTATAACACTCTATGGCCCTCCTGTATTAGGAAATGCTACTCCTTAAATACACATAACCATGAGATATGTTTATTAGATTTCCTGTGTTGATGTTATTTTCAGATTAATCATGTCAGATAGGGACAATGGTACATGGGGGGGGGGGGAGGTCGAATCCTCTCGCCCAGTATCATGGCCTCAAGCAGATTCATTCCCCCCATACTCCCAGGGTGAGACTAAGCTGCTGGGGGAGGGGGGGCTGACCATTTTCCTAATCTCAATTACTACCACTGGGGTAGTGGTAGTTGCACTTGCTCCACAAGGGAAAATATACAGCTATTTGCGCCAGGGTCTCCTAGGTCAGCACAGGGCCATCTCTCAAAGCTAGATAGCTTCTGTTCCCTCTCTTCTGTTTAGGCTTCTACATTTATGTTCAGGCTGTTGAGGAAAACAGACAGTCAAAATCCTAATACCTATCCCTGGAGCTACCCAACCCGCAGCACACCACGTGCCACTTTTTATGTAGAGAACCTTGAATGTGCCATTCCACCTTGACGTAACACCCCTTGCAGCGCCATAGCACTTCGCCGGCCACATCAGCCTGGTAGTGCCCCAGCATGCCTTGCAATGGCCGGGTACCACCCCAGAATGCCGTGCAGTGCCACAGCCAGTAGTGGTAGATGGTGTAGTGGTTTGGGAGTCGGACTTAGACCTGGAAGATCCAGGTTCAAATCCCCGCTCAGCCACAAAGCTTCCTGGGTGACCTTGGGCCAGTCACTATCTCTCAGCCCCACCTACCTCACAGGGTTGTTGTGAGCACAAAAGGAGGGGGAGGAAATATGTACACCACCCTGAGCTCCTTGGAGGAAGGGCGGTATAAAAATGTGAAAAATAAAAATAAACTGCTCAGCAATCTTCGGCCCACTCCAGGCCTCATTGCTTCGTGTTCTTGCTGACGAGTGTGTTTTTAGCGCAGACACGCTTTACAAAGCCCACCGCCTGAGCTTCTTCTCAGCGGTCTTTGGCCCGCTCCGGGCCTTGTCGCATCGTGTTCTCGCATTAGTGAGAACATGATGTGACGATTTCCGGAGCGGGCTGAAGACTGCCAAGCAGAGGCTCAGGCAGAGGGCTTTACACGACCCACCAAAAATCGGGTTGCGACCCACTGGCAACTTTGTGCATGCCATTTAGATAGTGTCCACATGCCACTAGTGGCACGCATGCCTCAGGTTGGCCACCGCTGCCCTATCCTGTACTTTTCAAGTGGGGTTTTGAAGAACGTTGGTGCCTCTTCTGCAACTCTTTTATCACATTCATCTTTGGGTTTAACTTGAGGAAATTTGAAATTACTATCTTAATACAAGTTTTTCTGTTTGAAACCTTGATAGGATTGTGCAAAACCAATATGGAAAATATAGCAGAAGCATGCTTTTCTGAATTAAAGTTGAAGACTATCATCGTTCTTATACCCAAAACATTTATACACTTATATTATTTCACTCAGAGGAGCTATCCCCTATGTTTCTGCATAGCTGACGAATCTGGATATACAGATTCTGATTGGAAGTGCATATTTAATTGCCTTATAGTGAGTCAGACCACTGATCCGTCTAGCTCAGTATTGTCTCCACTGACTGGCAGTAGCTCTCCAGGGTTCCAAACAAGAGCATTTCCCAGTCTCACCTTAGAGGTGCTAGGAATTGCTCATAGACTTTACCAATGAGCTGTCCCATGGAAGGAGGCAAGACCAGAGCAATGGCAGAGACACAAAGGGCAGCCTCCTCTGAGAGAGAATAATCCTGCTGTGGCTCTTCATCAGGAATGAACTAACGAACTAACACCTAATGCAGAAACTGCAAAATAGCCCATCTCCAGCAGAGGAGGAGGGTGAGGCCAAATCAGTAACTCACACAGAGGTGCAGCGAACTGCCTCCTCTATAGGTGGGTACTTTTGGTTCACAACAGCTGTTAATTATTTAATTTCTTTCTTTCTCATTACGCAGCAGCAACTTATCTTGCAGCGCACAGTTTGGGAATAATAAGATCTAGCAAGACAACTGCAGTGTTTCTGATGATGAGAGATATTTTATCAGAGATTGATTCCTGGAAAGACCTTTGCAGGGAAGAGGAGTTTGAGACGAGAGTTGTCAAGGAAAGCTGAACAATTAGCATCTGCAGTTTTGCTCTGTTGAAAAAACTGTGTGTTATAGCTAGCATTCAGGTTCCTGAGATAGAAGGGGAACAACAACCTGGTTTAGCAAGGACCTGTGGTCTTCATGCATAAGGTTTGAGATTACAACTACTTCCCACGTTGTCTTTTCTTGTAGATTCCGTCTGATATGCAATAAAATCATCACCCACAAGATGTTTGATCATGTCGTCTTGGTTATAATTTTTCTGAACTGCATCACCATAGCTATGGAACGGCCCAAAATTGAGCCACACAGTGCTGTGAGTAACCAAACTACATCACTTTCCAGTCATAGTACCAACTTGTTGAGCCATCTATGTTAATGTTGGACTTTCACTGTCTGTTCTAGCCTTCAGACCCTTTAGCAACTGGGTGCTCTTCAGCTGGTGTAAAAGGGAACAGGTTAATCAGAGTTAAATTAGTTGGATGGACATAGCAGATAGCCCAGATCTAAGAGATAAAGGCAGGTGTGAATAGCTGCCACAGCAGACTGTCTCTGCCTAAGAGATTATCCCACTCTGTTAACAACCTGAGGGTTGCAGTTTCCATGTTGCTTTTAGCAGTATTGAATGTACATTCCTGTGCTTTTAAGATCGTGGAAAGGAGCAGTGCCCATCTATTTCAAGGAGAAAACAAACATTGTTGGACCCACTTGTAGAATGTTGCTTTGTGTAACTTTTCTCCCAGGGAATTGCTGCATATATAACTACACCTACAGCCTGATCCTGCCCAAAAATATATCGATAGAGCGAGTGCTCTGCCGGCCTATGGTGTTGCGAAAGTGCTGTAATTAAGCACTTTAATGGCACCGAGTGAGTAAGCAGCGCTGGCGCAGAGGCTGGCGCCATTGACTTGGCTGCCCTCCACTTCCTGCACCGCCAGACACAGGTACGTCCTGCGCTGGGTGGTGGGAGGGTGTGGGGAGGGCAGTTCGGGGTTGTGGGGAGGGGGCCATTGGCTGGCCAGGCCTGAGAGGGGGAGGGGATACTGGGCTGCACCAAACTCCCAAGTCCCTTCCCAGGCTGGGCTAGGCCGACCTTACACGTCCTCCTCGAGGAAACCCATTGGGGCTGCTGGAGCTTACACTGGGGGAAGGGGACGGACATCCCCTACCCCTTAGGTGAGCCCCGCCACTGCAGGCTGCCGCTGCATCTTAGGCAGGATTGTGCTGCTAAAGAGGTGAGTGAGCATCCCTGTCTCCTGCGTGCCTTGCTTCACACTCACTATTCCCTTAGTGGTGGGAAGTTCAGGGCTGCCTTTACAGGGTACGTTTCTTGAGGGGGAGCTACTCAGTGTGGTCATTTTTTGGAGCAGGTATTATGGGGACTCAGAAACAAGAACACAGGTAGTGATAGTATCAACATGAGAACATTAAATTCCTAAACTAGTTCTCCAGCCAAATCCAAACCACTGCATCCAGCATCTAGTGCTCATAGGGCAAAACTAACTTCAGTTCCCACCTTGGCAAATCCTGTTGGATCTGTTGCCTGGATTTAGCAACTGGGTTGTGCACCTGCATGTTAGGGGTACACAGCGATCTCCGGATTTGCATTTATGTGGAATATGCTACTATTTGCCCCATGCTTCTACTCTGTGCTCTTTCATTTTGGCTATAAACTAAGATCAGGCCTCGCTTATTTATGATTGGCTGTGAGTTTTTGTTTAGTTCACCTGCACATTGTTAATTTGAGCAATAAATGCTCCTTCCTTTCCAGCGGTGGGTGAAAAGGGCTTTCCCTGCTTTTGCTCTGACCCTGCCAAACTGTCTTTCCTTCCACTCTGCAACATCCAAGAACAACCACCATGTGCTGAAGACATCAAGGCTTCCTTTTCTGGCATCCTATTTTGCAAGGCACAGTTGACTTGTTTTAATACTTGACACAGCAATGGCATCTGTCACAATTTTCTTCTCTAAACATTCCAACACTTTTGTTTTCTTGGTGTAGTGGAGTTGGTGTTTGGTCCTTTCCATCTGTTCTGCACTGACATTCAGCAAGGGAGCGAGAGCGAAAAGTGGGGAAAAGGAAAGGCTCATTTTGCACTTCTTTTACTTCTTGCTGTTTTTCATCTTTGTTTTGATACGAATAAACATCTTCATTCTATTTCCCTGAAACATTTGTTTTGACATATTTGCATAATGGCGTTTCAAGGCAGATCTTAATAGCAACAGTGTCTATCAATCAAATACCAACCAGATAAGCACATTAATCTGACTGTTCTATTATTTTATTTCAGTTTCTTGCTGCCTGATCCTATGCATGTTTACTCGGACATAAGTCCCACTGAGTTCAATGGGGCTTACATCCTGGTAAGTATGCTTAGGATTGCAGTTTAAGAGAGACTCCCTTCCCCCCCAAAAAAGAAAAAGAGGGCTTGATGGACAAAACATATCCATGCAGCTCGTGGGTCTCTCTAACATCATCAAACCTTATTTACACCTCTGTAATCCTGCTTCCTTTAGCTTATTTGAAGTAGAAGAGAACAGTGTTTTTTAAATGGTTACACACAATCAACTTGGAAGCCTTCAAAGGCTCTATATGGTTTCAGACATCACATTTGGTTGTTCATGAATTAAAAACTGGTTTCAAATTTAAACATGCAATTTAGACAAACAATATTTATTTTGATACATGTTAATGAAATTTGAATGCAAAAGGACAGTTTGGCAGCGCAATCCTGAAGTTCGTTCCAGCGCTGGAGCAAGTGCTGTAAAGCTGTAAAGCACTTTGCGACGGAAGCTGTAAAGCACTTTGCGACGACTCGGGAGTAAGGAAGGCCGGCACAAGGCCGGCCTCCCTCACTCCGGCGCCGGATCTCCACATGGACGGCGGCAGAAGGTAAGCATTCCGTCGCCGGCCACATAGGCAGTCTGGCCGGGTGCGGGAGGGGGACCATTGGTGTAGCCGGCCCAGGAGGGGGCGGGGAATGGCTTTGGCCATATCCCCGTCCCCGCCGGATCGGCTACGCCGTTATACGGCCTCCTCTACTTCCGCCAGAAATCCGAGGTGGCCGATAGGGCCGGCCCGGGTTTACACTTGGGGAAGGGGACGAGCATCCCCTTCCCTGAGAAGACCTCTGGCCCGGCGCACACCGGGCAGCCGGCGCACAGGATCCAGCCGGCGGCCCAGCAGGCTTCTGACCAATTGCTTTTTAAACAATTTAAGCAACATAGCCGGGGGGATGGGGGGCAGTAATGGTAGTTTAAAAGCAAGTTAGTCACTGGAAGAAGCTGAACTAAAAACTCATGCTTCAATCGCATGCACATTTACCTAGGAGTAGGTCTATTGGATGGAATGGGACTAACTTCCAAATAAGCATACATAGGATCGAATGGTCACAGTCCCAAATGCGCACCTCTGCGCCTGCTTCTTCTGGATCATGGCCAGTTAGGGAAAGTAAGTCCCAGAGATGGCTGTGTAACACCTCTGAACGTGTGCTTAGATTTACATCTTTAGCCACTTCGAGCCTAACCAAAGTTTCCTAACCAATGTTTCCACAAGAGTTATTTTGGTTTCAGATTATTGCACGTTCCTCACAGAATACAACTTTGGCATGAAACAAATTTGTAGGGTTCCTTTTTTGTTTTGTTTTATTTTTGGAGAAACTGAATATGTGTTACTTAATTAAATGTGCTCTTCATTAAGACTGGAATTTTTCCAACTTTTGTTAAACAGGGCTTTGCATGAATCCCCTTGAAACTATTAAAGTAAAAACACCCTTTTAATGAGCATGCATTGAAGCTGCTCTCCATTAACTTGCCTTTTAAAACAAATCTTACGTGAGTGATTTGGATGGGGCAAGCACTATTATGAGCTCACAAGCCATTACAGTATTACCTTTTCAGGTGCCTTTTTTTCTACATTTTTTCTTACTATATATTGTCAAGAGATTATTCAGAAACTGTTAACCATTTCCTTTTTTTAAAAAAAGAGGAGGACCACAGACATCTGGTTTAGTTGAGTTTAGCAATTGTCCTTTGCGTGCAGACCCTGCAAAAGAACCGGAGATGTTTTGCTCACTCTAGAATTAGCCATTTAAAGCTAAACAGCCATGGGCTTTCAAGATGGGGCCTGTCAACACAGCACATGTCATGAAGATTCACAAGGCAGGGGCAATTTACTATCAAACAGAAGAAAAGGAGGTTTAAGGTGGCAGATGTGGTCAAGAGAGAATGAGGCTGCAATCCTATGCACACTTTCCTGGGAGTAAGGCCCATTGAACACAATGGGACTTACTTTTGAGTAGACATGCATAGGATTGTGCTGACAGTCTTGCTTTACAGAGGGGTGAATATGAGCAGGAAGGAACATGGGCTCCTATATACGGAGGCAAAAGGAAAAATGAGGTGATGTTAAAAACTGGGTCTAGAAACAATGGAAAGATTATGATGTAGAGTTGAATGGGGGGGGGGCATTATAGCA
The DNA here is from genome assembly GCA_026170595.1 of Plestiodon gilberti rubricaudatus. Lineage (NCBI taxonomy): Eukaryota > Metazoa > Chordata > Lepidosauria > Squamata > Scincidae > Plestiodon > Plestiodon gilberti. The sequence goes on along the minus strand of JANXHW010000002.1, from coordinate 154,060,763 downwards.
ACAGTGAAGTAAGAAACCAGGAGAATCAAATGAAAACCAGGATAAAAGGGGAAAGAAATACCACAGATGCTAAGGAAGACAGGAACAGTGAAGCTTTTGCTCAGAAGGAAAGACTTGAGAGAGGTCTGGAAGAAAGGAGCACTGGTGCGTTAACCATGGAACAGGCAGGATAAAAGAGGAGGTGGATCATGAATCATGGGGATATCTGGCAGGGGATATCAGAAGTCTTCTCAGGAGGTGCTGGAAGGGAGTGCAAGACCCCAAAAGAGAGCCAGGATTCATGCACAGACTTCTTCATGTGACAGAACTCTTGCCTAGAAACCAAAATAGATATTATTTGAGCTTCAGTTGTTTCAAATAATTACCGTAGTCTTCGCCTTCCAGAGATGTTGATTTTCTAACTGCCTCAAGCCAGTTCTCTTGCGGCTGTCCCAGATCTAGCCCTCCTGTCACAGTAGTTAGAGGAGGGGGGGGGACACTGCCTCTAGACAATATACAATCCTTTTCTGTGAATTCTGTCTGTGGAGATTACGCTTGGAAATTGCTGCATGCTTCACGCAGAGGATTCTAATATTCCAAACCTCTTCTGCCTCCGATTAACATTTGATGTGCAGCCCCTATCCAGTCCTCCAGCAGCTCATCCACATGACACACTTGCTGACCTTGTAGAGCTATCTTTTGTGCAGGACTTGCTGGGACTGTTTCCCTAGCGAGGCTTGTGTGGTCGCAGCAGGAGTCCTTAAGATGTGATTAATTATGGATGCCAGCATAGAAAGTGGCTATGTACTGTGCTTGTTCCCAAGTCACTCTCTATAAATCATGATCTAGCGTGCCTCTTTTACTCTCCTTCTAATTGGAGATGTGCAAAGAGATTAGTAGTCTAAAGTGTAATGCATGTAATTATTGTTGTTACTAAGGGTAGTTTCCACTAGCTACTACTGTTATCAGTAGCTATTTCTTTACCTGTGGCTATTTGATTCAGAGGATCTTTAGGCTTGGGGGAAATCTAGAAATTTCATATAAACGATGGACTTCCAGGATGGCCTTGAGCAGATAACAACCTCCACAAGTAGCTAGCTATAACACGAGAAGAATGACAGCAGGACATTTGAATAGGACTGTAAGATACCTTGCTTGTTCATTATGCTGCACTTAAAAGAATGAGCTTATTCTAATATTTATATGTTGTTGCTGTTCTGAACATATACATACACAACCATATATGAAGCTATCCTGCATCAGGACAATGGGCCGTCTAGCTCAGTATTGTCTACTCTGATTGGCAGTTGCTGCCCAAGTTTTCAGACAGAGCCCTTCCTGGAGATGCCAGGGATTGAACCTAGGACTTTTCACATGCAAAGCATGGGCTCTACAACTGAGCTATACACATACCCTGAGCCCCCTGCCCCAAGCTGAACTATGTGTAACAACCAGGTGAATAATTTTTGGTAACATCTCTCCATTGGCACACTAACTTTCCAGCTGTAGGGCTGGAGAAAGAATAAGTTTTGATTATGGCTGTTGCTGGAAGAAGACCCAAGTAATAATTTAGCATCACGTGATCACACCTGGGGCCTAGATGGATATTGCTTTGAAACTAACAGAGCCTCTGTTTGCTACTGTGCTCCTATCATTTCCTTTTAACCTGTACATTTGTAAATATGTACATTTGCCAATAATTCCATATATTGGTTCCTCTAGACCTCCCATTTCTTGTGGGAAGGAGAGGAAGATGCATAAGGGAAGGGGACTTGCATAAAAAGTAATAAGGTTTCTTGCATACTTTTCATATTCCCCTTACTGTTGTGGATTTTGAAATCCAACCCCACAAAGCAACAGTTTTATTATAGAGAAAGGTAAGATGAACAAACAGCTGGGCTGTAGCAGATAGAAGATAAAGGGTGGGACCTCAATTTCCCTCTTCTTGCAAGAGCTGCTCACAAACCAACTGAACGCCTGATGTTCGGCTTGTTTGTATAGCAGATGTTGTCCAGAGCCTCAACAATGTCTTTAACGTGCCCTCAGGACTTGCAAGACACCTGCAATTTCTGATGCCTTCTATTTTTAATCAAGCACTTTCGTGTATTTTGAAAGTCTCGGTACAGAGTAAAAGATGGCACTGCTAATAGAAATTAAAAGAAAAACAGAAGAAAGTATTGGAAACAAATTGGAAAGTAGCATGTTTCAGAGAAAAAAAGGTTGTATGCACACACACCCCATCCTAACACATAGAGAGCTGACAGCTGTCCATGGTCCTAGCACAATGTGCAATAGAACAGTCAAAGGAGCTTGAGTCAATTAAAGCTTATCATGTACATATTTGGATATTTTTACCTCTTTGGTAGCGTATGTTGATAGGTATTTCAGCATGAAAGCCACAAAACGTCTAGTAGCTATCGGTTATGTAAAGATACGTATCTTGGTAAGTGAGACTGTTAAAAATCATGCATCTCTCTTTCTTTTTAAATAGGAACGAATTTTCCTCACACTTTCCAACTATATTTTCACAGCAATCTTTCTTGCGGAAATGACTATAAAGGTAAATGATATTTTTTATTGGAAAGGTGGTATAGAAATACCTAAATAAATAAAATGAACTTTTGAACCTTTGACCAATGAATACCTCACCCAGTCCCTCGTGGTTGCATCTTTCATACCCACTGAACACATCCCAGTGCTCCCAGGTGTACCAGTATGGGCATGGATTTCCCTGTTAGGACATCCCAGCATGCACAGTGGAAGTACCTATGCAGAACTACCCCAGAAATTGAATTGAGAAGGGAAGTCCTTGTTTGTCATAGTATTATCACTCACTGAGTGTTAATCTCATATTTCAATGTTTTTTTCCATAACAATGATGAATAGCAACTTGCTTTTCGAATATGAATAATGTTCATGATTTCATATTCTGTGCAGATTCTAGTTTCTGTGTTGTGTAGCATATGTATAACCTTGATTTTACTCATTTGGCAAATTTTAGCAAATGAGAGATTTAGCAAACGCAAATGAGAGATTCCAATAAGCTTGCACGTTTTTGGCCAAAGTACATACAGTACTCGCATTTATTTCAGTAGGACTTGACCATACATCTTCAACTAAACTAGCCCCCAAAGCTTTGCTAAATATGGGAACATCCTGGAGATAATGTGACCTATACATGACCAAGATGCTTCGTAACTTAGTCCACCACAACTATCCGCTCATTAATTTTAAAATCTCTGATCTCACTTGAGAGCTTCTAATAATTGCTTGCCCATTAGTAGCATTTACTTTCTAAAATGAATCTGGGGAATATTCCCTCCAGTTAATATATTAACAACTCTGAATAAACATTTTTAACAGCACCCGTGGTCAAAGAGTGCTTTGAGATGGGGAAGAACTTACGATGAATTTGTGCTTAAGCCCAGTTGGTTTTCAGAGAAAACCCTAATGTTTTGGAATGGCGACATCTGGCAGGGAAAAGAATATTTCATTCTGTTTACAGACACAAAATTCAATTGTAGAAGTAGAAGTACAGTTGACAGAACCAGTGGGGTGTGGTGGCTAGAGAGTGGTGAGCTGAGTTATCAGCAAAGTCAAATCCCCATTCAAATCTTCCTTCAGTGGGTGGCCCATACATCACTTTAGTCTCAGCCTAATGTATTTCTGGCAACGCAATCCTGTGTAACCTTGCACCGGTGTAACAGTAGATGCACCGGTGTAAGTGCACTTATGCCAGTGTATCTACTATTACACCAGTGCATCTACACATCTGCTGTTACACCAGTGCATCTACTGTTACACCGGTGCAAGGTTACACAGGATTGCGCTGACAGAGTTGTTATGAGGTTTTTAAGATCACAAGAGGCTTGTAAGGTTATCATCACGTGTAGATGTTTATACAGTAGATAATGAATTATGGAGTATGTGTTACCATCCAATGAATCTACCTTTGACCTTTTTGAAACACTGGACTGAGGCCTACTGTAGTAGTGTTTGCCACGTTATATGAGTTTACAAAGATCAAGCAAATTTTATAGAGACTGAGCTCCATATTTTAAATTTTTTATCTCATCACATTCTTTTAAAAGGCTTGTTTTCCAGATCTGCTTGCATAAAACAAAGTCAGAGGGATGCATGTTTTTAAGCGCTCAGCTGAAATTCTCTAGTTTACTAAGGGATTGGTAGGGGAATCATCCCTCTCCCACCAAAGTCTCGCAAGAAACGATTTCATCTAGTATTGTTTGGTGAAAATAATTAATAGTCGGTCAGAGGTTTCATTCTGGATGTTCTTGGGACCTTCTTCTTTTACACAAAATTCATTTGCAAGCTTTGTAGCCAAAGATAGCATATGGTCAGAAACTCCCTAACCATTTCACTCTTGAGTCAGTTTTTAAAATAATCATGTGTGCCATCCTTTCATGCAATTGCTATACATTATTGCAGACATTTTTTGCACAATTAGGTTTTAGCTGCATTAAAAATACATCAGCTGTTAGAGGGACAATCTGGGATGTTTCTGCAGAGTTATTTTTGTGATCCGGCATATACTATAACACTTTACAGGATTGGCGTAGTTATGTTGCTATAACTGGGAAGCCACTGCATTTGCAGTCACGTATCTGTAAATAATACATTCAAAACAGGTTGCCAACATACTGGCTGAATTAGTCATGACTTGTTGCAATTTGGCATCTTGGCAGGTGGTGGCGCTAGGCTTGTGCTTTGGCGAGAAGGCATACTTGCGAAGCAGTTGGAATGTATTGGATGGGGTACTGGTTCTCATCTCTGTGGCTGACATCCTGGTTTCGATGGTTTCGGACAGTGGCACAAAAATTCTTGGAATGCTAAGAGTCTTGAGGCTGCTGCGAACTCTCAGACCTTTAAGGTAAGGAAGAAAACCATATAGTGCTGTGCAGGGTAGACAAGTGTGGTCGGCTGGGTAGGGAATGATGAATCAAGTGTGGAACCACTTATAACATTTTGTTGGGCCTTTGATCACAAGTGCAGCCTCCCGTGGTGACCTGGCAGGCTTCTTCCCAACTGGTATGCAGGGAGCATCATTGGGAGGGCACTGACAGGGCCTTTTAAGGGCAGATCTGTGATCAGGGCTTCTGCTACAACTGACCTTTCTGGAGAAACTAGGAATGATTGGTATTAAAGAAGTGGAGGTTTGTGGCCACTACACAATAAACCACTCTGGAAAGACCTTTGTGAGGGAAGAAAAGGGGGAATTCTGTATCCTGTTTACAGAGAACTTCCTGAGGTGTTCTCAGTATAACAGTATTCACCAGTCCTAGTATGTGTGAATTACTCGCAACCAAAATGTTCCTTCCTAATGCATTTGGCTGCTGTGGCTGAAATCAAATACAAGAGAAATCAACATTAAAAATGTATTTGGAATAATCTGGGTAGGTCTGAACACTATTTTGTCCTGTCTCCAGCTTCCAGGATGGGTGTATGAATTATTCAGTCTTCATAACACAAGGACAAGAGTTATTTCGTAGCTCTTTTCTATCATATTATCACTTTCCTGAGTGTTGGAGGCAAATCTGAATTTCCCACTTTGTTACAAATACTCTAATCAGACTAGTAGGCTTAAAGCTGGGAAATGTGTTCCAGCAGAGATGAGATTGACAGTAATTGTGGAACTGTCTGCATGGTAGGAGTTTAGCAGAGGGAAGTGAGAACTGCTGAGGCTAGCAAAACTGGGAAGAACTCAGGGGATTAGAGGGTTTTTTATGCTTGTTGAGGGAAAAAAAAAACATCCAAATTTCAATTTCCCTCATTTGTCATGCAACCATTCTCACTGCAGCTTCAGGTAGCTCCCAGCCTGGGACTTTGGAAAGGCTGAAGTCAGCCTAACACTTGGCTCCAAATTGGTAGTGTGGTGGATTAGGCTGTGGAGATGGCAAGCCAGAGAAATTGGCAAAACAATATCCCAGAGATGATGGAATAGCTGAGACCGACCCGTTGGAGTTAGCACTCATATTTTGGAAACGTGGATGCTGTTTTCATTGGCAGTCCTTCAAGAATATGATCCACCTCTCCCTGAATCAATGAGATTCAGGATTCAATTGATACTAATGGTCCCCAGAGCTCCTAATCAAAAATGTTTTGCCATCATCCAGTGATCAAGGACTAGTCATTCTTCTGTTTAAAAGAAAACTCATACATGTTTGCTTTCTGCAGAATGAGAACTGTATTTGCATTAATGCCAAAAAAGCACCAGAGAGGTTTGAAACCATGTTGTTGTTGTTGTTCAGTCGTTAAGTCGTGTCCGACCCTTCGTGATCCCATGAACCATATCCCGCCAGGCCTTCCTGTCCTCCACTATCTTCCTGAGTTCGCTCATTTTCACGTTCGTTGCATCGGTGATGCTGTCTATCCATCTCATCCTTTGCCTTCCCCTTCTCCTTTTGCCTTCAATCTTTCTCAGCATCAGAGTCTTCTCCAGAGACTCCTCTCTTAGCATTAGGTGCCCAAAATATTTGAGCTTCAGCCTCAGTACCTGTCCTTCCAGGGAACAGTCAGGGTTGATTTCATTTAGGATTGACTGATTTGATCTCCTAGCAGTCCAAGGGACTCTCAGGAGTCTTCTCCAGCACCACAGTTCGAAAGCATCTATTCTTCGGCGCTCAGCCTTCCTTATGGTCCTATACATGACACAGTTGAAACCATAATTAGGTGTATTTTGCATCACAAAATCCAAATATGGCCTCTATGCTCAGAATACATTGTGCAAGTTGCATGTGCAGATATTGCAAAGTCTGCATCTGATTATCATTCATAAAACAGTCTGCTTCAAGGAATTTACCATTTTTGCTGGAAAGATATAGGACAACTAGGGTGGTGAGGTAGGAAAGAGAGCAGGAGTTAGCATAAGAGTTGTGAGAAATGGACAGAATACTTATTGCTTCTAAAGGCCACTCCGGAATCCTTGTCTAGTTCTTTTAAAACCTTCATCAAAACTTGCCCAAACACTTTCAGGGCTTTCTCCCAGAACAAATTATAACTCCATAGTTTCCTTTGGTAGAAACAGTTGCTTAAAAATGTATTGAGACTGGAGTATTTTTCGTCTTGATTCCAAAAAGCCAAAAAATCAACTGTATCCTGTGAGTTACTACTATGGTCCCATTTCATGCATGCACCCTGTGATGTGGTGGCTACAAAGCATTTTTATTTGGGGGGTGGGGTTGCAAGCATCATTGGAATTGGCCTGGACCATGTGGCCACAACTTCACACAGATGGAAATGGCTTAGCATCCAGAGCAAGGACTTTTTTAGATTGTGAGCCCTTTTGGGAAAGGGAGCCATTTAATCATTTTATTTTGTCTGTAAACCGCTTTCTGAACATTTTGTTGAAAAGCGGTATAATAATAATAATAATAATAATAATAATAATAATAATAATAATGTGACTAGTGTCCTTGATGGCCACCATGCCACTGCCTTGCAGCTATATGATGAGATCTGTTTGAACTAGTCCACCATGCTTAGAAGCAGACACATTAGCTGTGTGAGTTTTGTTGCTCAAAGAGTTATATAAAGATGATCCATCTGTTTCCCTTTTAATTTTTTTTTAAAGAAGAGAATCCAATACAGTACTCTATTATTAACATGATGTAAAGCATTCCTTTATGTCATTTCTTGCTATAATTGCTCAGGAGAGGTAATGGAGATGGTAAAGTGTTATTTCTATTATTGTACATGGGGATGGCATGAATGTCTTATGGCCCAATCCTATTCGGACACCGTGCCAATATCACACAGGCACCTGCGTGACATCTGTCATATCCTAAGTCCATCCTGGCAACACCACACCAACAGCACGCCAACGCCGGCACAAGGGCCAAATGCCAAGCCTGTCCAGGCAAAGCAATGCTGGCACAGACCTTCCCAGTAATACTCCCAACGTCCATGGAAACAGTGACACTGCCTGATATTCATGGAACGATGTCATCCATGTGACTCTCATATGATGTTAGTTATCTGCAGCTTAGCTGTTGCAAAAGGAAAAGATGGTTAGGCAAGACAGTTGATAGCAGACACATGTGATAATCCTGAGGGGTTGTGGGGGGGGGGGGTTAGAGACATGAGACCGAGATGCAACATCAATGCTTTGCAGCATGGATTCCCTCCCCCTCTTTGCTCTGTGTGGGGTGCATTGTCCTTCCCCTGCTGGGGTGTTGAGGTAGGGGTTTCAGTTGGGTGTTTGTGTGTGGAGACCTCTTGGGGCAGAATATCTGCAGTAAGAATTCTGGGAAGACAAGAATTAACACAATATCTTGTCATACATGTTTTGAGAGACAAGAGGTTGTTTATGCAAAGTGTTTCCTTTGTGTGCCAAGTGGCGTTTCACCATGGTTCCCATCAGAGGCGTCGCTCCGGTAGGGGCGGGGCCGTAAGTATCGCTCCGTCCTAGACCCTTTACCGAGCGAGCAGGAGACGGCCCCGCCCCCTCACTGTCGGAGCCATCCCGGGCGGAGAAAGCAGCAGCCTGCTGCTTTCTCCGCCCGGGATGGCTCCGACAGTGAGGGGGCGGGGCCGTCTCCTGCTCGCTCGGTAAAGGGTCTAGGACGGAGCGATACTTACGGCCCCGCCCCTACCGGAGCGACGCCTCTGGTTCCCATCGCCAAAGTTCCCCTTTGAGAGACTAGAGAGGTATAGCCCCATGCCGCACGTCTTCTCGTCTAAGGTGTAATCGCCTTGGCAGGGCCTTTAGTACTGCTGTGATTGGCTGCCAAATGTGATCTGTATCTATGCTGCATCATACGAATGTGGGGGCAGGGCATGGGTGGCAAGAGGTGCAATTTTCTGCTTTTTTCCAACCCCATTGTTCCTTATGGTGCTACTGCTACCTATGCCAGCTCTGTTGTTGGTCTTTTTCCAGTGTCAGGGGCATGTCCATTGTCTGAAGGGGGGGTAGGATGTGGTGCACGTCATTCCTCCCACATCCCTCCTATGTCCCACCCATGTCACACACCAATCAAAACGCCCTGTTTTGGCCTCTCCGCCAGCAAAATTGTGCTGGGATCTGAGTGACGCTATGGGCGCTATGTCAGCACAGAGTTTTTGGTTGTTTTTGTTGGTTTCTCTGACATTGTGCCAGTGTCCATTGTGTGTCTGGTGACTGGCGGACTTCTTTACCAGCTGGGCTGTCATTGTGCCTGCATGCGTGGAGGTACGCCAGCGTATCTTAAGCATAGGATTGGGTCTTTAGTGAACTACAGTGGAAGAGCAATATATTCTTCAAGTAGTATCACCTTGATATCCAGTGTTTAGAGATATACGGTATGTGTACTAGTCTAAACTGTTAGCAGGTCATTAAAGGTCACTCCTACTGATAAATGGAAGCAATTCCATCAATAGCACTACTCAGGTGCTTTAAGGTTGAGACTTGTGACTGTATCCAGTTAAAAATAAGTAGGTATGAAAAAGGTGGTTGTAGGTAAGACTGAACCTGCCACAGTTGTGGCAAATGGGACTTAATGGGAGGTGTGTGTGTGTAATAATAATAAGAATAATAATGAATGCATATTAGAATCCCCAATTTGTCCATTGCAAAGTGTGTGTGTGTACAGTAGAAGTGCACGCACGCGCGCACACACACACACACACACACACACACACACACTGCAATGGACAAATTGGGGATTCTAATATGCATTCATTATTATTCTGTTACACATGGACCTTAGCACCACTCACACACAGATGCACATTCAAAGTGTGTGCTACTGGCAATTTCCACTAGCATAGTTATTGATAACATGCAGCTGATTATATTTATTGGCCTATAAAAGAAGACAAAGAATAGCCTGCTGTGTACTGAATTGATAAGGGTATTCATAGTGCAGTTCACTAGTAAAACTGGCGGATTACATTGCCCCAAATTGTATATACAACTTAGTCTGAATTAGAAAGCTTGAAAGCAAAGTTTGAACGGATATTTACTAAATGTTGCTTTTTAACAAAGTAGATAAATTATCATAAGAGCAAATCATACCAGAAAAGCAAATCTGGTTTGAGTGATATAGTGCCATGTCACAGGTCTCTAAGGCTGCAGTTCTATACACACTACAATGGAAATAAACCCGCTGAACTCAATAGGGCTTACTTCTGAGTAGATAAGCATAATATTGTGGTGTAAGAAATCAATCAAAGCCGATGAGACCAATTAAATTAAGGAAAACTCTCCAGGGGTTCAGCAAAAATGAAAGTATTTGTCAAAGAGATTGAGAATGCAAACACTGACAACGAACTGGAAAAACTACCATATTCATTGCAGCTCTGATGAGAACTGAAAATGGCTTATTTTAAAATATAGAAAAATATAAATGTCAACCTTTGACAAACAGTAAAATAGATAAAGAAAAGAGATTTTCTCCTAATGAGCAGCAGTGCTCAGAAATCCCAGTCAGGAAATAACACCACTAGTGACAGTAAGTTAGATTAAAACCATCCATTCAAACTCCTGACAGAAGTAAGCTATTGTCCAAAGGGCTGGAGGGACACATCTGATGAATAATGCTGGATAATATGATGCCAAACTCTGTTTACAAAAGCTAAGAGGTCAAGCGGGATACTGTTTTATTTCTCAGCCAGGGAACAAGGGATTTGCATGGAAACACTACTGAAGCTACTCTTGTATTTTTAGAAATTGAGCAAAAAGAAAAGGCATGACCAGAGGTACTGAGGCATACACATGTGAATTCAGGGTGCGTACACACACGCACACAGAAATCTAAGCTGGCACCTCCATTTTCAGAAACCAGATATTTGGATATTGTTTTTAATCATTATCTGGCTTCTAAGAAAATATATGGCATCTTTACCTGTATAGATCGTGTGAGATTACTGCTGGCCATGAAAGCCTCCGCTCTAAATTAAATTAAACCAGAATATGTTAGGCAAATGTTCTTATTTTGCATCATTCTTTTGCAAGAATCTGATGAACAGTGGAAGTGTCAGGGGCCATAAGGAGAAGAATGGAGGTTGCCATCTTAATTCCTAATAGCTGCCAGGTCCTACTGTTTACATTTTTGTTGGCAAGATTCTTCAGGAATGTGAAATTTGTCTGTCCAATTCTTTGAAATGTTCTAAATTATCCAAAACTTTCTACAACTGTAAAATTGCAAAGTTGATCTAAGATTACCATTGTCAGCTAGTTTGACACCTCGGTAACCTTGTTATGGTCTTCCACTACAATGCATTTAGATACCTCGAATCTCTTGCCACAGTCCTCAACCCTCAAGCTGGAACTAATAGAACTCATACGTATCTCAAAAATTATCTCATGTCCTTTGAAGAAACTGTTTGGTTGCTCCACTATTCCCATTTTATTCATGGTAGTAGGATTTTTAGATATCATTTAATCTGCTGGTTACACGGTAGTCATTGTTCGTAGCAGCAGGGATGCATTCTCTAAGCCTGAGATTCCCCATGATAATCCAGAATCATTTATTACAATGATGTGGAAGAAAGCATGTCAAAAATGACTAGATTTTAAGGGGAAATGCCACAATGTATAGTCCTTATAAAATGATAATACTGTACAGATATCTCACTTACCCTGTGGAAGTAGTGGTAGTTATCACTATGGAATAAGTGTCTAATTTTTCATCTCTTGGGTCTCATTCAAATCTTTCGTATCAAACATCCATCAGATAGTGCAATCCCAATTGCACATTTTCTGTTCCAGTATATCTTTTCAGATTTCAGTCCTTTTGATCATTTCTTGAAGGCTCTTACATTTGGCTAGTTGCTATTTCAAGCTACTTTTTGTTCCAATCCCTTTGAGCATGAAAGGCTCATACTTTGTTAAGATACTAGTATTAACCTGTTACTTTGTCTGTATTCTCTTTTCAGGGTCATTAGCCGAGCACAAGGGCTAAAGCTGGTCGTGGAAACCCTGATGTCATCCCTAAAACCTATTGGAAACATTGTTGTGATTTGCTGTGCTTTCTTCATCATTTTTGGCATCTTAGGAGTCCAGGTAGGCTCTGTGTAGAGTTTACTGAAGGTAGAAGGGACCTGACAGTTGTCATATCCAGTTCATGGCACAGAATTGGAGGCCTTCGTACCCACATTTCTTCACAAATTTGCATATATGTCACAAGCAAAGTCCAAGAACTAGCAAGGTACACAACCTCAAAGAAGCCAATGGAATAAGAACCAAGTAAAATAAGTCATGCATTTCAGGCTGGTTCACATATTCCCTTTTTTTTTTTACCGTTCTACCCGTAAAACTGTGATGTGTCCATCCACCAAGTATGTGTTTCCAACTGCATGTTTCATACAGGCTCATAGGACAAAGGGGCTGTACTGGGATGTTTCTCCCTGTTGCATGCATGGTGGCAAGCACACAATTGCTGCTATATAACATGTGAAGAAGTTCTCAGGCTCATAAACAAGCCTTTTCACACCTTGTAGGATAAAAAATGAGGTAACTAACTGGTGTGATACAGAAAAGAATTCCCTCAAATTAACTCAAACTCAGAGTCAAAACTCTTCAGAGCCTCTTTAAGAAAGTTGGTGTGGCTTTTCTGAGAAGTCCCACTTGCCTCATATCCTAAACAGTTGCTTTTGAATGACTGCAGAATTCATAGTGTCCTAGTAATATGCAGTGGTCCCACTGGTTTTCTTCTATTTTATTTATCGAGAAATGTCTTGATATGCAAGTCGACATACCGTATTTATTGGCGTATAAGATGCACTTTTTTGTCTAAATTTGTGACCCAAAATAGAAGGGTGCGTCTTATACGCCAATACTAAAAAATTCCCTCCCTCCCCCGCCCGTTTTAAAGCATTTTTGGGCTTACCGTTTTTTTCCGGAGCAGGAGAGCTCCCTTGTGCTTTCTTCCCTTTCTAATCTATCCGATCTACAGCTGTTTGTCTGGTTTAATTTATGCACGAGCTTGAGTTGAGCTTCTCAGCAGCCAGCAGAGGGCGCTGTGCTCAGTTCAGTTCAGCTGAGCTGCAGAAGGCCTCTCCTCCGATGCTGAATCAGCTTTGGTAAGCTTCTGAACTGGGCCTAGTTGGGAGGCTTTGAAAACTTTGCATAGGTGGGGTGGGGTAAGGGTTGAGTCTGGGGGTTTTTTTGGTACTTTTATGGTTTTTACTTTGGAAACTGCATGGATGGGGTGGGGTGGGGTGGGGTGAAAGAGTTTAGTCTGGGGGTTTTTTGTAGTTGGAGTAAATGTTTTTTACTATGGAAACTGCATGGGTGGGTTGGGGGGGAAAGAGTTGAGTCTGGGGGTTTTTTTGTACTTGTACATTTATGTTCTGGTGCATTTTGTTCATGTGTCTTATTGCTGTGTGTTTTAAAAGAGATCCTGGTATTTTTGTGCAATTTATGTAAATTAGCTAATTAAGCAGCCAAGCAGTAAGTGGCCAAGTGGCCCAAAAATGCTTTAAATCTTTTTTTCTTGAAACCCAGGGCCAAAAGGAAGGTGTGTCTTATACGCAGGTGCGTCTTATACGCCGATAAATACGGTATCTGTTTTGTCCCTGTCACTATAAATCCTATCCATTTTCAGAGCTAGTCCTCAATTTTAACAAACTCGCGTTTGTTCCTGCAGTCTTCCACTTCCCAATATAAGCATCTTTTACCGGTAGTTATCATTTCCATTTCTTGCTTGTATCTTTTTCCTAATTTTCTGTTGGCATTGCAATGCCCAATATTTGCTGGAGACGAAAGTGCAACAAATTCTACATCATGGAAGCTGAGGTGCAGAAAAAATGTCAGTGGAAGATAGACAATGGAATTTCATTCCTTAGTCAGTGCCTGAGCCTAGCAGAAAGTGTTGCACTGGAGAAATCGCCAGCTACAGATGCGCACCCACTGTTGTGCTTTCAACACCTCCACTCCCATTCAGGATAAAAAAAGATTAGATAACATCCTGTACAAGATATATGGGTTTGCATTGATCTCTGTTGTTTGGCTTGCTCAAACAGAGCCCTAAGGCTTTGGCATCACTTTTCCAGTTCAAATAAAGAGGTGATATTTGAAGTGCCCAATGGGAAAAGCACCCTACCAGAGGGGAGCAAAGCCTGATAATTCCTATCACTTCTGTCACTCAGTAAAATAGTGCAGATGTCTCAACCTGGTTTGATGCAGGTTGCTCTGCTGACGTCCATCATAGTAGTTGTCATGCTCTGCCACTTCCTGTTTGCCATTGAGAAAGTGACAAAATGAATCATCTGGAGTTTCATATCTTTCATCTTGTTGATAATCAGATTTGACACTGTTGAAGTCAATGCCTCAAGATTAGCAGATTCAACGTAGCATGGCGCCTGTGCGTTTACAGGTATGCGGCCAAGAGAATTTGGACTGTTGTGGCTGCACATATCAAAAAATATCTTTACATAATACAACAAGCCACGAGAATCTTCATACCATGCATATCAAAAAAGTTGCACTTTTCAAAATTTCTCCCATTCATGGACATGAGAGCCTTGTCCCTTATTAAATCTGGAAGCCCTAGCAAGTGTAAGTAAGATCGCCAGCTGTTTTTGGTGTAACAGTGGGAGTCATTTCCTACAATCTCTTTACAGACAATATCTAGATATATAGTCAATTGGCATCCCAAAAGGAGTTCACCTCTTTATACGTGGCTGTAACTGAGTTACAGCCCTGCTAAAATTCCTTTCCTTTTGAGAGGTCGGAATGGGGGTTAGGAAGATCGGGACCATTACAGCAGTGTCCCTGGGCAGATGGCCCAGATCCCCTCTTCATAGGCTTCTGGAAAATGTGTGTGGCCCATTTATTTTCACTGGCATCAGGTAGCTGAACTGGTATGATTCAGCCAATGCGACCCATGGCTAGAATTTTGTAGATGTGCATTGCTACCTTTTTAGATACATTGTACTTGGTTGTTAGGATTTTGTGGCTTTTGGTGCTATGTTTTTATATTTTGTTTTGAAAGCCACCTCAAATAGCAAGACATGTGGAATATAAATATTTTAAATGTTAAAAATAGAGGCAGGTTCTAAGGCAGAGCCTTGGATAGTTCTTCAAGGGAAGTCTGGGAATATGGGAAATGCAGACACTATGTTTAATGTCACCTGTAAAAGTGCCTGGAGTCTTTGTACAAATCCATGTGTGGGCTGTAAGGCTAGTGGGGCTAAGTCCAGCATGAATTTAGGGGCAGGACAAGCATACCTGGGAAATCAGCACACAGAGAACGACCATGACTCGGCGGCAGGCAGGGCACATGCTTTGCATGCAGAAAGTCCCAGGTTCAACCCTCCCTGGTACCCTGGTATCACCAGTTAGGGCTGGGAAGGACTCCTGCCTGAGACCCAGAGAGTAGCTGCCAGCCAGGGTGAACAGCAGGCAGATCAGTGGATAAGGCCGGTCGCCACAACCTGCGCTGGATTGCATTGTTATAAGTCTGTAGCAGAAACTAGTGTACTAACAACAGTGGCAGGTATATGCACTGCTCAAGTTGCACTGCTTCATGTTGTACACAGTTCCTGTTGAAGGAGGAAAAATGTTCTTGCTAAAATTTAATGGAATACAAAAAAGTGCTGATAGAAATCCTGGGTTAGCCCACCACAACTATGTGCCCCTTATTATATGTTGATCTGGAAGACCTGTCTAGAAGAAATGGGTTTGTTGAGCTTGTTCCCAGTCTCTCAGCCAAGTCATAAAAATGATGATAAATAAGATGTTGAAGGTTTTTCTCTACCACCTAAAGTAAACTGTGACTATTATTGTGAAGGTTTTATATACCGAGCGCTATGTACACTGATGCAGCTTTTGCTTTCACTGTGTTGTGTGCATGGCCTAGCCCTAGACAGTACCTTCCGATTGAGCCATTTGCTTATTTTAGGTATTAATATCTTGCCTGTTAATCCAGGGGATGCACAAGATGGCTTATACCCCCCCCCCAAAAAAAAAATATAGCAATAACTCTAACCCAGCACTGAAAGACAGCAATAAAATAAGAATGCAAAAGTACAACAACAATTAAAAACAATAAGAGTACAACAAAAAAGCAATAAAATCAATAAGAGTACAATTGACAACATCAAATCAGAACAGCAGCAGCCTAACATCTCACCATTGGTTAAAAACCTGGGTGAATAAAACTGTTTTTGCCTAGTAATGGAAACTTGTTTTGCCTGGCCCCTCTTGGAGAGGGTTTTCATAAATGGCCACCACCAAAGAGAAGGTACTATCCCTTGTCGCCAGTCACCCAACCTCTGAAGGCGAGGGTACCTGCAGAAGGGCCTCTGAAGATTATCTTAATTGCCAGGCATACTCTGTAGGTTACTTGTGCTAATTCTTTGCCTTTTGATTTTCATAGTTATTCAAAGGGAAGTTTTTTGTCTGCCAAGGGGAAGACACAAGGAACATCACCAACAAGTCAGACTGTGCGGAAGCCAGCTACAAATGGGTCCGGCACAAGTATAATTTTGATAATCTCGGCCAGGTATTAATGGAATGGTAATCTGCTTCTTTGCTCCTTTATTTCCTTGATTTAAAACCCATATGAAGTATTCTTCAGACACTGCAGCTGCCATAGCAAATAACATGTTTCATAAACACATAGTGCACATCTAAAGGTTCCCATTGTGGTATTTATAATTCTGCATACATTCCTTTCAGAATTAAGAAAAGCACACACACTTTTTTGAACCATTTAATTGGTCTACTGCTCCACAGCAAACCATATACATCTAGCAAAAAGCTTTGTCTTATGAAGCTGTACATGCTGTAGCCAGCACATCCTAATATCTCCATTTGTTTACAACTGCACTGGAAACCATCCATATTTTAGCAGTGTGGTAGGGACTAATTAGAAGTGAGCTGTGGAAGCCTGGAGGGTGAAAATGGAGCTGACTTCCTGCATTTTGAATTCACCCTCATTGTTGGACCAGTATCTGACATTGATAGGTTTCTGCTGGCAGGAGACATTCGACATCAAAGCACCTTATTATCATCAGCAAGGTAAAATAACAAGTGCAGGTGCAAGTGTAAAGAGAAAGGAAAGAACAGTAGAAGTGCACACATAAAAGGAGATGTTTTCTTCTAGCGGCTAAATGTATCGCTCTGTTTCCTCTTGCCTTTCTAGGCCTTAATGTCTCTGTTTGTTTTGGCCTCCAAAGATGGGTGGGTGGACATCATGTATGATGGATTGGATGCTGTAGGAGTGGATCAGCAGGTATGTATGTGCATGTAATTACCGTACATTCCTAGAAGCCCAAGAGACAGAAGTGGTTCGGTTTTTTGTTGTATGAAAACCAGAGAGAATATGGACCTTCAAAATACTTCTTTGTCATGCATACAACAAGCTTTAGCTTTGCTTGGGACATTTGTTGTCGTTCCCCCCCCCCCCCCATTCTTGTGATTTTAATGACTTCTTCTTCTACCTTGTAGCCGGTCATGAATTATAACCCATGGATGCTTCTCTACTTCATCTCCTTCCTGCTGATTGTTGCCTTCTTTGTCCTCAACATGTTCGTGGGGGTTGTGGTGGAGAATTTTCATAAATGTCGACAGCATCAGGAGGAAGAGGAAGCCAAGAGGCGAGAAGAGAAGAGACTTCGTCGGCTGGAGAAAAAGAGAAGGAGTAAGGAGAAACAGATGGCTGGTCGGTAGTCTTTCCACATCTTTCTGAGTGCTGCTTGACCTTTGACATTCTCCCCATATCTCCCTGCCTAGCACCTGAAGCTCAGGATGTCTCCCAAGCCAAAAGCATGTCCAGCTATGAAATTTGCATGAAAGATATAGCACTGGCATAGGCTGAGCAACGAGCCATGTAAATATAGCAATGGCTGCATGATCTGTAACTACCTTTTTGTGCTAGGTGATTTTAAACAAAATAATAATAAAAAAAATATTTTACATTGCTCAAGCTTAGCATTACCCAAATAGTCAAATGCAAAGGACAACAGTTCTAGAACAGGCCAAGAATCTCAGGTGTGTCCTGCACTGTTGCTGATACTAGTTTCACTATTTGGTTTATTACAACCTTGTAATGTCACAGTGGAATCACTTCTGTCAATTTCCACAGCAGTAGTACATAGTGGTTGATGAAATGGCATAGTATATTCAAGGATGTAATAACAGAAAAGCAGCCATGTTTTAGAAATGCTTGCAAATAGAGTGCATTTGCTTGAGAAATACAGAATTCTTTATAAAAAGGAAATAACCAGATAAAAAAAATATTAACCAAATGAAATTTTATTAATAAATCCACTGACACATAAACTTGATGGAGTTCTTAGAATAATATTTTTATTATTTTATAACCATATTAGACACATGAAACCTGAGAAATTTGACACACTGTCTTTTTTACCTCAGTTTCTGTTTGATTGGAAAAGCAGGAAATAACACTCAGGTCAGAGGTCACAGGTCAGAGGTACTCTTTCCATCTTGCATGCCTTCTACTTTGCTTGTGTTTTTTTTTAATTCCCATGCATTCATAATATCACTCTTATTACGTACATCATTAAGTGTTCTTTGGCTTTTTTCCCCCATTTCCTCTTTCATATCTTTATCACCCTTTTTGGACTGGCATCAGTAAATCTGTAGGAATATGTCATTGTTGTGGTTGTTTTTAACAAACGTAATTGTTACTAAAATCTCTGGTGTCTTTCCCTACTATTAAGACCATGATTAAAGAAAGTACAGGTGGGCCTCCATATCCTCTGGGGATATGTTCCAGGCCCCTCCGTGGATACTTGAAACCGTGGATAAGAGCAAACACCCCCTCCATGGTTTCCTGAGGGCCCCCCCACCCTGCCTCCCCTGCAGGCAGGCATGCTTGCCCCCCCCCAAGCTCTAATTTTTCTTTCAGCAAGCTTTGTTTCTTCCTTAAAACAAACAGAGAAGCAGCCTCCATTGCAGGCAGGTAGAATGAGACTAAGTCCTAGAGAGGCTCTGCAAGGTTTCTGTTAACCTTGCAGAGCCTCTCTAGTACTTAGTCTCGTTCTACTTGCCTGTAATAAGCAGCCAGAGGCTGCTTCTCCTGTTTCTTTAAGTAAAACCCTGGGGGGTCCCCACGATCCGTGGATAACTGAAACCGTGGATAGCGAATCAGTGGATATGGGGGCCCACCTGTATTATATCACTAAAGTCAACTCTTTATCTACTTGAGCACTTTTAAAACTTGAATGCAATGTTTTTAAACTCTGTTTACTTGAATGTAGAGATTCCAGATCAAACGTTCAGTAGCAAGGGTCATTTTGACACTGTGGAGTTTTGTGGAATTGTAGTGTTCTGAAATAAGAGAGATCCATTATGAGCTATGAAGTTGTTGCTGTGTTGTACGTTTTCAAAATATTTCAGGACTGACATGATTTTTTTTCAAGACATGGGTATGCTGATTCATATATCAAAGAACGTGCAAACATTATATAGAAAGGGTGTACCATGTGTGTAAGGATGACTGCACATATTCTCCTTCTGTGCCAAAGTCTATGGGATTTTGTATGTATGGTGCCTCCCAGTGTGCATACAGGTACAAAGGTAAAGGAGTTGTGAGTAAATAGGTTGCAATTTGTGTTTCATCAGATGAGGGAAATTCCAGTTAGGTTGAAATCTCAGGTTACTAGATCTCAACTAATATACTACAATTTTTCCTCCGCTCCTTGTTCTAGTCCCCTCACTAATTCAGATGAGCAGCCCAATCCTATCTAGATCCCCTGGCGCCCATGCAACTGCGCCAATGTGGCGTTTGCATCCCATGTGGAAGTTTCTAGCCGCAAAGGCCTCCTTTCAAGGCCTCCCTTGAAAAGGGAACGTTTGTTTCCATGCCCCAGGGTAAGCCGCCTCTACCCTGCCAGGTCTACCCTTTGCTGGCGCAAGTCTGAGTAGACCCAGGAATGTGGATTGAGGCCAGAAAGGGGGATAGGATATTGGCAGTGGTGCTGCTGCTGATACTGTCTAATTCAAAACTTGAAGTCTTTTGTTGGGAAAAACTATTTACAGAGCACAGACAGTACAAAACAAAAAATTACAGAGAACAAAAAAAAAATTCCACAATTTACCTGTAAGGTGAAATGCATTTTATCAGAGGGCTTAATTCTAGGTATTTGGGGTAGCATATCTACAGTTACATTGTCAATGAAAAACAAAAACACCCATGCAATTGTCTTTCACTGGCATAGTATCTGCAAATGTGTTAGTTAGAGGAAGTAGCTGGAAATGTGGTGAGGAGAACAACTCATACAAAAACTCAATGGACTTTGGTGCATAATGGAAGCATGAAAATCCACCCTTTTCACAGTGAAGATGCAGAATTTTCCCAACTAGTACAGAGTTTTTATCAAATACATATTTTTGCTATAAAAGAAGCAACCATGTAACAAGGACAGTCCCCAGGGAGGTTTTAAGAACAGGCTTATACACTCTCCTGGAAAAGAGTTCATTCTTAAAGGAATGTAATTTTTGAATATTGAAGCACATGTGCAAAGCCCTGCGAACTCCCATGGAGTCTCTCACAGAACTGTGGCCTAAGCACAGCTAGCAGCACCCTATGTGGGATAATAAAATTGCATCTCACTTCCCAGCCCCCTCCTACTTATCTTCCTTTACCCCTTTCAAAGAGCTCCAGCCCTAGACCTTACTGCCTGCTGCTACTATGCACTGTCCTAACGTACCTGTTCGTTGCCTGTTGCCCAGCCTTCCTGCGAATCTCTGTAGCATTAAGTTCTCCATCTTTCCTGTGCTCCTCTCGTTCCTTAGCATCAGAAGTATATGCCAAGGCAACCTTCTCCTTCCATTGGATGCTTCACAAAAGGTGTTCCCTTAGAGAGGGGCCAACCCTGAACCTAAGGGATCAATAGGAGTTAAATTGGTGAATACATAATGCATAGATGTTCTGTGAAATGACTACTCCATTGCAAAGAAAACAGTTTGCAATGTTGGTTATAATTTTGTAATACAATAGTAACCACAGAACCAAATAGTCTCAATAACAGTTAAGAACGCATATACCTGTACTTTTAGATGCTGCGATATATGTACATTAATCTAGCACATGTATTATGGGTGTAAATAGACTTTTTGCAAGTTAAGTGTGAAAAGAAAATGATAGTGAAGACTGGGAGTAAGTTTGGGAGTAAGGGCGCAATCCAATCCTACTTACGCCACCATTGTAACCAGCGGCGCAGCGAAAATGGGAGGCCCCAGAACGGAAAGGGGATTCAAATCACCTCCAAAGGGGGGAATTCAAAGGGGATTTGAATCCACTTTCCGTTCTGGGGCCTCCTTTTTTTGCTGCGCTGCTGGTTACAATGGTGGTGTAAGTAGGATTGGATTGCGCCCTAAGTTCCACACTTTCTGGGAGTAACTGGGAGTAAGTCCCAAACTTTCCTGGGAGTAAGTCCCATTGAATACAATGGAACTTACCCCTACATAGACATACATAGGATTGAGTTATAAGTGGTACACCTTCAGCTTCCTTCCTGGCTTTAAAAATGAATTTAAAGATTTAGGGATTTAGTATATACTACTACAGCACTCTAAGTATCATTCACAAACCTCATGGTTATGATCTCCACTAATGAGCCTCAAAGGCCTCCAGCAAATTTGCTGAGGGCTTAATTGTTCCTTCCCCAACTGAAACATATTCTTTCACGGGCAGCACAATCCTGACTAAAGATCCGGCCGGTGGCCTAGGGCTGCCCACCGAATCCTGTGCACACAAACTTTTTAAGGTTTTTAGGTGATTTTAAGTGTTAAAACGGCATGTTAACGTGTATGTGTGCTTTGCCGGCACTTATCTTTAATAGGGGACGTTCCAGCGACGATCATCTTCCTGCGCCCGGGCACAGCTTCTCCCTGCGCCCGGGCGCAGACTCCGTACGGCCCCCAGCAGCGCTTTCCGGAGTTTGCGCATGCCCAGAACATCCCTGGAAACTCCGTGGGTCTGCGCATGCGCAAACTCCGGAAAGCGCTGCTGGGGGCGTTACGGAGTCCACACCCGGGCGCAGGGAGAAGCTGTGCCCGGGCGCAGGAAGATGATTGTCGCTGGAACGTCCTGGAACGCCCCCTATTCAAGATAAGTGCCGGCAAAGCACACATACACGTTAACATGCCGTTTTAACACTTAAAATCACCTAAAAACCTTAAAAAACACAAAAAAAAACCTGTCAAAAATTTTAGGTTTCGGTTTTTGACAGTTTTATTGGGGGGCGTCGGGGGGGTGCTCGTCCCCTTCCCCGAGTGTAAACCGGGGCCAGCCCTATCGGCCTCCTCGGATTTCCACCAGCTAAATGGCTAGCAGAAGTAGAGGAGGCCATGTAATGGCATAGCCGGCCTAGCGGGGACGGGGATATGGCCAATGCCATCCCCTGCCCCCTCCCGGACCGGGTAGGCCAATGTCCCCCCTCCCTTCCGGGCCGGACTGCCCACACGGCTGGCGGCGGAGGACCTTGTGCCAGCCTCCCATACTCCAGAGTCGTCACATGCTTTGCGACGTCTTCCGGCGACAGAACGCTCGTTCCGTCACCCGACGTTTTCTTAGGATTGCGCTCTTAATCTGAGTTCCCATTGACAATTAATAATGCCTTAGAAATTAAATTCATATTGGCTGTAATTGTTACTTTTTTAAAGAAACCACTTCGGAAAGCTAATATTTTCCTTAAGTTAAAAAAAATGCTCATATAACTTTAATTATTTAAGGCTGTTAGACTGCAATCCTGTATTCACTTACCCGAGAGTAAGTCTCATAAAACACCATGTTCATGGGACTTACTTCTTAGATTTGCATAGGATTGCACTGCTGATTACAACATCAGACACATGCCAATGAAAATAAATTCCATGAAATGGGTAGTTTCCAAATGAAATAACGTGTGTGTGTGTGTGTGTGTGTGTGTGTGTGTGTGTGTGTGTGTGTGTGTGTGTGTGTGTGTGTGTGTGTGTGTGTGTGTGTAAAATAGAGGATATAACCAGATATTCTACTGACACGTGAGATGCTACTGCAAAGGAAATTATGTAGGTGCTCTACACTTCATATGCAAACATGTGTAACAAAACCCTGTTGGGCACTTCTCGTAGGGAAAAGTAACTTGGGGGGGGGGACACAATTTGAAAGGGAGAAGCAGTAGTTGCGAGGAGTGCTTAACTCTTCCTTGAAGAGCTGCTTTTCTGCTTCAACTAGTTAACACAACATATTTACTCTCAGAAACACTCTTGCAGAACCTTGAGAGGAGGGAGCATCTTAAAGAAAAGGGTTGAAGGAGAAAAGCAATGAGCAGAGGAAATGATACAAGCAATTACTGGGGTCTTGTTGCACACATTTGCATATACTGTGGTGTTCTGCCCTATGAATGCGGTATTTAAACACTCTGTTCTGAACAATTCATGGATTCATAAAAGGAAGCATTTTCCAAGAAGAACTAGAGCAGACAGCAAGTTGCTGCACCTTTGATAATGCTCCTCATGGTTTAGGAGCAAAACATTAGGACAACCCCTTGTTCTCTTGTTAACGACCAGAACAACCTGGAAAATGCTTCCTTTTATTAATTCAAAGATATGTACCTGTCGCGAAAACCTCAGAACATAAATTCATGGATTATACTTCACCAGTTGAAGCAGTGAAATGACTCTGCATGAAGACCTCTCTACCCAAAATTTTCCCACCCATTTTACTCTGTGTTTACTTATCACACATGGCATGAAATTGGCATGAAGGTTATGCTATATTATGCTGCCCTGGGCCTAGTATTGACCATATGACTCTTTAGTTATTCCAGGCTTGTCTTGCTGTAGCTACACTGAAATTAATAGAATTTTGCGGAAACTATTTTCAGCCAAATGGTTTGAGGAATGAGAGCTTTGGCTCATCCTATACTTCTTTTGAAATTATTACTATGCTTGTATTCTTTTCTGATGTAAGATATCCTAGATGTCATGCTGATGACCTTAACAATGTTCTGTTTGGGAACGTGGAAGGCATAACTTATGGTTGGGTTAGGAGATTCCCTTTTCTTGGTGCTGTTTATCTGTGTAGTGTTCAATATCAGAATCCTAAATTATTCTGCTGAAACATATAGATCCCGTCAAGGGGATGCTGCTTTAAGAAGAAGATATGTTTGCTCTGGGCTGTCTGCTGTTATCTTACAGTGGAGAGAAATATCACATTTCACTCACCATTCATAACAATGGTCAGGATATAAAGATCCATTCACTTAGGTGCATTTAAGGGAAGGGACGCTTTGGGAACTGTGTTTCTCAAGCAGTAGCCGTCATCCCATCCTAAGACTGTGTGATGAAAATACTTTGGAAACTGAGAAGATATGCAGAAACAGCTTTTGTGGGGCATAGGGGCCCGCTGTTCGGGGGGGGGGGGGAATCAAAAATTCCTTTGGGGTGAACTAGTAGGGCTAGTCTAAAATCACTCTCCCAATCCCAGTCTATCACTATTATTATTCCTATTAGAATTTCAAATGATATTAGTATTATCAATATTATTATAATGCCATCAGCAATCACCTTGGGACCTTTAAACTAAAATGCAGTGTATAGATAACACAACCCATCACACATTTTGGTGCCTTAAACGTTAGACCTATTCTTGGGTATATCTAGGGCACAGATTCCAAAAATGGCATCAGTTTTGCCCTATCTTCTAGTTTTAAAGATCTGGCATAGCCACCTTATATGCTGATTCAAGCAGCTTCCTCATGAGGAAGCCGATGCCACTTCCTCACTTAATTCTGACTTCCTCGTGACTTCCTCACGAGGAATCTACTTGAATCGGCAGATGCGCTTCAATGTAAGTAATGCAAAGTGATGCACATTGGGGCAAGAAACCAAAATTTCACATATAAGCTAATGGGTTCTGAGTTGTCTGTGACGGATCAAGAGAGAGATCTTGGGGTGCTGGTGGACAGGTCGATGAAAGTGTCGACCCAGTGTGCGGCGGCTGTGAAGAAGGCCAATTCCATGCTCGGGATCATTAAAAAAGGGATTGAGAATAAAACGGCCAATATCATTCTGCCTTTGTACAAATCGATGGTAAGGCCACATCTGGAGTATTGTGTCCAGTTCTGGTCACCACACCTCAAAAAGGATATAGTTGAATTGGAAAAGGTGCAGAAAAGAGCGACCAGAATGATTCGTGGGCTGGAGCATCTCCCTTATGAGGAAAGGCTACAGCGTCTGGGGCTTTTCAGCCTAGAAAAAAGGCGCCTGAGGGGGGACATGATTGAGACTTATAAAATTATGCATGGGATGGAGAGAGTGGATAGAGGAAAATTCTTCTCCCTCTCGCACAACACCAGAACCAGGGGACATGTACTAAAATTGAGTGGAGGGAGAGTTAGAACAGACAAAAGAAAATATTTCTTTACCCAGCATGTAATTCATCTTTGGAACTCCTTGCCACAGGATGTGGTGATGGCATCTGGCCTAGATGCCTTTAAAAGGGGTTTGGACAGATTCATGGAGGAAAAGACCATCACAGGTTACAAGCCATAAGGAACCTCCTGGTTTTTTTAGAAGTGGGTTTTCTCTGTGCCAGGTGCAAGGGAGTGTCAACGGGAAACAGGTTATCTTGTTGTCTTGTGCTCCCTGAGGCATCTGGTGGGGCCACTGTGTGACACAGGAAGCTGGACTAGATGGGCTTTTGGCCTGATCCAGCAGGGCTCTTCT
Source organism: Plestiodon gilberti rubricaudatus (assembly GCA_026170595.1). Taxonomy (NCBI): domain Eukaryota; kingdom Metazoa; phylum Chordata; class Lepidosauria; order Squamata; family Scincidae; genus Plestiodon; species Plestiodon gilberti. The sequence continues at coordinate 154,035,163 of JANXHW010000002.1, read as the reverse complement.
TATGTTCTTATGTTCTTAATCGGCATATCAAGTGGCTATGCCGTATCTCCAAAACTAGTGCTGATAGGGAAAACTGATGCCATTTTTGGAAACCGCGCCCCAAATACACCCAAGAATAGGTCTAACTTCCGAAGCGCCAGGAAAAAAAATATTTTTCTGTTGGGCTGTGCAGGCCTTGCCTAGAGGCTTGAACGCTTGTACAAAGACGGTCAGTGGCAAAACAGAAAACCAGAACCTCCTGTTTCCTTTCCCTAGTGTGGAGTTGGGTACAATCTACTACACACTGCTTCCATATAAGCTCCATTGAACCTTGTGGATATATATTGCTTGGGAGCACTGTTAGGCAGACGGAGCTCTCTTGGTTTGCCTTACCAGAGTGATGGTGAATGAAGCACTGAAGGTGGAATGAAGGATTTGCTGTCCGTCCTACTGGGTGACTTAATGCCCTTTCGTTCTTCTAGATCTAATGCTGGATGATGTAATAATGGAGAGCTCAGCCAGTGCAGTGCCAGGTACTTGGGAAGTCATTGCCGTCTTTGTCTCACGTGAATGGCAGTGCTGTGTAACTTAACGGCTGACCACTAGTGCTGTGAGGCGTCTTGCTAGACTGTGTGTGGTGGGAGGTCTTTATTTGCTTACTCCATGTTTCACGCATGTTGTTTTTGTACTTTCTTTTAAGCTGAAACATCCACAAGCTTGACTTACCACTGACACATTTAATTAACATTATGTTTTTAATCCATTTTCTTTGAAGATTTTGTTTTTTATTACAATATCATCAAACTTTTTCATCCTTTTGCTGTGTTCAGGAAGAGATTTCTGGAAAATGCCTGGGTCGTGCACTTTAGAGCTTGATTATGTGCAACAACTAACCCTGTAGCAGCCTGCCCTTCAACTGTCTGATCAGTTGCACAGTTATGGATCAACAAGTTTTGGCTTGACTTAGCAGCTGGCCATTATTTGTGGTTGGCACTGACCCCACCCCTCGGCAAAGTTCTCTGCATGTCCCAGAAGGGGAAGGGAATGGAAGGAGTCTTGCCTCTTGTTTTGTCCTGGACTTTGAAGAGAGGCAGAGAAGCAGAGAGGGGAAACGCTTACTATTCCTCTGCCTCTCCAAAGCCAAGATCAGAGTAAGAGGAGACTCATTTACTCCCTGAGTTCTCTGCATCTCCCAGAGGAATTAGGGAAGGGGTTCATGTCTGTTGTGTCTCACTCTCTTTGGCGAAGAACTCGGGAAGGAAGTATTTCACTTGATGCTGGCCCTGAGAAGGGTTGTCGTCAGAAGTAAAGATACAATTTCGGGTCACCACTGGTGATGTGCTAACTGTATTTGTGGACCCTTGTACACAATATTCCGTAATGTGGTTTTTGCTCCCAGGCCTAGAGTGTCATGCGTGCGTCTTCAAAGTAGCATGTTTACAGTGCAATCTTATACATGTCTACTCAGAATTAAGTCCCATTGAGTTCAGTGGGACTTAAGGTAAAGGTAAAGTTATCCCCTGACAATTAAGTCCAGTCGTGTCCGACTCTAGGGTGTGGTGCTCATCTCCATTTCAAAGCCGAAGAGCCAGCGTTGTCCGAAGACGCCTCCGTGGTCATGTGGCCGGCATGACTCTCCTTGCCGCAGCGCGTAGCATGCAGCTGGAACACAGAGCGCTGTTTACCTTCCCGCAAGCGGTACCTATTTATCTACTCGCATTAACATGCTTTGGAGCTGGCCAAGCAACGAGAGCTCATCCCATCGCGGATTCGAACTGCTGACCTTTCGATCGACAGCTCATGGTTCAGTGGTTTAACCCACTGTGCCACCCGCTGGCCATTAGAAATGTAGACTACAGTATTTTATATAAACTAGCAGATTAGGGAGAAAGTGAGTCCTTTTGCTGTTTTCAGTGCAGAAAAATGTGGTCATGTGGATTTAGGCATGTAGTCCAACTAACAGCTATAGTTTTGGCCCAGCTCTATTAAGATCAACAAAATATTTCCCATTACTTCACCAGGCACAGCCTCAGGCAATCCTATTGGCTGAGAGCGCCGGCGCTGAGGCCATAAAGCATGTTCATTATACCAGGAGAGTAGGCCGCACCAGGCCCAGTGCCGCCACTTCACCACCGAGTCCAGCGCCTTGCACCATGGAGCAGATAAGTTCTGAACGGGGCGGCGCAGGGGCTAAGGGAGGGCGAAGAGGGGGCGGATCAGCCCTGGAAGGAGGGTGGGATTGGCATCCTCATCAGATGCCATATCCTATCCTCCCAGGACTCCAGCCCCAACACGGGGCTTCTCGGGTCAGCACTGCCAATTTAGGTGGCACTGACCTGAGTAGTCCCATAGCGGAGGCTGAGGTGTTACTTGGGGTAAGGGGATGAACGTCCCCTTACTCTGAGGAGACCCCCCTGCCCGCTTCTCTCCAGCACTGGCTACTGTGTGGGCCTGGCACCCACACTGTACTGGTACTGGATAGGATTGCACTGCCCATTAAGGACACTGCCCTCTAATGTGCTACAGTAATTTAAACATCAAAACAGAAGCTTTGTTTCCTAGTCATTGCTGAACATTTGATCAGTTATTGGACTATAAGCCAGTAGACAGTACCACCCAGTGTTGCAACTTTGGAAAGCCCAAAAACTTTGCCGACATTTGACAAATTAATGCCAACAGCCTACAGCAAATTAGTAGGGATCTTTTTCCAAGTTGGTCGATTATTTGATGGTGCCAGAGGCTAAGTGAATATAATGCGTGTTGAAGGATGGTGTGGATTAACACAACCCCTGGCAGGTACAACGTTAATTTGAGATGCGCTTTTAAGAATACAACTAGTGTTTAATTTTTTTTAAGTGTATTACAGAGGAATTAATCAAAAGGGGAGTATAATGGGACTAAAAAGGGATTAAAAATGACCCAGCATGCTTTAATGAATCCTGAATCTCCTTAACATTTTCAAGCCATGTGTTCATTTCCTTACATTCACATCTTCATACTTTCTGTTTGACTAGGAGACTAGTCCTGACCATCCTCTTGGACAAGGACAAGAGGAACATCTCCTACGACTTGTAATTTCAATGTAGTTATATATTCATCTTGATCACATTAACATCATAGCCATACATCTGGGCGTTTATTATGTTTGTTGTTCAGAATGCTTTGGGCTCGTCCCAAATTGGCCATTCTCTAGTGCAGGCTCAAAGAGCCTCCTTGCTTGCCCCTTTTTAATATCTGGTTTTCAGACCTGTGCTTTGTGTTTCCCTTGTGGTTGCCTCAAAGCGGTACAAGCATTATTCAATGTAGCATAACGCTATTTGGTGTGAAAGTACCGAGACAGACTCTTTTCATAAAATGTTTTAAGCATATGTGATGTTAGGAAATCCATAATGATGCCATACTCAGAAACGTCTTGTAACCTAATGAGCAATCCACAACTGAAAAACCCAGGATGGCTCTCTTCCTTGGCATTCACAAAACGTACACTGTGAAAATAAAATGTGCTATCTATTTATATTGTTTATCTGTGATGTTTACTGATACAGAGTAGAATTTTTATTTTTGGACATGCTGTCTGTCACAGTGGGAAAACTCTCAGTGGGAATAATTTGACCATTTTCTGTTTTGCTTTTCAAAAATGCCATTCACTAAAAAGACTAATAAAACCACTTGTTTAAATGTCAATGTTACTTCCATGCACATCACTTTGAACTTCGTATTCTCTGGACAGTTTGTAAATCCAGCGGCTTCAGGAGTGCTGCATCCCTGACCTCTCTCATCCACTCACTGTATGGAGGCTTGGGGGAGCATTCAACCCCTTGTTTGTGCAAACATAAGGCAGTGCTTGCCGCTTCAGCTGCCATTCAAACTGATACGTAAATGCCAACACTATTAGACAGCTGGTTACAGCTGCCACACCAGTTCATTTCATTCCAAAACATTGGCAGGAAAACCGGCATATGCTTTGCCTGCTTCAGGCTATGTCCTGCCTAAATTTTGACCGTTGAAGGGTGCTCTCAGTTGGCATACTTACTCCATGAGGTTGCCAATCATTCTAAGGGAAGTTATTAATAATATTGTATGAGTAGTATCACTCTAACATGGTATGCATCCTGGATGATATCCAGTAATCTCTATCATGTTTCCTCCTTTCCTATGGTATATATTGCTTTTTTATCATACATATTGTCTTCTAAGTGACCATGAGAGGGAAGATGGAAATGTCTTTAGTGGCTACCAGCTCCCTTAACTATCATCAGTATGTCTGATGATATAGCTACCATGTGACTGATAGCACTGTATCTAAAGCACCTGCAGTTGTCTGGCTTCTGTTTTCTGGTTGAATTGGTATGGATCTAAATTAATAAGAATCTACTCCTTGTCCTTCTCCACTGAATTCCAGTAAAGCTGCTTGATTTAGAACCTGTGTTACTTGCCAGTGCCTGGTGTTTGGTTGTGTGTTTTTGCTGTATCTCCCAGTTTTCTTGTGTTCTTCTACCATTTTCCTCCCTCCTTCCTCTTTCTCTCTCACACACATATTCATACACACACAGAATCGATGCTCTCAGTGTCAGGATGTGATCCCAATCTTTCCAGTATCTCCCTGACTAATTTCAGAGTTCTTGTTGTTCTTGACTCAGTGTATTGTAGCAGTATTTGTGGTGTGGTGTTATTTTGTGTGATGATTCATCACCTGGACTTGAACAGATGTCTGTATTTCCCAAGATGTTCGTACCTCTTATGTATTTACAAGTACAAATAATGCTGTTTCATAGGGGGCACGGACTTCAGCTCCAGATAAGACATTTATTATATGTCTTAGTAGTACCAATACTGACAAGCAATCGTAAATGTGGCTTCTCTATAACACCAGCCAGCAAAGCAATGCTTTTATTCATAAAGAATGTTCCCTGCCCTTCTAAATGCAATAGCTGTTAATTTGAAGCCCACAGGAAGCATGGTGTTACTGTTTGTGGTTCATTTCAAGGTAATAGCTGTAATTTCCACTAATATGCATGACCAGCATGTCAAGCATGGGAAAGCTGGTGGTTAGCAGGATTTAGAAGCAGGGCTGGCACAGCTCCATATGAATAGTTACTGGCAAATGCTACATGGTTTAGATCACTGACAATAAATCGGACCTTAATTTAAAAATTGGTGAAAGAGATGGAAAATGATACGTATCTGGAGAATTGAAATGATTTTCCAACCTCACCAGGTAGATGCCTACGAGAAAGCTTTGCAAACACAAGGTGAAGACAGGGTTAACATTTATAGAGCAGTGGAGCCAGTTTGGAAGCACCCTCTCCTCATTCTGTGAAATTTTCCCCGATTCACTCCAGGGTTGAACTGGGGGGACGGGGACAGGACAGGGATAACAGTTCTGCACATTTGCAGCAGAAAATCGCCAATTGGCCAGTGTCCATTCCATCACCTAGACATTTCCCTCCCTCCAAAATTGGCAGAGTAATTTTACAATGGTTTTTAAAATGGTTCCTTTTGTTTAATATGACAAAAGATGACTATAAAAACAAGAAAACATACCTAAGGCACTTTTGAAAAGAAGAAGGGTCAGCAGCCTGATTTGAGCATGCCAGGAGGGGCAAAACTGATTGTGCTCCATTGCTCAATGTGTATCTGTCACCCAAATTGTGAAGCTGAGAGAAAACTGAGCTCACACTGAACTGGTGGAGAGAGAAACCTGTGGCTTCTCTTTGACTATTACACCTGTCTTCATCCACAGTTTACAGTATGGGAAATGAGCAACCCTGCTTATAAGGTTATGCTGCCACACATGCTTTGTTGCTATGCAGGTAACGTTGTGCAATCTCTGTGAAAATCCCTGCTATATGTTAACAGCCTCTTTTGTTATTGTGTGGGGTTTGGAATTAATCTGCCAGTCATAGCTGAACCCTTGAATTCCAGTGCAATTATTCATAAATAAATCCTTCCAAAGAAAAGGCAGAAATGGTGACATTTTCCTGCTTGAATGTGAATTATGGATAAGCATTGAACAATAAGAGATCAGCAAATTAGAATGAGGTTTCTTTTTGAAATTGTAACTTGGTTCATAACCAGGGCCCCCGTTCATAACTTAATTGTATTCAAACATTTTAGTTAATTTCCTATTCATAATTCTGCATAATGCTATCAAGATAATCTCATTTTTATGGAGATTTATGCAGAATTCATGAACTCTGACGAAAGACATGAATCAACCTAGCTACCAACCCACCTAGCTTTTTGTTGTTGTTGATTTTAGAAGTGCTGGATAAATTCATCATCAAAACTCATTTTGTAGATCTCCAATATTTTGCTTCGGCATTCAAGGTCAGATTCAGTCTATTATCTATAGACTGGTGGCTCGAAATGCAAGTACTAATGCAAAGTACTTTGGCGATCACCTGACCAAACCCCACAGGATACATTGCTGATTGATGGCTCTTCTCTTTAATTTCAAAATGTCATGGGGGGGGGAGGGCTTTGGTTGTTTCATGTAACAAAGCAAGAATTCATAATCAGGCTAAGCCCCTGTTCAAAAAGTGACTCAGCTTGCTCATTCTGGCACACGGTGAAGAAATGGGATCCCGCCCTGCTTCCTCCCGCCTTTTACCACACAGCTAATGTGTGACTTGGGCCTCCACCTACGGTTGCCAACTCTGACTGAAGCTATTCCTGGAGATTTTTTTTCCCCAACAGGATATAATGCTGGCAATTCCAGTAGGCCCTGTTAAGATCTCCAGGATTGCTTTCTCGGGAGCCACTTGAAAATTGATGCTGATTCCTGGAGACGGTCACGCAAAGCCAGTCCTGTAGTATTCGCAATCCTACCGCCACCACATTATAGTAGCATAACGTGTGACTTGGGCCTCTTTACCAAGCCCAACATGAATGAGGCCCCAGGTCATACAATTCTTCATTCTCAAGAAGTCGGGAGGGGGGGGGTTGCACAAATTTGAGCCCTCACGTGCTTGTGCCGTCACATGGAGGCCCTCCCTCACAATGCTTTAGGTGCATGAAAAAGGGAAGGAGCATATGCCTTTTCCTCCACCGTGCAAAAGGATCGGCCAGCTGGGTTAGAGCCTGAATTGGGAATAAGGTACCACAATTTTCTATCAGAGAAGCAAATTTTATACACACATGCAGGGAAAATGTACCTATGCTTCTAAAAAAATTCAGCTTCTTCAAGGTCACGGATATCCTTACTTCTTTCTACTTAAATTTCTACTGAATGCAGTACATCAAATCCTGTGTTTTATGTAGCTAAATACCACACCATACAGTTCTCTTGGCTGTAGTTTTCATAACCAGTTGATCATCTAATTATGGGCATAATATTATTCTCTGACATCTTCAAGACAGTCTTTTTCATTTTATGGTCCATTATAATGCCTCTTTGAAAATTGCCCTGAATTATAGACTCAGACTTGGCATTTCCTCATTAGAGATTAGGTGAGTAAATGAGTTTTATCTGCTGGAATATTCAGGGTCAAAAGAGTATGTTTCATCCCTGATGCAGTCAAATACAGAAAACTAACAGGGACATTTGCATTTTGGCAATCACACACAAATGGAAGATCATTTATTTCCTAGACACACATTCTGACTGAGCAATCACCTGCAGTATTTCATAAATTGTTTTCATAGCACTGACAACCTGGGGTGCCCATTTCTCCCCCCTCTACCATGTACTTTCAAATGCTACAATATGAGTTCATGTCTGCATCTTCATATAATCCCACTACTTTAAGTCATTCATTCTCCTGAACTTCGTTTTTGGCCTTAAGACTCTACATTGCTTGCCCATCTGCTGAAATCTTCCCACCATTCTCTTCCTGAATTGAAACCCCCTCCTGTCACTCTTTTAACTATTTATGCTCCTGTAGATGCTGAAATCATAGCTAAGTAGTAAAGCACATGCTTTGCTCACACATGCTCCAGAGTTAGCTAGGTCCTGTACAGGAGAACATCCTCACATCTATACTTCTCAACAGAGCCAGCGCAAGCCCTCCTGACATCTGAGGGGGCATGCCAAATGCTGTCCCCCTTACCCAATGATCCTCTGCTCCTCCCTCACTCCGTTGTTCTCCCTCAGCACTCCCCTCCCCTCCATATTTCCTCTTCCTCTCTGTCTTCCTTTTCCAATCTGGGGAATGGGAAGAAAAGGAGGAGCAGCAGAGGCAAGTTGGCAGACAGAGATGGGTGCCCCACACCAAACTGCTGCCTGAGGTGATTGCTTCACTTGGCCTCATGGAAGGGCTGGCCCTGTGACGGAAATCCTTTAAAAATGTATTGAAATGCTCTACATCTCCTGTCAAAACCTTTCCATCCTGTCTCCCGCCTATCCCAAGACAGACTAATCACCCCACTAAGCTCCCACTGGGGACCAGATGCCTCATTTAAACATGCTTTAAGCCACCGTTTAGCACAAACCTTACAATCATAGACCATGTTCTTCAGATTCTGATGCGGGGTGGGTTCTTTTGCATAAATTAGAAGGTGTGTGTGTAATATATTGAAGCAGCAATCTGCACGCTAAACATTATCTTGGAGTTCGAAATTATTCCATGCTATATATATATATACTCACCTTACCTCTAATCCTGGAAGCCTGGCTGCTGCTATTGCGCATGTTCCATTGCAGCTGCTGAAACAGAGACATGAATTTGTGGCCTTGCTATGCATTAGTTATGAGAACATGTAATCCCCTGTCCCCTTTCAAAAGGGCTTTTTATATTGAACTTGATTGAATGCATCACAACGTGGAAATATTAAAAGCCAATGCTGAACTGACGTGGAGAAATTACCTGATCTGCTTCTCTTTTCCTTTCCAGAAGCACAGTGTAAACCATACTACTCTGATTACTCCCGGTTTCGACTTTTGATTCACCAGATGTGTACCACCCATTACCTGGATCTATTCATCACAGGTGTGATTGGGCTCAATGTCATCACCATGGCCATGGAGCACTACCGGCAGCCCAAGGTAGGATAAAAGTGTATTGGTAGATACTAGGGTTTTTTTTTTTTTTTTGACAAACATCCTCGTCCTCAAAACAAGGAATTAGCCATTCATAGAAAACAGTGGTTGAAACAGAAGCAAAGATGCGTTAATCATGTTACTATACTGAGAGGGAGAAGATGATAATTCGGGGACTTGTTCCTATCTAGCTTCATTAGTGTAAGCAGCATTTGCGCCAGCCAAAAAACTGTGTTTTAAGATCTGTATATAATCAAGCAACACCAACAGCACAATCCTATGTATGTCTACTCAGGAGTAGGCCCCACTGCGTTCAGTAGAATTTACTCCCTGTGTATAGGATTGCAGCCCAGGTGTACTAATTTTGGAACTCCAGAGAGATCACTATTAAATCAAAATGTGCAATTATTTACTGGCTGTTGGCCAAATCAATATATACATAAAGAACTATCTGGTTCTATTTTTAAAAGATAAATTCATAATCTTCAAAACAGTCTTACGTTTTATGTATTCCAGAGAAGTTCATCAGTGTGATCATTCCTTTGGATGCGGAGGGAGGCACTTGTACGCCTGGAATTTACCGTATTTTTCACACTTATATGCACTTTTTTCCCCAAAAAACATAGGGGGAAAAAAGCGTGCGTCCTATGGTGCGAAGTAAACATCGGGTGTTATTTTGGTGCTATTTCTGCAACTTTTGAATAAAGGGGATGTTTACTTCGCACCATAGGACACACGCTTTTTTGCCTCTGCATGCCTCCCCCGATGTTTACTTCGGCCCCAAAGAGCGATTTTCGGCCATTTCCGGAATGGCCAAAAATCGCTCTTTGGGGCCGATGGGAGCCTCTGCAGGCCTCCCCCGATGTTTACTTCGGCCCCAAAGAGCGATTTTCGGCCATTCCGGAAATGGCCAAAAATCGCTGTTTGGGGCCAAAGTAAACATCGGGGAGGTCTGCAGAGGCTCGCGCAGGCCTCCCCGAAGCCCCCACAGGCCTCCCCGAAGCGCCCCCAAGCCCAGGTAAGTACAAACTTTTTTTTCTCTATTTTATGCTCCATAGGATGCATGCGTCCTATGGACCGATGCGTCCTGTGGAGCGTAAAATACGGTACCTTGAGGCAAATGGGAATATGCCTCACCAGCCATAGCTGGTTTTGTGCACATCTAGTTAAATATGACTGGAAATTTATCTAGGCCAATAAGTATTTATTTTGAGAATTTCTATCCTGCTCTTCATTTCAAAAGAACTTTGTTGTTGTTCAGTCGTTAAGTCGTGTCCGACCCTTCGTGATCCCATGAACCATATCCCGCCAGGCCTTCCTGTCCTCCACTATCTTCCTGAGTTCGCTCATTTTCATGTTCGTTGCATCGGTGATGCTGTCTAACCATTTCATCCTTTGCCTTCCCCTTCTCCTTTTGCCTTCAATCTTTCCCAGCATCAGAGTCTTCTCCAGAGAGTCCTCTCTTCGCATTAGGTGGCCAAAATATTTGAATTTCAGCCTCAGTACCTGTCCTTCCAGGGAACAGTCAGGGTTGATTTCATTTAGGATTGACTGATTTGATCTCCTAGCAGTCCAAGGGACTCTCAGGAGTCTTCTCCAGCACCACAGTTCAAAAGCATCTATTCTTCGGTGCTCAGCCTTCCTTATGGTCCAACTCTCGCAACCATACATTGCTACTGGGAACACCGTCGCCCTGACTATACGAACTTTTGTTGGCATGGTGATATCTCTGCTTTTTATTATGCTATCTAAATTTGCCGTAGCTTTCCTTCCAAGGAGTAAGCGTCTTTTAATTTCATGGCTGCTGTCTCCGTCTGCAGTGATGTTGGAACCCAAAATAGTAAAATCTGTTACTGCTTCCATTTCTGCCCCTTCTATTTGCCAGGAATTGATGGGACCAGATGCCATGATCTTAGTTTTATTAATGTTGAGTTTCAAGCCAACGTTTGCACCTTAAAAAAATTCAAAACAACAATAAAACAATACATCAGACCAGACATTAGTCCAGCATAATATCAAGATGAAAGAGTAGCAAAGTTCCAGAAGAATAAACAGGTCTTCTCCTGGCACTGAAAAGAAATCAGAACCAGTGCCAGGCAAACCTCCCTAGGGAGAGCATTTTATAACTGGTCCTGCAGCCAAAAAAGCTTTATCTCTGGTTACCACTTGCCTCATCTCTGATGGCTGCTGCAGGACCTGGAGAAGGGCCTGTGCGGATGTGGGAAAAGGTGACTCTTGTCATGTGGGTCCAAATCCCGTTTAGGCTTTTTAAAGGTTAGAACCAGCTCTTTGAATTGTGCTTAGAAATGGACGCGGAGCCATTGTTGTTCTTCTAAAATTGGTGAGATGTCTTCCATTCACCCAGGATCAATCAGTCATCCAGACTGCTGTATTTCGAACCAGTTTCAGTTGCTGAGCAACCTTCAAAAGCAGCCACACATGCAACACATGGCAGTGATCATGCCTCAAGACCTTTTCATTCAGGATGGCGCACACAGGCACAACCGATTCCACCCACTTCCCGAGCCAAATCCGCCTGTCCCCATCACTGCACTCCCTTCGCTCCATTCCACCCCCTCCCCGTCCTGCCCCTGCACCAGACTTACCTGCTCCAGTAGGTGTCCCTATGACTGTGGCTGCCAGTGCCAACAGGAAGGCTCCAGCCTTGACAGCACGACAAGGCCCTGTGCTGTTGCAAAGTGCTTTATGGCACTTTTGCGACAACACATGCTGATTAGATAAGATTGGGCCATAACTGATATACTATCTAAAAACAACTTAATTTAGCAGAGCAGAAATGATTAAAGCTGTTTTGCAGTTGGTCTAACAAAAAAAAAATCTTCACCTGTCACCAAAGATCCTGGCTTACAGCCCAATCCTGTGTGAGGATACCCAGCCGGCCTAAAGGGCCAGCCGTGGTATCCTATGGCTATCTCTGGCTGTCCCGGGGCAGCCTGGGAGCACCTCGGACAAAGGGGACACTTGTCCCCTTCTCCGGATGCAAGGCAGCTGAGGCCCTATGGGCCTACTCGAATGTACTCCAGCTCTGAAGCTGATGTACATTTGATCCCGGGGTGTAAGGGCGAACTGGGTTGGGAGAAGACTTGGGATATCGGCGGAGCTCGCCAACGATATCCCCACCCTCTCCTGGCTGCCGGCTGGTTTGCCCAATGGCCGCCCACCCCTGCACCAGCCGGTACAGGGCTTACCTTCTCAGGCGGGCACAGGGACAGTCCACTGGGTGAGTAAGGACTGATTTTTGTAATTAATTAGAAACCCAAGACCTTTACTTTTGCAACTCCAAAAAAAAAAGAAAACAGAAAAAAAAGAACTTCCTTCCATTAAATTTTCAGTAGTTTTACTACCTTCACTTGCATCATTATTTTCCACAAAAGTGTTCAATTGTCATGCTAGATAGAATGTTAATTTAAGGGTCTTCTAGCATTTGGATCTTTTCTCCCTTGCGAACTAATCTCAGTGGGAAATTCTTTCCCAAGGGAGCCTTTGTTATTCTCTTTAAACTTCTACTGAAGCTAACTGTCTTCTCAGATCACACAGAGGCTTTATCCCTTTACTTTTCATTCCTGCCAAGATAGATTTGGCAAACGTGTAGCGAGATTATACTCCATGCACATTCATGAATGTTGGTTGTCAAGTCCAGGGCACACCAGCTTCAGACACACACAAAAAATGCTCATCAACCTAAAGTTTCCTGAGGAAGGACTAAACCTGGTGACCTTATGTGAATGCTGTTTCTGTCATTTACTGGTGGCAAGGACTCAAGAAACCTAGCAAGTACAAGACAATGTCTAGTCATTGCAGGAAACATGATTTTCCCATTTAGTGCAGTACTCAGTTTTGGCACTGCACTTGGGTAGAGTTTTTCTTTTTCCCTTGGCACTCTGCCCCTCCTCTTCCCCCCCCCCCCCGGCCACATTTATGTTCTCAGTCCTTCCACTCTCTTTTTCCTTTCCTTTCTCCCTAGCCATCCTCCGGGGAAGGGGGGCAAACAATGAGGCAGGACTATTCATCATTCATGCCCTACTTGCAAGCTTTCCAGAAACCTCTGTCCGGCCACCATTGAATGCACAGTGTTGAGCTAGAGATGGACCCTTAGATGGATCTAGCAAACTCATTCTTATGAGATTCTTCTGCACTATTGGTTTAATGCAGTAGATATGTTAATCATTTTCTTTTTCTTTATCATTCCCACCTTTTAACGTAAATGTACGTTAAGTCAGCATACACTAAATTAGAACTATAATTCTGTTGCCAAGATGCAAAACAAGTGCAAAACAAAATAAAAAATACAATTCAAAAGCAACAAATTAACCTCAGCCTAAGTGCATTAAATGACTGTCCAATCCATTCTGCAGCCTAATAGGTTTATTACTTAGCAGAATTAACAACCAACGTCCTCTCTTTATTTCTGCAGTGATGACTCAGCATGTTGGCTAAGCTAAGTAGCAGGTCCCCAGTATATTGGCATGCCAAGCTCCTGTATTTAGGATCACATTCAAATTATAATCACAACCACTTACAGCGAACTGCCAAATCACTTGCTTATGACAGTTAGATGGAAATGGCTGCCAATTTGTGTACTGTACTTATTTTTATTCACGAACACTTTGAGAAGGAATGAATGCAATACAAAAGCAAAGGTGAAATAGTCGTTGAGACTAGTGGCACTTAGAGTGTCTAATGCGAAACAATTAAAAAGGAGAAAGTGGAAGAAAACACCATGTTTACAGGAGGAGTCTATGACCCAGGTTGCAGGTTCGTCTTGTAAATATTATGGGGAGCTTGCTGTATGATACAATTACTTTGTGCTGAAATACAACATTAGTTGTGTTCTGATCTACATCTGGCATAAGGATCGCTCAGTGGCAAGTGCTTATTATGAACCAGAGCAGGACAACTTTATTGCTGTTGCTTTACACAGGCTATTAGCCAATCCTGCCAGCCTCCCCTTGGCAGATGGTTGTTTCTTGTGCAACCGACATGTGCTGCTAACTTGGCTATACTAAAGCTGTGGTCTTTAGCTGCTGACCCATGCATCAGATCTGTTCTGTAGACTCCTCCTGAGTAAGAGGAAGCAAATCTCCTCTCACACATCAGACATAATCTGAGTCATGGAGCTGTATCAAAATGGAAGTTGAGTTTTGCAAACTTTTTTGCACCTCCAGGTGCCCTTTTGTTGATGATTTTCTTTTCTTGGGGAAAAAGGGGGTATGAAATTCTTTGGGATGGAAAGCAGGAATACTGTACATCAGCACATTGTCACAACAACTGCTTAAATGTTTCTTGTTTTGCCATATTACGCTAGTAGGCATTGAAACCCCAAGGAAACAAAGGCAGATACCTTGGTCCAACAAGACTGGTGTATGTGAAAGCAAGCTTCTGCATTCTTGTTGCTTTCTGGATCTGGAACCATGGTTTACATTAGGTGTGCACTGAATTGTGCATCCAAACGCAGATGCTGTCTGTCCACACAGTGATCCTTTCAGTGGGATATATAGCTAGATACTCAACCTCAGAATGTAGATCCCATTGAAAGCAGTGTAGTGCAGCTGACCAGATGCACATCTGATTTAAGTGGTGGTTCCTGATCCAGTAAGCCTCTTTTTGTATGCTGATGTCCTTAGTTGTCTTAACACACTGCACTGGTGTGTGATTTCACTGCCCAACAAGTAGTATGGTAGGACAGGGAGCATCAGCCTGGTTGCCTTGACAACAGGGCAATGTAGTCGATGTATTCTCTCTTTCTCCTTCTATCCAGAATGAGGGCAATATTTGAGCTTCATCAGCCCTCAATGACATCACCACATATTCAAATCTGATTGACTGTGTGGTGCAGTGATGCCATTGTACTCTGGCTGCATGATTCCTGATTGGCTAAAATCATGTCATTAGCTGAAACAGTTGCTTAGGAGGGGCAGCGAACAGGAATGAAAGGGACTCAAGCTTGGGAGAATATTTGGGGGCATCCCAAAACCCTTTTTTGCCAAAAATGTTTGCAGATAAAAACATACACATACGGTGCACCGGGGGAGTGTCTGCTCCCCCTGCTCAGGGTGTCGTAAATGTGCCATAAAGTGCATTTACGGCACCTGCTTAGTAAGGACTGCCAGCACAGCAGCCAGCTCCTGCCCGGCACTGCGCCCACCAGAGTAGGTATGTCCTACACTGGCCGGTGCGGGGGGAGGGCAGACTGGGTGGTGAGGGAGGGTGTTCATAGGCCACGCTGGGCCTGGAGAGGGTGGGAATATCGACAACAAAATACACTGATATCCAAAGCCCTCTCCAGGCCCGACCTGGCCGTACATGGCCGGCGCGAATGTGTGCAAGCTCCAGAGCTCGCGTACATTCGAGGAGGCCGCTTACACCTGGGGAAGGGGATAATAATCCCCTTCCCTCAAGGTGCACCAGGGCTGCCCAGGGGCAGCCCGGAACCTGCTTAGGATACGGCAGCCGGCTGATAATTTGGATACGGTATCCTGCTGATACGGCTGATAATTTGGATACGGTATCCTAATACGGCGGCCGGCTGATAATTTGGCACAGCCCTAACAGTTTAGTACAACCAGCCCTCTCCTCCACATCAGAAGGAGGCTGTTTGTAAAAGAAGCTCTAGAAGGGGAGGATGGATTCTCTCCTTAGACCAGCTGCATCTTTTGCTGCCAGGTGGGAGGAACTGTAGGCATAAATGTGCACCCACTGAAGACTACACATGAAGAAGGCACATCAGGATATGCCTCTGGCCCTCTTCCTAATGGAATGGCAAAGAAAAACTTAGCATTATTGGCTTAGAGAAGCAGAAAGTCATTATAGCAGCAAAACATGTACTCATCAAATTTCTGAGTAGCATTTTGTTTCTTGCTAATAAGAAGGCAAAGGAGATGAGCCAACGAAGCCGGAGTACATGACCAGGTCACCTGAGGCCAATCTTTTAATAGTGGGTTTCTGGACTTGGAGGCAAGCAAATCTATATAGACAATAATTCAGTGTATCATTCCCAGTAATTATGGATTTTGTCCTGCTGCTCCATTTACATCCTTGCAACCTTCAAGACACTTGAAGAGGTGCAGGATGTTCAAGTTCCACAATATCATAAACTGAATTTAGATGGCCTCTGTCTGCCCATGGCTGTTTTTCATTGTTTATCATGGCTGAGATCTGGGTATAAGCAACTGTCATGCCTTGACAGGTACTGAGACTAGCCATGATAGTAGGGGAGGTCCAGGACAGGTCTGGACATGCCAGAAGCAAAGGGTCAGAGGGCAGGAAAAGCAGTTCGAGGGTGGACACAGACAACATGGAGTTTCTCCTAAGTCCCCACATGCCCCTGCTGCTGCTGCAGTTTGCAGTTGTTGTTGTCAGCTTATTCCTATCCTTACCTTTGTTTCTTGCTTTTGGAATGACTCTCTTGGACCCCTGACAATCCTAGATCACAGATCACAACTTGTTCCTCTGTGGCATCCAGAGGGTTAAGGATATCAAGCTGGGTCTCCCCATGGGACGGTCTCTGGTATCTTGCCTCCTGCGGCACTCATGTCTTGGCCTATCATCTGATGAAAGAAATTAAAACCAAGGGTGCCCTTTGGGGAGCAATGCTGGACTGAGTGCTCTCAGCTGACCCCATAGGCAGGTTGAAGCAAGGCAGACCTTGCATTACCAAGTCTTGACTTGGTAAGGCAAGGCAAGTCTACTTTGCTACCAAGTTTCTGACTGCTAGGTTGGCCTAGATACAAGGGTTTTATAGAGTCAAAGTGTCAGCTGACCCTAGCCAAGCATGAGGGTCCAGCATTGGTGTTAGAGGGCAAAGTGTCTCCGACCCAACAGGGTCTGCCCTCAGGAAAAACAGACCAGAAGGGCTTGATCAAGTCCCAGGAAGTCCTCAGTTTCCCATAGGAGTAAGTACTTTTGACCCGGGATGGAGCCACTCTGAGACAGTATTAGCAATTATAAACAAGCTTTATTGAGTACAGATTGAGTTCAGCAAAAAAAAAAAAAAACATGGCAAATAATGGCAAGCAAAGCTATTAATAAAACGATATGCTGGCATCTCATCCACTCACTCATCTCTTACATACCTCCCAGCCAGACAATCATAGTTGCAACACTAGAATGATCACACAGCTTAAGTTGGGAGTACAACAGGATGGAGAAGTGTTCTTTGTCCATTCATCCACTCTCTTTCACTTTCTCCAAGGCTATAACCAAGGCCAGCTGATGGTTGCGCATGTGATGGAATGGCTGCCCAGGGCAGGAGAGAGCCAGCTGCTTGGGGTCTCTGCCAGCTTCCTTCAGTAGCTTGTCTTTTAAACCTTTGGATGATGAGTTTCACTGTAACCATCACTCATTAGCTTCTCCTCTGGCCTCGTTCCACTGGTCCTCTGGGGAGGGGGACCACTTTGACTGGTGTAAACTGGATTTCTTCCACAGTATCACAAATAGAAGTAGTGGGCCCCTGCTTTCTCAGCCACCCCTTACTCCCTCCCATCTCCTGACCGTGTGTCTACTAGACTTCCAAGGAGTTTTCCAAATCGATATCAAGAACTGTCAGTTTCCTCATCACTTCCTGTTTGGCTCTCCCTGCAGATTAGAAATAACTTTCTGGCATACCCTCACAGACAGGCATCTTGCAACACTACGTTTCTTCAAAACTAGTTCTTCCAAAAACAGAGAAACAGGTCAGGGTTCACAACAATGGTGGCACTTTGCTTATGAATGTCATAACATTCAGTCTATAGTCAATGTAAACTGATTAACAACATAATATTTTATTTTTATTTTTTCACATTTTTATACCGCCCTTCCTCCAAGGAGCTCAGAGTGGTGTACATATTTCCTCCCCTCCTTTTTTTTGTCCTCACAACAACCCTGTGAGGTAGGTGGGGCTGAGAGATAGTGACTGGCCCAAGGTCACCCAGGAAGCTTCGTGGCTGAGCAGGGATTTGAACCTGGATCTTCCAGGTCTAAGTCCGACTCCCAAACCACTACACCATCCTGGCTATAATAAAAACATATGCGTCAGGCATTGAATTACAGTTCACAATAGTCTGAGAATGTATTTTAGAAAATGGTGACATTTTGAGTCTGCATTCCTGAGGGCATCTTTGGTCCATGAGGTTTTAATTCCTTTCACCTGCTGATGGGCCAAGACATGAGTGCCGCAGGAGGCAAGATGCCAGTGACTGTCCACAGGGAGACCCAGCTTGATATCCTTAACCCTCTGGATGCCACAGAGGAATACGTTGTGATCTAGGACTGTCAGGTGTCCAGGAGAGTCATTCCGAAAGCAAGAAGCAAAAATAAAGATAGAAATAAGCTGAAATCAACAATGATGAATTGGAGCAACAACAAGTGGGAGGCAAGTCAGGGGGGAACCCAAGGACTGTGGAACACATGCAGAATTCAGTTTTCCTTCTAGGATACGAGTACTTCCTCAAGTGACTGATCATTTCAGCTTACCCTTTTTTCTCTCTCCATGTATCCTCGATACAATCATATGAAATTAACTTTTTAAAAGTGTGAAAGTATATTTCAAATACAGTTCTTCATGGCTCTTGGGAAATGCAAGTATGGGCTCAAACAAGATCAAAGTCCTTTTCTCTGGTGCTGAAGGACAGCAGTGTGAGGCATTCGTGCAGATTACCTCCCACTCAGATGCCATGGAATCCACCCAGGTACAGGAGCCCAGCTTTGGCCTAACTGAGAATTGTCCTCCTTGTGGAGGTATCATTGGGAATGGCAGGGTCTGACTTTTGCCCTTCTCCTATTATCCCCGCTGCATTGTCTCTTTGGACAGCAGCAGCAATTCAGACCTTGGTGCTGCACAGGACTGTGACAGACTTGCATCCCTGCAAGTTCCTTCTGGATTTCCATTCTTCCCCTTATTGAAGGAAGCATGGCCACTGTTGAAAACAAAAAAGGCAGGTAATTGTAGGCAGCCAAATCCTCCATAGGTAATAGCAGTAACACAACGTTGTCTCTGGTTTCAGGTCCTTGATGAAGCACTGAAGATTTGCAATTACATCTTCACGGTCATCTTCGTCATGGAATCCGTTTTCAAGCTGATTGCGTTTGGGTTTCGCCGGTTCTTTCAAGACAGGTAATGAATCAGTAAAGCATGTGTGGTGAGGAAAGCAGTCTTTTTTATCAGGTCCCAAAGTGCCTCAGTCGTAGTTCTGTAATATTGTAAATATGGAGATGTAGTTTACATAATAAGGCCTTGGTGGTAGCCTTCAGTGGTTATTCAAAGGCACTCCGGCAGCGTGCAACTCAGTACGCTGCTGGGGACACTGGCAGGAAGACCACCTTCCCACCGGCACCAGCGGATCCCCCAGGACCCGCCGATCCAGGTAAGATAGCGGGAGAGGTGGGAGGGTTGGTGGGAGGGCAGAACAGGGGCAGCGGAAGGCAAAACAAGGCGGTGACGGGTTGAGCGGAACAGAGTGGAGGGGGGATCGGGTCTGGGAAGGGGGTTTGTTTGGCAGCACCAGTGGCTGCTGAATCCTAACCCCCTTCCCGGACCAAATCCCACATCATGGTGGATCCACGTCGACCTGCGCCAGCTCTATATGCAAGGAGAAAACTAGGCTAGAACTATTCCCTGTATGGTAATATGGGGAGCCATTAAAATGGTATCCTTTACCCACCACCTGAAGGTGTGTAATCCATTCTATGACCTTGGGATTCTACTACCACATTCTGCTTCAGGCATAGAACAGACCTCTCCTTGAGACTTGAGCCCGTGAGAAGATACAATATCCTGCCTTGGGGTCCTACAACCTTACCTCTCATGCATACTGCTGTGGCCTGGTTTTAGCCACACGAATTGTAGATTGCACATTTTCTACCACAGGTTGTTGATAATTCACCATTCTCAAACCTCATCCTGAAACTGTGGCAGGGAGTTAAAGGCATAAAATATGTCTGTGCAAGATACTCCACAATACTGACCTATCTTACCTCCAACTTTTCTATCAGGGAGTAGGTGATTCATTTAGACCTTTTATGAAAAAGGTTATCTAGTAAGGCATGGCTTGCACTAGCAGCAGCAGCCCATGGCAAATGTGCATTTGCCTTGCCCCCATGATTCCTTCGTTTTCTAGTAAGAGATAGTTGAAGAAACATAAAAGCAAAATCCATCTCCCTTGCCACAGAACTAACCCAAGATGTTATGGCGCTGTACTCAGCTTTCCTACACTAGTGTATTCACTTACAGAAAGATGAGAGGAGGGAAGGCAGCAGCAATGTATTCATCTGTGACATGAGGCCACCGCTGGAAATAAGAAGGCTGGACTGGGGTGACATGGATAGCTTTAGTGAAATCTGTAGACTGCAAAGAACACACTCACAAATGCACAAAGCTATGAGTATATGGAATAAATTCAGATCTTTATGTAGTTAACATTGTGCCTCAGCCTTGCCTTCCTTTTTTATCTTTCTCCTTATTAAATATCAAAAGCATTAAGTTATGCAAAATAAAACATTCTTTCTACATCTGAACACACCTCACATAACATCCTATTCTCCCGTTCTTTTTGATCCTTCCCTTTTTCGTGGACCTCAGTATAACACTAAGAACGTTCCTTGTATCCAATTGTGCAATAGTAACTGAGTCTTGGGGCAAGCCTTTTTTGACTTTGGAAAGATTCTCCCCAAGTTCAACAGGAACTATACTTGGAAATTCAGCTTTTTTAAAAAAATTACAGCTTTTTTTAAAAAACAACATTGACTTTGTTTTATCATGTGGGTTGCCCGGCCCCTACACAATTCAATTTTGGGTTTACTGTCCCTATTCCAGTCTGCACTGTGTTCAGACTTGGTGAACTCTATTAATCTAACAATAAATCTTTTGTTTAATATTTCATCTCAAGAATTGCTCAAAGTGGAGTTGCAGGTTCATGAATGTTGGAATGGCTGGAATTTCTTTGTCACACAAGACCCCCTGCACGGCAAATATTTTAGCAAATTTTTTCCGTTTGATTTTTGTGTCACTTACAGATGGAACCAATTAGACCTGGCAATAGTGCTGTTGTCCATCATGGGGATTACGCTAGAGGAGATCGAGGTGAATGCGTCACTGCCCATCAACCCCACCATTATCCGCATCATGAGGGTTTTGAGGATTGCTCGAGGTCAGTCTTCCATTGCTCCTGGGGCATTCCACCCACACAACAGGCAAACTGTTAATTCTTGGCAGTAAGGCTTGGTCTAAACAATGCAAATATTACACAACAGTTAAATCACGCAAATGAATCACAGATGGGTTAAGATGGATTCCTGAGGTGGAACAGCAAGCAAATCACATGTGATTACATTTACAAATAATTGTCAGCCTCACATGATTAAAGAAATCATCACTACCATCATCAAGGCTACCATATTGTTTATATCAGGTCTGAGATGTCTCACGTGGCACAGGTATGCTCCAAACATAAACTACTTGGCTAACACCCATATCGGTGTACTTTGCCCTGCTGTTATATCTGTCTAACAATCCAAGCCACTTGATATTTACCGTATTTATCAGCATATAAGACGCACCTTCCTTTTGGCCCTGGGTTTCAAGAAAAAAAGATTTAAAGCATTTTTGGGCCACTTGGCCACTTACTGCTTGGCTGCTTAATTAGCTAATTTACATAAATTGCACAAAAATACCAGGATCTCTTTTAAAACACACAGCAATAAGACACATGAACAAAATGTACCAGAACATAAATGTACAAGTACAAAAAAAACCAGACTCAACTCTTTTCCCCCCCAACCCACCCATGCAGTTTCCAAAGTAAAAAACATTTACTCCAAGTACAAAAAAAACCCCAGACTAAACTCTTTCACCCCACCCCACCCCACCCCACCCCACCCCACCCATGCACAGTTTCCAAAGTAAAAAACATAAAAGTACCAAAAAAAAACCCAGACTCAACCCTTACCCCACCCCACCTATGCAAAGTTTCCAAAGCCTCCCAACTAGGCCCAGTTCAGAAGCTTACCCTTCCGAGGAGAGCTGGGAAGACCATGCCCTCTGCAGCTCAGCTGAACTCTTTTCCCCCACCCCACCTAACCTAACCTAAGCACAGTTTCCAAAGCCTCCCCAACTAGGCCCAGTTCAGAAGCTTACCAAAGCTGATTCAGCATCGGAGGAAAGGCCTTCTGCAGCTCAGCTGAACTGAACTGAGCACAGCGCCCTCTGCTGGCTGCTGAGAAGCTCAACTCAAGCTCGTGCATAAATTAAACCAGACAAACAGCTGTAGATTGGATAGATTAGCCAGGGAAGAAAGCACAAGGGAGCTCTCCTGCTCCAGAAAACCCCGGTAAGCCCAAAAATGCTTTAAAATGGGCGGGGGAGGGAGGGTTTTTTTTAGTATTGGCGTATAAGACGCACCCTACTATTTTGGGTCACAAATTTAGACAAAAAAGTGCATCTTATACGCCAATAAATACGGTACTTCGAAGTAGATTTTCATAAGTGCTGTGGCCAGTTGGGAGTGTGGCAAGCATTCATACAGTGAAGAATTGAAATTGGTCCTCAAGCACTCCAGATGAACTTTTGCCATCGGTATTCCCAATGAAGGGAGTTATAGAGGTGTTATCTGTTCCAAGTAACAAAGTATTAAAGAAGTTTGTTTCAAAGCAATTAGATCCGCTGGCATTAGTTTTTAGGCCATAAAAGTCTTTAGCTCTGAAGGTCATGAGTTCTCTCCCTCAGTGCATCCTGTATTTAGAATCAAAGAACAAAGCTTTATTTCTTCCTCAGTCTTGCCACTGTTGAAATCAATGGGGATGCATTTGTCTTCATCATTCTTTAGCTGAAAGGTGAATTCTGTGTATATCGCATAAATTTCTGACCTTTCCAAACCAGTTTGTTTTACTCAGTTGTAGTAGTCACTGCCAGGAGAAAAGGTCACTCGTGCATTCCTGGCACAGTGTCAGATGAGATTTCATTTTTTTAAGCGCCTGGGCAGGCAGTTGTATTCATAGAGTTCAAACTGCTGCTTCTTGACAACAGCAGTCAAGCACTCCTGTTAAGGAAGCAGGAGGACAAAACAGCAGTTAGTGACAGCACCCTTCTCCCTTGCTCTCCACTTAATTCTTCTTTCTCATTCAACTGAGAGAATAACTGGGAAAGCGTAGATCTTTGCTGCTGCCACCTAAAGCTAGGAAACACAAAGAGGCTGTCGTGGGAAAGCCTCTCCCCCAGGTTAACAGAGAGCCCACAGATCAAGGGGATCCCTTAAAACCAAGCAGTAGTGGAACATGATGGTCTGAGAGACATGGCAATCTACTCCCTCCTAAGTGAACAGGTGTTGGGCAGGTAAAGCAGTAAAAAATACAAGAGGTTTATCAAAGGGCTGAGGAATCAAACCAATGAATGGGAAAAGGCAAGGAATGAAACCAAGGCACTGATCAACTGGCAAACAGAGAAAGGAGGGGAAGCACAAGATGAAAACAAGATGCTGATCAATGAATAAATGGAGAAGAAAAGGGAAGATGGGCAGCAGCAAGGTTAGCATAGAAGTTAAAAGGCAAGCTGAAAACAAAACAAATCCCTGACATGGCCAACTGTATACAATCCCTACCCTAATTACTCACGCTGTTCCAGGATTCTGGTCCTTGCACTCACACATGAAGCACGATGAGCAGGCAAGCCTTTTGAGAAGCAACAGCTGCTTCAAACAAGAGACCTGGACAATACACAAAAAGGGCATGTATGCGCCCCTTTTACATATCCAGTGGATATTCACCCTGCTTAATCTGGGGGATTGGTCATTTGAGGATCACCGGGGTTTCTGCATTTCCTGCTGTTGGCCATCAGGTGGACTTCACAGTCCACTGAGCTGGCTCATAATTCAAGTTTCCTTGTTTACCAGTCAAATGGAAGATGAAGGTGCTCAGCATCCTAGGGCAGCGTCCCAGGATAGTGGCTACTGTATCAGGGTGACTCAGCAACCTTTTCAGGATGTTGAGAAATCTCAGAAGCCTCTGAGGGAGACGAGGTCAGGCGATCCAAAATGGGGGGAATTCAGGGATTTTTCACCAGTCTATATAACGTGGCCTTGCATGTTCACCTCCAGCGCAAGGTGCTTGACACAAGGCTTGGGGGAATTGGATGCTACATATGAGATATGTGTTTTCTTTTCCTACACCAATACTGGAGCAATAATATGATGAACGTTTCATTTTCTGCAGTGTTAAAATTGCTGAAGATGGCTGTAGGGATGCGAGCCCTGTTGGACACAGTAATGCAAGCACTGCCTCAGGTAACCTATGGCTTATCGCAAAGATCTCCATTGTTGTCTCGTTTTCATAACACCTTGAGATTTCTGTGAAATTTTTACATCTCTTCTCCTGCATATGTCCTTATTTGTGGTTAGAGCTACCCATATCATGGGTTGAGAGAGAGCTGCGTTTTTCTTCCTCAAGGTTGGGCATGTTTGTCATTGGCTCCCCCCTCCCCAGCTGATAGTTTTGGGGGATTTCAACATCCATGCTGAAGCGCCCTCCTCTGCTGCTGTTCAGGAATTCACGGTCACCAGGGCAACTATGGATCTGTTTCTATATCTGGCCTTGCTCACATGTGAGGACATATTTTGGCCCTGGTATTTGCTGCTGGGCAGGATGATGATCTGTGGAGGAGTGGCAGCTGCTCCCCTTGTCATGGATGGATCACTTTTTAAACCCTATGGGTTTAGAGTTGTTATAATCTTGGACCTCTACAGAGTCAACAGACCAGTTAGGATGATTTGCCTTCCTAGAACGATGGATCCTGATGGTTTCCTGAGAGCTGCAAGGGCATTTCCTGACCCCTTGGTTGGCAATCCTGTGGAAACTCTGGAACAGGAAAATGACCAGGACACAATCGCTCCTAAGTGTCCTCTCCCACTGACTTAGAGCCCAAAGTCCCTGCTTTACCAGTGAGCTGTGTGCAGTGATGGCGCAATCCTGTGTAAGATGCGGCGGCTGGCCACAAGGGGTGATAGGAAGGATAAAAGCAACGTAACGTTTGTCCAAACATCCGCAAGAGACACTGAAGAGGCAGCTAGTACCAGATTAATGAGAAACTAACGTTCACATGAAAAGACACTGAAGTAGTGAACAGTTGGTCACATGGTGTGTTGTAACTGGACAAGCCATGTGTTGTATTTCCAAGTACAGATCAAACAAAAATCACATGGTCTAATTATCCTATGCTTGGAAATGAAGAAAACTGTGCAGTAGTTGCCTGGAAACTTCATTTAATGGCTTTTTCCTGAAAGGTGGCCTAGGGATCGTCAAAATAAGCAATCCAACAGCCCAGAACACCAAATCCCTCCCCAGATTTTAAACATGGTACCAGTAGGTCTGCTCCAGAATGCCAATACAATAGTATTGGAATATTGGCATGATAGCACAATCTGTCACAACGTCCTAAGACCACAGTTCTAGATAGGACATACCGGTACATGTCCCCTCACTATTAATGTTTACATTTTGGGGGTGATGTGTTTACTGCAGCTACCTACCCAATGGAAGGGTGTCCATTTAATACCTGGGCTGCTAATGGTTATATAGGGCTTGGGAAAACTAATGAGGAGAACCATGCAAATACAGCATACGCAACGAATTAAATGTGAGATGTTCCCTATAATGAGGTTTTCTTGTGGGACCATAAATCAGTAAGTGCTTTATGTTCTTCCATTTCTTTTCTCATTGCAGGTGGGAAATCTGGGTCTTCTCTTCATGTTATTGTTTTTCATATTTGCAGCTCTTGGGGTGGAGCTGTTTGGTGACCTTGGTAAGTTCTCTGCTGCACCTGTTGAATGAGGCAGAATAAAGTAGGCATTCCGAAAGAAAATATGTGACTGAATCATCTTTATTTTTCTATGATCACACAGAATGTGATGATACGCATCCCTGTGAAGGCTTAGGGCGGCATGCAACATTTCGCAACTTTGGGATGGCCTTTCTCACACTCTTTCGTGTATCCACAGGAGACAATTGGAATGGGATAATGAAGGTAAAATCCCCATCAGAATTACCATTGCTGTTGTAAGAGAGACTATCTTGAGCTTTGAGAAGTTGGTGCTAGAACTGTATCAAATAGTCCAGTGGCAGCCCGTTCACTCCACCGTTTTGTTGGAGTGAACGGGCTGCCACTGGACACGTCCCTGCGTGTGTATATGTGCCTCCCATGGATGAGGTGAGAGGGCAGCCAAGAGAGCAGGTGGGAGGAAGACAGACAAGTGAGTGGGGGCGTGAGTGAGCACCCCCCCCCCATGGATAGAGAGGGGAGAGAGGCACCCCTGCTCCTTCCCTGTACTTATCAGAGGAGAGAGCTGCGTGCTGAGCTCACATAAGTAGACAAGCAGGTGCCACCCCGAGGGGTGGGGAGAAGAGAGAGACCCCACCCCCTTCCCTTCATCTACCTGAGCTCAGTGCTCAGAATCCCTCCTCCATGCACTGCTGGAGGGAGAAGGGGGCTGCTGCTGTGATCCTCTTCCGACTCACTCTCAGTGAGCCAGAAAAGGATTGGAGTGCTCACTGGAAGGGTGGGCTGGAGAGGGAAGCAGAGCAACAAGCTGGGGGCTCGTCGGTATGCTGCCCCTTCAACTTTGCTGTTCCACCTGACTGTTTGAGGTCGTTTCATGGTAAGGCTGGCCTGAAATAGTCTCTAATTTTGATTTTTGAGCAGAAATTAGATCATGTCATGTGTGTTGGAAATCGCTTTCCTTTTTCGATCATGTTCAATGGCAGCTGCTACTGCTTCAGCATTTTTTTTTCCTGCTTAGGGTAAGGGCTTTTCTCCTTCATTACTCACGTTCATTACTCACTAGTCAATTAGAATCACATTGTGAATAATAATAATAATAATAATAATAAATATCTGTATTTATATACCGCCTTTCTGTCGTCAGATTTCTCCTCAGACTTTATTCAAGGTGGTTTACATAGGCAGGCTTTTTGTAAACCCCCATAGGGGTTTTTACAATAAATGTTCTATTTGCATAGAACCTGTCTTCTCCAGCTGTTTCTCTTCAATGGTGTGGTATCTCCCTGGCTGGCAATCCAGTGTAGCGTTAGAGTGACGGAGCGTGCTCTCGGCTGCTCTAAGCTATCACAAACGTGCCATAAAGTGCATTTGCGGCTCCCAGTGAGTAAGGTCTGCCAGGGTGAAGGCCAGCAGCCCTTACTCCACTGGGGGACCGTCCCTGCACCCGCTGGGGAAGGTAAGCCCTGCACCGACTAGTTGGGGGGCAGGGGGAGGGTGGACCGGGCGGCGAGGGAGAGTGGCCATTGGGCGGACCAGGCTGGGAGAGGGCGGGGATATCGGCAGTGCACTCCACCGATATCCAAAGCCCTCTCCCGGCCTGGTTCGGCCTTACACCCCTGGCTCGAATGTACGCCAGCTTCAGACCCTGGCATACATTTGAGTAGGCCCATAGGGCCTCAGCTGGCTTGCACCTGGGGAAGGGGACTAGTGACCCCTTTGCGCGAGGTGCTCCCGGACTGCCCTGGGGCAGCCTGGGGCATCCAGAGGATATGGCGGCCGACCCTTTAGGATTGGGCTGTAAGTGGATAATTGCCTGAAGCTCTCTCATAGGCCATTTCAACCATCCCTCTTTCTGTCCCCAGGACACGTTGCGAGATTGCGATGAGGAATCCACCTGTTACAATACAGTTATCTCTCCGATTTACTTCGTCTCTTTTGTGCTGACGGCTCAGTTTGTCCTGGTGAACGTGGTGATTGCTGTGCTCATGAAACACCTGGAGGAAAGTAACAAAGAAGCTAAAGAGGAGGCAGAACTCGAATTGGAACTGGAAATGGAAATGAAAACAATCTCCCCAGGACAGTACCCGCCCTCCGACCCCTTCATGTGCACAGGCAGTAACACAGGAGAAAGACCTGAGAGCCCTGGAGCGTATGCAAATCCCATGCAAATCAAGGTGGATTCTCAGCTCTCATTGGTTCACCCTATGGTGAGAATCTTGGGTGGCGGGTTAAGCGGAGAGGGACCTATACTTTTTTTATTGGGTAGCATATGCACAAATTTCGTATAGAAAGCCTGAGCGTAATATTAGAATAAGGAGTTGTATTCCTTTTCCTCTGTGAATTGCACATTTACATAGGACAAAAGCTCCATTCCACGAATGCAGTCATTCAAATCAGTTGTTTATATGGGAATACTGAACAAGAATTCATATGATCATCGGGGGCAAAGAGCTTTGTGTGTCTTCACTAAGTAAAAATAGAAAATGAAGCTCCAGGTTTTCAGACCCCAGCTTGTCAGTGTTTGATGGAATATACACAGAAGGCCTGATCCTCTTCTCATAGACCTCCTTTGCAGTAATTTCCAGGGCCCTCCAAATGGAGTCATGAAAGCATTTGTGGTGGGCTAGCAGAATAGGAAGGATTTCGGACAGGTGACTGCAAGAACTGCAGTGGTATCCACAAGATACCTGCTTACTCTCCCAACTATAGGTTGGATGTAGTACAGAATATTTATGCAGACTTCAATTTAAAGTGTCAGATATAACTTGGCATTAATTAAGTACTGTCATCCTTCCAAATCATAAGGAAGTTGCATTTGTTGATTTAATTTCACACTCAGTAGATGTTCACATCGCTGTAGTGCCAGCGATTACTGATTTGGGACAGTTCTGTGCCAACAGTGGCACAGAACTGGAGCCACCTCACCTTGCCCCCATTGGCCCCCATATCTCTTTCCCCTCATTCTGCTGCCCTCTGCTTTGAAATAGAGAAGTGCCAGAACAAGGAAGCACTGTCCCACTTCCAAAAAAGGAAAAAACTTAGCTGCAAAGCAATCAGAAGGAGAAAGGTAGGAAAGGAAGAGATGGTGGATGAGCAAACTGGGGGGACGAGGAGGCAGCAATGATGGGAATGGGGGACACGTGCACCCCACCAAAAGTGGAGTCTGTGTGGAATTCAAGTTCTACTTTGGGCGCCAGTTCATCTTAGACTGGGCCTGAACTTCCAAGTCAGTGATTGGGGGGGGGGGGGGGAAGGGAGCTGTTGCTCCCCTTGCATACATGGAAGCCACACATTTTCTGTGACAACAGGTGGCTAACTAACTTTCCAGTGAGTAGAGGTGGGAGAAAATGGTTTTATTTTCTCACAGATTTCGGTGTTTAACCAAAATGAAATAGCAGAAAGTGGTGTAATGTGTTTTTATTCCAATTTTTCCCCATTTTTTAATCAATTGTAACTGCTTTAAAAGTGTATTAGGTAGGTGGTATAGGTTGTATGGTGTCAGCAGATGAAGAATGACTCAAAATTACATGGTTTTATTTTATTCGCAGATTGTTTTAGCAGAAAGAGGTGTTATGTGTTTTTATTTCATTATCACCATTTTCTCTTGCCCCTACCAATGAGATTTCATTCACTGTGAAATGCTGGGAGGATAGTCGCTGCCCTTTCGTTCTGTCTTTTAATAATGTTGTGTGTATTCACTTATAAATTTATCATCAATGATGTATAACCAACTGCAGCATACAAGCAGATGAAGAAGAGGCAAAACAATCAGCTGCTACTGTATAGTATAACTTATAAGCCATTTGAGAATTTTAGAAATCAGTTATTTCTTTTCATCACAATGGGGAAAGTGTGTTGTGTTGCTTTTTGGTGTTGCTTTTTTGCCCTCTAATTTTTTAAAAATATTATAATGGAAAAGGAATACAGCTCCCATAATGCAACCCTGCAGAGTTACGTGACTGGCATGCTTCTTCACTTGCATGTTCCTAAAATGTATGCACTGTGTTTGTGAGGTTATAACGATGAGATCCATGCATCATAAACATTGGCTCTTGCCTGCCTAGAAAGTACTGCTTTTAAGCAATCACCCATCATACTGCTTGAGAAGCATTGTATGCTGTAAACACTTGGGCCATCATTTGCAAAGTTCAGAGCCTCACATTTAAAACTCAGGGTAAAATTTTCAAAAGCTCCTAGACCTTTGGAGTCCTCTTTGCAGAAGTATACTGGCCACCATCGAGTCTAAGAGTGCAGTTCTGTAGTTGTTTACCAGGGAGTAAGTCCTATAGAGTTTAGTGGGACTTACTTCTGAGTAAACATGCATAGGATTAAGCTAAACAGCTGTAGTCCTCTGCACACTTACCTGGGAATAAGCCCCATTGAAGACAGTGGTACTTCTGAGTAAACATGGAGACGATTGGGTAGTTAATAATTTCTTAAACCTTCTCAAAAGCCGTCATGGAAAATTGAAAGAAACTAGATATGAATAACAAACCAGAGTGTTTGGATTTCAACTGTATTAGACCCATTTCAATCAACAGGTCAGTGGATTGCAGCATAAGGCTCTGGCATTTGAAATACAGTACTTAAATAGTCCTGATTGTTGCACGTGTTTTGAGGGTGGCACTGTCAGGTTTCATCTTGAAGCCATTCGTGCTGGTTGGACTCCGCCACCTTGATGAAGGGTGTGAGGAGAACATCCTAGGGTGATTTTAGAAGTCACACCTAGTTTTAGGAAAACAGTGGTAAATCACCCTGTGATCCTCCTTGTTCAGATCTGTTTTTAATCTGGTAGCAAAATCATTGTAATTTGCACCCATTAAAGCTAAAGTGGCAATCAAATGATAGTGATATTATCAAATTTGCCAGTTACAGTTTCCAACGCAGCAAGTTAAACTCAATGTCTGAATGGAGGTTCTGTCTCCAATGGGCTAATGAAAGGTGCCTTAAATCATCTTTCATTCGGAGGGCCAGTTCTAATGTTTCTTACAGTATGCTCACATGCATGTAGCGGCATCTTCACCTTCTCCGAAGTGTAGCATGCTTAGACCAGAAATGTTGCCTTATTCCAGAACTTCTAGAACCACATCTACTATCCAGTCTCTTATAGCTGTCCTTAAAAGCCTTTCCTGCATAGCAGTAGGTAAGCAGGTTTGTCCTGTCTCTCTTGATATCTTTCCCACCCAGCAACCTGCTGCTGTGAGAATGGTGAGACTCAGGGCTGATTCACATGATCATCTTTTGGGGGGCAGTTCCCCCATTCCCAGTGCCTTTAAAAAGATGGATGGATGGATGGATGGATGGATGGATGGATGGATGGATGGATGGATGGATGGATGGGGAAACCGAAACCGAAACAAACCTTTGTTGCAGAATTCTTGCCATTGGCCCACCTCCCCATATAGTATACAATTTCAAATTATTCTGATCAAATATGATGGGGAGGACTTCCAAAGTGATCTTGGGAATCAGCCTTCAGTTGTTGCTAAATCAGGAAGACAATAAAGTTTCCCATCCAATAGCAAGAGTTGGCACGTTATCAAATCAGCATGGTTGCTGCTTCCTCATGCGTGCATCCTACAGTAGGACCCAGGGCACAATCCTATCCAACTTTCCAGCGTTGATGCAGCCATACCAACAGGACATGCGCTGCATCCTGCTCTGGAGTGGCAGTCATGGAGGCCTCCTCAAAGTCAGGGAACGTTTATTCCCTTACCTCAGGGCTGCATTGTGGCTGCATCAGTGCTGGAACGTTGGATAGGATTGGGCCCCCAATCTTATCTGTGGGATATGCTGGCGTATCTCACAGTCCACCATTGCAGCCACCTCTCCAACAGTCTGCGAAGTGTGGTCACTGGTGCAAAGGCCAGCCATCAACGGTGGTGTGTTGGCAGCAAGTGTGCTAAGTCCTTTTCAGTGCTTTTGAAAATTTATTCTTCTCTCTATTCTATGGAGGCTAAATCAGTGACCTGATTTGCAGAGATTCAGAGTGCTTGCTTCACAGTTTCCACTGCGAATCATCTAGGACCTCTGAAGGTCATGCCACCCCCATATAGGTGATGCCAATGTGTGGATTTAAAGGCTTTAACGCTGGGCTCCCATCCCCACCTTCATTTGAAATTGTGCATACTGTTGCTTAGTTCTGCTGCAATTGTTCCCTGTCATGTCAAATACGATGACCCTGCAAAATTAGGTGTACTTTTGTTAGTTAGTAGTCATAGCTACCCATAGCCACTCTGGATGAATGTAATGTGTCCTAGCCTTGTGAAGCACCAGTATGTTAAGATTTGGACTACTATATGTAGTAATGTCTGAGAAAGCTTCTGACTGTGGTATTACTGCACTGTTCTCTTTCCTTCTCTGTCTCTGTCTCCCCTTCTTGGCCATTCCAACAACTGCTGTTCTGTCTGAAAACATTTTTTTTTCTTTTCCTGTCTCTCTCTCCTCCCCCTTTCTGTCTCTTATACATTCTCTCATTCTCCTTCCCCTGCCCTCTTTCTCTCTTCCCCCATCCCCTCTCTTTCTTTGGCCTGGCTTATCCTTCTGCATGCTATATGGCACTCCTCCCAGGAAAGACACTTGTTTGATACCATATCACTGCTGATCCAGGAATCTCTGGAAGGAGAGTTGAAGCTGATGGACAACCTGTCAGGCTCTGTGTGCCATCATTATGCCCTTCCAGCTACTGAAAATTACAACTCTGAGAAACAGGTTAATATCACTAATTTCCTGCAAAGTTTCTATCTAAATTTGGATTGAAACCTTTCTTACAAACCAAAACAAAAGAGTTTTCTTACTTGATCTAAAGTAGAGATATCAGAGCCATCATCATCTATTCAAAACTACTTTTGTGGGATGGCAAATGGATTTCTTTTTATTTAAAATGAGATGGATGTTTACAGCCCACACCTATTGTATGTTCAATCAGAAATCCTACTGAGTTCAATAGGAATTAACTCCCA
This sequence comes from Plestiodon gilberti rubricaudatus, assembly GCA_026170595.1. Taxonomy (NCBI): domain Eukaryota; kingdom Metazoa; phylum Chordata; class Lepidosauria; order Squamata; family Scincidae; genus Plestiodon; species Plestiodon gilberti. The sequence goes on along the minus strand of JANXHW010000002.1, from coordinate 154,002,480 downwards.
AGGAAGTATGCATAGGGTTGCAGCCATAGATAGAGTCATATTAAGACGAGCATTTAGCATGTGATGTCGGTGCACTAAAGCTAAGGATTTATTAGATGGTATGTCATTCAGATAGCACAGAGATGTGATGCTGATCCTGTGAACAGTTCCATTCGTCTGCATGGAAACATGCTAAAGTTTGTAGGCTGTATTAGGATGTCAAGAACACATGATTTGCCTGTTTGTAGTCAAGCTTGATGGATGTGTGTGGGGATTGTCACTTCGTTTAGTATATGAATTGTGTCAAAATAGATGGTGTAATTTAAAATGTAGGACACTCCCAGTGCTATAAGGGCTTCTAGTTATCATTAGTTCCCCATGAAAATAGATAAAACATTCATTCAAACCTGGTTCCTGGTTGGGTCTCAATATGCTAGTCAAAGAAAGCCTTAACATCAGATTAACAGACCACACCAGTTAATCGAGTAAGTTTAGTGAATAGATTTGGTTTGTGCTCCAGAAAGTACCTTTGCTAAACCAAAAGAATATAGAGTTCAGACAAATAAAACTCTTTGTACACCAGTAACAACAGTCCCTTGTGAACGGGTATGCAGCCATGCTAATGAACTATGTACAGTACAATACATGTAACATTTACAGTACTTTTTAAAAAAACTGGCAGCATTAACAAGCTGATTTGTTAAAATTTCATGACACTGGCTGATGGGAAAATGCATCTATATTAGCTTCATAGTGCAATCCTAGGCATGTTTACTCGGAAGTAAATCCCACTGAGTACAATAGAACTTACTCCCAGGTAAATGTGTATAGGATTGCAGCCTTAGTTAGTATCTCGAGGCCAATTTAAATGAGATGTATTTTGCTGTGCAGGGTTCCGTGTAGCCCAGCATTATCATGATAAAAAGCTTTTTAACTCACACAACAGTCTCTGCAGGTGTAGTGTGTATCTGCCAGCCGTAGTTTCCACCTGGGACATAGGTTGCTGGCATGCAGATAGTGCATGAGCATGGGCTGGCACATGGATAAGAAGCCTTCAAATGTGACATGGACTTGTTCTTGGTGTGCCCAGTAGCATCTCTCATTTAAATTGGCCCCCAGAAACTACTAGTCATGTTTATGAATTTAGGAGGGTCAGATCTTTGGATTCTTCACACATTTGATTAAAATAATACAGATCGGGTATTTTCCTCTAAACATTGGGTGGTGCGTTGTTTTTGTCATTGTAAAAAGGAAGCAGCCACCTTCAGACAGAATCCGGGGGGGGGGGGGGGAGAGTGTCTTTATTGAGTTGTTGCAATGTATGTACAGTAAATGGAATTCATGATTCACTGGCTTGGCAATTAAAAGCCTGGCTATTAATCAGCTATAAGATCTTAAATTTATCAGCCATAGCTTTCAGATATATAAACTAGGTAGACCCTTTCTGTGAGTTTGACTTGCATTTAATAGAAAGGTAAAAGGGTGTGTGAGTGAGTGCAGTAGCGTGGCCGGGGGTGACAGCGGCAATCTTCTCATGAGGAGGAATTGGCATGAACTGGGCTTTTGGAAACTGGAGCGTAACTACTTGAAAGCTGCACTCATGATCAGATACCAAAAGCCAACAGCTCATGCACCACCAATGACTCAACTCATTGCAGTGTGTGGCTAAGTAAATATTATAGCTACCACAGGTTGCAAAATTTGCATGATTGAGCCTTCAAACTCATTTACTGGATATGTGCAGAAAGTTGGAATCTGGTTGCATGAATGACCTTTCCTGGCTGTTGCTTGGAGCAGACCTTGAGTAACTGGATTAGTGCTGCACTCTTTAACTTTTATTTCTTAAGAGCATCTGGAAGAACAAGGCTGCCTATTGGTTAAAAGGAAGCTGTGTAACATCACCTTAGTCCTGCAGGGGGCACAAGCAAGTGCTACCAGGAAGGCTGTCTGTAAGGCCAAAGTAGGTGTGACAATAGTGACATGGCAGGTCCATGATTCTTTTTTTCTTTTCATAAAGTAGTCATAAGGGTCCTCTATTTGGACCTTTTGCAGATTTCCCAAACTTAAATTTTGCGCGCGCACACACACACACCATATTAACTATGGTGGGGAAAACTTACCAGCCCAACACACTGCAGTTTCTTCAGCTTGCTGCTAGGGAGAACAAGGTCTGGAAACTGCACATGGGCAAGGATCGTGCACAAGCAGTAAGTGGCACATCATTTTTTTTTCCAATATTGGGCTGTTTGAGCAGTTATGGGGGTGGACCACTACCCTTGGTTTCCTGCTGCATGTACAGAAAATGAATGGTCATTGCCCTGTTCACCCTAAAACAGTTGTGCAGACCAAACCATAAATAGAAGCTTAACTTCCTCGATAGAAATATTGTACCGCTATTCAGTTACTTTTTCTTCTGAGCCATGTCTCTGCCCTCACAAGGGATTTAACAAGAAAGGGGCAGCTGCAAGAGAGGACTCCTTCTGGAATTGCAATTGGCTTCACTTCTGAAGCCTCATTCTTTCAAGTTGGTCCAAATCCCCTGCCCTTGTCCTGGTGGAAGAAGTAAAATAGTAGCAATGCAAGATCTCTTTTCAGAAGGCACCCATGGTGGCTGGCACCCAGTGATGTCATTCCAAGGTGGCTTAGTTCAGCAACCAATCATGGTACAACAATTGGCAGTGGAAGCAGTCAATGTAGGGAAAAGAAGCTGCAGCTGCTAGCAATGAACACACCTCCTGCAGAGGAGGCAGTCAGGCACAAGACACCATATGTCGCCTGCCAGCCACTGACTAACGAAGCCTTTTTGTTCCAGGTTTCTTCCTTTTCTCCTTTTATCATTTCTTCCACTGGGAATTTTTAGTTTGACTAAGCAAATTATTAATATGTCTGTAGGACTTCTTACTTAATATTCCTTAAGCTTTCTTGTTAAGTGAGTAATTTAAAAGCTTATCTATCAGCCAGCTAGGTATCATAAATTGTCAAAACTTAAATTTCATTTGTTTCAAGTGTGAATCAGTGGGTTTGAGGTATCTAAATGGCCCCAGCTCTAAATACGTGTGCCACTATTTTGCCTGCTGTGTAGGTGTAACATACCTATACCACCTGGATCATGGCACATTTTTATATGGGTCTACCGCCCTCATCTTCAGCACTCTCCAGCTTATGTAACAAGTCATCGGATCAGTCTGAAAGTCTCGTTTTCAAGAGTTGCTTAAGATTAGAATGGCTGCCTTCTTTCAAGAACAAAGGGATACAGTATTTTAAAATTAGAGGAAACCACCAACACAGCCTGCCATATTGTCCCTTTCTAGTCCAACTTCTGACCCAGCTCTCACTTGACTAGCAGGCCCATAGCTGCCTCTGGTAAGAAGGAGCATATATACATTTTAAAACTCAGTCAATACAGCATAATAAAACCATACTCTTTCCCACATGTAAGCTATTGTTGCAGATTCTCTTGGCCAAAGGCATTTCTGAAAATGACAGTCTCTCCTGGAAATGCTATGGTGTTCACTATGGGGACATCTTTTTTGTGTTGTGGCCAAGCAAACTCAGACTAAGCACATGTATTAGGATGGAAGTAAGCTCTGTTGAACTCCACAAGACTTTCTTTCAAGTAAACATGTCTAGGATTGTGCTATATAAGGTCCTCTTCTCATCTTACCTTCTGAAGGCAAACTTATGCTCTTGCAAGTCATCTTCTTGTCTGAAGAGACTTTAAAATATTGTGAAAACTAGAATATGCACTTGTGTATGTTTGTATGTGTCTAAGAAGATTCATGTACGGCAAGGCACATGGATTTTCTCTTGAAGATATTCATCTGATTCTCACATTATAACTGTGTCTTCAAAAAAACAAAGAAGAATCTTTAAATCAGTCTTTAATGACTGCTGTGCTGCAACCCAACACCTCTTCTGTCCATCCCATTTTCACTAGGTTGTTGTATTGAGTTGGTAATACTCAAAGCAGCCAAAGATTCCTTCTCAATCTTTAGTGGTAGCTCCGGCAGTCAGAGCATTCAGTTCCCATTCTTCCACTCACAACCAGAGACGAAATTGCTTAGGACACCATATTTTCACCAATGCTGTAATTACTAGAGAAGTTATTTGTAGAGTCTTATGGGAAATGGTATTACAGAATTTCTTAGTGGCCTGCTCCAGATTAAAATGTTTAGTACAGCTTCAATTCAAAAAGCAACTAGACTCATGGATGCTTATCAGAATATTCCATTTCCTAACTAAAATGAGGTTCATTCAGCCATTGCTAGGTTTCTTCAATTGCTTTTGAAGTACTCTACAAAACCAACTCGTCTCTGGGTTAGATACTACTGGTTCTGGTCTCCATACTATATTCTGAAATATTTTTTCCTTGTCTTTGGAGCACTTAAAGCAAAAGTGCTAATTCTTTATCATATTAAATGAACTGCTGAGATAAAGGAAGCAATGGAGAATATTGTATATCTTGCTGTAATAAGTGGCTACTCGGTTTTAGCGCATAGTAGATGTTTCTTGCAAAAATGAAAACCCTTTAGCACATTAAAATTCTTGAATGAGATGTCAAGCTTTGGGAAGATTGCTTGGACATTCAGCACTCCACATAAAGGCCACTAAACATATGACTTTGGGACGGTGATGACAGAAATGGCCCTGCTTTTATTAATGGGAGCACCTTAACATGTTCTTTGAAATAGAGTCTCAGGTGGCCCATAAAATACAAAGTAATACATTTGTCATTAATCTGATATAAAGCCCTTAAGGTCTCAAAGAAGATTTATTTATACAGAACGTTGCAATAAAGGGTTAGGCTACCCATCAGGAATTTCATTTTTTAATCTTACTGTCAGTGTTAGATCCTGAGCCCATTAAGGGTAATGGAAATAGAATCACTGATATCACCAAGCTTTAGCTCAAGAGAGACCTCAGCTCCTCTAATACAAGAAGTCTGCACTCATTTATTTGACTCAATCGGTCTTGACCTCTCTCCACTTTTGTCTCTAGTACAGATTAGGACCCGCACCTGTATTCATGTACAGGCTCGCTGGGAGACATACCCACATGATTGGGCAATTAAAGAGTTAACTAATCTGCATTAAGAGACCTTCAGTTAGCGCTCTGACAATGCAAGCCTATGCATGTCTACTCAGAAGTAAGTCCCATTGTGTTCAGTGGGGCTTACTCCTAGGAAAGTGTGTATAGGATTGCAACCTCAGTCTCACTGTCTGTGATAGGTTATAATACATAATATAATTGTGTCTGTGATAGGTTATAATATTTATAATACTGGGCACATTAAGGCTCAGTTTTCCAGGTTTTTTATTTTAGACCAAGGGTGGCCAACCTTCCACTACTAGGGCCTCTGTGTTCTTAAGAGTTGTGCAGAAGACAGAATCTTGGCAGCTGCAAGTGCTGATGTTGCTGCTAAAGCAGGTACACCTGTTGAAATGCCCTCACCTATACAACCATTAAAGGGCCAGGAGCATTCAAGTTGAGAGGTTGGCCATCCCTGTTTTAGACAAATTAATTCTCAAATGAAATGGGTTAGCAAAGCATTATTAAGTTTTTGAATGCGTCTTTAGGTATGCATTGTTCAGTACATGGTACTCTCTTGTGCTGAGTATTTCGCTGTGCAGATATGAAGCAAGCCAAAGGAGCCCAAAACCTGGCAATTCCTAACCCATTCTAGCTATTCTATCAGACCTTTAACTGTGGAGTATAGAACGACAGCTGAACCAGTGGTCCCACTGGGACAAAGCAGATTCACAGTGAAACTATTGTATTTAGGATGACAGACAGAATACATTGAATACTGAGCATCTAAATTTGGGGTTCAGAATCCATAGAGATGTACAACTAATTCCACACTCCCAAGGGGCATGTGGGCGTATGCATCCTGAACTCTAGGCATACATACACCCACATGACTAAAGTCATAGGGGTCTACTGTTCAAAGGCAAAAAGTCATTACCGTGACCACTGGTCACAACTGAAGTAGCTTTCATGACCACAGCTTGCAAACATTAACGTTTGAAAAAATAGCGTTTAGGTCACTGACCAAGCACAAACAGAATCCTGCCCTAGCATTTAGATGGGAGGCATAGAATTATGCAATTTCTGAAAGTGTGTATCATTTACATGTAATTAGGATAGGTTTTAAAAATTAATTCTGGAGCTGCTCATACTTTTAGTCCCTCAGTTGGTCCCTCAAAAGATTGTTTTAATCAGTGCATCTTTAATGTACGGTTAGTGATTTCCATCTTGCATTATTTGTAAGACTTTTGAGGAAAAAATGAAAAAAGAAGCTTTAGCTTCATTTCCTTACAGCTTTATCCACATAATAATGTGCATGACACAGATGCGCTTGTTAGAAGGGGAAATACCTTAGTATTTAGAGATGATAATGATGATGACAGCTTTCTTTTTTCTCAAAGACATGTGTCCTGGTTTCTTATGTTTGATCATCTCTCCCTTGTTTAGATCCCTCTAGCTGAGATGGAGGCTCTGTCTCTGACGTCAGACATTCTCTCTGAAAATTCCTGGTCCTTAGCTCTGACGGATGACTCTTTTCCTGATGATAATAACACACTCTTACTTAATGCCCCGGAAAGCAATGTACATACACTGGTCACTGTATATTCTGATGTTTACAGGGTTCTAAATACTGTTATCAAGTGGGTAACAGCAATGGCATTTTCAGATAAGCAATATTTTCTAACCAGCACCTAATCTGTTATTTGAACCATTCAATTTTGGGTTATTTTCAATATTACTACTAAGATGCATCCTAGATGCTTTTGTTCTGTTAATATCTAGGAGTACCAGAAATTATTCATGGTTTATGACACAAGAAAAATGCCATGACATAAAGGATCCAATTTAAATTCTATTCCTGTGAACATAAATTATTCTAAGAACAAATCTCCAGGTGGGTCGGCAGTGAGCCCCAGTATAACGATTGAGCTTCAGCTGTCAGACTCAAATATTTGATGACACTGCTTGCGTTATAGACTTGTTGGTGACCCTTTTAAATTAAAACATGACCGTTTTTTCAATATGAAACACGTAACCAGTATTTTGAGCCCTGCTTTAACCATCTTCTCCTGAAACATGAGACATTTATAGCTGATGTGTAGCGATCAAGTGCTTTATTTCTGCTGTACAACAGACATAACTTCTCTTCCAACATTTAGTGGATCCATTCTTGTTTTCTCTTGTTCACATACCTACCTTTAGCTGTGTGTTGTGTTGATGAATTTTCTGCTGTTTTAGTAGATTGCCATCATAGTTTTTACTTATTTGAGACACATCTCCTTTAAACTGTGACAGTATTTCCCATCATGCTTCATGGCATCATACGCAAAAGACTCGGAGCAACACATTGGATGTTTTCTAATAGAGCTTTTGTCTTCAAAATGAGAGTGAGTAGAGAGAGGAGCATTTTTACTTCTGTGAAGATAACGTAGGTTTCCAGATCTGTCGGATCCTAAAGTTTCACAGGTCACTTCCATGAGGTAATCTGTCAGTTCCCTGGATGCTAATATGAAGACATCTAATTCCAACCAAAAGATGTTTTCCCTTTTGGTGTTAAATACAGAAGACTGTAAATATAAATTTGAAAAATTAATAGCCCAATCCTATCCCCTGCGACGCCATTGCATGCAGCCACACCAATGGAGGCTGCGCTGCATGGTATGGGGTGGAGGTGACCTGAATGCAAACTAGAAGTAAAAAAACTTTTTACTTTCCTCTGCGTAGGCCTTCTGGCCGCCTGTGGATCTTCTTGGACTCACACCAGCTATGGAGCTGGCGTAAGTCTGAGGAGAGCCAGGGGGCGTTCTGGAGCAGGGTTACACAGATAGGATCTGGTGTGTATGACTGCTGCCAGAGACATCCCTTCGCTGCCCCAAAATGTCCCCTGGTTCCTCCCCTAGAATGCCCCGACCTTCCCCCTCCCCACCCGTCTCCAACTTACTGGCACCACACCAGTGGTGGCTGGGTGCTCCAGTGGCACACAGGGTCACCAACTATTCATGCTGACGGCCCCATTCTGTGCACTGTTGGTGTGGCTGCCGCACCAGTGGCCCAAGCCTTCCACTGACGGGACGTGAGTTCTGTCAGCGGAAGGCTTGGATACGATTGGGCCATAATTTTGAGCATTTACTTTGAGTTATAGATTAAATATTTTAACAATAATTATGGTAGTAAGATAACAGTTTCAATGGCAACATTCAGGTTTCAACACTAATTCGGTTGAGAAATTAGTAGAAAAACCTTAGCCCACATAGTAGAAAAACCTTAATTTTGTTTTAAAATTTTCCATTGAAATTCCCTCTTTGTGACATTTTAAGAGGGTTTTAATGTTTTGAGAAATCCACCAAAATGTACATTTATGGTAAATTTTTGTTTCAGCACTTTTTTCAGATATCTCAGAACTGGAAAATAAAATGGTCTTAGCTTCTGCTTAGAAAACTATGAGTATGGCTGCACCAGTTGATTTTCATAAGAATTGTTTTAGCAAAAACTGTAAGTGGCTTGTGCGGAGTACACATCATCTGATGTTTCGTCCCAATTTTTCCACTACTAGCTTTTTTAAAGTGCTAAAGTTAGTGCTTCATAAAGCAGGTACAGTACTAACCTTAAATGGTGTCCCCTAACACTGTGAATGGTGGTTTGGGCAAATATTTTGCCAGTGCCCTTCATCCCAGCCATTATCACATTCTTCTTCCTTCCAGCCTTATTGGGTTTCTTTACCTTTTTTTTAATGATCATTGTGCTCATCATGTTGACTTTTTCACTAATCTCCACTCAGCACATCACTTCCACTCTTTTTTTCCCCTCCTTACCTTGTACCACCTTAAGTTATTTCCCAGTGCCACAGAGACATTGGATAGGCCTCTCTCTCCTCCTCCTCCCTTTTAATTTTATTTGGCACAGTTCAGCACATTTAGTGGTATTTGTAGGGGACAGAGTTGGTATACATTTAAAAACCTAGCGATCCATTCTCAAAATTCAAAGTATTCTCAAAATTCAAAGTATAGCCCATTCTCAAAATTCAAAGTATCGCTCATTAATTGTGAGAAGTGGTTGCACTTATGTAGAAGTAAACGCACAAAGCACTGCATGCAGACAACAAGGAAGAAAGAAGTGAGAAATAAAAGGCTAAGAACTGCCACAGAGCAGTGCTGGTACAGACATACCCTGAACAGAATGGTAAATGTCAGTCTCATCTTGGAGTTCCCCCAAATATCAAATACATTTGTTGAAGTCATCGGGCAGCCCAATCCTGTCTAGCAGGACACAGCAGTGCAAAGAAAGCACCCGCCGCATCCTGTGCATGATGGGGCCTGCACTAGCGGAACCGGAGGCCTCCTCGGGGTAAAGGGACATTTGTCCCTTTACCCTGAGTAGAGCCCCAGCCGCCCCAATGGGTCTAGTCGAATGTGCAACAGCTATTTTGCTGGGACACATTCGAGAGGCTCATGTAATGCCGGCCAGCCCCGGAACAGGGGATAGGATTTGGCAGAGCATACCAACAACGATCCCTCTCCCAGGCCCAGTTGACCAATCCCCCCGCCCCAGAATTCCCTGTTCCGCCCACTGGAGGGGACTTACCTTGTTGGTGCGGCGCAGGGATGGGATCCGGGTTGGTTGGAACGGTGCCGGCCTTGCCGCCAGTACTGCTTACTCCCAGGGTGTCAAAAACGTGCTTTACGGCACATTTGCAACACCCTGGAGTGGTGCAGCGGCAGGCACACTGCTCCAACATTAGACAGGATTGCGCTGCTAGTGTGGGCCACTTTCTACAATGAAAGAAAACACCACATTGCTCCCGAGAGAAAGAGTAACTGAATTCTGTGTGACATTTGATCCACTGACTTCAGCTGGATTAGGTCATCATCTCTACTGAGACTCAGAATAAAAATTTCAGCCTTATTTTGCAATCCTTTGCTTGCTTACCTGGGAATAAGTCCTGCTGTGTTCATGTGAATTGTTGACAAGCGTGGCCCAAGCTTTTCAGCTGTCTGAAATGGCAGCCAATCCACCAACACACATCACAGTTCTGTCACCCATCCCTGCACTAGCCAGACACCACCCCCATGCAGACACCAAAACCATCCTCCACTGTTGATGGTTCTGAACTGGCCAGGCTGGGATCAGAACCTCTCTGCTCGCAGCATCCTCCACACCAGCACACACCCAGTTTAGAACCAGCAGCAGAGAAGGGGGAGATGGAGAGCACCTGGCAAAAGGATTGTTGCCACAGTGACCTCTTCCAGCATTATCACCACAGTGATCTTCAACAGCAACACCAGAGAAAGAAGTACGCCTCTCTTCATCCTCTTTTCAAGTGCTCATGAAAAAAAGCACGCAACAAGAGGATGGGGCAGAGGCTGGGCAAGCAGCAGTCTGAGGTAGGAGGCAGGTGACCACCAGGTGCAGGGCATCCTGCATTAGTTTGCTGTCTCCCCCAGCCTGCTCCTCATCAATAGGCCATTTTAGCCAGCCTCATTGCTGGGCCATCCATGGCTTGAGATGGATCCCATATCAAAATCATCCAGTGAATGAACAGTGAAATTTACTCCACATGACAGGAAAGCCAGATGTGACTGGCTAAAGCTGCAACAGCGCAATGTCTATTCCTTTTTTTCCTTAAAAAAATTATATTTAATTTTATTCTGTTTTACCAAGCACACTTATTAAATTTTGTTTTGCCATTAGGGAACTAAATTAGAAAAGCTTTAGAAGATTTGTACAGTAATGTAAAATATGTCTTGGTAGATAATTTCTCAGTGACAATGAAAGGCAGGATGGAGAGTCTCTCCTTACTGAACAATGTTGTCACAGTTCATTTTTAGCATTAAAAACATAATCCTTTATTTTTTAAATTGTATTTTCCTTGTTGATGTTGGAAATATACCATCAATGTCTCTTAGTAATTTTGCATTTCCCTGAAGCCTATTTTGTAGCAATACAAAGTCCATGAAGGTCAAAATAGGACATTCCTTCCATAAAATGCATATATCTCCCCACATATTAATAAAATTAGCTAGTATAATGTACACACCGCTGCTGCAAAGGTTTCACTCATCTGTGGAAGGGAGGTTTTCTTCCTCATTTTAGGTTTGCAAAGTTTTGCAAAGCATGCAACTTGTACCAGGCCTTGAGGCATGATGCTTGTGTTTCACGTAATCCTGAAATAGTCATAGTTTATAACTGCAGTGTTGTTTCTCTGTTTCCCTGTATTGTATTTTTTTAATGTGGTTCATCCTGTGTGTGGTGATTTATTAGCAATATAAAAATTGGCCTGCCCACTTCCTGGTCAACCCATCTGTGCAAATTTCATTTGGTTTCCGTAGAACGTGTGCTGCCTCCTGACAACATGCATGCTCCCTGTCTGTATCCCGTGTCTGTTGCAGTGATTGTCACTAGAAGTGCCAGGGTGCTGCGCGTTTTCCAGCTCTGTGATGCCCTCTCCTTCTTCTTTCCTTTTTCAGACTGATCTTCTCTCCAGAAATGACCCTCTGACTCTCTCACCGAGCAAGGATCTGCTGAGTGTAAGGAAGCCTTCTGTAGGACGTACCCACTCTTTGCCAAATGACAGCTATATGTTTCAGACACCAGATACGGGCGCTTATGCTGGTGCCTCTGGAGAAAAGACCGCGACCCATCAAAAATCTCAGTCAGGTATGAAGAGTTTACCTCAGAAAATGCGGTACATGCCTAGGTGTATAGGTGAAGTTAGGCCTGTACTGTTTTATTTGTTTAAGAAAAGGTGGTTTGTTTGGGTTTTTTAGGGAGAAAAAGGGGGTTTTGTACATATTATACAACAGCAAATTTGGTATTTCCAATGAAAGTTCCCTCACTTGAAATCTACAGCCAGTCTTGTTTCTCCCCATTTGTCTTTCGTTATCCATCATTTCTTATTATTATTTAGGAAAGTGTAGGGCCATGGCAGAAATGCCCTACTGTAATATACCATGATAAGGATTGATGATGGAATTTAGGCTGCAATCCTAAACACAGTTATTAAGACATAAGGGCCGATACGGAAGTTTCTTTTCTTGGGAGTGATGACAGCAGCTTTCCTCAAGGCATTAAAATGGCACTAGCCCAAATCATGCAGCAATAGTGCGACGGCCATTCAGGTATAATTGGGTATAATTGGGGCAGGTATAATTGGGGCAGCCTCGTGGGGGGAGGCAGGAGGGCTAGCAATGGCTAGAAGTACTTGCATTGATGGAGTGGTGGTGGTGGTGGGGAATCATTGCACCAGCAATCTTTAGTTGCAGTGACAAGCTGGAAGTACCGTACTTTACACATTTTCCAGCAGATGCAAGACTGCCGCCAATCAAGCAGTCCTACATCTCATTCTGTCCCTGGTAGCGCCTTGTGATATAAGACTTGTGACTTGATGTCAACGCACAGCTAATTTCCCGACCCCCCCAAATTCCAGCTCATGAAGTGAGCAGGGAGGAGCAGGGTAGGGAAGCTCACAGCATGATTATGTCATGTTGTGTCACTAAACATTACAGGCAGGGGAAGACAACAGAAGAACATAAAAGCCTTGCTGGATCCACGCAAGGGCCTATCTTGTCCAGCTTCCTGTATCTCACGGTGGCCCACCAGATGCCTTTGGGACCACATAACAAGATACCTGTATCCTGTTGCCATGCCCTTGCATCTGGCGTTCAGGGATAGGCTACCTCTAAAGCCCGGAGGTTGCATATAGTCATCATGACTTGTAGCTTATGATGGACTTTTCCTCCATAAATCAGTCCAATCTCATTTAAAAGGCATCTAGGCCAGGTGCCATCACAACATCCTGTGGCAAGGAGCTCCACAGTTTAATTACATGCTGGGTAAAAAAATATTTCCTTTTGTCTCCCACCAATCAATCTCAGTTGATGTCCCCTGGTTCTAGTGTTGTGCGAGAGGGGAAAAACTTCCCTCTATACACTCTCTCCATCCCATGAATAATTTTACATGTCTCATGCTGTAATCCTATACACATTTTCCTGGGTGTAAGCACAATTGTACTCAGTGGAGCTTAGACATGCATATGCTTGGGCTGTCAATCATGTCCCCCCTCAGGCGTCTTCTTTCTAGACTGAAGAGCCCCAAACGCTGTACTGTAGTCTTTCCTCGTAAGAGTGGTGCCTCAGTCCACTAATCATTTTGGTCGCTCTCAACTGCACCTTTTCCAGTTCCACTATATCCTTTTAAGTCCAAATGCTTAGGATTGGGCTGTAAATGTAGTTTCTCTGCAGAAGCTTATCACAAAAGACATCTTTCAGATTCAAGAAAAAGATGGTGTTTTTTTTTAGTGTCATCATCCTGCATAGTCCCTCAGGAGCATAATTTCAGAGTACTGCTCAGTATGATACAAAATACGAAGAGATTACTAAAGGGATATTGAAATTTGCATAGTAATGGGAACATGTACAGTTTAGCAGCAGGAGTAAAATATGTGGGCAGGATAGTTATTAGGTAAAAGCCATGTCGCCTGGTACTCGAGCATAATATGAAATAATCTAGGTCCAAATGGAACATCCAAGGTAACATGATTTCAAAGCTTTTCAAAAGATCCTTGCCCAGCAGTGGCACAAAGATTTCTGGGACGCAGCATCATGTTCCTTAATCCAGATTGCTTCAGCGCTGACACTGAATTTCATTCCGCTCACAAACAACACTGGGGTTCTCTGTTGTCCCATCAATACAATTTTTTAAAAAAGCATTACAAAGTGAGTTCCCTGTAGGGGGAATGTATGAACATTAAGCGAGGTGATAACTGAACACACAGTACCGTTTTACACTAAGGGCAAGCTGACTTCCGCCTAAACATGGTCTGTTTTTATGTATTTATTTTTTATTAAATTGCTATGGTCCCCTGGCATGTTTGACATTTACAAATCAAGGGTGCATACATGTTATCTAATGTCAATTAAAGCATAATAACTCCGTGTGAAGCTATGCTGTCTTTTTAAGAACATAAGTAGCGCCTTGCTGGCAGGGGCAACATCAGGATGAGGCAGACTCTTGGGCAAAGAGGAATCAGGGCCCCTGTGCACACATTCACGACTTCCCGTGGCTCCCCCCTTCTCCTCTGCTGTACACCACAGGAGGGGTCTACACAGGGAACTATGGGAACAAGTCCCTTTGGTCACTGGGATGGAGAGATGTGGAAATAATACTTGTCTTTCCCCCATCCCCCATATATTCCCTTTTTACCTTCCCAGATAGCCAGGAAGGTAGAAGGGGGACGTATTGTCCACTGGGATGGAAACAGGAGCAAGTGCACTCCTTCCTTCCTTTACCACAATGGCCAATGGGACTTGTTAGTCAGGAAGGTAAAAAGCCAGGAAGGTAAATAGCAGGCAGACTGTCCTACTGAGAGGGGAGCATATGGGGTAGCAGCTGCCTGTTCCACCCTCTAGCAAATGGACCTTGTCAGAGGCAGTGGCCTCCAAGATTGTCTCCTCAGATCATCAGAGAAGGCCCTTTTGCGGGTGCTGTCGCCCAAGGAGGTGCGAGGGGCAACGGCCAGAAACAGGGCCTTCTCAGTAGTGGCACCAACCTTATGAAATTCCCTCCCCTTTGACCTACGAACTGCTCCCTCCCTGGACACTTTCCGGCGAGGCCTAAAAACCTTCTTGTTCAAAAAAGCCTTCTGAGCCCCTGCCTTTTTTAACATCTCGCTAGTACAGGTGGGGGTGCTGGGTTGATGGGGGATCCTTCCCTAAGTGGAAGAGGACCTCAAGGGACCATAAGCACCAAGGCATTTGTTTCCTGGTCCGCCGATGCATCCTCTTCCTTTGGCTGCTTGCATGACAGAATGGCTGGTGTTCCTGATGTTGACCATTAGCAAATGACTTCAGCGGCTACACTTCAGTTGGACTTCCATGGGCATCATATTCTAGCGTGAAGTATTTTACATGTCTTTGAGGCACTTAAAAACCAAGCAAGGGTGAACATTTTTTGTTGCTGAAGAACTATACACTCTTTAAAGTTGTTGTAGAAAAGCCCATTGAGGGCCATCTTCATACCTTGTATATATTTGGTAGACATTTGTCAAGGCAGTGAATTGGCACTGGGGTGCAATGGGGATGGAAAATGCTACAGTGTTTCTTTCAAACACACACAACCAGTACACTTGCTAGTTGATCAGTGTCTTAAGTATGTTTGGGAAAATGCTTTGGGATAGTTAGTGCACCATTGGGACCCATTCGTACACTGAATATGCCCTCAGTTCACATAGTGGAGCATGAAATTTTGCATAGTTCCCCCTCTCCAACCTACAGAGTAATGTGCCATATGGTTAAGTGAACACTGAAGTCATGTAATTTTCCCACTGCTTTTTGAGGCAAACAAATCCTGGAGGGTCGGCAATCCTATGGTTTGAGTTTTCAACCATGCAGCATGGAATCTGGGGGGGGGGGCAATTATGTGATATGTAAAACAGCAGACCTTCAACAGAGCTGTGCAGGTGTAGGTAGTTTTTCCTATATTTAAGGGCAGCTTCTTTCAAGTATCACTTATGATTTCTCTGGTCTCCTAATTGGGACTGTTTTTTATTTATTTTACGGCTTGCAAAAATGCTCATACAACCCAATCCTATCCTTTTCCCTGCCATAACATGCAGCCATGCCAAAACAGGCTGCGCTGCATGCTATGGTGGGGGAGGGGCGATCAGGAGGCTTGGGAGTTGAAAGGGAAAACATTTTCCCTTACCCCTCCGTAAGTCCCACCATCACAATAGGTCTCCTTGGACCTGTGCCAGCTGTTTACCTGGTGCAAGACTGAAGAGACAAATGGGGTGTGTCAGCTCACTCTGGAGGGGATAGCATCTGGTGCAAGTCACTCTCACCTCTGACACACCCCCAGCCCTCCCCCCAATCCACTTACCAACATCAACGAAGCTCCTTTTTGCCACCACCATGCAATGGGCCCTCCCTGATGTCTGCACCAGCGGTCCGGAAGCTCACAGCTACGTGCATTTCCAAATCAGCATTTGCAACCCCAAAAAGCATGTATGCCGGCGGAATGCTAGTTCCAGCGGCGGTAGCACCAC
The DNA here is from genome assembly GCA_026170595.1 of Plestiodon gilberti rubricaudatus. NCBI lineage: Eukaryota > Metazoa > Chordata > Lepidosauria > Squamata > Scincidae > Plestiodon > Plestiodon gilberti. The sequence goes on along the minus strand of JANXHW010000002.1, from coordinate 153,986,435 downwards.
ATAGGATTGGGCTGCTAGTCAAGCAGAAAGCACTGACACAACACTAAGTCAAGAGATGGCCCAACGATGACCCACTAATGAACTTTGAATTACTAAGGTGCATGCTGTTTCAGAACGGAATATCAAGTCATTTTGAATTCTAGGTTGCTTTCACAAGATTACTTAAAGAAGACTGACTTGTTCATCAGTTGTCATACTAGTACCCACCTTGTACTTCAACATTCAAAATAGCTAAAACAAGGTGGAATGCTAATTATGAGAACAGTCCATGGAAAACATGGCTTTGAGTCATCTACCATTGGTTATTTTGTTTTTGTTTTTCTAGTCTGTGGGCCAGTTGACATGCATGAAGCAGCAGGTTATTTCTCCATGCGATGCCTCTTGTGTACTGGATAGCATGGAGAAACCTCCATGTGAACCAAATGCAACAGCCAGCAAGTAATCTATTCTGCCATCACAGCAGACAAGTTTTTTAAGCCACTGAAATGTTGAAATGGAAATGCTGTTGTGGGGTGCACCACCCACAAAAGGTGTTTCTCCACACATACATGGGAGAAGATGAGGTGAAGAAAATAAATGAACAATATGCATTTGTTAACTGGCCCTAAGTGTTCCTCATTGTCCATTTTGAGATATTACATAACACTGTCTCATCCCCCTGGCATAGCTTAGCACCTGCAAAATTGCAGCTTTATAGAGCTGAGTGAAGTGGCCTCCATCTGTTTATTGTACGCAATTCTCTAAAGTGCTGCAAGGTTTGTAAAGGCCATACATCACCAATAGGTAATAAGAAGAACACAGTATTACAAGCTGGGAAAGAATTTTGCGTTGTCAGTAAACTTGGCCTTTGCAGAAGGTATTTATTTGAACAGTCTTTCATAATACAATTGATATTCCGGGAAATATTCCAGAACAAATGAGATTCCTTCTGTGGGAGACACTCCAAATTTAAATGAATTGCTTTTTTGTTTTTAAAAAATAAATAAATACTGTATGTTGGGCTTTGTTGAAAAAAAGATTACAGGATTCAGACTCATTACAGATGTTGTGATCTACCACCTAGAAACAAGGAGGCAGTCTGGAGAATAATGAATAGCAAGGTGCAGACTGCACATAACATGATGCCAAGATCATGAGAAACCTCCTTGAACATCTGACCCAGTGTCAGTTTTGCCCCATATAAAAGTACCAATAAAATGCAAGTCTCTTATGTCAACCTTGCTGTTTTTCTCCAGAAAAACAAATCTAGGGATAGCCCCATGTTGCACCCCTCCAATACAAACACTTTATGTTATGAACTGGGGGTGTCAAGTAACTGGGGGCAGTGGAGTCTCTACCACTGAATGATATAGCAGTAGCAGGATGCTGGCAAATGCATCCTGTATCCTGTACGCAGGGCGCCTAGGAACCATGTGAACTCACTTTCCCATGGTTCCTAGCTTCCCCAGACACATATGCATAGCAGCATCAAGACCTTTTATCCCTACTGCAAGATTTGAGCCCCAAATGGAACTTCCCCTCCACCTTCAGTAGGTAATAATAATTGGAGGGAGGGAAGTGGGAGCCCAATCTGCATCTGTTTTCAAATGGATCGGTGATGGACTGACCCCTAAAATCCAAGGTTCAAACTCTGAACACAGCTCTAGTTCATGTACATAAAATGCATGAGTACTTGCCCACACATCAGAAACATGGCAGTCTGGTTTCTGTTTGTTTATCGAAAATATGTTGACTCTGCTTTTCCAAAGTTCAAAGCAGCTTACTCTTATACACACTTTCTTGAGATCAAGCTCCACTGAACACAGTGGGACTTCCTTCTGAGTAGGTATGCAGATTCAGAACCTTTATTGGCATAATTAAAACATACATAACATACAACATAGATATATAACAAGTAGAGGTGAAGAGTCCTAAACCTAACATACACTACCCATATGACTCGCACTACGCCTCTTTACAATTTGCTTTAAGTAGGTTGCAACTTTTTCTGTTAATACAGCATCTACACCCTGTAAAATAATCCGGATTTTTTCCTGATCCCCCCAACCCCACCTATTGGACAAGATCGGATATAAATATTTCACACGTAGATCATTATACAGGGGGCAATAAAATAACATATGATGCAGAGATTCCATACCTCCCACAGAGTAGGTATGCATAGGATTGCCCTGTAGAGCATGTGGCCAGTTCCAGCTTCTCCACACACTAACATAGTTGGTGCTCTAGCCGAAACTGATCAAAGGTGCCCTTCGCCATGGTTGCCACCTGGGCATTGAGATGCAGGGCCAGGGCCAAAGAGGAGCCCTAGACTGCAAACTTGCATTTTCAGGGGAAGCGCAACCCTGTCCAACATAAGGTGAAACCTATTCCCTGATCAACATTTCTACCAACAAGGAGCACCTCTGTCTTGTCAGTTTATTGGTTTACATTCAGACCTCCACCACCTCCAGACACTAGTTCACAATTTCAGTAGCTTCCTTGGAACCAGATGAAAAGGAGAAAGAGAGCTCAAGGGCAAGGATGGCACCATTTATTCATAAACCCAGGGAAACTGCTGACTAAATCAGCAATTTCTGTGCCACGAAAAGGTTTTCTCTGTTCACTCTGTATATTGTTTTATAGTTGATCACCCAAACCCGCCTATTTGATATTGGAAAGCAGGATTTGCAGGCAGCGGCCCTTAAATCATGCTCACCTTTCTGTTTTGGTATTTCATGGCCTTTGGACCCAGCTGCCAGTTATCCTTGCTTTTTGCTTATCCCTTCAGAGTGCAGAGCCTTTACTTTGGCAAGGTTTAATGCCTTCCCTTCCAATGTCACGTGCGCCAGATTTAGGGGATCAGCGGAATGCACTCAGGCCTGCTCATGCGACTTGCATACTACTGAGTCTTTGTCCCATATGATTCTTTATTGTCCCTATTACAATGATCTGCGTCAGCACCTTCTGCAGCCAATTATAACATCTCTTTCTAGATCGGATGCGGATATTATCTGTTTTTTATTGGATAGGGAAAATGAGAGTCGTACACTGAGGGTAGCCAAATATATTTACTTAATCTTGATTAGGCGAAACTCTTATTGTAAATCTAACCTCCTACAAGAGAATGACTAGGGTTATAGTTTTGCTTTGTTTTAACTATTATTTGTTTAACTATTATTGATTCTTTTTATTTCATTTTACTATAATCTGTTGTCTTATAAAATAACTTAAGACAACAGATTATAGTAAAATATTAGTGTTCTTGCACTTGTATTTTAGGTTGGCTTTGCTTTTATTATTTTATTGTGTTTTAAATGACCTTAAGTTCAGATGAATAAGACAGTTTATAAATTATTTTAATTAATTAATTTAAATGGTTGGGGGGGGGGTTAAGACTCCAGTCTGCCTAAGAGCCAATGTACAGTGAGAGAGAGTTCATAGTATCTATGTAGTACTTTTTATTGGCTTGACTCAAAAGGTCCTATGGAAGACAATCCACTTGTACAGGAAGAGAGAGAGAGAGAATGAGAATTTCACTCCCTCTTTTATAGCCCTCAATGTCCCCCAACATATTGGAGTAAGTTCGCAGAGGATTCAGAAAGCTGCCTGAATTCCCTGCAGACTAACATGCGCTTCCAGTGCCTTCCGCTTTCAAAGCAGGATCTTTGGATTCAACCCGCAGTCTTAGCCATAAGCCGAAATTACACATGTTCATATACATAGGCAAACAGATTAAGGTTGGTTTTTTTTTTTTTTTAGGAAAAATAGAAATTCATTAGAAAATTAATTAAGGAATTGAATGTGTGATAGCCAAGCTCCTAATTTCCCCTCCTCTCCTTCTCAATCCTCAGGCTCAACTACATCAGTGTGGTCTCAACCTGCAAACATTGATGCTCTCCTACAAATCCCCAGAGATCTCTTCCACCATCTCAAGCCCCAGTGCAGTCTTGACTGGGAGAGCAAATCCAAACTCCCTCCACCTGTGCATTCTCCTTCTGCAGAACGGTTACTTCGCAGGCAGGTAGGCTCAGCTGTTGCTCTCATGGGTGTCATGTCAATCAATGTATTCACAAGTTGGGGAAGTCCATACTGCTGGCCCTCAGGGGTTGTCAGAGGTAGCGACAGAATTTCTCTGAAAGGAGGAAACGTTTTCAACAGCGAACAGTTGACAGCTGGTTCTGTGAACGTCTCAAGGAACACAGGGCAGCCGGATGGGCTGTGACGGGGCTTCTAGGCTTCTTCAGCATTTCTTGGTTCTCGGACAAGTCCACACAGCTGATGGGGGCAGCAGGCACAACTGGCTTCCTGGAGTGAGCACAGAGGTATCTTTCAGGGAACAGGACAAAAGAATAAAAAATGCCCTTTTAGTTCCCTGACCCAGTTGGGTCTGCTGACCACATCCAGAGCCACTCATGTGATGCTTCTTTCAGCCAGTTGACCTTACGACTGGGTCACATGAAGCTCAGTTAATCACCTGGCAGAGTCACACCAGACCTCTGTAGGTCCACCATGATTAAACACATCATGTGATTTGTATACATTTGGGCATTTCCGTTTGATCACTATATTTTAGTTGATGCCATTACACTAAACATTTTATTTACCAGGACTGGCAGCTTGGAAGCAGGACACTTTTGGATCGTTTGAACCTTTGTCCACATTTGTTTGAAACTCAAACAATTCAATCTTAGATTGAAAGTGTGCAATGCAAAGTGCAAGAGATTTTTTTCATTTTTCTAGTAACATATTCTGCAAACTATTACTTAACAGCCCAGTTTATTCAACCCATTACTTTCCTTTTCAATAATGACAAAATCATGCAAGTAATTTATTGAACCCCTTGATGCGAATATGAAGCTCCAAGGTGAGCAGTTTACATTAATCTAGAGTATTAAACTGACAGGATAAATTCCTAAAGCATATTAGGAATCAGTGCTGAGCCAGCTTGCCAGCCTAGTGTACAACACTAGCAAGGAATCTAATTGATTTCATGGTGCCAACCTGTGAATGTGCTCCATGACATCTAAGGATAAGAGTCCAATCCTTTGAATCAGTACTGCCAGAAGAAGTGATCATATTAGCTGTCATTTTTGCATTCTTTGCCACTAAAACTAGTTGCTGAGGACTGAGCGTTTTTAGACGTCAGGCTACAATTAGATAGAAGGATTTAGGCTAGCATTTTCAAGAGCTATTTAAGGGCAGAATTTTGAATGGGTAGATGATGCAAATAGAATACATTTCATCTGAGCTCGCTTTCTTGTGTCAGCATTGAGGGTCTTCAGCACACTCATAAACAGCGCAATCCTATCCAACTTACACCACCGGTGTAACCAGTGGTGCAGCGAGAATGAGAGGCCCCAGAACAGAAAGGGGATTCAAATCCCCTTTGAAGTCTCCTTTGGGGGGATTTGAATCCCCTTTCCATTCTGGGGCCTCCCGTTCTCGCTGCACCACTGGTTACACCGGTGGTGTAAGTTGGATAGGATTGCTCTGTCAGTCTACCCAGAACCTGAGGGGCACTCAGCACCCCATTCTGATTCTCCACTCACTGATGTAGGGAATACAACTGGACTGTTAACAGCTGCTACAGGTGACTACACAGGGGAAGATGTGAAGCTGGAGTAACAAACTGGCTTTCATATCTTGTTCTTCCCTCTCCCTGTCCATCATGGTGCATAGCCCCTTTTCTTAAGATTATGCGATATTGGTGGTCCTTTTCCATCACTTCAATAGCAAGAAGATACATGTCCAAGGGCACCGTCTAGGGAGGGTAGGGTAGGACTAGTTTCCCTACCACCACACTGTTTCAGACCACGAGTGATTATTCCTCAGGAGCATCCCTGTTTCTGCTCAGCAATCGTGTTCTCCATGCTGTTCTTGACACTTTTAAATAGACTTATCAAAGCCACAGTCCACAGTCGCTCTTAAAATAAATTGATTTTTTGCAGTGTAATTGGGAATACTGTATACTATAGCAAGCATGGGCTTCTGATTTCTGAACACTGCTATGGGTCTCTTGGTCAGTTACCCACTGAAGTTTGCAATGGCAACCCTGGAGGAGTCTCCTGACCATCTAAATGAATAACCGTTGGCATTTAGCTAATCTTTTTTAAAATGTTTTTATATAGTTGGCCTCAAAGTTGTCCTAGCAGGAGAGCTGTACATGCAGATACCAGCATGCTTTGTTATTCTGTGCATTGCATGCAATTTTTATTTTATTTTATCCTCTCTTTTTTTCTCTCTTCCTTCTCCATTTATGTCCTCTCCTTAATATGTGTGTAGTTAAACCTTGTTCACCACATCCCTGGCCCATGTACATTCGTCAGTCACTGATTCTCCTGCCACTCAACCTCCCCTCCCTTTTCTCAGTGCTGTAGAATGGACCAAGCCCCCTGCCGTAGCATAAACCATAGACCCTGGAAGGCCTGGCAGCTAGTGACTCATTTCCTGGTGAAGATTAGCCCATCGAAGGCATTTCAGGAACAATAAAGCCCCGTTCTCTGTTGAGGAACATGCTCCCTGCCAGGACATTGTAAGAGGGCTTTTCTCTCGAAGAATTATGTGCTGACGCTTTGGTTCATGGACCAGATGGAAAAATAAAGGTGGAAAAACAACCCAGGCTACCGCTGTTAACATGCACATTGTTTTTTCAGGAAGTGAAATCAACCCATTAAAAAAAATTCAATCAAAAAAGAAAATTATTCCTGGCAACCACCAAAGATATCTGAACAACTGAAAATAAACCTTTAGTGTTATCAGGTTGTGCATTTTCATATTAACAGAGAGAACTGTGAGCTTTCACCATCACAGTTTTGTTAGATCTTGCTCTGTGTTGACAATGAGGTCAAAATCTACAGTGATTTCTTTCATGAGAGCTGTTGTGAGTCTTGAGTCTCAACAAAAGGAATGTAGTGCTGTTCCTATAATTCTAGGTTCTTAAGAGTAAAATGGCATGGCCAATTAATGAATTGATTCATACGTCCCTAGGAAAAAAAGGACTGCACACTAGAAGCTGAGTCACAAACACAACAGGAGGGCAGGCAACATCATGCTGTTGTTCACTAGCTGCTCCTAGACCCGTTCACTAGCTGCTCCTGCTCAGCTTCAAACATCACCGCACCCACTTGCCAACTTCCTTCCTGCATCCCCAAAAGGCAGCTTTCCATTTCTTGTTCTCTTCTAGAAAGAAAACAACATGCTCTCTTGCTGGTCTGTCTCCGTGTAGGAGACAAACCTTGACCTTTATTGCGTTGTCAGTAACGCTGTTAAAAACAACAACAACCCAAATATGTAACCATTTTATTTATTGAAAAGATTTATATACTGTACTGTCTATCCTATGCTCAAGGCAGTTTTAATAACAATGTTAGCTTTTTAAAAGCTTCCTCTTCTCATGTGTCACAAAATTAGCCCATAGAGCAGCCCTCTGTAGGGCTTTGTGACTTTAAACAGCAGTAAGTACTGGTAGAGTAGGTGAGACTTATGCTGGCACAGTATATTGAGCATTGAACTGTGTGTCTATTGAAATTCAGTGCCACATAAGCTCCTGAATGCCTAAAATACTGTTACAGAAAAAAATGATGATCCACGTCTATTTAAATTCATTAGGCATTAGGGTGCACTCTTCCAAATGCTTTTTCTGGTTTGTGTGAAAGAGAAAAGGAAGAAGATTTGGCCTAAGGATGAGTTCAACCAAGAAACAAGTCCATAAGAGGCCCATGCTGTTAATTAATCTCAAAGTGCCATTAACACTACTAGTCAGCTTTTTTTTCTTACCTGCATATTACAAATGCTGAGTTGAGAAGGAAATATTAAAATCCTCTTGGAGACAAAAAAAAAAAGCACAGAATCCCCTTTACTTGGAATGGATAAGTCATATTTGGCTAATGCCCATGTTGTAGCGATGGACAGCTAAAGCTGTTCCAAAATTTTGCAGTGTGATCCTTCCCAGTTTACATTTGCATGCATAAGTTACACTGATGTGTAAAAGACACAATTTACACCAGTGGGCAATAGAAATGCAGTAGTGCATGTTGTAGGTTGGAGAGCTACTATAACATGAACTTTATCAGCACCGTAGACAATGCGATAGCAGTGTTGCTGTAAAGCAAGGGAGAGAAGCACTGAAAATACAAGATGTTTAGCTGACTGGTCCCCATTTCTATTTCTGGTGTGGATATGACTGAGGTTCTCTCGTATTCAGAACTCTTTGGTGTGTCTTATTATTTGACTTTTGCCTATACTAACCTTTGTTTTATGTGTCTGTTGCCTCTGTTTCCCTCCAATTCCTTGGCACGTCCATACAGATGGCAATAAGGAATGACTCCTCGGACACCCATAGCTCAGAAAGCAGAGAGAACATCCATGCTGAGGTGAGTGGACTGTCTGATCCAAATTTGTCCGCTCCGTCCACGGAGGATCTTTCCATCACGCTGGTGCCCTCCGAAGCAAGGGAGTCAACCAGCTGGGGGCGCTCAAGTGTTCACACTCAACAACATTCCCGCAATCAGTATAACATTTCCAAGCATGTGCCAGATTCGTGTGCCTGTACAGACTCCCTTCAAGAACTACCTGGGGACCCGATGGACCAAGAGGTATCAGAAATAAACAGCTCTTTTACTTCAGGAACTTGTTCAGCCATGAGTGCCTCTTCTGTGGTTCAACCCGAGACCCCTAAGAGAAATGTAGGCAACAGTGGCACTGTGACCTTGAAGGACCTGAAAAAATGCTACAGTGTCGATACACAGGGTCTGCTTAAAAAGCCGTCGTCTTGGTTAGACGATCAAAGGAGACATTCCATAGAAATTTGTTCCATGGAAAACAGCCCTCAGCATCATTCCACATCTAGCTCTTCTGGCTTCATAAGTCAGGTCTTAAGTGAAATGGAAGGCTTGCAAGGAACACGGCAGAAAAAGAAACTGAGCCCCCCCTGTATATCCATAGACCCACCCGATGAACAGGGTTTGTTACTGAGGGGATCACGCACCACATCACCTTCCAGGGCAGACGTTTGCTTGCGAAGACGTGCGCCGTCTTGGGACTCCAAGGATTCTGTGGATGCAGGGGACTTGGCGCTTCCAGACACGACGTCAATAACTCCAACCCCAAAGAAAGACTTGTTGACACTTCCTAGTTTTTCCTATGATCAAACAGATGCGGACCCTTGAATTTGTTTTGTTTTCTGTTGTTGGTGCCAAATGTTTCTTTTCTCCCTCATGTAACAAATTAAACCTCTCTATTCTAAAACGGCACTGATTTTTAAAAAAATAATCCAAAGAAAGTTTAAAAGAGCTAGCTGGTTTAAGAGTGGTTAAGCTATATCACGCTTACTTAAGCATAAGTTCTGCTTGGGTAAAAGCAATACATTGTTCAGAGTCTATATGTATATTCTATTTTATTAAATTAATTGAACCTAGTATTGCAGGATGTAGTACATTTTGTGGCTTAAAGACCAGGTTTATTTTCTTCTGTTTTATGTATCTCAGAATATTCCTGAGATTAAGTCGTGGTTTTTTTAATGAATATTTTAACCTTAAAAATACATATTTAATCTTTCCCCCCCCCTTTTTTTTTTTTTTGCAAAGCACAAGATGTAGCCATTAGTGCATTACTGAGAAAATGTGCCCCATGGTCAACCAGAAAATGAGAATATTTGAAATTATAATGTAATTGAATCACCAGCCCCCTCCCCCCCTTCAACTATTTTTTGTAGAAAACACCCATTTGGATATTTTTACAACTGTAATGGCATTAAAAAAAATAATAATAATAATCTCCAAAATAAATGTTATGATGAAATGGAGCAACAGCCAAGTGCACAAGCTGAAGAACATATTGGGTAAACACAGAGATTTGCAAAGGTATTTGTTAGAGAGAGAGGAAGTTCAACTGTCTCTTGGCAACAATACACAACTATGTCTTATGCACCACATCTTTCCTGTTGATTTCTGTAGCTGTCCCTAAAATTTTGTTGAGCATGAACACCTATGATAAGAGCCACTTCTGTTGCCCTTCCTATACCTGCTGAGTGTGACCTGGGTGGCGGAAATAGCTTGTGATGCTTCAGGACTCTTGCATTAGCCAGTACCTCTGGAGAACAATCTCCTGTGCTTTGCTCATTCCTCTCCCTTTCCTAGTAGAAGAGCAGAACCCAGCAGTGACAGCTGCACTTGCAAAACCAACCCAACTTTGCACATCCTATCTCCCATGTGCTCCAGGGGAATAAATAACTGTCCCTCCCACCCGCCCTTTGGTGGCATCAGCTGCATTGTGATAGTAGTTCTGTCATTCCTTTCTGTTCAATCAGCCATTGCACACAATTGCTTCAGCTGAATTCATCACTAACTCCAATAAACAGCAAATTAAGCCCCTGCATATCATCTGCATTTATTCTTGTTCAGTGCACCCATGGCTAAGCACTTACACAGATATCCTCCCTGAGAGTCACTCCCTCTAGTGGTGGCCATACAGCCGCTAAATATGTGACTAGAATTATTGTACTTTTATACCGCAATCCTCAAGACATTAATTCAGTTGTATTTATTTCAGTAGAATGTACATCCAAGAAGGGGGCTTAGGGACATAGCCTTAAAGATGAAAATTAATGATTCATGTTTAACATTAGAGTTGAAAATTTTTGCATCACTCATATCTCCATACTAACAAAAACTTCACCTGCTAAATCTCTGTATGTCAGGCTTCTTTTTAAAGGCACAAAAGTAGGACAAGAAAAAAAAGTCATCAGCCCTATAACAATTGTGTATTCTCATAGTGGCTTAGGTTTCAGTTCCAGGTTCGGGGATTGCAAGCACCATTGCCACGCAACATTGCCTATTTAAGGTTTGCAAGTTAATCCCATCTTTAAGTAAACAGAAAGAAGTTCAGAGAAAAGCTGAACATCCTGAGATAACAGTAGGGTCATCTTAGGGTACTGTACCTGCCAATGGCTTGCATCAGCCTTCTGGCTAACAGCAGCAACTCCTGGCTGATTTCTTTGTGATATAGTAATTAGGCCGATGTAGGCATGTGCACTGCATAAATCTGTAATGAACACCCAGAGGAATCCACCAGCATCAGTCATCACCTTCGTGGTGATTGTTGATGCCAAATGACTTTTCAGTGCATATGGCATAATACTAGTCCAAACCAGAATTGGCACTGGTTATTATGCTGGATGTAAGGTATGTTTTGCCTCATCTGATGCTGATCTGCAAAATCCCAGTTTCTGCAGCGTTCTAGGCTTGCCCTCCTCAAGGCACTTTTTATTCTGGTGTCCAAAGTGGTTGTTTTTTTAAAGAACAATTTGCCCCCTTTAATTTACCACCCTAGAAATAGTTCAATTCCCTGTTCCTCACAGTGCAGTTAGCACGTAATCACTGTCTATCAGACTGCCAGCATAGGGGCTGCAGGGAGTATAATACATTCTCAGTAGGACCGACGCAGTGAGACGGCTTCTGCTGTCAGTTGGAAACCAGTAGTTCCCACTTTTGCCTTCACTGGAAACAGTTTCCACCCAAGGGTACGATCCGCCAAGCCACACGTCTACACATCCTCTCTTCATTTCAGTGAAAATTTGTGCCAGTGCTTAATTCAGCTCTGGGTTCTGTTTTCAGTGCCAGGGCTTAACTTTGGAACAGGTGAAGGAAGACTAGATGAAAAAGCTCCCGAAAATATTCTGACGGTATTTCGTTTCCCACGGAATAAGTAGAGAGACTTCCCCACACTCCAAGAATTTTGGGGAAAAGGTTTCCAGATCAAAAGATATCAATAGGCAGACTTGAGCCCCAGCACCTCTTTTCCTAGAAACTAAGCAGTGGGAGGCAGTACCTGCCCTCTACATAGGTCACCATAAAATCAATGGTATTTGCTCTGTACTCCTTCCAGCTAACTCCCAGGACCACATGCTGAATCCTTTATTATATTTGCATCCTGCTCCTCCTCTGAAGAGCTTGGGGTGGCATTTTATCCCCACAACAACCCTGTGAGATAGGTTGGGGGGGGGGAGAGAGAGAGAGAGATTTGTCCAGGGAGGCCACACACTGAGCTTCACAATTAAGTGGAGACAAGTGAACTTGAATTTTGACCGTCCAAATTTAAAACTAGCCACTACACTGCAACTGCTCAGGCTCCAGTGCCTGCTTTGACCGCCTAAAAGAGTGCAGCAAGGCTGAAGAAAGGGGTGGAATTTCTTACTACACCTCAGAATTCTGCTAAGACCTTATCACCATCAGCAGCTCCTTGCACGGACCTAAGGAGCCAAAGCCATTGTAGGGTGTGGCTATCACAGAGCTAGCTTCTCCCCTACCCTATTTGCACATTCATTCAATTACCTATATCAGCAAAGGGACCAGTGATCCCCACACTGATATAATGTTGATGTACCACCTTGCACATCCGAAGATCCCAGGGTCTGCACTGGCACAATTCATACATGCTTGTGCTGTGCAGTGCCTAAGCATGTACTCACACACACACTGTTGTTGTGCTGGTATTGCCCTTTTCTGCTCATCAGGTTGTCCGTGTCTAGAAAAGACTTTCAATCCTTGTGAGCTGAGTTTGCTTCTAAGAACATGCCCACACGTTTACTAGAATACTGGTAGTTCCATTGATTTCAGCTGAATCTGCCTCCACGTAAATGTATTTAGGACTATAGACTTGATATATATGGTTCATCTAATTAAGGCTAAAAGAAATTCTGGCCCATACACTCATAGTCCTCATTTGACCTAAACAAAACACACAGACATTCAAGCTAAATTTGAAACTGAATTGAAAGGTTAACTAAAGAATAAACAAGTGGTATTCTGAAACTTAGGTTCTGAAAAATTGAAATGCCAAAATATAATTTAAAAATTCAAACTTGCCACCTGCATAATTACCAAACATCCAATTCATATTGGACCCTTTCATAAAATCACATTTCAGGCTGATTTCACTACTAGGTGGTTGTTTAAATCATGGGGGGGGGGGGAAGAGAGAGAGAGAGAGAGAGAGACACCATATTGGTTGTACAGTATAACTCTGCAATTTGGTACTGAAAATAACACAGTGCCTCCTATATAGCTATATGCCCCATGATAATGTAACCCAATCTCAGTGTCACATATGCTTGTGCAGTACTCTGAATATCCAAATGATTTTGTCATTCCAATCCATCGAGTTTGAAAAGGAATATGAAATATTGAATCCAACAAATTAATCAGCTAAAAAGTGTCAGATGTAGACCTACTAATAATGTTACAGTAAACCCAATTACTGCAAACCCAATTACTGCAATTCTTACAATTAAATCTTTCACTGTAATTTTCTCTGATGGATATGTAAGGGGATAATAAAAGACAGCACAGTAAGGCTGAAATATTCTAATCCTTTTGTTGTGGTTTCGGACTCCAAATGGTTTTCAGTTTTTTTTCTGTATATCAAAGGCCAATGCAATGTGTACCAAATGCACATTCAGAACTACACATGGTGAAAGGATCAGGAGTGTGCCCCCTGCCCTGTTTTCCTGGAATGTCACACTTGACATCTGTACAGTGGGCCATCATTCATGTCTGCATAGGGGTGTGTACACATAGAGCCCAGTCTTTATCAGAATGTGCAGATTACTTGGTGAGCCTCCCACGTGGTGGGCTCTACATGCATAGCATACAATGAAAAAGTGACAATCCAATGCACAGATATCAAAATTGCAGCAAATGAGCAAGTGTGATCCCAATCTTCTCACCATGCTTAGCCTCAAACATCCACATGGAGCTTTATGATGATGACTTGGTACACAATTGGATCAATAGTTAAAATGTACAGTATTCGTTTGACTGCAATGCAATCTATGAAGTCTAGACACACAGTATAACTTCTGGGTAATGCAATGTGCAATATTTTAAGGAAAAACTACAGTGCAAGATGTAATCTACACTGAATTCGCAAAAACTGTAACAAGATGTTCTGCTTTCAGTGCTTGGGGATTTTCCCACTTGCAAGCTTTGTGTGAATATCAATAACCAAGAGTTTGCTTCATAGAATCATGTTCAGTGATGAGAGATCAATACAAAACTTACTGTAAACTAATGCATTCAGGAAAAAAATGCATGTAAATTACTTTGTGATACAAATATTTTCTAGCTGCCCTTTTAAAAATCCAATCAGTACTACAGCGTGTGCAATAATCTTCAAGGCGTTTTAAATACCTTTGGAATGGGCTTTTTTCTTTTTAATAGAACTTGTCTTTTTAAAAAAACAAAAAGGTTCAAAAAAGAGATATAGACCAATTATATAGAATGTTTATGTTGATAGTTTTTTATATTTTTGTAGAAATCTCTAGAGTAATTGTCAAGCCTGCCAAGCGTCTTGTAAATGGAAGAGGTCTGAGATAGGGATTTTAGTTTAGAAGACGTGGAGGCCAGATCTGGTCTGAATTTATGTTGTTTTGGGGTTGTTTTTTTTTATTAATGGATTTTCCAACCTCAAGATTAACTAGCAAGAGAAAACTGAGAACTTCATTTAGCTTCCAGTTCTAAACACAATTCAAAGAGGCCAGTCACATGACCGGTTCACAAGAGGTGCAGGCCACAGGCACCATGCTTTTACACAACAGCCATCCCTTCCAATAGCTCTTGTGAAAAGGACTTTGCCTATGGACTGTGGCATGGAACTTTTGCTGCTGACTTCAGGGTGATGTGGAATGAAAGACTGTAGTTACGTACAAGTCCCCATTGATTGGTATAGTGAAACACTTCTGTTTGTGACAGCTGACAAGTAGTACTGCAAGTTGTAATCAGTTTACCAGTATAATTAATACGTGAAGACTGCAATCCCAAGCACACTTTCTTCAATACACTGTAAGTCCAAATGAATTTAGTGGGGATTCTGATTACGCTCACACTTTCAGTGCACACATCTTAACAATGAGGCTGCAACAAGCCAAATCTCTGTGACGTGGACCTGCTACCATGTAGACCACAAAGATGCACAGCTTCAAGCTTCAACCACTAACAGTGTTGCAAAGCTTGGCTATACAATATCAGCTGAATGACCAAATAGATAAATAGGTCAGTTTATGAGCAACTTAAATTGGCAATTCATTTTTTTCTACTAGTATTATTATTATTATTATTATTATTATTAGAAAGATAAATATTTTTTCTATAAATGGTTTTGGTAACATGCTAATTTATGAAAATGTAATCCATTGACAGTTGATTATTCATTTTTTAAAAGTTATTAATCAGCTAAAAATCTTGACTCAATTGACAGTCCTTACTAATGGATGTGTTAGATTATCAGGCTATCACATGATAATTGCAATCATGATAGGAAAAACACGGTTCTGTGAATCCTGTTGTCTTCAGTAGAATGTTGGTGCACCTGAGTGTGTTTAGAACTGGATCTCTATTTGTTCAATGATGCTGCAATTCTAAATTGTTTTAAAAAAATGGACTGATCTCCTAAAGCATATTTCCCCTGCTCAACCCCCAATGACAAGTACTATCCAGTTTGTTTTAACGCACACCAGCACTTTAATATTGTGGATTTACTGTATGCTGGTAGGAAGATAATGTTCTATTTTCACCAGTGTATGTATGAGGGTAAAGACTTGCTACCATGTCGGGGGGGGGGGGGGAGGACAATGTAAATTCCATACTTGCAAACATTGCACATAGTATTTCTATAACTTTTAGGTAGTTTACAGGTTATTTAAACTGTAGATAATTTGGAAGAAAGAAGAAAATGATCAACAATGTTTTTGGCTTCTGTAGATTGCACTCGACAGAAAGTTTTATTTTGGACCAGAAAGGGGGGGAGGGTTTACAGTTGTGAAGTATGCCTCCATTTTCCCTGCTGTGCCCCATTGACTATAATAACCCATGTAGAATCTTTCACAAAAAATGACTAGAGTAGTCACAATACCAATGTCCATAACAACCCTAGTAACTATTTTAGAACTTTGTATTTAATAGTCAATATATTGTTATACTATATCAGGTACAGAGACCGAAAACTGGGTGTTTGGTCTGGGCAACAAAAGGTGGTATTAATGGGGAATACTGGGTTAAAATGTTTTTTTAAAGAGTGTACATCTTTACAAATGACAAAAACAAATGTGTATTATTAAAAGCTTTTGAAAAGAAATGGCCAGCACCCTGATTCCTTTATTCTTAATTACCTGATCTACATATGTGTACAGTAACTGTTTTATTCAGATTTAGGAGTAAGTGGGGAAAGAACAGGGTTCTGGGAAACCTGTCACATTGTTTCAAATGGATATTTCTGGCCCTGCATACTGAATGGCATGTTTAGGACATTAACCTGCAAGGGTAGATATGCAGTTTTTGCAAAGCAGATCGGAGTTGTTGTTGCAAATGGTCATCTGCTTTGACTTACAGCCCTATCATAACTAAACGCCCCTTCTGATGCCACCGTACCAACGGAGTGCGCACTGCATCCTATACTGGGGGGGGGGGAGGCAGTCGCAGAGATCTCCTCATGGTAGGGGAACTTTCATTCCCTTACCCTGGGGCAAGCCTCCAATGCCTGAATGAGTCTCCTTAAATCTGCACCAGCCATTTTGCTGATGCAGGTTCAAGGAGATAAGGGAGAGGGAAGAGGAGAGGGAACCGGG
This sequence comes from Plestiodon gilberti rubricaudatus, assembly GCA_026170595.1. NCBI lineage: Eukaryota > Metazoa > Chordata > Lepidosauria > Squamata > Scincidae > Plestiodon > Plestiodon gilberti. The sequence continues at coordinate 153,969,835 of JANXHW010000002.1, read as the reverse complement.
ATCGGATCCACACCCTCCATCCCTGTTCCTCCTCCCACATGCCTCTCTCCCCACCCAGACACTTCCCCATTCCTCCCCCTCTGCGTCCCATTCCTCCCCCCACCAACATACCAGGGCTGGCAGTGGGTGGCTCCTCCATTGGCATGCACATGTGACCACCAGCTATGTGTTCAGCAGAGGGCGCATTCCTTTGACAGATCCCTCAATTAGGATTGGGCATCATGCATCATGTTTCCCAGGACCTACAGTCATCCCCGTGAACTTTTTATTTATTTATTTTTTGCATGGATCCTACACAATAATGGACTCAAATCTGCTGCCTGTTCAGGGCAAGTATGTGCAAGAGTTAATATGTTCTGTTCGTATTGGGAGCAGAAAATCACAGAAATGCGCAACATCCCTAATAGAATGGACTTTGTTTCTGAAGAAATGCTGCAGTACAGCTGCAACATGCAACTCTCAAGGGATTTTCAAATACACTCTTGTATTCTAGAATCATCCAAAATAAATGTCATTCTCTAGTTTTCTCCTCAAAATTGTTATCATGGGATTGTCCCTCCACACTACAGAAACAGAATAGATTCCTCAACAATACTTATTCCATGTGGATTATTAGCTCTTCACATGCTTTAAACACCTTTTGGGGTACAAAGTAAGGTGATTAAGGCTGCAGTCCTAAACAAGTTTACCTGGGAGAAAGTTCCATTATACTCAATGGGGATTATTAGGCATTCATAGGATCAGCAGCGTAGCTGGCGTCGCGCCAGCCACCCCCTTGTGACGCTGTCACCCCCCCCAGTGACATCAGCCAGAGCCAAATGTCCCTCGGGGGCTGGGCGGGAGGGAGGGGACCAACACAAACGCGGCTCAGAGGCTTCTGCAGGCTCCTCCAAGCCTAGATCCCCGCCACGTTCTCTGTCGCCGCCACCTGGATCGCCACCGCCAGTTTGATGCCCCCCCACCAGTTTGATACCCCCGCCTGCTGCCCGGAGGTGGTCCACCACCCCCCGCCCCATCCCATCCTACCCCTCTGCATAGGATTATGCTGTTAGATTACTTCCACACTAGAACCCTGAAACATTGCATTTCTGCAATGAGATGAATGTGGAAATTCAAACTGAAGTTCCATACAGTATTAGCCAGCAAGTCCCTTCCCCATGGCCAAGTTCCTTATGATATTTACCCACAAGTAAATCTTTTCAGCACAAGTGCCTTAAATTTCCTGTTTGCAGATTCAGTCCATTGCATTGCTTCCTGTTCAGTGCAGTTGGAGATTGATAAATTGCCCTGCAATTATTATTTTTTGTGAGGTAGAAGATTTATTAGTTTTCTTATATATTTGTTTCCTTTCTTTTTGTTTATAGCAAGGCCAGATATTTTTCCCAGATTCAGGAGTAAGAGTGCGGATTCTGCAGAATGACTCACGCAATTGACCCCACCCATGTGGTTGTTGTGACCTTGTTGCAGTAGCACTGTGGACTGAATCCACAGAGCTTCTTCCCACGATGCTCCTGAAATGTTTAGTAGGCATTTCATTCACAAGACCTTTTGAGCATGCAGGTTTCATGGCTTTTAGCAGTCTGAAGTGGCTATTTCCTGAACAGCTACAGGCTCCAAATGCTTCGTGAAATGTTGTTGTTGTTGCTGTTGTTGAGCCTCTATAATGGTACAGCCAGGCAGGGCCAGCCCATCCATGAAGTCAACTGAAGCGCTCACCCTAGTTGGGAGATTGGGGGGGGGGGTCAGCCACCTCTGCCTGCCTACTTCCACTCCCTGGACTGGAAAAGGATGAGGGGGGCAGAGAGGAAATGAGAAGGGGAATGCCGAGCTGGAACATTGGAGAGTGAGAGGAGCAGCATTTGGCATGACCCCTCAGGCGTCAGGAGGGCTTAGGTCCACCCTGCAGCCAGAATTGACCACACAAATCTGTGTGACCACACTAGAGTTTCCTGAATATTTCGTCTTTGATGCCAATGAGCTCTGCTGGTAGATATTATGAAGAGAATTTCGTGTTGTTTAACAACACCAGCATACTGGAGGCCTGAACAAACATTTGAACAAGGTCAATCCTCTTGACAACACTAGACTGATTCACCTCAAGGATTAATTAGGCACAGCATGTTGTCAAGGATATTATGTTTTGTTGAGAGCTACAGCGGTCAGTTATGAAGAAAAGACTAATTTGGACACTGGTTTAATAACCACAACCCTCCCCCTGCAAATACTGTACCTCAAAGGAGAAAACATATAAGGTGTCAGATGGAAACAGAGAGTGCAATCCTATGCCAATTTACATGAAAGTAAGTCCTTTTGAAATTAGTGGGACTTACTTTTGAGAAAACATGCATAGGATGTGGCAGTAAGGGTGTGTGTGTGTGTGCATGCACACATTCATGTGCATGCATGCAGGCGAGAATAAATATTGCAAAGATTATCCTTTTGGGTCGCCCAAAAGGGCTCAACCGTCTTGAGTCAAATTTTTCAACAGTGGCTTCTACAGGATAAAAAAAGGAAAAAGAACTGGTTCAGAATCTGGGTCTGATTCCAGATGACCAATGGCAAAATGGAAGGGCAGAGTCAGGGGAAACAAGCTCCTTCGTGTGCCTGTTATAGGCGTGGTGTATCTATGGCCAGCATCATCCTTGCCCAGCATTGGGCTGCCTGCCTCGTTCAGGGTCTCGAGTCTTTCTCTGGAAGAAGAGAGAGGCGCTAGAGTCAGGCTGATTGGTTCGCTGCTGTGTTCGTTAAAATGCGTCTCATTTGACTACATAATTTCCCAGAGCTGACCTTTCAATGATAAGAGCGCGCACACGCACGCACACACACACACACACACACACACACACACACACCTCTCAAATCAGCATTCTTTCCCTTCGCTTTCCTGACAAGCATTCTAAATACCGTATTGTCCCGAGTATAAGACGCACCTGATTATAAGACGCACCCTTAAAGTATGGTGCTATTAAAATTTTTTAATTAAATCACTGGCATTAAATTGCAACAGCCTGATTATAAGACGCACCCCTAGTTTGAAAACTTAAATTAGGAGAAAAAAGTGAGTCTTATACTCAGACCAATACGGTATATACAGTATAAAAGGTAGCCCTGGGACCTGCTGTGCTCAGTAGGGGGCAGTCTTGGCAAAAGTCTGACCTGATTGGCTGCAGCAGAGTGGGGCCATTACTTCCTGGTTATCCTCTGTTGAGACTCTAGTCCCAGTCATGAAGTCACTAGTGTGTGATGAGCACACATGTTCACTGCAGGGTGGGGTGAAGGAACAGGATCACAGCAGCAGCAGGCCCCAATCCTGGCCTGTGCACATTCATGCATGTACAGCCGCCGGATGTCATGTCAGCTTGTGTGCATGACAGGAGATGAGAAGGAGGAGGAAGAGACATTACTGAGAAATGGAGGAGGAACGAGCAGAAGTAGATTCGCTATATATTTCATGAATCAACATGGAGCCAATTGTGCCTCCCACCTTGGCCCTGAGGCCCCCCTCATATACACATCAAAGTGCCACTGTAACACTTTGTAACATATGCCAGGGTAACCTACCCACGGTCAGGTGCCTGGCATATGTATGTGAACACCACAGCTTTTTTTGAGGGGGGGCTGCTCGCATGGGTCCTTCCCATCCACTCAGAGCCATCCTCAGCATTAGCCAGCAGAGGGCCAAAATGTTGCAATCAATACAAAATATATATCATTTCCCTCTTAGCGGATAGGCTCTGCTGCTCTGCTGCCCAGAAGGCCTACTTATTTAAAGTGTGTGTGGTGGTGTTTTTTAATGAGAAAGGAAAGGTGGTATAAGAGAGTTGTCAGAGTATAGAGGGCATCATGCCACAGTTTGAATTGTGAGGGAGGGGTTAACTGGCTTTCATGCTTACTTAAGGGGTACCATTTAATTTCCTTAACCTCAAATATATCAAAGCTGGTCTTCAGAATTTGATGCCTGGCTCACACTCATGTTACATAGTCATCTACTCAGTCATGTGTTTATTCATGTATTACTTTATTATTAGCACTCCAATTTTATCCCCATTTGTCTTCCAGGCTCTTCCCCCTTCCCCTTTTTAACTACAATTCTGCTGTCCTGTCGCTATATACGTAACAAGTGGTGTCTCCGATGGATGTGGCAAGAGAATGGATTGGGAATATGCAAATGAAGGTACTCTGCCAACAGATTGCCCTGCAACCCTGATTTAAATACGCAGCACTAAGTATTCAGCCAGGGTAACCTTCCTTTTCCACCCCCACAGGCTAGCTGACCCCGGTTGTCCTAGAATCCTCCTGCATCTTCTTACCGCTTTCTGCCACTGACCCTTTTCAGACTCAACTCCTCTCCATCTCTGGCGCCATCTGCTGGCTAATTACAGTTCCTCGGGAATTGTTGAGAGCTCCACAAGTACAAAAGCATGGGTTGTATTATTCTGCTAATTACAATCTGGCTGATGATTGAGACGAGCCTAATTGTTGAACGCAATTTGAATAGAGCCCTTCAAATGGCATCTCCTGCCTTGCTCCTGAAATGTTCAGTGTAACAGGCACGTTTCACCATAATTGGAGTGTACTTGTTTGGAGTGTATCTTGTGGCGCCTCCTGCATTCAAGATGCGGCGCTTGCAATTGCAGCTGTTTTGCCCACTTATTTAATGACTCGCTGCTCTCCAAACCCCCAAAGAAAGACCAAAGGCTTTCCTTGCACAGAAACTTTCACAATCTTTCTTCATGCCCAGATCATAATAACCCCAAAAATTTGGGGTGGTGGGACAATGTGCAGTTCATCTGCGTGGTCTCTCTGTGTGCACTACTACAGTCACATGCAGGACTGGCCCAGCCATGCAGTGCCTAGAAGTGGCTGCATTGGCAGCAGATTGCGAGGAGTCCAAGGGGGCGGCTGGATTCAGGGTGCCTTTCACCCCAAGTCCGCCACCACCGCTGCTGCCACCGACCTCCTCAATGGAAGAATCATCTGCTTAATACTGGAGTGAGCAGATTCTGCCTCGCACTCACTCGAATGAGAAGATCACCCCCCTCCTTACCGAGTTCCTCGCGCGTGGAGCATGGTAAGGGGGGGACTGGGGTTGGGACAGCGGAGTTGAGCAGGGTTGAGTGGAGGACCTGAGCAGGCATCAGGTGACGTTTCAGGTCACGCTACCCCTGGTCACACACAGTGGATTTCTGCACATGCGCAAAGCCCACCGCAGACGTTTCTAGAGTTTCTACCCCCGCTTTCAAGTGGGGAGAACCCTTTGCACAACGTGGGCCTCAAAAGGCAGGAAGGACACCGACACCCCACCCCTCTGGTCCTTTTCAACCACCACTGAAGCAGCAGTGTGAGGAATGCTTCTCTGTCCTCCCTCAGAGAAAAATTAAGGCTGCAATCCTATACACGCTTTCCTGAGAGATAGTCCCACTGAACACACTGGGACTTGCCTAGGATTGCCCTGTAAGAGGCATTCTCCTCAAGATTCATCATCATTATTAACCTTGCTGTTAGTAATTGTCAGTTTTTAAATCCTTCTAGTGGTTTAGTACTGTAGTAGTTCAGTAACTGCTGGCTTCGTTAACCCTGCCTTGTCATTGCAGGGAGGAGTCATGCTCCGGGGAAAAGCATCTACTCTGCATGCAGAGGGTCCCAGGTTCAATCCCTGGCATCTCCACGTATGGCACAGAAAATTCCTGTCTGAAACCCTGGAGAACTTCTGCCAGTCAGTGCCAACAATTCTGAGCTAGAAGGACCAGTGGTCTGGTCCAGCAGAAGACAGCTCCATGTGTTGTGTGGCTAGCAGGTCACCTTTAAAAAGTGTTGCCACTGTGCCATAAAACTCCCCCTCCACTGACAGGCACAACACCTGGCTCCTTGGTCTGCGAGAGAGTTATGTATTGGACACCTGTGCGCACTGCAAAACCTTCAGAGCCCCTGAATCAAAAACCTTGGTTTCTTGCAGTGCCTCATGGTGGAAAGCATTGGTCTGTGTGTCTGTTAGCAGTGCTTGTGAAAACAGGCACTTTGCTACCTCTGCCAATTTATACTCTCATGGCCCTTTGAAGTTGTAAGTCTTTCTGCCAGAAATAGCCAGCACCAAATATGAAGTGTTTTGCATCACCTCAAATTGGGATATTGGAGAGTCAGCGCAATCAGACTTAACTTTTGTGCCAGTTTAACCAGCGGCGCAGCAAGAACGGAAGGCCCCAGAACGGAAAAGGGATTCAAATCCCCTTTGAATTCCTCTTTTGGAGGGGATTTGAATCCCTTTTCTGTTCTGGGACCTCCCGTTCTCACTGCGCCACTGGTTAAACTGGCACAAAAGTTAAGTCAGATTGCGCTGTGTGTCTGACAAGTTACTCTCAAATCAGATGAACTTCTGTCATCTGATGTTCTATAAGAGTCAGACACTGAGGTGTGTCTCTCCGCCAAGTGGAAGTTCCCTTCCTCAGGAATGATCTACGGTGAATTTCTAATGCCTCTTGGATCGGAGATAGGACCAGACAACAGTTGGTTTTCCCCTCAGTAGTGAAATGCTAATTTCAGGCCCTCATCTGCATCAGTTGCAAGCTTTGATCCCCCTTCTCAGATAGCCCACAAACCCTTTTAGAAACACCTTTGTCCAGTGATGTAGACTTGAAGCTATTGAGTCGGACTCAAGTCACATCAATGACTTGACTCACCGATTGTAAAAGACTTGAAAGACTCTACTCAAGACTTGGAGCCTTTTACGATTTTATTCAGGTTTAAACCTGTTTTCCCTATTAAATAGATAGGGACTTGCAACCAAAGACTTGGGACTTGACTTGAGACTTGGACCCAGAGACTTGATCCACATCCCTGCCTTTGTCCCAAGAGATGAGAATCGCTTCCCTCTTGTTCTCCCTCCTTTGCTAAAAATCCTCTTTGAAGCTCAAAATTCTGCTATGAGTGGCAAAATAAGGCAAGTCACCTAGAAACGAAGACGGTAGGAACTCAGAGAGAGAGAGAGAGACACCCCTCGACTCACTTTGATCCCGGTCTCCTTGATTGATCTTGATTGCTGAGTCTGGGCTATAGGCTCTGCTGGGTGAATTGGGGAGCTGAGCCATCCATAGGGTTATGGGTTAAGGCACGTTATGATAGCTGGCCCTGGCCCAGAAAACTCCATTCACCATTGCACAGCACATGGCAACTGACATTTACGGTAAATATTTTTCTTCCCTCGAATACTTTTTCCCTAATAGTTCAGGGTCAGGTAACAACCTCTTCTTTCCACCGCGTTGGCTCCCCCCGCCCCCAATCTTCCTAAGACTTTTAAACTACGTCTCTAAAACTCCACTTTCTTCCTTGGAAAAAGTCTCTTTGCAAGTCTGACAAGCCATTTCCCGATTCCTCCATTTTCCTCCTTTCCACCTGCTGCCTTGGGATTCCCCAGCAGATTGTCAGCCTAAGGAGAGAGTTGGAGTTGCTATGGGAACTGGGATGGGAGAGAACGGCTATCTCGGTTCTCCAGTTGGCTAACTAGCTATATCGCCCCCTTGGGTGCAGGTCGGATGCTTGTGCAGGGCTGTTGTACCTTTCCCCTCTTCCAACATTCAATGTCTGTCTGTCCACAACATAAGCATCATGGGCTGGAGGGAGGAAGAGGGGAGCTGGAACACGGAGGCTCGGATTGACTGTGTTTGCTGCTCTGCCTCGTCTTGCAGGTATTTAAGCCTCAGGTCTGCCAGAGAGGTAGGGATTTTCTGAATCTACCAAAATGGCACCTCTTTCCATCAGGAGTTAAGCAGGTTGGGCATTGGTCAAGGGCCCACACCCATCAAAGGGCTCACCTAGCACATGAACCCAGTGCATCACCAAGGGGCACCCGGGAGGGGGGGGTCGAATGCAGGGCTTTGCCTCTGGATCCCCAGGAACCTAGCATCAGCATTGACTACCTCACATCGCTGTTTGAAAGAGGTGATGTAACAAAGAGAAAGTGAAGCCATCTGTTGGCCACTAGAGGGCAACACTACTCAGCTTGTAACCAACAGCAAGAGATGGGCTCAGCTATGATTTTGCTGATTTAAAAAAAAATGCCATATTTCAAATTTCCTAGATTTGCATGAAATTCTGGTATGGCTGCAATTATTCCATTTTCTTTGCTGCTTCCTTTATTTAAAGATCATGACCTTCTGGTGCTCTGACATTTGAAATTCATGGGAATTTAAGTTGCTTTAGAAGTCGATAAAATGTTTAAAATTCCTTCCCTTTGGATGTTTCTAAAGTCAATTAAATATGTAATCCTGCGGCTCCTCTGGTCTTTTATTGTATTATTGCTGAAGCCAATATGTGCGGTAATTGGCAGTCATTCAAAGGGTCTGAATGGATTATCTTTTGCTAACTCACTCTGTACACTGCATAATATAACAAATGTCTCCCTGGAGCTATAGCAAGAAAAAAGTATGAAAGGGTGTTTTTTTTTAAGCTGCTTAATTACTTATTGTGGTTTGAATTGCTTTGTACTGCCACAATGCAGATAAGATCTTTCAAGCTTTTCAAAGACCAGTCTGGAAAGAGTTAAGATCCACAATAATTTGGTTATCTGGAAAAAGAGGCTATTGTTGAAGGTTATGAGAGAGAAAGAGAGAGAGAGAGAGATTAGAATAGGTGGAACTCAGGATATGTTTTTGGGACTTGAGCTACAATCCTAGACACATTTTCTAGACACTTTCCTGGGAGTAAGCCCATTGAACACAATGGGACTTACTTCTGAGTAGACATGCATAGGATTGTGCACTACTGTTGGTTGCTTAAACCTGTTGCAGGAGAATGTTTCACAGAATCTTCTTTTGGGATGGATATCCGGAACAAAAAAGTTAAGCATGAAGAACCTGATCTGATGTATTTTGATGTGCTAGTCAGTCCCTCCGCTGTGACGAATACCCACCCACTCACCCACAAAAAGAGAAAGTACTGTATTTCAAAGACTATGCCACAAGACATCTGTTACAGGTGCATGACGTTTTGCACATCCATAGAGGGCAAAAATAGTTATCAATAGAGTCCATAAGACCATGTGACTGTACAGTCCATGACATTCCTATCAGAAGCACCTAGAGCTGGTGCCAGGTTCAGGTTGCCAGCTGAGGATGGCTTTTCTTGCTGTAACAGACTGACTGACACAGCTACATCTATGGAATTTTCACCATTGAATTTAAGTTACTCCTAAGTAAGTGTGCATATAAGTGTGCTATGCTAGTCCTCATGCTGATTGCTGCTAAGTTAGCAAGGGGTGGGAAGCTGGGCTGGCAAAGGGCAGCAACAATAGATCTGAGCCCCCATGCCAACAGGTGCCTTCTCTCTGGGAGCTCTTCTAGACAAAGCCAAACATCCTTCCACAGAAAGACAAGCGAAATGGCAAACTGACTTTCCACAAGTCCAGAATTATAGCACTTTTCTATGTATGTGTGTACAAGTACAGCCTGCGCCTTTCCACAGTGCTGGGTGTGAGTGACTCACAGCCCAGTCCTATCGAAATCTCCTCTGCCAAGGCAGCAGCCACACTACCAGACCAGGCGCTGCTTCATCCTGCATGCGAGGAGGCAGCCCCGGAGGTCTTTTCCAGTAAAGGGAACATTGGTTCCCTTGCCCAGGGGTAATGCCCTCTCTGCCCTGATGTGTCTACTTGAACCTGCACCAGCAATTTAGCTGGCACAGGTCACTCGGGACTTGGAACCGGGTGGACTGAGAAGGTGGGTCGAGGCCGGTAAAGTAGATAGGATCTCAGCAGCGCTGCTGCCTCCGATACCACCCCCTTCCCAGCCTCGATCCACCGTCCCCCCTGCCCCAGTCTCCACCCTGATTTATTTAGATTCCATTTAAAATGCTTAATTTTAGTCACTATTGTGCAATTACTTGAATACATTTATTTTAAATAAATAAAGATTGGGCAGGGGCATTTTCTTAAGATGACACCAACCAGAAAGAAGCATGCAATCACTATTTTCCCCATTTTTAAAATAATGTCTTTCATTTGCACTAAAGCACTTTTTCATTTAAGCACTATTGCATTAATAGTGTGTGTGTGGGGGGGGGAGGCATTTTACCACACATAAAGTAACCATTACAAAACACAGAGAGGGGGGAGGTGGAATGGTGTCACCAACTGGAAACGTCATAGTGAAGATGTGCTGAACCATAGATGCCTGAGTCATCCACCACGCGATGTGCCATTATTACACGTCACAAAACCCCGCCTCTCTCAAATAAATGAATGAGTAGCACTAAGATGATTACACCAGCAGAGATGGCACTACTGTTCCACAGTACTTTAAAAAAGAAGAAGAAATTCTGTGATCTGAAAAGAGCTGGATGAAGCACAGGAAAAACAGGACAGTGTTTGGGTGACAGTGTCAAGTCATTGCCCAGTAAAAAAAAAGTGTGTGAACAAAGATTCCTGCTACAGAAGCACCCTATGAGCGAGTTCCTTCCAAGCCTGCAACAATTGTCACTGGGGAAAGCTTTGATCTGGGAGCATCCTAAGACATTCTTTAGCAGCCACTACAATGTCAATTTTTTAAACTTGTCCTTCCGTCAGGAATGCAGAGTTTTCCATTAAAGAAATGAGACAGAGGCATAACATTTTCAGCACAGCAGCATTGACTTGGAAGTGTCCTCGCCACATTCAGTACAAAAACATGCATTTCCTTTCCTGCAGCCCCTGTAAAAATGGCTTTGCAAGTTTGCGGCATGGCTCTGTTTGGACTGGAGAAAAGCCACCTGTGGAGGCGGGCAGATCAGTGAATGCTTGCCAAGTCACCAACACACCTCCCCCACATCCTCCTTAGAGTAGTTTTGCAATTCTTTTTAAATATATTTGCAAAGGCTTTCAGAAGCTGTAGGGGGCATATATAAAGAAATGTACATTTGCCACTTAAAGAAAATAGGCACAACCCACCTGAAGCATGAAGAGAGAGAGGCAAGACTGCACCACTGCTTGTCCAGCTCATATATGTGAACCAAAGTGGACTGAACTGCTGGTATTGGTATATATTCTTTCATGTAAATAGCAAAACTGGGCAGATGTTGCAAGTGAAGAACTCTCGGGGTTGCTTTTCAAATATTCTCCACCCTAACAATTGCCCCTTAGGGCACACGAACACTAGCGGCCCAATCCTATGGGCACCTAACATCACTGGAATGAGCGTTCTGGAGACGTTGGGTGCTTTCCAGCTGTCTCAAAAGGAGCGCACGGCCTGGCCGCCACCAGAAGCAATGAGTGGCCAAGCTCCACACACCAGTAGACGTAGGACGCCCATCAGCACAGGTAGTGCTTGCAGGGGGTGGGAGGGAGGTGTGTGTGGGTGAAATGGGGCAGGGGATGAGCAGAACAGGACAGGAGGGCAGATCAGGACCGGGAAGGGGGCAGCAGTGGCATCCACCAAGTCCTAACCCCCTTCCTAGCCTTGATCCTCTGACTTGGGTCCCCGTAGACTTGTGCCAGCTATAGAGCTGGCTCAGTTCTGAGTAGTCCTGGCGGCCCGGCACAGGCTTAACCTGGGGCAAAGGAACAAATGTTGCCTTACCTTGAGAAGGCCTTCAGATGCTGGGATGTGAGATGCAGCAGGCACCATGTTGGCGCTGCTGCATCACCACGTGGGGTTACATTGGGTTGGGCTGCAAATTCACTGCCCTTCCCCTCAAATTTGCCATTGCACTACTAAACTGCTGAAGAAAACGACATATGCTAGGCAGGTGGGGAAGAAGAGCAATAGACAGATCCCATTAGGCACCTGCGTGGACAGAGGATAGCAAAATGGTGGACTATTCCATAGCCGTGAAGGAAACCCTTCAAGTAAGCAGAAGTATCATGCTCCTTTTATTTACAATTGTTCATTCATCCGGTTAATCTCCCTTCACAACAGCAAGATATCCTGTGGCTAGAAGTACATTACACCTGCTGCGAGTTTAATTAACCTCTTAATTGATTAACCTCCATTTTGGGTTGCATCAGCCCTACCCCAATGGCCACATTCTCTGAAGAAAATCAGCTGGGTGAGGGATTCATTGGGGGGGGGGGAGGTGTTTAACTCTCTTGACACGGGTTGGTTTTCTCCTCCAAACTAACCCCCCCCCAGCAGCTTTTCAAGCATGTGTTTGGAACTGGGGGCAGACACACAAGCAAGGGGGCAACGTTGGTCAGAAAAAGGCCCAGTGAGAAAAGGGCTCAGCACTTCTCTCCCCACACCCTGTTCAAAACAGAACATCCCTGAAGTCACTTTTTGTCAGGAAATACAGCCATTGAGATTACATTGCCTGCACTTGTGCGTAACACGTATTTTTTATTCTCTCCACCCCACCCCACCCCCGTCAGACAGTAGGACTAGTCACATGTTATGCTGTACCCAGATACAGAATGTGATATGAATGACTGGACCTGGGTTCAGTTTTACAGATCCATAGTCTGTGCATACTTGTACACAGATTGTAGCCACATTGAATGGAGTGTGTGAATCATTGTAGGCAGGAACAGACTAACAATGTTTGTATCAGAGCACACAGATGTATCCAGGTACAGCTTAATCTGTGAACAAAGCCAGTTTGTTGTTCAGCGATCAAGTTACTCTTGAGGGAACAGACACTGCAAGCTTATGCATGTTTCCTCAGAATTCCCATGGACCAGTGGAATTTACTTCCATGTCAGTGCATATAGAATTGGAGCCTGTGTGAAGGGGAGTTGCTACAGTGTAGCTTAGAGCAGAAGGGCCACATAATGTCAGTGGAAGATAAGGCCAAGTCCCTTAATACAGTCAATTTCATTTCATAGCAGCAATGAAAAACAGCCTGTTTTCTTGTGAACTCTGAGGCTGCAATGGAATGGGTAGCATCTCTTAGAAATGTTTGGCTAAGCCAGAAATGACTCTCTTCCGCTCTTACATATGTAGCTGCTTTATTGTTCTGGTCTCTCCCCATAAAACACACAAGACAAGGTGACTTGGTATGAAATAGAGCCACGTTTATTGATCAGAAAACTGACATAAATCAATAATTGCAGTGGGTCCACCTACCTAGGACACTCAACCCCCCCTCCAAAGTCATGGCACCTATCCTGGAGGAGACAGCTAATCTGTCAAGACCCCCTTGAGTGAAACAACCCTGGTTCCAAACTCAGGATTGTCTCTTAGTGACCCCAGCTTTTTCATCACCAACTCCTAGAAAGGGGGTCAAGGAAGCCAGATTGTTCCGCCGACCTCAAGCCAGACAGCCTGTAAGGCATCACAATTCAAGCCCGACAGGTCACCAGCCTACACCCACAAGCCTGACAGACTCTTGAGTGCAGTCCTGGTTTTCCTCCAGACTCTTTCTTGCCTAAGGGCAGACACCAGATCCCTACTCCTACTCCCCGTCCCACACCATACCTGTTAGTCATGGCCTTCCTGGCAACACCCACCTTAACAACAGAGTAGGAACTCCCAAGCCAATCAGGACGGAAGCAAAAATTTCTACCCAGCCTTACAATGGCAACCAGCTAATCTCAGACTATGCTAACGGGCGAATGGGTTGGGTCACACTATTGCCCAGGCACAACTGGCAAAGGGCAACAAGCACTCCAAGCACCTCCCTTTGCCAGACCAGCCAATCAGCTGGCCCCCTGCCTCGTGCAGCAGGCGAGAACCAGGCAAAGAGGTTCCCAACCACATTCATGGGGGGGGGGGGGGACCAAGCAGCATATTGAGTATATACCTTACAGTTACCATTGATCCATCAATCTCAGTCTTCACAAACTGGCGGCTGCTCTCCAGGGTTTCAGGCAGGGGTCCTTTCCCTCCTAGCCCTACCTGGAGGTGCTGGGGATTGAACCTGGGACTTTCTGTATACAAAGCCAGTGCTCTTTCACAGAACTACAGCCCCATCTCCAAGCCTGACTGACAGCCCAATCCTAACCAACTTTCCAGTGCTGATGTAGTTGCAACGCAGCCCTGTGAGGTAAAGGGAACAAACATTCCCTTACTTTGAGGAGATCTCCATGACTTCCTCCCCCCCCCCCCCCGGTAGGATGCAGCAGCACATGCTCCTTTGGCACAGCTGCATCAGCGCTGGAAATGTAGGATTGGGCTGCTAGTTCTGTAATCTGCACTACTGGGCATACATGTGTCAAAAGGTCTGATCAACAGAGTGCACTAAGCCTGTTCAAGGCCTGTATGTAGCATGGCTGGGGCAGCACAGTGATCCGGGCTCATTGGTCCCTCGCTCCAGTGCTCATCCTCCTTTCTACCTTCTCTCTGCAAAGTAAAACTGCTGCTGCCTGACCTTTTGCCAGCTCCAAATAAATAAGGCAAATCAGATTGTTGGACAGCTTGTTCATACAGCAGAACTTGGGGTTGTTGTTTTTTTCTGTTGAAGATGCTGCTTCCTTTATGCGGAAAATGCCAAGCCTTCCAGGCTTTAACTTCATACAGCTTGGGAAAGACTAACAGCACAATCCTCCTATGCACGGGCGTCACTGGGGCATGGCGGGGGGGCGGGCCGCCAGGGGTGACGCGCGTCATGGGGTGACGCGCGCACCCCCTCGCGCGTCACCTGCGTGACGCGCGTCGCCCTCCGGACGCTCCGAGGCCGGCCCAGGAGCCGGCCTGGGAGCGTCCAACCCCGTCGGCGCTCCAGGGCCTTCTAAACGAAGGCCCAGGCAGCGCGTCAATCCGGGTATTTCCCGGATTTTCGCGCATGCCCAGACCCGTTTTGAGGGCAAAAAGCCCTCAAAACGGGTCTGCGCATGCGCGAAAATCCGGGAAATACCCGGATTGATGCGCTGCCTGGGCCTTCGTTCAGAAGGCCCTGGAGCGCCGACGGGGTCGGACGCTCCGAGGCCGGCTCCCGGGCCGGCCTCGGAGCGTCCGGAGGGGGGCGACGCGATGCGGGGGGAGCCGGGTGGCCCCCTCCCCCCGCGCCTATAACGTCGCACCCCTGGGGGGGGTGACGCGCGTCCCCGCACCAGGGTGACGCGCGTCTAGTGACGCCAGTGCTCCTATGCATGTTTGCTCAGAAGTAACAGCCCAATCCTAACCAACTGAACTTTCTAGTGCCAATGCAGCCATACCAACAGGGTGTGCACTGCATTCTGTGATGGGGGGGGAGGGAATCCTGGAGGCCTCCTCAGGGTAAGGGAACATTTGTTCCCTTACTTCAGGGCAGCATTGCGGCTGTATCAGTGCTGGAAGATTGGTTAGGATTGGGCTGTAGGTCTCATTTGGTTCAGTGGAGCTTACTCCCAAGTAAGCGCACAGGACTACAGCCTAAACAATTGGCTTTGTTGGGTATCCTAACCATGGAGGCATGCTGCTCCCAACCTGTCACAAAAAGGCACAAAACAGTGAAAACCTTGAAATGACCTTTTTTCCCCTTGGTCAAAAAGAAAAATCCCTGCTGTTTGTGTCAGTTGAATAAAACTGAGATGGGAAAGAAAAAGAGCACCTTAAGTTCCTTACAGCTAAATAATGCAGTATGATTAATAGCAGTCTGAGCGACATCCCAGAAAGCAGAGAGAATGAATTATTCAGAAATATTCAAAACCTCCAACGGCAGAGTTACAATAATTCAAAATGACAAGCAGAGGAACAAATATATACAAACGAAGAAATGCCAATGAGAATTTGGAACGGTGACAAGAGCTCATCCTGGTATTAAGAAGAAAACTGGTAATCTGTCGGAGTGTTTGTAAACCCACTGAGAATCCCCAATTCACTTCCGGTTGTAATGTCTCTGGGGGCCTTTAGAGAGTCTTTATCCTTCACCAAGGCCTCGGAGTGCCTTAGTAAACTAGATTAGGTAGAAGTCTAGTTACTCCAGCTTTACTACTGAGATAAAAGCCACTCTAAAATACACTATGAAATAAGTAGTCTGCTGCTACCACCTGCTGGATAAGTGAACACTGGAGAATCTTAAATATAATCTTCTTGGGTGGGTAGTTGCTTCACTTTGGAGCTCCAACAGAGATTTCAACCCTGCCAGCTTCCAGCCTCTAATTCTTTTAGGCCACAATCCTGTTTGGACACTGCACCAGTGGTGCACCAGTGCAGGTGCAATGACTACCATGCTGTAAGTCCATCCAGGCAATGCCACACTAGAGCATCCCTCCCAGTAACACTGGTGGAGCCCTTCCCAGTAATGCCCCTGTGTAGAACCCACCACAGTCTATCATTCATGGAGCAGCATCCTGACATCAGTGCAGCATTGGTGCAACTTTCAAGGAGCCAATCACTGCATTCCCAATACCATTGACTAGAGAGCAGGGGGCAGGTGCACCAAGCGGGGGGGGGGGCAGGTACACAGCCAATGAGCAGCCACTGCTGGGGGACACCCCTCCACCATCCAGTAGAAATGAGCAACACAGCAACAGTCACCACCACCACCAACCATGGAGAGATGTCCCAAGGGCATCATACAGACAAACATCATGACACAAGGATGTCACAGCACCCCCCCCCCCACCCTCTATAGGAGCTACTGTGGCATCAGCAGCAAAGGAGTAAAAGCAAAGAACTGCTAGGAAACCCTACATCCAGTGCTCAAGTACCCTTGTCCTACCCACACAAACACACACACATCCAAGGAATACCTTTTTGAGCAGAGTGGAGCAAGGGCATATGAAGCAAACACACGTCTCTCTGTGGCAAGGATTTGAGTCCCTATGGGGGCATTCACCTTCACCAACTGGAAGGAACCCTTTTACAAGGAGAGGGACTGGGAAACGTCACAAGGGAAGCCTCAACAGCACTCTAGCAAAGCAGGGTACCGGCAACTCACTGCACAAAGACACAGGCTGGGAGCCAGGCAAGACAGGTTTGAGCCCAGCCAAGGGAGTTGCCCAAACCAGCAAGGCACTCACCTTTTGCATGACTGCCCAGAAACACCCATGGCAGGGACAAAAGAAGAGGGGGAGGCAGGACTGTAACCCACACCAACTACTCCACAAAGCTCTCTAACCATCCAACTTCTGCAGGAGACAGGCAAAGAGCACCTCATCTAACATTTAACACCTTGCATCACCACAAATAGGCACTCCTGGCTGGCTGGCTGGAGCACATGGACCTATCAGTGTGAGCAGTGCATGGGCCAATCACTGGAGGGAGGGTGCTGACTGCTCTTAGCTGTTGCAAAAGGAAGGGATGGTTGAACAACACAGTAGATAGCAGACACACATTTGATAATCCTGAAGGGTCAGAAGGGGGGGGGATTGAGACATGAGTCAGAGATGGAGCATCAATGTGTGGCTGCATGAGATTCCCTCCCCCCACTTACTTGTGTGGGGTGCATTGTCTTTGCTTCCTCTGCTGGGGTAATGAGGTAGAGATTCCAGCTGGTGTTTGTGCATGGAGTCCTCCTGGGGCAGAGTCTCTGCAGTAACGATTCTGAGAAGACAAGTGTTGACAAAATGTATTATTCCCATAAACGTTGTGAGGGACAAAGGTTTGTGCAAAGTGCTCCTTTTGTGCACTGTGCCCTTTCACCATGGTTTTCATCACCAAAGGTCAACTTTGAGGGACCAGAGCAGCAGGTGTATAGCCCCATGTGTGCCATGCATTTTATCATCTGAGCTGCAGTCTCCCTAGTAGCAGGGCTTATACAGTATATTGGGGGTGGTGTGCGCTGCTGTGTATCCTGTGTGTATCCTGTGTGTATCCTATTGGCTCTGCTGTGTATCCTATGCACCATCATAGGAAAGTGGGCAGAGCAGGGTTTGGCGGGAGATGAGATGTTCTGGTGTGTTTCCCTTCTCCATTGTTCCCTATGGGGTTACCCCCACTGGCCACACACCTCCAACGTGTCTGCTGGTGTTGCCCCCGGCCACTGCATGAAAGGGGCCATGTGCATACATAGCTGATGGGCTTACAGAGGGTGGTGCAGGCATGTCCAGCAGGTACCGGGGGGGGGGGGGGAATTGCCAGCAGCCATTGTCCCACTTTCCCCTTACGCATTCACTAAGTGCATGAGGGCTGGGAAACGGGTGACCTTGTCAGCAAGCACTGATTCACATGCAGCCTGAACGATGGAAGAAACTCTGGCCATTGCAAGTAATGGTTAGTTTGTCTTCCACAATTAGTGCCCAGAGAGGGGGACAGGATGAGATGTCATTCATTACTGGAGCTGGAGTTGACAATTGGGAAGAGGCTCCACCTTACATGCTATCTTATTACAATAATGTTGTTAAAGAAATGGATTTCCATGTCTGTTAATACCCAGATACATGAGAATCATCTCTAACTGCCTGGCAGAGCCTTCGTATTAAATCCCTGGACAGCATAGCTGCAGCAAAATAAAGGGTGTCTCCAAAAAATGTACATGCATTTTAGTGAGCTATAATTCATACATACTTCCTTGTAGAAAACCTGCAACACTCAAACATCTACGGCAGGGGTGGCCAACCTTTCAACAGGAATGCTCCTGGCCCTTTAATGGTTGTACAGGTGAGGGCATTTCATCAGGTGCAGCTGCTTTAGCAGCACCATCAGCACTTGCAGCTGCCAAGATTCTTCTAATCTACACAACTCTTAAGAACGCAGAGGCCCTAATGGTGGAAGGTTGGCCACCCCTGATCATTCTAAGGAGAGCAATTAAAGAGATATGCAGAACTAGGCCTACCAGATTTTCCCTAAACTAAGACATCCCCCCCAACAATTAATTAAATTTTAAAAAATATTTTTGGGGAGCGTGAAGCACCCTTTTGCGCTTATATTAACATTTTAATTATTTATTTAAGTTATAGCCAATTAATTAATTGACTTGCCTGTCCTGCCACCGCCATCATCTTCATCGTTGATTCGCTGAAGCCTCAGTTGCTGCCACCATTGCTGTCGCCCACCATTGCCGCCATTGCCACCCAGGGGCGTCACTGGAGCGTGGCGGGGGGCGGGCCGCCATGGGGTGATGCACGCACCCCCTCGCGCGTCACCTCCGTGTCCGCGCGACGCGGGGGGAGCCGGGTCCCACCCCACCCCCCCGCGCCGCGATGACAGAGTGTCACTAGGGTGACGCACGTCCCCCGCCCCAAGGTGACACGCGTCCTAGTGACGCTACTGTTGCCACCGCTCATCATGCCCACGCAGCCGCCTGTCGCTTCAAAGTAAAAAGTACCTTTTTCAGGGCGCCGCCATCTTGGATCTTGCGAGATTTTACGAGATCCAAGATGGCGGTGCCCAGGAAAAAGGTACTTTTTACCTTTTTGAAGCGGCGGCGGAGGCTTCATCCGGGCCCGGAAAGCCCGAGACCGACCTGGTACCGGAGCCCGGGACGGATGGTAAGCCTATGCTGAACCATTCCAGCACATACATTGGCAGATGTCTGCAGATTGCTTACAGCCCAATCCTAATGAACTTTCGCAGCTGTGGCAATGGGGTGTGCGCTGCATCTTGCGGTGGGGGACCAGCCACGGAGTCCTCCTCAAGGTAAGGTCACATTTATTCTCTTACGTCAGGCCTGCATTGTGGCTAAATCGGTGCTGGAAAGTTGGTTAGTATTGGGCTGTTAGTCAACGATGTCAGAGGTGTATATTTATTTATTTTATTTACAATATTTTTACCCCGCCTTTCTCCCCAAAGGGACCCAAGGCGGCTTACAACAAAAAGAAAATACCATGCAAAAAGTATAATACAAAAAATAGTCACATTTTAAAACAGTAAAAACAGTTCACGAAAATTAATAAAAACAGTATCTAAAAATCAGTTTAAAAAGATTACAATTAAAACAAGAACATAAAAACAGCAGCACCCCACCTGCACCAGCAGGATACCAGCAGTATAGATGCCAGTGAGGAACATTTTGAACACTTGGTCTAATTCAGGCATTCCCAACGTGTGGTATGCATACCCCTAGGGGTACACAGGTCGCAGGCCGGGGGTACACAAGACGCTGTCCCTTATCAGCTGATAAGGAACAGCTGATTTTTTCCGGGTTGCGGTGTGCCTCATGCCTGTGCCACAACCCGGAAAAGAAGGCGTTTCCCTCTGGGTTGCGGCGTGAGCGGGAGGACCCGCCCAACCACACCACAACTTGAAAAAGATGGCTACAGGCCCACATTATCTCCTGCAGTACAGGCCTGCATCCTACCTTTTCTCAGCTCCACCATCTTGGATCTTGCAAAATCTTGTGAGATCCAAGATGGTGGTGCCCAAATCTCATGAGGGCACATGAGGCAGCCTCATGTGCCCTCACGAGATATGGGTGCTGCCACCTTGGATCTCGCAAGCAGAGGCATCGTCAGGGAGAGGACGGTGGGGTGGTGGGCCCCAGGCGGCAGGATCGGGCCCCAGGCGGCAGGCACAAATCGTCCTGTTCGTCGGGGCGAGTGAGGAGCGTTGGTGGCATGTTTGGTCCTCCCACCTACCCTGCGCCTCGGTATGGTGCATAACGGCTGTAGCCGTTATGTCACTTCTGGTGCGGGTGGTGGTGGTCATAGAATCACTACTGCTCGCGAGATCCAAGATGGTGGAGTCAAGAAAAGGTAGGATGCAGGCCTGTACTGCAGGGGACAGTGAAGGCCTGTAGCCTTCTTTTTCAGGTTGTAGCGCGGGCGGGCAGGTCCTCCCACTCGCGCCACAACCTGGAGGGGGTATGCAGGGGTACACGATGGGAGCCACTCAAGGGGTATGTGGGGGTTCGGAGGCCCACATAGTGGGTATGCAGACCTCTGAACGTTGGGAACCCCTGGTCTAATTCATTAACTAATTACTTAATTAACTGGGTCAGCCAACTGCTTCTATGTATATTATATGCAGTATATGAGTGAATTATAGTATATAGGTGAATATGGCATAATAAATTTGACACTCTAAAGTGTGTGTACATTTTCTTGAGATGCCTATAGTGGGCAAAACCTTGTCCTCCTTGATGGTTGTTCAAAAACCAACTAGGTAGTCATGCTTTCCCGCGCTTGTCCCATCAGATCAGAGTTTCCATTCCATTCCCACAACACAAACATCAGTCTGTCTTCACAAATTCAAGTACAGAGGATATCTTAGCTAAAGATTGCCATAAACAGAACTGGCATTTCATATGAGCTGGGATAGTGTAAAGCAGTGGTGGCCAACCTTTCAACATGAATGCTGGCCCTTTAAATGGTAGTATAGGTGAGGGCATTTCAGCAGGTGCAGCTGCTTTAGCAGCACCATCAGCACTTACAGTTGCCAAGATTCTGTCTTCTACACACCTCTTAAGAACACAGTAGCCTTAATGGTGGAAGGTTGGCCACCTCTGGTGTAAAGTGTGGCTGATGATCTGGGAAGTTCCTAGTTCATTCTCATCTCAGCCATGAAGTCCCTGTGTGGCCTTGGGGGCCCTACTACTCTTGTCAGAGTCAGCCTTGAAGGAAGACCGAGACAATGGCTGTGAGATGCTTTGAATGCCTCCAAAAGTGACAGAAATGTGAAGACTTGTTTTATTGAGAAAAACTATCTGAAGACAAAGTAAATGCACATCAGTGACAAACAATATAGTTGAGGAGATGTGGTTTGCAGAACACAGACAGCAGAAGGGAGCCTGACCCTTGCCCAAATAATGTTAAAAAAAACACAAAGCATTCAAGCCAGAAAGGAGAACCCAGATTGATTGGTAAAGTTGACTGCGTAGGTTGAATACTTCTTCTCCAGGGTAGTAATAATACAATTACCTGGAGGTGGAACAACCAGGAACAACTTGCTTCAGCATTTACATTAAGGCAACTTGGTTCACCTTTGTTCACAGTCACAGATTAGGGTATGATGCTTTTTATCACCAGTTAGTTGCATCGTGGGTGTGGACTGGCTTGAACAGCCAAATTAACTCTGACCTACTGTACTTGCAGGGAGCTCATTGGCTGCTTTTTGTCTTGCTCTTAAATACATTGATATACACACATTCCACTCCAGTCTCTCTTTATAATGAGCTAATTATTCAAAGGTCCCATCTTTGGTCTACCTCATCCAAGGACAATCCAGCTGGACTGTACCTAAAAGATCAACGTGTAACTTTAGGCATTACACCCCTGGAAGAATGCCTTCTACCCACCCGTGCTTGGGGGCTTGGACCCTGCAGTTAAGATAAAAAGGAAGCTGGAGATTTCCATCATTGACACAAGAAGTGAAAAGTGAGTTAAACTGACAGTGGCTGTCAATCACCGGCGCCAACATTTGTAAGATTAACAAGAACGTTACTGCTGATTGTAGCAAACAAAGAGTGGCTTGTGCTGTTCTGATTAAGGATTCCAGCTTTTTTTTTTTTTTACTAGTCTCTGTTCCTCTGTCTTTAACAGTACATCTGCAGCGTAGTGAATAAGTGGATAGAGGTGGACTCCCACAGCCAATCTGCTGTGACTGCTTCCGGCACTAGGCCAGCAGCCCTTACTCCGCCGCCGTGACGTCCCCATGGCCGCCAGAGGCAGGTAAGAGATCCCCCAGCGACGGCGGTTCAGGTGGGGGTCATTGGCTGAGCCTGCCCGGGAGGGGGCAGGGATGGCATCCGCCATATCCTGTCTTCCGTCAGGCCGGCTTGGCCGTTACATGGCCTCCTCTTACTTCCGCCAGCTACTCAGCTGGCGGAAATCTGAGGAGGCCTATTGGGCCTTCCCCGGTTTACACCAGGGGAAGGGGACGAACATCCCCTTTCCCCGAGTAGGCCTCGGGCCGCTCCAGAGCAGCCCGGAACAGGGATAGGATTCGGTGGGCAGCTTGGGCCGCCCGCCGGATAGTTGTGCAGGATTGCACTGCCTGTCTGAGAGCTCTTGCATGTCCCTATTGCAGATTAGGTCTCTGCAGTGGCGTTTTAACGCCTTCCGGCACACAGGGGGGTGGGGGCTGGAGCGCCCCCGTCGCGCCAGAGCCAGGCTGCCGCCCCCCCCCGGAAGCGGCCCATCACCGGCTTCCAGAGACGCTTTGCTCTGAAGCCGGGAAGGCCTCCGCGTTACGACCGCCGAACTGGGCGGTCGCAATGAGGAGGGCTTGTCCCGGCTTCGGAGCAGAGCCTCCGGAAGCCGGTGACGCGCCGAGTGGGCGCGCTGCTTCCCGGGGGCTCGGCAGCCGGGCTCCGGTGCCGCGCCCCCTGGAAGCACCGTGCCCACTCGGCGCCTGGGGCGCAGCACACCAGCTACCCCATCGTAAGAACGCCACTGGGTCTCTGCCCGAATGACTTGTGCTGTCATGTGGAGGCAGTGGTGTCCCTAGGAGGGTGCAGGGGGTGCGGACTGCACTGGGTAAAACCCTTGAGGGGGGTCACCACTAGTGGCCAAAATTGTGAAACCTTTGTCTTTATGAATAATATCATCATGTTACATATCATTTGATGTGTAATTTCATGCAGAATGCAATACAACAAACTGTCAGGAACCATCATGGGGGGTGATGTGCTGAGCTCTCACACCGGGTGACGCAAACCCTAGTGACACCTCTGTGTGGAGGCCATTGATTTACATACAGCCCTGCCAAGGATCTTGTTGGATGCGTGCACCAGGTTCAGTTATCACACTGGTATTCTTCCTGGACTCTGCA
Organism: Plestiodon gilberti rubricaudatus; assembly: GCA_026170595.1. Lineage (NCBI taxonomy): Eukaryota > Metazoa > Chordata > Lepidosauria > Squamata > Scincidae > Plestiodon > Plestiodon gilberti. Next base: position 153,946,364 of record JANXHW010000002.1, on the reverse strand, counting down.
CATCAGGCCAGGAGTAACAACTGAATGCAGTCACACACTTGAGGTGCCCAGCATACAGGTGGCCCCCCATATCCACTGATCCACTATCCACGGTTTCAGTTATCCATGGATCACGGGGAAACCCACCCACCCCCAGGCTTTTACTTTTTTCCCAGTAAGCTTTGTTTCTTCCTTAAACAAACAGGAGAAGCAGCCTCTCGCTGCTTCTTGCAGGCAAGTAGAACGAGACTAAGTCCTAGAGAGGCTCTAGGACTTAGTCTCATTCTACTTGCCTGCAATGGAGGCTGCTTCTCTGTTTGTTTTAAGGAAGAAACAAAGCTTGCTGAAAGAAAAATAAGAGCTAGAGGGGCGTGCACGCCTGCCCCCCCAGGGGAGGCAGGGCGGGGGCCCCTCAGGAAACCATGGAGGGGGTGTTTCAAGTATCCACGGTTTCAAGTATCCACGGAGGGGCCTGGAACATATCCCCAGCGGATATGGGGGGAGTACTGTACATGTATTAGGTGATTTTGCCTAACCTTGCAATCAGGGCGTAAAAAAAAAGCACCTTGCTTTAAAAACCGGGATAAGCAGGGATGTGGATCAAGTCTTTGACTCCAATTCTCGAGTCAAGTCCCAAGTCTTTGCCCCCAAGTCCTGAGTCTTTGGTTGCGAGTTGTGAGTCCTTATCTGTTTAATGGGGAAAAACGAGTTTAAACCTGAATAAAATTCAACTTGTCATAAAAGGCTCCAAGTCTCGAGTTGAGTCTTTCAAGTCTGTTATAATCACCAAGTCAAGTTCGAGTCGAGTCAAGTCATTGACACAACTTGAGTCCGAGTCAATAGACTCAAGTCTACATCACTGAGATGCCCACCAAGATTAAACTCCAAACCTACCTTTATGCTCTTAAAAAAAAAAGCATTCCCAATACAACATTTGAAAGCTGTTTACTTCTAGTAGCTCAGTCTGAGCTAATTAGATATTTCTATATCACTTTAAGACGTTTTGCCCCCCAGGGAACACAAGTAACAGAGATACCGGTAAATGGCTGTGTGTATCTGGAGAACCAGCTTTTTCTGAAGCAACCATTTTAATGACTTCTCCTGGAGCAAACATTTTTTTCATTTAAGAGGAAAGTTTTCAATAGCAAATCTATTTCTGTGAATGCACTGGCAACTCCTGACCTCTTCGACTCAGTTTAGGATTCTTCTGGTCTGAAAAGTAGAGGTGGAAAGTGGAAGGGTTCAGGAAAGGTAGTGGTATTGTAGGTCATTTGTCTCCTGGTGATATTTTATGCAAATTTCTACTTTGAGCTTGGAACAGAAATGACTGAAATATACTTTTTGACTGCAAAGTATGCAAAGGGTCCCTTTGGGGAGAAAGGCGGGGTAAAAATATTGTAAATATAAAGTACACTCTTCGGTTGCAGTGGGTGGCAGGGCCCCGAAGTGCACCCTCCCTCTAAGTACACAGTGTACATTGTACTTATGTACAAAGCAAATACAAACTACCATATGTGTGGACCTGGCACTGTGTCCATAGTGTATTCATCAATGTAATGCACTGGTGACGCATACAAGCATTTAATTGGCACCATTAGAAGGATATATGAAAGGAAATTGGAGAGGGAGAATAGCTGAGATGAGTACCATGGTAGCTTTTAAGAGCTTGAATCGACACTACAAATTAATAGGACGCGGTATTGACTTTAAGGGGCATTTTACCTGTTCGGATTTTGTGATTATGTTAATTCTCTGAAGCGTCCACAGTGAAAGATTACCCTGCACATCTGACTTTAGAACTTGTTTAGCAGTGTTTATGTTATGCCAGCATGGGGAAAACCATAGCCATCCAGTGCTAATTCATAATGTACAAAACAAGTTAAGGATAACATCACGAACATGAAAGCACAATAAATTGTTTAAAGTGGACTTCCAATTAAAAATGCATCTGTTCTGCCCAGTAGGGAATATGACGACTGAATTTACCTTGAATTGAATTACTTCAGAACTTTCATTCAGACACAATTCAACTCTAAGTCAAAGTAATGTCACTGTTGCTTTTCTGTCATTCCTTCTGGAAATGTTGCTGTAGGGAAAACCAATTGGCTATATATGATAGCTTTATCTGAGAATCAATGGATAATGCATGTTTTTGCTTGGGGTTACTATTTACCTGAATAAGTCAATTTTTAAGCCAAAAATCATGGAATCTCTATGACCCATAGATATGTCGAGGATAAAACTTAGGGGTGTATGAAATTCTTTGAATTTTTGAAAATGACCAGTGATTGTTCTAAGGCAGCAACAGAAATTCTCCAAACAGGAAGAATGGAAGCTATTTTACCTTGTTCTGAAGCAGTACAGAAACGAAGCTCTTCTCCAAACAGGAGGAAAGAAAGATGAAGGCTTTGTGAGGAGTACAGTACTGTACTTCCATAGCAGCAGCCCTCACAAAGACTACAGCTCCCATGAGCACCTTTCTTTCTTCCTGTTTGGAGAATAGCACCATTTCTGTGCTGCTTCAGAACAAGGTGAAATAGCTCTTTTTTTTACCCACCCCATGTGTCCTGTTTCTCAGCCCAGTCTCCCCCTCCCACCAAGCAGCTGTTCTTAGAAGCCCCATGTATAAGTAGACCCAGGTTTTCAAAGACAATTTTAAGGCATAATTTTAGACTTATACATGAGTATAGAGTACTGTCAGTTCTGTTACCTAGCAATTAGCAAGATCAACACACCTATCACGAAGAAGAAGCCTTATTTAGTCAAAACCTCTCCTCTATCTGGACCAAAATTGGGTGCACAAGGCCCTACTCCTGTGTTTATACTATGAATGCCCATTTGGCCTGAAAAAGAGTTATAGCTGAAAAACATGCAGATTTTAAAAGCATGGGCTGGCCCAATATAACCACCACCACCACCACCACCACCACCAGTATTTATATACTGCCTTTTCTTTGGTCATCGGATTTCTCCTTTGACTTTAATTCAAAGGCAGTTTACACAGGCAGGCTTTCTAAACCCCAAGGGGTTTTTACAATAACATGTTCTAATCTTTCGTAGAACCCTTCATTCTAGATGGTTTCTTTCACAGTCCAGCTTCTCACTGGCATCCATCTCATCATGCTTCAACTGACAGCAACCTTGACTCCCACTCAAGGTGCCAGCTGCAGCGTGCCAGCAGCTCTCCGACAGACTTCTGGCCATCCCGAACTGCCATCCTTGAGATCTTCAGCCATATGAGATGGGTGCTCTACCAACTGAGCCAGACCTCCTGCCTGAGGAGATCATATCACGGTAGGCTTGCCATATTTTCCCGACCTTCAGCTGGAACACCCCCCCCCCAATTAAATAATTAAATAATTGGGGAAATAATTAAATAATTAATTTAAAAATATATAGAAAAATACAAGCGTGCCCGCAATTTCTATTTATTTAAGCTGAGAAATAAATAATTAAAGAAGACGAATTTTAAATGTTGTGGTGTTGTGATGGCACTTGGCCTAGATGCCTTCAAAAGGGGTTTGGATAGATTCATGGAAGAAAAGACCATCACAGGTTACAAGCCATAAGCAACCTCCTGGTTTTAGAAGTATGTTTTCTCTGTGCCAGGTAGTGCAAGGGAGTGGCAACAGGAAACAGGTTATCTTGTTGGCTGTGTACTCCATGAGGCATCTGATGGGGCCACTGTGAGATACAGGAAGCTGGAGTAGATGGGCCTTTGGCCTGATTCAGCAAGGCTCTTGCCTCTTCTTATGTTCTTATGTCTAGAGCAGGGGTTCTCAACTTGTGGTACGAGTACCCCTAGGGGTACGCGGACCAATGGCAGGGGGTACGCCAGAACCTGCCCCTTATCAGTATCAATCAGTAGTTAATTACTTGTTAATTAGAACTTAAATACAATCCCCCTGTCTGTCTGTCTGTCTGTCTCACTCACACACACACACACACACACACACACACACACACACACACACACAGTTAAGACATTTTTCACTTTAAAATTGTTTAGTACTTTTATTTAACAATTAATTAGCTAATTAATTGATTGATTAATCCAATTAATTAGCTATTATTTATTTATTTAAAAAATTATACCCCGCCTTTTCCTATGCCGAAGGCAAATGCCCAAGGCGGCTTACAACAGAGATTAAAATACATAATTTAAATACATAAAATAAGTTTAAACAATACATAACCATACATAAACGATTTAAAAAACAATAACATCCACTGGGGGGGGGGCGACAGTATGGAGCAGAGAAGCAGCATGGCAGAGCATCTTGAGACACAGGAGGCAGACCACAACCCATCACCCAAATGCTAGACCAGGGGTTCTCAACCTTTGGAGGCCCGGGTACCCCCTATCACGGTCCAATTTTCTGAAGTACCCCCTGATTTTCTGAAGTACCTGCTAATTAACTGCTAATTAATTGGATTAATCAATCAATTAATTAGGTGATTAATCATTAAATTAAAAAGTACTAGAACAATTTTAAATGTGAAAAAATGTCTTATTTAACTCTCTCTCTGATTGTGTGTGTGTGTCGTGACACACACACATATGTACAAAATACAAAAATAAGCCCAAAACCAAAATCAGAGAGACAGAAGGGCTCCGAAAACAATTAAAACTTAAAATCCATGTTAATTAACACTTAATTAGCTGCTGATGGGGCAGATTGTAACCTCATTCAGAACCGGCAGAAAAGTGGACTGTAATAGGGGCAGGGGCGTCACTGGAGCATGGCGGGGGGGGCGGGCCGCCTGGGGGTGATGCGCGCCATGGGGTGATGCGCGCATCCCCTCGCGCGTCACCTCCGTGACGCGCGACACCCTCCGGACGCTCCAAGGCCAGCCCGGGAGCAAAAAGCCCTCAAAACGGGTCTGCGCATGCGCGAAAATCCGGGAAATACCCGGATGGACGCGCCGACGGGGTCGGACGCTCCGAGGCCTTCTCCCGGGCCGACCTCGGAGCATCCGAAGGGCGACCCGACGCAACGCGGGGGGGGGGAGCCGGGTCGCCCCCACCCCCCCCGCGCCGCGATAACAGAGCGTCACTAGGGTGACGCGCGTCCTAGTGATGCTACTGAATAGGGGGTACCCAGGCCTCCAAAGGTTGAGAACCCCTGGCCTACAGTGACTCTAGTCTAGGCAAAACAAATCTTTGTTGTTCTTGTTCATATGACAAAGTGGACTATGGTCCACAAAAGCTTTTGCTGCAAAAAACTGGTTTTTAGGATACTCTGCTGTTTTTGCTACAACAGACTTAACAGCCCCTTTGAAACTTGTGGGTCTCTGGAACTCACGTCCACGAGAAAGAGGGCCACTTTTCTCTTCTGCTTAGGATGTCACGATTTGTGCGTCACGTGAAGTCATTCCCAGAGTGAATGGGCACTATTTGAACTGTCGAAATGGAAGCGAGCGAGATCGTGCAGGAAGATGCCTGACTTTCCCCGCTCAGCCTCTGCGTTGCCGGGACAAACCTTTCCCCGCCCCTCTTCCAGTGTGAACATCCGCCCCAGCGTGGCGGAAGGGGAGCGAAGGTGGGCAGGGCGCCAGCTGAGAGTAGAGAAGCTGTAGCAGCAGGCAGTCGCCGGGCTGATCTGGTGGTGGCTGCGCTGCTCCTTCGACCTGCCCCATGGACGCCTTCTGCGGCTCCCGCTTTTGGGTAAGCCTTCCGCCCCGACCCCACTCCCCCAACCCCTTCTCACTGCGTCCCGGAGTCTCTGCTGATCACGCCGTACTTTCTGGAGACCGGCGCATCCCCAACCCGCGCACGCTGCCCGTAGGAAGGGGAAGGGAACGTTGTGGGGTTCTGCTCGTTCGTCTCCAGAATGTTACGGAGGAGGGGAAATGGTTGCTTTTTTCGGGAACTTGTTCTGAGCAACTCCAACGAGCCTTAGACGTAAAAGTCGGTCCCTTTATAAAATAAACGTTAGGGGGCATCGGGACAACAACGTTGGGGCACTTGGGGGTGAAATGGAAAGGAGGGGTGGGAGAGTCGGGCTCTGCCTGGGACTCTTTCCTCCTGCCCGGCTTGGAAAGGTTTGCCCTTCATGGGTGGCTGGGACAGAGATAGGCGGCCGCCGAAAAGAACGAGTTTGGAAGGAAAACAAGCCGCGTGGACCGCGTGCTTGCCCGAGAAGCAAACTTTAAAGAGGAAAAGTAACTACCGAGACGCAGTGATGTGGTTTCGGACAGCTGATTACGGCACAGGCAGCAGGCAGGCTTAAAGTAGATAAGTGCAATCAGATTGTCATGCGGAGCCTGAATTGAACTTACGACTCGTGGTGTCGGTTGGAGTCGGGGAAATATAAATAAGCCCCAAAATGCATCTTTGGACAACCAGAGGTGAAGTATCATGTGGTAAGAAAAGAATGAGAATTATTACCAAATAAGATTTTAAAACCTGTGGATGACAAAATGACTCAAAACACGTTTGTTTGTTTGTTGATTGAAACCTTGCAACACTGAAAGCACAAATACACCTGCATTGATCAGCCAGGCGGCAATGTGCTTGGAAACACTTTCAGGATCCAGGTGCACTGAGATAAAACAGTTGCATTGGTTTACGTATGATGACTAAAACGGTGTCCTCTTCTTCACTGTTAAGTACTGTATCTTCTAAGGATGGAGGAGGCTACTCCCTGATACTGCAAGTTTACTGTTGCAAACCTGACCAGACAGGCACCTTCAATCTTGGCTACTATACTATTAATGCTGGATAAAACCCACAAGTTGGAACAGGGTACTGGTAATTGCTAGAGGCAGCAACTCAGCAGCTAAGGGCACGTGACTCTTTCTCCGTGGTTGGAGTTTCACTTACTCCCACACTGGATGGATACTTCTGGTTCACTGGTTGAATGCAGGGAGGCCTGGCCCAACTTTTGGGAGAAGTCCAGAGTAGTTAATTGTACAGCAGGCCACCTTTCTTGGCCTCCACTGCAGTGGAAGTATCTTAGCCACTTTTTTGGGGGGGGGGGTGTTAGATGCCTTTTAAAAGGGGTTTAGATGCCTTTAAAAGGGGTTTGGACAGATTCATGGAGGAAAAGACCATCACAGGTTACAAGCCATAAGCAACCTCCTGGTTTTAGAAGTGGGTTTTCTCTGTGCCAGGTGCAGGGGAGTGTCAACGGGAAACGGGTTGTCTTGTTGTCTTGTGTGCTCCCTAAGGCATCTGGTGGGGCCACTGTGTGATACAGGAAGCTGGAGTAGATGGGCCTTTGGCCTGATCCAGCAGGGCTTTTCTTATGTTCTTATGTTTATGAGAATGGACAAATACCATGACAAAATTTTAACTGAATAAGGTTGAATACCTTCTCAAGAAGAAGGGAACCTTCTTGCTGTGGTTTTCTATTTCAACCCTTTGCAGTGTGTTATAGGAATACAGGTAGTTAACCACAAAACAGAGGTGGATACACACATAATTACATGGTGGTTTGTTTTATGACTGAGGCAATTTATAAAGTACTTCTTACCTAGTTTTGGTAGCTTTTGTGAAATTCTTCCAGTTTTAAGGAGAATACTTTCCTGATTCAAGGAACTGGACTAAAGAGATGGCTGATGAAGTCTGTACAAAATGTTTCTAAGATCTTGCAATCAAAACAATTATTATGCAAAATGAGGGTATTGCACAATTAGTGTTGCAGGTGCTGCATTACATAGGCCTGGTAATTACAAACAGCAGATGAGGAAGTGAACTGGTTTCTGGACTGTGCCACTTCAGACTTGCAGCAGATACACTTTTAAATGATTGAAAGCTCCCCTGTACCCAAAAGAGAGCCTTGCATGTAGAAAACTAGCATCTCAGCAAGAAGGGAGCATAGCCTAATATGCTAGTTTTCTATCTGCAGGAAAACCTTTTTGCATAGAAGAGCACTAAATCGTGTGAGCTCACACCTGTGCTCTGAAGCAGTGCAGTTTCAAAAGAAAAACCAACTGACTCCATAGCCCAGTGGTCAGGAGGTTTGCCCATAGAGCTTGTCGGCCACAGGTTGCTCATGGGAAAGGGGTCAAGTTGTGCTGGGATATTATCAGTGCTTCTACTTAGGCAGCATTGGTATCTCTGTGATGGGATAGGAGCTATGAAAAGCAAGCACTGATAATTGATCTCCCCCCATGTCTTGTATGACTTAGCCCTGTGATTGACTGCTGAGTGAGTTGGAGTCCTATCCAGTGTGGCTGGGGTGTTGGAAAAAGGTGTTCATCTGGGGCGCTCCATTGATCAGATGGGAGCAGGGGTGGGTTCAGTCCTGGCTTTATGGATGGGATTAGCAGATGGCTTGCTACTCATCCCCTGGCTATATCCCCCCCCCCCCCGTCCACCAGTTTTTTCTTCCTGCACTGCTGCCACTACAATGGGAAAATTCATGACACGAGCATATCACTTTGTTCTGTTAGTGCAAGGAATTTTTTTTTTTTAGCTGCCCTATCCTGCCAGCAGGCATAACTCAAGGATAGGAGCAGTTTGTTAAATCACTGACTGAATATTTGTGGGGTGTCTTTACATGTAAATTCACCAATTGGTGGGAGATCTCTAACGGACAAGCGGAGGTGGCACTTCACACAGCACAGAATTCATCTGTGGACTTCAGTCCTGCGAGATGTGGTGATGGCCACTACCTTAGATGGCTTTCGGGAGGGATTGGGCAAATTCATGGGGGACAGGTCTATCGATGGCTACTGATCGTGATGGCTATTTAATAAGCCACCTGGTTTAGTGTGTCTCTGAATGAATACCAGTCACAGGGGAGCAATGTTGGAAGCAAAGTATGCTTTCCTCTCCTGCGTGGCAACCAATGGGTCACTGTGGGAAATGAGATGCTGGGCTTGATGGGTCTTTGGTCTGATGCAGCAAAGTGGTTCTTATGTCTCATAAGCTTTTGCGCATCTGCAATACTGTATACAGTGCGTGGCCTTTGATGAGTACAAAGCAGTTCAGCTGTGTTCTCCCTGCTGTGCGGTTTCAATAGAACCCTGGACTTCTCAACAGGAAGGGAGAAGCCTGAAACCTAGAGTATGTGCATGAAAGGCTATTTTGGGCATATGCAGTATACCCACACTCACCTGCCCCCCTTTTGTTTCCAGTATTTGTTCAAGAGGGTGTCAGTCCAAGCATGTAGCTTAGATACAAACCCCCCCCCCCCCCATGGATCCTATGCTGTTGGTTCAGGGAGCGTCCTTGCATGCATGTTTCCGGTGACCATTGATAGCATCGTTATTTGTTTAATGCTCGTAAAGGTTTGTTGTGCCAACAGTATTTTTGAGATCATTGGGAGCTATATTGTCTTGTATCTGGTTCAACAGTTTCACGAATGAGACTTAAACTTTGAAAACGATGAAGCTGGTAGCAGGAGTAAACCCTATTCTAAGTAGAAATGCAAGTGAGCTTTTTTCCTTTTTATTTTGTGCATGCTTTGCAATACCTATAGTTTTTCTGAAAATGCATTTGTAGCAAGTACCAAAGAAGCACCGCAAGTAAGCTTAATGAGATTGCAATAGAATATTTGCTGCTGTGAACAACGGAGGTGAACTCTGTTGACATGAACTCAAGCTGGAGGAGTGCTTGCAACTTGGCATCTCTTGCCAAGCAAAGTTTAAAATCTAATTTTCCCCACTGTCTGCCGTCCCAAGAAAATAGCAAGAGCACTAACACAATTGGAAGAGCTAGCCACATGAGCTTTGTTAAGTGTTTAACTTAGTCTTAGAAAAACTTGGACATTAATTCTTCAACATCGCTAAATATACTCCAATCTCCAAATTTTAAATACATGTTAACCATCATTGTTTGTACCCAGAATAGGAGTTATTACACGTGGGGTTCATGTGAAGTGAAGTGAATGTTCCAATAAAGGAAGTTGAATGGGTGGGGCCTGTCAAGGACAGCTAGCCAACTGCCTTTTGGGGCAATGGTAAAGATCACAGTCAAGTTCATTTGCCACTAGACTTTTTTTTCCTCGTGTCTCAGCCTGTAGCTGCTTTATCTTTCCATAGAGGTGCCACTCCTGTTTCTCTTTCTTCACTTGTCTCCTTTGGTATCAATATTCTATTCACCTGATACCGACCTAGGGAGGGAAAATAAACTCTTCTTTTCTGCTTGTCTTTCAACTGTCCACTTTTCAGCTAGAGGACCTCCTGCAGATTGTCTGAACCCACAATGTTGTGACTGGGTTTCTCCCTCAGCTTCTCTAGGAAAAGCCAATGACAGCGCAATCCTAACCAACTTTCCAGTGCTGGTGTAGCTGTGCCAACAGGGCGCACACTGCATTTTTCAGTGAAGGGGCAGTCATGGATGCCTCTTCAAGGTGAGGGAACATTTGTTCCCTTACCTCAGGACTGCATTATGGCTGCACCAGCTCTGGAAAGTTGGTTAGGATTGTACTGTCAGTCAAGTAAGCAAATTATACTGGCCAGACTTTCAATACGGTTTTCCCCAAGGGCAGGCAGGGTATGTGTGTAAAAAAGCAACTTCTTGTACCTTTGTTGGTTTCCCAGTAGAGAAAACAGTTGAATGACTTGTTCACTGTGGTAGGAGAGCAACACATAGGAGTTGGGGACAGGCAGCGATTGCTATTGACTCATGAGTCAGGAGTGACCACAGGCTTATCAATCCACATAGGCCAAGCTGTCCTCCACCTGGTCTCTCCCCTTCTGACTTCTCTCTGTCACCAGAAAGACCTGCACTGATCCCCTCTGTTTCTGGCTTTTCTCGCTGCCCTGGTCTCTTCACCTCCTCAGTTGCCATCTCTACACTCCAACTTTCTCTATCTCCACCTTGCTTCCTGCCTTCATCTCTGTTCTCTCCGATTTTCTCCATGCCCCGGCCTCTCCCTTCACATTCCTCCATCTGCTTCCTCCTTCTCCTTCCCTGCTACACCCTGAGTGGGCCATAATATTCAGTGCCAGCCCAAGACTTCCTGGCATCTGAGGAGGCCTGGCGAATATCACCCTCTTTGCCTGGCAACGTGAGCTCCTGCTTCTTCCACTCCCGGGATTGGGAAAGGAAGAGGGGAGCATAGCAAAAGAGGAAGTGTGGTGGATGCTGTAGCAGCGACAGCATGAGTGCAGCTCACCGCCTCTCCTTCACACATCCTCTTCTGCTCTGGTTTCCTCTTCCAATTAGAGAATGGGAAGAGGAGATGGAGGTGGGCCTTCCCGTGCCAATCTGCCGCCTGAGGCAAGCACCTCAGGCGGCCTCATGGACAGGCCAGCCCTGACCATAGTCTCTGAAATTCTGTCATGGATTTGCTAATGGTGTTGACTAGGTCATCATGGGGGAGGAGGAGTAGCAAAACCTCCTTCAACACAGGCTGCAGTTTTCTTTCAGAGTGGTGCCACACCCTGTTTTCTGGACAGCCCAACCACTTGCCTGGAGCTGTCTTTGATGTGCCAGGCAAAGACTTCTTTTATAATCACCCAGGCATTCTGGCAGATTGCATAACTGGTGTCAACCATCATTTTACTGTTCTACTTGATTTGGCTGGTTGTGTGGCTGCTGTCTCCTGTGGCTTTTAAAAATTGATTGTGTATTCTGTTTTTCTTGTTTAATACACACATTGCCCTGGGAGCTAAGTGATGAAGGGCAACTTACACATTTTCCGAGCCTAAGGATCCGCCGGGCAGCCTACGTCGCTTGCCGGATCCCGTGCTCTGCTGTGGACAGGCTCCCGCCCAGCAGAAACTCTACTTGGGGAAGCTCATCCCCTTCCCCAAGTGTAAATGGCACTGGGGTCAATCGGCCTCCTCAGATTTCCACCAGCGAAATCGCTGACGGAAATCGGAGGAGGCCATGTAACGGTCCAACCGAACGACGGGGGTCAGGATACGGCCGAGGCCGACCCCCGACCCCTCCCGGCTTGGCTGGGCCTATCGGCCCCCACTATTTGCTGCTGAAACACACACACACCCGCCCACTGGATCTTAACCTGGGTCCTCCGGCGGTCAGGCGAGGGCTTGGTCGGCGGAGCAGGGAAGGCCGGCCTTGCACCGGCCTTTCCTGCTCTCGAGTCATTGGAAAAGTGCCTTATGGCACTTTTACGATGGCTTAGGGCGGTGGAATGCTCGTTCCGCCGCCCAAGGATAGGACAGGATTGCGCGCGCGCAGTAAATGAATGGGTGTGTGTGTGTGTGTGTGTGTGGGTGTGTGTGTGTTCTCCAGCTTGGAGTTCCTGAGGTCTATGACTGAGAAAGCTGGAGCTTAAAGTGCAGCATAAGAAGATCCTGTCTTATTGATCAGGTGAGGGCAGAAGGCAGGCTCATAATATTTATACCATACTCGGCCAACCCAGGAATTGCAGTTGCAATTTTACTTAAATTTTACTTAAAATAACTGCAATATTACTGCCAGTTGCAGAAACCAATGTTGCACATCCCTTTTCTTTCTGTGCTTGATGGTCGTCATAGGCCAAGCTGTCACCAATGTCTCGCGAATAAGGAAACCCATGTGGGTTTTGCATCCAAACATGTGCTTATTCCATGGGAAATGTCCATTTCCACATGGGTTTTTGCGTGTTTGGTCTGGGCCTTAGTCTAATCCAGGAGAGCTTGATCTTCCTTGTTTTCCATTATCAGCTCCAAATTGTCACCTCCCCAGCTGCTTTTGTTTCTTCCTCCCTGGATTATAGATACAGATTTGTGAGAATAAACATCTGTCTGGAATCCTGGCAGGTGGAGACAGCAGGGATGGATTTTGGAGCAGAGAAACAAAAGGAAAATATCCCTCAAGTCTTTGTTGTACACATTTGCATGCAATTTGTCCTTTGGTGTGCAATCCTTTGAAAGCAGCTGTCTTTGGAGAGAGAGAGAGAGAGAGAGAGAGAGAGAGAGAGAGAGAGACCTTCAGGTGATCAGAGTACTGTATAATCTGTCTGCAACAAAAATTACATCCTGCAAGTGAGTGATGACTAATTTTGCCGGGGAAGGGGGGGGAGGCAGATGCAGCATGTGCTCATGTTGGCACGATCACCTGTGTAAGGGGCACAGCAAATTGATGAACCATAGGCTGGCATAAGGCTGTACAGCTCTATATTTATTTAGGGTTCTGACACACAAAAACGGTGTTGGGGAAACAGCAGTTTGAGATGAGATGTCCTAGTTTTAAGATAAGAGTTAGTTCTTAATTACAAGGATCTCTGGGAGGGTCCAGAATGGGAAGTTATCCACGTGCAAAATAATTAACATAGGCTGAGAAAGAGTCAAGGTAAGCAGTGGAGTCACTATGACTCTTGGCGCGGGCGCCCCGATGGGACCCCCAGCTCTGCCCCCCATTGCAGCTGGCTCCACGGCTGGGGGAAGGCCTTGGAGCGACCTCCCCGGCCGATGCGCCAGGGCCTTCTAACGAAGGCCCACTGCGTCACAACGTTATTTATAACATTTTTCGCGCATGCACAGACCGTTCCTGAGGGAAAAGGGCTGCCAACATGATCGTGCCAACATGAGCACATGCTGCACCTGCCTTCTCCCCCCCCCCCGGCAAAATTAGTCATCACTCACTTGCAGGATGTAATTTTTGTTGCAGACAGATTATACAGTACTCTGATCACCTGAAGGTCGGTCTCTCTCTCTCTCTCTCGACAAAGACAGCTGCTTTCAAAGGATTGCACACCAAAGGACAAATCGCTCCGAGGCCAGGCGGAGCAGAGCCTCCGGAGGGCGATGTGCGCAGGGGAGGTGACGCGCGTGTGGGTTCGTGCATGTCACCTTCTGCGCGCGTCGCTCTCCGGCGGTCCACCCGTGCGCGTCGCTCTCCGGCGGTCCGCCCGTGCGCGTCGCTCTCCGGCGGTCCGCCCGTGCGCGTCGCTCTCCGGCAGTCCGCCCGTGCGCGTCGCCCTCCGGCGGTCCGCCCGCGTGCTTTGCAACTGCCACGCACCTGAAGGTAAGCATATCTTTTGGGCCTTGCTCAAAGTCCTGTGCCCCTGAGATGATGATGCAGCAATTAACTACAAGGATCCCTGAAAGCTGTGTGTGTGTAACATTGGATTTCTCTCACTCACTCACACACATATGCACACACGCACAACTCACACGCATATGCATGCACGCACACAGCAAAACTATAGTAAAACTGCTTGACCTTAGCAATGCTGGTATGAGGAATTTTGCCATGAATCATCATTCCTGAAAAAAGCGGTATGACAAAGCACTTTGGACAAGGATCTTGTAGGATCCTTTTTAGGTTTAAAACCTAGGAGTTTCCCTTTAGTTTTTGGTGGTGGTGCTTCGTCAAGTGCTTCATCAGTGTTTGGGATTAAAAGCTGAGTCACTGCGTGAATTGGCATCCATAGCAATCAGCTTAGTGGTCATTACATCATAACAGAGTACAGTATAAACCTGCAATGGAATAGGATGTAAAATATTTCATTGCTAGATGTCCCATATTGCAGGCTGACTCTTATTTTTAAATGCCAAAATGCTTGAGTGTCTCTTAATTCGCATGCCGTGTCTTGCCAGCCTTACTCCAGAATGCTAGCAAAGTGTATGAAAGTTCAAAGCGGAAGCAATAAATCCAGATGTCTCAGTGATCACTTGTGTGACAATAAACACACAAGCATTTATATTGTGAGCTATGAAGCAAAAGATTTATAACAGGGTGATGCTTTGAGATACTGTGTTAGCTGAAGAAGCGCAGTAAGTCCCACACTGCTTCCAGCATTAAAGTATATATCAACCATAAAAGCATTTGACTCTTGCAGTCCAAATTATAATGTGCCACTGGCAAAGAACAAGAAATGCACTGGTTGTACTAATTAATAGCGTAAAGTATAATGCAAGCTTCAGAAGTGTGTACTGTGGTTATAATTTTCCTGTCTTCAAAAGTATGTAAGTGATTTGGATTTTGACATTCTAACTTTGAAACACACTTGTGATTTCATTTGTTGCTAAATGCTGTATAAATGTACAGGTACCATTGCAAGGAGACCCAGGGGGCATGTACTTAAGTCTGTTGTGTGGCTTAACTGTGGTTTACACTCGGAATTGGGTATGATCTGTGAGATTCTGCACATGCATAGAAAAGCCACATAATTTGGTGTTGGGCACCAAAATTCACTATCTTGGAATGTTGACTTTATGTTTAAGAATGAAGTTTCTAGCCCTTCTAGTTTTGATTATGACACTTAGCATTTTTATAGTGCATTCTGAGTGTGCAAAGCACTTCGTGTGTATTATCTTGCAATTCTTGCAACAACCCTGTAAAGTAAGTATCATCCCCACATTGCAGTGAAGGGCTGAGAGTGAGTGTCTTGGCTAAAACCACCTAGTGAGAATTTTTGCCAGGGGTTCAAACTGGGGACTTCCTGATTCATAGCTCTGTCTGTTAGCCACTGTACTACCCTAGATCACAAATACAGGTTTTAAATCAGGAGTACACAACCTACTGCCCGTGGGACGGATCAGGCCCACCACACGAAATCGTCCAGTCCACGGGCGGAGGAGGGAGTTGGCTACCTTGGTCCTCTGGCTCAGCTGTCTCGCTCTCCCCGCAAATTGGAGGAAGGAAGAGGAATCTGGGCAGGTTGGGCTGGAAGTGCATAGTAGGGATGGAGGGGGAAGGGAGCGGGTGAGGTGCCCACCGATTCTCACCAGCACGCGCTGCTTAGAATGGCGGCAAAAGAGCTGTGGAACAGCCAGGCGGTAGCCAGGGCAACCAGGGAGTGCTCAGGGGTCTTAGCCACAGAATATCTAGTGGTCAATGAGAGGTTCCAGTGCTTTTTCATAGTTCTGTGCCTGGCCCCATGTGTAACAGAAGTAAAACAGGTGATGCAAACTAATGAAACATATGAAAAGCTGTTGGATTTGCATACTATGCGCAATTGCAAAATTTAGCTCTCCTCGACAAAGAATTTGAGTTCTATTGGTGAAGATAAGCTAAACAGGGTTGACCTTGGTTCTCGCTTGGATGGGAGACAGAAGCTACTGACAGACCTCGCAAAGACACCGAGATGGCACCATGAGAGGGTGAGATGCTGAGGAGTCGGCTAGAGAGATAACATCTAGACAGCTGTCTGAGGGTAAATTGTGAAGCTTGGAAATGCAGAGCACAAGCCAGAAGGAGGGCTGCACTTGGAAGGGAAAACATCTCTGAGTATGGAAGGTTCTACATATGAATAGAACAATATGTGAAGACTCTTATCAGGTCTAGGATAGCCTGCCTGTGTAAACCGCCTTGAATAAATCTGATGAGAAAGGCGGTGTATAAATACATAACCCCTTGTAGCATGCTTACAGTCCAAATTGCATTGTTCCATTGTACCGGTTGACTTTGAGCCCTTCAAAGGCTGATCCTGATATTCAGTGTACAATTTGATTAACGTCAGCACTCTGAAGTGAATCTAAAAGTTCAGTTCAGCCATGTGAGTCGCTGTTGATGCTGCATGGCTTTCAGAGACTCTGTTGACATTTTCCCCAAAGCCTTTGGTTGTGCTGTTGCCAAGACAGTGTCAGTCAGTCTGGCTGGCTGGCTTGATCAGTCTATCACCTGCCAGGTGGACCACTGATCTAAGTAGCGAGGAGGCTTCTTGCCAACAGTTCTTGTGGAGCAAGGCAGACTGCCATTGCTAACAAGTGTGTCTGTATGATGGAGATAGGAGAGATATAGCAACACATTGTGCCTATTTGTGCCTGTTTTCAAAGTTGCTTAGCCAAAAAATAAAGGAGGCTTTCCATACCCCCCTCGGGTTTAATTCAGTTCTACAGTTCCAATCAGTCGTTTCAGTCAATGTATTAAATAGGATGCAGTGTTTGGCCATTAAGGCTGCAGTTGTTGCTTGGCCAGCTCCTGCCAACCTAGCAGTTCCAAAGCATGTTAATGCGAGTAGATAAATAGGTACCGCTTGCGGGAAGGTAAACAGCGCTCCATGTTCCAGCCGCATGCTACGCGCTGCGGCAAGGAGAGTCATGCCGGCCACATGACCACGGAGGCGTCTTCGGACAACGCTGGCTCTTCGGCTTTGAAATGGGGATGAGTACCACACCCTAGAGTCAGACACGACTGGACTTAATTGTCAGGGGTCACCTTTACCTAAGTCCCACTGAAATCAGTAGAACTTACTTCAGAGTAGACATGCACAGGATTGCATGGCAAGTGAAGATGGGTCGTGAAATTTCAGTCCCAGCAGGTTTTATAGGATACTAAGAGGCCACAGGACTGGGGGAGGGAGGAAGCAAACAGACTGACTGTATAATATGTGCTGCTAACCTCTGTCAACCTGCCTCTGCTCTGCAATAAACCCTATGGCTTCCATCCCCCAAGAGAGATCCATGCATGTAAGCATCCTTCCACGTGGTTTATCAGTGCAGAACTGGATATGCATCCCTATCTGCATTGCAATGTTCACTTGAGTTCTGTTGAATTGTCTGTGTGTATCTCTTTATGCAAATTGAGATGTGTACAGTATCTGCCTTCAGCACCACCAGTTGTTGCATGTGACTAGTTGCCTGTGACAAGATCTCTATCAAGGTCAGAAGTTTTCATTATGCACCATTTAAGTGAACAGGAATTTTTGCTGCTGAATTCAGGAGATTCAGGATTAAAAACAAAAGCTTCCGGGTTTTCAAAAGATTCGGGATTGTGCCATCCAAAGTGCAAAGGTAATCTTGCCTGTGGGAATGTTTCTCACGATACAGCAGCATTTAAAATAGTTACCCTGTGGCAAGCCGTATTATGTGTCGTATAGGGTGGTGTGTGTGTGTGTGTGTGTGTGTGTGTGTGTGTGTGTGGACTGTCCCCCACTGCATGGCATACATGACCTTCATCAGGCATGCTTGACAATAATGTGTAGGCAAAACACACAGTGAGAACTAGTCTACATGGTAAGATGGTGTATGTGAAGATGCTTAACATGTGGAGTGCTTGTCGATCATAAGCTATTCAAACAGTCTTCACAGGCAGCCATATTGTGAAAAGCAGTTCTGATTTGTACTGTCATTATGGATTTCACAAATAGCACCCAGAGTGTGCGTTTCTACATTATATGTAGAATGTACAGTACATAAAATAAAATAAAATACAGTGTGTTAGTTGTAACCTGTGTCAGTGTGCATTTGCATTCTGAGGTTGTTTTACCTCCTGAACAGAATCAGGCCTGAAGTATGTATGTCCTTCAGTCATACTGTATGACTGTAAAATACAGTAATGTTACCCAGAGTCAGAATCTGGTTTCAAGCTTGGTTTCCAGCAATGTTGGGGTTCTGATAAGATTCTGTTCCTTGAAAAATGCCCTTCAGGTTTCAAAATAATAGAGGGGTCAACTTCTGGTTTACGCTCCAAAGTACACGCACACATACAGTGTTTTGGAAAAGGTTTTGTTTGACTTCGTTTATGCATTACCTTACCCATTCGTTACCTCACACCTTTTACCTTTGATAAGTGAAGCTCTTACAATACAATTTCAGGTGCTGAGGTGAAACGTCTTTACCAGTGACCTGGAACAGTTTTCTACGTGTGCAGAGTTATCCGAAGGAAGTGAATAAGGCAGCTAGCACTTAGAGAGATCAATGGAGCATGTGTGAGAGAGGAATACCAACTTCTTATTTCAAGAGCAAGGTCTGGCCCCAAAATGTGTGAGGGCTTCTGGAAATGATTACTTTGCTCTCGAACACAGCCCAAACATTTTTTGGGAATGCCATTTTATAGTTGACTGACGGTTGTACATTCAGCTTGGTTAGCAAGTTGTTCACTGTGAAACATTTTTTTAAAGTATATTCTGCTTTTTATTACTAAAACCACTCAGTGCTAATGTGAAAAATATTTAAAAGAACCAATATATTTATTTATTTAAAGCTTCAGACCATAATTGGCAGCAACCTTGACTTGTGTGTGTGTGTGTGTGTGTGTGTGTGTGTGTGTGTGTGTGTGTGTGTGTGTGTGTGAGATTTTCCTCTTACTTTTCTATCTCACCTCTTCTTGTTCTTCTGTTTTTCAGACTATAATCTTTCAATGGTTGCACCACAACCCCAGTGTCAATAATGTGGAGTATATTGACCTTCACTATTGTGTGAATGTCTGTTAACATATTGCCTGTGCAAATAGACAAAGGACTGAGAGGAAATTGTTGTATGTGTTTCGTATAGTACAGTATTTAGTTTTTGAGTGCATTCTCTGCTTGCTGTTTAATGAAGAAAAGCCTTAGTCTGAGGTATGGATTGCTCAGCTAACTGCATTAAATTAAAGTTTTCTTTTTCTTTTCTTTGGCTTGATGTTGAAATGTTCATGGTGATTTGGAACTGAATCCTCTTTAACTGGATCACCGAAACTCTCCCCACACATGCATGTACAACTATGGGGGGGGGGGGGGCGCAAGATAGCAAACAGTGCCTAGATTGCCTTTTTAGCCAAGGGTTCACAATGGTATCATGACAGACAGTACTGTTGAGCAAGACTGGACTTTCCTTTCTCTACCTGGCCCATAGACAGTATGGGTCAGAAATATCCCACACATGAGTATTGTTCACATGCTGCCCATTTGCCCAAGAGGCTTCTTTGTGCTCTTGATTCTGCTTCTTAACATTCATACTAGAGAGGCACTGGCTCCCACAGCCAGTTGTCCTTCCAACATCCCTGTGGGGTAAAGGCCTACTTATTACTTGATGCACTCTCCTCTTTATAAAGAATTAAGGAACACCTGCTCTGTGAAAGGATTGCTCTCAGGAAGGCTGCTTGGAGACATTAGTTTAGTATAAATGGAAGCTCCTAGGTTATGAACTAGGACTGGCTTCAAAGAGCATATCTCGCCAATTCTTCAGCAGCTACATTGGTTGCCAATCCACTTTTGGCTGCAATTCAGTGTTGGTCCTAAAGGACTTGGGTTCTGACTACCTGAAGGACCAACGTTTACTGCATGAGCCTCTCTGAACCACCTAATCTTCATTGGAGGGAGGCCTTCCTTCAAGCCCCTCCACAATCTGAGGTTAGACAGGTGACAACCAAAGAGAGGCTGCCTTGAGTGCGATACCTCAGATTTGGAATGCCTTTCCCAAAGAAGCTTAGCTGCACTCTGATGTCTTTGAGGCAGCAGCAGAGGCGTTCCTATGGTGTGGACGGTACCGTAAGTTGTGCCCCGCCCTAGTCCCCGTTTACAAGCCGGCACGAGGCGGCCCCGCCCCCTCACCGTCGGAGCCATTCCGTGCGGAGAAAGCAACGGGCAGGAGACTCCCTGCCTGTTGCTTTCTCCGCACAGAATGGCTCCGGCGGCGAGAGGGTGGGGCCGCCTCGTGCCAGCTTGTAAACAGGGACTAGGGTGGGGTGCAACTCACGGTACCGCCCCCACCATAGGAACGCCTCTGGGCAGCAGGGAAAGATTTTTTTATTTGACCAAGTGTTGCAGGATGCTGACCAGCTAGTTCTAATTGTTGTTATATGGTATATCCGGTTTATAGAGAATGGTGACACAGCTGTTTGATGGGTATTATTTTTTCTTTTAGCTGTACACTGTCCTGGGAGTTGATGCTGAAGGACAGCTCATGTGTTTTCACACTAAATAAATAAAATATTGGTATGTCCAAGAACTAATTGCATTTCTTTGAGCAATTTGCCACAGGAATGTTGTTGAAAAGATTGCCTCTTCTGCAGCAGCAAGCGTACTTTATAAATGTACAGCTAATTGGGGCTGATCAGGTCGGATGCTGTCAAAGGACCCATCTGACCGGACTGAGCCTTGAACCTTCAGCACTGGTGACAGTGGAAGGCGCACCCTCAGCAGATAGCACAGGAAATGGAAAGCATGGCTTTTAGAGGACAAAGGGAAGGAAATAAATGCTGTCATATTAGGGGTAGTTGGAATTCAGTTGTATGTGCACAATACTTCAAGATAAGTTCAAAGTTTATTTATTTTTCACATTTTTATACCGCCCTTCCTCCAAGGAGCTCAGAGTGGTGTACATATTTCCTCCCCTCCTTTTTGTCCTCACAACTCTGTGAGGTAGGTGGGGCTGAGAGATAGTGACTGGCCCAAGGTCACCCAGGAAGCTTCGTGGCTGAGCGGGGATTTGAACCTGGATCTTCCAGGTCTAAGTCCGACTCCCAAACCACTACACCAAGTTATCTGAATTCCATGACAATCTGCATTGTGCAAACCATTTTCTCTTATTTTGGGATAACTTATTCTGGTTGTGCTAATTGTAGGGAGGGGCAATGAGCTATGTAGGGCACTCGATACCTGCCCCAGAAATACTGGAAAATCTTATGCAGTCACTCCTCCTGGCTTTCCATGTTTCATCAGGCATTGCCCACACACTTTCAATCATAGATTTGCATCTAGAAGCATAATTCATTCAAATTTGCATCTAGAAACATCAATTGTTTTTTTTGTGTTTTTTTAAAGAAAAGAAAGTTGAATTTTCAGGAAGTGGAATTCTTTGCCCCCTCAATATTTTACTCTTTTATACACACTACTTTTAAACAAAGGTAGTTCACAGGCAGTTTACATAGCTAAATAAATGGTTCCCCATCCTCAAGGGGCTCACAAACTTAAAAAAAAAAGACACCAACAACCACCATTGGAAAAGATGCCATGCTGGGGTGGAGAGGGATAATAGAATACTCCGATAGGGAGGGGGTAGCTCACATAGTGAAGGGGCATTGAAGAACACAGAGATGACATAGGGATTGGAGATGTGGGAGAGCAAAGATGCGCATTCTGTGTGTTCTGTTTGGGATCATCTAGCTGGGGAAGTTTCATTTTGGCTCCCTTGTGGTTTCTTACCTACATGAAACTAGTAGAAGTTGTCCAGACATTTCGGTCTAAGGTGTTATCAATATGTGGATGACACCCAGTCTGATCTTTCTTCTATCTTGTCCCAGGTAGGCAGT
Organism: Plestiodon gilberti rubricaudatus; assembly: GCA_026170595.1. Classification (NCBI taxonomy): domain Eukaryota; kingdom Metazoa; phylum Chordata; class Lepidosauria; order Squamata; family Scincidae; genus Plestiodon; species Plestiodon gilberti. The sequence continues at coordinate 153,924,580 of JANXHW010000002.1, read as the reverse complement.
GGAAGTGCTGAACCAGTATCTGGAGTTGGTGATGACTGGGTGTAGACGAACAAGTTGAGACTTAATCCAGACAAGGCAGGGATGCTTTTGGTCAATATTGGAAAAAGCTGACCCAAGGTTAGGTGAGCAGCCTGTTTGGGACAGGGTTGCTTTTCCCCCTAAAGGATCAAGTCTGCAGCCTTGAAGATCTTCCTGGAGCCAACCTTGTTTCTGGCTGTCCAGGTGCCAGCTGAGGCCAGGAGAACTTTTGCAGAGCTTCATTTAGGGTGCCAGCTGTGCCCTTTCCTGGAGAAACCCAATCTGATCATTGTCACACATGTCTTAGTGATATTGAAATTGGACCATTGCCACTCACTCTACATAGGGTTTAATATTAACTGGGATATTTTGTAGGTCTCTAACCCTCCGTGATATCCTACTCTCTGGTTGCAATAGACTGTTAACTCAGATGGTTAACAGAGAGACCTGTAAAAGTCTTTAGCTATTCATATTGTGGTCATGATTGATACAATCATGATACAATCATTGATACTTATTAACTGGCAGATCCATATCTTCTGCGTGTCAGATGCCGCCTCTGTTTTTTGTTGCATATAGCTTGTTCCACTCTGAGGTCAGAAAAGGCAGAAGGTTATTGGGTAGGTTGGGCCTTGGTGAATGAATGTGTTGCATTTGTGTTGGACAATGTGGCGCTGCAGAAACATGTCAAGCCCCTCAAGCATTTGTCAATTAATGGTAAATCTTTGGAGCAGCTCCTTTAACTATATGTCCAGTGTTCCCACTAATATTTGTCCTGTGCATTTTTTTTTCTTACAGGATGCCAACATTACACTACACACTGACAACCCGGACTTAACACCGTGTTTCCAGAATACTATCTTGGCATGGATCCCGTGCTTCTATCTTTGGGGCGTCTTGCCTTTTTACCTTTTGTATCAAAAATACAACAATCGAGGATATATTGTACTCTCGGTATTGAGTAGGTTTAAAACGGTAAGATGTAGCTCGCCATAGAAGCTTATAGGTAGCTGTGTGAACCCTTCACCCCGAGGTAGATGGATGCAAATGAGGGTTGATTTTTCTGCCAGTAATGAGAGAGATAGTTAAAAAGGAATCTAATCACAAACCATCTGTTTAAAAGGTCATGAATCCTCATGACTGTGCACATCTGCAAATTCATCTTGCAACCCAACAGTGCAATCATATGCATGATTACTCAGAACTAAGGGTCAAACAACGTGTTACATTAATGTGCTTTTTGCCTCTGTGTTTGCTTTTGGAGTTAAGTAGCACTGATGGAAGCTTCCTTTCTAGGATAATAGCAGCTTCAGGGGCACAATTTTTGTCAGAATCACAGCATGACAGGAAAGGGTTAAATGTGTTGCTGTGGTCCCAATCCTGATTGTTTCCCTCATGTGTGGCTGCTGTTTAACTTTTTAAAAAATGCAGGTTAAATTATACATTTAACATAATACATACAGTAGTTTGACCCTAAGGTTATGTTCAGCAGAGCTTAATGTAGGGTAAATGTGCATAGGCTTGCTTCCCAAATCTACTTTTGATTCATAGGATTTGGCTTCACCAGTGTTATGGAATTCTGCTTTCATTAAAAAAAACCCTGCATGTTTCTAACTCTCAGTAATGCACGAACCATCTTTAAAAGTATGGTGCTAATCCCTAATAAAGTCTCTGGAAGCAAAGGGATGGAACTTTGAGGAGTTGGGAACCTCCTGCGCTGTTGCTGGGCTCTAGCCTAAATCAGCAATTTTCAACCTCGTTCATCTCACGGCACACTGACAAGGCACTAAAATTGTCAAGGCACACCATCAGTTTTTTTTTTTTTTTTACAATTGACAAGGCACACTGCACTGCTGGTGGGGGGCTTGCATTCCCCTATGGCCCTACTAATAAATTACTCTCCCCAAACTCCCGCAGCACACCTACAGACCATTTGCAGTTCACCAATGGGCCATAGCGCACGGGTTGAAAACTGCTGGCCTACATTCTGGTCTCCCAAGCTGTCGCGTGTATTGCTCCCTCAGGCAATATATGATTTGTCTGCATTGTTCAGACAAGAGAAAAATCTTATCTTCTGGAAGTATCTTTGAGTTAGATACTTTAACCCTTGTGACAGTCAGTCACTTAGGTATCAGATCAAATAAAGGGACAATAAATTGCCTGAAATAACTTTACTGCGCTTCTCCTTTGTTGCTGTAATCCAAGTGTCTTCACCTAATAATCCAATTTCATAAGCCATGCATGCAGTCCGCCTCCTGTTCAAGTCAATGGCCATTGATTTTTTTGAAGGTACAGCGCTGAAGCAGTCTGACAGCTCACAGTTTAAGAATTTAATGAACCCTTTTAGCAATTCGACCAAAGGTTAAACCATCCAACCAAGGGTAAACACTTCTTAAATCACATTGATTTCAATGGGTGACACATGAACATATAAACATATGAGGCGCCTTTTTTTGTTGGGGAAATGGTGTAAGGTTTAAACCTCCATGCTGCAGTCTTGATTTGTGCACTGGCCGTCCCCTGCTGCTGCTCACGAGTAAAGTTAAGCACCTGTCTACACACGGACAGACGCATTTTAACATTGTGTGGTTTGGCCCTGAGATCCTTTCAACTGGAGAGGGTGAGAATTCGCTTTTGTTGAAATAAATTGGACTTAAAAGTGGCATCGTTGTACCAAAAGTCACCAGTCAGGCTTGGCTTCTGTGTACATATACACAGGCAGTGAAAAGTCAAGCCTGGCCTGTGTTAAGCATGAATTCAACATCCTCTGCAGCATGAAGGGCCTTTCTCCACAACCTTTGTTGTTCCCTGAATACACATGTGGTTCTAATTTGATACAGTCTGCGCATCTTTATCTGAAGCTCTTCTTCCTTGGTAGGGATCATAATTTGCAAGCACCCAAAGCATGATAGTGACATGCAGAATGTGCTTCTCAGTACTGCCTTCCTTCAATACTACTATGTAATAGTTGCCTTTGGGATATTGTTTGTGATGCAACTGATGATGCAAACTGGTATTTGCACCAGTCTGTGAACTTCAAAACATTTTTTGTTAATAGAAGAATTTACTCTGTTCTTCGCACATTCCACTCATTTATTTTGTTTATTTAAAAAAATTACCATATTTTCGCTCCATAAGACGCACTCCCCCCCCCCGAAAAAAATTAGGGGGAAATGTCTGTGCGTCTTATGGAGTGAATGCTGTTAAAAATGTCCTGCTTTAACTATTTTCCGGCCGCTTACCGCATTGTTTAGCACGTCCAATCTTCATCCTGTGTTGCCGGCTGCATTGCTGCCCCGCCGGAACTGCCCCCAGTCAGCAGCTCCAAGACGTGAGCATCCCAGATGCTGGACGTGACCAGGAAGCTCTGCACAAACATCGCAGTAACTACGATGTTTGCATAGAGCCGGCAGTCGCATTCAGCGCCTGCGCGAAGTTCCCAGGTGCTGGGCGCAACCAGGAAGCACTGCGCAAACATCGCAGTTACTACGATGTTTGCGCAGAGCTTCCTGGTCGCGTCCAGCGCCTGGGAGGCTCGCGTCTTGGAGCTGCTGACAGGGGGCAGTCCCGACGGGGCTGCAATGCAGCCGGCAACGCGGGATGAAGATTGGACGTGCTAAACAACAACGCGGTAAGTGGCCGGAAAATAGTTAAAAAGCAAGACATTTTTTTACCCAATTTTTTCGCTCCAAAATACACGTGCGTCTAATGGTCCGGTGCGTGTTATGGAGCGAAAAATACGGTATATACCACCTTTCCTGTGTTCAAGGCAGCATACAATTAAGAAATAAAAATACAACCATAAAAGCATATACCGGTAAATAAAAAACATTAAAAGCAATTTAAACTACCGTATTTTACGCTCCATAGGACGCATCGGTCCATAGGACGCATGCATCCTATGGAGCATAAATTAGAAAAAAACGTTTGTACTTACTTGGGCTTGGGGGTGCTTCGGGGAGGCCTGTGGGGGCTTCGGGGAGCCTGCGGGAGCCTCTGCAGACCTCCCCGATGTTTACTTCGGCCCCAAACAGCGATTTTCGGCCATTTCCGGAAATGGCCGGAAATCGCTGTTTTCTCCCGAACTGAATCGGGGAGGCCTGCGCAAGCCTCTGCAGGCCTCCCCGAAGCGCCCCAAGCCCAGGCTTCACACCATAGGACGCAAGCTTTTTCCCCCTATGTTTTTTTGGGGGGGAAAGTGCGTCTTATAGTGTGAAAAATACGGTATGTTTTTGTAAAATGATCTTCTGATCATTTTTTAAGTGGCAAATGACAAGACTAACTCCTGCTGCAGGCCACCATTTCTTGAATTTTCAGGTGTATGTTTTGTGTTTAATTAGGGCTGTTGTAAATATTGGATTTAATCTCTAATTTCCATTTATTTTTTTCATGCTCGCCCAAAAATATAGTTCTTTTACTCCCTCAGAGAATTATAAAATGCATTGCCTCCAGGTTGTAGAAAAATTCTTTCTGGGGAAAGTGTCTTTTTTCTCCTTTTGTCATGAGCTCTCCTTTCCTATGTGTGTTGAGGAAGCTGTGCCATTTTCTTCTTCTGTGTTGGAGTGAGGGTACATCCAGAGAAAAATAGAGGCATGCATATTTATTGCAGGCAGATGGGCTATTGCCACACTGACATTGAAAGAGGGCATGCAGGGATATTGTGCAAAAACCACAATGCAGAATTTCCTGACATGGACATGCTCCCACTCATCACTCCCAAGTCTGGAAATGTATGTGTACCAGTGGCTAGAATGGTACTTTTAAGGCTTCTATAACTTCTATATGGTGTTACTTCCAAGGACGTTTTAAGTGACGGCTTAAAGAGATGACAGCACTTTTAATAAGTTGTCTTCTTGGAAATGAATTGATTTTTCTCTCTCTTCCTTTTTTTTAAAGGTTTTTGCATTTGTGCTTTGGTGTGTTTGCTGGTCCAATCTCTTTTATGCTTTCCATGGAATCGTTCAAAACCGAACACCAGCACCTGTGTATTTTGTAACGCCCTTAATTGTTGGCATCACAATGGTTGGTATGCATTTTTGTTGATACTGCTATTAATTACATGGGACAATGTGGATGATGATTGCAGTGGCATGAAGTAATTAGATCGACAGTTCTCAAACTTTTACTAGGCAGTAGGGAATGCTGTAAGTTGTTGCAGGGGGGCCGATGATGGCACTCCCGGGATTGTGTTGTCACCGGGAGAAACAAGGGGGTTCTGGACTCACCTGGAGTTGCACCGGCCCTCTGGAGGGTGTGAGGGAGCCTGCGGTCCCCTCTGCGGGCCTCCCCAAGCCTCAGATTGACTTCCTGAAGCAATTGAGACCCACTTCTGGTTTTTGGCGAAACACAGAAGTAAACAGAAAGTGGGTCTCAGTTGCTTCAGGGAGCCGATCTGAGGCTCAGGGAGGCTCGCAGAGGGGGCTGTGGGACCCCCTGCACCCTCTGGAAGTCCAGAGTACCCTCAATGAGTCTAGAACCCCCTTTTTTTCTCCCGGCAGCGGAGAAAAACACCAGCACAATTTGTCACGCACATCGCCATACCCTTTAAGGGGGTAGTGACTGCTTCCGGTTTTCATGGTGGGTCATGACCCACCAGTTTGAGAACCACTGCTCTAGAGCAAGTATTGCAGCCCCTGGGAAACCCAAAAGGTAGTCATTGATCACCTAGTGCTAGTAAACTACCTAATAAATTTAGTGTAGAGAATAAAGGCAATGAAGTGGATTATGGAGAATGAATTGGGTTCCACCAAGAAGGATGGGATGGTGTTGGGAATTGTCTCACATGTGTATACCCTACTTAAGCTTAAAAAGGGTTCAGATTGGGCTTTTGACAGGATATCAGGGTTGTGAGTTACCCAATTATTCTTTCTGTTTCTTCTGCTCTAGTTGCCTGCCTTGTCTCCCTATTTATCTGGAACTGTTAAGTCCTTGTGGTTTGCTGTTCTACAACAAGGAATAAGTTTAGCTGAATTTTGTAACATCTGTAGTTCTCAAATAGTATCTAGATGCTGCAGAAAATAGTGGGTGTGGATATACATATAAATTAAAAATTTGCTTAAATACTCAGATTAAGATTAATATTTTTTGGGGGGGGACTATTCATATAACACTTCTATATAATGAATATACAGTATATTCAAAAATATTTTTCCTTTAGTGCTTATTCCCAATGCATGTTAACTCCTGTGCATGTATTAAAAGTTAGCATTAGAGAATTCTATATGACCATGGGGGGGGGGGACTATTGCTTGTCCTGTCTATAAGAGTTCTTCCTTTTTGAGTTCAATGAACCTTATATTAAGGAAACGGTAATATTTTCCATAAGCCCAACAAAATCTAATGTTTGTATAATGAGGACTGTGAAAACTACAATTGTTTCCTCTACAAACTACAAACTATAGCCAGACTACAATTGTTTCCTCTTCCAAAGGGGAACAGGGGGCCATATTCTCATTTGCATATATAAATATGCAATTGATTAGCACTGAGGCCAAGCTTTAAAAATGCGAAACATTTCAAGTTCAGACTTTGAAAACTGGTCAGGGGATGAGAGAGCATATACTTTTCACACAAGTGGTCCATTTATTCTGCATTCATTTCTCCTGCAGTTGTTAGCCATGTTGCTCATCCAGTATGAGAGGCTTCATGGAGTCCAGTCTTCAGGAGTCCTCATCATCTTCTGGTTCTTGTGTGTTTTGTGTGCCTTGGGTCCTTTACGATCCAGAATCATTGGTTCTTCAGCCATGGTAAATTGGATGTGTGTTTGTATTATGGTATAGTTTCTCAAAGTTACTGTGTGGAGAGGGGCGTCTGATAACATTTTTGGGGAGAGGAGATGGGGTTAGGGGTATAAAGAAGGTTGGCTTGGGGTAAATTGCAGTTGCCTGGCTCTCCAAAACAACAAGGGTGGAATGTACAGTGATTTTAAATAAAGATGATGGTAAGCAACAGCAGGGTGATTTGGGATGGTTTCTGGGGAAACAGGATAGTGCATTGCAGAAAGGAGAGGTTCCTGTTCTCAGGGGAAAAAGATGATGTCAGGTTTCTTGAAACCCATGACAATGCTGGTGAGCCCCTCCATGATATTAGGGAAATTGGGAGGTGGCACATTTGGAAATGAGAGACAACACGTTAAGGCTTCAACCAAAAGAAGGGTCTTGAGGTGGGCTTGCTTACCCATCATTGGAGGTTGACTCCTGCCAATTTAATACATGACTGGGACCCTGTTTATAATTGTTTGTTCCATATTCCTGCAGCATTGGGATTCACAGTATTATGACCTAGAAGAGACTTGAATGATTCAGTCCAGAAGACTGAATTTTCCATATACTCATACAAGGGGACAACATTCTTTACTGATTACAGTAGGAGACAGCTCTCTATTGATATTCATCTGAATATAGTTTTTAATTATATTCTAACCTTTTAAAATTATATTTTAATCTTTATTCTAATTGCTGCCCTAGAGAGGCTATTTCAATATTTCACTCAAAAAGTTAAAGTAGCATTTTTCTGAATGTATGCCTAGATAACCCTCTATTTGTCTCATTTCATCCACCTTCCCTTTTGACCTCAGTAACCTTTCCCTGCCCCTTTGTGAAGCCCATTTCCCAAGTTTATGGTTCTCTCTTCTTAGGACCCGATGGAAGACAGATTTAGGATTACCACATTTTATATCTACTTTGCGCTGGTCCTCGTTGAGTTGATTCTTTCATGTCTTAAGGAAAAGCCTCCATTTTTCTCTCCAGTGAATTTAGACCCTGTAAGTAAGTCGATGTTATGGTTGCTACTTTGTAGAGCTCTTCCTGAGGTGTGAGCATACCAGCCACACATTGTACCACATTCTAGCTGGTGCCCCTGATTAGAGCTTTGTGTCTGAATTTTGTTGTAGGGTGTCTGTACCTTAGAGATCAGTAGTCGGAGGTCCCATGTACCAAATCTGGGCCCCTGACGAACAGGAATTTTCTGTCGTTCCCCTCCCCCCCCCAGTCAACCTAGGTGCAAGAGAGGTACAAGTTTTGTGCTAGCAGACCTCTTTGAGGAAATGTTGTGGGGCTGGCCTTGGCCCTCTATGTCCCCCTCAGAGGATGACCTTCGTATGAAACTAATGGTAGTTGCTGACCAGAACGCTCTGGTTAAGAGAGAGAGCCTATGCATTTAGCAAAATAAGGTGGTAGATTGGGCTGTACCACTTCAGACTGCAAGTGGGTGTAATTTTTTAATCATTTTCTCATGTGCCAAACTTCCTGAAAGTTTAAATAAACAAATAAACAAGCAAAATTCGTGTGTGAGTGAGTGAGTGAGCTCTCTTTATCTAGTCTGCTCACTGCTCTGTTAGTTTTCTGTTTATAGAGCATTTTTTTACATGAGGGATTAAAAAAGTTAGATCCACCTCACTCCAAATAATTCAGTCTATCCTACCGCCTCAGAATCTGTCCACCTCATTACTACCTCATTTGCTAAATGTGTAGACCAGGCCTAACTTTTCTGCAGTGTTCCTTGCCAAAAAAAAAGGAGAGGGAGAAACAAGACATGCTCATGAAGTGATGGTATTTCAGAGCTTCTTCTGAAAAAGAAACCAGCTAATTAAACTGCCAAGATGTCTTGGTGAATGAGTGCAGGAGGGCAGTGATGCAAAATCACCCCAGAAAGGTGTCTGTGCAGTGGGGATTTGAGATGAGGGCTGAGATAATGGTTGGGGGCGAAGAACAGCATGAGACATTCTGTCTAGGTTGTCCACAGGAAAGCTGTGTCCCACATTAATCAGCCACATAAAACCCAAGTGTGAAATGTTAATTCAGGGGACAAAGTGTGACAGGTCACCACATCTGGCATGTGTTGTGGCTCCTCTTTGTGTGACATTTAGACATTAATCACATGGAAAAACACTGCTCTAAGCACACCTTCCTTTCATTTGCCCTGGAAGGTGGGGAGCGAGAGCAAGTGAGCAGAACCTTTCTTTTCCTTCTGCTACCCATATGGTCTTAATAAAAATTTGCTGGCAGAACAAGCAGATGAGTTTTCCATTGCCTTGCCCTCCCCCCACTCCTCAATGGCGAAAGTCTTCTGTATTTACGATCTGGTAGGCTTCTACTCCTTGCTTCCTGTCTGCTATTACCAAACTTTGCTGAAATCAAATTGTGAAGTACAATCATTGCTCCAAAGAACTGCTTGGAGCTCGGCCCGGGGGAGGGGGGGTGATTGGGAGAAATCCTGCATCCTTCCCTTGCCAAATGTATCCCAGATGGTTTTAAATGCATGGTGGTCTTTCAAAGCAATGCTGGCTAAATCAATTTTTGTCTTGAAAATTCACTTTTATGTATTCAACTTTTATTGCAGAATCCCTGTCCAGAATTAAATTCTGGATTTCTTTCAAAGATAACATTTTGGTGGTTTACAAGGTAAGTAGGTTCCTTTAAGTCTTATGGTGATCCTGTAGGTAACCTCCATCTTGCTGATGACAATACTGGAGTGCAGCCAATTCAAGAAAAGATTATCCTCATGCTCTCAGTTGCCTAGCTACATTCCTGTACAATACAGCAATTCTATGTAGAATTCACACCCCCTTTTCTCTCCTCCCCATCTCTTAATATGATGTACTTATTTTATTTAAACATTTCTATCACATTCTGTCAGTCAGAAGCCTCTCAAAGCAACTAACACATAGTTAGAATCACAACAATAATACATTAAAATAGCACAGTACAAACAAAGCCGTAGACAGACAATATAAGTTAAAATAGAACTTAAAAGCAGAGCAGCTGGGTCCAGATATCATGCTAAACCACAATTAAATCATGGTTTAGTGTTACTGTCATGAGCCTTGGGCACTTGGTCTTGCCTGTCCCCTTCACGCGCAAGGGGAGGAAACATGGAATTTCTGTTCCTGGTTTAAAATAAATGAGGAGTTTTCATTGCATCTGAACCCAGCCAATCTAACCACAGTTTGTGAACAAACTGAAGAAATCAAGGGATACCAAGCCAGGATGTAATGGTTGATAGTAATAGTCAACCATAGTTTAGTCATGGTTTTGCCTGATACCTCAGGGCCAAATTAGTCGTGACTCTTTGTTTGACCTTCCATGTTTGCATATGTATGTATTTGTAAATAGCCATGGAGAGTGGCCTGATCCAGGTTGTGAATGCAGCATGGGAGAAAAGAGTTAAAAAACCTCTCCCTCCCACATCTCAGTCCTGATCTGGATCAGGACTCCCTGTGGTTACTACTGTATTTACAAAACACACATAGAAGAGCAAATGATATGTTTAAAGTCATGTCAAATTGGGCCATGTGCCCTGCCTGCAGAATCTTCCTGGTGTTGAGAAGACACCAGGTTTAGCACCAGGGCAGTCTCGGGGGGGGGGGGGGGATTCTGAAGTTGAGAAGCCATGACTGAAAAGGCTCTCCCATGGGTTCTCTTCCTCCTAACTTCTGAAGGTGGCAGAACCCAAAGAGAAGGGATCTTAATAGCTTAATGAGATCTTAATAACTAAAAAGGCTTATGTAGGAGGAGAGAGTGTTCTGGAGTGGAAGCAAAAAGAAAGGAGAAAGATTAAGTCTGCAAACTTTGGTGTGCTTGTTTAGGAGAAAGATCACTGGGACTATAGTAAGAATTAGGCTGCACATGTATTATTGACAGGGCAAATGCAAATCACCTCTCAGAACAGTAGTGCAGAAAGCGTGAGAGAAAGCAGCAGTTAATAGATGTACTTGGATCTCTGTGTGCTTAGTTTCAAACTGGAAAGTCCTGGCCATTTTGAAGAACTTGCACTGCGGCGGACTGTGAATTGGCAATTAAGAGTCAGGTTTCATTTCCTCCCGGAGTACTGTTTTATGGAGATTTTTAAATTCTCCTTCCAGTGTAGCAAGCAAAGAAACTTGAGTCTTGTGTGAAAAAAGATGAACTGCATCTTTGCTAACCTTAAGCAATCCAAAGAAGTGTGTTTTATGTTCAACCTTCCCCCCCCCCTCTTTGTATGACGGGGGAGGGGGATTAAACTTTTAACAGACCAATCTTTGTGTAAGGGGTGGCTTTCTGCTGTTTTAGAAAAAAATATATTCTTAGGTTAAACAAAGCTCACATTATCAAGGTGTTTTTTGTTTTGGGGTTTTTTGTAATCATAAGGGCTCAATGGAGGCTTTTCAAAATGAGTGCTAAGGGTAGTATTTGATATTACTACTTTTAAAAAAATTCTCAGGGCCTTTTGAAATACCATTGGTTTTGTGTAGGGGATATGTTGCCAACCTACTGAAAAAAATTTGCATTGATCACAACTGCAGGTTGAGCTGCCCCTTTTTTCACCATGCAACAGTAGTGAGCGTTGTGAGGAAGATAGATGTGGTTGTGCCACAGACCCCTTTTGGATAGAACATAGAACATTCTACCTAGCAACAGGAGGCTCAGCTGACTCTTGCAGCAAATGAGTAGAACGATTAAAAATCAATGCCTCTAAGTCAGGGGTTCCCGGCCAAGTACCACCTCCGGCACTATTCTCCTGCTGCGTACCACCAGAAGTGACTGGCGATGACATAATCACAAGTTACTTCTAGGTTTTCAGAGGCCAGAAAACACAGGTAGGAAGTTCTGGGCAGGTGGGAGGGCCTTTCTCAGCGTCCCTGAAATGCTTGGACAAAGATGTTTGGCGCTGAGATGCTTGGCGCTGCATCAGAGTGGGGTTCCAGTGATCCGGCAGTCTGAGTACCACTAGCAGTTGGCCGAAGTACCACTGGTGGTACTAGTACCACTGGTTGAGAACCCCTGCTATAGGTAGATACTGTATTTAAGATCCAGAGAGTTCTGTGAAGCAGGTCACTAATGCTTAGACGTTGGACAGTCTTGTGTGGACTTAAAATGCAAAGTCCAGGCCAAAATTTAAATCATCTTGTCCTAGTTCTTCCAGTTGAAGAGAATTGGGTTAACTTGTAGTGTTTGCGGTCATGTCTCAAGTTCAGATGAGTTGCTACAGAAGGGGAGCAAGAAGCAATTCAACATCCCTGATAGCAGCAGTTGCATTGTCAGTGGTGATCTTGTTTTCAAGTGTGGGTGTGTGCGTGGAAACCAGACAAACTTGCAGTCAAGGTTGACTTGTTATCAGGGATCAACTGTTAAGTTCCTCCTCTGTTGGTGGATACATGAGAATACGCAAAGGGAACTGTCACCGAATTTCCTGTTTGCCAATAAATTTGTTGTTGTTGTTCAGTCGTTAAGTTGTGTCCGACCCTTCGTGATCCCATGAACCATATCCCGCCAGGCCTTCCTATCCTCCACTATCTTCCTGAGTTCGCTCATTTTCATGTTCGTTGCATCAGTGATGCTGTCTAACCATCTCATCCTTTGTCTTCCCCTTCTCCTTTTGCCTTCAATCTTTCCCAGCATCAGAGTCTTCTCCAGATAGTCCTCTCTTCGCATTAGGTGGCCAAAATATTTGAGTTTCAGCCTTAGTATCTGTCCTTCCAGGGAACAGTCAGGGTTGATTTCATTTAGGATTGACTGATTTGATCTAGCAGTCCAAGGGACTCTCAGGAGTCTTCTCCAGCACCACAGTTCAAAAGCATCTATTCTTCGGCGCTCAGCCTTCCTTATGGTCCAACTCTCACCAATAAATTAGTAGCACATAAAGATTAGGAAGAATTACAAGATAGTTTGAGGCAGTGGCAAAACACTTGGGAGTAGTTGAACAAAAGTGGAAGCATCAAGGAAACATACAATTCATGATGGAACTGAAGAACTTTGGACTGCTTCAGTCATGTTCGATTTGACACCAGATGTGCCTTTGTACACTTTCTTTGGCCTTTCTTTGAAAAGACCCAATACCTGATTTCAGTGTATTAAAAAAAAATCACTTGGATGTGGAATTTTCATTCCAATGTGAAGATTTTTAACCCATAATTTGGCCTGCTTATGTGTAGAACATACAATTGTCCAAAACACCACAGCAGATGGAAACAAGATTCTCTCTCATTCATTCATTCATTCATTCATTCATTTTGTGGAAATGCAACGTGTAAGGTGGACATATAGCTGAGAATGCAATGATTCCATCAAGCAATCAGCATCATGTATACAAAACTGCATGTGTGTGCTCCGTGTTTTCTTGGGAATAAATGCCATTCCCAGCTTGTGCACTTTCAGATCAGATACTAGCAGTTTTGAGACTCCATGTGCTGAAAGACTGGGAAGATTCTCCAGCTGTTGCCACATTTTAGCCATAGAGGCACGGTCATTCTCCTAAAGATGGTTCAAGAGTGTTCAGTGACCTTGAGTGTGCATCACAGGGCAGAGGCAAAGCGGTAGTCAGTGTTTCTATATTGGATCAAATATCTGTCTGGCGATAGCTCAGGGGTTGGTAATTAAGAGCCAGCTCATGCATCAGGTGAGTTAGTAACTTCCTGCTGTGATAAATTTGCTTCTATTGCTGGGAACTGTGTTTACATAATAAAAAGTCTTTGTCCGTGATGGCTCATCCTTAGAGAGCCATTTTGCACAGGCAAGATTATTTGTCCCTGCATCATTGCTGTGTAGGGGTGGGTAACAATTATTTTCGTTTGGGGGGCCAAGCTATAATGGGTCCTTTGACTCACTTGAGCAAAGATTCAAATTGAAGTCTAAGGTCATATCATCAAGTTCAGTGTGATGTGGATTATTATGACCTTTCTGTCCTGTCCTTCTAAGGAGCTCAGGGCAGTGCACACAGGTTTTGTTTTTCCCTTGCCCCTCTCAATTTTATCCTCGTAACAACCAGCCAGATTAGATTGAGTGATAGTGACTAGCCCAAGGTCACTGTAAGTGTATGGCTGAGTGGGAATTTGAACCTGATTCTATACTCTAACCATAATATCATGCTGGCTCGTAAGTATTCCTTAACACCTTGGGTGCATACTTTGAGGAGTAAGCTTGGTGTATAAGCACGTTAACCACATCTTGGGCACCTGTGCCAGCTCCTACCCCAGATGAGCTCAGAGAAAACTTGTGCTTCTAGATTCTCCTCCCCACTTCTCAGAATTTTAAAGTGTAAACACAAACCGAGGGAAGCAGAACTTACCATCACTACAGAAAGATCTGTACCTGCTCCTCTTTGAAGGGTTATATGTGGCTTGTAACCATCCTTTTGCATTTGCAGTCAGACCAGACCAGAACAGCATGTTGTGTTAAACACACAGTCACCACTGGAAATGGTAAATGTGTGTTTAATTCCCTCTTTTCCCTCTGTAACTTCTAGGGCAATTTACCTGGTATGTCCACAGTATTATTCATGCCTTTAAAAGGGGATTGGACAGATTTATGGAAGAAAAGTCCATCACAGCTTACAAACCATGATGGGGATAAGCAACCTCCTGGTTGTAGGAGTAGGTTTTCTTTGTGCCAGGTGCAAGGGAGTGGCAACAGGATACAAGTATCTTGTTGTCTTGTGCTCCCTGAGGCATCTGGTGGGGCCACTGTGTGATACAGGAAGCTGGACTAGATGGGCCTTTGGCCTGATCCAGCAAGGCTCTTCTTATGTTCTTGTTGTCCAATCTTTCCTTGCTCCAAATAGTAACAGATGATATGGTTCAATGGCAGGGAAATGTAAAAGAGTATGATATCGGGGGGGGGGGGATGGATAAATGCTATGGACAGGGGAATTAAGCATGTGGTTGCTATTTGTGGCGGTGACTGTACATTTAATGTAATGTGTACTCCTGACCTCAGGAAGGTAGGAATATCTAACATGCCACCTTTTCTACCACACAGTTTGGCAATCCAGGGGTATAAGAAGCCTCTTGAGGAGAAAGACTTATGGTCACTGAATGAAGATGACAGATCTGAAGTGATAGTACAGACGCTCCAGAGAGAATGGGATAAACAAAAACAAGAAAGGCAACAGTAAGTTGACTGAGCAAATCTTGTACTCGTGTTTATGAATAAAATGTGGCTTTTTTGAAATGTCACCTGCTGCTGCTGTTCCACTCTCAAGCCTGCCTTTGTCATCATGAGAATTGGAAACATACATTTTAAAAATAGGTTGAGAGTCTCAAGATGAAGGATTCTGCACACAGTACTGGATTTTATACTCGCAGGATACTTCCAGCCATGCTCAGGTGGCTTGTTGGAGGAGGAACTGGATTTTCTCTGTCTAATATGTTAAAAAGAGAATTGTCAAGTTGGGGCTCCATAGAATTACAGGGAAACACCAGCTGCTATTCAATTACTGTGAAGCCAAAGGAGTCTGGATGTGACCTGCAATCTGGGTGGGAGACAATGGAGAGCCCCACCGGAAAGCTGGACATGATATAAAATGGCAGTTTTCTCCCTCTTCTAAAAAAGGTTAATAGTGTGAGAAAACTACTCATCAGCATGTACATGTGATCTTTTTTTAAAATCACAAGATCTTGCCTGATTCTGGGAGAAGATATATTTTATTGCTGATAGTGTAATCGCTTGCTATTAGACCAGGCAATAGATAACTGGACAACTCCTTGTGATGCCTATTGTCATTTTAACCCCCTGATGCAGTGCATAGGAGTCCAAATAGAAATGCTATCAGTGTTGCAAATTCTGTTTACGTATCAGGGTACTCTGTGACTAGCTTCTCATAGGTTCTCCCAGGGACTGTTGTGGAAATTGAGACCTGCAGGTCTTGCCTCTCTTTCTCATTGGTATTTGTATCTGCTGTTGGGCCAGATACAAACCAATATAGATTGACTACTTCTGTGCTCCTCAAGAGATGTCCTGTGGAAGAGGGAGCCACAGAATACTGCTGCTGGCACTCCTGGTTGTGGGTTACAGTGCTGGATGAAAATGGGCAGAAACCACCAGCTGGGTGAACTTGACAGGAAGGTTCTCTCTCCTGCTCTTCAGGAAGGCCATAATTCAGCAGGCACTCTGCCCGTGCTAACCCAGTCTTTGAATAAAATGACCTTGTTCATATTTCTCCAGCATTTACTTGCTGATGGGGCAAGTATTTCTAAACAAACATCTCACCGTAGTGACATGTTTAAAGTCAGAAATGAAACATGTGGACCTTGATTCCATCCCCTCTTGCAACTTGAAACTTTCGCCTTGCAACACACTTTGCTCTTTTAATTTTGCTTCTTCCATTCACACCTAATATAAAGTTTTCAACTGGTATCTGTTTTCTTAGAATAGTATTTTTGGCAGAACAGAATACTATGTGGCTGTTCTGCCAGCAGTAAAGTTTTATAGAACTCCATATTGCTCTCTTTCCTGTCCTGGGGGGGGGGGGGGTATTAATCTATAATGTAGGAAATCTGCTTTCTTGATCAATGCACAAACATGAAAATTAGTAGCCATCAGGAGAGCTGTACAGTCAGAGGGCTTCCTTTTTAAAAGAATATTTGGGGCTCTGGCAATACAACTCGAAACCATTTTGCAAGACAAGTCAAATGGAAAATAGACCCACGCATACAGCAGGTATAGATGTTAAAACAGGCCACAGCTTTTCTTTAGGGTTTTGCACAAGAAAAGGTTCCCTGGATAAATGTGGTTAATCAGCAGTGCAGCAAGCATTATTGACAGCAGCAATTTTTATGCCAGTTGTCAGGACAGCATTGCAGGGCGGAACATAGCTGAGGCCAAGCATGTAATCACAAGCCCCACAATCCCTCCCCCCCCCCAAAAAAAACCCCATTGTGGGTGAAGATCATTTTATAAAGATCCTAAGAGGGTAGCAAGTAGTGAGCCCTAGTTATCAAACAAAGATCAAGAAAGAATAATCTGCAAAGAAATGAAGTGGATCCATCCCCATATTGCATCACTGTGATACTCCAGGAGAACATATCCACTCACTTGGATCCTGAAAGTTTTTCCTCTGAATTCAAACTTGGCTTTCCTTCCTTCCTTCTATCCTGCACTGTGCCCAGACCTTCAACATCACAGCATAAAACCCACTGCAACAACTTAATCACATTGGACAAGCTTGAAGAGGCATGGAAAGACAAAATGAGGAAGGCAAAACAACTTGATGCAATGTACAGGAGCCAGTTATAGCATCCAGGAAAAGTTCTGTCTCTACAAGGAAATTCTGAAGTAGCCCAAGCCTACCAGGGTGGCAGAGAGCTTCAAAGCATGCTCCAACTAATGCAGAGGGAGTAGGAAGGGGGGCATAAAAGTCGGCAAAAACCAAGTAACTGGCAAGAGGGGAGAAGGATCTCCCAAGCAGGCAATTGAGTGTTGGCCTGCGTCCAGTTTTCATGCCAGACCACGTGATGGGTGTGCTGCTAGGAGGAGTGGAATGTTGCATGAATTGAGTATAAGGCACCCCATAAGCCAGGGCAATGACAGTGGGAGCTCAAATCCATGACTTTATCAAAAAGGCTGCTTGTTTCACAAATAAAGCAAGTGTCTCAATGTCCTGCAGGTATGGATTATGTTGGTAGATTATGAAAATGTTGTGCCTGACGTAGTTAAATGTGGGGCAGGGGGGAACTTACTCTTTAAGATAATACACAACTGTGTTGGGTTTTTGCGGTCTTGGAAGGCTGTTTCTCTGACAACTACAGTGATTGCATGTCACTCCTGAAGTAAGTGACCGTAGTCCTACCTGGAGAAACAGGACTACTAGGCCACATATGCTTCAAGGTTGTTGGTATGTCTTGTTTTCTTAACTCAGACCAAGCTAGCATGTGTTGCAATATTTTCCCACAGACTTCTTATGGAAGTGTTCCAGCCAATATAGATTGACTATTAGATTGACTATTAGTTGGAGCATTTATTTGTGGGGTTTTTTTTCCCTTCAGGATCTGTTTGCCAATACTTAAACATGGCATTTTCACCCCTCATCTCAGTTGTTCTCAACAAATTGAGAGCAGAGTCAGGACTGGAAATTAATTACAAAGTAAACTCAGGCCAAAATGGAGCCTCTATAGAAAGTATCTGGGAGCTGAGTCCAGATCAGGGCTGAATATTTGAGAGGAGGAAAAGGAGCTGGCTCACCGGAATAGTCAGATGAAATCATTACACCTTGATAAGCTCTACTGGGTTTATTTCCGCTGAGGACTTGCAAAGCTTAGCTAGCCAGCCAATCAGAAGGGAAGTTAGATATGGCAAGTCAGGATCAGGAGATGCAGAGTGGCTTTGACTTGTGCCTTTGTCTTGAAATGTAGTAGGGATGGCATTTGTGGGGGACAAAATTGGTGAGTGCGACTGTTGTAAAAAGGAGGAGCAGTTAAATATAATTAGCACAAAAGTATTGCAAGTTGTATGGTTCAGTGTGTCGGTAGCTGTCCAGGTAATACAGTCTTTCTTGATTAATGAAAAGCTAAACAAAATAGCTTTGGTTTACAGCATCGTTACTGCATCTAAGACATAAAAACCAATGCTGGTTTTGGTTCTTGGAATGCTGCAAAAGGGGAAAGATGTTGAAGTCGTAGCCAAGATTTTAGATTGCAGCTTTATGTTGAAGCCTTAATCAAAATTAAAGGTAATCTTGATGATTATTGCCACACAAACTGGCCAGTCCAGCGCTCAGTCAATTGATGTGTCAGGTAGGAGTGGAAAAAATGGCTCAGTCGCGTGCATACAGTTATAATATTTCTCAAAGCTAGTTTGGGAACATTTGTGAAAATGGTGAACAGATTCCAAAACTGCTTTATGTCAACATAATTTAAATATATGGCTGACATAATTGAACGCAATGCTTAAAAAAAAACCACAGAATGCTTTGAACTGAGGCTGTGGTGGTTCATCCTGTTTATTTTCTAGAAGTAAACACTCTGCTTCTGGCTGATAAAATGGCAGTCCCATATCTTACTAAAGTAGCTGTCGCCACAATCTAAGAAATTCTAGACAGCAAGATGGACAAGGCCAAGTTCGAGACCCAAAGATGTTTATACCACTTCAGTCTGAAAGTGACAGTTGGCGTTTATCTTGTTATTGGCCACCTGTAACGGTGTGTTTTGTTTCTTAGGAAAAAAGATGTAGCCTATATGAAAAACAAAAATCATGTGATGAACCATGTTGATGACACACCAGAGGAATCAGAAGTCCTGATACACAGCAAAGCAAAGCAGACAGAACCTTCCTTTCTCAAAGCCTTACTCAGGACATTTGGCCCTTACTACTTAATTGGTTCCTTCTTCAAATTTATCCAAGATTTGTTGTATTTTGTCAATCCCCAGTTGTTAAGGTAAGTTGCATTTCCCCCCTGTGGTTTGTACATAAGCTAATATTCAAGAAAATTTTCAGAAAGCTCCATGATCCCTTAATGAGCCAATATAGCTGAGGGTTGTCTCCAACCTATGCAGGAGTTTGGTTTAGTTCCAGCTCTTGAGTGTGCCCATTCATTGCACTCAGGTCCCCACAAACCATATGACACCCGTGTATAATCTGTCCTGGTTTCTTGCCTATCAGCATAGCAGATGTAAAAAATTACAATTCTTGTGGGGAAAGGATTGAGTCAACATTCAGTGGTATGAAACCATTCAGTGGGAAGCATGGAAGGCCCCCAGACAGACATGTTAGGAGACTTACAGAGCAATCCTGTGTAAATGGAGCGTGCTCCCCCGGCGCTGGGTGAAAGCACTTTTGAGGTACCTGTAGAGCAAGGGCTGCCAGCACAAAGACCAGTGGGCCTCTCTCCCCCAGCGCGCCGTCCCTGCGCCCACCTGACCAGGTAAGCCCTGCACCAGCTGGTGCAGGGGAGGGAAGACCAGGTGTTGAGGGAGGGTGGCCATTGACCATACCGGGTGGGGAGAGGGCTGGGATATTGTTGTGCAAGCTCTGCCAATATCCAAAGCCCTCTCCTTAGGGTTACCATATTATTGGTGACCCAATCCGGGACACACACACCGATATTTTTTGGGGGTCAAAAATGTGTTTGATTTTTTTTTGGGTTTTGGGTCTGGCTTTTTTTGAATGGTCTTAAAAAAAATATTTGCCCCCTTACAGTGGCTGCCATTGCCGCTTTTCCTGCAGCCATCGCTGCTGCTGTCGCTGCCAACACCGTCGCCATTTTCCTCCCTACCCTGACCCTGATTGCCGTGCACAAACAGCCCGGGAGCCCTTCATGCACAGTTTTAGTCCCAATTAAATAATACTACTGAAATTCAACAATGGACTGTGAAAACTCTCAATCAGCTTATTAAAGCCAAGGTTTACAAGAATGGTTTGACCTGGTGCTTAGAAAGTTCTGCTACTTTGCTGTGGGTAAAAAGAAAGTGGTATGTGTTATGGTCTGCCCCACTAATCTCAGGTTTTTTTTTCCTTGTTGCCTATCTATTTCAATCTTTTTAAACAGCATGCTAATTAGCTTCATTAAGAATAAAGATGCCCCTGTATGGTGGGGCTATCTGACTGCGGCCTTGATGTTTTTCTGTGCCGTGCTGCAGACGATAATACTTCACCAGCATTTCCAGTACAGCATAGTTACTGGGATGAGACTGAGATCCGGCATCATAGGGATGATCTACAGAAAGGTAAGAACAGGTGACTATTCTTGCATAGCCAGACCTAGAGCAGGAGCTGTCTGTAATGCTGGTCTGCTAGGCAAAAAGGATAGGATAGGAGGAGGGTATATAACTACAGTGGGCCCTTGGTATCTGCGGGGGTTCCATTCCCCAAAACCCCACAGATACCCAAATCCTTGTATAATCAAATCTGTGGTGGGGGTGAGGGGCAGCGCCACAGTACCTTATTTTTTCAGCTGCGCCAGGCCTGTAGCCTGCTTCTTGACTCCTGCGCACCTTCTAACTAGTCCAAACAGCTGCAAACAGCTAAAAAACGGAATCAAAAGCAACTTTTGATTCGCATTGCAACCGGAAGTTGCTTTTGATTGCTTTTTTTTTTTAACTGTTTGCAGCAGTTTGGACTAGTTAGAAGGTGTGTGGGAGTTGAGAAGCAGGCGGCGGGCCCCGCGCAGCTGAAAAATAAGGTACTGTGACAACGTCCTTTGCCCCCAGTGGGACTCCTACTTCCGGTGTTAGCCATCCACGTTGAGTCAAATCTGCAGGTGGCCAACCCGCAGATGAGGGGGGCCCACTGTATTACTAAAGCTACCAGTCCACCTCCAAATATGTATTGGGGTCTGCATGTTGGCAATCTCAAAGCAGACTATCTTTTCAGGGAAATATGTGGTGCTGGGGTTATGATTTGATCTTTTACAATAGACATTATGTGCCTATCAAGTTGTAAAAAAAAAAATTAAAAAGCCACTCTTGTAAAACCTGGATCACCATTGATTTCATGCTGCACGCATCCCCTGAAAACAGCTGAGCATTGGATTGACTGAACACATGTCCACCCCATGACAACCATCTTGCTACATGTTTTGTCATTTTGTTGAATAAATTTTGGAGTCGTCCATTATTGTGCCAAAAAAGCAAATTTGGAATACCTGGAAGTACTCCATATTTTATCCTTTTGTAACCTATCTAAATTTAGTATCAAATATTTAAACGCAGCAATTGGGAGTTTTGCCAGATTTGTCAGTTCTGAAGGCCTTAGAGGGGAATGATTTTGGCATTGGAGTGCTGGAGAGAGGTGAATGGACTGAAGTGTGACGATGGAAAACCCGAGAGGAGAAGGGAGGTTCAAATAATGGGAGCTGACAAAAGCATGAACCAGAATTTTGGCAAAGGGGACAGGCAGAGAGGGCAGCATTTTTGTAGCGTTGTAAAGGAGAGAAGTGACATGATTTTGCAATGGCTTGAATATGGTGGGAGCAGAGGGAGGAGTCAAATGTACACTTCCTGGACAGTGTGCCTTAGATAATAGCAAAAGATTTATCTCCGCTGTCTCTAATCCTACCTGCACAGATCCCACGTCTCTTCTCAGTTCTGGCATTTACAGTTTAGTTATAAATACTTCCACATTCCCCTCATACCTGAGCTGCTAGCCTCTTGCCTCATTAATTCTTTTTAATAGTTGGATGTCCTTTAGCTATCAGCTGAAGTCTCTGGTTTGACCATCTTCACTCAGTCACTTCCAGGACTATCTTGTCCCTGCACGTCTTCAGTTCAGGCATTATTACTTAATCCTCTCCTTTTCTCAGCTGGGTCTAATTATCCAGTACTTGAGAGGCCAGTGTTCCACGAGCAATTGTGCAACTACTCAACCCCCTCTTTTACTGTCTGCCTTGAAGACTAAGGCTCCCTTCACATGTACATTGAACCAGATGTCGCAGTGGTGGCATCTGGCATGGCTGCAGTGTATTACAGATGAATATCACCACCATGTGGGTGGGATCTAATGCATGAGTCTTTCCCACCCAGTCATTTCCCTCCTTTCCAGCAGAGTGCCAGGTGAGTGGGAAAAGTGCCACACAATTGTGGCAATGTGTGCACACATTATAGCTGAGTACGTAGCTAACTGCATAATCCTGTGCAAGATATGGCTGGCGGAGCAAGTGCTCCGCCAGCCTAGGGTGTCGCGAAAGTGCCATAAACCACTTTTGCGTCATCCTGGGAGTAAGCGGCGCCGGCACTGAGGCTGGCGCTGCTCACTCTGCCGCCAGCTGACACCTGCACTGCCAGATGCAGGTAAGTGCTGTGCTGGGTAGCAGGAGAGCGTGGGGAGGGTGGGCTGGGGTGGCAGGGGAGGGGAGGGGGGGCGGGGATATTGGCAGCATGGTCCGCCGATATCCTAACCCCCTTCCTGGGCCTGGCTGGCCTTACACGGTCATCCCAGATGTGCACCAGCAAAATAGCTGGCGCGCATTCGAGGAGGCCCATTGTGCCTGCTGGGGCTGACACCTGGGGAAAGGGATGAATGTCCTTTTCCCCCAAGGTGTGCCCCAGCTCTCCCGGTGTGGCCCTGATCCTGCTTTGGATCCGCCACAGCGCGCTTTGCATGCTGTGACGGATCTTAGGCAGGATTGGGTTGCCCGTGTACTTCAACGGACCCAATATTATGTTAGCAAGTGGGGTGAACATGAGCCTTCTCTGTGCTTTTGTACTTGGATAATGACTACTTATCCACATTCTTCATGGTTCTTAATTATTTGGCATGAGGCCAGAACTGGCCTTGTTGTTACACAACATCGCCCTCCTTTTGTGCTACATATGTTCTCATAATAGCAAATTTTACTACCTGCCCAGCACTTCATCACCATCTTGCTGAGTGTTTATGGTATTTGCAAACTACAAAATGAACCCCAGCATAGGCTGTATAGGGCTAATGTGTGCCCTATAAAGATATCCATAGTTTAGGATGAATGAACATTCCTATCTAATGTTTTATATTAATCAGATTTTTTTAGCTAAGTGGATTTGTGGCAGTTGAAAATTTGTTCTTGGGTGAACAATGTTGTGTAAAGTTAACCCATGCATGTACATAATAAGTGGATTTAATGTTGGTGTGTGATACATAGTGAACATGCAGTTGTATATGTGCCTACGTATAGTAGTGTTTGCACACTACCGCAGCTACAGCCAGCTTCTGTTGCTTGTGAATTTTTCAGAAATACGTCTCCTTTGTGTCAAGCCATCCTATTAGTCAGATGGTTTGCACTTTCCCGAAATCATTTGTATAAAGAAGTACATACAGTACAGTATGTGAATTTGCATGTGTTTGTGTAGTCAAATGAATGTATAATGTAATTATATAATGTGTAATAGAAGCCCCTTTTTCTTCCGATGGGTGCAAGGGTTTTGACATAGCTTTTCCTAAATATTGGGGAGAAATTTGCATGATCAACCACTGGGCACAACAGCTTCTTTCATGCCAACAACTGCGACAGAATGCCTTACAGAGCACTCCTTTGGACGTTTACTTGGAAGTTTGTACCATTGAGTTCAGTGGGCTCACTCCCTAGAACGTGTGCTTAGGATTGTAGCCATAAGTGGCTCTCATCTGGTGATAACCTCTTCTGATGAGGATTTTCAGTTTAAAACTCTCATGTGGGAAACCGTATAGCCCAGCAAAGTGCAGGC
Source organism: Plestiodon gilberti rubricaudatus (assembly GCA_026170595.1). NCBI lineage: Eukaryota > Metazoa > Chordata > Lepidosauria > Squamata > Scincidae > Plestiodon > Plestiodon gilberti. The sequence goes on along the minus strand of JANXHW010000002.1, from coordinate 153,900,696 downwards.
TGGTAATGCAACATCATGAAGCATGAAGATTGTTGCATTAGCTCTTAATAGTGCTTCATGTTTATATAGCACATTTCAAACGTAGAAAGCTTTTCATGTATACTATCTTACAGCCTGATCCAGTGCAAGTTTGTGCGGCCAACCGCTGCATCCTGTGCGGATTGCGGCCTGCGCTGGCGTGACCCAGGCTTACCTCGGGGGAAGGGGACATTCATCCCCTTCCCCTGGTGTAAGCCTTGGAGGCCCCAATGGACCTCCTCAGGTGCACAGCAGCTCCAGAGCTAGTGTGCGTCCGGGAAAGCCATGTAAGGCTGGCCTGGGCTGCAACGTGACACGATATCGGCGCTGATATCCCCACCCCTTCCCAGCCCGGGCTGGCCAATGGCACCCTCCCTTGCTACCCCTGCCCGCCCTCCCCCCGCCCCCGTGCTGACTGGTGCGGGACTTACCTGCAGTGGTCAGCGTGGAGTCAGTCCAGCGACAGAGTGAGCAGCTCCAGCCTCCGTGCTGGCTTTGCTTACTCATAAGGAGCCGCAAAGTGCTTTATGGCACGTTTGCGACTCCTTAGGCCGGTGCGGTGCCGGCCTACATTACGCTGGATTGCGCTCTTAGTGATCTTTTCAATGGCCCTATATTGCAGGCCAGTTTAGCCTCATATTGTTTCATTTATTACATTACACCCTTCCTCCTAAAGAGCTTAGGGTGGAACACATGTTTTTTTCTCTCCCCACCCCACCCCCAACAATCCTGTGACCAAGAAAGTGTGACTTGTCCAGGGTCACCTGGTAAGCTTCATCACTGATTGGGGATTTGAGCCTGGGTCTCCCTGGGTCCTAGTGCAACACTCCTATATTGGCTGTGTCGTCATAGCAGGAGGCACTCGGCCACAAAGCTTACTGAGTGCCCTTGGCCAGTCATTCCTTAATATACCACACAAAGTTGTTGCCAGGATAAAACGGAGGGGGGCATGTATACATGGAGGAAGAACAGAACATTTACAAAACAATTTCTCATTGTTTCTTCAGTCCTTAGTCATCACCAACTCAGCAAAACGCTCTTCTACCGTTGGCGAAATTGTCAACCTGATGTCAGTGGATGCCCAGAGATTCATGGATCTAACTACCTTCCTCAACATGTTATGGTCTGCCCCACTCCAGATTGGCCTTGCTTTGTACTTTCTCTGGCAGGTATAGAATCTCTTCAACTTATACTCTGATGTCTTGCATAATATGGAGCCATCAAGCTGATGCTTAAGCATGGCTCAGCTATAGGGAAAGTTGTATTGTGGGCAACCTGTTTCTTCCACCAGAATTCCCAAGCATTTGTTTCTAAAATGTTCTATGTGAAAAAGTGATCACCTGTCAGATAGTTGAGAACTCTTCTCTTGGAGGCCATGGGTGAGGTGCAATGCATTTACATTAAAGAGCCATATCGGGAATCTTTGGGGATGTGAATCTTGGGGTAGACTTGGGCAAATGGAGTGGGGGGGGGATGAGTGACCATCACCACGGTTTTTAGTTAGAAAGTAACTGTAGAATATTGCAGTTACTCCTCCATGACCCATTGTGTTATAAAACAGACCACTCAGAAAAGCAACTTTGCAAGTTCACTCTAAGGCCACTGTTGTCCCTGCATGCTTGCCAGTCAAGGTATCACCCTTTTTATGAATACGCTTCTATTTACAGTGCCAGTGAAAAGAAACCAGTTTTGGCTATACTGAAAATCAGAGTGTTGGTTAAAAACAAAAACACAGTCCATTGCCCTCTGTACCTCCCTGAACCTGTGGCTGCACTTTGAAAAGAAACATCTGGGAATGGAGGCTTCTGTGTTCTCACATAGACAATACTTGTAAAAAAAATACCATTTGAAAAAATGGGGTTTAGAATTGCCTGCCTGCCTATGTAAACCGCCTTGAGTCTGTAAAGAAAAAGGCAGTATAGAAATACAGTAAGTAAGTAAAAGAGAGAAAAATAAGATCCAAGTGAGCTTGAACAGCTGCCCTTGGTTCTTGCATCCTTTGTTGAAAGCCTATTCGGGCAACTTGTCTATAAATATATACCATGGTGGAAAGTGCAAACTGTAACTTCCAGCTTCTTTTAATGTTAATGGTAAGAGAGCAGAATTATGATTGATGTGTTTTTCTTCCGGTGAAGGCTTTAGGACCTTCTGTGCTGGCAGGAGTTGCTGTGATGGTGTTGCTCATCCCGTTCAACGCTGTGATTGCTGTGAAAACTAGAGCGTTCCAAGTAAGTAAGATCTAGGGTTGTCATTCGTTATCCATTCCAGAGTACTTTGATTTGAGGTAATGCAATTGCCTGGCTGAGTCCCCCTGAGAAAAGAACCAGGAAAAGATTTCCAGCAGGCTGATAAAGACCAATCTTTCTATCTCGGAGTAGTTTGACTGCCACATGGCCTGATCTGCTTCTCCGCACCAGTTTGCTACCCTTGGATTTCTGCCGTGTCTTTAAATCTCTGTGAGCTCTTGAGTTGCAACTTGCATCAAATTCCTGTTCTTGTCTGGTGTTCCTCAATAAGATCCTGGTTATCTTTCTGCCTGAAAACAATGTTACTTTGCCTCCTTCCTCTTGGTGATATCCCAACCTAAACCAAAAGCAACTAAGGGAAAGCCAGGTGGAAAATGAAAGCCTTCAGCCCTCACCAGAAGGCTATGAGGGAGGGGAGAGTTCTTCATCCCACTATGAACGAGTTCCATAGAGAATGCCCTGCTCCTTATTGCCATCAATCTGGCCTCTGCCAGAGGCAGCACAAGCAGCTGGGATTCCTATATTTGACTTTATGGGATGGGTCAGTTCATATGGGAGAAGGCAGTTCCTCAAATACCATGGTAATGAGCCATATAGGGCTTTAAATGTCAAAATCGGCACCTTTTAAGGCATTTTTACCCAAGGGTGTATATATGTAACAGGAGTTAAATGTGTACACCTGTGGGCTGGGAGGAAATGGGTTTTAATTGGACCCAGAAACAGATCACCAGCCAGTGCAGCCACAGGCACGGTGGATGGGATGAATCAAATTGCCTTGCCCCTAAAGACTACACGAGCCACTGCATTCTGCACTAACTGCAACTTCTGGACAGTCTTCAACTGCAGCCACACACAGAGTGCATTGCAGTAGTCAAATTTTGATGTCACCAAGGCACAGACCACTGTGGTTCAGTCCAAATGACTCTGATGGTGTAGTGGTTTGGGAGTCGGACTTAGACCTGGAAGATCCAGGTTCAAATCCCCGCTCAGCCACGAAGCTTCCTGGGTGACCTTGAGCCAGTCACTATCTCTCAGCCCCACCTACCTCACAGGGTTGTGAGGACAAAAAGGAGGGGAGGAAATATGTACACCACTCTGAGCTCCTTGGAGAAAGGGCGGTATAAAAATGTGAAAAATAAATATGGCAGCAGGCAACCCACCAGCCTAAACTGGGCAAAACAAAAAACCCTTGGTCATTGTCACCACCTGGGTGTCCAGGATGACCCCCAAGCTACAGACATGTCCCTGCATAGGGAGTGTAACCTCATTCAGAACAATGACAATGGCCCTTCTAAGAGAGCAAGGACCTGAGACATGATGAGAGTCTGGAAAAAGATGTTAGTGAGTGATTGGCTTCTGGTTCCTTTATGATGGTGGAGTTGCAAGGGATACAGACATGCAGGCAATCGAGGATAACCTTTGTATATAAAAACCAAACACACCCTTATTTTATAGTGATTGAAGGCTGTGCCTTGCATGTTACATCAGACATATTTGAAAATTGTCCCCTATGAAACAACCAGTGGCAAGAGATTCCTGGAAACCCCATTAGTTCTTTCCATCTGAAAAGTTTGCTTTCAAATGTGTGCTCAGAATAAAGTCCATCTATACCCAGCAGTCTTGTCTGCTCTAGCTGGCAGTGGCTCTCTGGGGCCTCCGCCATGTGTGTATGGAAGCTCTCCTATTTGAACTCCATTCAAGGGGAGATGCTGGAGATTGCACCCAAGACCTTCTACATGCAACACAGGTTCTGCATTACTGCCCTACTCCATTTACAGTGCCAGTGAAATGCAGTCAGGAGACCACATTGTTAGCTGTGTATCTCAAAGGTTGTTGGTACAAAAAGATGCAATATCTCACTGCACTTGCTCTAGCACTGAGGTGTGGGTCCCTTCACATCACATCTGTGATTATTATTTCTTTCATATACCCTGCCCACATTTTTAAAAAGCACACACCTGTATTCATCTTTTAACCAACATACATATATTAAAATAATAATTTGCCCCTTCTGAAGGCTCGAGGTGACTGACATACAAGAATAAAAATAAAATTAACACAGCAGATACAACCTTTCCCTCCAGATAAAAAAGCTAAGTAGAACTAACTAGCTATGGTGGAAGCTAAGCAGAAGAGGTGCAAGAAGTTGCGGGGAGAGAAGAAACTACTTGCCTTAGATCACCCAACTTACAACTCAACACAAGCACACATACATGCACAACATTGGAGATGTGTCATAGTATTCATTGCTTTTAAAGTCTTTCTGCTTGTTTGTTACTGCTCAGAGATCCAGGCATGGGACGCACAGTACAAGTTGTGAGTTTAGGCCTAATCACCACTGGCTAATGATGTCCAAAATCAATTTTAGGTGGAACAAATGCGTTACAAAGACTCCCGCATCAAGCTAATGAATGAAATTCTAAATGGCATAAAAGTACTGAAGCTCTATGCGTGGGAACCATCCTTTGCGGGAAAAGTTCTGGAAATACGGAAGAATGAACTCCGTGTTTTGAGGAAATCAGCCTATCTAAATTCTTTGTCAACTTTTGCATGGATCAGCGCTCCATTTCTGGTAAGCCCATTCAGTTAAAGGCTACTGCTTTTTGTTCTTATACTTCCAGTAAGGTTACTGTTCTTTAAAATTTAAGGTGACAGATGGTGTGTGTTCAATATATTTTTCTGGCTTTCAGGTTGCACTGACTACATTTGCTGTCTTTGTCACTGTGAATGAAAAGAATATCCTTGATGCAGAGAAGGCCTTTGTTTCACTCGCCCTGTTTAATCTCCTAAGATTTCCACTCAACATGCTCCCCCAGGTCATTAGCCACATTGTACAGGTAAGGATATTGTCAATCCTTTAAAAGCCCATGCTGATACAAACCACCACACTCTGCAAGGGATTGGGGGGGGGGGGGAAGCTCATGGTTAGGTGCCTGGCCAAACTAGACATTATAGTGGCGCAGACCTGTTGGTTTTAATCCAGTGCCCCAGTTGCATATAGTCTCAGTAATTCATGCATTAGTCACATGCCGGCTGGACTCTGTAATGTGCTTCACGTGGGGCTGCCCATAAAGTGTTCAGGAGCTTCAGTCAACCCATAGTGAGGTTACTGGATTGTTGACTGGACTGGGTTGGTTGGACCACCTTACTCCAGTTTTACAACAGCAACATTACCTTCTAATTGGTGTCTAGGCCCAATTCAAATAGGGTTGTCAGTCCTCCAGGATTGACCTGGGGTCTCCCAGAATCGGCATCAATCTTCAGGTGGCTACTGAAAGCAATCGTAGAAACTTCTTAACGATTTTGCATCTTGACTTAATGACTTTGCATCTTGTTGGAGGAAAAAATCTCCAGGAATAGCGTCTATTGGAGCTAGCAATGCTAAATTCAAAGTGCTGGTCTTAAATTTTCAAAGCCCGCAGTGGTCTGGGTCCTGGATGCTTGAAGATGGTCCTTCTCCCATATGAGCCTATAGTTCAAGGGTGTCAAGACCCATGGGCTGAATGCGGTCCCCAGAAGCTCATTATCCGGCCCCTGTTATAATTGGCTCTCCCAGAACCACCCTTTCAGCAGTGCCACTTCTGCCGAGGCTCTAGGAGGGAGAGATGGAAGGGGCCTCAGAAGGTAAGGACAGGGTAAGGGACAGACCAAGAGGGGTGAGAGAGGAAGATTCTGCTGAGGTGCCAGGAGAGCTCAATTATCACACGGGCTGCCCTTTCAGCAACACCACTTCTGTCAACTTTGCACCATCACTGAGCTGCCAAGTGACACTGCGGCAGAAGCAGCGCTACTGAAAGGGTGGCCCATGTGATAAGTGACATTATTAAGCAGATGATGGCCAGAAATAAGCACTTTGTTCTCACATAGAAACTCATTGGCTGCAAATGACAGAAGAGAAAAATCTTGATCATATTTTCAAGATGTGAGAGCCCAATTATTACACTGGAAGCTGCTGATAATTCTCATCCTTCCAGATGAATGCACAAGCTGCTGTTCTCTTGGGGCAGAAATAACTTTCCAGGTGTTTTTTTTTGTTTGTTTGTTTTAATATACCAATGTTTTGTTTCACAGACAAGTGTTTCCCTGAAGAGGATTCAGCACTTTCTGTCGCATGATGAACTAGATCCAAATTGTGTGGAAACTAAAGTGATTACTCCAGGTAAAACACTGGTGTGGTATGTAAAGCACAGCGAGTGGGGATGGAAAAGGTTTTGTTCGTATAGTGGGGTTGGTTTGTAACATCTAAGAATGCAGATTGGAAGTGCTTTCCTGGAAAACATTTGCTTACTCCTGTAGGGCTGTTCTATACGTGCATGAAATGACTGCAGCATCAAACAGTCACTCGCTTGAGTGTCTCACACACCAAACGCCACAGATAGGACTCTCCTATGGAGTCTGTTTACACAGTCAGCTGTTCACTTAGAGTTCATGCTAAAGAGGTTTCTGACTGTTTCTCCTTTTCTGCTTGCAACCTTGCTTACATGATATAAGGAGCAAGAGAATGTGCCAAGGAAAATGTGATGTGATTGTATCACCTGATCTTTCAAGGATGTTCACATATTACTTCAAACTTATCCCCCCCATAAAGCATTCACACGTGAGGCTGAGTAAATTGCCACATAGTCCTCACAGAGTTTGTGATAATAATCTGCCCCCAACCCCTTCTAGCCTAAGTTCTTGCATGTGCAGAAGTGCCAGCAGTTTTCATAGAATCATATTGTTGGGACTCACAGTCATCCCTGAAGAAAAGTACGGTAAGAGTAAACTATAATATTTCTCATGCAACATGTGAACCAAGCCTGAAGCCCTTAAGAGTTTAACCATTGTGCTGAGATAGGTGTAATCCTGGACCACTTTGCACTGAGTGTTCTCACAATACCCTAAAGAAACTCCAGAGTGGAAATGTTGCAATATAGCATGAGTGGTCATAGTATTTTGGAAAACATCATCTGGAAGAGAGCCCTCAGGCACATGTAATTGTAACAAGCTAGGGATTTGATCACCAAAGGGTTTTTCCCTCTCTTCTCATGAAGCTTCCCTCTCTAAATGGGGGGGGGGGGAGAGAGAGAGAGAGAGAGAGAGAGAGAGAGAGAGAGAGAGAGAGAGGTGGCCTGGGATGATTCTTGATATAACTTTACAAGTTTTGTAATGTCAAGGCAGCAAATTGGTGCTCTTCTGGCACTTGACTGCTTTTGCACATCGCGCTCCCCAGTGACGCTCTTGTTGGTCTTTTGCAGCCTTTGGGGATAGCCTCTCCATTTACAGGGAAAGGGGGAAGGTGAAGCATTGAGCCATCTTCAAAGTGGCTAAAATTTAGACTGCACAAGAACTTGAGTATAATCGCTAGAAAATGCCTGACTAGGGGAGATAAACAAATATGCATCTCGGTAATTGCAACTGGATAAATATTTAAGCTAGGATTGCTGGATGTCCCTTCTTTTAGAACATGTCCCCCTTATTCCATAAACACAGCCGCAGCGTAGAGGATAAGTGGATTTTACTGCAGAAACCCACCATTCTGAAGCGCTCTCTGGAGAGCATCCATTAGCTCTCCAATGTACAGTTTTATGTTTTGAGATTCTGGACTGGCCATGTGCTGAACAAGCATGACTTGTGGCCAGACATGTGACAGGATGCTGCTTGAGGAAGAAGAATGAAGGAAACGTTTCACAGCTGTTTCTCGTGACCAGAGTTTGGAAAAAATTTGGGCTGGTAGTCAAGGCAAAATTTCTGATCACAGGATGCTGCCCCCTTCTCTTCAGTGCAATTGCAGACATGGTGTAAGCCCCACTGTGTTCAATAGGCCTTTTTCCAAGCAGGCCTAGGATTGCAGCCTTAATACCTGACCTTGTCAGGGACTACCTTCTGCTCTCGGAGAAGGCAGGGATCATCCCTGCAATTGTGCTTGACTGCCGAGAGCAGTGAAAGCCTGTCACACCTGTGGGGGGCAGACCCTGCCCGCCCATCCCCCAAGTCCAGATGTATAAAGACTGGAGCTCATTTGATCAACGTGTCACTGCTGCCCACCATGAAAATTACCAACGTTGGCCTTCCTGTTTGGAGCTGGAGAGGGAGCAGTCGCAGAATATCCCCACCTCCTCCCCAGTTTTAAGTCCAATAGGAAAGATGGAGCTCCCCAGAGGATGATGGAACACTCACCATGAGGAGGATTGGAAGCAGAATAATAGACCCTTCCTCATGTAACATCTGTACCCCACCATTCTTTCTCATTACAAAAACCTAAGACTCTCCCCCATACTCTGCCTTGTGTTTTTGTGTGTGTGTGTTTGTGTACAGGATACGCGGTTACTATAAAGGATGGAACTTTCAGCTGGGCAAAAGATCTTGAGCCAGCCCTGAAAGAGTAAGGAAACGTCTTCTCAGTTTGCATGTATTGGTATTTTCTTGCTGCTTGTAGCCCTGCAGTTGAGGAGTTCTAGTAAATAGCCCCTCCTATCTGTTTGACCCTTGTTGTTCAAAGCTGTCTGCAACATAATGGCTTGTGTAGTGATCAAAGACTCCGTGTTTGTAGGACTTCAGTGCCTTTGATTCTGACCATTTACTCCTCGAAAGCTTGCTGAATTGAAAACAAGCCTTGGGCCGCACAGTTTTTAAAATGTTGTTCACCATTTCGCTATGTTGTACCCTCCTCCCTTTTCCTACACAAACACAGGTGCATCTACCATATTTATTTCCTCATAAAATTGGAGGCATATCCTGTTTCATTTTGAGCTTTAAAAGGGTTAGGTTTCTAGTTCTCACTGTTGTAGAAGGAAAATAAAGCCATCTTATACAGTCTGCACAACCACGGTAAACCGTAGCAGCTCTACATGCAGAGCATGCAGCATCCTGAACTTCTATCTTAAGGCAAAAACAAAAAAACAACTGACTTCTTAAGGGGGGGAGGGATCAGTAAAAATCACTGTAAGCACTGATGCACAAAGGGAGACTTGCTCCCAGCATGCTTCTCTAGTTAAAACTGCAGCGCCATGCCTACGTTGCTGTTAGGACCATAGAGGAGGTGTAGTGTAGTAGAGACAGGTGGGCACATTGTGGCTTCTGTCTGGATAGAAGCTGTCCATTCTTGTTTAAATTCTGCCTCTTCCTGCCTCCTTTAAATGAAGATGTGAGAAGGATTGGGCTTCATTAAAGGAGGGATGGCCATGACTGAAGCTGGCCAAATAATGCTCAACGATACGTAAGTCATCTTACAGAAGTTAAAACATATGTTATGTAAGCCCTTTAAATCCCTTGTTGGCAGTAGTGATTGCAACTGGCTGGCTGGCTGCTCTGAACACACCGAAGTCAAGCCATCCATTACTGTAATGTGCATTTTCAGAGAACTGAGTACTCACTACAGAAGTATAAACGGGAAATTGCTACATAGGCTTTTCCCTGAGGCTCTGGGTCAGAGGGATGTAGGAGAGTAAACAGCAGTGTAGAGCAATGATACACCAAATTGTCTCTCAAAGCAAGGCAGATCCGGTGCTCAGAAGTGACTGCAATATGAAGGGTCTTTCAGGCTCAGGCTACAGTGATAGTAGGGGGAAAAGAGCCTAGGAGCAAGGAGGGGTGTGAAACTGCAGGGAACATCCAGCCCCTCATGCAGACCCATAGACTAGAAATCCTTCTTGCGCGTCTTTGAACTTTGCTCTGAAGCAATGAGGGCTATAAATATGACACAGGAACCAGCCAAAGTTTGGCACTTCTCGTTTCCATTTGCAGTGTTACCCGTGGGAACAAGGTAATCATGGAATTATCAATGAGACACAAACATGTAAAAAAGGTAGAGATTTTTATAGGTTAAAAAAAGAGATCCGATGCTTCCTATGGAGCTGCATCTCCACTGTGTCCATTTGAGTGCACTGTTTGCATTTCAATAGTTTGTAATGGAGATTGGTTGTAATGTAAGTGTAGTACTGCTGTTCGTACTGCCTTCACTTTAATTGAATGCGTCCGTGTGGAGCGGCTGTCAGTTCCGCTGCCAATTGACAATTACAGTTTCCTGTGCTTTTTCAAGCCTATTCCTTTTTTTAAACCTGTGCCCTTGCTCTGGTAGCCAATTTCATTCTGCACAGTATATCTGTGTTTCCCTTGAAAATGTCCAGAGTCTGGACGAAACGTTGGGACTGATATTGACATTTTATGTGGATTTTTTGTGTTTTTATATATATTTTAAACTGGAATTCCTCTTACTTGTTGATATTATAAAATTTGTACATGATTTTTTAACCCATAAAAATCTCTACCTTTTTTACAATATGTCTGATCATGAGAATATCCATGCTACAGACACAAAAACGCTCAACTTGGACTGGCTTGAGCCCATGCATCTTCATGTTTGTTTTTATAAACTGAAATGTTGCCTTTTTCCAGATTACAGTTGCTGTCCTGCAGTCCCTGGTTTTGTGCACTTGGAAAGCTAAAGTACAGATGACCTGCAGTCTGGCTACCTTAATACTGAGAGCTAAGCACTATTTGTCATTCAGGAGTCAGTCCATTGAGCTCAAGATTGCTCAGGCTGAATGTGAACCACTGTGCTGCACTGTGGGGCCTTTAAAAAAAAAAAAAAAACTTCCACCAAGTATATCAAGTTGAAGTTCTACCAGCACCATGTGCAACTCTTTCAGAGGTGTTCTAATATGGGGGGAGCAGGTGTGCTCCACCCCAGACGCTGTGGGCGCGGGGGCGCGGCAGCCGGGCTCGGGGCTGCGCAGAGCGGCGCGGCACCGGAGCCCAGCTGGCACGCCCCTCTGAAGCAGCGCGTCCACTTGGCGCTTCTCCGGCTTCTGGAGGAGCCTCCGGAGACCGGGGAGAAGCCCTCCTCAAAGCAACCGCCTAGTTTGGCGGTCGAGGGCTTTCTGAGAGGGCCGAACACGTTGCGTTCGGCCATTATAGGGTTTGCGCATGCGCAACGCGTTCGGCCCTCAGAAAGCCCTCAACCGCCGAACTAGGCGGTCGCTTTGAGGAGGGCTTCTCCCCGGTCTCCGGAGGCTCCTCCGGAGGCCGGGGAAGCGTCGAGTGGGCGCTCAGCCCCGAGTCCGGCTGCTTGGGGGGGCGCACCAACCCCGCCCCCCCAGGCGCCGGGAGGGCTGGGAACGCCACTGAACTCTTTTTACATGATTATGCTCTAAATCTAGACAAATAGGGTAAGCAGCCAATGTTCTTAAGCAATCTTTGTGCTTAAGGGTGAAGAAGCATTGCTATCCCTCAGATATTCAGGTCAGCATAATTAGGTCACTTTTTCTGCAGATCTTGATGCATTGAAATTGTTTTGTAATGAGCTTTCATACTTGTTCATGCCATGACTCATCCTTATGGAAAAAAAATGTGAGTCAGTGTGGTCGATTTTGTGATACCTCACAAAGAAACAAACTGTCAAACCTTTATATGACCATTTTAATGCACCACAGCAAAAATACACACCTTGGCCAACTATAAAAACAAAGATTATGTGAATCAACCTTGCAAAAGACCAGTTGGAAGATGGTCAGAAGCCCTCTACACCCCGCCTAAATGGGATCCCCATGTAGCCTCTTATTTCTCAAGATTGGTGCATGAGTGTTGTCATGACACAAGCCTCTTTCAAGCCTTCCTCTCCTGCAACCATTAACTCCCCCATCAACATTCTTTCTTCTCTCCTGACCGCAGAACCAAATCTGGATAAAGATTAAACAAAGTCTCTAGTGGAATGTTGTGTTGAATTCCTGCCAAGTCAAGTACACTTGCACAGAAACACACCAGGCAAGAGAAGGGAAGTGTGTTTGCTGTTTCATCCAGAGGAGTAGCTGTGTTGTAGCAAAGCCAGCAAATATTCAGTGACATGTTAAAGATCTGATGAAGCAGGCTCTGGCCCACTCTGTAGATCCAAAGGGTGATGTTGGGAAAGAACCAGTTACACCAGGAACCTGAGCTGCTTTCACACCCTTGGTCACTTTTAAAACACACCACACCACAAATTTAACAATACCCCTGTTGCTGCCACCAGGAGCATGAAGTTAGGCAATGTTCCATGCCTTTTCTGCAGCATGGGGTCAAACAGCCAAATTCTATACTTGAGATCAGAGGCAAAGTTCAAAAGACAAATAAACCAGTTTCTAACTAAACTTCCCCAGCTTGCAAGTTCACTTACAGTCAAGGAGAGTTGACTTGTAGGCCTCTCCTGGAATCAAAGGGTTATAACACATCAGAAATGAACCCTTATCCTTACTGGACAGCATTGGCCTCTCTTCTGACCTGGTAGAAATCTCTTGCACCAACTCCAGTTGCCTGGCTCCTTTTTCTCCCTTTTTTTGGAAGGATGGCATCCCAAACTCAGGCTAATTTGAGCCTAACAGACCCCCAAATTTCCTGCTGTTAAGTCAGGTGGGTTGACTTGGATCAGGGTCTAGTTGTGAGCTAAACTCACAGGGTTTTCAGGTGATTTCAGTCATGGCTTTGGTTTCATTTGGCAACACCAGGCAGGCTGGTGCTCTCATTACATATCCTAGATAGAATAGGAAACCCCTACCATGCAACAGAGCGCTGGCAGAATGGTGATGTTACCAAGCTGAGTCGGTATCAGTATACCCATTTGGGGTTGTCATTTAGGAGAAGGTTGTCTGTTCACTACTACATCCACTAAGGCTTTCACCACAATATATTCCTTAGTCTAAGGTGCCACAAGACTCCTCTTCATTTGTTTTATTAAGTTTACATTGGCCAGTACAGCATGTTGACAAAACCTTTGGATGAGCTCATCCTAACTTTACCTGTTTTCCCCCTTACAGTATTAATTGGTTGGTCCCCACTGGTTCTTTGGTGGCTGTGGTTGGCCATGTTGGCTGTGGGAAGTCTTCATTGGTGTCTGCTCTTCTTGGCGAAATGGAAAAGCTCGATGGGGAAATAGCCGTAAAGGTTGGTTCACAGTAACCTGAGAGTGCATTAAGTGTCTGTGTGACCTGAATACTGATCCTCCTTGTGTGTTTTCTTCCATAACTCATTTTAGGGTTCAGTTGCTTATGTACCCCAACTAGCCTGGATCCAGAATGCCACCTTGAAAGATAACATCTTGTTTGGCCGCCCTCCTAACGAACAAAAGTACCAATCTGTCTTGGAGGCATGCGCCTTGAAACAGGATCTCGAGATGCTCCCTGGTGGAGATCGGACTGAGATAGGCGAGAAGGTAAGGCCTTTAATGGCAAATGCAGACAGTATGGCTGCCCACCAGATGCTAAGGAAACAGTGGGGGTGGATGGGCCGCAAGTCTTGGAAATACCCAAAGCTTCCTGCTTAAGTGTGAGGATCAAGCCTACCTGCAAATTAGACTCTGACTTAGTAGCTCTTCCTCTATACTCAGCATATGCTCACAGCCACTCTTATGTGTGCATACAATGATTTTAGTGCTGCCATTAGAGAAGGTTCTGGGGCTATGTGTTGGGAAACCATCGCTTAGATGGGCAGCCCAATCCTGCCTAAGATGTGGCTGGGCCGGCTGCTGCATCCTAGGCAGAATGCGGGCTGCGCCGACGTGGCCTGGGCTCACCTTGGGGGAAGGGGACATTCATCCCCTTCCCACGGTGTAAACATCGTGGGCCCCAATGGGTCTCCTCGGATGTCTGGGGAGGCTGGGTAAGGCTGGCCCGGCCTGGGAGGGGGCCGGGGATATGGCGGAGAGTGCTTCCAATATCCCCACCCCTCTCCTGGGCCAGGCCGACCAATGGCCCCCTCCCCTGCAACCCCAGCCCGCCCTTCCGCCGACTGGTGCGAGCCTTACCTGCGTTAGCCAATGCAGGTCAGGGTAGGTTGCAGAGTGAGTGATGCTGGCCTCCGCGCAGGCACCACTTACTCTGAAGGAGCAGAAAAAGTGCTTTATGGCACTTTTGCAACTCCTTGGGCCAGTGGAGCGTGTGCTCCGCCAGCCCAAAGATTTGCAGGATTGCGCCGTAAGCCCTGCTTTCAAGGAATTGAATAAAAAGGAGAGAAGTACCGTTGAAAAGATTTTTAAAATGAGGAAAATAGAAAAGTAAAGTGGGTGGTGAAAAATGGACTTTGGGTTAGATTAAGAAAAATGTGTAAAGGAGAGAACAAAACTGCAGAGAAAATAAAAAAAATGGTGAAGGAGAGATTAACAAAGAAGAGAATTATGTTGGGAAGTGATGCCAGGATGATTAGAAAGGGTTACAAAGCCTGAGAGGAGAATTTAAATTGGAAGTACGGAACAAAGTGTGAAATGAAGAGAGAGGGTCAAGCATGGAAATTGCTATGAAAGAGAAGAAAAAAAAATAAAAGAACCAGCGAGAAGGGTGAATTTTGAATAACTTTTCTTTGCAGGCATTGAGGAATGTCTGACTGTCTTTAAATAAATAAAAGATAATTTTGTTTTTTTTAAAAACTGCATTTGAAACAGCATTTTTAAAAAAAGGGGGAGTCAGACAAGGGGAGTGAGATAAGGCAACGTCCAGGGCCTACAGACAGCAGCAGATATGAAACAAGAGTGCTGCTTCCGGCCCTCTCCAGGAACCCAGACACCAGTCACTAGGTCCAATGTTTTAGGCAGGTGGCGCAGTGGGTTAAACCGCTGAACCATGAGCTGTCGATCGAAAGGTCGGCAGTTCGATTCCCGCGACGAGGTGAGCTCTCGTTGCTTGGCCAGCGCCTGCCAACCTAGCAGTTCCAAAGCATGTTAATACGAGTAGATAAATAGGTACCGCTTGCGGGAAGGTAAACAGCACTCCGTGTTCCAGCTGCATGCTACGTGCTGCAGCAAGGAGAGTCATGCCGGCCACATGACCACGGAGGCGTCTTCGGACAACGCTGGCTCTTCAGCTTTGAAATGGGGATAAGCACCACACCCTAGAGTCGGACACGACTGGACTTAATTGTCAGGGGTCACCTTTACCTTTTTAGTGACTGGACACCTGGATTTTTGCACCCCTACCTTAAACTATGTGCTACAATATTCCATATTGCTACATGTGCTACAATCTTCCATGGATATGCCATGTGCCAGAATATGTATTGGCCCACAGAGGAGAAAACACAACCAAGATTTTAAGTGAGACCTAAATCGAGCAATTCACAAAACACATGATTCAGAGGATGCTGAATAGCCTTCAGTTAGCCAAGCCAAGCAAGACCTGCACACAAAAGCAGAGCCATCCCTCAATTTACCATTCAAACAGTTATTCTTAACATCATGTGATATTACTTAGCCTTTGTGTTCCAACGTTCTTCACGTGTATTGTCACCTTTACAATAACCCAGTAATGTGTGCAGTAGGGGGATACTACTACTACTAAAGCTGAGGCTGAGAGGGAGCAGCTTGCCTAACGCCACCTAGTGGGCTCATGGCAGAGGCGCGATTCAAACTGGGAAAGTCATAGTTTAGTTCGCCAGCTATCCCTGTTTCACTGCAAATGTTTTTAAGGGTTGCTGCCTAAAGTTGTTTGTTTTTTTATATCCACATAATGTTGGTTGCATGCCAAGCAAGCATGACCCAGGCCACTCTTGTGACATTTTGAATTGGGCTGATGGCAAGGTCCAACAGGTCATAGCGAAAAGGCCAAACTTTAGTTCTTCAGAGCAACTTTAGCTAGACTAGGAGAAACCTCACCTGCCCTTTGGGGATATACATGCCCAGTCAAACTTTGCTTGGTCAGCAGATTTAAATCTGTAAGCAAGCCGCATTCTGGGGGCTTCCTGACTTCAGAGTAAACAAAGTCATTAGTAACACACAAGATGCACCTTTGGCAACCCTGACCATGGATCTACAAGGAAGGCCCCTCTCTTCTATGTCTCATGTTCAGTCAATTTTGCACTTCATTTCTGTCTTTCCCCTTTTTGTGTAATTATGGTGAGTGTGCAGTAGACCAAGAAGGCCTAGATTATATTTTCCTGTTTAAGGGAGGGGCCCAGAGATCAGCCCCTTAATCATCGCAGGTTCGCAACCACTGCTCAGACATGCCAGGTTGCCCAGTTGTGTAACTGGGCGCCCATCTGAGAGGCACACTACCTACACCGCAAACAAAGTGTTTTCATGACCCTCCAAGAGGCTTGTTTCTCGCCTGTAGCCCTGGTTCAGGATACAGATAACGAAGACTCTGCCACAGTCTCATGCCACAACTGGAACTTTTGGGCTTTTCTTTTTCTTGGCCCTTTCTCCCTCTCTCTTCTTGCCACCACAAAACCCTGATTCTTTAGCTCCTTCTTCCCCAGCGTGTCCTGATTTCTCTGCATTCTGCTCCCCCTCCTTTTTCTCCTCTTCCGTTTGTGCCATTATGTGTCCCCTTCTCCTTGTAAGAATTCTTCCCCCCCCCCCAAAAAAAAACTACTGACATTTAGGGTCTAGTTAGGCCTGACATTAGGGCCTAGTGAGTGATTGTTGTGTGCATTGCATTTTATTTTTGATTCTCCTTTCCAGTCTTTGTATTCCTTTCCCAACGATAAAAGCTATCTATTGTTGCACGTGTAACCTTGCCTCCCCTTTCTCTTCATGCTATTCCATTGAGTTGTGCCATGAGCCACTTGGTCTCACTCTGCGCACACACAATAGATTTCCCCCTGTGTACAGGTGACATTACACATGTTTTAAAAGTATGCCTGGTAACAACATAGTGTGATTGAAAGATCAGTCAAAGGATGTTAATCACAATTGTCTTTGCCTTCTACAACTAAACGATAGAGGTGTTAGCTACTTTATCTGTGTATAGGAATCTCTTTTCATAATTTCAACAGCTTTGCATGTAAATACAGATGCTATGGAGAACTGCCCAGCTAATCTGATGAGAACCGTCTCTGATATGCTTTACAAATTCACCACTGTTGAGCTTTCCATGAGCATTATAATAAAACAGTTGGGCTGTTAACCAAACATACCTGGTGGTGGTGGTGGTTGAATCTGCTCCGAGTGGATGCGCCTGTTGAATTTAGAAGTCGTGACATATTTTCTCTCTGCCCTCACACAGGGTATCAATCTCTCAGGTGGTCAACGCCAACGAGTGAGCCTTGCCCGTGCTGTGTTCAGTGATGCAGATATTTACTTGCTGGATGACCCTCTTTCAGCTGTGGATTCACACGTGGCCAAACACATCTTTGATCAAGTCATTGGACCCGAAGGAGCGCTTAAAGGAAAAGTGAGCCTACAGAGATCTAAAAATCTGCATGCCTGCAATCGCTTCAGCATAGTAGCGACCATGGTGGCGCTTATAGAATCGTGAGAATTTCAGCTTTCATTTGAAACAGGGATTGTGTTTCTAGTTCTCAAGGTTGTGGGAAATTTTCTTTAAAATGCCTGAACAGTGTTTCCTTCCTTATTAAGTATGAACGTTCCAATGATCAGAAGACAAGACGTCTTCATTTCTTTTGATCCAAACTCTCTCTCTAGCCCCTTTCCCAGTGAAACGTGGCATGAGAACAGTAGCTTTGCACTGTTACCAGATGCTATTCCTGGCAATGCTTTGATGTTGCAAAACCATTGATTGAGAGCTGCAGTAGTCCTGGCACTAGTCTGCCCCAACCACACCTCACTTCTTTCCTTTCATTGTGTCATCTTTGCAGGGGAAAGGCATCTGGCACTTGCTGGACAACTTCTAAGTACTTACTTCAGAGGGCAAAGTTTGTAAGGGAGGGAAGTATATTATCTAACTCAGAGGTTCCCAACCTTTGTTGCCAGGTGTACCACCTGTCACGGTCAAATTTTCTGAAGTACCACCTACAGCAAATAAATTAAATAAATAAATAGATTTGTATGTTAGGGCTACTTGCATATTAGGTTTACTCACATGCTACTAATGAGATGGCTGAGGCTGCATCATGAACACAAGTTTTTTTGTAATTATTTTTAATTTCTACTCCTGCCTACGACTTTGCAGTGGAAAATAGCAGGTGGGCAATGACCCAAGTGTGCGTTCTTTGTGCGTTCTAACAGCCATTGCGCTGAAAATGGGTGTCGGGTTCAAATGTTGCTTTTTCCTTTGGGGTGGTAGTTGCATGGGAATGGGAATCCATCGAGTACGAGTAAGATCATAGCCATGCCACCCCCAGCCAGTTCCTCTCTGCCTTGCCTTCCTCCTGCCTTGGCAGGTCAGTGTCTCTTGAAGCCTCCCTGCTGTTTGAGGTTTATCTGATAAGACGATGGGAACATCAAATAAGCCTCTAACAAATTTAAGTGTGGCCTCTGCAAGCTGTTCAGGAGCCTCCATCACTGCATACGCTCTCTGCATGGCTTGCCTCGCCGTTCATGGTGCTGCTGCTTCTGCGAAGCGGCTGCCTGTGCGACTCTCAGAAGTTCAGAAAGGCAGATAAGGACCAGCCTGCCACGTACCACCGGAGGTCGTTCAAAGTACCACCGGTGGTATGCATACCACAGGTTGAGAAACTCTGATCTAACTTAGTGTATGTACTTCATCGCTGTTCATTCTCTTCATCCTGGAGCTGTAATCTCATTGCGCTTCAGTTGGTCTCTCTTGAATTCTCCCTTCCCCATTGCTGCCATCTGGGGGAAAAAACAGAAGCCAAGCTTTGTCTCAATATGTATATGGTGCCCCCAATTCCTAAGGTTGCTGCTGTCTGGAGAAGAGGAGGGGCATGTGGTGGGTGGGGGGTGAGTGGGCATCTGCTACAATACTTGGAACCAGAAGAACTATAGATGGCCTCCAAGGAAAAGCTTCTATGCTCACCCATATTAAGTAAGTGCCATAGTTAACTTGCCAGCTGGTTCCATAGGCTGTCAGGTCTTCAGAGACCTAGTTTAAAGATTCCAAAGGCCTTCTTCCTCCTTTCTGCTGTCCTGTCAAAGAGGAAAGTGTACAGCTGGCCCAGTTTTCCCCTTGAGATCTGTGGCTGATCACAGCAAGCAAAAGCTCTTGGAAAGTATGCAAGCATGAAAAAGAATTGAAAAAAGAAAGTTGAATGTGGTTTACAGTAGGGACTCTCCATTTCCCCATGCTTAATTTCTGCTCTCTAAATAGTTTAGCAGCAAGGCCTGTGTACCAGCATAGATTATTGCTTTTCATTTCTCCTTTTATCTGAAAGGAGTTGTAGCACGTTGGAATTTTCTATCAATGGTCATCTTTCTTCTTTACTTCTCCTTTTTTATCAGTCAATCACAATATTTTTTTCACTTCTGCTTTTCCTTCTGCTCCTGATTATTCCCTGGTTTCTCTGGCCATTGTGTGCATTCCATTCATCCTCATCCTTGACTTGGTTCTTCTATGAAGGTGGCACCAGGTGTTACACCACCATCTGAAATTACTCGTCTTAAAAAAAGAAAGTTCTCTATTTCCATTCTTTTTCATGTCTTGCGTTGCATGTGCTCTTATTACCTTTTAACTCTTATTAAAGTGTTTCATTGCCTACCCTTCCTTATTTCATGCATTTTTACATGCTGTTGTCATTCCTGTCCTGAAAAATAATCCTTCTGTTCTCTCTTCCCTGGTACCTCTTATCAAATTATCATATAATTTTATTCTTCTTGAAGTTGAGACTTTAAAAAGCTTTCATACAACTTGGTTCTTGCCAACCCATCTTTGTGAATCACAGGCCTACAAGGTACATGAACAAGCTGGTTTTGGTCACATGATATTTGGTTTGCAATAGTTCATTGCAAGGTGGGGAGAACTTTGAGTATTTGTGGGGACAGGGTCAGCAGCAGCGGCAATCCTGGGGATCACCGCCACTGGGAACAAAAATAGAATTAAAACACTTACCAGGGATCCTGGAGCGCGCTCCAGGGGGTACGGAGAGGCCTGCGGACCCCTCCGTGGGCCTCCCTAAGCTTTAGATCGCTGCTCTGCAGCGATTACAACCACTTCTGATTTTCGTCTGAAAACCGGAAGTGGTTGTAATCACTGCAGAGTGGCGATCTAAAGCTTGGGGAGGCCCATGGAAGGGTCTGCAGGCCCTCCCCACACCCTCCAGAGTGCTCCAGGACCCCCGGTAAGTGTGTTAATTCTATTTTCGTACATTTTTTTTACCGGTGGCAGCAGCAACCTCTGGGATCACCGCCTCCATGCTGTCCACGCCCTTTAAGGTGGCAGGGGACAGCATCCGGTTCCTGTGGTGGGTTGTGACCCACCACTTTGAGAACTGATGAGGTATACAATCTAGCCATATGGTGGCAGTTGTTCAGTGTTTTGTTTTTACTGATATTAATTTTAGCAATCAGCTCCTGACCACTGTCTTGTTTCATTTTCAGACTCGCATTTTGGTTACCCATGGCATCAATTTTTTGCCTCAGGTGGACTACATAATTGTCCTTGTGGATGGTAAAATCTCTGAAATGGGGTCCTACCAAGAGCTTTTGAAACAAAATAGGTCTTTTGCAGAGTTCCTCCGTAATTATGCACCTGATGAAGACATAGAGGAAGATGAGCCTACAAGTGAGGAGTTTTTCACTTTTGTCTTGTGGTATATTCTGTCTGTTAGCCAGGACCAAAGATCATGCTATATTGAAAAGGCCAGGAGCAGTTTGAAACTGTCTTTATTTTTTCAAAGAGCACTTATTCATATGTTTACATGGGGATTGAATATAAGGCTTCTTCTCAACATTTCTTAAAAGTTTCTTGTAGAATTGAAATTGAGTAAACCAGAAGCTTCTTCCCATCTGGTCATTTCAGTGCTCGATTTCTAGGGCAATTGGTGTAATCAGGACAGGAAATCACACTTTTTCCTCACAGTGAGGCTCTCCTTCCCTTCTTCTTTCAATGGACAATAACATTTTTCCAATTATCAAATTACCATTGCTGGATCAGGACAAAGGCCACAGTTACACTTATTGCTTTGTATGTACACCAACCATAATTCACAATATCATATTAGGCCCCTTGCTATCTCTTGGGGGCGCCATTACGTGGATCCATTACACCCACTTAGTATGGCAGAGTTGACACACCAGCTCACCCAATCCTGCTTGTCAAATGAAATTGCAGGGGTTGCCTAGAGACCCATTACTCTATACTTTAAAACTGCTGGACTCCCTTTTGACTCGCACATGTTTGTGGCTTAGGAAGCTCTGCATTCAGAACAGACTTCCTGAAAGACTGGTTTAGCTGAAAGTCAAAATGAACTAAAACTGTACTCTTCCACAGTAGTGGAGGATGAGGAAGTCCTACTTGCTGAAGATACACTGAGCAACCACACAGATCTGGCTGACAATGAACCAGTGACAAATGAAGTCCGCAAGCAATTCCTGAGGTAAATGTGGGAGCCACTTTAACGGCACCATTCTGGCTTCAGAAATCATGTGCACTTGTCTTTTCTGCAGCTTAACTGCCTAACTGTCATGTTTACGAGGGTCTCTGTCTTTTTTTGATTAGACAACTCAGTGTGATATCTTCAGATGGGGAATGTCCTAGCAAAATGTCAACAAAAAGACGGCTGTATGATAAAAAGCCACCTGAGTCTCCTCTACCCAAAAAGGGTCCTTCTGAGAAACTTATCCAGGCAGAAGGTGTTGAAACAGGAACGGTAAGACAGACTTGATTTTTAAAAAAGTACTTGTATCAAATAAAGACACACTTCTCCAGATATGATGCATGTAGGGTAGAAGTAGAAAAGCAGTCAACCCAAACAGGAACATAGCAATCTGAGAAGTTCAACAACTTGGAAAAGTGGTTTTTCAGCTCTGTCCTAAGAAGCTCTCTTAACCTGTCCTAAGGGTATTAGTGTTCAACCCACTAAGTATACAGTGCCCCTTCCACTCCACACTCAAAAGAGGGATGTCAGATGATGGCCAATATCTCCAATGACTTGTTTTGAGGCTTGCTTGCTTATGCTGGTCACGCTACAAGATCTTAGATAGGCTGTGTGGTTTAGCTCCCTGTTCCCTTGCTGTTCTTTTAGTCTGTTTTGTGCCATGGCATGAAAGGGAGAGACATATAGAATTGCCAGTAGTTCTTGAATTACAGGGCTAATTACTACAGTAATTTTACAGGATAATTCTAATATGAACCTTACTTCCCTTCATCCTACTTCTAAATTAACTTTGGGAAGTGTGAAACCAATTTTTTCTTGATTTAACTTGGAGGATCAAAGAGGCCACAAGCTCTAGGGACCATCTGAAATACAGAAGATCTAGGTCGTCAACATGTATTCTGATATCACGAGGCTACCTTCTGAGATATTATACCAGAATGTATGTGTTATGTCTCCTAGGATAATATAGAATTCTTCTAGCAGCTCACTATAAAAAGATTTCTGAAGAGCTATCACAAATTGATGCCTATGCAGTAATGCCACTTGGTCCTTTGTCATTGCACTTGATATGGAATACAGGTGTATGAAAGAATACGAATGCTAATTTTCTTTCCATGGGAAGCAATAGAACTCTTATCTAGACTCATATGTATCCTTCAGAGTCTGGGCTTATATTTCATCTTACTTTATAATTGTGTGAAAGCTTTCATGGCCAGAGACAGCATTCCGGAATAAAGGATTCAAGGGTATAACAGCCATGTAAAAAGTTTTTATCCAGCCACACAATGTATTAAAAACAATTTAAAAATACAGGTTTCCAAGTTCTTCCACGTTGTTAAAACTAGATGTAAAATTAAAAATCATTTCCATACGAAGGCTGATGAGACCGACGTTTCGTCCTAAATCATAGGACATTTACTTAGGTCAGAAACGACGAACGTGATGATAGACACTCCATAACAAACACGGATATAAGTCTCTAAAAAGCGTGCGAAGAGTAATCAAGCCAGGAGAAAGAGGAAATAAATGTCCTATGATTTAGGATGAAACGTCGGTCTCATCAGCCTTTGTATGGAAATGATTTTTAATTTTACATCTAGTTGTTTTAACAACGTGGAAGAACTTGGAAACCTGTATTTTTAAATTGTTTTTAATACGTTGTGTGGCTGGATAAAAACTTTTTACATGGCTTTTTTACCCTTGAATCCTTTATTCCAGAATACTTTATTTTATCTTGCATGTTACTGTAATAGCTGATATGTTTGGTTGATATGCTGCTTCTGTTCTAGACATCCTCCTATTGCTCTCAAATTGTTTGTCTTCAGAAATTTCTGCATAGTACCATTATTATTTAAGTACGGCTTTTTAGCAAAGAAGTTTACAAAGTAGTTTACATAGCAAAAGCAATGAGAAAATGGTTTTGTGAGACTCGCAATCTAAAAAGAAGCACAAGAGAGACACCAGCAACAGCCACTGGGAAGGATACAGTACTATGCTGCACTGAATAAGAGCAGCTGCTCTCCTGCTGCTAAATCTAAGAACCACGACTTTAAAAAGTGCATATACAGAATCCACTGCTGAGTCTGTAAAAAGGCACTTTAAAAGGTGGTTTATACATATGGTGGTTGTATGCCACTTTAGAATTTCATCTTGGTCTTCTCTAACTTCCTAGTTCACTGGAGAAATTCTGCCTAGTGAGTCTGTGAGATCTAGGTACCCATTTTGTCATCTGAACAAATTATTTTCTCTTAATACCAATCTGCAGGTCAAACTAACCGTTTTCTGGCAATACATGAAGGCTGTTGGTCCTCTGGTTTCTTTGTTCATATGTTTCCTGTACTGCTGTCAAAATGTGGCTTCGGTGGGGGCCAACGTCTGGCTCAGCGATTGGACCAATGAACCCGTGGTGAACGGCACCCAGCACAACGTGAACATGCGGGTTGGTGTCTATGCTGCCCTGGGCCTTTTGCAAGGTGAGAAGTTTGCTCCTTGCTGTCATTCCTCTGTAGAAGACTACTGTATATGGATTCAAATCTAATAAGAGGAAAGAGGGCAGATGCTGGGTGTATTGTTGGTGTGATGGAGTTTTCCAGTGGCTCCTAAACTGTGGTCACTGATGCTCGTCCAGGTCATCCCTGAAACCACAATGCAAATAATAGCATTGCAAATAATAACAATATTTGCATTGCAAATTGCAAATAATAATGCTGAAGAGCCAGAGGTTTCTTTTGAAGCTGCTTCAGCAGTCTGGGTGGCTGCCCCGGAAGTTTCAAAGAAACCTCTGACTTCGTCTTTCTCATGCACCTGCTATAAACCAATGAACAAGAATGGCCTGGGAAGCCTAAGTTTTCCCTCTAAGGGTTCTATATAATAAATTGGGATCCTATATAATAAAAATGGGTCTCTAAAGTGCTTCTTAAACAATGAAAGTTGCAAGGTTACTGCAAGAGCAGAACTACTTGTCAATGGTACATTCACAGTCTCCTGTGTATTTCTCTCCATTGCAAACAGGGCTGCTTGTGCTGATCTCCTCCTTTACCTTGGCGATGGGTGGCATCAAAGCAGCTCGTGTTCTGCATGCAGCATTGCTGGAGAACAAACTCCATACCCCACAGTCTTTCTATGACACAACACCAATTGGCCGAATCATCAACCGCTTCTCTAAGGACATCTATGTGATCGATGAAGTGATACCACCAACTATCTTGATGTTCCTGGGAACCCTCTTCACATCTGTATCAACAATGATTGTCATCATGGCAAGCACCCCGCTCTTTGCTGTGGTTATAGTACCTCTAGCAATTGTGTACTTCTTCGCCCAGGTAATAGTGATGGCTATGGGCATCACATTGCTTTATTGGTCTCCTTTTACAGAATGCTAAATAGATGTTTCCTTGTAGCTTCCTTCACCAAGGAAGCATCTACCAGATCTGGATCTGCCAGATTTTCCTCGGAGACAGAGTTCCTTCATTGCCCTTCTGCAGGGCCGCTGAGACCATTTGTGGGCCTGAGCAAACATATGATGGGACGCTGTTGGATGCCATCTTGCACTTATTTTTGTCCCTCTCTCCCATATACTTCATGACTAGATACAGGGCCCAACTTCTGTTTTTAATTCCTTTTTCTTCAGTTCCTGCTCACCCCAGAAGTGAGAGCTGCCCATTGAAATCAATAGCCGCCTTGAGTGCCCTTGCTGGGAGAAAGGCGGGGTATAAATTCTTTAAATAAATAAATAAATGGTCAGAGATTTGGGTAATACGGGCAACACAGCCATGTGAAATGAATGAACCGGCTCAAATAAAAACAAAAATCCAATACTGCTCACGTCTTCCGTTGTTCATGTTTCACGAAGCAGACAGAAATCCATTAAAATCCAAAGTCCAGTGATTAGAATTCCGACGTTTCGTTTCCTATTTCCGGAAACATTCTCCAGGAAGCAATCTAAAAGATTGAAAGTTGTTAAGCAACGAACGTAGCGCTAGTCTCTTTATCCTCAAAAGCGCGGGAACAAAACGGATGGTCCGGAGCGCAACGGAAATGATCAATTAACACGCTCTTCAAAGCAACAATCAGAAGCCCAGTGTCAATAAGGTTCTTCCGAGGTGCAACATTCAGCAAGTACTTAGCGATCTGCTGCCGAGATAGCCTTGGGTAGCCTCAGTGTCCTGAGCTGACCTCGTTGTTCCGTGCTCATCCTTCTGATGCTGCCTGTATTCATTTTTACGTATTATTGGAAACCAAGTCTTGTTAATAAAACTCAAGTCCTGTTGCCTGTTAATCAGGCAGGAGGCAGATTTTTTGCTGATCTCAATCGCCTCTAAATTACGTAAAATACCCACTTTGCTCTCAGCTCGTAGGCAGCTAGTGTCCTCAAAACGGATGGTAAGCCCTGTAGTTAAAGCGTGCTCAGCAACAGAAGACTGTTCTGGGTGTTTCAATCTTACTGACCTCTCATGCTCTTTAATCCTGGTACCAATTGATCTTTTGGTCAGTCCAATATATCCTTTCCTGCAGGAACAAGGGACCCTGTATATTCCAGGATTAGACAGGGGGGGTCGCTTATCCTTGGGGTTGTTTAATATCTGTTCTGTTTTAGTGGTTGGTTTAAAAATAGTTTTAACCTTACCCTGTGACAGAATACGTGCAATTCTGTCTGTGACCCCTTTGATAAAAGGCAAACAAGTTCAGATTTTTTTCTTCATTAGCTACTGTATCATTATTAGTTGTCTCATTCCTGTTGGTATCGGTCTTAAGGTTGGTGCCCAGCCTAGCTGCTGTAATTTTGTTATTTTGCTGCACCCAACACCTATTAATTTGTGCAGAGGAATAACAATTTGCCCTCAGGGTGCTAAACACAATTTGCTTCTCCCTCTCCAGGGATTCCTCATCACAAATTTTCAACGCACGGTGCACCAAGGAATTAATGAGGGAGTTTTTTTGAGCAGGGTGATGGTTTGAGCCCTGATGAAGATACCTCCCTGTGTTAGGCTTCCTGTACACCGCATGTCCGCAAGAAAGATCCTCTTTCCTCGTAACTAATACATCTAAAAAGGCCAATGAATTATCCTTCTCCTGCTCCATGGTGAACTGGATCTCCCTACAGAAACTATTAAGATGTTCAAGAAATTTATATAGTTCCACTTCACCATGGGGCCAAATACAAAAGACATCGTCTACGTATCTCCACCATGTTTCTGATTTCGAGCAGCAAGTGCTCAGTACAGCCCATCTTAAACCAGAAACATGGTGGAGATATGTAGACGATGTCTTTTGTATTTGACCCCATGGTGAAGTGGAACTATATAAATTTCTTGAACATCTTTGCACACCACATCTGCATGCAAGTCAACAGAGCTTAAGGTGTGTGCATGCTACTGAATTCTGGATTTGAGCTGGGGGTGGGCCTGAGGGGCCGTTATAATGAGACTGACCTCTGTTGCAACTTGAGGAGTGTTTTGCAAGGAGGAGGCAGGGAGGACAATGGACTGTATTAACATTGACAGAGCATTTTTGAGTTACCAGCCTCCCTTTCCAAGGGAAAGTGTTTCTCTCTCAGCGACTGTTATGCTGTCAGCCTGTGTCACAATGTGCTGATACTTCATGCCAAGAATCTAAAATGTTTGCGTTTTTTGTTTATCTTTATGCATTTGGATTTGAACAATGGTAGCGCTTCTATGTGGCCACCTCCCGCCAGTTAAAGCGCCTGGAATCCGCTAGCAGATCCCCTATATATTCTCACTTTTCGGAAACTGTCACCGGAGCAAGCATTATCCGAGCTTATAGAAGAGAAAAATCGTTTGTTCGCTTGAGTGATATGAAGGTGAATGACAACCAGAAAAGTTATTATCCTGGAATTGTCTCCAACAGGTAAAATCAATCTTTGATTTTTATTTCATTTTTTAATTTAGTGTTCACTTTTGACTGGAATAAACAGCTTTTCCCCCCTGTGGTAGTTTGTTCTGGACTACTTACTTTTTCCTGTGTTTTCTCATTTAACAGGTGGCTGGGAGTTAGAATTGAATTTGTGGGGAACTGCGTCGTATTTTTTGCAGCCCTTTTTGCTGTGGTGGGTAGGCACCACTTGAGCCCTGGCCTGGTTGGACTTTCCGTGTCCTATGCATTGCAGGTGTGTAGAGCGAGTTCCAGAGGATTCCTCATATAAGCAGTGGAACTGAAGTCTTTAATTGTAATTCCTTCATTAGCATTTGTGTGTTAATTGTATACTGCTGGAGCATTTCTGCCAGTGTGGGAGGGATAAAAGAGGAAAGGGAAGAGACTTGATGAAAAACACAGGAAAGATATAAAGAACAACTTGGGAATGAAAGGCAACACAATGTCAATTTACCGTTTGTCTGTTGAATCTTTTTCATCATCAAATTTGGGACAGACTGAAAAGCAAACTAGCACTTGCTCTGTTTTCAAAGATCACAATGCTGCTCTCATAATGCTGCTTTCGTTAGCTGCTCAGTCAGCTCATTCAGGCCTTCTTTTTTTTCTCCCATGTGCATGGCAATCCCATGTACATGGTACTGGAGAGTGTACATGTATGAAGCAACCTCATAGCCTGCTAACTGCGCAAAAAGGCGCTTTTTCAATTGGTGCTCCTCGTATATTTAGCAGGGGGAGAGTTAACTGTCCCTCTTCACTCCAGCACAGTGTCTTTTCTGTTTGCTGGTGGTGGTCTGCATTTTTTTTTTTTTTTAGACTGTGAGCCCTTTTGGGACAGGGAGCTATTTAGTTATTTGGATTTTCTTTGTAAACCGCTTAACTTTTTTTGTTGTTGTTGAAAAGCGGTATATAAATATTCGTAATAATAATTAATGATAGCCTGAGGCTTTTTCTTCCTGCTGGCAGGACACCTTTGTCCAAACAGGATTGTACAGTGGGAAAGTGGTTTTACAGTGGCAATTGCTGAAAACCCTGCAGGGCTCAAGCCTAGGGTCTCTTGTTCTGTTTGGCATTTTGAAGAGGAACTGCATTAAGGCTTTAAATTTGCTCTGATTATAGTGTTTCTACAGAGAGGTGTTCAGGGGGAACATTCTTTTGGTAGCCAGCTTGAACAATCTATCAGGGATTTTAACAACTCTTACTCCTGATTTCTGTGATTACCATTTCCAGTAAGGAGCCAGATTATCAGTTTGACCAAGAGCATGGTGGGTCCTGTATAGTCTTGAACCTTGAAGCAAATGCAGGGTTTCACTTTAAAAAGTGCACTGCTCAAGCTGAATTGGAAGTGACTCCCTTGGATAGGGAAATTGCTTTGTGAAATTCTCCGATTACACTGTAGCGTCTAGTCAGACCAGAGGATTCAAATGATGTCTCCCAGCTTTAAAAGCTATGAATGTTGATTTGGAAGGGAGAGGAGCATTGATTGAATCTGAATCCCAGGTAACAATGGGATCATTTTAAAACTGCCACTGTGATGAATTCTAGCATCCTGCATTTATATTAAATGCCATGTCAGAAATAGCCAGACTCTTGATATTTTGTAACGTCCTTAGAAAATCTCAGGAAAACTGCAAATGTTGCAGTTTACTGGGTGTTTGCACCTTCATGACCTTTCTAAGGATTTGCAGTAAAGTTAGGTGCTGGTCTAGTAGGCCTATCCAAATGCTGCAGTGGTAAGCAGGGGATCACTTCAGGATTTAGGCATCTTGTGTTTTTCCTCCTTGGCTCCCCTTCTTGAAAATTAACCTTTCCAAGGGAGGGGAGGTACTATTTGCAGGGAGGGGGGTATGATAGAGGCATTAAAGGGAGGGAAACCATGAAGGGAAAGTTGCCAGAGTTCCACATGTCCTCTGTAAAGCCCCACTTGTTTATGTGGAGATGACAATAAACCATAAAGTTTAGTCCTCAGTCCTGTGCCTCAAGAGATGCTAAGCACAGAGGTGGTGACAATCTGTAGATGTTTTGGTAGCCATGCTCTCCCCCCCCCTCTTCAAAACGCTGACATCATGGCTTCCTCCTTGCATAGGTGACAATGACTCTGAACTGGTTGGTTCGAATGACATCTGACCTGGAAAGCAATATTGTGGCTGTAGAAAGAGTGAAGGAATACTCAGAAACTGAAACAGAGGTCAGTTCATAATTGCATGTGTGGAAACATTTTCCTTCTGGAAGCCCAAGTTGTTCAGGGTATTTGTTCTCGCATGTGAGGCTTAAATAAGTGTGTCATGCAACTTTTGGTTAGAGCAGGGGTTCTCAACCTTTGGAAGCCCAGGTAGCCCCTATCACGGTCCAATTTTCTGAAGTACCCCCTGCTAATTAATTGCTAACTAATTGGATTAATTAATTAGCTAATTAATCGTTACATAAAAAGTACTAAAACAATTTTAAATGTGAAAAAATATCTGTGTGAGTGAGACAGACAGACAGGGATTGCATTTAAGTTCTAGTTAACAAGTAATTAACTACTGATTTATGTTGATAAGGGGCAGGCTCTGGCGTACCCCCTGCCGTTGGTCTGCATACTCCTAGGGGTACTCGTACCACAGGTTGAGAACCCCTGGGTTAGAGTATACCTTGTGTTTTTAAAGGAGTCCATTCTACATTCTGTCCTGCATGAATAGGGACACTTGAAGTGCAGTACTGTAGACCACATGACACTGTCCCGCCAGGCCTGACCCTGCTGACAGTGGCTGAGGCAGTGGCGCACTGGTGGATAGGATGTGGCTGTGCAGTTGCCTTGGGGAGGAGGGTGCAGAGTGAAGGAGAGATCAGGCGGAAGCAGGAACCGAAGAAGCCTCTCCCTTGCTGCAGGGACAACTGTGGGGTAAGCTGCCCATTCTTGTCTCTGCCAAGCTCTGCTGGCAGGTGTGGTACCTGCAAAAGGTGCTGCTTGCCAGAGGAAAAAAAGACTGAAGAGCCCTAAAGTAGACTGTAGCCTTGAAACCATGTGTGTTGGCACTCTTGTCATGAAGCAGCTGTGAAATAGATAAGACTTTGTGTCTGTCTTGGAAAGGAGCATGCAAGCTTTCAAACTGCGTAAAACCCTTCAAGGAGAATGCAAATGTGGCTGCTGCTCAGCTTGAGAAAGTGCTACGTTGGCTGTATATGCATTTTATTTTTGTAACTTTAGGTAGATCATTTATTTCTGTTATGGTACAGATGTGTTTAAGTGCTGGGAATTTTGGGGCATGCTCTAACCAAAGTTATGGTTATGGTTATGCATAACTGCAATGCAGCCCCGAGGTAAGGGAACAAATGCAGAATGCAGCACACGCCCCGTCGGTATGGCCGCATCAGTGCTGGAAAGTTGGTTAGGATTGGGCTGTTCATCTAGCATTCTAACCAGTATGCCGTGGCTCTTGCAGGTGAACATTTTCAAGCCCAATTGATTTCAGTGGGAAAGAGTGAACCACAACCCTGTCGCTGATATCACTGGAATAGACGTTTGGCTGGATAGCCCCCCCCCCCTTGCAATGAGGCAATTGCCTATCTGAAATTCTTGTTTAAAACATTTGCAGTCAAGCTTAATCTCTATATCTAAATAATGGTTATATTTCATTCTGTTTGAGGCAAGATATGCAACTTGAAAGCTTGCATGTTCCTTTACCACAGGAAACGGATAACAATAAAGGACATCATGCTACTTACTTTGAAGCCCTGATATCATTCAGTGTTAAGAGAGAATGGCCTCTCAGTGGTTGGTGTTTGTGGGTTTGTTTTTTAACATATGCTGAGAGGTATTGTCCTTGTGGAGTGGGTTGTGTAGAAACATTATTACATATGTTTTTGTATTGCCCACTCCACGAGGCCCCTCGTAAGCAACATTTAGGCCCTATATTAGACAAGCTCCAGGGCTGGGCAGATCAGGAGGTAGTACGTTACCTTTTATCGACAGAGATAGACGGCGTAATGGAAAGATCGGCAGCCTTTGTTGATACAATCATTATAGCACGTAAAGCTGATAGTATTCCATCTGATGTTTAAGCTGTAATTTTGTTGTGCTTGTAGATGTTTGTAATATAAATATTATGTGTTAAGTGTTATGTAATGTTTGTTTGTTTGTTTTTTTGTTTTGTTTTTATGCCAATAAAGGTTCCTTACTTACTTACTTACTTACTTACTACTATGCTGAACTAAGACTGGTTGTTAGAAAGGATACTGGTGCCTCTCAGCATGCCTCTCTCACCATTGTATAATTAGACACATGCGGCATTAAATTTAAATGCAGAGCAACATATATTCTGTATGTGTCAAATGTCATCCTAGGTGGTGGCCATGTCTATCTAAACTGAAATGGTGTTTGTTTATTTTTCTTCACATGGTTCGACAAACAAACCATGTAAATAAAAAGTGTGTATTGATCTTTAGGTAGAAGATTTATTCAGCTTTCCTTGAACTCTAAAAAAAATGTTTATATTGAATGCTACTCTATCAAATGTTAATTCAGTATTTATAATTCTGTCTCTCCTCTAGGCTCCTTGGATCATTGAAGACCAAAGACCGTCAGAAGACTGGCCTACCCGGGGTGAAGTGGAATTTGCAAACTATTCCGTAAGGTATAGGAAAGGCTTGGACTTGGTACTGAAAGATATCAGTCTGAATGTAAAAGGCGGAGAAAAGGTATGATCACAGCACAGCTACTGAGTTATCATGAACAGATTATATTTGCAGAAACCTAAGTTTACAAGTCAGAATGTCAACGTCTTGTTTATATCTCTCTATTGACTTCTACAAGGATGTAGATTCTGCATCCAATTCTCACGGTGTATATGATGGTAGCTGTAGAATTCTAACTGGAGGGAGGAGTCAAGGGCCCAACAAGGGCTCTGACTCTCAGAAGTTCTTTGTGGTTTTGTGCTACTGCTCTACCCATAATGGCTTTACTGGTGGTACAGTATAGCGTGGGTTGAATGATGAAGTAATCGCACAATGACCTCTTCCCATGCATGAGTCCTAAAATATATTCATGAGTAAAATGGTAGATTTTCTTTTGTCTCTCTGGGAGACAATTTTAAAAAATCCATCTAGACATGGAGCAAACTGCTTTTGAAAAATTCCATCTGAACATGGAGCGAATGGGAAAACCAGAACAAGTTAATATCCTGATGGAACAGTCTGTGTTCATAGACTAATGAACTAATCATTTTAATCTATTATTTAAAGTTCTTATACCCTGTCTTTCCATCGAATGAGCAGGAAAGTGGCTAATCTATTTTTTGAAAATATTTTTTAGTCTAATTCAGTGGTTCCCAAACTGGGAGGTGTGGCTCCCAGGGGATCTGCGTAAACCAGCCAGGGGAGCTGCGGAGTGCCTGCCAATTGGCAGGCATCAACATGATGTAATGGAAGCCACAGCCAATGGTCACCAATTGTCAAGGGAGCCGCAGGTCAAAAATGTTTGGGAAACACTGATCTAATTAATAATAAAAATGGTGGATGGCATGTGACAAAAAAGGTGCAAAATTTATTTATTTATTTAAAAAAATTATATCCCGCCTTATCCTATGCCGAGGCAAATGCCCAAGGCGGCTTACAACAAAAATTAAAAATCGTAGTTTAAAATAATACAGAAAATAAGTTTAAACAATACATACTTAATTTAAAAACAATAAAATCCACTGGGGGGGGCGACAATATGGAGCACAAAAGCAGCATGGCAGAGCATCTTGAGACACAGGAGGCAGACCACAACCCATCACCCAAACGCTAGATGAAACAAAAACGTTTTGAGCCCTCGGCGAAAAGTCATGAGGCTGAAATAAAATGAACTACACAGGTCTTTCGCTTGTCATACATAAGACTGAAATAAACTTTATTTGTAAACTGTAGTCTGAACAAGTAGCTTAATTTCCTCCCAGCCCACAGGTGTATGCATTTTAACTCCTGTTGCGTATACACCCTTGGGTAAAAATGCCTTAATGTAGCTCCTGCTGACCAGGCAAAAAAGTACCTTCTTGAAGTGAGCTGGTTTTCTTATGTTTAGCTGGAAGGAAGCAACCGTCCTTATCCTTCCCACCATAGCATCCCTTCCATTGGCTCTTGCTGGGGTGCGTGTGCGTGAGAGAGAGAGAGAGAGAGAGAGAGAGAGAGAGAGAGAGAGAGAGAGAGACGGACAAGTCCTTTTGGGACAGGGAACCATCACCTTACTCATTTTGCTTTGGAAGCATTTTAGTGAAGAGCAATATATAAATATTTTTAATAATAACATGAAGATAAGTTTTCCTAAGTCTTAGGTTTGAACTTGCAAAAAGTCTCTCTCCTCTAACAGAGCCATTACCTGCATTTAAAGTTGCACTGACTACTGTTCCTAATTCTCCAAATGTATGGATTAGGTTGGGATTGTTGGAAGAACAGGAGCTGGCAAATCCTCCATGACCCTCTGCCTCTTCAGGCTCCTAGAAGCTGCTGAGGGGGAAATCAGAGTTGATGGGCAGACAATTTCTGAGATTGGCCTTCATGACTTGCGATCCAAGCTGACTATAATCCCTCAGGTAAGTCAGCCTGTGTCATCAGGAGGGCACAGAAGTTTGAATACCCAACATTACACTTTGCAGTATCAGCCAAAGTGTAAAGTAAAACACTTGCAAGGTAGGTCAGGCTATGTATTCAGGACTGGTACATTGCAGGATCTTATTTTATAACAACGGCTTGTTGCCCTGAGGCAGGTGTAAGCCAGAAACTAAGAGAGAGAATTTAAAACCAGAGAGACTCCCACCTGGATGATTACCCTCCTGCCCACCCAGCTGGACCTGGTTTATAGGGCTAAAATCAAACATGGCATGGTACTGGATACAACATTTCTTCCTGGTATAGTACAGAAACGTCAGTGCTTTAACTGTACCAATGAGTTGGAAATTACTCAGGAGTTCCGAGTATCCTGGTGAACTCTGGAACCTTTAACGAGCTGCTATATGCCAAATTATATACAGTCAGTTCTCATTATCCGCTAGGGTTAGGTTCCTGGAAAACCTAGCGGATACCGAATTAGCAGATACTGAATCATTGAGCCTATGGGGAAAAGTGGGTTAGGTTTCAGGGGACCCTCTTCGCCAGCACTATATGAACTTTATGAGCCTGAATCTTACCTTGAAGTCTATGGGCTGGGTGATAGCAGGAACACCATCCAGTATACCACATTGGCTCTTTGTTATGGAACATTTCCTAACTCTAGCAAATTAATTATTATTCCTTCCTAACAACACTATGCAAATATCAAAGGTATTGTACAGTATCGTGGAAGCCCAGAAAGAGCACAAACAGTTCCCATTGTGTTGCAAATGGCATTCAACAGAAAACACACACAGACAGTAACTCCAGAAGAGACAGATTACACTTTACAGTAAATGCAGCAAGGCAGGGAAATTTGCTTCCAGAGCGACTTGGAGACCTGTGGAAAAAAAAAAAGCTAAGAGAACAATGGCCCTGATGAGATTGCAGATAACGAGAACAGACCACAGAAACAGACCAAGAGAGAGGTGGCAATTCTGCCCCTGCAGATAGCAAATTCGCATATAAAGAGAACTAACTGTAATAAAGAAGATGGAGCAAGGGAGGGAAAGTTTCCTTGAGTTGACCTGCCTTGGCTTGAAGAAAGATTTGGCCCTTAACTGACATTTAATGTAATGGTCCCCAAATCTGAATTGGAGCATTCCTAGATGACTTTTTAAAAATAAGCATGTTCTAACAGAATTGTGTTTGTTTTGTCAAGGATCCTGTTCTTTTTTCTGGAACACTCCGGATGAATTTGGATCCATTTAATAAATATTCAGAGGAAGAAACCTGGAAAGCTCTTGAGCTATCCCATTTGAAGAGGTTTGTCAGCAGTCAGCCAGCTATGTTGGAATTCGAATGCTCAGAAGGAGGAGAAAATCTTAGGTAATTATACCCACTCCTCAAACAAGATATCAGCTAGAAGCCTATGTGCAAATGAACTGACTGGTTTGTTCAAATCAAAATGGTGAAATTGCCCCTACCCAAAACATTTTGGCCCTCATTGCCACCTTAGGTTTGCTAAATCACAATTCTGTAACAGCTGGCAGAATTCCCCTCCTAAGCTCAGAGTCAGTTTCCCAATATGGTAAACTGCCTCAGCTCTGGGCCTAAGTAGCCATGGAGGCAAACTAAGCATTTATCTAGACTAGTGCAAAAATCCTGGATGCATCTGTTTCAGCTGCATTGATGTCTTGTGGAGAGGACCACTGCATGCATTTTTGGAGAAAGCACACATGGGCAGCAATGCAGCTTATCAACTGGGATGATATCCTCATAATCAAGAGCCTTTTGATCTCTAACCAGCTGCTCAGGATATAGACTCTGTTGTAAAGGGGGAGAAATATCCTGGTGAACTCTTGAACGAGCTGCTATATGCCAAATGGCATATTGAGACAAGACAGAGTGAGAAGGGAAGCAAAATTTGCAGTTACCTTGAGTTGACCTGCTTTGGCTTGAATAAAGATTTGATCTTCAACTGAATGTTAATATAATGGCCCAGGAGGCATAGAGATATAAGGTGTTAAGCAACCTTCCTTTCACCCTGAGAGCTATGATCAAGTCCTCCCCGAGTCCCTTTTTCCCCAAAGAAGAAATGTTCACTTCTCCCAAGTTGCTTTTGACTCTTTGCACCCATGGAAATAGAATGTTTATGTGAGGCTCTGTTCTTGTGTACTTTCCATCTTCCTGTAGGCCATTCTTCCATGTTCCTAGGCCACATATAGTAGATGGCACTTCGCTGTAAAGATGCATTTCATTCACTCACATCTGTATATGGGACATGATTGGCAGGCCCTTTTCTCAATAACTAGAATATTCTTACAGTGCAACTCATATGAGTAGAGGAAGGATGAGACTTGCCAATCAGTGAATTGCGGATAGCTTCTGATTACTTGTGTGCCCCAGGATTTCCCATATACTGAAGCTCTGTAAAGTTCTGTCAATCTTTTCTGTCTCCCCCTATAAGCGAAACAGCACCTCCTAGCAGCTGAGCTCTCCTCCTCTCACCTCCTTCTGAATGTGCCCTTTTTACAGGGCATATGGAACAGTGGCAGCAATGTTTCCATACATTGCAACCTGGAGGCCATCCTAGAATTTGACTTGGTGCAGTATCCATGGTGCTGGTCCCATCACAGAAACGTTTTCTCACTTCGTGACCAACTTCTACATCAGTGTCTAATGTATTTGTCAAATATGCATTTTTAAAAATTCTTACCTATCATTCAGGCCCTAACTAAAAGTGACAGGAGATGCATGGCTGCCCTCCACTTGCAACACACCACACACATCTCGCACTAATGTTCAGAAAAAGAACTGTGTGGCACTTTCACATTCTTTTTCTGGTTTGTCGGCTGCCACTTCCATGAAGCGGACAAGCACTGTGCACATCATCCTACCAGAGAATTGTGGAGGATGAATGCAGGGCAGCAGCTGCTGCTATGCATCCCCATAACATTTAGTAAGGGCCCAAGTCATTCACTAGTACAGAGTGATTTGTTTTTTGAATGCAATAGCTTCAACACACCCATTGACTGAAAATCTTAATTTGCTTTCCAGTGTTGGCCAAAGGCAGCTTATTTGCCTGGCCAGAGCTCTCCTCCGCAAAACAAGGATTCTTATTCTGGATGAAGCCACTGCAGCTATTGACCTGGAGACAGATGATCTAATTCAGATGACAATAAGAACACAATTTGAAGACTGTACTGTGCTAACAATAGCACATAGGTTAAATACCATTATGGATTATACAAGGTATGGAATTCCTATGGCAAAGACATACACTGAACTTCATGAATCCCCCAAAATGGAGTTGTGTAATGCTCTGTAGGACTCTTATCCCATACCTGACTTATTTATTTTAGCCCTCTCAAAATAGAAAACAGATTATCATTAATCACCCTATCAAGTCCGTAAAGAGGCTTAAACCTTATGTCCAACCTTAACTTATGAACCTGCTATTTCATGTCAAGCTGGAGTGCTTACTCATAAGTAATTCTGCTGCCACTCTTTATAGGTATGCAGTTGCACCAGCCAAGAACAACAACATATTTTCAGAGGAGGAACAGAGGGATAGCTTGCCTTTCTCCAAGAAAGGAGTCTGGTGGTGCAAATACATCCCTTTGTTTGGGTGGCTCAAAAGCCACCTACCGCACAGTACTAGTTCAAATCAACTCCCCATCAGTGGATGGGGAGTACAGACGGCAGAGGGAAAACTATAGGTAGCCTTACCATAGTCCCGATTCTGGCCAGGACAATTAGGTTCGGGAGCCCAAATCCCGGGCTCCCGGCCAGTCTCCTCATTGTCCCGGCCAGCTGGGACTTGCCCCTGACGCAACGCTAATGTGCTGTGTCTTTTTCCAGCCTCGCGAGGCTGCAAGCACTTTGAAAACGTCCGAGTTCACTCAGACCTTTTCAAAGTGCTTCCAGCCTCATCGCGTGAGGCTAGAAGCTCTCCGAAACAGCCCAAGTGAACTCAGGCCATTTCAGAGAGCTTCCAGCTTCGCGCAGGTGCGCGCGAGGCTGGGACAAAGTCCCCACCACGCCCCCAGCCCCACCCCATCCCAGCCATGTCCCGGCAGACATCGCTTCCGCCCCCCCTGCGTCGGGGGGCTATGTTAAGGCTAACTATAGGAGCCAGTAAATTCACAGCAGTGGGAATGCCCAGAGACAAATCCAATGTTCTTTAGCTATAGCTGAGTCAATCAGCTACTAATTTCACCAAGTACAGAGAGCGCCTCTTTGAAATCACTGTAGAGCACTAGAATTCTGTAGCCTGTTTGAATATGTATTGTATTTCACAAGTTGAGCTCATTTGGCAATCCCATCTGCCAGAAAGTCACTATGGCTACTATTGCTTATGATATGTTTAATCTGCAGAATGCTTTTCAATCTTTTCTGCTTGCTCTTACAACTTTGTGAGGCAATTGCTGTTGTTCTGGTTATATGGGTACTTAGTCGGGCAGGGCGCTAGTTTACTGGGTAGAGCATTCCCTGGAATCTGTAGTTTAGGGCTAGGACCCTGGAGAGCCACTGCCCGTCTAACTGACCTACTACACATGGACCAATTGTCTGACTTGGCATAAGGTAGCTTCATGCACATTGGTGGATTGTTTTACACTGAGGGTTACTAATCTGGGGCAGGGCTAAAACAGCAAATAGTTTTACGACAGTACAAATATGCCACAAAGCAATTTACTGTATTCGTTGTACAGTGATCACATGCCAATGCGCCACTGGCGTCACTGGAGCGTGGCGGGGGGGCGGGCCGCCAGGGGGTGACATGCGTCATGGGGTGACGCGCGCACCCCCTCGCGCGTCACCTCTGTGACGCGCGTCGCCCTCCGGACGCTCCGAGGCCGGCCCGGGAGCCGGCCTCGGAGCGTCCGACCCCGTCGACGCTCCAGGGCCTTCTGAAGGCCCAGGCAGCGCGTCAATCCGGGTATTTCCCGGATTTTCGCGCATGCCCAGACCCGTTTTGAGGGCAAAAAGCCCTCAAAACGGGTCTGCGCATGCGCGAAAATCCGGAAAATACCCGGATTGACGCGCTGCCTGGGCCTTCTTTCAGAAGGCCCTGGAGCGCCGACGGGGTCGGACGCTCCGAGGCCGGCTCCCGGGCCGGCCTCAGAGCGTCCGGAGGGGTCGATGCGATGCGGGGGGGGAGCCGGGTGGCCCCCTCCCCCCGCGCCTATAACGTCGCGCCCCTAGGGGGGGTGACGCGCGTCCCCGCACTAGGGTGACGCGCGTCTAGTGACGCCCCTGCAATGCGCAGCATAGTTTTTTTCTTTTTCTAATCATGTGGGTTAGACACTTCTTTTAAAAGGTGAGGGAGATCCTTGGGAAACTGGAAACGCTCCAGAATTCTGCAAGTCTTGTGGAATTGGAGGATTCTGGGTCTCCCAGTTAAGAATAGTAACAGCTCTTCAGAAAACATTTTCCTGAAATATTTACATTTCCTTCTTGTTTTACACAGAGTCCTCGTCCTAGACAAAGGCACAATTGCTGAATTTGACACACCTTCAAGACTTATAGCATCCAGAGGGATTTTCTATAATATGGCCAAAGACGCTGGGTTGGCATAACAGGGCAGCTGCTATATACCATCCAAAGGACTAATTTTTCTTTTCAATCCAAAAGCAATACCTTCAACGTACTGTACTTCTCAAAACAGCATTTCTATCAGGTTTTGGTGATACAGGAACAAAGGTTTCATATACTTGTGAGAACCAGAACATTAATTTTATATTTTTTAAAAAATATTTTCTACATACTGAAGTATTTTTTTAAATGACACACATCCTGCTAAGAAACCGGATGCGAGAGTGAATGGGCTGTGTATGTGGGTGTGCGGCGCGCGTGTATGTACACATAGCACTTACTGTATTCCATTTTTGTTACTAGTAAAGTACAACTAGTGATACAAAGTTCTAATGTCTTATTCTGGGTCAATTTTCTGTTAAGTGGGAAAAAAAATCAAAGAATAGCATGGCTATGATGCCAGCTTCAAAATGAAGCAGCAATACATCGGTACAGTCGGACCTTTTTATCCATGGTTTTTTATCCACGGATTTGACTCAACACGGATGGCAAAACCGTGGAAGAGGGAGTCCAATCATACTACATTACCTCTTTTTTCAGTGTTGTTGGAGGCCTGCCAGCCGCTTCCAGCCTCCTGCGCGTGTCCAAACCGCTGAAAAATGCAGCCGGGAGACTCTGGCACCATTTACAGGTTGCTTCCAGTAGTGGTTTTTTAAGTCAGTTTAAACAAACGCAGGAAGAGGGAAATTGTGAAGATGCTGGAAAAAAGGTAATGTGGCACCGCTCCCGACCTGGATTTAATATAACACTGATTTTCTTATCCACTGTGGTTCCAGGAACAGAACCCCAGCAGATAAAAAGGTCTGACTGTACTTTTCAATGAGACTCCCAAAATGATGTACAATATTCAGGGATAAAATTTCTCCTAAATTACAGTGATATAAAAAATCAAAACCAAACCAATGTTGCTATACAACAGGCAATGGTGTTGCAAGAACTACTTCCCTTGGACTGAAGTATCCATTTCTAGAAGCAACCAAAGTTATCTCAATGTGGTGACACTGGAAGGTGGTCCTCATTTCATGAGCTTGGAGCACAGTTGGGGATACAATGGACCCAGACTGTATGAGGGTCTAAAGGTTAACACCAGCACCTTGAAGTTTATTGTTTTGGTATAATCTCCATGCGGCTAGTCCCAGTCAAAAGAAACACTACGGTATTTTATTCTGAACTAGCTAAATTTCCAAGGGCTGCTCCACATCAAGCACATGCCACAGTAGTTAAGAGATTACCAGGTGTGCAAAGTCCTTAGAAAATCTTTCTAAGGCAAATGTGTTCATTCAGTTTTTAGCCATCTATGCTGAGAGTTCAATTTCCAAATATAAATAAGGCACGTAGTGTTGTATCCAAAGAAAGTTGGTCATTATTACGTACTGTTAAAATCAATGAGGTAAGCTAGTCATGATGAAATTCATGGGAGTCAGCCATAACTTCCTTTAATTAAGATTCATTTAGTTTGAAAAAACACACACACAACCCAAATCTTCCCTTTTAAAGGCAACAATTTTATTAATTATAAAAAGGATACAACACACATAGGAAACAAGAACCTTAATCCCTAGACCATTTGGTTAATTCTTCATTTAATCATGTTTTTGAGTAGCAATGCAGGAAGTCCTGAATCCTTTATAGCCACCAATGTTAGAGAACTACACAGTTATTAGGTTAATAATTTGGTTAGCAAAGCTATTAAAATCTTTTATAAATTGCATAAGTTATACAGTATAAAAATATTCCTCTGAATGCATAGAAAGATGCCAGCAACTGTGCAGTAGAATCAAATAACCTGTAATATGTTAACACTGTGGCTAACCAATACTTCATCTCAGTTTGTTCATCCGCATATTAGATTCTTGTGAATGTCTTGTAAATGAGATGCCTAAAATATTTAGGCCACAATTTAGCCCAGAGTGAGGCACCCACAAGCTCACTCACTCTGTGCTGAATTGTGGCCACTGTCTTTAAGAATTTTCTCCTGAAAGGAGCGGAAATGTCTAAGTCAAGTTCTATAACACACAAGCACACTTCCTTCCAGAATAGCCAACAGTGTACACTTGATTTTAACTGCACGTTTACATACTTGCAAAATGAGACTTAAGATGCACCTTCCAGGGTCAACTCCTGAGCCTTTCAAACCACAAATAATTGTCAGTTAAAGTATGCTGTGCGAGTCTGGGCCTGGCACCGGCCCCTGTTGGACACTGAATGTTGCAAATTCACTCAGTGGCACTATTTCCATTTCCTTCAATGAATGCTGGATGGATCAGACTTGCATGTTAAAAGGGGGATTAAATCAATCTGTACCTGTTAGACGGTATCACAGAACTGTCAATGTGCTGTCAAACACTGTTCCACTGTCATTAAACATTCTCTAAACCCTGTGCTAATGTTTAAGGCGCATGAGGGTTCAGAATTTGAACCCAAGGTGGCATTGAGAATTAGATCCTGGAGCAGAGACAAAGCTTTTAGCCCCCTGAAGTTAGGTGATGCAACAATTAAACAATCTCAAGTCAGTGATCCCTTGCACAGTTGAGATTTAGCAACTCTTGTCAGAGCTGTTATCCTGAGACAGCATGACTTTACTATACAAAGAAGGGTTCTGTTTCAGCCATGCTCCCTTGCTAACTACCCTGGATTGTCATGAATTGCTTTGTTGGCATCCCCAGCTGTTGGCTCCAGCCACTAGGGATTCCTATTGATGGTCAATTGTCCAGGGCTAAAGAGCTATCAAAGTCTCTTGTTCGTCCCATAAGCTATTTACTCTCAATTTGTCCACCTCTTCATTCTTTGACATAGGAGTACAAGAGGAGGAGTTCTAGAACAACTGATCATTTAAACCATCCCTTTAGTTATTAAACAGATAAAGTAGTTATTTGACTAACACATGTGTCTAAGTGACAGATCAGTTTAAATATTATGCTATTAATACTTAGCATGGTATTCTAAACATATTGTGCTATACTTAGCATAGTGTTAAACTTTAATGGTGGTAATTTCTCCTGATTGAACACAGGCAAACCATGTCACATTTAGATCCAAATTCCAAATGTATTGCCTGAATCCAGAGCTCTATACTGATTGTTCACAACAATGCTATCAGCTTTGACTCCCTCAGATTAAGGGAGCTCAGATTAAATCCCATGGTTAATCTATTATTAGTCACAGTGATTCTTCGGTACATCTTTGAGTCCCTAGTCTTACTGGGACCACTTTGGGCCACTGCAACTAAATATTTGACATTAAATCCCTTTGTCAAAAGATCTGATAGAAGGTGGGGGAAACTAAAATGTAGTGTTCAGTAACATTTAAGAGCTTCTTTCTTTAACACACACACACACATTCTACATCTTAGAGAAAGAAGCTTATCATACTGCTAGATTTTCAAGTTATGGTTCTCCCTTAACAATAGCAAGCAAGAAAGACCCTGTTCCTAATGCAAGTTGTTGTTAGGTGCTTTGGGCTTCTTTCAGAAAGGAAAGTATAATACAAACAAGAAATGAAATGAAGATCCAGGTTTCAGGAACTTGTAAGTGCTCAGTAGGTCTCTCCTTTCCTCCTTGCCCCATACAGGGTTTAAAAAGAGGGTTCAAGTTTGCCTTCAAAACTTTTGATTTGAGAATTTATCCAATTAAGCCCCTTTTGAAGGAGGTAGTGGTTAATATTGCAATGGCCACAGACCACAATCTTTTTCCTGCCTCTGCCTGTCAAAGCAGTTGGATGACCAGTTCTGACATTTTTCTACAAAAGCCATTCTGAAAGCATTACTTTGAAGGCAACTGTAACTTGAGAATGGCCCATATTTCTGTACTTGTGGACAGAGTTTCTGTTCAGTAAGACATGGTCTAAAGCTGGGGCTGTAGAGCTCAGGAATACCGAGTCCAAACTGCAGGTTAGGAGCACTGACACAGCGGCTGAATGCTTTTCCTGGCCACTACTAACTGCCTTGCAGGAGCTGATTAGTCCCTTAAATCCTAAAACTAGTTATATATATTCAAAAGCGTTATGTTTCCATGCTTTTCCAGATTGCTTGTTCATTCTAGGACTTTACAGTAGGGTACTTACACAGAACGTGAACTAGCAAGAAGATGAAAAGCTGGGCATGCCTATAATGAAATGCAAGCAAGTCTTTCAAAAATGCATAGGAATCCCAAGACTTTAGCTTGGTATTAAAATTAATTCTATTTAAAATGCTACATGATTATGTTCCTTTAAATAGGTAATAGTTTCAAGACCATTGGCATAAAGCGTAGAGGCTAAGGGGCATTGTGCTCATAGCAGGGGTGGCATCGGGTTGTGGAGTAGAGTAACGATTGTGAAACATCCCTCCAGAGCCTCTTCACCTACACACACACACCCAAAAAGCAAAGCACACTAGATGACATTCTGCATTGCTTACAGACAGACAGTCGTAAGTTCGCCGCTCATACCCTAAAAGTTTGTCAGTGCCACACTTAGTTTGGGTTAAACCTGTAAATGTTGGGCCTGAGCACCATTTTAAGAAGTGCCAGCTGATTTACCACTTCATAATATTTTTAAACCACCCAAATAAAGTGGTGTGCTTCTGTCAGAAATTCAAGCTTAGCTCCTAAGAATGGGCAGAGTGAGCTGCTGCTGCTTCCAGCATCCCACGCCACAGAATACTCTTGGGGAGCCTTGCCACCTCCAAACTTGATAGCCCCGCCTCCATTTTGGAAGCTCACTACTGGGGTGTCTCAATAGTAGCAGTAAGGCTAGCAGGATAGGCTTCCCTCTGAGGCCACATCCTGCTGCCTCTGGCACCACTGGCTGCTCCTCTTGACATTCTCAAGCGGCAGGATAACATTACCACATGCTCCTCCCCAAAGGATGCTGTATCAGCAGGACTTGTCAGTAGCAGAACTGCTTGGTACACTATGCCAGTTTACCTACCGTTTGAGAGTGCTGGTTTCTCCTCCTTTCCCCTCTTCCCATAAAGTAGCTTATTCTCCTTTCAAGCGACATCTGTTACTCTCTAGACAGATATACTAGGAGTCTCTGCATGTTATGTGAAATATCCA
Source organism: Plestiodon gilberti rubricaudatus (assembly GCA_026170595.1). Classification (NCBI taxonomy): domain Eukaryota; kingdom Metazoa; phylum Chordata; class Lepidosauria; order Squamata; family Scincidae; genus Plestiodon; species Plestiodon gilberti. The sequence continues at coordinate 153,856,190 of JANXHW010000002.1, read as the reverse complement.
ATTACAAGTATTAAATATTTTGTGTTCTGTCCTCGGCATGTGCTCTTGCTCTTTTGTAAGAATCAGCACTTAGAACAATTTAATTTAAGCCTTTCCCTGAGAGCTTCTAACTCTGCAATAGTCAAAGAGATCATTCCCTTGAAAGAAACATTGCTGCATGGAGAGACAGCATTCTATCACTGCCTAGTTTCCTATTCAAGAAGTTATTTCACTGTCAGTTTACTCAAAAGATTAACTGCAGATACTACATGTATGACACCTTCTTCCTAAGCACATTTACCTAAAAACAAGTCCAATTTGTTTCAACTGTACTCGCTTCCAAGTAAGTATGTTTAACAGCATAACTCTCTTCCAAGGTAAAGTAGAGTTTGAGGATATTAGCCCTTACAAAAATCCTTGTTTAACTGTTAATAACTAGTGACAGACGTTTCATTTGAACAGTTAGTAAGTTAACTTTGATGCCTTCTTATTATAACAAGGCCTTTCAGTCAATGTTGGTGCAGCATTTCTAAATAGAAAGTCATTATCGCTTATCAGGACGAGCTCCAGTTCTTGGAAATCCTGAAGTCGTGCAACATCTTTGTCCTTAAAGAAATAAACACAATCAATTAAAACAATGAAACATAGAAGCCCCAAACAATGAGACCATTTTTGCTCACTATTTAATGATACGTTGCATATTTAAGTCTGATGTTTTGTTCTTGGAGTTATAACTGGATTCTCCTAAAAATATAGTTTAACCGCATACCCCACGCAACTTTACAGGCCTACAAAAATGAACATTCAGACTTAGTTTGCAATAGGATGACACTCATAGAGGGTATCATAGGGATGGAATGCTCACAGACTTTCCCTGGTTCACGTTAGGTCTGTCTTTTCATCCTGGAGCTAGCAGTCTAACCCTAACTGAAAAACGTCTGTCCCCTCCCAGCTACTCAGTTAATGGCAGGTGTGCAGAAGAACATGTTTATGCGTTTACAGTACCTACCTGCGTGCCTCAGAGTGAATTCTAGTGTGAACAGAAAGCTCACACTAGAGCTTTGAAGTTAACTTTCCTTCATTAAAAAAAACCCTCAAACTTTAATGCCTTGTGTGGCAGTGTCACCTCCTAACAAAGTACTACAAATAATGATGGTCTTGCGTCCCCATCCATGTAAGGGGTGGGGGTGTACAAGCAAGCAGATTTCTGTGCAGATGTCCCTAGCTGGATCAGAAACCACATGCACAAAAGAGCACATTGCATGTGGTTCTTCCACTTATTCAGATGCTAGGGTTGCCTATGCTTAACGCCACTCAGAAAATCATTAATGGTGCCAATCGCTTGTTCAAGTGAGGGAACAGCCAGCTGGATTAAGTCACCCTCACCTTCCTTGGTTGATGGGTAATATTGCCAATTGGATTATGTGCACACAGCCAGGCTGGTGACAGAATCCTCAAGAGGAATAAGCACTCTGTTTTATACTTTAGTTAGGCTAGTGTAATTGAGGACACAGTTAAGGAACATTATTTAAGCATGCTTCATAAAAGCCAGTACACTAGGCTATAAGAAATGAAACAATTGTTACAAAAGCAAAAACAAGGTAGCTCTCTCTTGCATGGAGATCAGGCATGAAAGGGTGAAGCCTGTTAATCTAGCACTAAATCAGATTAGCTTTGCTGACTGAAGGTACCTATGTTTGAAGACAAAGTGGGAGCTAAGGGTGAATAGTGCAGGAGTGTCCTGCTCTTGTATTACTTATAATACTGTAATTCATGTTTGCTATTCTTTTTTATAATGGACCGAGATTCTGGATATAGGAGATTCTGGATGTAGGAAGGCATTTTTGAGAAGCAATTCTCTTCTGGAATTGCTTATTTAAAAGAGAAAGATTAGAACTTCTGATGTGACAAATTCACCCAGGTATTAGAAGTTTACAAAAGCTGCGTGTGAAATGCTTACTACGCAGTAGACCATTAACTTCCAAGATGATAACTATAGTATCTACAGGCAGGGAGATGGTGCTACTACAACACTGCATGTCTGTACAGTGTTCAAGCCATCAGATTATGATAAAAATAAATAAATCAGTCATTTGATGGGAAGGAGTCTGATTATCAACTGCCAACAAAAGGGCCAAACCAGCCAAACAACTGCAATGGAACATAAGAAAAGGGACAATTGAAGACCATCCTAAACAATTCAGCTCTTCAAGTTCCAAAGCTAGCACCTTGAATTGTTCCAAGGACAATACAGGAAGTCAATGCACCTTGATCACAAAAACAGTTCATCAAAAAGACTTGTTAATAAAGCTAGCTGAGACTTTAAACACCCATGCCACACCAAGTAGCACCCATGGATTGCATCCCTATGTTTAGTCACACGGGTGATGCACATTTGGAGGCATATGCCTATCTTGTCCCTGCTAATCTGCACACACATCTGCATGTTTTTGAGAACAGCAACATCCAGTGCCAAACCACAAGCACATAAGCCAAATGTTGTTACCATGGCAGACAATATCTCAAAGAAACTTGCACATAGCGTGCTGCTGTTCTGTGCACGTACGTTCCCTACTATATGAACAAACTGACTGAAAATAAGGCGCCGGACTGGAAAAACAACAACAAAAACGTTATTCCATTCTTGAGCAATGAAATACAAGATCTATGGAATAACAGAAAATCCAATCCAGTAGTAAATTGAGAACCTTCATTGATTCTTTGGATGCAATGCTTTTAAGCCACGTATCAAAGAATCCAATTTCCATTACTAAGTATTGGCAACCACTTGATAAACTGGTGTTTAGAACGTAACAAGTCATATTGACAATCTGACATTAACACCAAAATATCAGCTTCAAATATGAATTCCAGAATCTGCATTAATTGCACTGGGAAAATGAGGCCTTTGAATAATCTAATACTTTCATATTTAATTGCTCAACTCTTGTGCAAGGAATACCTGGATATCAGTTGCTAACTACAGAATCTTGGATATTTGCTTTCTAAGGCAATCATTGCTATTAAAATGCAACACTAGCCATCCTTCTGATGACTGAAAACGATATTTCTGGCGACATATTGTCAGTTCGTAGTACAGATCGATCCTTAAACAATAAAGAAATAATTCGAATGCATAAGGCAGGTCTGCATGGCTTGTGATCCACCAGGCTGAATGCAGTCCACCAACCATGTAAGACCTCTAGTTGTTGCTGCCTTCCCAGGACTTCAAATACAGCGATGTTATGACGCACTAAGCAACCACAATGCATACCTCTTGGACTGCATTCTGTTTGGTGGGTCACATGTTCTGCGGGAAATAAGGAATAAACTGAGGAACTAATGTAAAATTATTTTAGGTTATGATATCATCTTACCTTCCTTAATACTGTATTTGGAAGCTTTCTTATTTTCTCCACATGCTCTGGATTAACCCCCAGTTCACAGCAGCTCACTCGGAGAAGCTCTTTGTAGGTCAGCTCTTGTCGGTCCAGTTCAATTTCAATGAAATCATTCTCTTTAAGAGTACGGTTTTGAACTCTAACCTTAAGCACCAGTTCTAGACAGAAAACACACACAATACATATTAACAGCACAATCCTAGGGATGTCTACTCAGAAGTAAGTTCCATTGAAGTGTCTGGCTCAGTTGGGAGAGCTGCTGCCTTCAAAGCCTGGTGAACTTAATAAGTTCGAGATGCCGCCGGCAAAAAGCTGTGAAAGCCTCCAGGAGGAGAAATAAGAGCTTCCAGCTGCGTCGGTTGAGTGTGGGAGGCGCCAGCCAGCAGAATTATCAGACTGTAAAAAGGATACCACCTGGAAAGTAGCTGTTCATGAAAGATTGGACATTTATATATATTGTAAAAAAAAAACCAAGGTGGGTTAGGACAGCCTGCCCATGTACTAAAGTCGGAGGAGAAATCCAATGACCAAGAAAGGCGGTATATAAATACTGTATATTATATTATATATATTATTGTGTTCAATGACACTTAAAGCACAATCCTGTGTAAACTCGGCCTCACACCGCAGGCGTCTTGCTTCGCCATGTCCCGGAGTAGATTCCAATTGGCCTGAGGCATTACTCCGCATCCCACCCCCACAATGCCAAACGCGGCCTCTCATTGGCCAAAGCTCGATTTATTCAACTTGGAACGCACCAAAATGACCTTCGGCCAATGAGAGGCCACGTTTGGTATTGTGGGGGCGGGACGCGGAGCAATGCCTCGGGCCAATCAGAATAGATTCTGGGACGCAACGAAGTGAGATGCGTGCTGTCTGATACAGCTTTAAGTATCCAATGGGTAGCCCAGGGACGCCCGCCAGATTCTATCCCCGTTCCAGGCCAATCATGATCGGCACGGAGGTCTATTTGGGGGAAGGGGGTGTAGCGCAGGGAGTCCCCAATGGGCCTCCTCGGATTTCCGCCACCTATTTAGCTGGCGCAAGTTCAAGGAGGCCGTATAACGGCCATGCCGGCCCGGGAAGGGGACAGGGATATGGCGTGCGCTCTGCCATTCTAATGTTAGTAGGGATTGCGCTGTCACTCCCAGAAAAGTGTGTATAAGATTGCAGCCTGTCATTTGAAAAGACATTTACAGCACAATCCTATGCATGCTTACTTCAAAGTAAGTTCCATGGTATTCAGTGGGGCCAAGTCCTTGTTAACTGCATTTGACTGCAGCACAATCCTATATGCGTTTATTCTGAAATAAGTTCCATTACATTCCATTGAGCTTACTCCCTGTTTAGGACTGCAACCTAACAGCCCAATCCTAACAAACATTTCAGCACCGATACAGCCGTGTCAACAGGGCACACACTACATTCTGCAGTGGGGGGGGGGCAGCCATGGGGGCCTCCTCAAGATAAGGACACGTTTGTTCCCTTCACTCAGGGCTGCATTGGCACTGGAAGGTTGGATAGGATTGGGCTGTTAGTAATGTTATTAGTACCAACGAAATCTAAAAAGATTGCCTAGGTTACTCTTGCTTGCAGGCATCTTTGGCTAACTACCTTTATTTCAAGAAGTGCAGTTAATCATAATATTTTAGATTGTGAACCCTTTTGGGACAGGAATCATTTATGTATGTATTTTGCTCTGTAAAAGTGCTTGTTGAAAAGTGGTATCTTATTATACAAGAGTTCAATTCAAGCAACAGCAATGAAGACCCATTGAGCATTATTTTATTTTATGTTATTGAGGGAAAAATCTACAGCAATGTGAACAAATCTTGGCCACCTTGGGAATCTTTGACTGAGAGGCAGGATATAAACATTTTAATTAATTAATAATGTATCTGCCCATGTACATGACTGGGTTTGCACCGAGTATCACATGAATGATTATCTGCCTCTTGGGCATAAGTCGTGGGTGTGTGCTCGGTGCAAAGAGCTCCAGGCTCTCAGGGAACGGGTTCGCTCCCTTGAAGCCATGTTTGCTGACCTGGAGAAGCAGAGACAGGTAGAGAGGGACCAGGGTGAGCCTTCTAGGGACGTGGAGGCATCGTCCCACCCTCAGTTGGCCAGCTCCTCAGCTGCCAGGGAAGGGAGTCTCAAGGCTGGAGGACGTCGCTCTGGAAAAGAGGAAAACAATCCCCCAGTGGGGACCCCTTCTTCAGGTGATGGGCCAGTATCCAGTCGCACTATGGATACTCCTCTGGGGAGGGGGCTTCTTGTCGTGGGTGACTCTATAGTCAGGAACATAGAGAGGGGGGTCTGTGACGTATGTGAGGACCGCATGGTGACTTGCCTGCCTGGTGCGAAGGTTGCGGATGTCACCTCTCGTCTAGATAGGCTGGTAGAGAGTGCTGGGGAGGAGGTAGCGGTTGTGGTGCATGTTGGCACCAACAACATGGGGAAATGTAGCCGGGCGGCCCTGGAGGCCAAATTTAGGTTGCTAGGTAGGAAGCTCAAATCCAGGACCCCAAAGGTAGCATTCTCAGAAGTGCTACCTGTTCCATAGACAGGGCCAGCTAGGCAGGCGGAGTTCAGGGGTCTCAATGCGTGGATGAGACACTGGTGTCAGGAGGAGGGGTTTAAGTTTGTTAGGCACTGGGGAACGTTTTGGGACAAGCCGGGCCTGTACAAGAGGGACGGGCTTCACTTGAACCAAAACGGAACCAGACTAACATTAAGAAGGTGGTGCGTAACATTAAGAGGGTGGCAGAGCAGCTTTTAAACTGACCCCTGGGGGAAAGCTGACAGGAGACGAGGGGCATCCGGTTCGGGACTCCTCATCCCAAGGGAATGAGGGTGCAGAGGATTCGGAACAGTCAAGTAATAACAGAGTAAGAATTAGGAGTGGTAGTGTGATGGGACATGACAGCCAGTCTAGCAGGACAGAAGGCTGCAGGGATAAAGGTGCAAACATGCAGCCCTTCTTGGGGGAACTGGTATATAAGTGCTTTTATGCAAATACCCAAAGTCTACGGGCAAAGGTGGGAGAACTGGAATGTTTGGTGGCTAGGGAAAACTTTGATATAGTAGGTATAACAGAAACCTGGTGGAATGCGGAGAACCAGTGGGATACTGCAATTCCAGAATATAAACTCTATAGGAGGGACAGAGAGGGGCGTGTTGGAGGTGGGGTGGCCATCTATGTCAAAGAAGGGGTAGAATCCACCAGAGTAGAGCTGGAGGGGGACTCTGACTCCTCCGTAGAATCACTGTGGGTTAGATTACTAGGCTCAAAGAGCGATGTAATAGTAGGGGCATGCTACCGTCCTCCAGATCAAAAACCTGAAGGGGATCTTGAAATGAGGAAGCAAATCAGGGAGGTGTCAACGAGAGACAGGGTTGTAGTCATGGGGGACAATTATCCTCACATCGACTGGGTCAATTCATGCTCTGGTCATGAAAGAGAGACTGGATTTCTGTATATGCTAAATGACTGTGCCTTAGAGCAGCTAGTCACGGAGCCGACCAGAGGACTCTGGATTTGATATTGTGTGGCACTCAAGATCTGGTCAGGGATGTAAATGTTACCGAACCGTTGGGGAACAGTGACCATGCTGCGATCTGTTTCGCCATGCATATCGGAGGGAGAGTGCCTAGCAAATCTGACACAAAAACCCTCGATTTCCGATGGGCAGACTTCCCCAAAATGAGGAGACTAGTTAAAAAAAAAAAGCTGAAAGGGAAGGTAAAAAGAGTCCAATCGCTCCAGAGTGCATGGAGGCTGTTTAAAACAACAGTCATAGAGGCCCAGCGAGAGTGTATCCCACAAAGGAGGAAGGGCTCGACTAAGTCCAGGAGGGTGCCGGCATGGCTAACAAGCACAGTTAAAGAGGCTATAAAAGGCAAGGAAGCTTCCTTCCGTAAATGGAAGTCTTGCCCTAGTGAGGAAAATAAACAGGAGCACAAACTGTGGCAAAAGAAATGTAAAAAGATGATACGGGAGGCCAAGAAAGACTTTGAGGAACGTATGGCAGGCAACATAAAAGGGAATAATAAAAGCTTCTTCAAATATGTTAGAAGCAGGAAACCTGTCAGGGAAACGGTTGGTTCGCTGGATGGTGAGGGAGAGAAAGGGGTGATAAAAGGGGACTTGGAGACTGCAGAGAAATTAAACGAGTTCTTTGCGTCTGTCTTCATGGCAGAAGACCTCAGGCAAATACCGCTGCCTGAACGGCCTCCCCTGACTAAAAAATTAAGTCAAATAGAGGTTAAAAGAGAAGACGTCTCAGACTTAATTGACAAAATAAAGATCAATAAATCACCAGGCCCGGATGGCATCCACCCAAGAGTTCTGAAGGAACTCAAGAATGAAGTTGCTGACCTCTTGACCCAAATATGCAACTTGTCCCTTAAAACAGCCACTGTGCCAGAGGATTGGAGTATGGCTAATGTCACGCCAATCTTTAAAAAAGGAAGGAGGGGGGGGACCCGGGAAACTACAGGCCGGTCAGCCTAACATCTGTTCCAGGGAAGATGGTGGAAAGTCTCATTAAAGATAAAATCTTAAAAATACATAGAAGAACAAGCTTTGCTGAGGGAGAGTCAGCATGGCTTCTGTAAGGGGAAGTCTTGCCTCACAAACCTTTTAGAATTTTTTGAAAAGGTCAACAGGCATGTGGATGCGAGCGAACCCGTGGATATTATATATCTGGATTTTCAGAAGGCGTTTGACGTGGTCCCTCATGAAAGGCTCCTGAGAAAACTCCACAGTCAGGGAATAAGAGGGCAGGTCCTCTTGTGGATTAGGAACTGGTTGAAGACCAGGAAACAGCGAGTGGGAGTCAATGGGCAATTTTCACAATGGCGAGAGGTGAAAAGCGGTGTGCCCCAAGGATCGGTCTTGGGACCGGTGCTTTTCAACTTATTCATAAATGACCTGGAGTTGGGGATGAGCAGCGAGGTGGCCAAGTTTGCGGATGACACTAAACTTTTCTGGGTGGTGAAGACCAGCAGGGATTGTGAAGAGCTCCAGAAGGATCTCTCCAAACTGGGAGAATGGGCAGCAAAATGGCAGATGCGCTTCAATGTAAGTAAGTGCAAAGTGATGCACATTGGGGCAAGAAACCAAAATTTCACATATACACTATGGGTTCTGAGTTGTCTGTGACGGATCAAGAGAGAGATCTTGGGGTACTGGTGGACAGGTCGATGAAAGTGTCGACCCAGTGTGCGGCGGCTATGAAGAAGGCCAATTCCATGCTCGGGATCATTAAAAAAGGGATTGAGAATAAAACGGTCAATATCATTATGCCTTTGTACAAATCGATGGTAAGGCCACATCTGGAGTATTGTGTCCAGTTCTGGTCACCACACCTCAAAAAGGATATAGTTGAATTGGAAAAGGTGCAGAAAAGAGCGACCAGAATGATTCGTGGGCTGGAGCACCTCCCTTATGAGGAAAGGCTACAGCGTTTGGGGCTTTTCTAGTCTAGAAAAAAAGGCACCTGAGGGGGGACATGATTGAGACGTATAAAATTATGCATGGGATGGAGAGAGTGGATAGAGGGAAATTCTTCTCCCCCTCGCACAACACCGGAACCAGGGGACATCCGCTCAAATTGAGTGGAGGGAGAGTTAGGACAAAAGAAAATATTTCTTCACCCAGCGTGTAATTCATCTGTGGAACTCCTTGCCACAGGATGTGGTGATGGCACCTGGCCTAGATGCCTTTAAAAGGGGTTTCAACAGATTCATGGAGGAAAAGACCATCACAGGTTACAAGCCATAAGCAACCTCCTGGTTTTAGAAGTAGGTTTTCTCTGTGCCAGGTGCAGGGGAGTGGCAGCAGGAAACAAGTTATCTTGTTGGCTGTGTGCTCCCTGAGGCATCTGGTGGGGCCAGAGGCGAAACAAGGGTGGAGCAAAGGCAAGTAGTTCTGCAAGACTCCGTTACACTGGAGTCAGCGGCCCCTCCCCCTTGCTGTTGGAGCCATTCTAGCAGCAACAGGGGAGTGTCCTGTGTGTTGCCTTTGCTGCCAGAATGGCTCGAACAGCAAGGAGGAGGGGCCGCTGACTCCAGTGTAACGGAGTCTTGCAGAACTACTTGCCTTCGCTCCACCCTTGTTACGCCTCTGGGTGGGGCCACTGTGTGATACAGGAAGCTGGACTAGTTGGGCCTTTGGCCTGATCCAGCAGGGCTCTTCTTATGTTCTTAATAAAGCCAATGGTTGTCACTTGTCAGGAATGCTTCAAGCAAAACCTACCACCACACGTTGTGACAATGGTAATATTGGCATAATGGTATAATGCATGGGAAGTTGTTTTGATTACCAAAATGTTACCATACACCACAGTTTAGATAACCAATAGGCCATTGGTTAATACTCTTATAAAACCAGGGTAGGTATTTTCATCTGCAGAAATTACTGTACTGTGCAAATGCCTCCACAATCAACCAGAAAAACAGACGCTCAGTGAATTGTCCTTATGAACCAGGGTGTTTGGTTGATCTTGAATCAATATTTGGATTGTATGAAGCAATAGAAAAGTCAGGAAGGGATCCGAAGCAAGGGGGGGAGGATTAAGATTTTGTGCCAACTGATCTGATGTCCTAACAAACCCATTGTTTCTGGTTAAATATCTTAGCACAACTTGTTCTATTTATAGTGCAATCATATACACGCCTACTCAGAAGTACCCCCCCCCCCAGTTTAATGGAGCGTACTCCCCGGTGTGTATAAGATTGCAGCCTTCGTTATCACCATTTTCACCTAAGACACACTACTGTAACTTGAAAGTGTGTCGTTTGAGGTTACCTTGCATACTAAAAGGAAATGCTCCAGTGAAGAAAAAGGGTTGAAACGTTGGAACAGGTCCTGCACAAGAGCCATTCTGTTGCAGAGTGTTAGGCTGTTTCGATGAAGCGGGAGAAGAGAGCGTCCTACTTGGAGAAGCAGGCATCTGGTGAACATGGCCATTCTGGACTACAGGCTCTGAGCGTTCTACACCAAGTGCCATCGTCAGGTCCCCATCAGACCCCACAGGAGCAGATTTTTCATGTTGCAACATAGCAATGCCAGACGTGTGAACTTGAGGTAAAGAAATAGAAGAATCCTCATTGTGCTGTTCTAGAGAAGGGGAAAATCTTCCATTCAAAGAGGAAGCTGAGGTGCTGGTAGTGCTGCTGCTCATGGAGTTATAAACATAAGGGAAAGGCGGGTTAGCCAAGTAACTTGGGAGAATGGGCAAGGCGGCGGAATCTTTCTTTGCATCCAGAAGTTCATCAGCATCTTCCACTGAAGAAGAGAAAGAGAAAGAAAAATGCCAGCTAAATAAAATACAACGCCCAACTGGAGAAAGAGTTCCAAAACTGGCAACTACAGTAGCATTTTCAGATGAAGGCGCCACTAAGCAGCAATATCAAACATTTGTAAAGTAGTGTATAAAATACAGTCATTATTGGCAATCCTAATGAAAAGATTTGCCAATGAGAAGAATTAAATTACACACTGCATACATTTATTCACACATCACATAATCAGAACAATATGCCCCATTTTAGGCTAATTTGGAACCACTTTTTAACGTGCAAAAAGCCTAGCAACTTACTTCTGAAGCCTACCAAGTTTCCTTATTCCAAAGAAATGCTCACATCAGTGCTAATTCTAGCATAAGAAGACTTGGAGGAGAAAGTTGCAAGAAGGCAAGATGACACTGATTTATCATCCTTGAATAATTACTGATTCCAACAGGGACAGGCAAATTAGCATTCAAATATTATTTCCAGTTATTAATATTGACTAATCAGTTTACCTCCCAGCATCTTCCTAATGTCCTGCTTTGATGTTAACTGGGCTGGTTTTTCTTCTTTAACTGTGAGAATTTCCTTATCAGCCCCAGCATCCAGCAAATAGGATACCACCTGAGCATGGTTCCGTTTGCAGGCCCAATGCAAGCAAGTCCTGCACAAGGAAACCGAAAACTACGTGAAAAATCCATACTGCGCAAAATAAAAGTTCAATCATTATGGCTTTAGTGAAGGATGATGCAAATCTACGTTAAACTGAGCAGTTTTACCACATTTCGTTTTCATTGTTGTTAATGTTTATTACTAGGACATTTTTCTTATACAGTACAATGTTCTTAAACGTTGCCATATTTCCAGATTCCAACAGTGACCTCTACTGGTAGAATATTTCCCTGCAGTCAGCAAAATCCTTATTGGATCCGGCAATTCTAACATAACCAAAATGCTAAAGACCAAAATGCTAAAGACCTACACCTGTGCTGTCAAACATCCAACGTTAAAGTTATAGGCATAAAAACTGGAGGCACACTTTTAATCCCCAAAGTGTTACTCTTAGAGTGTGTACTAGTAAAGGATTTCAATAAATAAAATTAGTTACCTTGACAAAACGTACATAAAACTAAAAGACATTTTCTGTTTCCCCCACCCGAAAAAGCATCTCAGTGAGAAGGAAGTATTTGACACTGGGAAAAGCATGTTAACGCGAGTAGATAAATAGGTACCGCTTGCGGGAAGGTAAACAGCGCTCCGTGTTCCAGCTGCATGCTAGGCGCTGCGGCAAGGAGAGTCATGCCGGCCACATGACCACGGAGGCGTCTTCGGACAACGCTGGCTCTTCAGCTTTGAAATGGGGATGAGCACCACACCCTAGAGTCGGACACGACTGGACTTAATTGTCAGGGGTAACCACCACCAAACAACAGATAACTGTGATGGCAAATTATCTAACCTGGTAAATATTTTTAATTCTGAGATATGCACCAGTCGCAAAAACCTAAGACACTACAGCTCTTATTATAGTTCAAAAAGTCTTCCTCATTTCTAACCTAAATCAATGTTCCTGTAGCTTCATTAGTTCTAGGCCTCCCCTCAGGAGCCACAGAGAGCAAGTCCTCCACTTCTTCTGCGTGACAGCCCTTCAAATACTCAAAAACAGCTATCATATGTCACCTTAGGCTTCTCCTCTCCATGTTAAACATACCAAGCTCATTTAACTGTTCCTCACAGGACCTGGTTTCCAAACCCCTCACATCTTAACTGCCCTCCTCTGAACCCGCTCCAATATCCTTTTTAAAACATGGTGCCTAAAACTGGACACAGTATTCTGTGAGGCCTGACTACAGCAGAATAGAGCAGAACTATTACTTATCATGATTTGGACCCTATGGAGCCCACCAATGCACTCTCATCACACAGCAGACACAAGTTCACCTAAATCTTTTCACACATGCTGCTACCAAGCAGCAAGGTCTCTCCCATTCTGTATTGGTGCCTCTGATTTTTTTTTAATCTACATGTAGGCCTTCATATTTGTCTCTGTTGAAATTCATCTTGTTGGAATGGGCCCAATCATCAAGACCATCAAAATTGTTTGGAATTCTGATTTAGTTTTTCAACGTGTTAGTTACTATCTACCCCAACTTCGTCTCATCTGCAGATTTGATAAGCATCCTGTGTATTAATCAACGCGTAACAATCCCCTCTGCCCCCCCTATCCAGGTCATTTATAAAAATGTTAAATGGCATAGGGCCCAAAACAGAGGCGCACCCCACTCAATATAGGAACTTCCTGACTTCCGTTCTGTCCACCCTTACAAAAGTTAATTTTTACATAAATCAGATCTCTTTCTGCACATGTGCAGCTCCATGGAACGGTTTGGGATGAATGGGGAAAGAGCTGTGTGAAGAGAAGATGGGTGGCCATGTGTTATTGTTATGGCTTATTGGCTGCTTTGCATAAGTTTGAAATTAAGTCAAGGAACTTCTGTGCCTCTTTCCAGGTTGATGTGGAACCATTTATTAGTACTTGTTGGGAATGGTCGGTTGATCAACCTAATAGTACTATTATCTAGCCCACATGCTACCATTTTATCCACAAGGATACCATGGGAGACTTTTTCAAATGCACAGCATTCTCACGGTCTACTAGACTAGTCACTCTACCAAAACAGGAGACAAGATTAGCTGGCATGACCTTTTGATGAACCCATGCTGGCTCCTAGAAATCACACCATCATTTTCTAAGTGCTCACAAATATTAAATTTAATAATGTTCCAGGATTTTTCCAGGTATTGATGTCAAGCTAAGCAGCCTGCAAGTTACCAGATCTTCCTTTCCCCCCTTTTTTAATGACAACACTTGCTTGTCTCCAGTCCGCCAGTACCTCACCCGTTCTCCAGATGTTCTCAAAGATTATAGACAGAGGCTCTGAGATCACACCCAAAAATTCCTTCAGTACCATGGGGTCTAGTTCATCTAGTCCTGGGGACTTACATATTTAAAGTAACAAGGTGTTCCCTTACAATCTATTTACCAATGTTAAGCTCTGATGATCCCTTCCTCACTCGTAGAACTATTGTTAGGTTGGGCCACCTTTCTCTTGTGGGAGGAGACAGAAAATGCAAAAATAAGAATTGTGCTGCCTTGCTCTGTCAACAGCAGGGGTGAAGTTGAGGGGCAGAGCAGAGTTCCAAGACCTCTCCTACAGCAGGAGCAACCTTTGAAGCTTTTTTCAAAGGACCTTAACTGAGTCTAACATTTTCTGCTTATCTGAGATTTTTATTTATTTTTCACATTTTCATACCGCCCTTCCTCCAAGGAGCTCAGAGTGGTGTACATATTTCCTCCCCTCCTTTTTGTCCTCACAACAACCCTGTGAGGTAGGTGGGGCTGAGAGATAGTGACTGGCCCAAGGTCACCCAGGAAGCTTCGTGGCTGAGCGGGGATTTGAACCTGGATCTTCCAGGTCTAAATCCGACTCCCAAACCACTACACCATCCTGGCTCCATTTTAATTCCTTCTTTCAATTTGTATACACTTATTTTGAACTATTGCAACCCATTCCATGAGCTTCCATGATAACATGAGTTAGATTTTTAAATGAAATATAATAAGTTTCAAAGTAGAAATAAGTGGTAGTAGAACAAAACATCCTAATGCAAGAATTTAAAGTTTGATGTTTTTGTTATTGTATAAGTGGGGCATTGGGTGGAGGAGATGACAAGCCCCTACACTTCAAAATATACCACCACATCACTATATACCACACAAAACGTGAACCAATACAGATTCCTATGTTACTTTATTAAGTTGTCATATTAAACAAACAAAAAACCTGCTACTATACAACAAAATAAAGCATCATGACCATGTTCAAAATATGTTGCAAATATGAATTGTTATATTTACCCTTTTAACATTTTTGACAATCACTGAACTGTCAATTTCAGCTCACATAAAAGTCAGTAAAAATCAAATTGCATTTGTGGGCAATTCCCCTAAACTCTATTTTTTCGCTTTAATTAATAGATCTCTTCCGATACATAGACAATTTTAACATTAAATACATAGATACATACTCAGGCTTTTGTGGCCAGAATTATCCATAAAATTGCTATTCGGGTTTATAAGCCACGGTTTATTTAAAAAAACGTTTTCCTAACGTTTCGCCGCTAACTGTGAGGGGCATTATCAAAGGTGTTGCGTTCCGTCGTTTATAAACCCGAATAGCAATTTTATGGATTAAAAACGTATTATCTAACTTGGTTAATTGCCCACAACCATGAAAACTTATGAACAGCACAGTCACAAGCCTATCCAACTCTTCTCAGAAACATGCATTCAGTAGTACAGCTGACTTCCAAGTGTGCAATTAAACAGAAAAAAACACAAATATTCTTCAACCCAATATTACCCATCAAAATTAAAAAATAATGTTTAAATGTAAGCATCCAGATTTCTGAACTGACAGAAAACTAATCACATTTTTACAATAAAATCATGTACATTTAATATGGCCCATATTAAATGTACATGATTTCATTGTAAAAATGTGATTACCGGTAGTTTTCTGGCAATCATCAACAGTAACAAATGTCAAACTACTGTACTTCACTTTTAAATATAATCTCAAAGAATTGCTAGCAGAAAGAAAATACAGTACCTTTTAAATCTCATTCCAAACTTGATAAAATATACATCACAAGCTACTCTTTTAAGAGACGTATGTAGTATTGCCTAGAACTGGAACTGTCAATATAATTCACTTGTTAAATACTTACCAGCCGTTGATTTCATTTTGAGAGTTAACACTCACACCGAGTTCCACCAATCGCTGAACTTCTTCGATATCCCCCAAAGCAGCAGCTTCCCTCAGTCTTTCCTGAAGCTCTTTTTCCTCTATTGTAGAGGTCATATTCTAAAATTCTCTTTACGCTAAACTTTGGGATAATAAAATAGCTGCCTGCTATCGTGGCTGATGGATCATCATATACAGTACAGCACAGCTAATCAACCAGAGTCGGACAGAATCCAAACCTGAAAGAAAAGTCCCACGGCTTATTATTCCTTTTAATATTAAACGCTGTTTTGTTAATATTGCTGTTTTCTATCTATTGCTCATAAATCAAACTCAGTTTCACATTTCTGAAGGCCATTTTTCCTAATTGCATAGTTACGGTATCTCTGGTAGGGTGCTGCTTCCTTCTTCTCAGGGGGACTCTATTAAGTGCGACAACGATGACCTAGATATTTCGTTCCTACCGGCAGTCCGGCACTCAAAGGCTAGATGAGTGAAGTCTGATTGAATTGAATGGCTGTTTGCAAAAAGAATATTGTGTCAATTTAATTTATTAAAATGATTGGCTGTTTAAATTAACAGTCTTGTATATTTTATAAAAGAAACGCATTGAATTGTTACTTGGGTTTCCAGGGATGATTTGCAGGCTTCAATTCGTCACTCCCCCGCTTGGAGGCTGAAGCTGAAAACAATAACCTACACACTGCAACCAAATCCGAATACTACTGTGCCTGCTCCAAATGTTAATCTACAAAAACATAAACATTAACAACATAACTTCTACACCAACATCTACTGACAAAAAATAATGAAAACCGGGGGGGGGGGTTAAGAGAGTATGCAGCAAACAACAATAAAAATAATAAATCGAATTCAAATGGCTGTTTGCCTTCCAAAATTTATATTGAGCTGCAGCTGCAATGAAATTCTGAATAAATTCTAAGCTTGTGTCTCTGCTAAACTTAAACCAACCCATACAATTTTCTAACACATCTCCCAACATTCTGCTAGCTCGCCGGGTTTCTCCATTTTATCGCAACATGCAAGTTTTCTTACAGTCAAAATGTCTTTAAAGTCCAAGGTTTTGGGGTACTGTACAAACATTAAAAATAATATAGGCCCTACTTGCTGATTTACAATCTAAAGTTCCAGATTACTTCCTTAAACAGGCAAGGTTTTAATTTCTAACAATCTCACACTTCACAGGTTTGTCGTGAAGGAAAGAAACGGGTGGCAGTGACAGGAGAACAAGGTAGAAAGATGCTGAGCTCCAGATGAAGGGAAATATATACAGTAGTGTAGCGGAATTTTAAGCAAATGATAATTAATAATGGAGAACCAGGAAGACTGGTGAACAAGGAAAAAGTATGGGTTTATTGGTTATGCAGCGCAGTAGACAGCACCCCAGGAGCGGGCATTGACCCTTTGCTCCATGTGAGCACAGTTTTTATACATTTCCAAGCAGAACATCACATGGTTGCTGAGAATGTGCATAGTCACAGAGTCATACAGGTTTTTACAAGAACTTCCGGTTTACATTTTACAGAAGATAATAGGAACAATAGTGGGCTGAACTAGTCAGAGGACTCTTGATGGTCCTTGATGGTGCGATCCTTGAATCCAGGGGAACTTAATTGAGTTAGGCAAATGTAGCCCCCACCCCACCCTCTGGAGGCAGTTGAATGTGCGTGCCCCTGAATTTCCAGAGAGGGGAAATGTGAAGTTGCAAAACCAGAGATTCTCTCTCTGGTGAACATAATAAGGGCCTGAAGATATGAATAAAAACCAAATTTTCTGCATCAATAGATACAGTAAAAAATTAAACAGTGTCTCAGTCCCAGAACAAAGGAGATAAAAAAATTTAAATACAGTACCATGTGTCACATGCCTCTGTTTGTGTGCAGGATTGCCTGCTGACCAGAAAAAAATGCTCCTGTGTCTTTAAAAGAGGTTTGATTGGCAGAAATAAGCAGCTGAATCTTTTCATGGCATGATGGAATTTAAAATGAATGCCTCTTCATTCCTGTAGCTCAGACTGTTTTGGCTGTTCAGATTATGATACTTCATCATGATCCCCAACCAGCCCCACAAGATTAAGGACATGCATGCTCATGGGGTGCATATGTCCTGCCGCTGACACCTAGTGAGTTTGTTTAATCACTTGGGGGAGGACAGCTCAAACTTTTAATTTTGTATTACATGTATTTCTCAAGAAAGAGCCAAACAAAAAGACACAAAATCGTAGGCAGGTTTTTGAGTTCTAACTTCTCCAAAATTGTCTAGACTCTTAATCTCTCTGGGTGTTAAATTTTACCCCAATGAGTACTTTGAGCAATGCCTGAAACTGAAAATAGTTTTTTTAAAAAAAGGGCTTCCCCCAATTTTTCTGGAATTTTTTTGTGGAAATTAGACAGGTGAAACTATTTTTTAAAACAATTTTCAGAGTTTTAGGGTCACCCCATTGACCCCTCCCAGAAGAGCAAAGATCACTGTTTTTAGGGAAAATGAGATGCAGGAATTGGTTGCAGGGTACCCCCTCCTCAATGAAATGAAAAATGAAACTTTGGCTTTTTTTTTCATGGCCAGGGCCCTGGCTTTTTAGTCCACTTTGTTTGGAGCACCTCAGGTGCAGGTGATCAGCTGTACACAGCTGTAAGCAGGAGCAACACCAGGCGTTGCTCAAAGCACTCATTGGGGTTATATGGGTAACAGAATAGACCTATGCAGCCATTTTCATCATAGTGCATCATTTCCTATACTTTGTGAGTGGATTTCTGGCTTTTTTCTCATGGCCAGGGCCCTGGCTTTTGAATCCACTTTGTTTCCAACACCTCAGGTGCAGGTGATCAGTGTTACAGAGCTGTAATAGAAGGGGCAGAAATAGAAGCAGTAACAGATTTTACTTTTTTGGGTTCCAAGATCACTGCAGACGGAGACAGCAGCCATGAAATTAGAAGACGCTTACTCCTTGGAAGGAAAGCTATGGCAAATTTAGATTGCATAATAAAAAGCAGAGATATCACCATGCCAACAAAAGTTCGTATAGTCAGGGCAATGGTGTTCCCAGGAGCAATGTATGGTTGCAAAAGTTGGACCGTAAGGAAGCCGGAGCGCCGAAGAATAAATGCTTTCGAACTGTGGTGCTGGAGAAGACTCCTGAGAGTCCCTTGGACTGATAGGAGATCAAATCAGTCCAGTGGCGTCACTGTGACGCGCGTCACCCCAGAGCGGGGGACACGCGTCACCCCCCCAATCACCCCCCGACACCCCCCCGAATCACCCCCCCCTACAGAAACTTACCTTTTCCGGCGCTCGTCACCGGCCAGGAAGCGCTCCAGGGCCTTCTGAAAAGAAGAGGCCCTGGAGCGCTTGCGTTAAAACGCGAAGTTTGACGATTTTCGCACATGCGCAAACCTTTTTCTGAGGGCAAGGGCCTGCCCTCTTGCCCTCAGGAGGGTCTGCGCAAGCGCGAAAATCTTCAAAGTTCGCGTTTTAACGCAAGCGCATTGGGCCTTCTGAAAAGAAGAGGCCCTGGAGCGCTTGCGTTAAAACGCGAACTTTGACGATTTTCGCGCATGCGCAGACCCTTCTGAGGGCAAGAGGGCAGGCCCTTGCCCTCAGAAAAGGGTTTGCGCATGCGCGAAAATCGTCAAACTTCGCGTTTTAACGCAAGCGCTCCAGGGCCTCTTCTTTTCAGAAGGCCCTGGAGCGCCAGCCGGGCCGGACGCTCCCCGGCCTCGGAGCGTCTGGCCTCCGGAGGGTGACGCGCGTCCACCCTTGGCGCGCGTCACCCCCCGGCGGCCCAGCCCGCCCGCCACGCTACAGTGACGCCAGTGAATCAGTCAATCCTAAATGAAATCAACCCTGACTGTTCCCTGGAAGGACAGGTACTGAGGCTGAAGCTCAAATATTTTGGCCACCTAATGCGAAGAGAGGACTCTCTGGAGAAGACTCTGATGCTGGGAAAGATTGAAGGCAAAAGGAGAAGGGAAGGCAAAGGATGAGATGGTTAGACAGCATCACCGATGCAACGAACATGAAAATGAGCGAACTCAGGAAGATAGTGGAGGATAGGAAGGCCTGGCGGGATATGGTTCATGGGATCACGAAGGGTCGGACACGACTTAACGACTGAACAACAAAAACAAAGTAGGAGCAACACAAGGCGTTGCTCAAAACACTCAAGGCGTTGCTCAAACAACTCATTGGTCCTTAGAGGGTAATCTAATGTTTCTGTAAGTTGGCTGTTTGTTTCTGGGTTTTTTTTATCCCCCCCCCCTCAGGCTGAGCCTAGCAGGGGGTGAAGGTTGGGGTACTAAGAATTCTGTCTCCAGCCTCAAACTGACTGTTTGCAGGGATCTGCCAGGTGGCTGTGTTGTACTGATTTTCAGCAGGATTTTTTCAGGCAGCTCAATGTAGATGTTTATTTCTAGGGGTTTTTTATTTCCTCCCTCATCAGGCTGAGCCTATCAGGGCAGGGGTGAAGGGTGGCCTACTCAGAATTATGACTCCAGCCTCAACTGAGTGTTTGCAAGAACCTGGCAGGTAGCTGTTGTTATATACTGATTTTTAGCTGGATTGTTGCAGGGAGCTCAGTTTAGCGGTTTATTTCTGGGGGGGCTCTTCCCCCCCCCCCAGGCTGAGCCCTGGGCATGCTGAGGACAGGGGGTGAAGGTTGGAGTAATCAGAATTCTGTCTCCAGCCTTATGCAGCTACTGCAAGGTGCCTGTTGCTTTTGAGTTACAAACATTTGGCTTGCTAAGATATATATAATTGTAAAACATAGTATTTTTCCACTGACATTCTTCTACTAAGAAGTGCATTCAAAGGTCAGGAACTAGCCTGCAGCTAAATGGGGAACAGCTGCCTCTCTGTATAACTGATTGCTGCCATTATGTTTGATGGTCGAGGCATTTAAATACCTGTCTCTTTAAAAAATTAAAGGGCAAGAACCAAGACGATCTTGCAAAAACTAACTCTAAGAGCGATTGAAAAAAAAACTCTTGCAGTCAGGGACTTGTAACCTGGTGTGCACTGTGCTGAGACATACCCCTACAGAACCCTAAAGCACAGAAGTTGTGTGTACAACACAACTATGTTTTTTAGTGTTTTTGTGCTGAACTCACTACTAAAGCTGCAGCATTTCAAGGATTTGAAGGGTCATAAAATAAAAACTCTTGCAGTCAGGGATTTGTAACTTGGGGTACACTGTGCTGAGACATACCCCTACAGAACCCTAAAGCACAGACGTTGTGTGCACAACACAACTATGTTCGTTTGAGCGTTTTTGTGCTGAACTCACAACTAAAGCTGCAGCATTTGAAGGATTTGAAGGGTCATACAAAAAAACCTCTTGAAGTCAGGGACTTGTAACTTGTGGTACACTGTGCTGGGACATCCCCCTACACAATCCTAAAGCACAGAAGCTGTGTGCACAACACAACAATGTGTTTGTTTGAGATCTTGTGTTGTCAGGTCTATGTTTTACACAGGAATGAATGGACAAATTTGTTATGCCTTAAACCCCAATGAGTGGTGAATGCAACACCTGTGCTACAAGTATATGGAACACCTGGGAATTTTTTTGCAGGTGGTTATATCTCTTTGGGGGTCCCTTAAACATGTGGAACACACTGACATTTGGGAATTCTGGGAAAATCTGACCTTGGGGCAAAAGGGTTTAAGCAAAATGAAGCAAAAGAGAGGGGGCAGTGCCAGCGCAAGGTTAAGGCCTGGGCACTGGGCCCTCCATGACATGTTGGGCCCCTTAATCCTTTCCAGACTTACTAATCGCAGATGGTAGGCAGCAGGTGCCGATGGTTCCACCCTCCTCACCAGCCAACAATGGGAGCATACCATTGGTTACAGGCAAGAACTCGCAGCCACCTGAAAACTGACTGGTTCGCAGCGACAGTAGTCTTTATAATAGCAAAACTGGAGATTAAATTCTGTTACACTATGCCTGGGAATGCTCCTACAGTATCAGGTGGAAAGGAGCTGAAAATATAATGTCCTGATAGAAGAAGGTATTACGGGTATCGCAGTCATATTAATTCCAAAAGCAGCGCTTCACAGCTGATCAAAAATAATGACAGTTTTATCCGGAACGAATCCAAATAAACAAAGTTACTTAAAATCAGAAGACTGAAGGCTTGAGGACCCGACGTTTCGTGTCTTCATCTAGACACTTCCTCTGGGGTATTTTCCAAAACAATTGGAGATGTTACAATGGTGAGCGTCTTGTTCCGATCTTATTTTTATTTTCAAAAGCGCGGGAAACGGCTGACTGAAGCGGCAAGATTCAAACCAGCAACTCTAGTGTAACAGAGTGTGGTCCTGCAAGTGCTTAATGCAACAGACGTACTTTCAGGGCTAATGCAATAACAGTTGTCATTATGGTAACATGTATGTCCCAAATAAAATGAAACTTTTGAATGTGGCGTCGGGTCCTCAAGCCTTCAGGCTTCTGATTTTAAGTAACTTTGTTTATTTGGATTCGTTCCGGATAAAACTGTCATTATTTTTGATCAGCTGTGAAGCGCTGCTTTTGGAATTAATATGACCACGATACCCGTAATACCTTCTTCTATCAAGATTATCGCCGGTTATAACAGCTTTCGTTCGAAAATATAATGTCCTGTTTCATAATGCTTTTATACAAACCTATGGTGCAACTGCATTTGGAATAATGTGTACAGTTCTAGGTAGCCTTTCTCAAAAAGACATTATGCCTAGAGCTGAAAAAGAAAAAGGAGCAGAAAAAAACCCAACCAAAATGATCAAGAGGTTGGAGCGCCTTCCTTATGACAAAAGGCTAAAATACTGGGTGGGGGGAGTGGAGCTTTAAAAAAAAATGGAATCTGACTTGTTGAAAAGTGGTATTTATTAATTTATGGTAGGACACATTAATGCAGCAAATCTGAACTCAACAAGAGAGGCAAAAAGTAGATACTCTGTGGTGGCCAGTGAGTGATAACTTACCTAGAACTTTAGCCTGTAAAAAGGAATAAGCTGTCAAAATACAAAATGTTTTAACAGCACAGTCCAGTGTAAAGATCCATAGGCGGCCCTAGGATGACAAATGTGTGCACACTATGCTGCCCCATTAATCTCCACCTCTTAACAAAAAGCTCATGGCCATGGTCAGAGTGATTTTACAGATGCAGTTGATTAGAATTACTTTGTTGGTAAACAAACCATCCCAAACAGTATATTTCTCCCACTTAAACAGCCTGCAGCTATCTCAACCCAAGCAACCACTTAGGCCAGCAATTCCTAACCATTTTGGGGGTAACAGACCTGTTCAACGAAACAGGCAATATGCCTGTTTCGTTGAACATCGTATCTGGCCATGAACCCTTTCAGGTAACAGACGTGTTTGAGAATCTGATGAAAGCTATGGAAAAATGCACATAAACACAAAAATTGTTTTGCACCTGGTTCATGGAAGCCCAAGAAGCCACGGAAGCTTCAGTAAACTTCAACCCCAGGTTAAGAACCCGTGTTCTATGCAATACTGGATTATTTACTGTCACCCATCCCTAGACAGACAGATTGAGAATGAAATGCAGGATTAGATTGCAGATTCTTGAACTGTCTCCAGACACGACTGGAAGCATTCTCTTCACAAAGGAAAAGCACCCTGCACGTGTTCAGGGTCACTTTGCTTGAAGGACTTTTTTTAAAAAAAATTCTCCTTGAGAGAAATCGCTATATGTTGAATAGAGGTTCTCAGCCTCAGATTCCATTCGTTTTGCAAAGAAAAAGTGGCAAGGCACATTTTTAGGCTGATATTTTGGGATGGTGCATCACGATATGAAACTGTGTTTTTCAAACTACAGGTGGGCCCCCATATCCGCTGGGGATATGTTCCAGGCCCCTCCGTGGATACTTGAAACCGTGGATAAGAGCGAACACTCCCTCCATGGTTTCCGGAGGCCCCCCCACCCTGCCTCCCCTGCAGGCAGGCATGCTTGCCCCCCCAGCTCTTATTTTTCTTTCAGCAAGCTTTGTTTCTTCCTTAAAACAAACAGAGAAGCAGCCTCCATTGCAGGCAAGTAGAACGAGACTAAGTCCTAGAGAGGCTCTGCAAGGTTTCTGTTAACCTTGCAGAGCCTCTCTAGGACTTAGTCTCGTTCTACTTGCCTGTAATAAGCAGCCAGAGGCTACTTCTCCTGTTTCTTTAAGGAAGAAATGAAGCTTACTGGGAAAAAAGTAAAAGCCTGGGGGGGGGGGTCCCCATGATCCGTGGATAACTGAAACAGTGGATAGCGAATCAGTGGATATGGGAGCCCACCTGTATTTCCTATCACATTTGTTGTCTTTTTTAGACTATGGAGCTGTGGAGTTATATACTTATAAAGGGCTGTGTGTGTTGTGTACCAACCGTCTCTGGCCCTGGGGTTCAATGGTATGAGGCTGGAGTCTCTTTGAAGTTTTGTGAAGCAGATATGAGATTTTTCTACAGAGTTCTTCTTCTGAGGAATATTTCTGCTGCTTTGGAGGCATAGGCATTTATGTGAAAAACGACCTATCAATTTTAATATCAATATTTAACGGAAATATGTTCTGAGCTAAACGCGTATTCTAGGAGAGGTTCTGGAAAGTTGGAGAACAGCAGGGCTTGATTTTGTACTACGAATTCGAAATGCAAACCCCCATGAATCAATAAAGTTGTGCTTGTTGTGCTCTATCCCCCTGCAGAATTTAAAGCAGCTTGTTTTTGAAGGCTGAAGATTTGTGTGCTCTTTGTTATACGGACTTGCTCAGATCACCGTGGAGAATTTGACTTGCACTGGCTGCTGAGGGATGGGTAGGTACGCCTAATCTTTGCTGATTTATTTTACGTCGTTAGAATCAGGAAACAAAAATCCCGTTCACCAGCACTTCGTAAAGGCCTCGCCACAAAGCCGGCTTCACACGGTCTACTATGCGCAGGAGCCGCTAGGCCTTGAAAACAAGAGTCAAGGGCGGTTACGCGAGACGGCGGTGCATTGTGGGAAACGCCTTGGCTCGAGGGAGCCGCCATTTTGTCTCTGTCACTCTCGTAGCGGGGAGGCTTGGCTGCATTGTAGGTGAGGAGGAGGCAGCCGGGCCGACAGACTGACGACCAAAGAGACAGATAGACGGACGGACAAAAGAAAGGGGCACCATGATTTCGGCGGCCCAGCTTTTGGACGAGCTTATGGGCCGGGACAGGAACCTGGCCCCGGATGAAAAGCGCAGCAACGTGCGGTGGGACCATGAGAGCGTGAGTGTCGCCCGGGCCGGGCCGGGCCTGCCCTGTAGTGTCGGCCTTCGCTTGTTCGCGCGCCGGGGGTGGTGGTAGGGAGGATGCAGGAGCCAGTGCGAGGAGTAGGGCTCCCTGGTGGGCCTGACGGGGGAGGGACGGGGACTCGTCCTCACCGGAGCTCTTGAATACTTTGGGGGCAAAGGAGGCAACGCGGCGGCGGCCTCTGAAGGGCTTTGAGGTAGGAAGGGGGGGGGCATGTGTCGTGGCCGTGAGGATGGAGAGTAATCAAAGGAAATCATCCTCCCGACTTTTCCCCCGAATCTAGAATCGGAGCGGTGGGTGAAGCTGAAGCGAACAATGGCTAAGCGTCTAGAGATGGGGCGCCAGGCTCGTGGCCTTGGGGAGCGCGGGACGGGGGCGTGAGTGGCGGGGAGACAGGCAGGCCTGTACGAGAGAGTGAAGCTTTTGGAGCCTCTGGCGCTGAAGAGTGCCGGGGAGGGATTGAAGATGCGTCTAATAGGGATCTGCCCTGCCCGCTCCTCCTCATTGAATGAAAGGCAGCATTGCTTCACACTGTGCGGTGCCGCTTTTGTAGTTAACGAATGCAAGAGGGCGCTGGCAGGCTTACAGAAAGTGGGAATTTATCACCTTTTGAATTCCATCGGACTCTTCTTCGATTCTAAACCATCGCGGCAATAGCGAACTGTTCATTCTCAGAATTGCAATACCAGATTTGTAGCCTAGAACTAGAAGTACTGTATACAGTACGAAGATTTTTGCCCTGTCCCATTTTAATAGTTTATACGTGACAGATTTATCTGCTATCTCTATCTCTGCAGTAGCAAAGTGCAATTGTTGATCTCTAAAAGCATTTTGCCACTTGTGGGATAAATTAATTACCGGTAGGCAAAGCAAGGCTGAAGATAGAAAATTTGTTCTGGGTTTATTAAAAGCAGTGCTGGGGTAGAGTCTAGGGATCTGTCAAGATTCTAGTATCCAGACCCTTCTTTATAGCATTTAAGAACAAAGAACAGGGAAAGCATAGTCAGTCAATCACCATAAAACTACAAACGTTTTACATGGCTCCATCAATAGTCAGTGTTATGACTGTACTGTATAAGACAAGTCAAACACTCCTAACAGAACTAAAACTAGTGAGGAATAACACCAAGGTCATATTGGATAAGAACTTTTCATCACACTCTATGCGTTGTGGAAGTGTCTTGGAAAAGTTGGGATGGGGGCTGCCTGAGCCTGTTAAATAAAGCTGATAAAACATTTCCTGTTTCTAGATGCTAGAATCCACTTTTTAGGAACCTTCCAGAGAAAGGGATGGGAAATATGCCAGCTTTAACAGAGCACAAAAATTGACCCCAATTTTGCTGCAAAATAAAACTTGAAATCTAGTGACCTGAGTAATGTGCACTTACTCCCTTAATGTACAAAAAAAACAGTTACAATTCTCCCATATAATCCTATTCGCCTCCTAAGATCATCAGAGAGTGCCCTTATTAGGATACCACTGCCATCTGAAGCCAGAGGGATGGCGGTAAGGTGTGTAGGGCCTTCTCTGTTGTGGCACCATGCCTCTGGAATCTGTTGCCAGAGGAATTTAATACAGCCCCCTGGCTACATGACTTTCGGCAGGACTTAAAGACCTATTTGTTCTGTCTGGCATTTGAGGAGGGAGGAACTAGGAGCTACCTTGGGGACCCTTTTCACTTCTGCTGCTGCTATATGTTTGTTTTTTTACTTTTTATCTGCTCTGAACCCTATTTTAATTGATTTTATTTTAACATTTAATTTTAATTGTGGATAGTTTTAACGGGTTTTAATGATGTATTAGTTGTCTTGTTTTATGTTTTTGTTGTACACTGCTTTGAATTTTATAAAAATGGGAAAATTTTAGAATAAAAACATTATAACACTTTCTGCTGTTTCATTTTGGTTAAACACCGAAATCCACGAAAAAGTAAAACCATTTTCTCCGACCTCTAACTATGGATATCTAGGTTTCTTGTCTTTTTATGAGGGTAGGGCACCACAATAAATGTTCTTGCATTGTTTTATTATAAATGCTAACAAAATAATTGGGTAAGCCATCTTTATAATGGCATGTAACTGGCTCAAGGTGTAGCTTCTTTTGAATCAAGCTGTCTTAATTATTAAGTTATCCTAGTATCATAGTACTTGACTGTTATACATGTGTATGGTTTTAAGCCTCTATTTCAGATATTAAATAGCTTCCTCTGGATAAACAACTTTGGAATGGGGGGGGATGAGGAAACTGGAAAGTTATTTTTAAAAGTGCCTTTTTGTCACTCGGTAATTAGGTTAAGATGGATTTTTATGCTAATCTTATATTTTCTTTTAACTGATAATTGTATATTTTGTATGTATGCTTGTAAGCTGCCCTGGGAAAATTATATTTTTAAAGATGGTACATGAATGCATATGATAAATAAATACAAGTAAGATGAAATAGTACTGTATGTTGCTTATTTTTCAGATATGTAACTTATTCTAAGGGAAGTAACAATTTTATAGCGTCCCTACTGTCAAAAGAGGTGGAATGCTGCACTGGCTATTTTGTTTGCATCATAGATGTTAATAGATGTTTGTATCTTGCCTGTCCTCCAAGCAGCTCAGGTCAACACTTCCAAGATTTTAGTAACCAAAAATTCTCAGATGTTCAGAAATATTCCAATAGAGTTTTCTTTAGGCCCATTGCAGATATAACGACAAACCCACTACTGTAGTTAGTACAGTGGGCCCTTTTTATTGTGGGTTCGGGACCCGCAGGTTTGTTACACTGCGGGTCCCGGACCCGCTAATGCAAATGCTAAAAACCTGTACAAAAAGCCCCAAAGCACCATTTTACCTTTAACTAGCAAAATCACTGTGTTTTCAAGCCTCTATGAGGCTTCTTGAAGCCGCATGACCCACTTCCGGGTCATGCAAAGGAGGCTCTTCCCCCCCCCCCCAGGCCTTGTCCCAAGGGTGCGTTTTGGGACAAGGCTGTGACGGGGGGGGGAAGAGCCTCCTTCGTGCGACCTGGATGTGGATCATGATGCAGCTTCAAGAAGTCTGGTAGAGGCTTGAAAATGCAGCAATTTTGCTAGTTAAAGGTAAAACGGCGCTTTGGGGCTCCCCCCCTTTAAACTGGTTTTTATGGACCTGCTATCCACAGATCTTCACTATCCATGGGGGGGGGTCTGTTTCGGACCCCCTCCGGATAGCAAGGTCCAACAGTATACTTAACTGGTGAATAGCCACTTATTTCTCCTATGTAAAGAAAAGAGGTCATTGGTGGGAGATGAGCTTTGATTTCTCCTTCATAGCATCTTCATACGGTTCGATCATTCCAGTCGTTAAATCCCATAAACCAACCCACTGGGGCTTGGTCATGAGCTCCATGATGACATTCTCTCAACTATAAAGGCCATACCAGAAAACGTTTTAGACCACAAAAACCAGTCCCTTGCATATTATTTTAATAGGCAAACTGTCAGAAATAGGAAATCTAAGGTTTATCTAGATCAGTGGTTCTTAACCCTTTTGGGGTCAGAGAC
This sequence comes from Plestiodon gilberti rubricaudatus, assembly GCA_026170595.1. Classification (NCBI taxonomy): domain Eukaryota; kingdom Metazoa; phylum Chordata; class Lepidosauria; order Squamata; family Scincidae; genus Plestiodon; species Plestiodon gilberti. The sequence continues at coordinate 153,827,905 of JANXHW010000002.1, read as the reverse complement.
CCCTTTGAGAGTCTGATGAAAGCTATGGACCCCTCTCTTAAAAATGCACACAAACACCTTTTGAATGTTGTTCATGGACCTCCTAGGGACCTATGGACCACAGGCTAAGAACCTCTGATCTCAAGATACTGTAGTTATTGGCTGGGAAACTATATGCCATTTTAAAAACAGCAGAGATTTGTTCTGATGTGTGTTGGGTAAGATCTGTAGATGTTTTGAAGCTGTTTAATGCAAGAATTTAATTCTTTTATTACTATGTCTGAAAAGTTAGTGTGTGCAAAAAAGGAACTAAGCCTGTATTTCTTCTATCAGGTTTGTAAATACTACCTTTGTGGGTTTTGTCCAGCTGAATTGTTCACAAATACTCGATCTGACTTGGGTAAGTATGTATATATTTCCTTTGTATTGTAGCAGACAAAGTTCATAATAAGAGATTGACTAGTGATATTTGGGGGTGGGTGTTTTTTGTTTAGAAATAAAATACAGGAAGTTTAATCATTTAGGACACCTTGTATGAAACATCCTATTAAAATGACTCAAAACTTTTGATTTGCATAAGGTTTGCTGATTATACTGTATTCTAAACATAGAATTGCAAGTAATCAGCATCTTGATGATGATTTGTAGAGCCTGGTTGTCAAAATGCAAACTTCTCTTGTTCATACAAATGCCTTCCAACAGTAGTCTTCCAATCTTTTCATCAGCCAACATCCATATACTATACTTGTATTGCTAATATGTTGTTTTGGATTGAATGCTCTCCTGCTGTATATCAAGTTGACTTACCATAACATAGCAGCCCACTCCTAAGACTTGTTGCACCAGCAAACTAATTCTTTGAGTAGATTGTACAAAGATTGTGCTAGTACAGCTTTGAACAGTCATTTTGCTGATGCTCTATTGCAAAGCTGTGCTACTGCAAAGATTCAGAATCAAAACATTGAACTGCTGCGTTGCTAGGGTTTCTTAAACAATTATTGTTTTGGATCTCCTTCGTTTTTCTCCCATAAACATTATGTGGGCTTCCATACTTTAAGCTAGTACGGGAATAGCTACAAACTTATAATGTTGCAGGAGTGTGATGTGCTCGTCCTTGAACTGTCACCAATTTCATGTGGGCTTGCAGACAGTAGAGCCTTGAAAGCCATGTTCATTCAGAAGTTCATAAGAATGTGTCACGTTCACTTTCCCAAGCCTTGGGAAAAGCCCCCTAAATTTGTCTGAGTGTCCTCTCTTGTAGGCCTCAGCCATGCTCTCTAGTACAATGATGAGTCCTGACTGGGTTACAATCATAGGTGCTTTGCCAGCTTTGTGGGCAAACAATGTACTTGAGCATTTAGAAATGTACTACTGTACAGCATATCCCAGTTTGTTTCTCAGTTTTAATATTTGCCATATTTGGATGACAAGCTTTTGAAATTTGTGCAGTATTATAAGCAACGTACGTATTCTCATTTTTCTTCTGTTCCTAGGTCCATGTGAAAAAATTCATGATGAAAACCTCAGAAAACAGTGAGTACCTGTAGTTATGGCTAATAAGTTGCTATTCGGTGTAATTGGACAATAACATAAGTATGTACTTGATGTAAAAAAACTCCCCACATTCTAATCTTTATTGAAACTGATAGCTCAGAAGCCTTTTATGTTTGTCTGATTGGCAGTACTCTTTTAAATGTTTAGTTGCATTGTTTTTACCTTTTTATTGTACTGTTTTAACCATGTTTTAATTGTAAGCCGCCTTGATTGCCCTGTTGGAGAAAGGCGGGGTATAACAAATAAAATATTTGAGGTTTAATTAAAAAAAATATTTTGGACATTGCCAGGTATGAAAAAAGTTCTCGGTTCATGAAAGTAGGCTACGAAAGAGACTTCCTTCGCTATTTACAGAGTTTGCTTGCAGAAGTTGAGCGACGAATTCGAAGAGGTCATGCCCGTTTAGCATTGTCCCAGACTCAACAATCCTCAGGTGTAAGTACAAAAGCAAAAACTGATTTTGCATTTTCTTAATATCGGCACGTGAATCTCATTTCACAAGTATTGTTTAAAATAGAGATGTGCAGACATGCCCAAAGATTGTAAAGTGCTTGGATTATTTTAATAAAAATCCGTTTATCTTATTTCAAAGTACACTACATTCTCATGCTGCTTGCTTAGCTACTTGTCACTTTACAAACCCTGAAGAACAAGCCACACTTCGTATGCCAACACATGGCTTTCTCCTGAACTCATCAGAAACGGACTGAGCAATATTAATTTTTCTTTTACTTGGTAGATGTAGAGCTGTGTAGTAACTAGGAGTATAGAATTCTTTACCAGTTATAATTCCTATGGGATTGTCTTTCCCTTCCCCACCCCCCTTTTTATCATCGCAAGTTTCATGAGCTGGGCAATAAACATAGCATAGATTAACGAAGCAGAGCAGTATTTTGTTTTGCTGCTTTCTCTCTTAGATGATTACTGACTCTTCTCTTAATATTTAGCAAGCAGCAGGACCTACTGGTAAAAACGAAGAGAAGATTCAAGTCTTAACAGACAAAATTGATGTACTTCTACAACAGGTAAAAGTTGTTGTCTTGTGTAATATAGCAATGTTATTCGGGAGGTTGAATCAGAACACTAATAGATTTATTTTCCTTAATAGATTGAAGAACTAGGTTCTGAAGGAAAGGTGGAAGAGGCTCAAGGCATGATGAAACTTGTTGAGCAGTTAAAAGAAGAGAGAGAGTTGCTCAGGTCTACAACTTCAGTAAGTAGGACCCATAGAACCCTGTTCTGCCTTGATTTAAGGTTGGAGGTAATTGTGGGACACAGTCTAATAGTCCTGATGAATGGCGCAATCCTATTCGAAGGTTGGGCAGTGGAACAAGCGTTCCGCCACCCAAAGCCATTGTGAACATGCCCTAAGGCACGTTCGCAACGACTCGAGAGCAGGGAAGGCGGCGCAAGGCCAGCCTCCCCTGCTCCGCCAATGGAGCAGGCGGGGGGGTCGGTGGTAAAGGGAGGGGGCCCATTGGCCTAGCCGGCCTGGGAGGGAGTGGGGGACAGCCTCGGCCATATCTCGGTCCCCGCTGGGCTATTACATGACTTCCTCTTCCACCAGCGATTTTGCTGGTGGAAATCCAAGGAGGCTGATGGGCCAGGCCTGGCTTTACACTCGGGGAAGGGGATGAGCATCCCCTTCCCCGAGTATACCTCCGGCCAAGCGGGAGCCTGGCTGCGGTGGAGCACAGGATCTGGCAGGCGACCTGGGTTGCCCGCCGGATCCTTACGCAGGATTGCTCTGGAAGTCATGTCAAGAGAAGAGGCTGGAATCCAAAGAACTTTACAGTAAACCTCAAGTCCTCATGAGTTTCAGTGGCAGTTATGGTGTGAGACGTTGCTGTTGAATGGAAGAAAAATCAAAATTCTAGAGCTGTTAATTGTGTCTGAAATTATTTGGCTACAGGCATACAAAATTATGGCAATTTGCTAAATATATATAACTTGTTCACTATTTTCTTTAATAGAGTTATACAGGCGCCCTCCCCATATCTGCGGTTTCACTTACCGTATTTTTCGCACTATAAGACTCACTTTCCCCCCCAAAAAACCATAGGGGGGGAAAGCGTGCATCCTATGGTGCGAAGTAAACATCGGGGGGGGAGGCCTGCAGAGGCTCGCGCAGGCGTGCGCGAGCCTCTGCAGGCCTCCCCCCGATGTTTACTTCGGCCCCAAAGAGCGATTTTCGGCCATTTCCGGAATGGCCGAAAATCGCTCTTTGGGGCCGATGGGAGGTCTGCAGAGGCTTGCGCAGGCCTGAACGAGCCTCTGCAGGGCTGCCCCGATGTTTACTTCGGCCCCAAAGAGCGATTTTCGGCCATTCCGGAAATGGCCGAAAATCGCTGTTTGGGGCCGAAGTAAGTATCGGGGAGGTCTGCAGAGGCTCGCGCAGGCCTCCCCAAAGCCCCCACAGGCCTCCCCAAAGCCCAGGTAAGTACAATTTTTTCCCCTCTATTTTATGCTCCATAGGATGCATGCGTCCTATGGACCGATGCGTCCTATGGAGCGTAAAGTACGGTATCTGTGGTTCTCTGCGCCCCCGTGCCCATTTAACTTCGTTTTTATCCTTTGCCATTGCACCAAACAAGCATGATTCTTCCTTTTACACAACGTTATAAGCAGACAAGCTTATAGAGACAAGCAGGCAGGCAACCTGAACACTAGAGGAGCACAGCCAGAACATTAACAGGAAGCTTCCTGTTATCATTCTGTCTGTCTCTAGCATCTCTTATCCGCTGTTTCTATCTTTTATCTGCGGGGGTTGTTTCACTTAACATTGCAGTTTCCAGGAACCTATCTACAACATTAAGTGAGAACTTGCTGTATTTCACTTCTCAGCTACAATTTCAGCCCCTGAAGAATTTAGGTCCGAGGCTTCAGTAAAGTAGAGTTACTCTAGACATGTCGCAACTTGGGCTTGTATGGGGCTAATAAGACTGCTGACTTTTCCTTGAATTGCAGGTCTCCAAGCCAATAGTGAAATATTTTTAAAACTCTCTTTCAAAGTGGGCGTGACATGAGGTGATACTGTGTAAGAAGCGCATCTAGCACCCCTCTTCAGAATGTATGGCTCTTTTATTGACACCTAGATGCATCAGAAAGCCAGAATTGAGTTTCTTACAGAGTTAGTAATTTTTCCAATATCAAGGAAAACTGAGACTAGTCTGTTAGGTTCTCCATCCTTGCTCTTATCCTGAGCATCTTCATAAGGTAAAATCCATCATATATCTTCAGAAAGGTGTTGAAAAATGGCGCAAATCCAGCTCTAGCAGGATGTTTTTCTTTGTATTGGCAAGCTGTTAGCCACTATGGAGTTCCTTATGGTGGAATAGAAATGAGAAGAAAAAAATAAGCTGGTAATTTTTTAGAAACGTTTTGCTGTTACTGTCTTTATTAATAAGTACCTTCTCTTTCCAGACAATTGAGAGCTTTGCAGCCCAGGAAAAGCAGATGGAAGTTTGTGAAGTCTGTGGAGCCTTTTTAATTGTAGGAGATGCACAGTCCAGGGTAGATGATCACTTGATGGGAAAACAGCATATGGGCTATGCTAAAATTAAAGCAACGGTAGAAGAATTAAAAGTATGTTAAACTCTGAGAGTGTCTATATAGATGAACTAGTAGAATATTTTGCATGCAATGTGCTGAGTATTTCCTGATGGAGAAACCTCTGTTTGAGTTACCTTTTGCAGTGGAGGTCTAGGGAGCTTAGGATCAGAGAGGGTGTCATTATATTTGATGTTGTAGAGTAAGCAGAACACTATTAACATCTGGGAAATGCTGCTGTAAACTTATTTTGGAATATGCCATTATGAGCAACAATACTGAGAACCTTGTTAACAGTAAAAGGAGAATTTCACAGTTGATATTCTTGAAGGCACCCACGAAGGAAAGTATTGGTTTATTTCCTTTTCTACCTCTGTTGCACAAAGGTTAAAGTCAATGTTATTTAATTATAAGGGACTAAAAACAAGCAATAAACCAGCATGCCAGATATGCAGGGTAATTGGGTAAGAATAGCAGGACGGGCATTGTGGAATAATGACCCTGAAGGTTTTCAGCTTTTTGGGAACTGTTATTTGCTGAACTATGAATAGCAGAGAATTATGAAGAGCAGAAGCATTAATCCCAATTAGAGCTGTACCTAATGAATGGTGTTATGTGATCATGTCACTGATGTACCTAAATTATGCACATCTTTTGATATATAAAAGGTGTCCAAATTTTTAAGTTCATAGGAAGCTGCTTTATCCTGAACCAAACCATTGATCCACCTAGGTCAACACAGACTGGCAGCTGCTCTTCAGGGTTTCAGACAGGAATTTTTCTTTGCCCTGTCTGAAGATCCCAGGAATTGAACCTTGGACCTTCTGCATGCAAAGCAGATACTCTACCACTGAGCCATGGTCCTTTTCCTACTTATGTCAAGAGCTGGCTTCCAGTAGAGGGAGCTGCAGTGGGGGAGCTGCCCTCTTGTATATGAAACCCTGACCCTAATTATCTTTTCTCCAACAATAAACAAGTGGTGGTGTTTGGTTAACTGAGCTTGGAAATAGTCATATTTGGTTGACACTATTTTGTAGAGTTTGCACAAATAAATGGAACTGTGGATAGCTAGATCCTAACTCAGTGCTTCCCAAACTGTGGGTCATGACCTACTTGGTGGGTCACGGCCCAATGCGCAGTGGGTCACAAGGTTGGGCCCTCCTGCCCTTGCGTCGGGTTGGCTTCAAATTAGAGCCCTCCAATTGGAGGCCACTCCTGGGCTGTGCCGGGCCTGAGGCACACTCCGATGGCCTCTGCAGGCCTCAGAACACCCCCAGAAGTGACTTCTGGTTTCGTGTCCATCACTTTGTCGCTCCCGGGAGGGGTTCTGAGGCCCACAGAGGCCAATGGAATGTGTACCAGGCTATGAGAAGCCGAACCCTGGAGCACCGGGTCACGTCCCACCATGGGAGAACAAGGTGGGTCGTGGCCAGGAAGAGTTTGAGGACCGCTGTCTTAACATAGATTAAAGGTACTTTGAGGATGAGCTGCCTTATTGGGTGAGATGGTTTTTTATAGTAGACAGGGTCCTTCAAAATGTGTAAATTGTGTACATACAGAACAGAAGGCTGAGATTTTTCTGTTGACGTTTGTGGAATGCTTTCCTTTTTAAGGAAAAATTAAGAAAAAAAACTGAAGAACCTGAGCGTGATGATCGATTAAAAAAAGAGAAACTAGAGCGAGAAGAGCGAGAAAAGGAGCGTGAAAGGGAGGAAAAGGAAAGAAAGCGACGGCGTGAAGAAGAAGAAAAAGAAAAAGAGAGGGCTCGAGATAGAGAGAGGCGAAAGAGGAGTCGTTCACGAAGCAGACATTCAAGCAGAACATCTGACAGGAGAGGTAGCCGGTCAAGGGACCATAAAAGATCAAGAAGCAAAGAGAGAAGACGAAGCAGGTACCTGTCTGGGCAGTGATTATAAACATTAGACTGATTTGAAGTGAGTTGAATTCATTACGGCAAGTGTTGACTTGCAAATCTAAAGAACGCAGCATAGACTTTCTTTTCCTGAAGAATCATTTGTTGCCAAGCATTACTGTGTATAAAAGGGCCCATTTTTAGCCTCAGAAATGGGACTCAACGTCGTCTAGCAACTTGTTGTACACTCAAGTTGTCAATTTTTAGATACTAGTGACAGATTTTAAATATAGAAGCGATTTGACTGTTGCTGTGTTAAATTTTCAGGAGTCGAGATAGACGTCGAAGCAGAAGCCATGATAGATCAGAGAGAAAGCACAGATCGCGCAGCAGGGACAGAAGACGGTCAAAGAGTCGGGATCGTAAATCTTACAAGCACAGAAGCAAAAGCAGAGAGCGAGAACAAGACAGGAAATCTAAGGACAAAGGTTAGTTTGCATGAATGTTATAAAAGAAGTGCTCTTCAGAGCTATGCCATGATCTGTCCATCCACCCATTCTCTCCAGTTCCTCCTGTATTGTTTCATATACAATGAAAGAAACACTTAAGAACATTGCAGCACTCTCCCCTGCCTCTCTGAGCACTGTAGTGTATTAGACTTAAAATCTATAGATTCCAAGTACAGTATGTGCATATAAATTGTAGTGTCAAATGAGTTAGCCCAGTGGTTCCTAAACTCTCATGTAGAATTTGGGTTGCTGTAAGTTGTTGCTGGGGAGGGGACGGCAACAGCAGCAACAACGGCACTCCTGGGATCGTGCTGGGGAAAGGGTTTTTTTTGGACTTACCAGGGGTTGCCGCAGCCCTCCGGAGGGTGGGGTGCGTGCAGATCCCTCTGCATGCCTCACATCACCCCAGATTAACTTCCAAAGGCAATTTGATGCTACTTCCAGTTTTTGCTGAAACGAGGAAGTAAACCGGAAATAACATCAAATTGCCTTAAACTAATCTGGGGTGTGGGGAGGCCCTCAGAAGTCCATAGCCCTCCCCCCTGCACCCTCTGGCAGGCCGGCGCAATCCCTGGAAGTCCAAAAAAGAATCCTTTTCCCCATGGCACCGGCGTGATTCTGGGTGTGCCGTGGGGGTGTGTGTGCCTTAAGGGGTTCCTAGGAGGGATTCCTCCTGACTAGGGCGTAGTGGTGCCCCAGTTTGCCGATTTATGAACCTCTGATTTAGCCTCTTAGCCAGCTTCTCATGAAAATTACTATCCATTAACTTCAAATACATCTTTGCATATATTCAGTGAAGTGTTTGGTTGCCAATCTTTGGTGTCAGGTATACAAACTTAACACTAACTTTCTTAATTGGTGTGATTTAAAAAATAGAGATTTTGTGGAGGCAAAGGAAGGTAGAAGAGATGTTGGGCAACTTTTTACTTCTGTAATCTCGTGTACATGTTTAGTCACTTCTCATTGTGTACCTTTTCCCCCCAGCCTCTGATGTTATTTGCTGTCATTGCCTGCATATCTAACCAATTTGGGAAATGTGATGAAGTAGCCTTTTCAAAGTAGGTTCTAGGCATGCTATTTTTTAATTGTCAAACGTGCTATTCCTTGAAATAGCAAATCAGTTCTATAGGCTATAGTAGTATGGTGGTCTTGACTGTGTTGGGATGTTAGTGTTGGTGATATTCTTTTTCTAGAAAAATGATTTTATCCATGTCTTAAGGTACTTGAAAAGTTATGTGGGAAAGATGAAAGAACACCTGAAAGGACATGTTGAATGATGCATGTCCTCAGGAACAGCTTTCAGTGTATCTTCTCTTAAAAATAGTTTCCCTGTTATCCTTCTGTTTCCAAGACCTTTCTGAAAGTAGTGTGGGAAACAGCCCAGTTTTGTCAGAGCTGCTTTGTGTATCTGCCATTCATTTCCTTTCTTAAACTACTCTGTTTGGACTGCTGGGGACTTCCCTGTTTGGTGTAGAGGTCACTTGTGGTGAGCAATTGCTCAGTGTTCTTCAAAGTGCTCAGCAATCTCCAAACTGGAAGGAAGTTAAAATTTGTATTTTGGCATGTATTTTCTGCTGTTTGACAACCTTTTCTTGATATTAGGCAGTATTTCAAAATCGCCTTTATGTTTACTCTAATGGGTGGTGTTGCTGTGTGTGATGCATTTTAGTATTTTTATAAACAAGGCCATGTTGGCATCTTCACTTTGACATGTATGGTTGCATGTTGCTTTACATTAAGGACGTGTTTTAGATGCATGCATGCATACCCAAGGAATTAAAGCCAAAGCTTCCAGGCCGATCGATGGTGAATAAAAACAGTAGTATGGTGTTGAGGATGTAATTGCAAGCCAGGGTTGTGCTGCCATCCTTGCTGTAGATACGGTAATGGGAGTCTTATGTGTGGGTATTGCTATATTACATCAGACACTAGTGCAGATACAAGGTCTTTCATGATGTGTTTTTCTGTGAAGACAACAGTGACTTGTGATGATAATAGAAGGTCTCGATGATAATAGAAGGTCTTGTACACACTGTGGGAAGGGGTAGCCTTGCTGTGGTCTGCATTTAAGTAGGAGCAGCCTGGTTTGCTTAAATCTGTCATTTGCAGTGCTTCTCACCTGGGGTTACTTGTATAACTAGTGAATTTGAGCATAACTGGTGTATTTAGTAAAGTATATTGTGGCGTTAAATGTTGTTCTTTTAAACTGACAGGGGAAGTGAATGTCTTGAAGGCTTAATTTCCAGGTTCTATTCACCAAAGTATTAAGTTCAGTCAAACTGTAATAAATATGAGAGAAAATTGGCATATTTGCCCAGAAAATTCTTGGATTCACTTTTCCCCCTCCCCCCCAAAAAAACGTCAACCACTGCAAACTAGGTCAGTGGCGTCGGTAGGGTGGGGGCAGGGGGACTGTGGGCTCCAGGCGTAGGGGTGTTGAGCTTTGGAGGGAGTGCACTGCCGCCGGCAAATTTCGGCGGTGCTGCAGCAGCAGTGCACCCCCTCCGGAGCTCAACACTCCCCCCCCCCCAAGCTCGAAGGGGACGAAGGAACAGCTGGGGGAGGGTGTACACGGGGGGGGGGGTGTTGCAGCGGGCGGCCAAACGCGTCCTTCCCGGCTGACCAGCAGTATCAAATGCGAGGCTGGAGAGGCTGCGCCTGCACAGATTTGCTGCAGTCTCTCTAGCCCCCTTAGTCTCGCTGGCTGGAGGGCTCAACCAGCGAAATTAAGGGAGCTAGAGAGGCTGCAGCAAGTTTGCACAGGCGCAGCCTCTCCAGCCTTGCATTTGATACTGCCTGCCAGCTGGGAAGGATGCTTCTGGCCACCCGCTGCCCGGGGGTGTGTGTGTGCACGTACATGGTAACAAAGAATACCCCCCCCCCCGCATGCACCCTCCCCACATGCAAAAAGGCCCTGAGAGGACGCAAAAAACGGCCTAAAAGAGGCTTAGGCTGTCTTTGCAGGGTTGTGTTTTGCGTCCTTCCCCCAGGCCCCCCCCCCCCGCCCTTGCGTTCATTTGGCTCCAAATTGGAGCCAAACAGAAGCAACTGGAAGCCGTGACTCACCTTGTCCTGCCGCTTCTGCATCACAGCGAGCCTGGCCCCAGAAAGTGATTTCTGGTTTAATTTCAGGTTGGTGGAAGTCACTTCCGGTTGCTTTCTAAGGCCTGCAGAGGCCCATGCCGAGGTGGTTTGCGGGGGCCTCCACTGGGGGGCGGGGGGGAGGGTTTGAGAACCCTGCTGCAATAGAGAACTAGAGTTTATGGTCATGAACAGTTATAGCTTGTACCACATCCTAACATTTACAGTGCATGTATGACCAGTCAATTACAATTAGAGAAGCAGTTTTTAAAAATCATGCAGAAAGATATTCTTCGGAAAAAACATAACTGTTTTATAGTTGCAGCAAAAGCTTCTCTATCTGTCCAAACTTAAAGCAATCCTAAAACAGCTCCAGGAGCGTCTCTGCATTCTGCCCACTCATAGGGCTGTTGAGCTCTATTGTATCTACATAGGACAGAAGATAAGCTCATTGGACTGCCTGTGCTAGGCCTCTGCAGGCAACAAGACTGCTGTTCCTCAGTGGATCTACATGTGAATTGAAGATACCTAATAAGGCAAAAATTGAAGACTTTCCAAAAGGTCAGTTAGTGCAACCTACCCAAGCAGTTCTCGCAGAACCAACTAGTCTTCTCCACAGTTAACTGGATTTCTATTATGGTTTCCTTCTAGTTTCAAATACCGGGTGTTTTCCTCTTTTAAAGAGTGCTTCTCCTTGTGCATTTTAATTTTTTTTAAAAAAAGAGTTGTCCTAAATTTTCTTAGCAGAATTTGAAGCAGCTTTCAGACTGTTGCTCTACTCAAGGCCAGAAACATATTGCTGTGCCCATCCAGAACCATCCCGAGATAGCTTTGAGAATCTCTATTTGCATCCAGTTCTCTTGTATTAAATATGGATGCTTAAAGGCTTTTGTTTTCCATGCTGATTGTCAGTGGAATACACTGCACTTGCACAATGATGCTGTGTCCTCCACTGACAGGACAACTACTATTATGTAAAGAAAAAAAAACCACAAGCTATCTTGGGCTCCTTCTCTTGAGGAAGGGAAAGGCTGGATCTAAATATTTCGACTGTACCACATGCACTCTATATAGAAATAGCTGATTTGGTGAGTCAAAAACCTGATAACCCCTGCTAACTGGGCAAAGAAGCACTTGTGATGTCATTAAGCAGATGATGGCCAGAAATTAGCACTTGCTTTCACGTAGAAACTCATTAGCTGAAAATGACAGAAGAGAAAATGTGCAAATCTTGATCTTATTGTCAAGGTATGGAAGAGCCCAATTATCGCATGGGCAGCTCTTTCAGTTGTGCCACCTCTGCCAAGGCATCACTTTGCAGCTCAGCAGCTGGGAGTTGTTCTGTGAACTGCCGCCTCACCTCGGCAGAAGCAGCACTGCTGGCCAACATAATTGAGCTCTCTCAGCGCCTCGGCAAAGTCTCACTCCTCTTGGTCTGCCCCTTCCCCCCCATAGCTTCCCTTGCCTTCTGAGGCCTCCTTTTGTCTCTCCGAGCATCCTCGGGCTGTATCCTGCCTGTGGGCCTTACGTTTGACACCCCTGTTCTAAGGCAAACCATTTGAACTTTTTTGTATTCATAATTTCTCATATGAAAACTGCCCACATAATGGTCCATGTATTGCATACAAGAGGATTACACTTACAATAAAGCACAGAAGACTTGCTTATAATCTTTTTTCTGTTTTCTCTGGGGAGCTACTTCTGGCTTTACTAATTTTATTGATGGCTGCCATTACCCTGCCATTTTGACAGCTGCCTGTCTTCCTATGTAATGAACTAGAGTGTCATTAGCTACTACCTCAGTTTCCAATATGTGCACCAATGCTATAACTTGCAGTTGTTTTATATGTAAATTAGGTACAAATATGTCAGACAGGCAAGGGGGAAACTAGCAAACCCATGATTACATTGAAAGTTTTCTTTTGCTCCCCACAATCATGGATTGTTAAATATCAACCTGATGGTGCCATGTACACAGACGAATTTCTCCCCCCTTCTTGATGGAGGTTGCAAATAGGGAGGCAAACCCCACCTGCTGGTGAGGTGAGGGGCATGGCAGGCAAATGAAAGTAAAACAGGAACAATGAGCAAAGAGTGAGGAAGAAGCCGCAACTACCAGTAACAGTACATACAGCCATGGTTAGTTCAGTTTCAGTCAAATGGTTTTTGTATCTATCAAATAGATTAGCATGAAAATCTGTATAAACAGATTGTTACAGTTTAAAATGTCTTTAAAATGTCAGACAGTAATATCCATATTCAAGTAATCCAATTGAGGTCCAGCTCTGTGTTTAAACTTGTTACTTTAGGCCCATATGTGCCATTAAAAACTGGGTGTATTATCACTAAACCGGTCTTTTGTGCCTCTCAGTGAGAAATCAGTGATTAGAAGCAAAATTACTTTACAGCAGATTATACAACAGCATTTGAGGAATTAACAGAAAACTATAGATATTATATATGAATTTAAGCTATATGTAGTAAATGAAAGTTGTATACAGGGATAAATGTGGTTTTATAATACATTTTGGTTAGTGAATTGTTCTATGTATGGCTTAAACCAGAGTTATCAGAGGTGACTGGTGTGTGTTCTGCATTGTAATCTTGGTAGTAATATCTCCCCCATGCTGTCCTATCCACTTTCCCTCTGAACTCGGCTTTCTCTTTCTAATGGAAGAGTTCATTTTAATATTGGCACTATAATCTTGATCTCTCTAGTTCCACTTTTGCAGCCATAGCTGATGTCTCAGCATATACTCCACACCTGAAAAACTTGATACCATATGTCTGTTTACTGTGAAGTCCATGGTCAATGTCTTCTTTCATGGCAGAAAAGAGGGGATCTGATGATAAAAAAAGTAGTGTGAAGTCCAGTAGTCGAGAAAAACAGAGTGAAGACACAAGCATGGACTCCAAGGAAGGCGATGCTAAGAATGAGGTCAATGGGACCAGTGAAGACATTAAATCTGAAGGTGACACTCAGTCCAATTAAAACTGATCTGATATGACCTCAGATCAGACAGAGGTAAGTGCATTATTTCAAACTTTGATTAGGGCTTTTTGTTACTGTTTAACAGTGCAGCGTAAGTATGTACAGATGAAGATGGAGCTAAGCCAACTAAGAAGAGATACTAAAGCACCTTCTGAAGATAAACACAGTGTAGTCCTGCAAAATCTTTTGAGGTACATTGTTTTGTATCGGCTATTTTGTAGCAGACTCATACCCCCATTAGTGTGCCTCTTGGGAACATATTTGTAATATAGTCTCCATAGAAGTTAATTATCCTACTTTTTATTTTTAGGGGATTTGTTCTTTTTTAACAATTTGAACTGATTTTGTAATTAAGTCCATATTGTGTTGGTGCATCAGAAACATTTGCTTTAATACTTAAATATTTGAGGCACATGTTGGACTATTTTGTTTTTATATAAACTGCTAGTATTTCTTTGTCAAGGATGTTTCTAGTTTTTTGCTTTGCCTTGCATTCTAATGCAGTTTGTTCTGTAACTCGAGAGCCAGTAGCATTGGATTGATGGAAGTGTAGGGTTTATGAATAATTGCAGCTGACTACCATACCTCACACAGCGTTGGTGTTGTGAGCGGCCCATGAAAAGCCAAATTAAAAATCAAGGATTCAGTCAAACTAAGCAGGTACTCATGCCAGGTACTCCTTTCTCTACCCACATCCATGTTTGAATGCTGTTGCCTGTAATCTTTAAGCTTACTGTTGTGTGTTTTATTTACAAAAGTGAAAAGGAATCTTTGTGCATATTTTGTGAACATTGTTAACCTGATATTAACTTGATGGAATTTTCTTTCAACTGTGTATAGGGATGCAGTGCTGCCCAGAATTAGATATCTTTAAAGAGTATTAAATGCAATAAATACTACATAATAATCGCCTTGTTACATTCAATGCATTTCAAGTCTTTAAGAGGTATGTGTTTATAATTTCCTACTGCGTAGGAGAATTGCCAAGCAGCCATGGTACACAGCAACCTATACTGGCTGATACCAGACTTGGGAGGCAAATGAAAATAAAGGCCAATGTCAAACACCCAATAGGTATATATAAATGGCAAGAATGTATACAAGCACCTTGCATAGTTAAATGAAAACTAAATCTTTAATATAAATAGCCACCCATTATTTTTAGGGTCATTCCTTAACTAAGGAATTAACCCGAATAAAAAAGCTGATAAACTTATTTCCTTGCAACATATGCAGAAACTGTTAACATTTATCTCTTAAGAGCTGGTAAACACCTAAGAGTACAATCCTCTGAGCACTAGTGTTGCACAACCATCATTCATTTCAATGGCACTTGCACTGACTCCCTCTGCAAGTCCTGTTGGAATATGTGAAGGCTGCACAACAGCAGTGGTTGGTGATTGTGACTTTGTGTTTGTCCTTAATTGTTAAATATTACACCTAAAGCCCCTGTGTATTAATGAGAATATTGAAGAGTTAAGCGGGCAGCAAATAGTCCTAACTTAGGAGTGAACAAATGAAAGTCATCTCTGTTCCCACCATTTGACTCTCTTTTTTCCAACGTTTTGCATTCTAGGACAGCCGTGTGACAAGTCTGCGAAGAATCCTGAAGACTGCATAATATGAAGATCTGCTTTAAAATGAGGTGAAAGAGAGCTGTAGTGGCATAGAAAAATAAATAAAGTTCAGTTAGATTTTTTTTTTATAAAAATTAATTCAGGACTGTTGTGACCTCTCAGAATGCAGAGATGTTAATAAGCAAGCTACTGAGAATTTAAGTCCTTTTATCATTTTTTCCTATAAGACTTTTAAGATGATAAACCAACATAACCTAAACACATGGCTTGCTCAGTGTTTAAATGCAAGTTTTCATTCTTGAACTTTGAAACACAAGGATAAATGTTTAGTATTTGTGTGACTCAGACTAAAATGAATCCCATTTTTACAACAAGGCTATACCTAGCTTCTTGATATACCCAAGTGGAAATAAAGTATCTATGAATTTCTGTTACGCATTCAGTTGTCATTGAGTGTTTAATATTAAATAGATTTCTTTCCAAATAAATCAAATGTGTTCAAGTTCATTCTTATCTCCCCTTTAAGGGAAAGGGGTTGATTTTTTCCTGTCTAAAACTTACACAACTATCCAAATCCTACCACAATAGCATTCATTTTTAAAACATGTGAAGAAACAATATCACCCATTTCTTCTAATTCTTGTGGTTTTTCTTTGTGCCTTTCATAAGAGAGCCATGATATTTTCATAAGATGAGAGAAAACATGCCGGATATGGTTGTGAATGCTCTGGCTTCAATTGATTGATGTGCACATTCTCTATCTCTGACTTTAGCTTCATGAGGACCCTGCCTGGGGGGAGGGGGAGCATATGCAAATCTTGTGAAAGATCAAATAAGATTTTAGATTTTCATAGCCAGCAACGATTAATGAAGAATGAATGACAGATATGGGATTGAAAGCCATGATAACAATTTTTATTGATTAAAACACGGCTGATGGCCATGTTCAAAGGCAATAAAATCTGGTTTAAGGATCAAATTAAATAAAACCAACGTTTCGTTTTACCCTGAAGATGCTAGCGAAACATCAGTTTTAATTTGATCCTGAAACCAGATTTTATTGCCTTTGAACACGTCTTTTAGATGTGTTTTAATCAATAAAAATCATTATCATGGCTTTCAATCCCGTATCTGTCTTGTGAAAGAGGTTCATGAGCAACCATTTCCCTACATGCTGGATAACAACTTACTGTAATTACAATCTCTAGCTATTGATTGTGAAAGCTCTGGCTTAAATTCATTGGTGTATATGTTCTCTAGCTCTGGCTTCAGCTGTTGATTATTCCACTTGCTCAGATTTCAAACTGTCAGTACACAAGGATTGGGAAACAAGAGGATCTGTTGGTGGGGGGAGAGTCAGCAAAAACATGTAGGCGACATTATTGAAGTGGTGGGAAAGACTGCACGTGAGAGCAGTATGTGTAGCAGCATAAGTACTAGGGAAGTGAAGGGGAAATGGCAATAGAAGGCCACGCATACTATACAAAGTCAACATGGGCCTACACTTGTATATAGAGAGGCAGGAAGATATGGAACTTGAAAAGGAGGGAAGCCAGCAACTATGTCCAATTTTACAGCTATCCTAGTGCTCCCAAAGTAATGAAATCAGGAGCAGTTTTAGTAGGTAACCAGATCATTTTCTTGTTTGCAGACTCAGTAGGGAAAAGTGCCATCCTTTTAGTTCATCTGTAGTAAAGTTGTTCATTACTAACAGCTGATCCACAATATGTCAAACAAAGCTTAATTAAAAAACAATACATCATCCTGTTAGTGCAAAAAATAGATGCCTTTGGAAATAATTAGCTTAAGCTAACATTACAGATACAATACCTTTTATTGGTTCAGCGCCTTAATTTTTTACAAAACTATAAAAATAGTTTTCTAAATGCATAGTTCTCTTTGTTAGCAGCACTGCTTATGATTCTTTTCAAATCAATAGTATGGAACAGACTTCAATAACAAGAAATGTTTGAACTTGTTAGTCAATTATCTCACAATAGAACTATTAGCTGCTGCTATACAAAAGTAACATTGGAACTACTCTTGGCCCACAGCTATGGTATAGTAGAAAATACAAAATAAAGATATTGGGGTTTTGTGTGTTTACAGCTTTAGAGTATATAGTGCTAAAGCTCACGGGCAAAAAACTATAAAAAATCCTATGGTGTGCGCTCTCACTAGATACAATAGTTATAAAAGGGTTCAGCAACTATTATAAAAGGGTTCAGCAACTATAACAGCAATTTTAGTCTGAACATGATTCTTTAAACAGATGGTCATAGGATCACATTGCCTGGACAAATCATTAGTTGCTAGACTCCAGCTCAGAGGGAATAAGTGGATACTGGGAAAACAATGTCATCTTCCTGCACACAAAAGCAGGGGTTTGTAGAAGAGACTTGGGGGAGGGGGAAGAGCTGCAGACATTCACTCCCCACCCACATTGTACAAAGCTTTTTTCACAAACAGAAGCACTTGGGCTATAACCCAGAGTTTCTTCTAGTTGCTTGTTCACTTTGAAACTAATGGCAGACATCTAAAGTACTTGGGCTGTTCAGGAGATATTCTTTTACAACTAGCTGCAGCCTAGTTTTCAACATAGTTTTAATTAATGTTAATTAATAAATGTTAAGAAAAATTCTGTATCTTAATGGAAAATATCAATATAAAAAGGAATGTTCAATTGTAAAGGGTATACTATTAAAATATTAACCTTAAGAATGTAAGTTTTTATACATTGTGGAAACCAGTGTACTGTACATCCTAGCTCAAATCTACAAACTTCAATATGTCAACTTTGCTGCTTTAGTGTTGTAGCAAGATCTTTCCGTCAGTGTTGCTGTATTTCTGAAAGCAGAATTGATGCTTCTCACCACAACTAGCTCCAGCTCTTGAAAATGCTGAAGCCTAGCGACATCTTTATCCTAAGGAGAAAAATATTTTTCTTCAAAGCAGGCATAGCTTAAAATAGTTTGCATTATAAAAAGAATAGGGGATCTCACTGCTTCCTACTAAATGAAATATATTGTAAAATACTTCACTGAAGTTACAGTTCCACTGAGTTCACTCAAACGTATCTCAGTAGATATGCATAGGATTGGACTGTGACTTATGAAATAACATTTCATTTGCTAATATGTAGGTGTAGCTTCCCCACCCAAGAAACCTAGTTATATCCTAACTTCATACAGAGTGTAGCTTCACAACCAGAAGTTTGACAATAGAGTTGTGTTCCACTCAAATACAATTCCTACTTTTAATTCACAGATCTCTATGGTAGTGCAGTTGGTTACTCTGGTTGAACAGCTTGTCACCTATAGCTAGTAGAAATGACTGATTATGGGAAAATAAAGGCAAAATCTAATTAACATCCAAAAACTATACACAATAGCTAGATCATAAGTCTAAGGGAGATTTGAGAAACCAGGCCCTAAGAGAATACAAGTCATGATAACAGATACAGAAAGGCAGCTGGTTGTTCCCATCCTGTATGTATGTCCAGCAACAGTTGCACGGTGCAATTCTGTAGGTTAGGGCCATGCCACACATTATGCTTGCCACTTGACTGGCTCTGCCTGTTGAGTTGGCAGACTCTCATACTAAGGCAGAGAAAGCTGGAGAGGATCACAAATGCAGATCATGTAGGAACAGCTGCTAACCACCATTCTGCACCTTTGCTGTAGGAATTAGAAGGGAGTAGAGCAGGGCAGATTAGCCATTAGGGAGATAATATGTTCTGTATTATAGTCGCTACCCAAAGCTAAAAGGAAATCACATGTCCTATGAGATGGGCTTCTCTAACTGCATAAGCAAAGAGGAATTCAGTACACACTCAGATTTGGGAAGAGCAAGTCTGGGTGAGCAAGTCAACAGCTTCTCAGGGATGCAACAAAGTATTAAATAGCATGATACAATAGGATAATTCATATTTTGCTCTACAAAACTCCATTATGGTTTAGGAGCTGGACTGTTTAGCATAGGTGAGAAATAGAGATTTTAAGGGCATGTAGTAATAAAAAGCATAGCTGAAGGGCATAGAAGGCACAGTGAAAACCCAAGGAATGCAATAGGCAGGATCCAGAGAACTCCATTCAAATGTAGAAGGCACTCCAATTTTCACTGCTTTTCCACTTCCAACTGCATTAACTCTCCCCCCCCCCCCAAACACACACCCTATTCCAGGGTGCTTTTTAAGAGAGACGGGATGCTGCAGTGGGACAGGGAATTCTGTTGTGCAAGCAGAACTCCATTAAGCATTTTCTTGCTTCTGCTCAGTAGTGGTTGTGTGTGTGTTTTAATAGTGCATAACATTAGGTAGGGAAATGAACAAAGAGCACGGTCTAGTTTTGAAATGGTCACCAGGTTGGAAGGCAGAGAAGCTTCCTCCCCACCCTGTACTATCTGACAAGGTATGTTCTTGCACACAGCAGCATGTGTACAGCGTGCTGCTGCACATGAAAATCTCTGGACTTGGAATAAAGTCTAGCAGGTTAATGCAAACAGACATTTTGAGAAATCAAATTAGAAGTTGAATACAATTTATCCGGATGCAGAGCCTAACACAAATATCCATTCCCTGGTATTTACCCATTCCCTGTAAAAGGGCTAAAATCTACAGATGGGAGAAAATGGTGAGGGTTTGCAGATTTTGGTGTTTAACCAAAATGAAATTGCAGAACGCGGTGTTATGTATTTTTATTCCAAATTTCCCAATTTTTATCAATTGTAACCGCTTTAAAAGTGCACTAGGTAGGTGGTATAGGTTTACAGTGTCAGCAGATGAAGAATGACACAAAATTACATGGTTTTATTTTAAATTTTGTAGATTTTTTTTAGCAGAAAGCGGTATTGTGTTATTTCGTTATCACCATTTTCTCCTGCCCCTACTAATAACTAAGTCCAGATTTTTTGTATTACCAATGAACGAGGACATGGTGTGCCCAAAAGTAACTTTTAAACACAAGAAAATGTTTATCCTTACCTTTCTTACTAGTGTATTGGGTAGCTTTCTAATCTTCTCTACTTGTTCAGGGTTAACACCCAGTTCACAACAGCTCACTCTGAGCAGTTCTTGGTAAGTCAGTTCTCGTCTGTCCAGTTCAATCTCAATAAAGTCATTCTCTTTAGCATTCTGAACTCTTACTTTAAGCACCAATTCTACACATTTGGGAGAGAGAAAATTTTTTTTTTAACAGCTGGTCATAGCTAATGTGTAGGCAAGCTGAAATGATATACTGCAATCCCAAACACGTTTCCTTGGAAATATGTCCCACCAATTTCATAAGAAATTTACTACAAAATAGGTCTTATTTATGTGTGGGCTTTTTTTTGCACAAGTTTCACAGGGCACAATCCAGGATTAGCAAGTATTGACACAGTCTCACTGAAATCAATAATCTGAAGTGCACACAAACTGTTTCAGGCCTACTCATTTCAATGAGATTCTGTCATTACTTTCGTTGGATTATGACTACTGATTCTAGGCAAGTGTCAAAATAGGGGCAGCACAGCTGATCAAAAATATCCTTTAAAAACTGGATGTTTAGAAAGGTACAAATGTGGCAAGTTTATTATTAAATTGCAATAAAGTAGCTCCTAATTGAATTGTAAGGTATGCCTTTACTGCCAAGCAGTAATTTGAGGAAACATGCAGAAATGTATTTTTAAAAGCTACTTAGGAAAATAAAATGTAGGCACATAACCAGTGAAAAAAGTTATCTTTTGAAATTCCTGGCCTAGAGAAATTGTAGTAAGAAGAATCAACATACACATGCCCAAACAGTAGAAAAAGTGTTCCAATCCATTAGGATTCCTTGAGGATATCAACAAGCATGTGGTATGGAGGTAGACTAAAATAGCAATGAGCAAGTGAGGGAGGGGGCACTAGGATAGGTGGGTAACAAAGATAGAGGGGTTTAAGGGAGAACAATGATACATAAACTATTCCCACAAAGACATTCTGAGCATCTAGAGCAGGGGTGCACAACATGTGGCCCCCGGGCCGCTTGCGGCCCTCCGAAGGATTTCCGGTGGCCCCCAAAGAAATCAGGGATCCCTTGGTGTGCGTTGCTTACGAAGAGAGCGCCGAGGGATCTCCGATGTCTTCACTCCAGCCACGTAGCTGTGCAGCCTTCTCACTCGGGTCGCCGAGCGAGAAGGACGAAGTCATTGAGCCTTGCGAGCCCATTGGCCCGGAGGCTTTGAGGCCGTTGCTGAAGGCGGCATTTGATCGCCGCCGATCAGCTGGAGTCTCCTGGCATTCGGCCAGGAGCCGGAAGAGCCGCGTCTCCTCTTGTGTGCCAACGCGGAGGTTTTGGGGCTTGTCCCATTGGCGCTGTCGCTGCTCCGTGTGAGGAGGAGGCTCGGATTCGCAGCGGGAGGACAAATCCGAATTTTTAATTCTGTAAATATCTTTATTTATTTATTAATATGTTGCTTTTCCGGATATTTTGCGGCTCATGGACACACCCCCTGTGATGTCACTTCCTGAGTGACATCACGGCTCCTTGACACGCTCCCCCGTACGGCCCCGAAGAAGTTTAGTCTATTCATTTTGGCCCCTTCCTACTTCCAAGTTGTGCACCCCTGATCTAGAGCTCTCCAGTAGGCCTCAGCATCTATCAAATCCTCTTTGTGGTAGCTGCTGGGGAGCCTAACGATGAGATGACAGAGATTCATGATTGCAACTATTTCTTTAAATTTTTAGTATGCAGTTGCTGGGGAGGGGGGAATTGCTGGTTTTACATTGGGACAACAGCATGGAGGGTAGGCCCTCCAACACCACTTTCCCAATGAAAATAGGGAAAATATGGGGGGGGGGAATTTTCATCAGGAAAATGCCCCTATGAAACCATGGTCCTGCCTGATCCAAATCCCCTGCTACAACTGCTATTTATTGAAAATTAATATAAGTAGTTTGGCCTTGGATCTTAACAGTGATGTGGCCAGTTACCTGTTCCTGCAGATTTCACATGGCCCTGGGTCTATTACACTCTATTCTTAGAAAGCCTGACCACTCTTTTAAGATGTCTGCTCTAGTAAGCCAAACAATGGTATAATAAAGGCACATAATACAGTTCTATTGTTGAAGCTAAGCTAGACTGGTCCTGTCAGATGTCTTGATGGGAAGCCATATGTGTCTGAGCTCCTCAAAGGGTGAGCAGGCTATATGTATGACTAGGCTTACCACATCTCCAACCGGGACAGAGTGCTAGACCTTTCGGAGCAGGAATGTGGGCAGGTGTAGCTTGTTAAGTCCTAGAGCACAATCCTAGGCATGTCTACTCAGAAGCAAGCCCCATTGTGTTCAGTGGGGCTTGCTTCTGAGTAGACATGCCTAGGAATGTGCTCTAGGACTTAACAAGCTACACCTGCCCACATTCCTGCTCCTAAAGGTCTAGCACTCTGTCCCGGTTGGAGATCTGGTAAGCCTATGTATGACAAATACATATTGCTGCAAAGCTAATTTCATTAATGGCAAAACCCAGGGCAATTAAAGGCCAGTGCTCCGCTGGCGTAAAGAGTTGCAAATGTGTCGTAAAGCACGTTTGCAGCCAGGCTGGGAGGGGGCTTAGGATATTGGTGCAACCCAGCACCGATATCCTGAGCCCCCTCCCAGGCCACACCAGGCCAGCCTTACATAGCCTCCCCAGACATGTGCCAGCTCCAGAGCTGGCGCGCATCTGAGGAGGCCCATTGGGGCCCGCACCACTTAAATCGGGGGAAGGGGACAAATGTTCCCTTCCCCTGAGGTGAGCCTGGTCCACACCGGCATGGCCCTCAATTGGCCTAGGATGCAGCAGCCGGCCCTTTAGGCCAGCCGCTGCATCTTAGGCAGGATCGGGCTGTCCCACAAGTAGCATCATGAACTTTATTTATTTATTTATAGTATTTCTATCCCGCCTTTCTCCCCGAAGGGATCCAAGGCGGCTTACAACAAAAAAGAGAAATACATACAAAAAATACAATATAGAAACAATCAGTTTAAAAACAGTAACAATAAAAATTAATAAAAACAATATCTAAAAATTGATTAAAAAGATCATGGGTACAATTAAAACAGGAGCATAAAAACAGCAGCACCCCCACCTGTACCAGCGAGATGTTAAAAAAGGCAGGGGCTCAAGAAGGTTTTTAGGCCTCACCGGAAAGTGTCCAAGCAGTTTGTAAGTCAAAGGGGAGGGAATTCCATAGGGTAGGTGCCACTACTGAGAAGGCCCTGTTTCTGGCCGCCGCCCCTCGCACCTCCCTGGGCGTCAGCACCCGCAAAAAGGCCTTCTCTGATGATCTAAGGAGACGAGCCGGACTATATAGAAGTAGGCGGTCTCTCAAATACCCTGGCAAATATCTAGCATTGGCACAATCACTAGAAGTATGTGTTTCAATATTTATGCGCAGGTCTGAGGACTGGGTCACGTGTATTCTGAACACCTTCCACCATTTCTATCATTCCACAGAAAGATTACCAAATACTTACCAAGATGCAGCTCCTGTTTCCTTAACAGCATGTGGCAGAGAAAACATTCTGTTCCCCATGGCTAGTGCTCTGACAAACCACCCACTCTCCCTTCACTTACACTTACTGTACAGTTTGGGGTCCCAGCTTCTGAATACGTTCTGCAGGGAAGGGAGAGGGTGGAGCAGCCACAGAAGCACCATGGTGGCAAGGGGTGCCCTGGATCAACAAAATGACTTCTCAAATAGCAGTGAGTGAAGGAAACAGGAGAAGCCCTTTCGTGATAACCCTCTTGAAGAGAAAAAAGGGAGGAAAATGGTTTGAAAGTAGCTCTGAAGCACAGCAGGTAACAACACACGCCTTAATCTGCAACTATGCAAAGGAATGCAAGTGGAAAATGACACACTTCAATACCTTGCATATTATATGGAAAAGTTCCTGTGAAGAGCAGAGGCTGTAATGGTGGTGTAGCACCCATACAGGAGCCATTTGCTTGCTGAGGTACATGTTGTCTAGATGCAGCGGAGGTAAAAAGAGCTCTGTTGTGACACACAGACAGGGGATAAACAGGGCAATTCTGGACTTCAGGCTTGGTCTGTTCTGATGTTCCTGGGCTGGTGGGAGAGGAGAGTTCCTCTTCACCGTGGTCTGCCCCAGGGAGTTCAGTTTCACTGTGCAACAACAAAGTGGGTCTGCAAACACTTTCGACTTGCGTTGCTGATAAACAAGGAGTGGGTGAACCCTCAGACAAGCAAGAGATGGCAATGCTTGTGTCCTGGGATGCTGCTGAGGTATTGGGGACACTGCCCTTTTCCAGATCAGAGGTGCAAGAGGATGGCACACTTGCCAGATAAGTTGGCCAACTGTTGCAAACCAAACCATTCACTTCTTGATTGTTGTCTTCCACTTCAGGGAAAGAAAAATACAGCCTGTTAACCATTTCCTCCCTGTAAACCACTACTGTACAATTATTATATGCGTTTTAGAACAAGAAGAATTAAAGCTCATCTGCTGAAGTGGTTTTTTTTGGGGGGGGGAGAAGCTAATCTTTATTTTTTGCTAAAAAAAAAAAAGGAATGCAAACACCTTTCAGAGGACAGATGGAAAGTTAAATATGGTGCTGTTTTTTTAGTAGACAGATGTCTACTAAAATGTCCAGACAGAGAACTGCATACATATATTTAGATCAAAACTATGTTGATGAACTATGTCATCAGGACATTTCCAGAGTGACTTGGAAAATATTTCAGAATTCCTGCTGAAGGAGGGTAGGGTAGAGCTGGCCCGTGTAATAGCGGACAGGCCCAGGAAGGGATTGGCGGTGGCCTCCTCCATCAAATCTCGGTGACGGCCTCCTCCATCAAATCCTATCCCCCTTCCCGGCCAACTGGCGCACATTCAAGCACACTCATCAGTTATGGCACCTTCCTTGAAGTGCTCTCTCTCCCCCCAGAAATATATATTTTTAAAACCTCTTCTTCTCTCACTCAGAGCTAGAGAGAGCTCAGCGACACACACCCTGAGGCAGCGCGATAGCTGCCTCTTCTGCTGCTCTAAAGAGTCAGTCTCTGTGCACAGGCTTCCTTCGGTCTTTCATGGCTTTTTTAAAAACAAAACTGAGGCAATTCTGCCTGCTGCCTCCTCAGACCTTGATGATGTAGGCGCCCTGCCTTTTTTCCCATTGGATGCCAGCTATCCTGCCTGTTTTTCATTGGAAGGCAGCTATAATTGAAGCCTAACAGCGCAATCCTGCACAACAACGCACCGGGAGAGTGCATGGTCCCCCGGCGCTGGGTGTCGTGAAAGTGCCGTAAAGCACTTTCGTGCCATCCGAAGAGTGAGGGCTGCCAGGGCAATGGCCCACGGCCCTCTCTCCACTAGCAGACTGTCACCGCACCCACCAGGCAAGGTAAGTCCTGGCAGGGGGAGGGCGGGGATATTGGCAGTGTGATCCACTGATATCCAAGGCCCTCTCCTGGCCTGGTGTGGCTATACACGGAGGCCTCGAACGTATGCCAGCTCCAGAGCTGGTGTACATTCAAGTAGGCCCATAGAGCCTAGGCTGGGTTGCACCGAGGGAAGGGGACAATCATCCCCTTCCCTTGAGGTGCACCCAGGCTGCCCCAGCTGGGTATTGTTACACACGATTGGGCTGTAAGGCAGCTCTCGGGTATTGCAACGTGTGCTTGTGCGTGTGTTGCTTAACTCATTGACTGCGCTGGAGAGGGAAGGAGCGGCACAGAAAGGCAAGGTACTTTTTTTTTTTAACTTGTTGGGTTTGGTGAGGCTCTGCCTCCCCTGCACACTGCCTGCTGTCACTTACACAGTCATTCAAAGGTCTTCATGCAGACATTCTTCAAAGAACAAAGTCTTGTTCTCAACTGGGATAAGATAAGATAGGGGAGGGGCCATAACTCAGTGGAAGAGGCGATATTTTGCATGTAGAAAGTCTCAGGTTCACTCTTCAGAATTTCTGCCTAGGCAGACCCAAGACCCTGCCTGAAATCCTGGAAAGCTTTTATATTTTTTATATCATATCATATCACACACACACACACACACACGGGGAATTTTAAGGGCTACAGTATAGGAACACTTCCCACAGAGGCATCTCCAGATAATTGCTCATTACTACGCAACAGGAAGATTCCAATTTTCCCAACATCAACTGCAATTCATGGATCATACAAGAACTTAGATCAGAAGAATACTGTCCTTGATCCTCTGAAAGCCAGCATTATATGATTTTTTCATCTGCCTTCTGATCTTTGAGCTGACATAGCAGAGTGGCCAAGGGCCAAAGTACATGTTAAGCATGAAATCTATGATTGGCTCTCCAAATGCACATACTGTACAGTATTTCTACTTTAAAGCACTGGATCAGAGCAGCAGTGCTGGGGGCAGTGGCGTCGCTCCGGTAGGGGCGGGGCCGTAAGTATCGCTCCATCCTAGACCCTTTACCAAGCGAGCAGGAGGCGGCCCCGCCCCCTCACTGTCGAGCCTTTCCCATGCAGAGAAAGTAGCAGGCAAGAGGCCAAATTGGGAGGCACTACTCCCAGGGGAGCCGTGGAAAACAGCCAGGGGAGCCGCGGAGTGCCACGGAATCCTCAATGCAGTGCCAATTGGCAGGCATCAACATAACGTAATGGGGACCCGTGGCCAATGGTCAAGGGAGCCGCAGGTCAAAAAAGTTTGGGAAACACTGTCTGTAGCATTTTGAATACCATACTGAAAAATTAAAGTATTATATAAAATACTGTTTATTGTTATTAGAAAGGGTTATTATGGTAGACCCAGGAAACAAAAGCAAAACCATGGTGTGATGGGCCAGTTGGGCTTATATTCCAGATGTCTCTAGAACCTACAAGCTTGAAAACAAGTCTCTACGCTTGTTAGAAGTCATAGTCAGGCAGCCTACTGTCAGGTTCAAATGCTGATATGTGGCCTACAACCCACCCACTCTGTCAGAGAGCAAGGTCGCCCTGCCCTGCCTCCCCTTGTTTTGTGAATCTTTTTGCAATTTGCATGGCCACTAACTTTTCGCTGAAGTGCCAACAAATACCCATCTGAAACCCAGGGCGGCGAAAGATGCATTTTATTGAGAGCAGAGAAAGGGTTACGCCTCAGACTCCACCAGCAGCACCTCAGCAGGCATGCCGCAGGTTTGTTGCCCCACCACAAATACCTTGCGAAGCGGAGGGGAGCAGAGTCTTTGCTAAAGCAAACCTCCGGTGCACTGGGATAGCAGATAGCTCAGAGGGCTGGAGTGGAGAGTGCTTCTTACCACCCATTAACTTCATTTTGAGAATTCACCTCTGCCCCCAGGTGTTCCTAGGGTTTGAGTCACCCGGTGCTGAAGGTCAGCATGTCACCCCCATGTCGTGTCGTCGCCCTGCCTCCACGTCATTAAACACTTAATGAACATCTCAAGTATTTTCTGTAAAAATGAGCAGGAACAAATAAATACACAAGGAGTGCAAACATTTAGTGAACATCTCAGGAGAAAAGTTTCAGTCCTGGAATTTGTTCTGGAAAAAGTCAAGATCCATCCAATCAGATGAACTAACAAAAGCTTTAATCTTGTTACACAGGCTAAGAAGCATACAACATCAAAAAAAGGCAGCCACAGTGAAAAAGAAATGGGGCTTACACCCAAGTAAACACACAGGCTCAAGCTGTGATTCCCACTGAGTCGACTTACTCCTAAGTAAGGGTGCATAGGATTGCTGTCTTGACCTTGTGGCTGACGGAGGGATAACCTATTCATTATCTTAGTTCCAACCACTATTCCTTAAAGTTTAGGCTTAAACATATTTAAAACCACAAGCACTCTGGAAGCATGACATCACTCTAATAAAATAAATATTTAAAAGTAAAATAATGGACTTTTGAGGGCATGACTGGGGGGAGGGGGGGAGAGAGACACAACACAATAGCCATGAACCACATTAACAGCAACGCTCCAGCAAACAGAGGCATTAGTGTAGCCAATGCTCTTAGAAATCCTTATAGCAACCCTTATAGTTACACCGGTATTATTAGTCTTGTATAATGCTGTCTGAGAACAGGGCTGTCAAATGAGCTCATACCTGAACCAGGGACTTTCTGGCCCTGAATTTAGGCTATTAATCATCAAATTGAGAACACGTATAAAACAGAATGAGGATCCAAATTTTATGCAGTTTGTTTTTTAATTGTGAGCTGCTTTGGGCGTTCCTGTTGGGGTTGAATGGTGGAATACTGCTTACCTAAATTCAGGTTTTCAAATGGCCTAGCTAGTAATCTCTCTCTCTCTCTCTCTCTCTGGGTTATTGAAGTGGCATTATATGTGTTTTTACATCAGTTTCTGACAACAAGTAAGAGTTTGGAGTTATTTCAGTTCAATTTATATGCAAAATTGATTTACAAAACTTGGAATGAACTGCTGAATGATAAAAACTCTCCAAAATAATTGCCAATTCTATAATAATGCAAGAAATGGCATTACTCCATAAAATGCTCAGTATTTTCAAAGACTAGATGTATTTATTCCCTATGACCTACATTTTCATATTGGGTTTACATTTTAGGCAGAAGACAAGTTCAGAACTTAGCATTGAAGGTATTCAGGATCCAGACACATTTCTTGGTGTGTGGTGGTTTTAAGCATAAGGACAGTTTCTGGTAAAAAGCAAGAAAACTGGTAAAAGCAAGGGGAGGGGGTTATCTGCACAGGATATCCCTCGCCAGGAATTAAATTAACAGGATAGAATAAATTGCAGCAGGTGAAAGTGTGCTTAGTTTGCAATAATACAATCTGATTGTAGAATTGGGAGAGAGGAGGGATCAGTCACAGATTTCATTTATATTTTTGTCCTGCTTTTCAGACAAAAATTGTTTCCCAAAATACTATTAAGATATACAAGATTGATATATAAGAATATCTAAGGGCTGTGTAAACGCAGTCTGTTCAAACTGTAGCGAAATGTGACAGGTTTGCAAGAAGCCGGCTTCCCTGGCAGTGATTCCCTACCGTGCGTGTTGGCCGCCATCCTTCCCCCTCCACGCTGTTACTGCCTGTAGCACAGTACTGCTGTGTATGCGAGCCAGCTGGCCCTGCAGAGACTGCAGCCCGCTCACCTTATCAGGGGCGGGCAGCTTGAGAGGCGCTGCTTCCGTGCTTGCCGCCGGCTCATCCTTCCCCTCCTTCGCGCCTGCCGTGCTCTCGCTCGCACCCGGTGCACCTTCGTTCGACTACCTTCGGGCGAGCCGAGCGAATGCTCAGACTCGCGCACGCTTGCGCAATACGAAGAAAACACACATGCCCCCAAGCTTGCGTGTTCTTCTTCTTATTGCGCAGGCGTGCGCGGGTCCGAGCCTTCGCTCGGTTCGCCCAAAGGTAGCCGAACGAAGGCTCGGATCCCGGGATCGTGCCACGCCGGGGAAAAAGGGTCTTGCTTTACTTACCGGTGGAATCGGAGCTCAGCATGAGGGGCGACGGTCCGGAGGCACGGGAGGACTGGCCTCCGGACTGGCTTAGAGGGGAAAGAAGGATCTCTTTCACTTTGCTCCCTCGGGAAGCAAGCGGAGCTGCCAGCGCTGACTGGAAACCCATCTTTTGAGGGGGCGGGTTCGCAGAGCTATTGCAGCCTACCAATCGGAGGAGAGGGCGAGGAGAGTGGCTGCATGCTAATCAGAACTATCTCCAATCACCCGTGGAGGTTATATTCCAAGGCTTATTCCCAGAGGAGAAAACAGGACTAGGAGAGAGAAAACCAGAATGGCGGGAAATACTCAAAATAGCCAACTAAATGCTACAGTAAAAGCAGAGTTAGAAGATTAAAATCATAGTCTCCAATGCAGAAAGCACCAGTCCCTATAGTAAGCCCCTGTGTACCCTCAGGCTGATCTACATGACAGCGTCGCGGCTCCGCCGTCGCCTCTGCCTGGCGCCTCTGCGCTGGAAGCGGGGGGAGTGTCTTCAAGCCTGTTACCCCTCATGTTGTCCCGCCTTCCTAAGAAAGCACAGTTGTGATTGGTTAAACTCTTCCCCCCCTCTCCTGTGATTGGTAGGCTGCAGCAGCTCCGCGAGCCACCTCCAAGCTCTGCCGTACGGCCCCTAAAAAATAGAGCACTCGACTTGGAGTACGCGGCAGTGGGGCGGAGGTCCGGCGGCTCCGCCGGATTACAAAAACGCTCCGCGACACTGTCGTTTAGATCAGCCTTAACGGAAGAAGCGATTTTATAGAAGGAACTACCCAATAGTTGAGACACACACAGCTCAAAGGAATATCCCAATTACATGTGATGAGTGACTTTAATTACCAGTAGCTGCTCAGTCAGCTGTTTCCTCCATTTTCTCCTGCTCAACTGGCTCCAAGTTAAAGGGAACTGACAACTTATCCTGCCTGCTATTAGAACCCATGATCTTTGTACGTATTTCTTAGTGCAGGAATCCAAGCACCACTGAGACGGAGGGTCTCCTCTTTTCGATGCAAACTATTCTGATGCTTTTGTATTTCAATAGCTGCTTCTCTTTAAATATGTGTTTGAAAATGCTCCTCCCGGACCCTACAGAGTATCTGAGTCTGGGGAAATCCAATCTGATGTCCAGAGTTCCAACTGTGTTCAGCTACTGCTGATTTTTCTACTTGTCATATAGCAATCCAGTGAATTACATTCAAAGAAAGTTATCATGCTCAACGAAATCCTATGCATATCTACTCAGAAGTAAGCCCCATTGGACTTATTCCCTGGTAAGCATTATAGGACCATAGCCTAAAGCTGCAATCCAATACACACTTAGCAAGAAATCCTATTAAACTCAGTGGGGCACAGCACAGGCATGTCAGCACAACGCATAGGATTGCACTGTAAATCCCCTTGAAATTATAGGGACTTCAGTTAGTTACAACTAATTTGTTTCATTTATTTCAATAGAGCCATGTCATGATTAACTCTCTTTGGATCCAACCCATTTTGTTTAAAAGTGCTAAAAATCACTAGGAGTGGTACAATCCTGAGACTCTTGGTTTTCATTAACAAAAAACCAAAAACTGAACAATAGCAACATACCTCAGAAGCCACATTATTAAATTATTTTAAATTACTGTGCATAGTATATGCAGACTGTCTCTGTGATTAATAATTATTCTTTTTATTCTTCTTTCAAGGCTGTCTTCAAGAAAAAGGGCCCTTTATCACACTATGGACAGAAACAGTCATGGCAGAAACAGAAAGGAATAAAAAGGTGCAAATACATGAATATAATACAGAAAGAAAGCTGTCCAGCTATGCCAGGGATGGCCTAGTTTTCAACATGACGGCTCCTGGCCCTTTAAATGGTTGCATAGGTGAGGGCATTTCAACAGGTGCAGCTGCTTTAGCAGCACCATCAGCACTTGCAGCTACCAAGATTCTGTCTTCTACACAACTCTTAAGAACACAGAGGCCCTAATGGGGAAAGATTGGCTATCCCTGCTTTAAAGTTGCTATTTTTTCTTGTAAACATTTGTGCTATATTTTTGTATTGTATTCTGCCCAATAACCAAATTTCTGCTGCACAGAAAGCAAAAGCAGAAGGCTGCTTCGTAAGGCTTAATGTCTACGTGAGGTAAAGCAGTCGCCTTTTAACATACAGTATGTAACGAAAAGCACCTGTGAGCTCAGTGCCAGTTGTGCCCAGGGAGAAATATGTTAATACAATTTCTAATATGCGGAAATCCAGCTTTTAATTTAAATGGAGTCATATGATAAGGTAGGCTTATATTTAAGCATCCGTTTTCAACCTTCATACACTTTTTGAGTCACCTGTGCAGATCATGGGCTCTGCCTGAAGCACATTAATTGCCTTCTATCAAGCATTACCATCACAGAGCTAGGGAAGTGGTGAAGTGTCCTTGAGTCTTTGAAGGGGGGGGGGGAGTGAGGAGACTTAAGTGCAAAGGGCACTTTTTCAATTGGTGCTCCTCTTATATTTAGCAGGGGGAAAGTAACTGCTCCCCTTTCACCCCAGCACGGTGTCTTTTCTGGTGGCTGTTGCTGGTAGTCTTCTGCATCTTTTTTAGATTGTGAGCCCTTTGGGGACAGGGAGCCATTTAATCATTTGATTTTGTCTGTAAACTGCTTTGTGAACTTTTTGTTGAAAAGCGGTATATAAATACTGTTAATAATAATAATAATAATAATAATAATAATAATAATAATAATAATAAAGCTTCACCTTTGAAAGAAGGAAATGCAAATGAGTTGTAAGGTCTGTGGGATAAGAATGCATCTTTAGAGTGTGCATTTTTAGATTGTGAGCCCTTTTGGGACAGGGAGCCAGTTAATCATTTGATTTTGTCTGTAAACCACTTTGTGAACTTTTTGTTGAAAAGCGGTATATAAATACTGTTAATAATAATAATAATAATAATTTTTGCTTATTTTATTTTTAGTCTGTCCTTCTTCCGAGGAGCTCAGAGCACTATACATAGTTTCCCTCAATTTTATCCTCACTACAAGCCTGTGAAGTAGGCTAGGCTGAGAGATGGTGATGGATTCAAGGTCACCCAACAAACTCACATCTGAACCCAGGTCTCCTCGGTTTAATTCCAACACTCTAACTACTATACTACATTGTTCTTATGTTATTCTGTAATGTACCATGTACATTGTACACCACCATGTACAAACAAATCAAATGAAACAAAACAACAACATAATTATGGAATAGAAGGTGATGCCCTGCATGTGTGAAAAACGCCGGGAGTTTTCTGTATGTGAAGGCACTTGATCAAACCACTAGAGGTCACAATATAACAACAAATACAGCCTCAGAGAGCATTTTTGCTACAGATAACTGCTATGCTTTTCTGCACTTATAGAGGTTTGTAAATGTAACTATGGTACTGTGGCCGTAGTAAAGATGTTGTATTTCATTATTTCAAAACCAGTTTAATTACTTTAAGAGACCAAACCCCATGCTGTTTAATATCTGAGGACAACATTATTTTTAGATTACGTCATTGGAAGAAGATACACAATTAGGATTCTTTCTTAAAAGAGCATGCTATCTTTCCATCTTCAATGTTTGGAATATATACTGTCTGTTTAATAAATTGGGATGTTAGTTTAAAAAACAAACCTTTTTATATTCCTTGTAGAACGAGGATCACAATGGTGTGGGAATGCAGCATCACCTTTTCTTGGATTAGACCTGCTGCGACTTTAACATCAACCTGACTCACTGCAGATGCAGCAGCACTATCCATTCCAGGAAAGCACCTGCTCACTTTCGGAGTGTGAAGCTGGTGTTAAAGTGCAAAAACAGGTTGTGTTAAAAATATGGCACCATATGTGTAAAGGAGTCTGACAATCTCAGCTCTTGTCCAAGAGTACTCCTGATTTTGTTTTCAGAGTAAACTTGAAAACCTGAACACAGCAGTATTTCTGTAGCATACTCCAAAATTATGTCTTTTCTTCTGTTTATTTATTATACAATTTAAAATAAATTCAGGAACCTGATTCCAGTTTTCAAATTCTAGGATTGTCAGCTGATTCTTTATCTCCATGATGAGCATTATATCTTAGGCCTTGTTCACACTATTGGGATCATTTGTTTCATTTTAACCTCTTCTGATTGAATGTTGTTTCAAGAAAGGCAGCAGGTAGTTGTTTCCCATATGTGAGCATGTGGTCTGATAATATAATATATTCTTGAGCCTTGGGACTCCTCTTGCATCTTGCCCACAATCGCAGCTGTTTGAACTCCCATCATCATTGACTAGCACATGCTCCTACATTACTCAATCCATATTACCATGCTCCTCCTCGTGCAGTTTCCTCAAACACGGAAATGTGGGACTTCCAGTTCTATTTACAGGGACCACACGAACAAAGAAGCTCCTTCATTCACGCAGTCCCTTTAAATAAAACTAGAAGTCTGCACTTTTGCATTTGAAGAAGCCGTGTGAAGAGCACGGTAAGGGGCCTTTGGGGGAGGTAGCACAGAGGTGGCAGCGGTGGACCTAAGGCAGCATTCCAGGCTGCACCGCCCCTGAGTGTACCAGGCCACCCACGATGCAAGTCGCCAAAACTGAACTGGTATTAAGTCACAATGACTAGCTTTTGTAAAAGATCAGATAAATATGTTTTGGAAGCTGAAATAGGTTTAAAAATCATCTGCCTGGGGTTTGTTGAAATCTATGAAGTCTCCTTCCACCTTCAGTGCAGCCACCTGACATCCTGAAGCATGTCAAGCTACAACACACAAGCTCTGGACTGTAACAACCTCACATATACTCTGCAAACTTGGACGATAGTCTGTAGGGTATGTAAAGGAGTGTAAAGGGTACACTCTTACTATAAGTGTCAATTATGATGGACTTCAAGGGACAGAAGAGGCCTGTATTAAAGCCATATCAGTTTGGTTTGTCTCTAAAGCAGCGGTGGGGAACCTCTGGCCCCAGGGCCGGATCAGGCCCCCGAGGCCATCCGTTCCGGCCCCCGGAGAGATTGCCGGGAGGCCGCCCAATCGGCCCCTGGAGGCTCCGCCGGGTCCCTGCGTCACCTCTGGAGGCCGGGAGAGGGCCTTTGCATGTCCTCCCCGGCCGCCGCCTCGACCCCTTCTCACCAGGCCGTTGGCCATTTCGCACATGTGTACCACGCCGATGAGGGCAAGCTCTTGCCCTCATCAGCATGGTACGCCGGAGGTGACGCGCGGACCCGGCAGTGGCTTCAGACGGTGAGTGCAGAGCCTCCGGAGGCCGATGGGGGGGCAGGGGCAAAAATTAATTAAATAAATAAAGATGGCGCCCGGCCTTACGGCCGGCCCTCAAGCAAATTTCTAATATTTAAAACGGCCCTCGCCAGGGAAAAGGTTCCCCACTCCTGCTCTAAAGCATCATAGAGAATCTAGCCTGGTCCTACAAATCCTTACTAAATCAAATAATCCATGTAAGAAGTTAAACAGCTATGCTGAGAGCAAATATTCACCCCTGCCCAAGCATACTTTTCTCAGCATCCAGTACAAACTTGTAAAGCGCAAGCGCGCGCGCACACACACACACACACACACACACACACACACACACATCCTCCCCAATCCCTATTTGTTTTGAACATTTGACAAAAAAAGCTTTGTCATTTTTGATAAAGTAGAAAATTCAAGGGTGTCCTTTAGTTCTTTAGCCTCCCCTCTCTTTTAAAGTCTCCTTCTGGCTACCTGATTTCTATTTATAACCTAACACAGCAGTATGGCATGCATGTATACCTGAGTTACAAGCACAGGAGTTATACATGAGTTGGAAATGCCCTTCAGACACTGTTCCCTGTTGCTGGGATCTAGTCAATTCTTCTATATGCTCTGGAGACTAGAGACCTAATTCATTTACTCATCTATGTTTTGAGGCCTGTAAATCCTATCAGCAGCACTCAGACTTCACCCAAGGCAAACCCATGACTAAGCAGTGCCAAGTTCCCCATTTATTAATTTTTTTTTCTGCACAGGGCACCCCTCCCCATTGCCCCCACCATGATCCTCTTCCAGGATGGACAGGTGGCGCTAGGTTGAGAGAGGGAGACTTCCTCTTCTGCTCGCATCCAGGCACTACCCCATGGCCAGCCCACCCATGAAGCCACGTGATGCACCTTGCATCAGGGCAGCTGATGGAAGGAGAGGCGGATTTGGGTCGCCCTTCACCCCAAGTCTGCCGCCACCTCCCTCCATTCCAAGGCAAATACAAGCTGCATTGATCCGCTTGCAAAAGGCAAGCGGGATTCACATCATCCCCTTCCCTCTCCATGCTTCATCCATGCCATGGCATTCTGCATCTGCCACTCCTGCAAGCCTACCTGGAAGAACAGCAGCAGGAGTGGCACAGGCAGTGGCACTCCAGATAGACTCCACACATCCACATGGCACCACCAAGTGACGCTGCCTGCATCCAGGAGTACTACCTGGACAGGGGGCTCTGCTGGCTCCTGGTTCACACTAGTCCCATGCAACGACTTGGAGGAGCATTTTCATCCTCCAGAAGGTCCTCATGGCTCTACAGTACCTGGGAACAGGGAGCTTCCAGAGGGCTGTTGCACAAGAACATGGCACTCTGTCAGCTGGGGCGCCAATGTGATTTTATCATATTCCCCACTGCCGAGGCACAATCTAGACATCATGGCAGCAGGGAACAGAGGGCTCATGACAAATATGGGATCTTCCCCCCCCCCACTGGGGGCCCTGGGTGTTGGAGAGCTAGGACCCTGCAGGGGGTCCCTCCCAAGTCACTCCTTGGGGCTAGCTGGGGCAGGGAATTACTGAGGGAGTCCCAATCTCTCAACAAAGGGACCAAGATATATGAGCTGGTCAAGTTTTTATTGAACAGTATCAGTGATGGAGCAGCATCTGAAAGAGGAAGGAAATGCACAAGCGGGGCTGCCCTCCATCTCCTCCCAGCAGGGTTCTTGTGCCATTGCAAGTTATCCAACAGAGAGCCAAGTAAGAAGTGCCAGTGTGGTTCACTGTCTGCCATGGGGTTTGCAATTCCACAGGGGCCTGACTAGAATGGGTAGGTCAGCGACCTTGCCGAGAAGCAAGAGAGACTGTGGGCAGGCGGACTGTCAAGCTTCCTGTGGGATGTAAGTAGTATCTCTACCTATGGGATGGCTGTTTGCAGGGAGCAAGAGGTAACACAGAATGAGTAACATGGCCTGCCCTGCAGCAGTGTCTGGATGTGGCTTTCCAAGGAGTGGGTGGGAACTGAGAGTGCTCCCAATCTGCTAAGGCAGTGACGACACGGGTGGTTCAGTCACTGTTTTAGTGGGGTTATTTCGATGATGGGACAGGATCTGGGAGGGGAGTACACGGGTATGCAGGCCAACTCCTCCTCCCAGTGGGGCTGTTGTCCCATTGCATGTAATCCAATCAGCGACCTGGTGCCTGATGCCAGCAGGGCCTGGCTGCACTGGTTGGGTAGCTGCCCATGCTGGAATCTGCACAGCCACAGGGGCCTGACTAGGGGGTGGGGGTGGAGCAGGCCAGCAACCTCACGCCAGGCTTCTCACTGGTTGCTGCAGGCAGGCAGGCTGTTGGCTTCCCTTGGGGCCCACTCAATGTCCTCACCTGTGGAATGGCTACCTGTGGGAAGTAAGGAGAAAACCAGAGAGAGTAACAAGGAATGAATAGCCGGCCTCAGCCACACTTGTTCCCTGGCTTGGGATGTGTGTCCGGTGTTTGTAAAGGAGAGTCGTGCTACCAGAATGTCCATGCCTGGTGCCCTGTAGGGGGGTGAGAACATGGTGGCTCAAAACATTACCTTCCCATCTCCGGGGGGAGCTGCAGTAGCCCTGTGCCAAAGCTGTGGTCCTGCAAAACAAGAAGGCTTCAGGTCAGTGAGTATTTGATCAGTATGTGCAATAGTATGTGCAATGCTGAGAAGTCTGTACTGGGGAGCCGTGGGATGGGGGCCCAGCCCCGGTGCATGGCAGCCTGGGCTTCCTTCCTCCCTTGCTTACCTGTGTGGGGCTAGTTGTCTTCACTCTCTCTCTCTCTCTCTCTCTCTCTCTCTCTCTCTCTCTCTCTCTCTGCTGGACGTGGTGGGATGGACGTTTCAGTGTGAGATCTGTGGGGTCCCCTGAGAGTTCTGAGAAGACAAGTGTTAACAAAGTTGATGAAGTGTTAACAAAGTAGGTAACACTTTGCAATGACTGTTGTGAGAGCAACAGGCTGTTTGTGCAAAGTGCTCCCTTTGTGCAAAAAGAGCCCTTTCCCACCAGCAGGATTTGTGTGTGTGCTTGAGGATTTGTGTGTGCTGTCCACCCAGAAACAAAAGGCCAGAGGAATATGTCCCCATGCAGCATGCCTTGTGATCTGAGCTGTAGTGTCTTTAGCAGGTGCTTATATTCTGGTTGGGACTTCCCTAGCCTTTGTTGGTGTTCCAAAGGCAAGGAATGAGTTTCCATGGTTTGCACAGGATAAATGGGCTCAAACGGGTCCAAACTGTGGCTGTTCCAAGTCAACTGAAAGGTTTGTGTGTTCGCTAGCTAATCATGGGGTAAACATGCATTCATATGAAATTGTGTGGCAAGCTGATGAAGTCAGCTGGCCTATAGAATGCAAGAACTAATGTCCGTAGTTTTCCACCATCCAATCTCCATCTTGCTGTGCTTATTATATACACCACGAATCCAGCCCCCAACACAGGTTACCTGACAGAATATGGATTTATTAGTACAGGCAGCTCTTGATTTACAGGGGGGGTTACGTTCCTGGAAAATGGCGTGTATATTGAAAATGTGTAAATTAAAACAGTTTTTCCCATAGGAAACCATGGGATTGGTATGGGTTAGGGAAATGTCAGTGAACATGCACATTGATGACTGGCAATTACAGAGGGAACCTACTGGGAGTGGGATGGCGCTGCCAATATCGATGGCTCAGGTAAGTCGTTGTCAGGGGAAAAGTCATTTAACACTCAATGCTGACGACTGGTAACTTCAGCTTGCCAAATATAGCATGGGGGAAGGTTGAGGAGGGAGGCTACTGGGAGTGGGAGTGGCTACTGATGTTGATGGTTGAGAACGCAATAAGGAAAACAAAGATGCCGGTAAGAGAACTGAGAAAGTGGTAAGCAGCAGCTCCATGAACGCATTTTCTTTGTCTCTCTTTTATCTTCTGGCTTTAGAGAAGACTCCCCCTCCCACAGGAAGCTGCCAGCATCTAACAGCGTTGCTAATTAGCAGCTAATTGACTGCATTATTTCATAAATTTTGACTTCCACTATTAATTTGCAAATTGTGTTATTTTGAAAACGTACAAATTAAGACTGCGTTAATCAAGAGCTGTCTGTGTGTCCAGTCAAATAATGGGTGGTTGCCAACGTCATAGCCACAGTCGTTGTTATGTTGTGCCCTTTTTTTAGTGATACGATCAAGGGAGTTATAGGTGTGGGTGGAGCAAAATAAGAAATAAATAAGCCAATGAAAGAAGTAAAGAAAAATAAACTGTTTATAAATATACACGATTGGAGTTCATAGGGTGGGATTAGGAAGAATAGCACCTCTGCCTGCCTGTCACTTGCAAATTCTTACTACTGCTTAGAAGCTTACTGGAGGTCAGCACCAAACACCCAAACAGACTAATCTGTATTACAGACACATAATCAAAATCACAAGGTTTTACATAATATATATTGGGGGCACACAAGGCGTGTTTGTCCAAGTAATTCTGTCATCAGGATTAGAAACTATGAAAGCGTCTACTGTTTGTTAACCTTTTTTTTCTTTTGTCCCAGCCCTTGTTGGTGCACCTAAGATTTCCTCAAGAAATCACAACAGGGAACTTGGAAACCAAGTCATTGGTGTTTGACATTAACACCACAGCTCTTGGATTTGGAGGGAAACTACTTTCATGATGATCTTTTTTAATGGATGGGCATTCAGATACATTGGAAGGATTTAGATCAGTGGCTCTCAATCTTTTTAGCACCGGGACCCACTTTTTAAAATGATACTTCATTGGGACCCACCTAACTTTATGATACTTTAAAACTAAGG
Source organism: Plestiodon gilberti rubricaudatus (assembly GCA_026170595.1). Classification (NCBI taxonomy): domain Eukaryota; kingdom Metazoa; phylum Chordata; class Lepidosauria; order Squamata; family Scincidae; genus Plestiodon; species Plestiodon gilberti. The sequence goes on along the minus strand of JANXHW010000002.1, from coordinate 153,788,346 downwards.
TGATTGTGACCCAGCCTTCACCTGCCCCCACTACCTGTCATTGACAGACTTGGAAAAAATACACCAAGAAAAAAAGATGTTCAAACATTTATCTCCGTATATTTACACAAGCTTGCAAACTGCAGGAGCTCAGCAGTTTGCAGAGCAATTAGCAGCTATCTGGTTTTTGAATAGTCTTGGGGCTTAAGGCAATTACTTATCTGATCTTTCCTGAGGTATCCTAGGTTATGGTTATGATTTTGCAATATTACTAGGTAACACTACCCTAATCACAAGTAAAGCTCCTCTCTGATTCTGAAGTAGAGGCCTGTAACTGTGAGAAGTATTACTCCCCAATTCTTGGATTCCAGCACTAATCGCGTAGAGGTAAGTGTCCTTGCACGTGCTGATCATGTACGCACGTATGTAACCCTAATCAGAAAGTACAACCCCTCCTATGCAGACTCAGCCATGAACAAGCCATGCTTTGTGAAACGGGACATTACTGGACACTATTTCATAGATAAGCATATATGGAGGTGTGAAGGTGAAAACACCGCAAACAGGAGGAGAAATTGTTGATTATGCATGACGTTTAATTTGCTATAAAAGCTTTGAATGCCTCGTGTTCGGGGCCTCAGTCTTTTGGAACTGATTCCACTGGGGTCATTTGTTCCATGGAATAAACCTATCCTGAATTCTATTATCTGTTTGCTGTGCTGTTTATTGGACAACGTGGAGCCTGAATCCAGTACTACTTTATGGTGTACTACATTCCATCATTCATGTTTTCATTGGAGGCTCTGTGGGACCCACCAGAAATCAGGTTGCGACCCACCAAGTGGGTCCTGACCCACAGTTTGAGAAACACTGGTTTAGGTTATAGAGAACACTGGAACAGGCCTGGATTTATTTATTTATTTAAATTGTGAAACTTCTAAACATTAATTGTTCCTTTTTCAATACGATCACATACAGTCATAACAAGAATGTGGATGCTCCAGCAAAAAGTTAAATGCTCTGTCTTGTCCCATTGATTTCAAAGGGTCACAGTTAAGCATGTACAGGGGGACCCCGGTATCCACGGGGGATATGTTCCAGCCCCCACCGTGGATACCTGAAACCGCGGAAATGGGCAAATGCCCATTTCCGTGGTTTTCAGGGGGGGCGACCCCCCGCGGGCCTGCGCTACCCCCCGCGGGCCTACGCTACCCCCCCGCACCTTCCACAACCCCCCAAGTACTTACTTTTAACGGAGAAAGCTCCGTGTTTTTTTTCTTCAAAAGCCTATGCTGTAGGCCTTCTTACCAACAAGTCTTCGGTGCTAGAGTGTCTCAGCAACCTTGCTGAGAGGTTGCTGAGACTTTCTAGCACTGAAGACTTGTTGGTGGTAAGGCCTACAGCAAAGGCTTTTGAAGAAAAAAACGGAGCTTTCTCCGTTAAAAGTGCGGGGGGTGAACGCGACCCCCCGCGCCCTCCACAGCCCCCCTAGGCACTTACTTTTAGCAGAAACCTCCGTTCTTCTCTTCAAAAGTTCAGAGTTTCCATCTGTTTTAGGCCTGAGCAACTAGACTTAGTTAATAGCTAGAGTCTCTGCAACCTTGCTGAGACTCTAGCTATCACCTAAGTCTAGTTGCTCAGGCCTAAAACAGATGGAAACTCGGAACTTTTGAAGAAAAGAACGGAGGTTTCTGCTAAAAGTAAGTGCGGAGGGGGCTGTGGAGGGTGCGGGGGGGGGATTCCTCAACCGTGGATAATTGAAACCTGTATTTGACAGCTCAATCCTAACTAAATCCCCGCAGAGCAATGCAGTGGCGCCGGCATGGCTTCCGCTATATCCGGCAGGGAATTTTTGGCGACTGGAGGCCTTGTTGGGATAAGGCAGAGCTTCCCAAACTGGGAGGCGAAACTCACAAGTGTGTCATGGAAAGCAGCCAGGGGCGTCCCGTTAGACTTTTAATTACCACATATTCTTGCTTGCAAGAGAGAGAGAGCAAAAACAAAGACCTGGAAAAGCTGCCTCTTCACATCGGGTCACTCAAAGTTCACTTCAAAAGACTTCAGGTTTGGAGGGAGGGAGGGCAACTTTTCCACATCTTGTTTTTAACCACAGCATGAGAAGCCCGTGCTTATCTTATGTCAAAGAACAATTAACAACTCAATGGATAAGCTAAGTACTTTGCTTGGAGCTGGAGCCGCAAGGAGACGGCATCTTGTTTCTCTCCTAATCCTGAGACATTGAAGGTTTGCAAGTATTTTCTTTCTGTAGAATGTTTCTAAGAAAGCAAAAAAAGGATCTTTTAAAGCAGGGGTGGGGAACCTATTTCCAATGGAGGGCCATTTTCCCATGGGGAAAATGTCCCGCGGGCCGTGTGCCCCTCCATCGGAAATAGTTACCCCTGTGCGCATGCGCGCGCAAAGCACACCTGCGCGCGCCGGGGGAGCGCACACCCACCCACCGCCCCCCTGCTTTTACCTCCCCCCTCTCCTTTTACCTCCCCCCCTCTCCTTACCTTTTTCAGGCGGCCGCCGCCAGCCCCGCGCGCGCTGCTCGCGCGACTCCTTTTGAACCCGGCTGTTTCTGCTCATGCGCAGAAACAGCCGGGCTCCAAAGGAGTCGCGTGAGGTGAGCGCGCCGCGCGCTCTCCCCTCAGCGCGTCTCCTTTCGAATCCGGCTGCAGCCGGGTTCCAAAGGAGTCGCGCGAGGTGAGCGCGCCGTGCGCTCTCCCCTCGGCACGTCTCCTTTCGAATCCAGCTGCTTCTGCACGGAGAAGCAGCCGGATTCGAAAGGAGTCGCGCCGAGGTGAGCACGCAGGGGGGCCGGTGGGGCTGGCGGAGCCTCCGGTCTGCTCGCGCGGGCCGGACCTGATTGATTCGGGTCCGGTCTCGCGCGGGCTGGACCGGATCGCTCCTGGGGCCGGATCCGGCCCGCGGGCCGCCGGTTCCCCACCCGTTTTAAAGGCAGAGTAATAATCCTCATGCAAGACCTGCACTTGAAAATGGTGCAGAGCAGGTTCTGCTTTACAGTCTTTGATTTCTCACTCTTTGATTAAGAGAGAGGTGGAAAAAGTTGCTTGCTGTAGAGATGTCTCCCTTGTTTAAGCCAGAGGAAGAGGAGGCAGCCGCTATGTTTGGTTGGTTGATTAATTATTAGGATTTCTCTCCTTCTTCCTTTTTGCCCCACCTCTAAGTTAGTTCCCCACTCTATTTGCTGGGACAACCCCCCACCCCATTGGAGACTGCCAGGCAGTATTTGGCTTACCAGATCCTCGCCGGGACGGGAGCGGTCTACCCTTAAGGGTGCGGGGTGTGGGGGGCCAGAACGCAACGCGTTCTGGCCCCCCCACGCCCCGCCCCCTTAAGGGTAGACCGCTCCCGTCCCAGCGAGGATCTGGTAAGCAAAGGCAGTATAAGAATCTGTTTTTCATCTTGCAAAGATGCTACCTAAAGGAGCTTTCTCTCTTGTGCAACTGGGGTGGGGCATGACCAATGAAGGAAAAAAAGACCTCCCTCCCATGCTTTGATGTTTCTCTTGCCATGAATAGGACTAACACAGACGACATCAGTGCCCTCTACTAGGGCAGCATCCCAACCCCACCCTGTGCACTCCTGGCTTAGCTACTGCTCAGCATAAGCATGGAAAATCAATTTTAGGGCTCGTTTGGGAATATACACATACATATAAGAAAGGGTGCCTCTGAGCATGTAAAGAGTGCCTTCTCTTCAGTGCACTGTAATTTATTTTTATTTTTATTATTTTTCACATTTTTATACCGCCCTTCCTCCAAGGAGCTCAGAGTGGTGTACATATTTCCTCCCCTCCCTCCTTTTGTCCTCACAACAACCCTGTGAGGTAGGTGGGGCTGAGAGATAGTGACTGGCCCAAGGTCACCCAGGAAGCTTCGTGGCTGAGCAGGGATTTGAACCTGGATCTTCCAGGTCTAAGTCCGACTCCCAAACCACTACACCATCCTGGGGGAGTCACGGCTAATGGCGAAGGAGGTCAAGGGAGCAGCGAGTCAAAAAATTTTGGGAACCACTGGGATAAGGGAACATTAGTTCCCTTGCCCCGGGGTAGCCCCCAGCAGCTGTTATGGGTCAACTTGGACCTGCGCCAGAGAGTTCATCTGTGAAGGCAGATTAAGTCCGGGAAGGGGGTCAAGATTTCACGTGCACCACTGTTGAACTCACCCCCTCTCGGGCCTTATCCGCCCTGCCTCACTGACCCATTCTGCCCACCCCTTCCTGTTCCACTCTCCCCTATCCTGTTCCACCCCCTCTGTGGCCTTACCTGCTTTGGCGGGTCTTGGGCTGTCCACTGGCATGCAGGAGGCCCCTACGGCCTCCTCACCAGTGGCCTGACAGCACGTGCCAGTGGAGGTTGCTTTGCGACTGCCGTAAAGCAGCCTCCGCCAGCACAACATGTGCTGCACCAGTGCCCAGCTCAGTTAGGATTGGGCCATAAGTATTCCATTGAAACCAATAGGACAGGTTAGAAGTGCTTAGCTTTGGTTAGGTTGCACCCTACGTTTGGAAAGACTACCATTGGAAACTGACAAAAAACAGTGGAGCCGAATTAGTACATGAATCGTGCACCTCAGCTAGGTCACAGCTGACTTAAAATGTTATGGAAGGATTCATGCCAGACTATTCACTAATCAAATAGCAATTAACAGGACTAGAAAGTTCAAAGATCAGTTTTCCTCCGCAGTGGAACTAGGAAGCATCCAGAGAGCCTTCAAGTCTGCTGACATCTGAATAGCACAATAAACCTCTCCTGGCCACCACAATAAGGGGTGGCAGGGGTAGCCAAACCTATGGGAACACAGGTGCAGGCCTGAAGGTCCTGCTGTTGTCGTAATCCGTGTACACCAGTGCCTAAATGCCTCTAGGCAGACCTTGTGAAGTCTGGTGCAATGGGGAGCCATTCCAGATCGAGATGGAACATACCACAGAATTCTGCTGAGTTCCACAATTTATTTTATTTTATTTATTTACAATATTTCTATCCCGCTATTCTCCCCGAAGGGACCCAATGAGATTGTCCAAGCCAGACCACCAAATTCACCACTGAAGTGTTGTTTTTCTGGAATTCACTGTTGTAGCGGAATTTTTAAGCAGACGAGAATTAATAATGGAAGACCAGGAAGACTGGTGAACAAGGAAAAAGTATGGGTTTATTTGGTTACGCAGCGCAGTGGACAGCACCCCAGGAGGGGACACTGACCCTTTGCTCCATGTGAGCACAGTTTTTATACATTTCCAAGCAGAACATCACATGGTTGCTGAGAATGTGCATAGTCACAGAGTCCTACAGGAAAAACAAGAGACTTTGGATTTACATTTTACAGAAGACAATAGGAACAATAGTGGGCTGAGCTAGTCAGAGGACTCTTGATGGTCCTTGATGGTCAGATCCTTGAATCCAGGGAGCCTTAATTGAGTTAGGCAAATGGAGCCCATAGCTGCCAGAGTCAGCCTAATGTGTTGCCCTCCTGAAAGGAGAGAGTGTGGTTGCATAATGCGAGATCCTCCCTTGTGACTTGGGGAGGCAGATATGAATAAAAACCAGGAAAATATTTTTCTGCATCACTGTCAAGCATAGCATTTTTTATAACTAAGCAGCAGCTTTTTGTCATCTTTATGCCTGTCACTTACAACGCAATCCTAACCAACTTTCCAGCGCCGGTGTAGCCGCGCCAACAGGGCGCACACTGCATTTTGCAGTGCAGGGGCAGTCATGGAGGCCTCTTCAAGGTGAGGGAACATTTGTTTCCCTACCTCGGGGCTGCATTGCGGCTGCACCGGTGCTGGAAAGTTGGAATCCTTAATAGCTTTGTATCTCACTCTTGTAAATCTTATCCTAACCTAGAGACTATTTTCAGGATATGTACCGTCGGCTCTTGCAGACTTATTTTTCTTATGTTACTTCAACTATGAATAAATTTTGCATATCATGAACGTAAACACAAGGGGTGCCAAGGTATAGCTGATGAGCATATTGTACTTGTTAAGCTTTCCAGTATGAAATATGAGTCAGTTCATAGTCTTAAAATAATGAAATTAAAAACCAAAAGGCTTAGTTTCCGAACTTAGAGAATATTTTGCTAATGTATATTCAAACTTACCTCTGCAACTACAGAAGTTAGAAAGTTACAGCACAATGTCTGCTCAATGGGGCTAAGTCTCAGATAGTGTTCCAGGATTGCAGCCTTAGTATATTAAACAAAACCATTGCCAGTGTCGAGTTCCATACACAATAAAAGGGTTACCCCCACATTAAGGGGTCCCATGTCATCCATAGGCCTCAATACTTCATGTACTTCTTTGGGAGTCTCTGCCTAAAGCTATCACAATTTGACAATTAAGGGTCAAACTAGACGTGCAGGTAGTCACATAACATAGCCCAATGGGAGGTCCATTTTATTTATAAGTAAAATGATTTATAAATGGCATATGGTGAAATGTGGCAAAACGATGGCAGAAGTTGGGGGGGGCAGCACTTTGCCCCTGCCGCAGTCTTGATCCCAGTCACGGGCCTCCCATGCATGCTGTACAAAAAACTTCTGCTGGCTTTCAATAGAAGTGTTTCCTCCACTACAAAGAGTGCACAGGAATGGGCGCAATCAGGATCCAAACCACAACAGGGAGCAAAGTACTATAGTCTCCTTGCCCCCTGCTACAGTTTTGCCACTTTTCAAAGTCCTCCCCCCCACCCCACTATGTATTTAAGAATAAAACTAAGTGCCCATCAGGTCACATTGCGCAATTAGCTGCACATCTAGCCTGACCTTAAGAAGCAATTCTTTTAGGGAAGAGTCTTGCTCTGAGCCAGGTAGTCAGGCTTATGTAGCCAGTAATCCCTCTGCTGGTCCCAACAGTTCCTCTTGTTCTTCAGTTGGGCCGGATATCTTGGACACTCTTACAACCATCAAGTTATATTTTTCTCATTCTTATTCTGCAAATATGTAAGAGCATCCATTACAGCTAGTGAAAGCAATCATGCACTTCTATGCTTCACCATGCACCCCACAGTTATGGGTTACAATTTGCAGTCTACCTGCCTCTTACAGTCCAGAAAAAAAGTTAACTTACAGCCCAATCCTGTGTAACTCTTGCACCGGTGTTACAGTAGATCCACCGGTGTAAGTGCACTTATGCCAGTGTAACTTGACAGATGCCAACAGACACAGGACAGACCCCCCCCCCTCGGATGTCACACATGCACAGTTCAGATGCAGGACGGACACCAGTGCAACTCTGCCAGTGTAGGGGGCATTCCGGGGGCGTCTGAACGGCCCCTGCACTGATGGAGTTGCACGGGTGTCCGTCCTGCTTCCGAACTGCGCATGTGCGGCATCCGAGGGGGGTCTGTCCTGTGTCTGTCGGCATCCGGCAAGTTACACTGACATAAGTGCACTTACACCGGTGGATCTACTGTTACACCGGTGCAAGAGTTATACAGGATTGGGCTGTTAGTACAGTATTAATGAACTACTGCCCAGCTGGCAATGACTTCCTCGCTAGGTTATTTTAGCAGACAATGAGAAAACAAATGGTGATTACTTGTAGGGCCTGTTCCTGAAAGATAAAGCCATGCAAGAGGAAGCAATCTACCAGGGCATAAATTAATAGCGACGAACTGTCTAGTTTTACTACAGTATTAGTACTTCCCATTTTAAAAAGATGTGAGCTTGTGCAGGGGGCTCATAACACTGTCATAAGCTCCCTGACACTACAGACTTTCCCTCCAGCCCCCTCCCTTTAAAAGAGGACTTTTGTCAAAAGACACTGGCTTCTGTCTATGGAGCATCTCCATTTGAGTGAAAACACGAAGGCAGATTAGCTTCAAGTCGTGAGGCAATTAGGGCTCCAAGCACATCCATTTATCATATTTGATACAGCCAAAGGACTCCGAGGGACGTATGTGTTGTTAACCCACTTTATCTTCCCAACTATTCTGTCAGGAAGCTGAGGCAGGGTGGGCTAAAGCAATTGTGACTTGCCCCAAATCTCCCAGGAAGCAGGACAGAATCCAACACTCCACCTCCTACCTACATCATATTGGAAATGGAAAGCGCCTTTGCTCTCATCAGTCAGGGGTCTTCCTGTGTTCTTAAGACAGTTTTTATGCCCCAAGTAGTTGTGCCACCCAATCAGAGAGGAGCACCCCAGGGTCCCTTATGTTCAGGATGATTCTGAGGGGCAGTTCTTGGCGCATGCACAGCCCTGAGTTGTACCTCTCAAATCTATACCATGCTTGTTTGTATCTTTCTGCTGGTCAGGACAAAAGAGGTAAGACAAGAACAGCAACAAGTTGTTCATTTACAGTCAGGTCACATCATATGTACATTTTACTTGTGTGAATTCAAGTATACACACTCTGCAAAATAAAAAGGGGGGGGGAAACCCAATAGTTTAAATAGTGTGGATGATCCTGCCCGCCGAGTATATGCCTTGGAGTGAGTGTGAGATGGGAGAATAAATCTGCTGTTTCCTCAGTTCCACGGGCGTCACTGGGGCGTGGCGGGGGGGCAGGCCGCCAGGGGGTGACGCGCGTCATGGGGTGACGCGCGCACCCCCTCGCGCGTTACCTCCGTGACGCGCGTCGCCCTCCGGACGCTCCGAGGCCGGCCCGGGAGCCGGCCTCGGAGCGTCCGACCCCGTCGGCGCTCCAGGGCCTTCTGAACGAAGGCCCAGGCAGCGCGTCAATCCGGGTATTTCCCGGATTTTCGCGCATGCCCAGACCCGTTTTGAGGGCAAAAAGCCCTCAAAACGGGTCTGCGCATGCGCGAAAATCCGGAAAATACCCGGATTGACGCGCTGCCTGGGCCTTCTTTCAGAAGGCCCTGGAGCGCCGACGGGGTCGGACGCTCCGAGGCCGGCTCCCGGGCCGGCCTCGGAGTGTCCGGAGGGGGGCGACGCGATGCGGGGGGGGAGCCGGGTGGCCCCCTCCCCCCGCGCCTATAACGTCGCGCCCCTGGGGGGGGTGACGCGCGTCCCCGCACCAGGGTGACGCGCGTCTAGTGACGCCACTGCTCAGTTCCCGCATGTCTCTCATAGTATGATTTTAGTTTTTAAAGAGAGAGTATGTATCTTGCGGATTTAAGGGTAATTTTGACTATATGCGATTGTTGCCTTGCGCGCGGACTTTAGAACATAACCCATGTGTCAGATGCAACCTGACCACACAGTGTTACAGCTTTTGCCTCTTTTCCCTCTTCCATCCATTCTACTTGCTCCTCCTCTTCTTTCCATCTCCCTTTCTACCAGGGTCCCCTAGGGACAAACTCAAGCGACCACAGCTATAAGTGCAGTCTGCCCCAGCTCTCTTACAGTCACACCCACAACTGTGAGCTTGTGAACATAACAGAAAACAAAGGAGTATGATGTGGGAGTTGGGAAGGGGAAGTGTGCAGGAAAGTCCTGACATTGCTACTGGTGTGTCTGTAGCTCCCAGCAACATGGACATAGTGGTGAGAGCCATAGTGGTGGCCTGCAGGGTATGTGCCATGCTGGTTTTCCCTCCCAGAAAAGGATATGAATTACACCGGTTTCAAATGAAGCTAATCTCCCTGCTGGAGGAGAAGGCGAGTGGATGAGAGGTGTGCCTTTCCATGCTTACACTAATTAAGATGGGCAACGAGTTTCTGGACAAGGCAAAAGGAACCTTTCACAAAGGGAGATAGAAGGAGGGAGTGTCTGTTGAGGAAGAGGAAATCGCAGTGGAAGGTGTGGGCACATGGAATCATGTGTCACAGAGGGAACAGGAGACATTCTATGCCACTGGAGCTGAGCAACTGATAGTCTGAAACCAGGTTCTCAGTGTGGAGGACAATTCACACTCATCTGGACAAGAATTGCCATTCCAAGCTCCACAGACCAGGGAGGAGAACTTTCAGTTACCCTTAGATGTGAGGAACCCGAAGTCCATCCCAGGTAGGAGACAATGTGTAGTGGCGATAGGGCAGCGATTTTCAACCAGTGTGCCGTGGCACACTGGTGTGCTGCGAATGGTCTACAGGTTTGCCGTGGGAGTTTGGGGGTCATTTATTAGTAGGGCCATTGGGGGATGTGAACCCCCCACCGGCAGTGTGGTGTGCCTTGCCAACTGTCAAAAAACTGATGGCGTGCCTTGACAATTTTAGTGTCTTGTCAGTGTGCTGTAAGATGAAAAAGCTTGAAAATCACTGTGATAGGGGGACAGAGGCAGCAGGGTGCAGACCGGACATCTTGGGAAGTGTGTTGTCTTTCTGGTGCATGTATCTGGGACGTGATAGAGTGGTTGCCAAGACTGATCAAATTCTATGACCACTACCCTTTTCTGTTGCTCCATGTAGGAACAAATGATACTGCCAGAAGCAGGCTGGGAATTCAAAAGACTACAAGGCTCTAAGAAGGGATGTGAAGAATTTGAGAGCACAAGTGATGTTTTCATCTTTCCTTCCTGTTGAAGAATAAGGCACAACAAGGGAAAGCAGGATCCTGGCAATGTACAGCTGGTTACAAAGATGGTGTCACTGGGAACACTTTGGTTTCTTGAACCATGACCTATGCTAGGGAGGACTCTTGACAAGAGAAGAGTTGCAACTCATGAGGACCAGGAGGAATGCATTTGGTAAGAACCTTGCAAGCCTCATCAAGACGGCTTTAAACTAAATACAAAGGGGACAAGAAAAAACACACATAGAACCAAATATAAAAGATAGGCACTGGAGAAAAGAAGGCAAGACACAAAGGAAAAGACAGGCTTGCAAAGGGGGTGATCAGAGATTCACAAGAAACTGCACCAAGGATGGTAGCAGTAGGTGTTAGTTGTGGTCTCCAATGTCTATATGCTAATGCACAGAGTATGGGAAACAGGCTTGAAATCCTAGTATGGAAACATATGATCTGATAGGTATCACGGAAACTTGGTGGGATGAAACCTATGAATGGAATATATAGGCTGGAAGGATATCACTTGTTTGAAAGAACAGAACTGACAGAAAGGGAAACATATACAGAAATCCAGGAATCTGAGCAGGGAAACCCAATAGAAAGTGTCTGGTTAAGAATAAAAGGAGAAAGGAATAAAAGCGATATTGTGGGAGACTACTATGGACCACCTGGCCAAGCAGAAGTCACAGGCGGGTAATGCTTCCCAAAAGGCAAGCCGTAGTGGTAATGGGGGACTTCAACTAGCTTGACATCTGCTGAAAGTCTAACACAGCTCAGAGTGGGATGTCCAATAAATTCTTGACTGCCATTGACAACTTTATTATTCAGAAGGTGGAGGAAGGCAGTGGCGTTCCTGGAGGGAGTGCGGCACTGTACGTTGTGCAAGGTGCTGCACCGTGCCTTGCAAACTGGTGTAATGCAACACCTCCCACTTGCCACCGGAGCCATTCTGGCGGCAAAGGCAACATGCAAAGCCATCGCCTTCGCCGCTGGAATGGCTCCAATGGCGAGTGGGAGGGGCCACATTACACCAGTTTGCAAGGCACGGTGTAGCGCCTTGCATGACTTACAGTGCTGCACCGCCTCCAGGAATGCCACTGGAGGAACAAACAAGGAAGTCTGATGTACTGAATTTACAGCACAATCCTACCCATGTCTATTTAGAAGTAATCCCCAATGAGTTTAATTGGACTTACTCCCAAGGAAATGTTTATAGGATTGCAGCCTTAGGAGAGTGCAAAAGTTGGCTTGAAACTCAACATTAATAAAACTAAGATCATGGCATCTGGTCCCATCAATTCTTGGCAAATAGAAGGGGCAGAAATGGAAGCAGTAACAGATTTTACTTTTCTGGGCTCCAAGATCACTGCAGACGGAGACAGCAGCCATGAAATTAAAAGACGCTTACTCCTTGGAAGGAAAGCTATGGCAAACTTAGACAGCATAATAAAAAGCAGAGATATCACCATGCCAACAAAAGTTCGTATAGTCAGGGCGATGGTGTTCCCAGTAGCAATGTATGGTTGCGAGAGTTGGACCATAAGGAAGGCTGAGCGCCGAAGAATAGATGCTTTTGAACTGTGGTGCTGGAGAAGACTCCTGAGAGTCCCTTGGACTGCTAGGAGATCAAATCAGTCAATTCTAAATGAAATCAAGCCTGACTGTTCCCTGGAAGGACAGGTACTAAGGCTGAAACTCAAATATTTTGGCCACCTAATGCGAAGAGAGGACTCTCTGGAGAAGACTCTGATGCTGGGAAAGATTGAAGGCAAAAGGAGAAGGGGAAGGCCAAGGATGAGATGGTTAGACAGCATCACCGATGCAACAAACATGAAAATGAGCGAACTCAGGAAGATAGTGGAGGACAGGAAGGCCTGGCGGGATATGGTTCATGGGATCACGAAGGGTCGGACACAACTTAAGGACTGAACAACAACAAACCTTAGGAAGAATTGGATAAGGAAATGAAAGTGGCAGGGACTTTGGGTGAAAGTGACCAGATCATCTTGGAATTCTTGATATCAAGGGAAAAGCAAAGCAAAGGGTAATCAAATACGTGTTCTGGGTTTCAGGAAAGCAGATCTTAACGGGCTCAGAGGACACTTAAGTCATATCCCATGGCTAGAACTGTTGAAGGAAAGGACTGTCCAAGAGGACTGGGATTTCTTTTGGAAAGCAAGATACTGAAGGCACAATTGCAAACAGTTCCCATGAAAAGTTGGGAGACATCTAAGGAAACCGGTGGAGCTGCACAAAGAGCTTTCTGAAAAGTTGAAAAGCAAGAGAAACATGTACAAGAAGTGGAGGAGCCATAGTTAACACAGAAACAGTACACAAGTGTATATAGCCTGCACCTGCAGAGATGATGTCAGGAAGGCTAAAACACAGAATGAGCCGAGGCTGGTGAGGAATGCCAAAAACAACAAAAAGTTTTGTTTTCTTATGTCTGAAAGAAGAGGAAGGTCAAGGAAGTGGTGGGCCAGTTGCATGGAGAAGATGGAGAAGTGGTAGCAGATGATGGAGAGAAGGCAGAGTTGCTCAAAATTCTTATTTTGTATCTGTCTTCTCCCACAAGGGAAACGTGGCCCAACCTAACAGTTGTACTAGTGCAGAACTGAGGGCATCATCACAACTCAAGATAAGCAAAGAGATGGTAAGGGAACCCCTAGTTACTTTAAATGAAATTAAGTCCCCAGGGCCAGTTGAATCAAACCCTAGTACTGAAGGAGATTGCGGATGTGATCTCAGCGCTCAGTATGTCAGTAATATTTGAGAATGGGTAAAATGCCCAAAGACTGGAGACAAGTAAATGTCCTCTGTATCTTTAAAAAAAGAGAATAAGAACTGTTGGAAACCAATCTCGGAATAGATTATTAAGCAGAATGTCTGTGAGCATTATTTTCCAATACAGTGATAATGATTTCTAGGAGATAGTATGGTTTTGTGAAGACCAAGTCATCTCCTAATCTCATCTCCTTCTTTGACAGACCGTGGAACACTGTGGACACCGTGTACATTGATTTCAGCAAAGCATTTGACAACGTCTCCCATGATATCCTTGTAGATACAATGGTGAAATGGATTCAAAGCTGCTTAAGCAACTATTTCCCAAAAGTGCTATTAAAAGGCTCCATATCAGCCTGGGAGGGTATCGAGAGGAGTGCCATAGGGCTGTGTCTTGGGCCTTGTGCAGTTTTATACTGTAAATGAATTTTACAGTATAAATGAATGTAAACATTTGATACTGTAAATGACCTGGATGAGGAGTAGAGGAAATGCTTGCCAAACTTGCAGATGACTAAATGCTTCAGGGGTGGGGTAGAGATAACACCCTGGAAGCCCAAGTCAGGATTCATTGACTTGGCCCACCAGCAAGATGAAGTTCGATGGAGACAAATGTAAAGTCTTACACACAGGAACAAAACGTCAGAGGCACAAGAACAGGGATATGAGGGAAACCTGGCTTGGCAGCAGCACATGTAGAAAAGAATTTGGTGTCTTACAGCCCAATCCTATCTCCTGCTTGACGGTAGCAGGACACTGTCCTGCTGCCCTAAATCAACAGTTGACGACATGTGGAGTGCAGCGGCAGTGGCCATTTTGTAGCCACAAAGCAGCAGCATCAGTGGACTGCTGCCATGGCCAGCAACCTGCTCCAGTGCAGGTAAGCCAGCAGGGGCGGCGGATCGTGGGCGGGAAGGGAGAGTAACAGGGCATGCTGGGGGAGGAACCAGGGGACAGGAAGGAGGAAGGGTGGATCCAGCGGCAATTGCACAGCTCAGAACTTATCTGCTCTTTTTGAAACCTCCCCACCCCTTTTCTCTCCTCAGACATACACCACCAATGAGGAGGTCTACGAAGGGTGCAGGTTCAGCGACAGTGGCCACCGCCAAAACCTAACCCCCTTTCTGGGCTCGATCCGCCTTCATGGATCAAAGCAGACTTGCGCCAGTGATATCACTGGCGCAGGTCCAACTTGACCCACTGGGCCAGCAGGGGCTTACCCTGGGGGAAGGGAACAAATGTTCCCTTCCCCCAAGGAGGACTCCAGACAGGGTTTCTGCTCTGAGAGGAATTTTATCAGGGGGGTACAAAGTTTATTTTGGGCCCCTTCCCAAAGGGGGAGGGGAGGAGGCGAAACAGGGCAGGGGGAGGGCAGCAACAGGGGTGGGGGGTGGGTGGATCGGGCTCGGAAGGAGGTGGGTTTGGCAGCCTTTAAATAAATAAGTAAGAGGATCAGAAATAAGAAAGCACATTTGATTTGTTTTCAATGAAACAGGATATATTATTATTATTATTATTATTATTATTATTATTATTATTATATGGGTTTAAAAGCCATGTAAATTTTTTTTACTAAAAAGAGAAGTAAAACCCCTTTTTAAAATTGCCCGGGAAAAATTTCTTTAAAAGCAAATAACATCTAGAACACTGGTTCTTAACCGGGGTTCGATTGAACCCCAGGGGTTCGGTGAGTCAGTCTCGAGGGTTTGGCGGAGTAGTCCTCCGCCGAACCCGCGAGACTGACTCCCAAGGGCACGCGCGCGCCGCCCTAATTACCCCCCGTGCCGCCCGACGAGGATGTCTCCGGAGCCAGCAGCAGCGGAGCCTCCGCTGCCGCCGGCTCCAGAGCTGGGCAGGAGAAGGCCTTGGAGCGTCCGCCCTCGGCAGAGCTCAAATTTACCCTCAGAAACGTACTGCGAATGCGCTAAAGCTTATAAATAAGACGTCGCGCATGGGGCTTCCCTCAGAAGGCCTTGGAGCTCCGCCGAGGGCGGACGCTCCGAGGCCTCCTCCGAGGCGTCGCTGGAGTGCGACGGGAAGGGCGGACCCCGCCTGCGCGCGACACGCGTCACCCATTGCGCGCTTTGCCCCCAGGCGGTCCGCCCTTACCGTCGCACTCTAGCGATGCCTCGGAGGAGGCCTCGGAGCGTCCGCCCTCGGCAATTAGATAGCAATTAGTTTTCTGCATTCTGTATAATCTCCTTTATGAGGTCTGTAATGAGTAAGAAAACTGAAGGTTTATTGAGTGACAGGCTTTTTCTCTGAGTGGTTGCAGGGGTGTGACATGACATGAGAGTGGCACTTGCCAAGGTAAAGCCACGCATTTCTAAACTGGTCTCTGAAAGGCAACAGCAGAAGTCACACTGATTTGCAGTGAGTAAATATTCATTATTATGTTTTTGTTTTTGTGTGAAAATCATGTTTTATATTTGTTCTTAATGGTTTTGTTCTTTAATGGTTTTGTTCATTTTGTGCACCTATAAAAATATACCTATGTATATATACCTAAAAATATATACCTATGTTTTGAATTTGAAAAAATCATATTTTATTTTTCAAATTAAGAAGGGTTCAGTGAATGCGCATATGAAACTGGTGGGGTTCAGTACCTCCAACAAGGTTAAGAACCACTGATCTAGAATATACTTTAAAAAGATTCCAACCATTAGGCACAAAAAAGACTTTAAACTCCCAACACCAACGTTTCATCCCTCACACGGGACTATGTCAAGGCGAACACAGCACAACGCGCTATTAGATGACATCACTGGCGTAAGACCAAAGGGCTTTTACTTCTCTTTTTAGTAAAAAAAAATTACTTGGCTTTTAAACCCATATATCCTGTTTCATTGAAAATTGTTCCAAGCCATGAAAACTTCCATACTACATTTGATTTGAACAACTTTGCCAGCCTAGCCTTTGTTAGCCCAGCCTTGCCTTGCCACTTCCCACACAAATTGTTTTTTCAATTGTTTAGGGCCCGTCTTGCCACCAGAATGCCAGAAACCCCAGCAGGCCAGGGACAGAGCTCAGGCCCCTCCCTCGCAGTGCGCAGGCCACTGTAGTAGCGCTGCGCTGCTTTGCCTTGTGGGACTTGGAGGCCAGGACCAGGTTGCTGTTGTTGGAGGCAGCGAGGGCTGCCTGAAGCAGGAGCGATCTATTTTTTTTTCACTACAGAGCAAGTGTGTACACGGTGCGTGCCTCCCACAAATAGGAAAACTTCCAGGGGCCCTCCTTTGCCTCCTGGGCCCCCTTTTGGGGCCTGGGTACAAATTACCCCCTTCACCCCCCTCTCATGGGGCTTGACTCCAGAGGCCAAAACGCCCCCATGGGATTCAGCAGGTGCAGCGTTGGCACCGCTGCATCACTGCATGGGGTGTTAGGTAGGATTGGGCCATACGTTTCATTGGTGCCACAAAAAACACTGTCACTCCAAGCGACTGTAGGGTGCTTGCATAGTCAAGAGAGTCTCGAATACCGGTTCCTGTCTTTATCTCCACTTGTCATGTGAACAGAAGCAGAGTCACAGCGCAATCCTGTGCAACCTTGCACAGTAAGTGCACTTACACCGGTGCATCTGCTGTTACACCGGTGCAAGGTTACACAGGATTGCGCTGTTAAAGCATTAAGAGACATGAATGAGGAAGCCCCTGGTTTGAATCTCTCTTCTGCCATGAATGCACGGGGGGGGGGAGCTTAGACAACTCACTCCTCTCAGCCTCAGACCCCACCAGCTGCAATATGGTGATAATACTAGTGACCTACCTTACATGTACATATTGTAATGATTCTAATCTGAGGTTAGTCAGGTAGTGAACCCATAAAGGGCTTTCTCTGTTGCACTGTCCTATATATGGAATCCCATCCCCCCCCCCCCCCCAAGAAGCTCCCCTGGAGCCAACTTTGGTATATCTTCAATACCAGGTGACGGATCTTTAAAAATTTGCCCAGGCATTTCAACA
Source organism: Plestiodon gilberti rubricaudatus (assembly GCA_026170595.1). NCBI lineage: Eukaryota > Metazoa > Chordata > Lepidosauria > Squamata > Scincidae > Plestiodon > Plestiodon gilberti. The sequence goes on along the minus strand of JANXHW010000002.1, from coordinate 153,771,181 downwards.
AGTGGTATAGCTGGTTTTAATCTATTTTTTTTGTCGTCCTGATTTTATTGCTGCTCCTGTGATTTTTGTAGTTTCTATTGTTGATCATTGATCCTGTTTTATCTGCTTAATTTGCACATTGGCCCAAGAGTCTTGGAACTGAAGGGCAGTACAGAAAATTTTACAGAAAATTAAAGACAACAAGATACAGTATGTGAAGAAGTTTGAACGCTCTATAACGCTCTATAAAGTTTAATGATTAAAGTCTTCATCCCACAGACTAGTTGCTGTTGCAAACGGCGTCTCTTTCCAATGCACTACTCACATGAAAAACCTGCACTAAACTGCTGAGCTATTTATATTTAAGGAAAACATAACTAATATGTCAGGAGCCAGATCAGGCTGCTGACTAGCAAGGCAGTAGCCTGTTTGTTTAAGATTCATTCACACATAACTTTGCATTGAAAGCAGAAAGAAAGGAGGGTGTGACCTTGCCTGGCTCTGTCCTTATGCCAGGGGACATTTATGATGTCATCATGAATATATATCAACCTGGTGCAAAGCAGCAGTAACAGGTGCAAATTCCTTCTCCTCCTCTCAGGCCAGGCTAAGTGAGCTTTTAAATCAAGTTACCTCCAGCGTAAGGAATGGGGGCATTGTTAGCCAATATTTCTTCTGAACCAAACATGACATAGGTGGCATATAGAATTAAAAGCAGCCATGGTTCTCAACTAATAGACCTATATAAGCAAACTAGTCATTCAAAAACACCATTGAAAGGAATTTGAGGGATGACGTATTGGGAATCACGGAGAGCAGAGGCAGGCGACACCAGTTAATACTATTTATGACACCCTGTGAAGTTATCCTAGCAATGTAGGCTCAACTATTTCTGCCATCCAATGACAGATGATGGACAAAACTGGTTACAAATTCTGTGCTGAGAATAAAGTCTGTAGGGTATGAATACCTGCATGAATATACCGGATCTGCACAACGATTTCTCATGGCAATACTGTATTTATAATGGCAAAATTCAAATTATTTTGACAAGGAAAGCAAAGTGGAAATTGAGGTCAGGAGAAAAGGAATTGGATAGCATAAACAGCACAGAAGCCTAGCAGAAATAACCTTTAATTTCTAAGCCCTCCAGTACATACCTCTCAGAGATTTTCAATTTCTTTTGCAAAACCATGAGGACTAGAAACTTTCAATTTAAAAAATAGCAGAGTTTCTCAAGCATTTAAATTCATCTCCCTAACCGTGTATGCTGTGGTAAGACACAAAGAAAACGAAGAGCTGTTTCAAAGTTCTCCTTTAACCCTCCCTATTTGTCTATAAGCTTCAATTTCTGCAGGTTAAATAGTTTCTACTTTAATATATGCAATGATGCCTTGTCTCTAGTTCCAGGTATAATATATAATACACCAGTCACATTCTACCACAACTCCTCCTGGAGTCCGTTTTATGCCATAAAGCATCTTTGTTTAGTCAACTGAAACACCAATACATGGAACTTTGTTGTTAACAGAGCTGTAAGAATTTTAAGTACCGCCTGGGAATGTGTCATACTGAGCTGTTTTTTTTTTTTTTAAAAATTAAGCTTTCACAGGATGTAGTAGATATCTGTGCCAAAAACTAATGAATAAAATATATGGATTACAAAGATGTTTTTCTTCATGTATTTTACGGGTGTGTAATCCTTCTGAAAAAAAAATTAAGCAATCTAAAACATTGTGTGATGTTTAGTTGTAAACATCTAAGGAAGAAATCCCCTTTTTAACTATATGCAATCCTTTTCGAAAGGTGGGGGGGAAGCAGAGAAAATAAAACAAGAGTAAATAAGGCATATGTGTGTGCGTGCACGCACGCGTGTGTGCATGCATGCATGTATGTGTATATGAACACTGCAAAGTGTAGCATTGTTGCTCGTTACACTTGATCGCAAATCCCATCTGTGCGACAGGCGAGGCGGGGTGGAATGGAGGGAGGCTTTGACTATTGCAGGAGTCCTTGGGGGCAGGGGGCAATGCACCTCTGTGCAGGAAGGCATATGGCAAGCCTAAATCCCCATAGACAATGCAGTGTTTAGGATATAGGTGGGTTTTGTCCCCAGTGCCACATTATCCCAAAGCCTGTGCTTTGTTTTTTCTCCATATGAGAGGAAAATAAGGGGGATAACTCAGGGAAACTATTACGGTTAGACTAAACTTGCCCCTGATGACTCCAGCATCCAAGATAAGGGAGAGCTATCAGCTGTGTCCCAATGGTTGTTCCAGTAGAATCTACTGGAAGCCTTTCCTAGCGGAGTCAACCACTGTCATAGTCCCCCCCCCCCCCGGATTTCAGATTTTGGCAAAACTGTAGTGGGCAGGGTTGCCAACTCTTGAAATCAAATGGGCAGAGCCTAGGCGGCAGAGCCCAGCAGTTTTGGCAGACCTGGGGCAAGGCCCATCACAAAACAGGTCCATGATTTACCCAATGTGTAGTCCAGCTAAAAATATGGGTTGTGGGGAAAAATGGCCTTGCCCCTTGCTTTTCTTGGCAACTGGCCCAAAAGTAAAGGAAAGCAAATCAAGCTTCCCTCCCCAACCTGGCCAGGCTGTGTTGTTTTTCAGTTCAGTTGGCAACCTGAGTAGTGCGTGTGCGTGACAATAAGAATGCGGCAGAATACTAGGAAATGCTTTTTACATAAATATTGATGTCTAAACCAGGGGTTCTCAACCTTTGGAGGCCCAGGTACCCCCTATCACGGTCCAATTTTCTGAAGTACCCCTTGCTAATTAACTGCTAATTAATTGGATTAATCAATTAATTAATTAGGTAATTAATCGTTAAATAAAAAGTACTAAAACAAATTTAAATGTGAAAAATGTCTTATTTAACTCTGTCTGTGAGTGAGTGAGTGAGTGAGTGAGTGAGTGAGTGAGAGAGATGCAAGGATCTCTTTTTTCTCCAAGTCACACTTCCCAAAATCAGCTCCTCCCTCCCCCACCCCACCAAAGTACATTTTCCAAAGTACAAAAATAAGCCCAAAACCAAAATCAGAGAGAAAATAATTAAAATTTAAAATCCATGTTAATTAACACTTAATTAGCTGCTGACGGGACAGATAAAGGCCTCGGCCATATCCCCGTCCCCGCCGGGCCAGCTAGGCCATTACACGGCCTCCTTTACTTCCGCCAGAAATCCGAGGAGGCCGATTGGGCCGGCCTGGATTTACACCCGGGGAAGGGGACAAGCATCCCCTTCCCTGAGTAGACCTCCGGTCTGGCGGCAGAACGGCTGCCGGGGCTCAGGATCCAGTGGGGCGGCCCTGGGCCGCTGGCCGAATCCTTACACAGGATTGTGCTGCCCGACACCTAAGATTACACTACTGAGAGGAGTGCTTAAGTTTAATCTAAAGTAGCAGTACTTACTGGGCGCTAACATTTTTTGTTGCAGCCTTCTGCCTTTTATTCTAACCATGCTCATCCCCACAACATCATAAGCACAAACTAGGGGCTGATTGGGGAAGAGAGTCGGGGCCTAAGGTCTGTGTGTATATTCATGTAAAAATGCCAAAAAAAAAAGTTTCCTTTAGGGTTGTTAACCAGTTACAGAATTTTGAATCAACTGCCTTTTAACTATTTAACAGATTTTTTTAAACAACCCAATCCTATGCATGTCTACTCAATCCTATGCATGTCTACTATACATGTCTACACAGAAGTAAATTCCATTGAATTCAAGGGACACACAGCCCAATCCTGTGTAACTCTTTCACCGGTGTAACAGTAGATCCACCGGTGTAAGAGCACTTATGCCAGTGTAACTTGCTGTACGCCGACGGACGCAGGATGGACACTGGTGTAACCCCCTCAGATGCTGTGCATGCGCGGCTTGGACGCGGGACAGACACTGGTGCAACTCCGCCAGTGCAGGGGGCATTCAAACGCCCCCGGAATGCCTCCTGCGCCAGCGGCGTTGCACCGCCATAATTTCTCGTGTCCGACTTGTGCATGCAAGGCGTCCAAGGGGGGTTATGCTGCATCCATCAGCATATGGCAAGTTACACTGGCATAAGTGCTCTTACACCGGTGGATCTACTGTTACACAAGATTGGGCTGTTACCCCCAGATGTATATAGGATTTGTATACACTTACCTGGGAGTAAGCATAATTGAAATATATGAAACTTACTTCTGAACAGACATGCATAGGATTGTGCTGTAGCATTTTTACTTTAAGTACATTTGCATTTTCCGAATGTTTCAATATGGATTCTGTTTGAGACACTGAAGGGCGTAAAGCCGCTTACTGTTCATCTTTGGCAATCCAGCAGTGTTGTCTGTGGATCTAAAGGAAGAAACACCAGAAGGAAAATAATTAAAAAACAAACAAACTGAAAGTTCTATTCCTTCTTTTAAACATTCATAGGGTTTTTAAGCCAGTCCCGAGACTTTCCATGACTCATAAAAAATGACTCAACTACCATGATTCATAATAGATCAACATTTGGTGAATGATACAAGTGTCCATGTTCACCCCCAACTTATTTTTGTTTCTGCCAATTTGAGAAAAAAGTAAGAAGCTGTAGTTTTAAACTGCTGGAAATAACGTGTTGCAGTTATTGTTGAGAGGGTTTTTTATATATAGAAAATACATACATACATAAGAGCTCAATCTATAAGCAACTATGGGTGCTGGTCGAACTTCAAATCCTTTAATATAATCAAGCTGTCTGCACCCTAATATGAAAGGTTACAAATGATTTTGCATTGTTGTTCTATCGAATCTAAAGAATAGTCCTTTTTGTTTTCAGGGCTGGGCTCCCCACCTGAAGATACTAATGCAAACCTTTCCCTGATATCCTCTGTGGTATGTAACATGTTTGCTTCTCTCCACCTCGGGGGATATGGTGGAGGGAGCAAATGTAACTTACAGCTTTTCAGTAAGAGTACTGCGTCCCTCCCCCAAATACTTGCAAATCTTCAGTGTAGTGAGGTAATACACACACCCAGGCCCATACTGACCTCTGTCTATTTTGGTTTTAAATCTGAATGATGCTATCATGAACACTGATGCTTTCAAATCCACCCACCCACACACACACACACCTGACAACATTTAGCCGGGAAAGAACAGAATTCTTCTCTGTTTCATCTTGTAACTTAGCTGAACAGGATCCTTTTACAATCATCCTAGAACTGGGGAAAAGAAATGGAGAGGAGAGCAAATAAATAAATGGCTGAAAGAGCACACAAGGCTGACAAAAAGTCAGTGAGGTTCTTGCCTGAGCCTGAGTACTAAAGCTACCAGATAAAATTAGATATGCACAGCAGAGCTGATTCTTCTCTTGAGGATACCACAAAGAGCCAGGAATTATTCCAGCAGTTAACTCTCGGACTGCATCCACCCTGGTCAATTCTCATGATCAGAATCAGTGTTGGAGATCAACATCTTGGCTTAGCTGCAGAGGGTGCACTGCTGATCACTAACTCATGTGCCCAAGTCTCTGATGATGCCTAGGTAGCCCCCCCTCCATGATCCCTCAAGTAGGAGGGGGCCCACAGAAAGCACTTTCTTGAGGGGGCCCTCAAACCTGGAGCCAGACGTGTCCATGAGATCAGCCCGCTAAGCATGACAAAAGCAGATATGACCAGAGCATGATCTCACAAAGTATTTCTTGTAAACAGAAGGGCATATGAAGCTGCCTTAGACGGAATCAGGCCACTGGACTATCTAGCTCAGGATGATCTGGCAGGAGGTCTGGCTCAGTTGGTAGAACGACCATCTCATATATGCCTGAAGATCTGAAGGACGGCAGTTTGAGACGGCCGGAAGTGTCTGTGTCTGTCAGAGAGCTGCCGGCATGCTGAGCTGATAAGTTGCAGAGCCTCTGTGGGGGAGAGTCAAGGTTGCCTGTCAGCTGAAGCATGGTGAGGCGAACATCAGAGAGAGATGGACTGTGAAAGAAACAATCTAGAATGAAGGGTTCTACAAAAGATTAGAACATATTATTGTAAAAAAAACAAAACCTTGGGGTTTAGAAAGCCTGCCCATGTAAACAGCCTTTGAATTAAAGTTAGTGGAGAAATTCAATCACCAAAGAAAAGGCAGTATATAAATACTGGTTTATCGTTTATCAATCCTCCTCCTCCTCCATTATTTCAGCCTGATCCCAAGTTCGACCCAGAGGTATCAAGGATTTAAACTGGAACCTTCTGCATGCATAGCTTATGCTCCACCACAAAGCTACAGCTCATTCCCAAAAAGGTATATTAAAAAGTGCAATAGGAGGTGTGAACTATCATCACCAAAATTGGTGCAGGCATTCTGTTGTGGCACAAGATCAATACTATATATATTGGGGCAGGTCAAAAAACTTCATGGCCTTCCGCTGAGACTTGCATACAACAATGTTCCACCTACTCACAAAGATGTGGTCCATGGATTTCTTCCAACAGCAACAAGTAGGGGGTCAGAGACATATGCATAAAAGTGGCTTGGCAGGCACTGGCCCTAAAGATCCTATGCTACAGTGTAATGAGCTTACTAGTTAATCTAGTCCTGGGCCCACTGGCTAATTTCCAAAGAGGGAGGTGCTGGAACTCGTCTTTGACTGGTATTAAAAGGTCAGAGAACACCAAATATACACACACTGGAAAGCAGTAGCCAGTTGTGGCTTCCCAGCATTTATACAGGCTGTGAATATTGAGTTCATACTAAATGGAAGTGCTTTTTCTGTATATCCTGTACCTCTCACTTGCCCAGGCTCTGCATATTTGGCCACTTCTTCCTGGTACAAGACATGATACATGCAACCAAGCCCTTTTTTTTTCATCATGTGCACAGATTTTTGTCCCTAGTTTGTTTCTTTTGCAAATCAAGTTCATCTCTGTGCTAATCTACAGTGCCAGTCACCATGACAAACTGGGACCAAAAGAAGACCAATATTTGGCACTATATTCTAAAGTTGTATCAGCACACAACTGTACAAATAAAACTAAAGCTTATTGAGGAAGGTTACAGTGGAATCGTATAAATAAAGACACCCCAGAAGACTGCCTAAAACGCCAACTGCATTTACAAAGACAACCCCTCACACTGTGTCACCAACACATTATTTATTTTACAAATGTGCATGCAATACAGGATCCCAGGAAGGTGGAAACAACAAAAGGCAAACATGCTTTGAACAATATGAACCAAAACTGCCCAACAATTGAGATACCCTTCAGCACAGATAGAGGCTGAATACCTATGATTTTGGAATTCATTCCCCTGGATGTTCATCAAACTCAGAGCATCTTCTGTTCCCAAACGTTTTAGCATCGGGACCCACATTTTAAAATGACACTCTGACACTCTTATCAGGACCCACCTAGCTTTACGAGACTTTTAAAAAAGGTGATCTAGAAAGAAATAATTTTTAAAATGTATTTACAAGTAATATTTATTTATTTGCAAAAAAACTCAATCCATTTCTCGTAATGAAGTTTGCAAACTGCAGGAGCTCAGCTGTTTTGCAGGGCAATTGGCAGCTATCTGGTTTTTTGAATAGCCTCAGGGCTTGAGGCAATTAGTTATCCGATCTTTCCATCACCCATGTTTTCATTAGAGGCTCTGCGGGACCCACCAGAAATCGGGTTGTGACCCACCAAGTGGGTCCTGACCCAAAGTTTGAGAAATGCTTCTAGAAGGATTAAAAACTTCCTGGTTTAGCCTGGATTTTGTGACAACACCAAGCTCCTAGCTGGGACACGGGAAAAAGGAAGTACGGATGTAATGATATGAAGGACTGTTCCACATTCTTGATAGAACTCGCGTACTTGGGTTTTCTAATTGAGGTCTCAAACATCTTAATCTGATGACAGGCATTTTCATTTGGGCACCTCAGCAGCAGCTGTCTTTCATCCACTCTGTCACACAGAGACAATGCACACCCAAAGCATTATGCAACATTTCTACTCTAAGAAACTCAGCATAAAAAATCTGCAACATATCTTATTTCCGGGGTCGGGTCAGGAAAGCTTACAGGAGAGGCACTACTACTAGTAAGTGGTTACCAGTGATATGCATACAAATGAGAGTTCTTAATTTTCTATATTTTATAACTTCAGTTCATCAGCACCTTCCACTGTCAAAGTGTCAACATAGCAGTAAAGGCTACTAGCCAGTGCTGCAGATCCTGTGGCTATGATGATGTGCATTGGCATGCAGCCATTGCATAGCTATCTCACATCAAGGTGCTCAAAGGAGAATGCACTGTCACATATAGGCAAACTCTGATTGTGCAAATGAACCCTTCGCAAAATTGCATGTTCTGCTTTATCAGTTTTAGCCCTGCCGCAAATTGGCGCACACATACATAAAACAAATCCACCAACACCTGCCACCAATAATCTAGGTTCAGGAGAGAAGCAACATGTATTTCCAAGATATATAAATATATGAAATTCACTGGTCCATCTAGCTCTGTATTAAGACTAGCAGTGGCTCGCCAGGGATCAGACAACTACCTAGAGGTGCCAGGGAGTAAATCAGGGGCCTTCTGCTTGCAAAGGATGTATTCCACCACTGACCTACAGTCTCTTTCCCAAGGCCTGGTGCAGCTTGGAGAGATCAGGATGACCAGATACAATGGAGGACAAAGTGCCTAGACCTTTAACCATTGTATAGAAGAGAGAATTTTGGCAGATACAGCTCATCATGGGAGGGTGCAAAGAGCTGCATGGTGCACCTGCCAAAATTCCCTCTTCTATACAATGGTTAAAGGTCTAGGCACTTTGTCCTCCATTGTATCTGGTCACCCTGGGAAAGATAGGCTCACTTCAGATATCCCAGTCCAGGTGGGGCCAGCCTGCCATCTCTCCATCCCAGATGTGGTTGCTCACTAGAATCTAAATACAACTGCTCTATCCTTTTTTGCACCATCAGTGGGTGTTAAAGGCTTTGGATTCAAAGTGTCTCCTCTTGCAAGACAATACTCCTAAAAAAACCCAGATCAAAAATCCAGAACCTGACAGAAGGAGAAGACGACATTCAAGAAAGAATGGTATGTGCCACTTAGGCTTACAATTCTGTCATCGTGGAAAATCCACACGTGGCCAAGACTCTGGTTCCAACGAGATTCAAAGAACTGCAACTAGTTCTTCTCTGTTCACCTGAGGACTTCTGTTTCTCAAACAGCAACCCCCACGGGCCAGGATTTCAGAAGCAGCTTGCAAGGTGGCCCGGGAGTCTCCGTGGGTGCACACGCAGGCCGTCGTCCATCTCACCTAAAGTAGCTCTTTGGATCCCAGCCAGCACATGCTTTTCATAGCAGACGCTGAGGTAGAACAAATTCTCAGTGGTGCTGGGGAGCTATGGGCCTTCTCAGACCCCAACTCCTTTCCTATCAGTCTTTCCCAAGGACTGCAGTGTCTTCTCTCACTGGTCCTGTGAAAGAGGGCACCCTTCTTGGAGGGTATCAGAAACCCCTCCTCTAATAATCAGGGTGCTGCAGCTCTTATGTGATTGTGTTTTCCCATTTCTCCCCCTCCTCTATGCGCAAAAAAAAAAAAAGCAGTACATTCCTTTATGCAGGTTTCCATAGAGTTAAACTGTTCCTATTTTTTTTCCCTTAAAGAGGTCAGCAAAAAGTCGTACAATAGGGGTCTCATGTTCGTGAACTGTGAAGGAATTTAAAAAAATTTCCCATGGTGGGGTTGGAGTGCAGCAAAAAAGAAACTTGGGAAAAAGGATAAATAAGGCAGACTAGGGACTTGGAGGGTAATTTGTAAAGACATATTGCCTTCCAGATTTTAACTTGAAGCATGTTATTCTTCCTCCTCCTCCTCCTCTTCTCACTCCACATTTCTTTTTATTTTTTTAAAGTGATATCTAAGTATTAATTGCTTCAATCCTATTAAGCTGTTCCTTTTAAACAAACGGTTGTATATTTCCTTGGCATAGGGAAATCCCTCCGACTGTAGGTTCATATTATTTAGACAAGCACTCTTTCAGAAGTAAATGCCATTCTTAGCATAGGGAAGTAGTTTAGGTCTAAAGGGGTTAAGAAGGCCTCCTTCCATTCAGAGACATGCAGGGGTCCCACCGTGGCAGTTCCAGCCTTTAAAAGTCTTTCCAGCTTTTTTTTTTTTTTCCCTTGTAACAAATCTGTACGACTGCCACCAGGACATAAGAAGCGTGTGCCTGTCACAGAAATAGAGTTTACTTTTTCCAACTTGTTGTACAGAGGCAGGGTATAAATACAGCTAACTCTAGCTTGGACTAAGAGTCTTTCGCTTAAAATAAGGGGGTTACCTCTCAAGACTTTTAATCCAACAAGGTCCAGGTCAGACTGCACCACTGATCCAGGTGGAAAGGAAGTCTGTGGGTGTTCTGAGAAAGCAGGTGTAACTAGCTCCTGTCTTTTAACCTGTTTTTTTTAATTTAGGCACAGACACACCCAGACCCCAATCCAACTACTGATATTTTCCCAGGAAACATTCTGAGATGTCCTTTTTCAAACTCTTCACTCGATGGATATGGATATGGATGTTGTCTGGGGAGACCCTTATCCTATTGCTTCTGGAGGTCCCTTTAGAAGGTACTGCCTTGCCTCCAATACGATATTCTCATGCTGGGATATGTCCAAATGATATGAATCCCAACCTCTGGGTAGATGCACAGAGCACCTGCAGGAGAGAGTGCGACACTGACCTGGTGAGTGATGCTCTTTTGTTTTCTCTTAATGTTGCCTTGCTAAATACAGGGGTTGCCTCTGTTGATTCTGTTTGTCTGTCTGTTTACTGTATCAGAAGAGTGTCACATTGTAGGTAAAAGAGTACTTTTATTCAGAACTACATAGGCTGGCAAGAGTGGGCAAGCTGTAAAAATCTGTAAGGTTCTGTAAAAAGGCATTGCTGCACCAACTGTGTTGCCAGCCCACAGCTTTGAACTTTCAGTCGGACTAGCAACTCTCATTCAGGGCTAGTTCACATGACGATTGCTGTAGAAACAAGTCAGCCCACACCAGCCTTCAGCCTGTGGCAATGATAGGAAGAAGCAACCCAGCAAGGACCAATTTTTGACCATCATCACAACCACGGTGTGATCAAGTGTCAGAAATCACTCTGTGCCGGGTTCAGCACGTAGAGTTGGACTTCACATCACTGGCTCATTCCAGGCTAGGCTCTCCTCCAAGACCACCGCACCTCAAGTGGTTGTACAAATTCTCCCTTGTCCCAATAGCCACATATCATGAATTCACCCACACTGAACCATGTGAGACCCTTTTAAATGTTTTTGCCCATCGTACTGTGCTGCTGTGAAATGCATAATTTGTTTTCAGGCGTAGGACTCTGTATTGTCTTCCTAGGCACGGCATGGCCTTGCCAGCATCTATTTTAAAAGTCCAGCAGTAGTATTATGACTCAATAAAACTGACAGCTTGGCATAAGCTCCTGGATGACACTTTCAGCTACAAATGCACTTCAGTTGGCAAGTTAAAAGACTGCTCATCTAGAGGCTGGCACTGCCAGCTCATCCTGCCATCCAACTACCCATCTATGCTCTTTCTGCCTTACATACCTGCCTAGAATAATAGAGTTTGCTGTCATCGCTGAATTTGATGGATGTCACTGATGTCATTGCCAAATACTGAAAAGAATCCTTGCAAGATGCTGTATATAGTTTACACCAGGGGTGGCCATCCTTTCAACATGAATACTCCTGGTCCTTGTATAGGTTGTATAGGTGAGGGTATTTCAGCGGGTGCAGCTGCTTTAGCAGCACCATCAGCACCTGCAGCTGCCAAGATTCTGTCTTCTACACAACTCTTAAGAATGCAGAGGCCCTAATGAACTGGTGGAAGGTTGGCCACCCCTGGTTTGCAAAGTAAAAGCTTTCTGAGCAGTCAACAATAAACAAGGAACTGGGCAGTCATCTGAGATCCAGTGAAATCAGCATAGTATTGGTAAGGGATGTTACCATATATCAATGGTCCTATATCCTCCTCCTCCATTGTTGTCTTCTACAGCGACTGATGAACTATTTGCTTTGGTCAGTTGAATATGTACACAACTTGCTGACTTTTCCTGGAGGAAAGCAACACGGCTGCAGTTTTCATGCATGTACAATGGACTAGACCAGGGGTTCTCAACCCCTTTCCCAGCTGAGTACCACCTCTAGCGCCACTCTCCTGCTGCGTACCACCGAAAGTGACTGGTGATTACATCATCGCCAGTTACTTCTGGGTTTTTGGAGGTGATAAAACGCAGGCTCTGGGTGGGTGAGAGGGCCCTTCTCAGTGTTCCTGAGAGGCTCGGCCAAAGGCAGGAGCCTCTTGGGAGCGAAAATGAGCCACCGAAAGCGCCACGTTGGAGCGAGGTTCCGGTGGTCTGGCAGTCCAAGTACCACCAGCAGTTGGCCGAAGTACCGCTGGTGGTACTAGTACCACTGGTTGAGAATCCCTGGACTAGACATCTTCATTCAGTGGCACGGATGCAGAAAAATGCATTGCAGAAATGCCTAAATCCTTGGATAATTTATAAAACTGGGGGCCCAATACTGCACTATCCAACTTTCCAGCACCAATGCAACATGTGCTGCATCCTGCTGTGTGTGGGGGGAAGAGTCATGGAAGCCTCCTCAAGGTAAGGGAACATTTGTGCATTAACCTCGGGGCTGCATTGCGGCTGTATTGGTGCTAGAAAGATACTTCATATTTTCAGAACACTTGGTTATAAAGAACAGTTTGGGCAATAGAAGGGTCATCCCACTCCAGTTTCCATGCTGGGAACCTAACAGAGCGATCCAATGTATGTTTACTTGGAAGTAAGTCCTACTGTGGTCAATGAGATGTACTCCCAGGAAAGTGTGCAAAGAATTGCAGCATGTGGTTGAAACAGAAATAGTTAACTGTAACACAAATGTCTTTGCTAGTTGGATTATACCATTATTAAATCAACCTTTTTTTCTGACTGAAGCAGCAGATTAAGCCACTTTTGCATTCAGTCTCAACTGTGCTTGTGATAGCAAGATTTTTAGAGACACCAATGAAGCAGTGTATGACTCAAGAGCTTCACCCAGCATCATCTGCAACAATGAAGGTGGCACTTGGGATGTGCCTTTTGGGACAGCAACATCAGCTGCTACACCAAGACATACAGAAAATTAAAACCAAAGATTCTTTCTTGGTCTTTACAGACTTCTCTTCAAATGTACTGGTCCAAAATGAAATCTTAGAAGCTATGTTTTTAAAAAGGTGAATGTGCCAGCTGTAGGTTATTATCATGCAGCCTCTGACCCTTAGCTCACATAAAAGTACTGGAGCATGCAGTTACATGTTGCAGAAACCAGTTCATACTGCTTTAAATTCTAGTATAATTTAGAAACTTGGGGCACAGGCCAGCAACAAAAAAGGCATGCAAATCATATTAAATCACAATAATATAAAGACTAAAATACATGTGTATCCCCTACTGAATTGAATGGGACAACTGTCCCTAACTGGCTAACTGGGTTGAATACAACTTTGAATTCACTGCAGAAACTGGTTACAATCATGTGTGATAAAAGGTGACAAAAGTTTCACTACTGGTCTAAGCTTGGGCCACTGCAGATGCATCAGGTCTAACAGTGCAATCCACCATAGAGATCCGGCCGGCGACCCAGGGCCGCACGCCAGATCCTATCCCCATTCCGGGCTGCGCTGCTGCGGCCTGGAGGTCTACTTGGAGAAGGGGACATTCGTCCCCTTCCCCCGGTGTAAACCGGGGAATGCCCAATCGACCTCCTCGTATTTCTGCCAACTAAATAGCTGGCAGAAGTAGGAGGACGCCGTGCAATGGTCGAGCCAGTCTGGTGGGGGTTGGGGATATGGCGGACGCCACCTCCGCCCTCTCCCGCGCCGGCTTGGTCAATAGCCCCTCTCCCTTACTCCCGAGGCATCGAGAACATGCTTTATGGCACGTTCGCGGCATCTTGGAATGGCGTTCTCTACGTCTTGGAATGGCAACGTCTACGGAGCGCTCACTCCACCGTTCTTACGTCCCGCAGGATTGCGCTGTAAGTCAGTGGCCACCATGAGCCAGACCAAGCAGACTTGTTTGGAGTCCAGCTTATGGACTAGACATTTTAATTCAATGAAGACAAAAATTTAGTCTTATACTACTGTTTATAAAGCCAATTTATAAAGTATTACACTGGAATCATTTGGATGTTACATGTTCTTCCAACACCAAATCAAGGGGTTAGGTTTGGGGTATATCTTTCGGTTTTGGTTTGGTTCTTCTTCTTCTTTTTTACGCCAAATGAACTACATTGGATGATGCAGGGATTGAATTCGGCGCCCAGTTATACCTCCCAAAGTCTTATAACGGTTTTGGTGCAGAAAGTTAATGGTTAATTTTTGCTTTCTTTCTACAACCTTAACTGCTATTCATGAAATTCCCCCTGGATAAGTGAAGTATTGAATTTTCCCAAGCCTCATGACAGCTTCCCAACTATGGAAACTTCAGGACAATTGAAAGGTGTTGCTGCTGTCACCTGAGAGAACCAACCAACTGACTCTGCTCAACAACTAGACTTCCACACCTCCCTCCTGCTCCTCTTCAGAATTCACTTGGCATCCTTGCCAATTCCATGAACATCTTCATATCCAAAGATTAGCCAGAGGGGCTGAAGCCGCCTTCATAAGTCACTAACTGGTTTAGCATTATCAGCACTGCTAACTAGGTTCTGGTTACCTGCTTCATTCAGTACTAAGGTTTCTGATAACAAAAACTGGGCACACTTTGCAGAATGTACTGTCCCTTAGCACATCAAGAGGAGATCCAGTACTTGTTCTGATAAAAGGGCTATGTTTTAATAGTCATTGATGACAATTTAAAACCATCAAGTCAAAGAGGCAAATGTAGGATATATGCCAACAGTGCATTAAAAGTTCAGGGAAAAGCCTGCACGAAGGCAGTATCCTCCACACTAATATCCCAATCAGATTAACCCAAACCCAAGCAGCAGATCCCATCTAAATCTAATCCCAGTTATTCTACACTGCTTTCTTCCACAATGCTGATATCTACGTGTTCGGGTTTCCTGTTTAAATATTTTGCCATCATTGTCTTGTTTTCTTCTGCCTTAGGAATGCGAGACCTTTGAGAAGTGCTGCCCTAATGTCTGTGGAACAAGGAGCTGTGTTGCAGCCAGGTACATGGATGTCAGGGGCAAGAAAGGGCCTGTTGGGATGCCCAAAGTGGCAACCTGTGACCGCTTCATGTGCATCCAACAAGGTTCAGAGTGCGATATCTGGGATGGCCAGCCTGTTTGCAAATGTAAGGATAGGTGTGAAAAAGAGCCAAGTTTTACGTGCGCCTCCGACGGGCTGACCTATTACAATAAGTGTTACATGGATGCAGAAGCATGTACCAAAGGCATTACGCTCAATGTGGTGACGTGTCGCTATCATCTAACCTGGCCAAATACCAGCCCTATCCCACCAGAGACAACAGCTCGCCCCACTACAGCTTATCCAGAGACAACCATCACTGACATCCTTCCACCTGTACTAGTAAACAACCCAGCACATCAGTCGGTTTATATAGGAGAGACTGTCAGCTTTCTTTGTGATGTTACTGGCCGACCTAAGCCAGAAATCACTTGGGAGAAGCAGACAGAGAGTAATGAGAACATCATTATGAGGCCCAATCACGTCAGAGGGAACATTGTTGTCACCAACATTGCCCAGCTGGTGATCTACAATACACAACTCCAAGACGCAGGCATCTATACTTGCACTGCCAAAAACCTTGGTGGTATTCTCAGAGCAGATTTCCCATTGTCCGTTCTCAAAGGAGAAGCTACTTCTATAGAAGCAGCCCAGAATAAAACCCATTTTCCAACCGATGAGTGTCTGAAGCAGCCAGACAGTGAAGATTGCGGGGAGGAGCAGACTCGATGGTATTATGATGCAAAGAAAAACAACTGCTTCACTTTCATCTACGGAAACTGTAACAGCAACCTGAATCACTTTGAGACTTACGAAAACTGCATGCTGACGTGCATGAACGGGCCCATCAACATCTGCAACTTGCCAGCCCTCCAAGGTCACTGCAAAGCATACGAGCCCCGGTGGGCCTACAACAGCCTGACAAAACAATGTCAGTCTTTCATTTATGGAGGCTGCGGAGGCAACGAGAATAACTTCGAGAGCAGAGAGGCCTGTGAAGAAATGTGCCCTTTCCCTAGGAACATGCATTGTAAGGCTTGCAAGGCTTGCAAGCCACGCCAAAAGCTGGTGACGAGCTTCTGCAAAAGCGATTTTGTTATTCTTGGCCGTGTAACCGAACTGACAGAAGACCAAGACTCGGGACACGCTCTGGTGACTGTGGAGGAGATTCTAAAGGATGAGAAAATGGGGCTAAAATTCTTGGGAAAAGAGCCTCTAGAAATCACCCTTTTAAACATGAACTGGAGCTGCCCGTGCCCCAACATAACCGCAGCCGATGGTCAGCTCATCATAATGGGCGACGTCTACAATGGAATGGCTGTTTTACAGCCTGACAGCTTTGTGGGGGCCTCAAGCATCCGGCGTGTTCGGAAGCTTCGTGAGGTCATCCACAAGAAAACCTGTGAGCTATTAAAAGAGTTCTTAGGACTGCACTAGTAATACCCTGCTTTTATCTTGTCAGCTTTCCAGATGTGTGTATTATATACTGCTAACAAAAGGTAGGCTAGCATAGAACCCTTTTTGAAAAGCTCTGTTTGCTGATAGATGTTATGTATTACACAGAAGCCGTATATTAATTCATTAATGATGTGTAGTAATGAGGCAGTAGCCTTTTTGGCAAGCACTTAAAATAGCAGCAAACAGCGATTAGTCTTAGATTTAAATCTATCTATTTGTCTAGAAATGCCATCTGGCAATCACTACATAATACCAATGCAGCTTTCATCATAAAAGACCAAATTCATTGCATTCTGTTTGGTTCGGAGCTAAATCATATAAACTGTCAGCCTAATTATAATTGTTCTCATTTGGGGTATAGAATCATTTGTGAAAAGCAGCTGAAATGTATCACAGGCATAAGTAGGTTATAAGAGAAGAAAATGTAAATTATTGTCTATATTTACAATAATTATACCAGTTAAATCACTCCGTACCAGAATCTATTATCAGAAATGCAGCTTTTAGAAGACAGAATCTCATCTTTAATGGAAATTTTCCTAGCAAATTAGGGCAGATTTGTCTAACACTGAGTGCAACAATCCTGCAAAGCAAAACTCACACCGAATTCAATTGTGAAATGTCTTTGGATGCACTGTATCAGACAATGGACATGGAGGCAAAGCCAAAGACACTAATCTAAACCTGTAATTTACCATTTTTTTTAGTAGACCATTTATACTACCTGTCTCATTGCACTTTCCTAGTTCTAGAAGATACGCATGCCAAATCTAAGATGGAAAGCCCCCTTATTATATGAGGTGGCCAATATCTGTCAGCCATTTTGTACTTGAAAGACCAAAGTAACTATTCTGTTACCTGTTGTTCAGTTTACTTCACAATATATTTATATCCTGCCCCTTTTCTAAGGAGCCCAGGGCAGTGTACATGATTCTTTCCACACACACACACCCATTTTATTCTTGCAATAACACAGCAAGGTCGGTTAGGTGGAGAGGAAAGCAATTAGCCCATGGTCACCCAGTGAGCTTTATGGCTGAGCAGGGATTTGAACTTCAATCTCTCAAATTCTAATCCAACACTCTAACCATTACACCACACTGGCTCTTTAGAAACTCTATGAGCCAGGAAGGAGAGCAAGAGACCTAAGCACAGCAATGAGAGGAGGGATCCAGCCTTTGCTAATTTGCTCTAGTCTTCTCTTTTGCCACTCTCTTTATTGAGAGGTCCCACCCAAAGCTCAAGCCTACCTGAAAACGATATTCTCTGAGCATTTTGAGAAGCGTTTGCTGTCGTAAGTGGCTGCTGGGTACAAATTACAATTAGTCAGTGGTAAAGAAAAGGCACTCTGCATACACTCATCATCACCATTCTTCTTATTTACAACATATCTTTCAGAGTTGAGCTTCCTATTATTAACCAAAACAACTGTTGTGTCAAGCAGTTGAGTTACAAGTCCAACATGGTTTATAAACTAATAAATGCAAAACAATTACTGCATCGCTCAGTGAGTATCTAATTCAAGGCCCAGATCAAATCTTCACCCCCTTACTTCCCGTTTCCTGTCCTGTTACAGTACATCTCCCAGCAAGCATTGTATACAGGCGCTGCTATGGTTAAAAACTCATTTCCCCCCACTTTTAAAGGGACCCTCATATTGTTTAATAAGTACTGTAAATAACACGTTTTTATAAACACGGAATAATTCGCATACCTGTATCAACCTAAAACATGGAGTTACAGGCACAGGCGTAACAAGGGTGGAGCGAAGGCAAGTAGTTCTGCAAGACTCCGTTACACTGGAGTCAGCGGCCCCTCCCCCTTGCTGTTGGAACCATTCTGGCAGCAAAGGCAACACGCAGGACACTCCCCTGTTGCTGCTAGAATGGCTCCAACAGCAAGGGGGAGGGGCCGCTGACTCCAGTGTAACGGAGTCTTGCAGAACTACTTGCCTTCGCTCCACCCTTGTTTCACCTCTGGTTACAGGTATTTACAGGTACTAACATGCAGTAAAATCGAGACTGCTGTCTAATATTACCTAACATAGTTTCTAGTTCAGGCAAGACTCTAGCCATCCCATCTTTCAGTCGTAATTTTCTGGCAATGCATCTTGTGGTGCTGGCTGGTGGCATTGTGAAGGTTATCCAACATAGGCTGCATCATCTCCACCTGGTGTAGGAAGAGTGGGTGACTGCTGAGAAGCATTCCATACACAGCAATCAGAAAGCTTGTAGGTATATGGTCCTTTTTCTCAACAATGTTACGAGGAGATTTTATGTTCTCCTTTATAAGAAACTATGTTCCTTACTCTACTAAAAGGAGCCATATTTAAAGTTTTGCTCCTTAGCACCATAACTGTTGTCTGTGTAAGCCTTATACTGTATTTGATGCCTTTTTGTACAACTGCATCTCTTATGTCAGGTTCATAGAGATGCATTAGCTTTTGACCTTTGCAATCTAGCAACTTTCAGGGTTGTGTAGCCCCGAAAGCTTGAAAGGACGCAGTGTTAGGCTGTCCAGGCATTCCCTTTCAACCTACCAGTAATTGTTTGCAAACTCTCTTTCAAACTTTGGTTAAGTCATTCAATTTCCCAACTAGATTGAAGGTAGCACACAGATTATCTTCTATATGCTGTATAATATTTCGTTATGCAAGAAAGATATCACATATGAGTGACGTAAACTGGTGCCATTACTATAAATTAGTTCTTAAGAACGTCCTTCCTTGCTTAAGGCTGTAGAAAGGAATTTAATTACTGTAGCAGAAGTGACTTGTGATGTATATGGTACTTCAGGCCATTTACTGAAATAGTCTATTAAAATGATAGCAGAGCAACAGTCAATCAAAGTGATGTCAAAGGGCCCTACAATGTCAACTGCACCTTTGTCTCATATAGTTTGGAAGAAGAACCAGCTACAGTCAGTAGCGTAGCCAGGAGGGGGCTGGGGGGGTGTTGCTGTGCCCCGGGTGACAGCTGTGGTCTCCTCGCGAGGGGGAGCTGCAGCAGCAGTTTTCTGCTCTACGGCTGCGTCTACTGTTTTTGGCGATTTTGATGGCCACACCTGCCCGCCCTTGCTCCTAGACGGCTTCAAATGAAGCCTTCCAGGAGTGAAAGGGGGCGGGGTGATGATGCAAAACACATCATGACCCTGCCCCCTGGGGCATGCTAGCAACGCCACTGGCTACAGTGATGGCATATATATATATCACTATTGTTTTATCACGTAGTTGGCAAGTAACACAGACCTTAGTCGATGCTTCAGTTTGGAAGTCCCTAGCTACCAATATGGATCTCATACAGCCCAATTCTAACCAACCTTCTCTCCCCCCCCCCATTTTTTATTTTATTATAATACATTAAAACATACAATACAGAAAGAAAAGAAAAAAGGAAAAAGAAAAGCACAGAACAACAGAAAAGGTCCAGATTTGCCACTAACATTTATACTTACCGGTAAATTCATTCTTATAATTACCCTGCCTAATTACAGAATAAACTATTCTTTTTATATCCATAAATCAATTAACCTAACAATACTACCCTTAATCAAAAACAATCTCAAATTCTTACTATTTAAGTCTAAAAAAAGCAAATTATCCTACTCAATGAAGCCACATATCATTAAATCATTCTTATTGTCCTTTACATGCAAAAAAAAATCTATAAACAGTTTCCAATTATTCACAAAACTATCTACTGGTTTCTCTTAATCCTAACCAACTTTCTAGCACCGATGCAGCCATGCCAGTGGGGCACATGCTGCATTCTGCGGGGGGGGGGGGCAGTCATAGAGGCCTTGTTCCCTTACCTCAGAGCTGCATTGTGGCTGCATCAGCGCTGGAAAGTTGGTCAGGATTGGGCTGATAGTCACGGTTTAGTTCAGGAGGTCTTTTGATGCCTAAAATGAGCAAGGTGTATGAATGTGGAGTGCAATTTCCCTAACACAAGTAGCTTGTGCACAGACTCAAAATGCACAGACCCATTTTGTAAGGAATGTTCACCATGTACTCTAAAATAAGGCAGCTTAACCAGATCAAGCCCTTTAGAATTGGTGAGTCATCTCTATCAGTATTCCCATAGTCATGGCTGAACATGCTAAACATGTGGCTTGAAACTGCTCTTGTGTAACTGATTCTACATCATTCTCCAGTGTAATATTTGGTGAAGGCAAAAGCGGTTGGGACAAGCGATCAGCGCGCGGTCATATTTTGTGTTCCTGGCCTGTACACTATGTCGTAAGTAAAAGAGAGCAGTCTGGCTGACAGTCCAGCAATATGATCCCCTGCTTATTCCAATCCTTTTGTAGTATAATGTTGTCAAGAGGCTGTGATCAGCGTGCAGTTTGAATGCAGAACCTCAGAGGTACGGACTCCATTTTTCTGCAGCTCAGACACAAGCCAGCACTTCTTTTTCAATGGTTGGGTATTTCTTCTCAGCATCAGTGAGTGTCCTAGAAGCAAACGCAACAATCCTCTCATATTGTCTTCTTGCAGCTGGGTGAGTAGTACATAAGTACGTAACCAGAAGCATCAGTAGTCAAAAACATAGGCAATCCAGGATTAGGCAATGCAAAGGTTGGGCTTTTGATGATCTAATCTTTCACAGTATCAAAATTAGTCTGTACAACAGCCATTCAGGGGTCCCTCATAGTACAGTAGTTCCTTGAGGGTCCCAATGACAGAAGCATAGTTTAGAATAAATTTTGCCTACCTAAAGGTAAGGCCCAAGAAGGAATGCAAAGTCTGTTAGTCGCTTGGAGGAAGTGCTTGTGAAACAGCTATAGCATGGGCTCAGTCAGCTGGTGAAATTGTATGCCCCAGAAAGGAGAGCTCTGTTGCCTGAATTTGCATTTGGCCAAGTTGCGCTTCAGGCCTGTGATACTAATGCAGTATACTGCAGATTACTTGCACTGTCTTCAGGAATATTCTCAAACACATTCCCAATAATATCATCTAAACAACACTGGATTCTCTGCTGGGTCTGGAAGGTTAGAGACATCATCTTTTGAAAAGCACTAGGTGCTGATCAAGTCCAGATGGGACAGAATTAAAATGAAAGAGTTCATCCTGTGTAATAAATCCTGTGATGTCTCTGCTTTCTTCATGCAATATACAGCCCAATCCACTGCAACCCCCCGCACAGCAATGCAGTGGCGCCAATGCAGCATCCACTGAATCCCTATCTCAAGTCCAGATGGGACAGAATTAAAATGAAAGAGTTCATCCTGTGTAATAAATCCTGCGAGGTCTCTGCTTTCTTCATGCAATATACAGCCCAATCCACTGCAACCCCCCGCACAGCAATGCAGTGGCGCCAATGCAGCATCCACTGAATCCCGCAGGGGCGTTTTGGACTCAGGAAGCCTCCTCGGGGTAAGGGAGCATTTGTTCCCTTGCCCTGGGGTAAGCCCCTGCAGACCTGGTGAGTCAACTTGGACCTGCGCCTGTGATATCGCTGGCACAAGTCTGCGTTGACCCGTAAAGGCGGATCAGGCCCAGAAAGGGGGGTCAGGAATTGGTGGGCGCTGCTGATGCAGAACCCACCCCCTTCCTAGGCCCAAACTGCCCTCCATCCCCGTCACCACCCCATTCCACCTAGCCCCTGCCCCGTTCCGCCCCTGCCCCGCCTCCCTCCTGCCCCCCATGCAGTTTTTCCTGAGGTAGTGGGTGTCTGGAGTCCGCCGCAGTGCAAACCTGGCTACTCGCCAATTCCAGTGGCCAGGCCGCACTCTCTGGCAGAGTCGCATTTGCAACAGCCACAAAGCGCGCTATGCCAGTGGAATGTGCGTTCTGCCAGCATAGTGCACTGTTAGGATTGGACCCTTAACCTGGTGATACACACTGCAAAAAAAGCAGAAAACATGTTTGCTTCACATAGTCCTGCAAATACTTCTGCGTGGTGAAGGTAATGGTTGTCAGTCACAATGGCTTTATTTGGCTCTCTCAAATCCTCATCAAGGTGAATACCTCCATCTCAGAGGCGTAGTTAGCCTCTCCGTCGCTCCCCCGCGGAACGGCAGAAGCCCCGCCCTGCTGGCTGCATCCCTGCCCCTGCCGTTTTGTGGCAAAACCCGCCCCTGGTGTTTTTTCGCTGTTTTTGACAGCGAAGAAGCCCGGGCAGGCGGGTGGGTCAAACACCCGCGTAGCACAGCCGTTTTTGGCCGCCTCCGCGACACAATTAACACCCCCGCCGGCCACTTTGTCGCCCCCTCACTTGCTGCCTGGGGGCGGACCACCCCACTGCTTCCTACGACACTGCTCCATCTGTCATGTTTACCCAGGGGCAGCCCATCCATGAGACAAGGTGATGAGGGTTGAATCAGTGGCAGATTGCAGGGGGAGCAAGAGGTTAGCAGATTCGGGGTGCCCTTCACCTCGAGTCTACCACTGCCACCACCTCTCTTCAGCCTGCCGCGGAAGCAAAGTGCATTGATCCACTTTCCACCTGATAAAAGTGAGCAGAAGGCAAATCATCCATCTCTGTACTGTGCTCCTCGTGAGGTTTTCCTCAAACGGAGAAAAGGAGTAATTCTGTGTCATTTTCACAGTCCCTTTAAATAAAACCAGAAGTCCTGCACTTCCATGTTTGAGGAAACTGCATGAGGAGCATGGTAAGGGTTTTTGTTTTTTTACAGTGAGGAGGTGGCGGCGGTAGACCCAAGGCAGCATTGGGCAGTGTTCCAGGTTGTGCCGCCCCTGCCTTTACCAGCCTTGTAAGCGAAACCATTTCAGAAGAGTCAAACTCTTCACTAATATCTTTCTATTCTAGTTTCTTAAGCTCTTCTGGTACAGCATCTCCAACTGGGAATGGCAAACATTGTAATTTTTGCTAGACATGTGTGCACAACCAAGATCCTCTTTATGCCAATAAAGGTTTCATTCATTCATTCACCAAGATCCTCTTCAAAATGGTTCTCAGTCAGCTGAGATTGCAGCGCAGTGAGATTGCAGACTAGTGTCTGGCTGAGGAAGAGGATTATGACCATTACGGCCCAATCCTATCTGAAAGGCCCCGCTGGTGGAATGTGTGTTCCGCCAGCGGAAGCATCAGGATCCAGGTGGAAGTGCCTGGATCTGGCACACAACATCATTGCGCTTGCCGACAACGCTAGCGAGAGCAAATTGGCCACCAGCACAGTTGCTGGCGGCCACGTGTGCTCGCTGGTGGCAAAGACACCATCCACCAGGTAAGGCAGTGGTGGGGGCAGACAATGGGAGGGATGGGGAAGTGGGAGGAACAGGGGCATTTCTGGGTGGGAAGGGAGGTGGAACAGGATGGGAGGGGCAGGACAGGTAGCACTCACAAGTGGCTATATCCTATCCTTCCGTCTCCCTTTCCCTGTTCCTCACTCTCCTCGGTTCTGTGACAGTAAAATAGCTGGCGCAGAACAAGGAGACCCATAGGAACAGCAGAGTTATCTTACCCTTAGGAATCTTCTGCAACTGCCCCCCCCCCGGATGTAGCATGCACCTCCTTGGCTTGCATGCATCAGCGGGGGGAGGATATGGATAGGATTGGGCTGTTAGTTAAACTGTGAAGTTTAATGCAGCAACTAATCTCTGGCAAGGGCAGGAGTGCCAAGATGTGCAATGTAGGTTCCTGCAGGTAGGCTACATGCACCAGAAGTCATGAACAGGCAGGCAGCCACATGTAGGAATTTGGTTTTTCAAACAGCACACCTAGATAATTTTGATTCAGCGTGGCACATTCTAACCTAATGCAAGAAGATTGAATTTGGTATTACTGTATATAAACAGGGCTTTAAAACTGTTTGTTTTGCAAATACTGTACCACATTTGAGCACCACTTTTGCAAGTACTACTGCTCCCAGATGCAGCTCATGCAGGAGTGGGTGGCTTGCTGCACTGTGGTCCCTGCAGTGAGGAAAAGTCTTCTCCAGCTGCAGCTGCCTCCTGATCTCTCCTTCATTCTACATCCTCCTTGCCTGACCTGCACCCTTTGGAAGGGGCAGGCTGCTGCAGAGTCACACCTTGCTGCTGGTGCCTAACCACCTCCATTTCTGGCAGGGATGTGGATCAAGTCTATGACTCCAAGTTTCAAGTCAAGTCCCAAGTCTTTGCCCCCATGTCCCAACTCTTTGGTTGCAAGTTGCGAGTCCCTATTTATTTAATGGGGGAAACAGGTTTAAACCTGAATAAAATTTGACTTGTAAAAGGCTTCAAGTCTCGAGTCGAGTCTTTTACAATCAGCTAGTCAAGTCCAAGTCAAGTCCTTGATGCGACTCGAGTCCAACTTGAGTCCGAGTCAATAGACTCAAGTCTACATCACTGATTTCTAGTGAGGTTAGGCTAGGCGGAGAAGTGCCACAGTCATCATGGCTAGCCTTACCGGAGTCGAGGCATGCTTTGGCCTAGAACGGACCCGAGCCACTCCCAAGTGTGCACCGCGGTTGCCCAATGCGGTCGCATTGTTGACCAGAAGCCCCGCCCACATTGGGCAGCCGCGGTGCACACTTGGGAGTGGCTCGGGTCCGCTCTAGGCCAAAGCATGCCTCAATTCCGGGACTCTGGTAAGGCTAATCATGGCAGTGGAATAAAAGTACCACCTGCCATACACTGAAGTACCACCAGTGGGACTTATCTCGCTGGTTGGAAAGCACTGGTCAATGTTCAATATTAGTTCAATAGTCTGAGAATTCTCTGAGACTGTGGCAGAACTCTTCACAGTGCACACAATTCTTTCTGCTGTAGAGCTAATTCTGTCCACCTCAAAAGCTGTAACACCCAACACTTGAACTGCATGTACTTGCTGGCTGGCCTGGTTCCTACATCACACCTTGGGAACGTGGCCAGACTATACAGCAATTGCACTGAGCTGTCCTTCCAGGACATCTTGTGCAGTTTGCAAGGTGCTGTGTAGAGCCACGATGAAAATAAGTTTTTATCTGAGCTTTGAATTTGCTGGGTTTGTGGGTTTATACCCACTTTCCCCTATAAGCCAATGTCTGCATTTTCAATAGAGCTTTTTCCAGAGAATCTACATACATTACAATATGAATTGTGCCTTCTGTAACCAAGCTCATTCTTTTGGCTTCCGCCAAACTTGTATCAATTTGGCTTGCAATGCCTTGGGCTTGTTTTACTGCAAGAGCCCATTCTAGAAACGTGTTCTCTTATGCATCTTTCTTTTGTGAATAAGTTGATCTCTAACAATCTCATGTGCCATATCTCCAAATTCAAGTTCAAGTCGCTCAAAGCAGCAACATACCGTAGTACTGCTTCCCCTGGTTTTTATCTATACTGGCAAAATGTGTAGTGATGAGCTATCATATTCACCATGCTCAACCCCCCCCCCCCAAAAAAAAATCTTTAACACAGTGAGTACATATTTATCATTTTGCAATGAGGAAGGAGTGGAAAATCTGTTGCCCTTCTACTCCAAGGCAGTGGATGGCTTACCATATTTTCCAGGTCCTAAACCGGGACCCCCCCTACTAGGCAATTAAATAAATAAATAGATAGATAGATAAATAAATAAATAAACAAAATTATTACAAAGCGCGCCCGAAAATTTTAATTAATTAATTATTCTTACACAATTAAATTGACTTACCCCATCGTCGCCGTCGTTGCCCGTCACCACCGTGCTGCTGCTCCTCCACGTCCTCGTCGGCACCGACCAGGCCAGGCCTGGCCACGCGAGCCTCGGCCAGGCTGGGCCGCTCTCACCAGCTCGGAGCGGTGAGAGCGGGTGAGCCGGCTCTGTGCGGCGGCTTATTGCCAGAACGTTGTGTCAAGCAGCTGAGGGACAAGAAAAAGAGCTTTTATTTTTCAAAAGCAAACCCCGCACAATGACTGCTGCATCATTCATTCAAGGGCCAGGTCCAATCTCCTCCCCCTCTTAGTACTTATTTCCTATGCTATCGAGACTACATCTCCCAACAAGCAGTGCCTCAGCTCTGTTTACAGGCACTACTCTTATAGGCCTAAGAGCACAACTACAATACCACCTTTTGAAACTCCTGTTTTCTTTATACAGTACTGTATATACTATATACACACAGAGAGAGAGAGAGACATAGTATATGCGTAACAAGAGATAATGCCAGGGTTAGCCAGAGTATAAGAGGAGATATAATGGAAGAGAAAGAACTCTACTAGTCAAAGGCATGTTTTGGAGAGGGAAATAGGGGAGGAAAGAGGACCCTCCTCCAAGGCCTAATGCAGAAATTACAGTAAATTACACAAAGGGCTGGGTTAGATATTTGCACCATTTACCACACGTCTATGAGGGGTGTGATCCTGCAAATCCCACCAACCCACCATCCTGGGTTCATCAGGGTACACCGCAAAAACCAGAAGTGGTCGTATATCGCCACGGAGAAGCGATCAGAAGCTCAGGGGGCCTGCAGAGGGAAGTGCAGGCCTACAGGCCTACCTGAACGCTCCAGAGGGCTCCAGGAGTCAGGACCCCTGGTAAGTGCACAAATCACCTTTTAAAACTTTTTTTCTTGGCACCAACGTGTTTTTTCCAACGTGTTTGTAAGGGAAGTGGGGAAGGCTGGCCGAGCATATTACCTGGTGGTTAGTGGCTAGAATACAGCCTAGCATCTTTGCTTCCCTCCCTTTACTGGATAAACTAGTACAGTAGTTGAGTTCCTGCCACCATCCAAAGCTAGGGAATCCAGACAGAGAAGGCTGCCTTAAAAGTGGTTACAGAACTGTGGAGCCACAGGGGAGATAATTGCAGGTGATAAGGAAAAAAAATACCAGGATCTCTTAGCAAACAAAACGTACAGGGAGAAAGGTTTAATGGCAAAGAGATTACAAAGCAAATAGAAAATAAATAATTCCTGATGCAAATAATACACTCCCTATTTAACTTTACTTACACTCTTCATGTTTCTGGTCTGTTCACCCTAAGGCAGCCAAGGGCATGGGCACACCCCACACTGACCAACTGATGCTCCAACACTGGACCAGTACATCTACACCCGGGGGGGGGGGGGTTGGGTCATTTCTGAGTTTTATAGCTAGTGGGCATGTGAACCCTGCTTACTCTGTAGGAGTGGTCATTTGGGGCCACCTGGTGTGTTTGAATTTCCTGGTCCTGAGCATCAGGTGTACTTCAACATCCAAATATCTGGCTCAGGGTCTATTTTATTTGGGTACTTGTCCAGGGAAGATGCTCTTAGGGAAAATAAGGTGGCAAACAAAGATAAACGGGGAGATTTGCACCTGCTGATTCAGCAGTTCTCCTTGTAATGTTAAGAGGGGGGGTCAAGAAAGTTTCAAAGTGGGTGAAAACACAGGGGGAAAATTTGGGGAAGTCAAGGATTTTCACCACAATGCTCACCAGTCAACTTCGAACAAGGAAGAAGCAAGTTTGCTTATTTTGGGATGTTGCCTCATTGATGTTGTATGTGCGTCACATCGTTTGATTTTCTAACAACCCAATCCTATCCAGGGCCAGAGCTGTGGGGCCGAGCGGCCTACAAAGTATCCAGCGCTGGGAAGGAGCAGGCTGGAGGTCTCCTTGGGACATTTGTCTCCTCGGGACATTTGTCCCCTTACCTTGGGTAAAGTCCCAGCCGTAGCAATGGGGCTACTCAGATCTGCACGAGCTTAATAGCTGGTACAGAACCGAGAAGCAGAAAAGCCCTGGGAGGGGGCATAGGATTCAGCGTGCGCCAGCACTGCCAATCCCGTCCCCTCCCGGGCCTGTTCCGCCCCCTTCTCTGCCCCATTATGCCCCCCACCCTCCCCCAGCCCCTGTGCCACTTGGAGCAGATCTTACTTGCTCTGGCGCGTGATCCATTGGTTTCAGCGCTGACGGGATGGCTCAGGTCTTCCCACCAGCGCCCCCTCCTCTCCGGGTGTCTCAATGTGCTTTATGCATGCTTGCAACACCGTAGGCTGGCGCAGTTCACGCTACGCTGGCCTAGCGTGAGAATAGGATTGCGCCAAAAGGAAGCTAATAAAAAAAATCCAAAGGCTGTCTGCTTTTGTACAAAAACCTAACCCATGTTTGAAATATCTCAGGGTAGTTTAAAGGGAAGAAGGGGGCAGTTAGGTGTCAGTATTTTTCTGCAATGCCTTTGCTAGCTTATGGATGACGCTGTAGGGGGCCACTGAAATGGTTTGCATTCCAGATAGGGAACAGAAAGTGGGTAGGAAGGTATATTGTGTTTGTTTTTTGTGTGTAAGGCTGATTAAGCTTATGCATGAATGAAGGGAATGTCTCTGGAAAGTATAACTGACTAAATATGTGGTGGAAAGATTTTAACCCCTTAAGATGCCCATTTGGCAAGTATTAAGAAAAACTGAATTTAGGGGTCAGGTTTTTTTTAAAAGCTTAATTTCATAACGAGACTCTTATTTATTAAAGAAAAGGTGTTGGTACTGGCTAGGCTGCTAGGGCCATGATACATTAGGTTTCTCCTGCAATAACAGGGTACAGTATTCCCTTAGAACAGAGGTTTCCAAAGTGGGAGGCGTGACTCCCAAGTGCATCATGGAAAGCAGCCAGGGGCTTCTCGCTACTCTTTTAATTACCATGTATTCTTGCTTGCAAGAGAGAGAGAGCAAAAACAAAGATCAGGAATAGCTGCCTCTTCACATCGGGTCACTCAAAGTTCACTTCAAAACACTTCAGGTTTGTAGGCAGCTTTTCCATGTCTTGTTTTTAACCACAGCGTGAGTGAAGCCTTTGCTTATCTTATGTTAAAGAACAATTAACAACTCAGTTGATAAGCTGAGTACCGGTACTTTGGAGCTGGAGCTGCAAAGACAGCATCTCTTTCTCTCCAAATCCTGAGACATTGCAGGTTTGCAAGTAAAGTATTTTCTTTCTGTTGAATGTTTTTAAGAAAGCAACCAAAACAAAAAGCTATGTTTGTTTGGTTGATTAATTATTAGGATTTCTCTCTTTCCTTTTTGACCCACCTCTAAGTTAGTTCCCCACTGTATTTGCTGGGACAATCCCCCCCCCATTGGAGACTGCCAGGCAGTATAAGAATCTGTTTTTCATCTTGCAAAGATGCTACCTAAAGAGTTCTCTCTCTCTCTCGCTCGCTCTCTCTCTCTCGCTCTCGTGCAACTGGGGTGGGGCATGACCAATGGAAAAAAAAGACCTCCCTCCCATGCTTTGATGTTTATCTTGCCATAAATAGGACTAACGCAGACGACATCAGTGCCCTCTACCAGGTAGGCACCCCAGGCCTGCCAATGGAGGGAGGGCAGCATCCGATACCCACCCTGTGCACTCCTGGCTTAGCTGCTGCTCAGCATAAGCATGGAAAATCCACTTTAGGGCTCGTTTTGGGAATATACACATACATATAAGAAAGGGTGCCTCTGAGCATGTAAAGAGTGCCTGTTTCTTCCGTGCACTGTAATGGGGAGTCACGGCTAACAGCGAGGGAGGTCAAGGAAGCCGCGAATCAAAAATGTTTGGGAACCACTGCCTTGAATACTACTGATCAAGAGGGAGATTGATATAATCTTTAGCTAGTCAAATGTGAAGAAGTTTGGTACAGTGGCAAAATGTCAAGTCCAGCCTGAACAAGTTACAGTGGGATATTCCTGTTCACAGTCCAGTCCAGTCTACTGGAATCGCACCAAGAATGGTGCTGGCCACGTGCGGCCAGGTTAAGGAAGCCGGCCCTCACCCCCCCCCCCCAGCCAATCCTGGCCGGGGAAGGAGAGCACATGTGCTGTGGGAGGGAGCGCCGCAAGCTGGCCCCACACGCACATGCGTGCGAGCGGAGCGCTATTCAGAGAGGCGAGTGCAAGTTAATATCATCGCTCAGCTCCACACAGCACACCCTGCGACCCATTATTTTCTTTCCTTGACAATTCCTGTCACCTGCTCCCCCCCCCCGGCACCTTATTACAACTTCCTTATTTATCCTTGGCCCCGTACTGCTCCTCATTCCCCCTTTGGGGGGGGGCCAATTGCCAGAAAAGCCTAAAGCAAAGTAAGGCCACCCCACGCACTCCTTTTGTTTGAGCTGTACACATTAGTTGGATAGCTTTTGCGCTGGGCTGTGCCCCCAAACACTGAGTCAGGTCTAGGAGTGAAGCCCAAACCACTGCCCTCTGCCCTCAGAGTCAGAACAGCTTAAAAAAAAAAACCCTTTGGGCGCCACCCTTTGGCACCTAAATGTTTAATTTCAAACGTTGGCAACAAAAGTGTGCCTACATGCACACACACTCTCTTTCCTCTGGAGGTGGTAATCTTCTTTCTGGAATTAGGTCAGCTGGCCAATCCCTGGTATGCACCATAAACAAGAACTTCCATGCGCTCCCTCCTTTGTAGCATTTGCCACTCCCTCCAAGCCTGACAATGGGCGGCTCCTCCCAGGCAATATATATTTTTGGGAGCCTCTCTGGTTCTTCTGCACGGTTCCATCTGTTGCCAGAAGGATAAAACAACATGAGGAAGAGAAGAAAGGAGCTCAGTTGTTCTCTCACAGTTGCATTCAGCTTTCGGGTGTAGTGGTAGAGGATGAACCATAAAGGGCCACTTCAGATTGCAAAGCCTGTCTGACTTGCTGGACTGTGAGCACGGACATTAAATAAGGGCTCTTTGTTTTACCAGTCTGTGCCTTTAAGGCTGCATAATAACAAACTTGGTAATCAGAAGCCAGGGTGTGTGGTGAGGGGGCCCCCTGAAATGAGAAATGATCCTTAAAATTGGCCCCTAACCTTCAACTCCCTAACAGTTTGATACCCTGTTGTGTTGCACTGATTTTTGGAAAAGGGTCTTGGGATGTGAACCTTGTGCCTTCGAACATTTTTCATTGTCACATAATAGCTTGTCCTACCAATAAACAGTGAAGTAAATTTAATTGAAAACAAAGTTAGTGGACGCTGGACTGCTTATCAATGAACTGCAGCAAAGTTAAGCATAATTTTTAGGAAGGAACAAAGGCTTAACATTCTAAATTCCAAGTATTAAGCAATGTTCTACTTGCCTAGGACAATGCTACCTGTTACTGTAGGATAACAGCAACTGGTCCACAGCACTCCACCAATGTTTTCCACTGTAACCGTGGAAAATGTGGAAGTAATTCATGTATATTTTAACACCTGTGTACAAATGTCTGTGAAACTACTTGTCCAATCAGTAATCCTAACCTATAGCACTGCCTTTTTTCACAGAAACAAGTTTCACATGGCTTCCAAATAAGGGCCCACACAGGAGATCTGTGATGAAGGCTGCAATCCTATCCACACTTTCCTGGGAGCAAGCCACATTGAACACAGTGGGACTTACTTCTGAGTAGACATGCCTAGGATTGTGCCCTAAGACTTCAGTCGTTTTTAACCAACTAGCAGCCCCACCCTGCTGTTTTGAAGGTCAAGGAAGTGATAATGGGAAAAATAGCATTTAGTCCTTTCCTTCCCCCCCCCCCCCATGTCCTTTCTCTGACCTACCGGCAAATAGCTGCCCTTCAATGTGCTGTTTGTGGGGGGGGGGCAGGACACACACAATACTGGTCTGTTTTTTTCCTCCACAGTGCTAACACAGCAGCAGTTTTGAGGAAGGTATAATTTAGACTGGGGAAAGGGCAAGGGGAGAAGGGTTAAAACCCTTCCTCAGTCTTAAAAAGCAGCTGTAGGCTGTTTTTGTAGGGGCAAATGAGATATGCTTAGAATTGTAGCCTTAGAACCTAAATATGCATTTAGGTGAATAGGTTTCCCCAGGTATGAAAATCCCAGATTTCTGTTTCTACACCATTACCATATGGCAGCAGCTATACATTGCAACTGGCAGAGTGGAAGTGCACCGTAAAAGTCAACATACTTTTGAAGATGCCTAGCTTAGATGACTGGCTTGAGATCATAATACCCATATGCATTTGTTATTATCAGAGATCCTAACTGTATAATAGACTGAAGCAGATGTTAATTCTCAGGTGCCAAGCCCAGAGTATCTAGCAGCATTTGTAGATACAACAAAAACTGTAGGCAAAGAGAATGAAATGGCAAGCTAAGCTGGGCTGCAGAGAGGACTTTCCAATAAAATAACAAAAGTTTAGTAGGCTCTGAACAGCACACTTGGCTTGAAAAAAAAAACTTTCAGCCTCGACTTTTTAAGGGCAATCAATTCTTTTCCTGAGCCTTCAAACCCTCCTTTCTATTTTCAAACAATTCACTAAAACCATTAAGGCTAAAAACTTGATTTAGAAGAAAGCTAACAATTAGGAAGGAACAACAGAATCACATTCTAAGCCTTGCCTGTAGTTCATCCACTTGCTGTAATAAAGTGATATCCCAGGTGAACCAGGAGGACTTGTCTAAAAGTCAAATATTTAACACTGTTCCCCAACGCATTCAATAGTTACTGATTGTCCGTACCTATCCTCAAGCAGCCTTATTGATTTAGCATGGCTGTTGGAGAATAGGGGGAAAAACACTCCAAATAACAAGTAGTGGAATGCTCCAAATATAGAAGTGATACAGCTGAATAAATGTTCTGCCACTTTTACATCCAGCTAAAAACATCAGCTTTTCTGGCCTCTGAATACAAAAACTAGTGGGACATGGAGATGGAGGGATGCCCATCTTTACTGACTGTCCTACTAAACCTTATGCAGCACCTATTTATGGCAAAAACAAATATGATGACAATCAAGGAAGCTCATGATGGGCCCCACAGTTTTTCATGGAGTCTGCTGCAGAAGCTCATGTAAGGATCAGCCAAGACTTAAACCAGGAGCCTGCAAGTCTATGCATCAGTCACAGTGCACCTTATGACTGTGTAGTGACGACTGCTCTGTGAAGGGAAACACCTGGAAAAATTGAGGTTCTATCAGTGTTTCACCTGTCTAATAGTTTCACCTGTCTAATTTCCTCAAAAAAAATCCAGAACAACTGGGGGAAGCCCTTTTTTTAAACTATTTTCTTTCAGGCATTGCTCAAAGCATTCATTGGGGCCAAATTTAAGGTAGGACAAGAGCCTAGCTAAGGTACCCAGCTCCAAATCCTGAGGAGGCTCCTCTGCCTTTAAGAGACATGTAGAAAGAAAAATACAGGGAGGTATGTATGGCTTCACCTCTCCTGATATTTCAGCAGAGGATGAAATCTGTTTTGTTCCACCATGCTTTTAATTTGGAGTACTTGTGTATGGTGGAGCCACTGTTAAAAAATATATCTGTGCTTTTCTTTAACAATTTTACTGTCTTTGTGAGAATTGGTTTGGTTGTTTGCGATTGATTTTTTTCATAGTTTTTACTCTTGTAGCGGAATTTTAAGCAGACGAGAATTAATAATGGAGGACCAGGAAGACTGGTGAACAAGGAAAAAGTATGGGTTTATTGTTACGCAGCGCAGTGGATAGCACCCCAGGAAGGGGCACTGACCCTTTGCTCCATGTGAGCACAGTTTTTATACATTTCCAAGCAGAACATCACATGGTTGCTGAGAATGTGCATAGTCACAGAGTCCTACAGGAAAAACAAGAGACTTTGGATTTACATTTTACAGAAGACAATGGGAACAATAGTGGGCTGAGCTAGTCAGAGGACTCTTGATGGTCCTTGATGGTCAGATCCTTGAGTTCTGGGAGACAGAAGCCTGCTTCACACTAGAGTTTTCCCGGCGCTGCTGCCCCTGCCTCTGCGTATGCACTTGTCTATGCGGTTGGAGCTGGGGGAGTGTCTTGCCGCCTGTTGTCCCTCCTTCTGTCCCGCCTTCTTAAGAAAGAGCAGCTGTGATTTGGTGAACATAAGTGCGCTCCTCCGATTGGTGGGCTGCCGTAGCTCCGCAAGCATTCCCAGCTCCGCAAGCGCAAGCGCCTCAAAAGATGAGGGGAAACCATCTTTCCTGACTCTCCGCAAGCTGCTCCGCAAGCATAAAAACAGCTCTGCAAGACCCTCCGCATATCTGCAACGAGCCGGGAAAACTCTAGTGTGAAGCCGACTTTAATTGAGTTAGCTCTGGGAGTCTCCTAGCTGCCAGGGCAGGGAGCCTTAATTGAGTTAGGCAAATGGACACCCCACCCCACTCTCTGGAGGCAGCTGAATGTGTGTGGGTGAATTTCCAGAGAGGGGGAAATGTGAAGTTGCAAAACCAGAGATTCCTTCTGTGACTTGGGGAGGCAGATATGAATAAAAACCAGGAAAATATTTTTCTGCATCACTCTGTTTTAAATTCCTTGAGAATTCCTTTGGGGTGGTGGTGGTGATTGTATGACAGAAAAGCATACATAAGGTTTAAAGAAATAAAATAGCACCAGCTGGAGGCTTCGGACGTCATCTGAATGCAGTGATGGGAAAATGTGCACCTGGTCAAGAATTTCTCCTGCTGGGACGGGAGGGGGGGCAGAATCATTTCTGTGGTGGAAAACCGACAGGTGTGAAGTGGCCCTTAGGGAGATTGATTGGACTTTACCCTGGCCTGGCTCCACAGGGCAGCAAAGTCAGCCATTTGCTGGGTGCCTACGATGAGAGACAGAGGTCTCTGAGCACCGCTATTCTGCCTTTGCATGGAGATCCCAGGAAGCTCGGAGGCAGTGTGAGAGAAGTCTAGTTTTGCACACCCCCACCTCTTCCAGTTAAGGGTGCCTTGCCTGAGGAGGATCCTCCCCAAATTCTGGAGCTGGCATCACTTTGACCTTTGCTGCCTCATCCACTCCTTTACTGGGCCCTCTTCTCTGCTTCTTCCTCCTGTCTCTTTCTCAAAGGGGCTTCCACGTGAAGCTCATGTTTTTCACCACTCAAGATCTCCCTTACTGAACACACTCGAACCCTGTACTTAGCCAACCTATTACATCAACCTATTACAGGTAGGAATCATCAACATAGCAGGCAAGCTGTGTGGAGGCAGCCCTGCTCACTCAGGGGAAGGGGTTGTTGCTGCACATGAAATCCTCTGTTGCATATCTTTTTGCTTCTAGGGCTGCTTGGTACATTTCTGACTGCATATTCAGAGCAGGAGCAGCAGAAGGTAGATTGAGGGATACCAGTAGATAGATCTCTGGCTGATTGGCAGTAGATCAGCAGGGATTTCTGAATCATGATTATTTTGTCATTGCAACAACAAAAAGGCAGCAATCCTAGATGCCTTTACTTGATGGATCCTTAGGGAAGTTGTTGAGCCTCAGGGCTTCCCAGCTGTAAAATGGGACTTTATGCTTAAGGGTGCTAACACAGCTTGCTGCAAACACAGCCTTAAAACTGCAAGCATAAACAAACGTACATATTCAAAAATCTGCTATGGCTGGCTGTACACTAATCACATCTCTCGGCCTCTTCATGTTCCTTATTTGTAAACTACATTTGTTACTGTTTTTATACTGTAAACTATATTTGTTATTTGTTTTTACCCAGAAATATGTGGATTTTCAATTCGGAGGTAAACTATATTTGTTTGCTGCCTTTGACCAGGTGTTTGTGCAGCGCTGCTGGCCAGTTTTAGGACTTTGTGTTAGAATCCCTAATCTGTAGTAATTTAGATATAGATTTGTACTGGTGCAGACATATTACCCACTACTATGGCATCACAAGTAACTGGCTCCACCCCATGAACCACCATTTTGCCATCTGGTTCTAACCTCCTCTAGCCACTATTTTGCACCTGGTTCCTGTTGGTGGACCTGAGAGGTTCCACTAAAAATCAAAGTGTATCCCAACCCTCAAGCCTAGACTTGCCAATCCTTGGAGTCTCCAGGATTAACTTCACAGCGCAATCCTATCCAGCTCCCCCACCGGTGCAGCCAGCAGAAGAGGGCAGGGTGGGAGCTCTGGCGTCACTACAGGGGGGGCGGAGCTGTAAGTGCTGCTGAAATCCGAGCCTCCCTTACACAGACAAACGAAGCAGCCCCGCCCCCTCACCCTAGGAGCCGGTCAGGGAAACGAAAACAACAGGCAGGGAGTCTCCTGTTGCTTTCGCTTCTCTGAAAGGCTGCGAGGGTGAGGGGGCGGGGCTGCTTCGTTTGTCTGTGTAAGGGAGGCTCGGATTTCAGCAGCACTTACAGCTCCGCCCCCCCCCTGTAGTGATGCTAGTGGGTGGGAGGCTTTGGAGGGGAGATTTAAATCCCCTTTGAATCCCCTTTCCCGCTCCAGGGCCTCCCCTTTATACATCTAATCCCCTTTCTGTTCCAGGGCCTCCCATTCTGCCCTCCCCCACTGGCTGCACCGGTGGGGGAGCTGGATAGGATTGCGCTGTCAGTCAACCCAGAGCCTGAAAAGTTCCTATGGAAATCTACTCCTGGACTGCAAGCCTCTGTGTGGGAACCATGTCCTCTGTATAGCACCTACCTTAGGAGTACATCTATTGTTGTTCAGTACCTCTTAAAATTATAGCATGCATTGCCCCAACAAGAACAAAAGGTTGAGCATTTGGGTAAGGAGAACTTCAC
This sequence comes from Plestiodon gilberti rubricaudatus, assembly GCA_026170595.1. Lineage (NCBI taxonomy): Eukaryota > Metazoa > Chordata > Lepidosauria > Squamata > Scincidae > Plestiodon > Plestiodon gilberti. The sequence continues at coordinate 153,734,218 of JANXHW010000002.1, read as the reverse complement.
ATTTTACGATAAGTAGCTTTCCTTCCTGTTTTTCTGGCAGGAATTGTATATTTTCTAAGACCAGCTTAGCAAGCAAAACTTCAACAAGGGCTGCTTTTTCCAGAATGAAAACACAGTGAGGAGGAAAACTTTCATTCACCCTGTTTTTGCCTGTCAAGCAGTTGTTAAAAGAAACAGGGGTCCTGCCAGAATAAAATGTGGCACTTGCCCTCTGTGTGGTCCACTGAAGGGGCGAAATGCACTGCCGATCTCAGCAAACAGAATAGTTTCTCCAAGTTTTAATAAATATACAGTCGTGTATATTTATAAATGTATACAGTCATATCAACAGAGCTATACAACTGATTAAGTGGAGAAACTTTGTTTGCATGTGTGGTATGAAGCTACTACCCCTCGCACCCCAGCTGGCTGGGAGGTGAGGCTCCTTTCCTTTCTTCACCTCAGGAAAGGAGAGCCCCATCAGCCTGAAGTGGGAAGGAAAGCCAGGACACCAGAAAAAAAACAAAAACAGGCAGGGGCTTCTTCCTTTGAATAGAAGGGGAAACCCACCCAGATATGTGTATCACACTGCTCTGAGAAAGAGGTTCTTGTGTTTTACATGGGAGGTGTTCCCAGTAGCAATGTCTGGTTGCGAGAGTTGGACCATAAGGAAGGCTGAGCGCCGAAGAATAGATGCTTTCGAACTGTGGTGCTGGAGAAGACTCCTGAGAGTCCCTTGGACTGCTAGGAGATCAAATCAGTCAATCCTAAATGAAATCAACCCTGACTGTTCCCTGGAAGGACAGGTACTGAGGCTGAAGCTCAAATATTTTGGCCACCTAATGCGAAGAGAGGACTCTCTGGAGAAGACTCTGATGCTGGGAAAGATTGAAGGCAAAAGGAGAAGGGGAAGGCAAAGGATGAGATGGTTAGACAGCATCACCGGTGCAACAAACATGAAAATGAGCGAACTCAGGAAGATAGTGGAGGACAGGAAGGCCTGGAGGGATATGGTTCATGGGATCACGAAGGGTCGGACACGACTTATCGACTGAACAACAACAACATCTTCTGCTATCCTCTGGGTTCGGATGTGAAAAGGCCCCTAAGTTTCTCACAGAAAAAAGCAATCACTAATATAAGTGCTAGAGCTAGAGGAACAAGAGAGACAGCGAGAAATTATTTACCTGATTTTTCAACAGCTGGAGAGAATCAGAGGCATGAAAGAGTTAAGCCTGCGTTGAAAGAGGAGGCTGATGCAGTCCCTTTGGGAAAAGCAGTTCCAGCTCCTGAACTTACTATTCATCCTCTTCTAAAAGCCTATCTGTTTCCTCCCAGGCACGGTAGGGAATGAAAACACACAGACAGATTCCAGGACATTTTGTAATCCTGAAGCTATCAGGATAATGAAATATAGAAAAGACAAGAGAAGAGGTTCTAGAGCATATTGACAAATTAAAAATTAACAAATCACTGGGAGCAAATTGCATCCATCCAAGAGTTCTTAAGGAACTCAAATATAAAACTGTTGTTCTTATAACAAAAATATGTAACTTTAAGTCTGTGCCAGAGGACTGGAAGGTAGGTAGCCAATGCAACATTGATATTTAAGAAGGGGTCCAGGGGAGATCTAGGAAATTACAGACTGGTCCGCTTAATCCTGTTCTAGGTAAACCAGTGGAAGGATAATTAAAGACAAAATTATTAGGCATATAGAAGAACGAGCCTTGCTGAAGGAGAATCGGCATGGTTTCTGAAAAGGGAAATCCTGCCTTACTAATAATCTGGAGTTCATTGAAATATCAGCAGGCATGTGGATAGAGGCAGTCCAATAGTGTATTAACAGTCAAAGACCAGCATAGACAGAGGCAGTCTATTGGAATTTGTCTACTTAGACTTACAGCCCAGTCTACACTAAAGGCAGTGCCAGCAGAACATGTGTTCTGCTGGTGCTGGCTGCTGTAAAAGTGCTGTAAAGCGCTTTACAGTAGTGCAGGGAGCTGGTACGAGTAAGACTGGAGCCTTCCTGCATGTGCCATCAGAGTGATGGAGACCCACCGGAACAGGTAAGCCCGGCATGGGAGGCGGAACAGGGCGGGGGAGGGCAGAACAGGAAGGAGATGGGGCAGGGTGCGGGTGGTCAGATCGGGCCTGCAGTGCACACCGAATCTCGAGCCCCTTCCCAGGCCTGATCTGCCTGTACGGATCAATGTATGTGGACTTGCGCCAGCGATATCGCCGGCACAGGTCCAGGTTGGCCCATTTTGCAACTGCTGGGGCTTACCCTGGTGTAAGGGGACAAATGTTCCCTTACCCCAAAGAGACCTCCAGCAGCCAAAACTCCCCCGAGGGATGCAGCGTAGCCAGCACTGCTTCATCGCCGTGCAGGGATTTAGGTTGGATCAGGCTGTTAGTCCCTCATCAAAGGCTCTTGAGCAAGCGTAGCAGTCAGGGAATAAGAAGACACGTCCTTTTATGGATTGGTTAGAGACCAGGGAGTAGGAATAAATGAGTTTTCACAATGGAGAAAAGTAAAAAGTGAAGTTCCCAAGGAGCAGCATTGGAACTGATGCCTTCTAACTTGTTCATAAATTATCTGTTGGTGGCCAAGTTTGCAGTTGATAAACAAATTATTCAGGGAGGTAAAAACCAAAGCAGAATTTGAAGTACTGTACTCCTAAAGAATCTCTCCAATATGATGAATGGGCAACCAAATGGCAAATGCAGTTCAGTGTAAATAAGTGTAAAAGGATGCACACTGGAGCAAAAACTTCCAACTTCACATATACATTGATGGCAGTAGCGTAGTTAGCGTGAAGTGGCAGGGGCGGACTGCCCTAGGTTCCGTCCTAAAGTGTCACGTGGGGGGACAAAGAAGTGACCACTCCAAGACCTGTTGCCGATTGGCTGCCTTTTCAGCGGGTGCTTCTTTGTGCACCCTTCTGGCCCTTTCTGGCACCTCCTCCTCAGCTTCTGGCACTCCCTTCTGGCCCAGAAGAAGCCAAGGAGGGGGTGCCAGAAGGGTCCAGAAGGAGGTGCAAAGAACTGGCTACTCCAAGGCATGCTACTGCCAATCGGCTGCACTTTTCAGCGGGTGCTGGTGTGGTGACGAAAGTGGTGGAGGGGCTGGGGGTAACCAGGAGCTGGGGGGCAGGGGGGGTGCAACCAGGAGCAAGGAGGCAGTGAGTGGCACTTACCTTTATCACCGCTGCCACTTTCTGTCTTGCCTACTGGCCGCCTTGTTTGTTTGTTTTTTTAAGCGAGAAAAAAAAAGGAGGGGATGACATCACAGGCCCCACTCCGGGTGCCAGAGAGACCAGCAACGCTTAAGAAGAAGAGACACAACTAATATGGTGTGGATCCTAGAACCAGGGATCATCCAATGAAACTGTTTGTTGGGAGATTTAGGACAGACAGAAGGAGGCACTTCTTCACACAGTACATAATTATTCTGTGGAACTCATTGCCACAAGATGTGATGATGCCCATTGGGTTGGATGGCTTCAAGAGGGATTGGACAAATGCATCGAGGACAGGTCTATCAATGGCTAGGAATCATGAGCTCTTGTTTAACAGCAGGTGCAGGGGAGCAAAGGTGAGAGAGAAGTATACCTTTCTCTTCTGCTTGTGGGCTTTCCAGAGGCAGCTGGTGGGCCACTGTCTGTGGGAAACAGAATACTGAACTAGAGGTCTTTGACCTGACCCAGCAGGGCTTTTCTTATGTTCTTGTATTTGAAAAAGCAAAGGACAAAACAAACACACACACACAACCTACCCATGCTAGAGCTACCTCAATACACTGTGAGGCTTGCTTCCAGGTGCCAGGATCATTAGTATGCAGGCTCAGTGTAATCCAATATCTGTTTACTCAGAAGCACGTCTCATTGTGTTCAATGGACCTTAGTGCCAGGTACATATGTGAAGGATTACAGCCTTTAGCCTTACCGTTTTCCCAAAGCAACAGCTTCACCTCTGGCTTGTTTACACTGCTGCTAGTCAAATAAAATGCAGGGCTAGGCAACCTGCTCTCTGACCTCCTACCTCCCCGCAGCAGTCACTGGTCACATGCAAAGGTAGAGTTGCCAACAGGTAGAGTGCCTGTGCTTTTAACAGCTTCATAATAGGAAATTCAGCAGGGGAAACTCTTCACATCACAACATTTATAGGCTGGAAAAGCCTTCACCTGCTGAATTTCTGCCTGTCATGCAGTTCATAAAGGCACAGCAGCCCTGCTAGGGATAAAAGTTATCAACTCTAAATGTAAATTGCATTGTCAGCGCAATCCTGTGTAATCCTGCACTGGTGTAACAGCAGATGCACTGGTGTAAGTGCACTTACACCGGTGCATCTACTGTTACACCGGCGCAGGGTTTCACAGGATTGTGCTGTGAGTCTCAGTTCAGACCACCATCATTCCTTGTGATTACCATGTTGGTGTGTGTGCAAATGCAAGTGCAGTATCATAAGGGAGGCCAGCACTACCAGCAGCTACTGCAAGCAACAGAGAAACGTTCACTGTCAATAGTAATGAAGGGGCGGGGGAAGAGGCTCAAAGGGCCTGATGAGGCTCCTGGGTCACCTGTTGTAGAATAAGATTTACACAGACCATAATTATTTGTGCATGCTGGACAGGGGGACCAGGAAAGGGCACATCGCCTCTACCACCATGAGTAAGTTTGCTCACTCTAAAGCCTGAGATGCACGAAACGGAACGGAAAATCCCCATGCGTGTGTGGTGTCCCCTGCCCTGTCACTCCACACTCTGGTGATATTCAGATTGGAAAAACCACAGTGAGCGAAATGTTCCATTCTGTGTAATTCTAAAAGGTACAAGAGCCTCTCAGGTTGTAGAGCTGACATCTCTTGCATCAGTTTAATGCCTCTGTCCTATTTTAGAGGCATCAGATGTTGTCTGGGCCTTTTGAGTGAACAGCTAGGACATCAAAGGAGATTGGTCATCAGCAATGAGGGGCGGGGCAGGCAAATAAAAATGATGTAATTCTTCATGTAACAATTAACTTATGACATTAATTGCAACAAGATGTGGTATTGACCAGTTTCGCGGATGGATTTGCAGGTCTGGAATTCCTGGAGGATGGCTCTTTCAATAACTATTTCCCAGGATAACTAAAAATTGAACCTCCATGTGAATGAAACTGTACCTCTGTTTATTAAATTATGGAAACAAACAATAGGTTATGGACCAAATAGCATTGTAACCTGCTTGTGAGTTTCCCAGGTGTATGTGACTATCCACAGTTGGAGACAGACTCCAGCCAGGCAGTTCTTAAGAGTAGTTGGCGTGTACACCAAACGCCGAGAGGATCACGTGCCTCATGAAGTTCCTATGGATACAATCCTGATTATATATTCTGAATGTCATGTGGGTATGAAATGAGTGCTAAGGGATTATTTATCTTGGAGCATTTGTGGCAAAGAAAATTGTGACCTTCACCAAGGGAATCGTTCTGCTTTTGTGTGCAACACTCACTTGCTATATTAATGAGAGTTTTTGGTCAAAATCCCATATAGTTCTGCAAGCTTATTTATGGCTGGTTCCTATTCTGCAGAGAGAAACTACAGGTTCCTAGTTTAACGTATGCGATTTGCACTCCTGAAATGTAACATGTCAGCAAGGCCTAACAATATCCTTGTGACTGGCTAGTGTCAGCAGTTGCACCTTATAGTGCATATGTATACTCCCAGGAGACTGAGAGTACCACATGTAAAACTAATGTTATAACTATCGCCCAAATTCAAAGGGAAAGATGCCAACTCTGTTCGTGGCACTGGCACATCAAGGCCTATACACATCTACAGACTTCATCTAAACATCACGTCCTCCAATCAGTCAAAGCTGAAATATGAGCACAGCTAGTTTGGGAGCCAAAGTGTGCAAGGGGCTGTGCTCAACTTGGGCACAAAGTAAGACGGATGCTTTGCTCAAGAGCAAGCCCCACGATAAGCCTTATAAGGTCAACAAATCTGTGCATGACGTCTATCTCCCTTGAGACAGGACTCCCTTGAACAGATGACCAAAATCTACAAATGAAGCTTTCCCAATATACACTGATATTTACTTCACCATGCAGTTAAAGGTAGGGTGCCTTTCTTCCTGCCCATTTTAAGTTCACTAAAACCAAGTCGAGAAATCATGTCAGGCTCATCCTGTTTACCCAGAGCTTGTATCAAGACCTAATACACAGGTTGTGTTGTTGTTTTTTAAATAAATGTCTCTACTGTCCTTCTTCAACAGTGTTTCCAGGATGGTTTAGAAAAACAAACACAACATCATAAAACCACAGTCACGAAGCTGCAGGTTAAAAGCAGGAGTTGAAACCAACTGAAAGGCCTTGGAGAATAAAAAGGACTTTGGCTGGCATTGAAAAGACACCACGTTGGCATCAGGTGAGAATTCTACCATTGGGCACCACCACTGAGATAAGGGGCCCTCTCCCCAGTTGCTACCCACCTTACCTGCAGTGGCACCTGGAGGAGGAGGCTCTGTATAGGTTATCTTGATGTACAGGCAGGTTGATGTGGGAACAGGCATTCCTTCAGGTACCTGAGTCCTCAGTCATATAAGACTTTGAAGGACCAGCTCTTTGAATTGTCTTTGGAAATGGACTGGGAGCCAACGGAGCTCTTGAAGCACCAGCTCTTGAAGCACCATGGGATCATCTTGATGCCTGGTCGATCGAAAGGTTGGCAGTTCGAATCCGCGACGGGGTGAGCTCTTGTTGCTTGGCCAGCTCCTGCCAACCTAGCAGTTCCAAAGCATGTTAATACGAGTAGATAAATAGGTACCACTTGTGGGAAGGTAAACAGCACTCCATGTTCCAGTTGCATGCTACGCACTGCGGCAAGGAGAGTCATGCCGGCCACATGACCATGGAGGCGTCTTCGGACAACGCTGGCTCTTCGGCTTTGAAATGGGGATGAGCACCACGCCCTAAAGTCGGACACGACTGGACTTAATTGTCAGGGGTCACCTTTACCTAACTTCACTGGCACCTTTACCTTTACCTAACTTCAGTTAAATTAGCTTCATAGCTTTATGAAAATAAAAAAAAAATAAAAAAAAATAGTGAGCACAGATAAAAACTGAAAGTAGTGCTGGAATGTTCTTCACTATTCAGGCTCACAAATCATGCTTTTCAAGGAATGAAAAGCTGGTGCTGGATCCCACACATGAATGAAACCACAATCCTCCCACAAACCTCAGATTCACTTTCTGGCCCACTAGAGATAAGCACTTTCCCTTCTGTTCTGCTGTACCACAAATGCAGCTTGGCTGCCAAAGGGAAAAGAGGAATCGTTATGGAACATAGTATCTGTTCCCCATTTTGCCACAAATGGTTTGTGCTGGTGGTAGCTATCTGCAGTGCACACGAGCGGAACCATTTGCAGGAGAGAGAGAGAGAGAGAGAGAGAGAGAGAGAGAGAGAGAGATGAACTGTCATCACTTCACTTTATCCCACGACTCAGAATCTAAATAGCTTTGGGTGAGCTAAGCTTCTCTGTTGTTTTAACCAGCTGCTTCTCAACCTGATCTCACCCACCCACCCACATACCCAAAAGCAGCAAAATGGCTAGGGCTGAGTATAAGGATTGCCAATCCTTATACTCAGCCCTAGCCATTTTGCTCAAGAGGCAAACTGTCCTTGGAATAAAGGTTACTTGGTCTAACGCAGGTGCGATAACACTTTTGTTGTGTAACTCGGTGTGCAATCATGAGATCAAATGGCAAAGCTCAAAGCGTGAATGTAGTCGGGAGAGTGCATCTGTGGGGTTAATCTGTGCTGATACAGCCAACATGGGATCCACACAGGAAATTCAGCTTCTCTCTGAGCAGATTTTCAGGTAACCTTAAGCATAGCTGTCACAGGTAAATTACTGGCATTGTGAGAGGAATTCTGCCTGCTCTCTAAGGCTGCAATCCTATGCATGCTTTCTTTGGAGGAAACCCCATTGAACTCAATGGGACTTACTTCTGGGTAGTTAAGCATAGAATTACACTGTAAATATAGAAAGATCTGACATATTCATATTTATGATGATTTTCCAACACTGTTGAAGAATGAGGGGATTCTTTTCTGACTGCTTATCTTTAGGGCAAAAAACCTTTGCCTGTTATGTTTCTATGCGCCAGGCTGCTGTTTATACATGCAGGGGCAGGACAAATTAAAAAAGCTGATAACTCTAGATATATTTTGCAAACTGTCTGAAATAAAATGTGGAATATTCATGGAGGTTTTGGTATCCCTTTAAAAATACAATCAACATAGCGTTGCTAACTCAACTTTACAGGTTTGCTGCAATTAATGATTCCTGTTCTAGAGACCTCCATTAAATTCGAGTCTTCCGAGTGGTTGTTAACACAAATTAAATAACAATTTAACTCACAATCTGAGGCAATTGTGAGGAGCAATCAGATATATGAATTGACCCAAACAAATAATGCATCCTTATAGTTCCATCCTGGCCAGGTTATGAGACCAGCTGCAGCCCAACAGATTCTCAAGGACAAGGCAATTGTGTCAGAGCTGCTGCATGTATGAACCAGCCCTACATGTTTTTGACATTCCACATAAATATAGAGGATTGAATCACATGACTTACTACCACTTTTTAAAGACACGAGGCAGGATATATTGTATATCTGGCAGCTTAATTCTGCCTAACTATAGACCGGTGAACCTAGCACTCCACTGGTAGGGTGTCGTAAACGTGCCGCAAGGCATGTTTTTGACACCCAGAGAGTAAGTGGCTCTGGCGCAGAGGCCGGCACCACTTACTAGGCTGTGGAACATACCCATCTTCAGCCACCACAGTTAAGTACTGCGCCTGTCGGTGGGAGGGCGGGACGGGGTGGCAAGGGAGGGGGGCCATTGGCCAGCTCAGACTGGGATGGGGCGGGGATATCGGCAGCGATATCCTAGGCCCCTTCCTGGCTCGCTCTGCCCTACCACCACCTCTGCGATTGTACGCCAGGTCTGGACCTGGCATGCATTTGAGGAGGCCCATAGTGCTCGCTTACACCCGGGGAAGGGAACGAACATCCCCTTCACCCGAGGTGCGGCTTAGCAGTCCCGAGGCAGGCCACAATCCTGATAGGGTATAGTGACTGGCCCTTTAGGTGGCCGGCCACGTATACTTACACAAGAAGATTGCGCTGTAAAACAAGTAAAGAAAAATTCTACCCACATCTATACTTTGGATTTAAGCTTCCAAGCAAAATTAAGTTTGAAAGTGTTACATAGAAACAAAAAAATGGGGAGGGGGTATCTGTCATGGAATATTTTGGGGGAATGTTCTAGCTGTTGGCCACTGTGTCTCAAATATTCAGGACAGGGAATTTGTCAGCTTGATGTTCTGTGCTTGAGAAATACTCAATGGTCCACAATACATCCAGTTGCTTTTCTCTCGGGCAAACACGAGGTGGCGCTTGACATCATAAGATGGAAATAGTAATGATGATGACTAACTGCAAGAGAAACTTTTAGAATTGCCTGTTTTGTTCATTGGCTTGTTTACCTGTGCTTTGTAGGAGGAAGCGCCTTTCTGTTCTGGCAAAATCCTTGTCTGGTGATCAGATACAGAGGAGGACAAGGTTCTTGTATCTTTAATTAGCTGCACACAAGAGAGAATTTCAGCAGATGCTGCTTTTCTCGCCCTTGCAGGACATACTGTACCTGCTGCCAAAATATCCTCCTCTACTCAGCAAACAAAAATACAGGAGCCCTACATCCCTTTTGTATTGTAAGTACTTGTGGTTGTTTGTATACCCTGACTCTTATTTATACTGTCTGACAGTGGGACCAATCCACCTCATCATCTGTGGGACATCTGATCAGTGCTGTAGTGGTACATTTTGAAGTGCAGGAGCTCATCATGAGACCCCTCCTATAACCACACCACCAGAGTCCTGTGTGCAGTAGGAGTTTACTCCCAGGTAAATTTTCCTAGGATTGTAGCCTTAGTGCAACAGGAGTTACATACTGTCTCTCATGCAGCCCTTGGGAAAGACGGTGGCCTAGCCCTAGACGGTAACTTAGAGCCCTATGTTCTAGTTACTGGCACTTAAGAGCTAGGATGTGCTGTGCAGAAAATATCAGCAAGGCTGGCCCAAGACCTCCTGACGCCTGAGGGGCTGCCAAAGACTGCTCCCGTTACCCAGTGATGTGCCAGCCTCTGCTCCTCCTGCTCGCCTATGTTCTAGCTCAGCACTCCTCTCCACATTTTTTCTTCCTCTCTGTCCCGATCTTCCTTGTCTAATCTAGGGAGTGGAAGGAGAAGGAAGAGCAGTGGAGGCAAGTAGGCTGACAGAGATGGGAGCCCCTCCCCCAGTCTACTTCCTGTGGCAGTTGGCCTCATGGATGTGCCAGCCCCAATCATCAGTCAGTTCTGTCTTCTTCCTTTTAAAGACGGTTTATCCTAAACTTCCAGTGAACCACACCATGGCGGCAGGGAAGAAATATGTGGGGGATACCATGGATACTCAAGCTGTGGAGGGCTACAGAATTCTGATGTGCCATGTGCATCTTTCCATTCAGCGTTCCTGCAGTCTACGAACTGATTCTGGTCAAACTGCTTATAATCGGGAGAAGGAGACTGGATTCTTGAGGAAGGGCCATAACTCAGTGGGAGAGCTCATGCACACAGAAAACTCTGTGCCTCCAGTTACAGGGTCTAGGGTAGCAGGGCTGACCTGAAATCTTGAAAAGCCATTGCCTGCCAGATTAGGTAATATTAGGCTTGATTAGTATCGAGCCTGGGGCAGGGGGTCTGGCTCAGTTGGTAGAATGGCTACCTCATATGCCTGAAGATCTGAGGACGGCAGTTCAAGACCTGTTGAGAGCTGTTGACACGCCGCTGACAAGCTGCAGAAGCCTCGGTGGGAGAGAGAATTCTGCAGCTGGCACACTGAATGAGAGGCAGTGTTACTGTCAAGTTGATGTGTGAGAGGTGAATGCCTGAGAGAGGCCAGCCTGTGAAGGAAACCACCTGGTTTCCTACATTTGAAGGACATTTGTAATACGTAAAAACCTCTTCGGTTTAGATAACCTGCTTATGTAAACCACCTTGAATTAAAGTCGGAGGAGAAATCAGATGACCAGAGAAAGGCAGTATATAAATACCGGTATTATTATTAGGGCAATCAAGGCAATTTCACATGTTCCTGTGTTGTTAATATTCACCCTGCTCCACAGCAATGTAACATTTTTATTGTAAGCCGCCTTGGTTGCCCTTGTGGGAGAAAGGCAGGGTATAAATTCTATAAATAAATAAATAAATAAATAAATAAATAAAATAACAGAGGTTACCTATAAATATTATTTGGCAATTTTCAATCATCACCTAGTACTTTTTTTTAATTGTGGTCCCAATGTGGTAATGTTGTTCAAATGACTAACTCCTTTCAACTCCATTTAAGCAAAGCACCCAGTTAAGTCATCGCCCTTCAAACACTAGTTTTTTTTTCCCATTGATTATAGCGCTTCGACTGCAGAAGATTGGCACACCTAACAATGCCAGTCACCTGCAAGCCAGATATTAACTCTGCCAATCCCCACATTGATAGATGCTACTCCAGCAACACCAGGAGGACCAGCAGCACTGGCGGTCATGGCGGGACACCTTGTTGCACAAAACCAGAAATGGTAGCTCCAAATCCCATGATAACAGGGATGTATTTTACAAGGTACTTCCTGTTTTGCTTCCAGGTTTCTATGTAGCTACTGTTGCTGGGGAAGCTGACGTCTAGGAGCGCCCTTCTCAATTAAGGCAGGAACCAGTATGGACACGCTCTCCCAGTGTGTCGCTAAACTCATTACGTTGGCAGTCAAACAACAGGCAATAAAAGCTGGGCAAGCTTCTCCCATTCCTCAGCAATGGAGTCACTCTGGAAGGACGCGTGCTACAAACGCTGCTATCCTGAGCAGCTCTTTTCCGTTTACCTTCCTATAACCACAAATCCCAAAAGGGTAGCTGTGTTCATCTATTGCAGGGAAAACAACAAAGAGCCTCGTGGCACCTCAAAGACTAATAGAGCAATTATGGCATCAGCTTTCATGGGCCCCAGCCTACTTTGTCAGATGCACAAAGTTTATCCTCAGCTGGCAGATCTACATACAGATACACACAGGTTCAGAGACAGGAAACAAATGTTAGTACTGAGGCCCCACAGGCCATGAATGCAAGGTAGAGTACGAAATGCAAGGTAGGGTACGTTTGGGCCATTTCCAGTATACAGGACAAGAACAAATTCACAGCAACAATTTCTGTTCAACAATTTCAATTTCAACAATTTAACAGAAGACTGTAGGTTTATTTTCCTCTGCAGGTATTAAATTAGCATAGCTGTTTGGAGAGAGATGGAGAGCAGAGTATGCCCCCCAGTAGGGTGTCTTCTGCCTTTCTGTCAAGGCTTTGACAGCTGCATGCATGGCAGGCAACAATGTAAGATGCCATTAACAAAGCTTCCCCTGTTGAATTTTTGCCTACCATGCAGCAGTGTACAGGAATCCTGCCAACCTTCGGCCCATTTTATACTTGAAAACAGTGCTGCTCCTTTTCCAGTCTCTTCTCAGCCAGTGCTAGCACTGAAAATAGCTGTTTGCTTATGTCTAGTTCAGGACTTCAGGTCATTGTGATGCTAGGCAAAATGCTGGTGGCAGCAAACACAGGTGACCATGTGCTTCTCAGGTTCAGGTTTGCTGGTGAAGAACCAGAAGAACCTGAAAAGCTGCAAGATCAGGGTCCATAAGACAGCAGACTTGGACTTTCCCCTGTGTTTTTAAACAGCTTGGTATGGCATTCTTATCACTGGCAAGTTTTAAGAAGCAATTAACCCCACAGTGCTCAGGGCCCATACTGAGATGTGCACAGAAAATGGAGGTCACCAAGTTATATGAGGTGTAATCTAGCTGCAGAAACTGCACCGTGAGGAGTCTAAGATGCAGTTTATGTTTGTTTCTTAATTCAAAAAAAGTTATTAACTTGCAGCCTTGACATTGCAGAAAAATAAGGGGGGAAATCTTTTTGTTTGTTATTTTGTTCTCTTAGAACTGAGTGTTCATAGCTGTAAACTATTTCACAAGGAAAACTGGCAAGAAGTTTTCAATAACATTATGTACAAGAGTTGTGAGGAAATGAAATGGAAAGGGTGAGAGAAGAAAATGCGTTCAAGAGAGAGGCTTCTATTTTCCAATATTTTGTTTTATCTGTGTGGTCCTCCAGATGTTAAAGTATTGAGTGGTTGGTGCTGGTGGGGCACACATAGTTTTCTATAGTGACTTTCTTTCTTTGTGTCTGCCCATGTTTGGGCTGTCAATTTTTTTCACTGGACCTACTCCTATGCCTTTAGCAGCATGGCAGCATGGCACACAAAGGAAGCTTTCCCTAGCATGAAAAGCTGGAGGTGGAGGGGTGGGATGGGAAAGCTGAAACTCTTACTCCACTGAGGATATTAGAGTACTCTGCAGCCCCTTGCAGTAAGATTATTAACCTTTTCTGGCAGGGGTACCTGTGCCTTTAACAGCTGCATATTAGAAAGTCAACACGTGAGGACAATTAACCTGACCTGCTTGGGGAAAGCTAGAGCTGGTGAGTTGTCATGTGAAGCAGTTATTTACGGCAACACAGGAGCCCTACCAGACAATGTATACAGTAGTAGCGTATAACTTTAAATGTTCTGCTCTTCTTTCCCACTAGCTATGGGTAGAGGTGTTTTTTGGGGTGCTATTTTTTTTTCAAAGTTTCTTGATTAAAAATGCAAATAGCTGTGTTATGTGTTTTTATTCAATGCGAATAGTGGTATGTGTTTTTATTCCAATTTTTCCTTTATTAATCTTTATTAAATTTTTAATAATTTTATTTGCTTTTAAAGTGTTCAGATAGACTATATGTGCACTAGATAGAGGTGATAGTGTCAGCAAATGCAGCAATTAAGCCACTGTTTAAACTTGTTTTTTCAAACAGTAGTATTCACAGATCCACTTCCTGCTTTGGAGGCTTATCCAAAAGAACAGATATACTGTGTATAGGCTTCACATCAGGAGAATATCATGCATATTTTTGGCATCCTCCGTTTTCAATCTCTCTGTTTTTGGCCTATCTTTCCCATGGACAGTTATGTTTCATTGCCCCCCTCCCCCCATATTGATTTGAATCTCTACAAATGAGCAGCAGCTTGCTCAAATACAGCAATAAAATAGAAATACTGTGCTGTAAAAGAAACAGGAAATAAGAGGTTTGCCTGCTCCTTCTTGCCTGCATCACCTAGTGGTGGAATGCTGTATATGCAGCAAACCATACAGAACAGTGGAGATCGGAGATAAGGAGCAGAAGCTAAGCAACAGGACAGCCTTTGGAGCTGTTAGAGAGGCTCTGCAACTGTTCCAAGCAAGATCCCTTACTTAAAAGTACCGGCAGATTACTCAACAGTAAGAAAAAGCAGTGATATTTCCTGGAATGAAGGGTTTTTCGCGTTATTTTGCGTTTAGAGCTAAAAATAGTTTTATATCGCATTTTGAGTCAAAATTAGTGTTATTTGGCCTTCTGTGCTGGTCACCAAAAAAAAACCCCCACCTCTAGCGATGGGGTAAAAAACTGGTGTTCTGCTTGCTACCGTAGGTGGGAAAGCAGAGTGGTTCAGCTTTAACACTTGGCAACCATAGTACTGTAGTCTGTAGCAGTCTGCTAGGAGTTTTGATTTGTTGGCCTGTTTTTTTCTAACAGGCCTCCTGTGCCTTTGGCAGCTCTGTGGTAAAATTCAGCAGGTGCAGTTATTCCTAGTACTGTATGTAGATTCGAAGGCTTATTTGCTTTTTCCTCCTGCAAAGGTACTTTATTTTATTATTATTTTTATAATAATGGGTTGGTTTTTGGTGGGTTTTTTTGTCTAATACAATATCGGCAACAACTCTTCCTCGCCCCTTTTAGCTGACACTTCGAGCTCCCACTTCGCCTTCATTTTGCCCAATATCTCCTTTTGCAATTGTTGAAGTTAGAAATAGAGAATGTGAGGGGAGAATGCTCTCCAGAGCTTTGACTCCTCTTTGAGATTTGTCACAGGCAGCTGTTAATTGCATGAACACCTAGAGGCAGAAGAACATCCTGTCTAATCTGGGAACTTGTCAGAGGCACAGAAAGCATTCTGGAGCAACAAGGAGCCTTGCCCTCTGAGGCCAACTCCTTGCAAACTGGAGAACCCTAATTTCAGACAGAAGACCTTCCATGGGCCTTGTTAACTCTTCTGCTCCCTGTATCTCCACCCCTATACTAGGCATCTCTTTCTCTTTTTTCCTTTGCAGTGAAGTGCTGCCTCCTGTCCAAAGGATGGAGAGCTCTCCCCTGTGAATCTTACGGCTGCCAGATCCTGACTCAGAGTTTTCCTGTGTCTTCAGTAGTTGCGTAGCAGGGAGAGGTTCACCATTTGCTTTATACTGCTGTTCCATCCTGTTTGGCTGTCTTTTTCCTTTCACTGTAATGCTGACAAAGAAGTCACAAGGCAGAAGCGTCATGGAAGCGTATGAAGCACTAAAGGTTAACAAGTCAATAACGAACACATGAAATTACACAAACAGAAGATCAAAAAAATAAAAATCACAGTTGTTACACGATATATAGCCCAGAAGCAAAAATTCCTGAAATATAATTCACAATAAACAGGGGTTGGAATTCTACAACTGTTGACTCTTTTGTGACCTGTATTGGGGCATACAAAGAATCAGAGGCAAGGGTGTAGTTGTGGGGGGAGCAGAGCTCTGGGTCCCACAGCAGCAGGAGTGGTGATGTCATCACCAGCAAGAGTTCTCTCAAGTGCTCCCTTTGAAACTTTTGTCAAAGGATTGAGCTGAGAAGAAGCATAATATCATAATCCAAAGCTGGAATTGGGAAAGAAGAAGGGTGCAAGTGTCTGCTCAAAGAATCATTAGAAGGACAAATGTAGCATTAGGGAGCGTTTCCTCTCTGCCTCTGAAAAGTCAGTCAAGCCTTCGAACAACAAAACCTATTCTGGAAAGTATATGGCCTCTTACTGTCATAATGGAAAAGAAGCTGCAGCATGCAACAAAGGGCGAAAAGGTCTGACATGAAAATGCCAGAGCGGCAATCTCCAGTGTCATCCAGAACTAGATCATTCCCAGAGCAGCTGGTTGTTTCCAGAAAGGCAGTTTGAAATTCAGTGTGTGAAGTGAGCTCCCCCCTAATCACATGCTGCTCAAATTAAGCCCTTTTGTTCTAGCAAACAGCAATATCACAAGAGGGCTCTGTGATTTCTGCAAGTTGATCACACAATTGCTGTGGCACTTGAGAGTGCCTAACAGCGAGTAGCAGTGACCTTACCAACATAGCAGCAGCAGCCATCTTCATGAAGCGAATCATTACCCTGCGTCCGCTCAACACATTAGTCTAGTCCTGCTGCTTCATGCTTTGCAGGTTAATAACAGCCCTCCAAATTCTTGGGGCAGCCCATGTGCAGAAAAGATCAGGGATGTGGGTAAACAGGGACTGATGCAACCAGAGTTGTGAGGATCTCTCTGTGGAGCAAGGACTGACTTGGACTACTACCGGGTGTCCATCTGTCTTACCCATAATCAGCCAAGATTCTAATGTCTTTGGAATAAGAGGTTCAGAATAGAATGGAGAAAGGTTATTGTTACGCTCCTCTCACAGGCCTGGCCAGTGCTTCCATGCCACCCAAGCCAAGCCAGCAACACAAAATGCCACCCCCTGCCTCCTCCCCACCAAATTTAAAACAAATCTTGCGCACACCCACCCACTCCTGCTCCCTCACCCCAGGAGGCTGGAGGGAAGTGGAGTCGAGCTGGGTAAAGCAGCCTCCCTCCCCTTTCTCTTACCTCTAACTTTGGCTGCCTTGGATATAGCCTTCATACACTCTACCCAGGTCCTGCTGAAAATTACCCAAAACAGTGGAGCATGCTGGGAACCCAGCGTGCTCTGCTCTTCCAGGCAACTTTAAACAGGACCTTGGTGGAGCAAGGAGGCTGCATCCAGGGCAGCAGAAGCTGGGGGTAAGAGAGAGGGAAAGGAGGCTCTGCCCCTCCATTTGCCGGCCCACTTGGCTGCTTTCTTAAGCAGCCCGGGAGCGGGGAGATGGAGAGGTGGAGACAGAGGCAGCTGCGGCAGGAAGTTTCCTCACTTTGAGCGAGTGGGAAGGGGATCAGAGTGTTCCCTGGAATATCTGCAGCAGGAGGGGTGGCTAGAAGACACAGGGTGTAGGGCCCCTCTTCTGCCCTCATTTCACCTCCCCTCCAAACTAACTGCTCATCATCGTGAAGGTTTCAGGTTGCATCGCCTGTGAGCCAGCCCTGTGCCCTCATATTCCTACATGTCAGCTAAACCAGGCCTAATATCAGAACCACGTGTTGGGAATATACATAAAGGATGTCATCCTTGTAAGGGCCCTTCGAAACTGCCTGGCATTCCTGGTCCTACTTTGCCCTTTTTCAACAGTCGTCCAATCATGTCTTTGTCACAAATGTATGGCGCATGCGCGCGCGTGCGCGCGCACACACACACACACACACACACACACACACACACACACACACACACACACACACACAGAGTTCCTTTAGCATTCAACATGTCCTGGAAGAACTCAGGAATATAATATCTTGATGACTGACTCAGGAAGGCCTTAAGACTGAACCCCATTATTGTCTACGACAGGGGTGTGTGTTCCTAAGGGGCATGTATTTTAAGAATGAGGTCAGCTTAGTAGAGTCAGCCACCCTAATCTTTCTAAAACAAAGCATGTTTGGTCAAATCTGAAGAGAAGCAAGGGCAGAGGGATGGGGGTAAAGTGGTCAGTATTGCTGTATGCCAAGATTTTTCTAAAAATATTTTACATCTGTTCTCAGTTTGGACACTGATCATATTTTATCTGTGAGGTAGAAAGACTGAGAGCAGCCAAAGGAGTGTGGTTTATCCTTCTGACTCCTAAGTGTTTTCTCTTCTGCACAGCAAGCTTTCTCCACTAAAATAAAACCAGCAGGACAAAAAGCCACAGGAACAGTCTGTTTAACCATGCCTGGCCACTACAGTTTTCTGGAACAATCACTTCAGCGGAATTCTACAGTTTAGCAAAACATCTTTTTTTTTATGCTACTCACGAGAGGAATGCGGCCAACATTGTTCATTCGATTTAGATCAACTTGCTGATGACCCCAACAACAACAACAACAAAAAAGGAGTGCTGAACCAGACAGTTTGCTTCATCAGTTCCAAAACTAGACACACAAACTCCGAGGTATTTCTTACTCAAACATTATTATAATGGTTTAGGTGGATATTGGAGTTGTAAAGCCAACCTGGTTGCATGTTGCATGCAAGTAACGGGTATATCAATTGGTTGTGCTGTTTCCAAAGTGTTCCTGGGTCACTGGAAGACCAGCTCTTCTTCACGCCTCAGTTAGGGATGCCACCTGATGAAAGAAATCCTAGCAATTAATTATATGAGCTTTAGTTGATCACTCTATTCTGTCAATAAAAGTTGCATTTGGAAAAGAACAACAGTTCTGAAGCAAGAAGCAAACTTTTTTGTTCTCAGATGATGTACATGTGCATAATAGGAGTAATCGTTTTGTCCATTGCTTGGGGTAAATGGACGCTTTACCCCGAGGAGGCCTCAGCCTGCGTTGGCGCTAGTCCGATCCTGGATAGAATCTGGCGCAGTTGCATGCTGCGGTGGTCCTAGATAGGATTGGGCTGCCTATCTTGCTGCTTTCATTTCAACCAACATGTGTAGACAGTACAAAACTACTAATGAAGACTGTCCAATTTCCCTTATTCCACAACAGGTGTAAAGCTCACAGCTGGCAACAGCAGCAGCTTAGGAACTTAGGCAGTCCTATGGCAGGCACACGCTTGAGAGATGGCTTCAGCTGCTGCTGGAAGAAAAGCTGCCTTAGGCATTTCAGCTTCACACCATGAAGAGAAGCCCACTGAAGGACGTTCAAATGATATAAGCAGAATGATGGTGGTGACAGGTGTGGCTCTCACTCACTGCAGATGAGGAAGGTGTGCATGTAGAAAGCGATGGACAGAATGTTCCAGGGTGACAGAAAGAGTGAGTAAGGTTTTTAGGATGATGATGAGAGAGAACTTCCTAGGAGAGGGAATGGGGAGAGGCTAGAGAGGCAAACCATAGGGATCGCATAGTGTCTACCAATGCCTGGCAATCCTACTGCTGACTGAAAGACATTGCTGAACCATTAATGGCTGTAGCATATACAAAGACTGCTAATTCTGGAATAGCTGTGTTATGCGGTGTTGCATAGGAGAAAAGGTCCAACATGATGGAAAAAATCTAATCAATCTGTATATAAGTTATGCCATTGACCATGCACATAAAACAACAGGCAAATTGCTCTAGCTCTTGAGTTACCTGCATATGATGTGATCTCCACCAGATTTGGACCAGTAGGTATGTATGAAAAATAATGTGCAAACATGGTCTTGGCTCGCTGTGCAACCTGCCTCTTTGCACTAGACTTTACCATGCCATAAATTAGTAAGGAAATTCACTACTGATGTGTGTCTCTGAATGCACACAAGGACAGCCGATTCCACCTTCATGTATGAGAGATATTAATTAATTAAAAGCATTTGCATCCCACCCTTCAGCTGACAAGGCTCCCAGAGAGGCGTGCATAAAATCAAACAATGAGAAATCATTACAACAGAAAAAGGGGCATAGGAGCGAATACGCCTTGCTTGCTTCTTTTCTCCTCCTCCCCACAGGGCAGTTTCTATGGCCACTGTGAAGGGGGAAGGGCACAGTCCAAGTTTAAAGAGGCACCAGCAGGTGGAAGGGGCAATGGTGGGTCTTCACCTTGCTGGCTTTTCTTTCTTCCCAAAAACTGACATTAAACTTTTTATGTCAAAATAAATAAATAAATCTGCATTTGCCACTCCAGATGGCTTGTATAAATTCCTTGTTTTGCACTTTGGTCTTAGGAATTTACTAGCTTCCTTCCAAAGGTTAATTAACAATTTGCTTAATGCAGGACTCTCAAAGTGTGGGTCATGACCTCCAGGGGGGAGGCGGCGCGCAAGCAGCTTGGCAGGGGTCGCAAAGCTCTAAAGAACTAAAAATAAAAGATTGTTATGCAAATGAATTGCCCATCCACCTGGTAGCTGCTGTGGCTGCGCTTGCCTGCCTGCCTGCCCTTGCCCTCTTCCCCTCCCATGACGTGTGGCCCACTCCCAAGAGCATTCCCATTCCGCCCCTCTTCCAGGCGAGGCAAGTGGGCCGGAAGAACCAGTCATGAAATCAGTAGCTGTAGTATGGGGGAGGTTGTGTAAATTGATATGGTATTTTTAAAGGGCCCTCAGCACCATGACGTTTGAGAAAAACCCCCCCCCCAGCGTAATGGAACGGTAGCTTTTGTAGCTGCATATATATCACTGCTGTTGCAATATTCAACCAACATGTTGAGGGATGTCACAGAATTGTACTTGAAAACTTATAAAGCAGGTCTGACAATCAAACCTTAACAAATATCAACAATATTGCATGGGACAAGGTGGAGGCCATACAAAACTGGAAGGTTCTCACTACAAATAAACCAACAAAATATTTCTTGGGATTAGCCAGCAGCTACGATAGGTTTGTACCACACTTCATTGTTGTAGCTATGCCTTTAACTGAGTTAACAAGGGAGAAAACCCCAGACATAGTTGAATAGAACCCAGATTATCAAGAAGAATTTGATCAGGTGGAAAATATTTTAATTTCAGCCTCAATTTAAAAGCACCTGATTAGGGAAGCATTAATGTGCCACCAGCGGGTAGCGCAGCGGGTTAAACTGTTGAACCATAAGCTGTCGATCGAAAGGTCGGCAGTTCGATTCCCGCGACGGGGTGAGCGCTCATTGCTTGGCCAGCTCCTGCCAACCTAGCAGTTCCAAAGTATGTCAATGTGAGTAGATAAATAGGTACCGCTTGCGGGAAGGTAAACAGCGCTCCGTGTTCCAGCCGCATGCTACGCGCTGCAGCAAGGAGAGTCATGCCGGCCACATGACCACGGAGGCGTCTTCGGACAACGCTGGCTCTTCGGCTTTGAAATGGGGATGAGCACCACACCCTAGAGTTGGACATGACTGGACTTAATTGTCAGGAGATACCTTTACCTTTACCTAATGTGTTGTCACAGATGCTTCAAGTGTTGGGTTGGGAGAAACACTATTGCAGGACTACAGTGTTGTGAAATGTCCTGTTGTGTTCCTTAGCAAAACAAATTGCTGCCCAGGGAAAGGAACTTCTCATCAATTCAAAAAGACTAGTGATTGTTGGGCTGTGGACAAATCAAGGCTGCGATCCTATCCACACTTACCTGGGAGTAAGCCCCATTGACTATAATGAGAATTACTTCTGAGTAGACATAAGAAGAATTGGGCTCAGAGGCCATATATATGGGGGCAGGAATTTACAATTTTAACTGACCACCCAAGTGGTACAGGCACAGTGCAATTCCAACAACAGGTTACAAAGGTGGTTTTGGATATTACAAGAGTTTGATTTGAAGACTGATCCCTTGTATACAGAACCTAATTGCAGATGCATTGCCCAGGAAAGGCGTGCATTAGGTTTAAGATAAAAGTCCATAATTAAGACCTTGTGCTGCAATCTGTGTCTGTGTACAACACAAAAAGTCATCAGGATTCATATCAGCAATCTAAATTATGAAGCTGTGTGTTGCCTAACACATACATGCACATTTGTATGTGACCTTAAGATAAACACGGCACTGGCAACCACCACCCCCGGCCTGGAACCTGGCAGCCTGTGCCAGCCGCCACAGACAGTGCTTTTGGTGGCTTCCTAATGGGCACGAAGTCTTTGCACCCATTGGGAAGCTGCCGAACGCACTGAGGGGGTAGCAGCTGAGATGCGAGGTGGCTTGCCACAGGTGACGTCACTTCCAGTGACATCACTTCCATTTTCTGGTGCCGGAGGGCAGTGTCACAAGTCGCCACCCTGGGCACCAAGAGGCATTGCTACGCCACTGAAACAGGGCCATTTGCGATCACAGAAGAAGTGCCTGGCCCCTACCTTCCCCTCACCAACTTCACTGACAGTTCAGTCGGAGCCTGACACTAACGGAGGCACAGGTCTCCTGAACAATCAAGGAAGCACCTGATTTGGAACAACTAGTCACACTCCTCCTAAGGAGTGCACGATAAGAAACCGCCGTCTCCACTGGGGACAACCGATAAGAAACCCATCAAGAACTACCTCTTTCAGAGCCCAATCCTATGCATGTCTACTCAGAAATAAATCCCATCATAATCAATGAGGCTTACTCCAAGGTAAGTGTGAATAGGATTGCAGCCTTAGTTATTTAACGATAGCTGGAGTGGGTTGTTTTGTTTTTGTTTTTTTGTATTTTTCTGCTATTACTCCTCTTTTATTGTATTTTAATCTTTTTGTTAACCTCCTTGGGCATCCCATTTTCATGGAAGAAAAGGCAGGATATAAATATTTTAAATAAACATCTCTGTATAAAAGAATGGTCTGGGATAAGCTCATCCCACAATAGACTAGGATAATCCATGGCCAAAAATACTATACAAGGTTTGGCCATGGACCCCCAAAGTCTTCTCTCAACTACATGGTACCTGCTGGTGTGCACAAAGCACCCCGTTTCCATTCAACAACCTGAGACGCTCTATGCACCCAGGACAGGTAACCCCGCTCTCTTGTCCCTTTCTTCCTTCCTCTTCCCTATGCATACTCCTTGATACTCCCTATGCATACTCCAGTTCAGTGCCCGCTGAGTGTCCGTTGAATCCGCCTTGCAATCCTTCTACTGAAAAAGCACCTGCGGCCCCCTGCCTTGTTTCTCTCTCCCAGAACCAGACAGTCTACTTACTAACACCTAACATTTGAGAAGGCAGCAAAGAACTGGAGCATATACATAAATGAGATATACATCCCCAGCCCCATCCAGGAGTTTGACATCTATAGCAGAATCTCAGAAGACGAATGTGGGCATTATTTCACTTTTAAGGAGACAGTTTTTAAGAGGTTTCAAGAATAGGTGTAAACAAGTACAGCCTGAGGCCAGGGTACCAGTTCATGGTTGAGTCCAAAGATCTGTTCAGGAAATGTATTAAGTGTTCAAATTCTGACATGGTGTGAAAGGCGGCAGAGTTGTTTGGGCTAGGCCCATTGTATTGCCAAAGGGTGTTAAGATGAAAGGAAAAGAGAGAGCCCAAGAAATCTTGGCTCAAGCCACTGAAATTGCAGATAAGCTATTGCTCAACCAAGAGGAGTATCAGTTCAGATCCTCATAGTCTGAGGGAAATAAAAACACCTCTATTTCCCAGGTGGGGGGGGGGAGTTTTTTCCAAAAAAGGTGTAGATTAAAAATTATTATTATTATTATACAGTGGCCAGCGGGTGGCGCAGCGGGTTAAACCGCTGAACCATGAACTGTCGGTCGAAAGGTCGGCAGTTCGAATCCGCGACGGGGTGAGCTCTCGTTGCTTGGCCAGCTCCTGCCAACCTAGCAGTTCCAAAGCATGTTAATGCGAGTAGATAAATAGGTACCGCTTGTGGGAAGGTAAACAGTGCTCCGTGTTCCAGCCGCATGCTACGCGCTGCGGCAAGGAGAGTCATGCCGGCCACATGACCACGGAGGCGTCTTCGGACAACGCTGGCTCTTCGGCTTTGAAATGGAGATGAGCACCACACCCTAGAGTCGGACACGACTGGACTTAATTGTCAGGGGATACCTTTACCTTTTTATTATTATACAGTACCACTTTTCAACAAAAAGTTCACAAAGCAGTTTACAGACAAAATCACATGAATAAATGGCTCCCTGTCCCAAAAGGACTCACAATCTAAAAAGGACGCAGAACACCACCAGCAAACAGCCACCAGAAAAGAGACTGTGCTGGGGTGAAGGGGGGGCAGTTACTCTCCCCCTGCTAAATATAAGAGGAGTACCAACTGAAAAAGTGCCTCTTGCCCAGTTAGCAATATGGTTATCCATAAGGTATCAGAGCCTCTCAAATGGAAGAAATTGATTGTTTGGGGTGTGGCCAAAAAGATAATTACAAAAGTGAATGTCCCAAGCCAAAGGTGATTTCTAGTGAAAAAGGTTCTGTGCACTGCAGTAAAATGTGGTCAGCAAAAGCAAAGAGGGCAGAAAGAACAGTCATACCTGTAACCTGCAGCTTTGTCCTAACTAATGCTGAAGAGATAAATGCAATGAGTAGGAAAACTGTCATAGTTAACAACAAAACCGTTTTGGGAATGTTGGATGCTGGTTCATCTGGGTTCTTGATCAGACCTGATCTCAGAACATGACATAATCCCTGGAAAGTTCTTTGAAATCAAAGGTATTAAAAAAAACATACCTTTTGATGTCCCAGTTGCCAGTTTATTTCTGGAATTGAGAGGAAGGGCCTGTTTGGAATTAGTGTTATGGATGACCAGTTTGTGCCTTTGATTGTGGGAAGAGGCGTAATGAGATCAGGCACCCAAGTATGTGCAGTGACTTGCAGTCAGGCAAAATGTCAAGACTAAAGAAACAACTTCTTGCAGGGGGAGAGGAAACCTTGGTGGTTGGTTCCAAGGACTGGAAGACGGTGCAAGATCCACTAACAGAGACACTACCAGAGGTGGATTCCCTGAGTGTTGAGCTCACAAATAGCCACCTCCAGGGGAACAAACTGAGATAGGTGGAACAACCCAAAGTAACATCTCTAAGGAGGAAGGGTTCAAACAAGAAACCTTATCCCATTCAAGACTGGAAACCTTGAAATAGTCTGCTAGGATTTCAGAGACAGTTGTATCCGAGGATTCCTAGGAGCAGATGGTCTAGGATCAGGGTCCATTGCTTGTGGTTGTCTAGAGACAAGGAAGTTGACAGGGAGCCTGTAAAGCAACTGGTGACGCTGAGCAAATGCCATTTAAAACTTTTGGAGTTGGTGTGACATTTTGTGTGCTGGTTATTTAAGCGTGAACAAAACCAGACAAAGCCTAATGTTGCAAAGCAGGTTAAAAAAAATACTATCATAGGTGTGATTTGTTGAAAGACTGAGAAAGTGACAGAAGGAAAAAGCACCCTTAGTGCCCTTACCCATTATAGGCCAGCATTCGCACAGAGTTGGGAGTTGACATCTTTGGTCCTTTCCCTAAGCCTTCCAAAAAGGGAAAAAACTTTGGGTCGACAGTAGCTGACTAAGCAATCAGGGACTTCTTGATATATGCGTAGCAATTTATGAATATGGCATGCATTAGATTCAGGGCCGCCAGCCCAAGACCTCCTGATGCCTGAAGCGGCATGCCAAATGCTGCCCCCCCCTTACGCGATGATGCATCAGCCTCTACTCCTCCCACTTTCCAATGTTCTAGCTCAGCATTTCTTCTTCCTCTCTTCCTTTTCCATCCAGGGTGTGGAAGATGCAACTGTGGAGACAACTAGATAGACAGAGACCAACAAGTCTGCTGCCGGAGGCTACCAACCACTTCAGTTGGCCTCATAGATGGGCCGGCCCTGGTTAGATTCTGTTTATTTTTAACTTGCTTCCTAGCTGAATCCAATGAGAACTTTCCTCCTCAGGCAAATAGCAGCCATATGGGGGACACAATTCAGACCAGGACTGTGGTGGGGAAGAGTTAAAGCCCCCAGTTATGGTCCTGATTCAGATTGGAGCCCCACACAGCTACTATTTGCATTTTTAAAAAAGCATGAAGACCTCCAATCACACATCATCTAGTTTGGGCCTTAGACTCGAGCATACTAGGGACATGTGGTTGATTTTTCCACAGAATGTTTTTTGAAAAACATTTATTTTAATGTCTGTTAAAACATCCCAACACCTATAACATTGCAAAAATGTGACCTTATATTTCAGATTGCAACCGTTGTAAGATGCTGAGCGTAGTGTTTGTACATATCCAATTAATGTACCATCACTAAAACTTCAACTACACTTGAGATCCAAATATTGATAATGGAGGCTGTGCAAGAAACTTGATTTTAACCACAGCACAATACTAAGCATGTTTACTCAGAAAGTTCAATGGGATTTACTCCTGATAAATTGTGCTTAACATTGTAACCTTAAAATTACATTTGATATTGACATAAAGTACATGCTTAATGGGCACTTTATTCTCCAATAATTACATTCTGCAATAAAGTGTGGTTACCGTATTGGTCTGAGTATAAAACTCACTTTTTTCTCCTAATTTAAGTTTTTAAACTAGGGGTGCGTCTTATAATCAGGCTGTTTGCAATAATGCCAGTGATTTAATTAAAATTTTTTAATATCACCAAACTTTAAGGGTGCGTCTTATAATCAGGTGCGTCTTATACTCGGGACAATACGGTATTATTTTCTTTCTGACAAAGATTCTACAGGGACACAGGAAAAATGGAGGCTTTACTCATGAGATCCGTTTGGGTAGATAGAATCCCACAGCTGCTCTTTTCCAAAAGTGTGGATGCCTATGATTGTCTGACACTTCAAGTATTGCATTATCAAATCAATTGTAATTGCCATTAAGCAATAAAGAAGATCCTAATCCTATAAATCTATTTTAATTATCGAAGCTAAAGCATCAACATACCTTTGGCTAGCAGGGGAGGGCTAGGTGTCTCTAGTCCCTGTCAGGGAAACCTCTGACCTCTTTGAGAAATATTGGGCACAGGGCATTGTTCACTCTTGTTGTGTTTCAATCGGTCTGCAAACTGGAACTATGAGTAGTCAGGTTTCCATGACTGCTTCCTCCACACCTCTGCCAGGGCTATGCGAGTTCCCTTCTATGGAACAGCTATGGGAGTGGGAACGCAAGGGGTGAACATTAGCACAATGGCTGCTGGTGGTGGGCACCAGAGTTAGCATAGGTCTGCCAATAGTAACCTTGCATTGTTACCAAGACACCCCCCAAGGCCAATTATTAGGAGCCACAGAGGTCTTGTTACCAAGACCACTAAGGGCCAAGCCTATAATTAGGAGCCACAGAGCCCTGGTGGATTTAATTGGCATTGATCTGGTAGTAGGTACCAGATTTCAGCAATTGTGACATTGCTTTCCTTAACAAGTGAATTCCATAATTTTGCTATACCTAAATGCTACTTGTTAAGCAGTACGTTTGCCATTTCAAAAGTGAGCATTCTTTGGCATATAGAACATATTTTGACTAAAGTTCTTAAATACTTTAATGGAACCATATTACTTACAAATGAAGCCTGGCAGAAATCAGCAGTATTTAAGCTCTCTCTTGTATGCACAGTATCACCAGTAGTCCATCAAAAATGGACAAAGCTATCTATGACTACTGTATAGTCTCTGGCAAACAAAATTCACTATGCTGGTTAAGGACAGCATGCTCCACTCCACCTGTGCATTTAAGCATCTCCTCCAACTGAAGCTGTGATATGCAAACCCTGTGGTAAACAGCAGTAGATCGTGCCAAACCCAGCTGGTTGGCCCTGGTTTCAATTTAATTTTTTGCACATTTCAGCCAAGGTTTTGCTTGTCTGCTGTGATCAAAGTCATGGAGCACTTTTTTAAAACCTCCGAGAAACATACAATTGCATCAGTTCCCCACACACACACACACACACACACACACACACAATGCAGTTGTGTGAAAGACAAAATTGCAAACAATGAGAAAAATAGGCTGGCTTGGTACCCACCTATTTTTATACCAATAACCTAATTCAGTTTTAGCAGAAAATTTGCTTTTTTTTTCTAATACACTAACACAGTACAAAACCATATGGCAATGATATGCATACCAATTCCCAGGTAGAATCATCATAAGTGAACTGCTGACTAAATCTTCAATTATACATCGAGCCAGGGTTAAACTCAAAATGCAGGCAAATCCTAAATAGCCTTTGAAGTGGTTCATACTATTAGGAGAAAACCAACAATACTGACTGTCCTTAATGTCAGCATTTCTTCAGCTGCAGCCACCCCACTCCTTTTATTCTCAGAACCACCCTGTGAAATAGGCTAGACTGAGAAATGGTGACTGGCCCAGGATTGCCCAGTAAGTTTCCTTGCTGAGCCAAGAATTTGAAGCTGGATTTTCCTGATACACTCAAACCATAGTGGAAAGCTCTCATTTATATTTGTCCAATTCCTTTTTTTAAAGCCCTGATCATTTCTTTTGCTTTCAGGGGCAAATGTGAGATACCATTGCTTTGTAGCAGGGGTACATCCTTCTCATGTAGAAAGTTACCAAGTTCAATTCCAGGATCTTCTGTTAAAAAATATATATCTTATGGTAATTCTGGAACTCAGGAGCACTACCAGTAAGACGATAATGTTAGACAGACCATTGGGCTTTACAAATAACTCAAAGTAGTTTCAGATATTCAGCGCTGGTTGTCAAGACAAACCAGATGAGTTTGAATATGAGTAAGCCAAGCCAGATAAGCATGATAAAGTAAAAAAAAATCTGAAGTTGTCTTGCAGCTACTGAACTTGAGTTCAGGTAGAAAGGATAACCCAATGTCAGCGTTCTGTATCTGCCTGTTTTCCTTGCTGGCCCAATTATTCTTCACAGCCTCATTCCAGCCTCTCCCAAACAAAGCTTAAAGGTAAAGGTGACCCCTGACAATTAAGTCCAGTCGTGTCCGACTCTAGGGTGTGGTGCTCATCCCCATTTCAAAGCCGAAGAGCCAGCGTTGTCCGAAGACGCCTCCGTGGTCATGTGGCCGGCTAGACTCTCCTTGCCGCAGCGCATAGCATGCGGCTAGAACACAGAGCGCTGTTTACCTTCCCGCAAGCAATACCTTTTTATCTACTCGCATTAACATGCTTTGGAACTGCTAGGTTGGCAGGAGCTGGCCAAGCAACGAGAGCTCACCCCATCGCGGATTCAAACTGCTGACCTTTTGATCAACAGCTCATGGTTCAGCGGTTTAACCCACTAAAGCAGTAAGCTTGATTCTGTTCCAAAAAACTTGCAACTATCAGCCACATCTCAACTTCAAGCAAGCCAGTGATGACCGATAGCCCTTTCACCTCAACAAGGCCTGCAGACCAGAATTTAATTCCAGATACACATACTCTACTACAAAACAGACCCAGAATTGCTCTACACAAGGGTTCCCAGGCCAATTGTGTAGTATATAAACTAATGTAAGACAAGAAGATGGCAATCATATTGGGAAAGCCTACAGCCATCTTGCTTCATGTTTTGTTTCTTTTAGTCTTTAAATTGGCTCTAGAAACACTCAAATCCAACCACAAGGGATAATGATGGGTTATCTAAGCTGCCTATGTTCCTCTCCCTATAAAGCTCTGAAAATGGTATAAATTGACATGTATTGTTCTCGTGCCTATATACAGTATTTGCAGAACCAACATCTTCGATCTCAGGAAAATGCATCACAAGTTATCAGTTTTATATCTTCCCTCTAATGGGGTAATGGGAACAGAAGGGGGAAGAGTAGGTTAGACTGCTCCTAGGAATACATTCCATTCAGTTTGAAAGCTAGTACATGGAAATTACATTTTTCAGTTTAATTTATTTCACCTATAATCAGAAAAAACTGACAGTTGTTTTGAAGTCTTATCTGTATGACTAATTTTCTTAAGAAAACAAGCATCAACTTCCTCAGGTAGCTTTCTGAGCTATAAGCCCCTAACATAAGATCAAAATACTAACACACTGACCTAGGAGCTCTAGAGATACAATGAAAATCATGCACAGTAATGTGTGGATTTGAGCTGTATCTCCCAAGTCCTCTGTAGATCTTATATGTTCACTAGTGAATTAGCACTAAAATAATTTATATCTCAGCTTTCAAAGTTAACACTGACTAATCCTGTAACACAAAAGGATGTATATAGGGACGACAAGGTGTGTTCAAACAAAGCAAACTTAATAAAGCGATATGGTTTTCTCATTTTAAG
Source organism: Plestiodon gilberti rubricaudatus (assembly GCA_026170595.1). NCBI lineage: Eukaryota > Metazoa > Chordata > Lepidosauria > Squamata > Scincidae > Plestiodon > Plestiodon gilberti. Next base: position 153,704,309 of record JANXHW010000002.1, on the reverse strand, counting down.
CTAGATGCTACATTATCATGATGCATCAACATAGCAAACTACATGATCTGTGAGATACACAGAGTCAGATTTTTTCACATTACTGTACTATTTTCTTTAACCACTAAAGGAAATCCACAACAGCAGTTGAATTTTAAAGAATTTTAATACAAACTTAATATAAACTATTTCAGTCCCTCTCTTTAACATAAGACACTGACTCAAAATACTTTTATACCTTTTTCAAGTATTGCACAATGTAGGTACAAAATTAATATTTACGATTACATTTTTCTTCCATAATATATAGCAAAAAATCTTTAAACTTTTTAACAGAAAATACAATTTGTGTTTCTTTCTTGGAAAAGTATTCCATACAATTTGAATTCCACCACTTAAGGAATATTTTGTACACTTTTTTAGAATTGATGTTTTTAAGATGGATTTTATAATTTCAGTAAAAAAAATACAACATGAAGCTGCTGCAGTTGTCACAGATCACTGTAGTAAAAAGATAAAAATGCAATACCATGTTGTAGAAACAATATATACTCTGATATTTTACAAACTTTGTACTAAATTAAATTATACAATTAGAAAAGACCAATAAACCCACTTATTAGTGCCAATTTTTATATATAAAAAAATCAGCCATGTCCTTGCTATATCTTAAATACTGTAAGAGGCCATATCTTGAGTATATTTAATGTACAGTCAGTAAAAAATAACTTTGTGCTTGGTTGGCAAATGAAAAAAAGTGATGCATGTTGTCCTTATCTAACCAAGCTTGAACGTATTCATACTACAAGCTTTTTAAAAAAAACTCAAGAGGTGAAAAAGATACACCCTTGGGTACGTGCATTTCAACTTGTACAATATGATTTGTATTGTTTGTTTTAGTTAGCCATAACAGGCTGGAATTGCTGGTTAGAGTACTGCATGCTATTTAAGCTGAAATTCAAGCCATCCACAAAAGACTTCTCATTCAGACCTCCATAGGCTGCAAACATATCAAAGGCATTGTTGTACTGAAGAGGACTAAGGTTAAGGGGACTGTCACTGGGAAACAGGTTGTTTGTACTACCTTGGCCCTGTACGTTAGGGAAAATGAACTCCTTTGCATTAGGAGAAAGGGCAGAAGGTTTCTGCTGCTGCGGTTGTTGCGGTTGTGGAACCTGCTGGCTACCTAGGCCAAGACCATAGAGAGAGTGCATGGAGGAGGAAAGAGCTTTCTGTTTCAGCAGATCATTGACATTCAAGCCAAGGTTAGTGGGAGAAGTGCGGGCGACCTTGTTGGCGCGGGTGCTGTTCTTCATTTTGGTTGAGCCAAACTTGGTGGCAGCAAATGTGGCAGTGGTGAAAGTTAAAGGCTGGGTGGAACGGGGCATGAAGGTTGGGCTCACAGTAGCTGAGTGGCCAAAGGGGGGCGAAGGAGAACTTGAGACAGAAGATGCTGGATCACTAATAGGCATGAATACCTGGGCCTCTGGGTTAAAGCTATTCTTGATTTCCTTATCCAATTCACATCCATTTTCATTGGAATCATCCACATAAAGCACTTTCACTGGTCCCTTTTCACCAATTTGGTATGAAACTTCAAATGGGTCAATCCAGACACTAAGATCCTGAGGCAGATTGCCACGAACATCATCAATGTCCAAACCACTCTCTTTGGATGCTTGTTCAATAACTGGGTCCACTTTCTCCCCTACATGTATACATCTAAACCCTGATCCTTTGTATGGCTTTTCTGGATACCAATGCCCTTCATACTTCTTCTTAAGTAGTCTTTCAAGCTCTTCACCAAAAATGTTCACACGTCGTCTGGGAAGCTTATTGTACAGATATGAAATAATAAAGTTGAGTGCTACTTGTATTTCAAGCTGCATAGCTGCTACAGCACAGAATTACAAAGTCTCTGTTTCAAACCACAAAAATGGGAAAAAATGTTCAAAATACCACAGGAAAGCAAAATTTCATTCAAGTGCTGATTCTAGTAGATTATTCTTCACCTTGAGTAGTGTTGTTCCTTTAAGAAAAACAAAAGCAAAGATCCAAATAAGGAAAGTGCAGTAGCAAGTTGACTAGACCTATTATTACAGCTTCACACTTTACCTAAAATAGGCTATATTTCTCAACTGCAGATATTTACAACACACCGGCAATATACATACCACTTAAAAGCTAAGGACATTCAATATGCTGAGCACAAATGCACCACCACTATGGATTACAATGCATCAATAAGCTGTTTAAAAGGACAGTACAGTACAAGGCAGTTCAAAATCTGCTTGCAACCCAGAACTTAAGTAATGTGAAGAAAAGAAAACATGTATTTAGGTCATAATGTGGAATGTCTGTCAAGGGTTCGATTACCAAGCCTTATTTTTTATTATTTATAGAACCTAGCTGTAACATTTAGCATTATTCTCAAATGTCTCAGTCTAAAGAGCCATTCTTCATTTTGAAGTCTGTTAAACTTCTGGTTTGGTATTTTATTCTACAATTACTGAAAATGTAGAAAATGCCTCAGCTCAAAGAGAAAAATGACAGGTACAAGTAAATCTTACTTTGGAATAGAAAATTTACAGCCATAAAAAAATCTAGACATGTAAGATTTCAGAACCACCATTATTTTACTACACTGTGCATACAAGACATAAATTAAGATGCATCAAAAAAATCAATTTCCAACTGCACAAATAAAGCATAGCATTTTGATTTATCAATTCAAGTTTCTTCAGAATTGACCATATTACATTCAACATCATTAGGGCATTTGAAAAAAAGAAAAGCCAAACACAATCCTTGTGTGTGTGTTTTTGCTTCATATAAAATGGAGTCGCAACTGTTCTATAGAGTTTAGAATTAATATAAAATGCAAAGCTAAATCAATACATAACTCAGTACTGAAAGTGCTTTGCTTTAGGATTAAAAAAGCCTTCCGCTCTTAAATAAATTACTTCAAAAATAAACAGAGTTGTATTACACCTGCTGTTGAGGGTTTCCTCCTGGACTGCATTGCAACAGTAGTTTTGAAATCTAGTGAGTTCAAAAACTAAACAGCAAGCATTTCAAAATGATACTACTAAACAAATCTAAATCATTTTATTTCCTTGCTCTAAATAGTTGGCTTTCAGAGGTTAACCCTGCTTCTAAAGCCATTTCCCTTTCCTTCTGCCCTCTTCACATGATAAGGGAACAACCAGCTGTACGATAAGGCGACCTTTAAACGATTGCTGGATCAGCACTGGGTGGGGATAAGGAAAGATCAAGGGCAAACAGAAGATATTTACAAATGTGAACACACAAGGTATGGAAGATCTGATTGGGCCAGCTGTGTAGAACATTTAAACTGATTTATTAATTCATCTGTTTAACCTTCCTTGCACTGTAGGAAAGATATTACCCTTTCAAGGAGGACTGAATTAAACTGTCATTTTCTCCTTTCCCTTGCGAAAGAAGCTGATTAACCAAAACAACCTAGAACATTACAAATGTATTCTGTCTTTAAAAAGGCTTTTTAAACATTAGCTAAAGCTATTAATTGCATTAATCACGTTGATAGTGGTGGTGGGGGAAGGGGAAAAGGAGGAACCTTAAGGAGGTATATGGCGTTACATAACCAGGCAGTTGGGTCTCATTAGATTTCTGCTCACAGCTCTTGGAGCTCCAGCAAGCAGGAGAAAAAGTGCTTTCTATGAAAGGGAAGATGATTGGCCAAGTCCTCTCTCCTTGTTAAACCAAAACAGGCCCAGTTCTCCACTGTCTCATATCCAGCGGCCTTCACCTCAGTCTCCTTCCTCTATCTATGAAAAACACTTTGTAGCATAGTGGAGAGGGGCAGCAGGTATATTTTTTTTAACATTCAGTCTAACCCACCTGGCAAAGATATAGACGCAAGACTGCCTTACAAGTCCTTCCTGCTTCCTCTCCTGCTAGGGTCCAGTCTCCCAGTTGGCCCTGTAGGGCACTCACAGGCTCACTACTCTTAAGTCCCCCCCCCCCATATTTTCTACCTTATCCAAGGAACCCGCTTCACCGCAGATACAAAACGGGTCTTTTAGCCTCACCGTAAATCAAGACCACCATCCAATACACGGCTCCCCACCCCCCATAGTACTCTTCTCTGAGATTGTGTCACCCCCCACCTGCACTCGTCTCTGACAAGCTGTGCCAACAAACACTTGCGCCTCCCCCGTCCCTCCCCCAGCCTTCTAGGGGGCTGTCCCAACACTCCAGCCTCCTCCCCCTCCACCAGCCAGGGGGGCTGTGCCAGACACTCGAAGCCGCTTCTCTCCCTCCCCACTCGGGGGGGGGGAGGCTGTGCCAGCCAACAGCCCCATCGCTTTTCCACCCGAACCCGTCTGAGGGAGACCGTCTTATGCCAGCGTCGCCCTCCGACCAAGCCCCTTCCTTCGCAACCCCCAGCCGCTGCCTCCGAGGGGCTGCGTCTGCCAGCGCCTCCTCGCTCACCCGCTCGCTCTCTCCTCCGCCTCCCTCTGCAGGGCTGTGTCAACACCCTTCGCCAGCGCTGTCCTGTCAGCCCTTCTGCCAACACCCTGCTCACCTCGGGACTGGCCAGCCAGCCTGCCCCCGCTCGTCGCCGCCCACCCGCCCCACATCCACTTTCCCTGCCTCGGTGGGGCAGTGCCAAGCCCCACAGGGTCCTCTACCCTCCCCCTCCCGTAGGGCTGCGCCAACTCTTCAGCCTCTCTCGCCGTCGTACTCCTCCTCGGCAGGGCTGGCACAAAGCCTCCCCGCCTCACGCACCAGCGGCCCCCGATCTCTCTGGGCCCCTTGACCAGGAGGGTGGGGTACCCCACCCCCAATCTCACTTAACGTGCCACCGCTTCCAACTCACCCACCCACCGCCGGCCGATGCCAAGTCACCGCTACAGCCCGCTCGTTCCCGCCCCCTCCTCCTCCTCCTCCTCCTCTCGCCCTCTGGTCTGACAGGAGCTGTGCGGCTCCACCACCCATCGCCACCCATAGAGAGAAAGAGATACTCACCCGGGGTGAGTGGGGAAGGTGACTTGAATAGTGCAAACAATCCCGGTGAGAGTCCGGGGGGTGCAGGAAGGAGGGGGGAGGGCTCAGTACCGCAGCCCCATACCCTAGAAAGGGCGCTAGGAAAGGAAAGGGGGGACTGCGCCTCTCACACCCCGGGACGAGCGAGAGAGTCAGCGCGCTCCGCCTCAGCAGCTGCTAGACGCCTTCTTGTACCGCTCACCGCGCCCCTATATATGCCCTCCCTTGCCCCGCCCCCTCCGCCCTATTTGGCTACGCCCACCCGCTCCCCGCCCACAACTCCATCTGGCCCCACCCACTAACTTGCCAATCGGCCGTCCCTTGCCCCGTACATTGCTTCCAATTGGGCTTCTTCGCTTGCCAATAAGACTGTCGGCCCCGCTCTCTTGCTCCCCCACCTACTTCTAAGCCCTCCCTCTTAATACCCTTCTTTCTTTGCTGTACTGTCCTCCTAATTCGGGGTTTCAAATTATTACACTTTTCCCCACCCCGATGAGCCACAAACAAACCCCTTAACATGAGTGTTTCTCCAGGGAAGTTGGATATTTAGGTACCCGCACATGCGTGCGTATGCATCTCTCTCTCTTACGGTTCCTTTTCGACACAAAGCAGGAAAAAGGTATAATTCCTTAATATTTTGAAAACGTTTGCATCACTGGTTCGTATCGTATTTTAGATCTGACTTATGTTTTGTCTTTTTTTAACTGTCTCTTGCTTGCACCTTTAGTAGGAGAGGACGAAGAAACTCCTACGTGTAGCTGCTGTTTCCACTTTTCTTCTGCTATTGGCGTTTCCTTTAATATCTCCTGCCAACGCTGTCTATTTCTCCCCCTCCCCCAATCCTTGCACTTGCCCCTCCCATGTTTTATACATCTGCTCCCAGATCCTCCACCCTTCCCCAATACGCACATCTTCACCTAGGAAGCTTAGCGCTGATGTAGACGGCTCGTCGCCATTTTACTTTATGGGCTTCCCCTCCTCCTCTGTTCTACCTTCATCTCAGGGACCAATGAAGATCAGGCGTTTTCTGCGTCATCTCCTCCCCCATTCCCACCCCCTGCTGCTATGGGTTTGTGAATACGTCAAATTTACGTCACTCCCATTTTCGGCTCTCCGCCTTTAGGCTTTATGGAACTACATTACCCAGAATGCTCTTTGCTCCAGGCGTCATTAGAACGACAGCGTCTGAACCAGCACTGGGACACAGGAGAGACGTCAAAGACAAGTGCTTCTCAACCATCTCCTCCTCCTGACACAGGCGGAAGTCGTGGAAATGGGATTAACAATAGGTGAACGCAGGACCCATCAAACCAGAAACGCAGTGTGTGATCCTCCTCCCTCCCCTTTGGGCTAAGTTGACGTGTGCCGGTCACCGCTTCTACAAAATATTCATTTAATTATTTGTTTTGGCAAGAAGGAATTAAATAATATGGATGGATTACACTCTGCCAAGTGTTCTTCGTTTTAGGTATTTCTTCAGGTTTGTTTGCATTGTTACAAAACCTTTTAAAACCTGTTTGACCAAAGGCACCAGTGGGACCAAAGAAATGCGCATACCTCCGGAAGCGAAACCACTTTCAGCTCTATTTGCCTGTTTTGACTATTAACAATTAAATAGCCCCTATGTAAGGCTGTGCAAGTGAAAGCAGAACTCTTTGCTTATTCATCAAGGGGGTGGTGGTGTCGTCGTGACGAGTGTGGTTGATTTGTGTAGCTAATTGATTATTGGTATAGTTATCATATAACCTAGTTTCTAGATTCATCACACTCTATATAACAAGACCAAGAAACAGAACCCAGGGCAGACTAGTGAGTGAGTTCTCAGGCAGCCGCAGTGGTGTCTCCCTCGCACCTTTTACTTTCTCCAATGAGTAGTTTTCCTTTCATGCCTATGGGTGTTGCACTAGGACAGGGCAGGGCAGCACTGCAATGAGGGCTGAATAATCTCCACCCCAGGATTAGATGGGTTCCAATGTGTGCCTGCAACGTGTCTGTGTGTGCAGAGTACACAAATGTACTGTGCCGCTCCACTTCACGTGCATTATACAAGTACACACATCCTGCCTATTAGGCTGATGATGGGGATTTTGTGAGATGTAAAAGTAACCACAACAGATATTCAAAACGTTTTGCAAATTAACCATGAAAACAGATAAGAGCCGACCTTTGAACCTTGCAATACATATTGTCCCATTCTACAGAAATCTTTGTCTGGCACTGACACATACACATAAAAATGGCAGTTCTGAATTTATCTTCCCTTGCAGAAGATCATAACCATTCCATAACGGATGCCCTTGTTACAGATACGGAGCCTCCAAAGAATAAGCTTCACAGCACTAGGGTGTCTTTATATTATTATTACCTTATTATTTTCTGATCCGGCAAGAAAGAAGGCAATCTATGGCAACCAATGGTAGCCACCTTCTCCCTTAAGAACATAAGAGTCTTGTTGTATCAGGCAAAGACTCAATCTAGTCCACAGTGGCCAAACTGATGCTTCTGTGAAGCCCACAAACAGGAGATAATAAAGGCATTCCGTCTCCCGCACTCTGCTACTTGCATTCAGAAGCCTCTAAACCTGAAAATAGTATATTGCCATTATGAGTTGTTGTAGCCAGTGATAGACCTCTCCTCAAAGAATTGGCCAATCACTTTTTAAAAGCCTTGCTTCATCACATCTTGTGGCAGTGAATTCCATAGATTAATTAAGCGCTGCGTGACCTTCTTAAGTTACCGCACCCCGACGAGAACAAAAGCAGAGTCCATCCGCTGCTCGAGTCGAACATGGTGCTCTTCCTGCCGTGAGAGGCGGCTGAACTGTCCACCGGACCACAAACGCTCACCTCCTCCTCCTGTTCTTTTATTATTGGCTCCCAAACCTGCCCGTCACCGGTGACCAGGCAGCGTGCCAGGCGCGTCACCTTCCCCGCTTGAGAGAATAGCGTGGCCTGCTTCTTCCCTGAAATGGCGGGGGGGGGGGGGAAGACGAATGCGAGGTGGCGGGAGGAAAGCTGTAGAAGAAGAGGAGCGAAGGCGCAGCAGCAGACCCGAGCAAGGAAGAGAGGCAAAGCAGCAGGTAAAACCCGGCTTTGCCTTGCATCGTTTTCTTTTGGCGGAGGGAGCGTGCGAGAAGGATGGAAGGCCATTGGGTGGGGAAATCTGCCACTCAAACGGAGAGATCGTGAAAGGCACGCAAGGTCCTTATTTCCATAGCAGCGATGCTGACGTGAGGCTTGGTGTGCAGGGAGGGCAATCAGGATCTCTGCGGTTGCTAGTCTTTCCTTGCAGAGTTTGCCATCTTCCCAGGAAGGGAAGAATTAGACATTCATTTTACTTTATAAAGATGATTGAAATCAGCTCGAGGCTAAGGGTGAGTTCAGAGCCTTTTCGGAGATCAGGCACACAGGGGGGTAAAAGCTCCCGTGCGTGAAAACATAAAACTCTTTGGGAGGGATGGCTGCAGACTGTAAGAGAACAGGTGGATTTGTCTAATTTCATATTTTAGAGTAGACCTACTTTAAATTTACATGTATTGTTCCTCTGTTATTTATGGCAATGACAAACTTGTTTTATTTACAGATAATTGTGTTTAAAACGTTGTGGTGCTTTTTCATGAACACAATAAAGATCTTTCTCGTTGTTGTCTCCTTTCTTGTTTTCTTTTTTTCTGTTGAAGCTAAAAATATTGGGAACAGGACTGCTAGGAGATCAAATCAGTCCATCCTAAATGAAATCAACCCTGACTGTTCCCTGGAAGGACAGGTACTGAGGCTGAAGCTCAAATATTTTGGCCACCTAATGCGAAGAGAGGACTCTCTGGAGAAGACTCTGATGCTGGGAAAGATTGAAGGCAAAAGGAGAAGGGGAAGGCAAAGGATGAGATGGCTAGACAGCATCACCGATGCAGCGAATATGAAAATGAGCGAACTCAGGAAGATAGTGGAGGACAGGAAGGCCTGGCGGGATATGGTTCATGGGATCACAAAGGGTCGGACACGACTTAATGACTGAACAAAACAAGGATAATTAGCTATACTATACAGTAGTATTCCCTCCCTCCTGATGGCGAACCATTTGGGCGTGGTGTGTCAATTTTTGAAAATGCCTAACTTGACACTGCTGGTGTGTCGTCGTCCCCCCCCGAACTTTTAATTGTGCTTTGACTATTGCTACTTTTAATAGTAATTTTGAATTGAACTGAACTGAAAACTATAGAACACATTGCATTTTATTTAACATCAGTAAGTGACTAGATAATACAAGAGGCCTGCCAAACATTTCTGCCCTAAATGTTCAAGACAAGCCTGTAAAACTTTTGCAAAAATGTAAGGTGTGTTGGGGCCCTGGGGGAAACACTGGTGTGTCATCCAAAATGACCTCATGTGTCACCAATGACAACACATGTCATAGGTTCGCCATCAGGGGCCTAGGAGAAATGTCAAAAGCCAGGGCTTTCTCCCCCCCCCCAAAAAAAAAGTGGGGTAGGGTAGGTAGGGTTAGTGTGGATGGATAACAGTTGTGAATGGCCTGGAGCAAATCAGTGTCTCATTTAACTTTTACAGCTGCATGCAAAGACATGGAGGAGGATAAGGACAGAGAACAGCCACCCTGGGAAATCTGACCTCAGAGCAAAGAAAGCACAGCCTGCTTAGAAAGCTAAAATGCAGCTCACCTAAAATGGGGGGGGGGGGGGCTTGCAGTGGAAAAGAGAAGATACTAGTAGGATTGTAAGTGTAAGAAACTTGGCACATGGATTAGCATGGGCTTTGTTAGAGGTTGCTGTGGACAAAGTTCCACACTGAAGTTAAAAAAAAAAAAGTCTAAACATGCTACAATGTAGAATAGTTTTACCATTTTAGCAAGACTTTCACCACATTTGTGGTGGTCTCAGAGTTCCTGACTCAAGACCCCAAGACACCCAGTGCTGACCTGTCCAATCATTCTTCCGCTGCCACCAGTCCCTCGCTTGCTAGGGCCTCACTCTTGAAGGATTAGGGACACTCCCTTCTAGTAGCCTGGCAACCCGCCAGAATTTAGGGTAGGGTTGAAGTAGACACAGTGTAGCTCCTCAAACAAAACTGGATGGATTTATTGACAAAGGACACTTCAGTAGCAATCTTTCTCTCAAATAGCAATGCGATATAGCTTAGCATTTCATCTTCTGCTGAAGCTTGCCCAGCTCCTCCTCATTTCATTTGGCCACATCTGGAAAGGAATTTCAAACCAAGCTGCCTTTCCTGCACTTAAAAAAAAAAAAAAACCTTAAATGGTTTTAGAGGGAAACTTGTACTTTTGAATTCTAACCAATGTCACTCAAACAAAAGACAGTTGTTTTTTACCTTGGCTCGTGACAACATTTGACAAAGAATGTTATACTTGTGCTCAGGAGTACCATCAGAAACTCTTGGGAGATTGGCTTTAAAATAACCAGAAAGCTGAACTGTGGGTAGTGAAAATGTCTTTTAAGCAGGAGTGGCAGATTACCCTTCAAAAAGCACACTGAATCTTCCTTTCTACATATCGTGCCACAATAAACAAGTGTTTTACAGCATGAACCAAAAAGATATGTCTCTGTTCAAGGCTCTTACAATGAAATGGCAGAGAAGAAGAGGGAATAACAGTGCAATCCTATACATGTCTAATTGGAAGTAAGCCCCATTGAATTCAATGGGACTCACTCCCTAGTTGTAAGTGTATATAGGATTGCAGCCCATCACCTGACTAATGAAATTGAGTAATCCAATGAGTTTTCATTAAGTGTGCATACATTTATGTATGCATAAAATAATTCTGAAGAAAAAGCATACTTTGTATTTATCACATTTTTATCCCATCTTTCCTCCAAGGAATTGAAGGCAATATGCAGTACAAGGTTCTTCCTTCCTCTCCATTTTATCCTCACAACACCTACGGAAGCTTCTTTCCCAGAGTTAATAGCACTTGGGGTTACAATTTAAATACCCCCCCCAGATGCTGTGGTTCTGATCCTAAGCAGGGATGCCCCCCCCCAGCTCCTTAACTTACATAAACATAGATTGGCCCTCAGGGTAAACAATAGATACAAATGAAGGGAAGATGCTTCTAAAAGTGACTCTAACATTATATTAAAAGATAGACTGTCTTATCTTCAATAACTGTCTTTTGTTTCATCTTGTACAGCAAGCAACTACTGGTCCTTCAAGAATTTTATTTATTTATCCTTCTTAGCAATTTGTGTTCAGTGAGACAAGCTCACTTGCAAGGCCATATGCCAACACAAGTAGCAGAATCTTTTCTTGTTGGTTGTGTCTTCTCTTTAAGAATAGCCACAGAGCAATTATGTTATGTTTCCCCAGGGCAGTAGTAAGAATTGCTGTTACATGAGTTACAGTGCAATCCAATGAAGTACTTCCTTACTCAGAAGTAAGTCCCATTAAGTTTAATGGGACTTGTTCCCAGGTTAGTGTGTATGGATTGCAGCCTTAATTCAGTTATGGCCAGTTGGTTGGATTGTTTGTGCTGCTCTTCCCTTTCTGAGAATGGCATGTATAAATACCTCTGATGGTGGAAGCACTGGGTGTGAAACTAATTGGCTGTGTGCTGCTAGTCACAGCCACCTGTGGTATTTTAAGAGGGCAGGAGCTGCCACAGCAAATTATAAAGGTTTATAAAATTGTGCATGGTATGGGGAAAGGAAATAGAGATTTTTTTTCCCCTCCTTCTCTCATAACACTAGAATTCAGGGTTCCCCTGTGAAATTCATTATACAGACAAAATAAAGTATTTCCTAACACATTGCATAGCTAACTTATGGAATTCACTGCTACAAGATGTGGTGATGGTTACTAGCTTAAATGGCTTTCATAGGAAATTAGTAAAATTAAACAAAAGTTTGTATAGTCAGGGCAATGGTGTTCCCAGTAGCAATGTATGGTTGCGAGAATTGTACCATAACGAAGGCTGAGCGCTGAAGAATAGATGCTTTTGAACTGTGGTGCTGGAGAAGACTCCTGAGAGTCTCTTGGACTGCTAGGAGATCAAATCAGTCAATCCTAAATGAAATCAACCCTGACTGTTCCCTGGAAGGACAGGTACTGAGGCTGAAGCTCAAATATTTTGGCCACCTAATGCGAAGAGAGGACTCTCTGGAGAAGACTCTGATGCTGGGAAAGATTGAAGGCAAAAGGAGAAGGGGAAGGCAAAGGATGAGATGGTTAGACAGCATCACCGGTGCAACGAACATGAAAATGAGCGAACTCAGGAAGATAGTGGAGGACAGGAAGGCCTGGCGGGATATGGTTCATCGGATCACGAAGGGTCGGACACGACTTAACGACTGAACAACAACAAAATGTCAATCAATGGCTAGTAACCATGATAGCTAAATGCAACTTCAGAGGTTGAATACCAGTCACTTGAGGACCAACTCCATGGTGGAAGGCTGTTGTCTTCATGCCCCGTAGGCAGAACATGAGAAGAGTCCTGATGGATGCCCATCTAAATGCCCATCTAATCCAGCATCCTGCTTCCCACAGTGGTCCATCGGCTGGCTGCCTCTGGGAAATCCACAAGCAGAGGAGATGAAGGCATATCCCTCTCCCTCCCACTGTTGCATACTGCCTCTGAACTTGACAGTAGCACATAGCCAGCATGACAAGTAGCCATTGATAGATTTGTCCTTCATGAATTTGTCTCAAATCCCTTTTGAAGCCATTCCCAGAGTTATCTAGCAGCAGGCCTTTGTGGTCCACAGGACACTGGATTAGATGGACCTGCTGTCCCATCCAGCAAGACTCTTCTTGTGTTCTTAAATGGTTGTTAAGAGATCAGTTATGCTGTTGCCTCCGGGCTGCAGATGTAGAATTCTTCTTCCCTGAATACTAGTAAAACTTGCACCAACCTGTGAGATCTCATGCTTCACCCATATTCAGAGTTGCCAGCCCCACAGAGTTCTCTGCTTTTAATTATTGCATGGCAAGGAAAGATCGGCACATGTGTCATCTCCTGTTACCGTAGCTCCAGTAACCCTTGCATTGTGCCAGCATCCTGGGTGATTTATTGTTCCACTAAGCTGCACAAGGTCATATGGAACAAAGGAGCTTTAGAAAGCCACAACACTAAGATGAGAGAGGAGTTGATTCCTCTTTCTGCGGTCCAGTGCTAGCATAATGCTGCCCATATAGCATTTTCAACCTCTCAGCAATAATTCATACATTGCGGTGTTTACGCACAGATTTTTCCAAGGGCATATCTGGTTGATGCCACCACACCAAGGACATGTCCTCTGGATCTACCCTTCATGCAGTTGTTTGAATGCCATAATATTTCCACGTGATCTGAATCTGAAGTGCAATACAGATATCTGGTGATTCAAGGCCTGCTGAAGTTATACTTGGGTAAAGTGGTAGAGTCACACTATTCACATTCCCTAGGACAGAAGAAATGAACATCTGTATTGCAGGCTGCTAGGGCTCTACTATACTGGCTGTAATTGTCTGAAAATGTTATGTCTTTACCTACATCCTGATGATAAAAATGAGCATTGCCATGCTGTTTGTCGGTTGCATCTGTATATTGCGAAGCTGTGTACTAAAAGAACTCTTCTTCTAAGGAGGATTACAATTCTATGATAGCTTGCTTCAGTTTCATAGAAACCACTACACATTCCTCTGCTTTAAAAAGGATTGTAATAAAATGTAAAATACATTAGCCAGGACAATGAAAGCAGAGATAACCAGCAAGCAATTACTGTGACAAATTCTAAAAAAATCACCATTGTTAGATTTGAACAGACCTAACCTACTTTTCAGAGCTCTTGTGAAGATGAAACAATACCTGCCTGGAAACGTCGGGGCAGGAATTATGTGTGTTCTCCAGCTAGGAACTACAAATTATACATTGTGTGATCATAAAACATAGGCCAATGGTCACAAAACGGAGGCCAATATCTCTTTAGTTCCTAGTGGCAAATGGGAAGCCATTTCTAAAATGGCCCAGAAGTGTCTTTCTCAAAAGAGATTTCTAAGAATGTACTGTCTGTCACTGATTCACTCTTCACACAGTTGAATAAACACAGCAGAATGAATAACTGTCTTCCACAGCCTTTAATATCTCCTCAATTTCTGCCAACGTATTTTTTTCCCCAAAATACAATAAACATTTTATCTTATTGGACAATCAATCTATCAATACCTTGGCACAAGATCGGGCAACTGCTGGTCCTTAGGCCAGATCTGCTCCTCTAAGCTTTTACCAGCAGGCCCCTGAAGTCTTCAACAAAGTTTAATAAAGATGCAATAAAAGATTAACCCATAGCTTCACCTGTAAGAAAAAAATGTTTTAAACATTTATAAAGTGCCTACAATTACTAGGTGTTTACACAACACATTTTTAAAAGGCGATTCTCTGTTCACAGTCTCTTAATCTAAAGTCAACTGATATTATAGGAGTGCGAAGGGAATGAACACAGAAAAAGGAGAATGAAACAAATGAAAGGAAATATGGGGAATTGGATTCCAAACCAAAACCTGAAACAGCCGAGAAGTTTATAGAACATAATCCAGTGCAGAAGATGCAGGCTTTAAAGGGCTTTTTAGAAGAGGCAAGACAGGCATAAAGATAGAGAGGGTTCTACCCTCAGGGAGAAGCCAGAGCAAATGACTGAAAATTAGACACTGTAGATGGGAAAACATAAGCCTGGCTAACCTGAAGATTTGATTGAGCAAAGATTTAAAAAAGAGAAGATACATGAGGAAAAATCAAGCAAGGAGCAGGTTCATGCAGAGTCGTAACAGTAAAAAGATGTTTATAGCAAATACGATAGGAAGAAGAAAACCAGACAGGAAAGCCAACAGAACAGCAGAACTGAGGATTGAAGTAAAAGGAGAAAGATATGGAGTATAAGAAGACGAATATTAGCATGCTCTGGCTAAGAAATAACCAAAACCCGAAATAGAAGAAGAACCAAATAACGCACCAATAAAAGCAGTACAATGTATCATTATTAACAGTAAATATAACTAGGCTATCAAAAGAAAATTAGGCAGGAACGTTGTTAAATTCATTTTTGCCCATGTTGGACGTGATGTTGTTTTGTGACTTCCAAAATGAGGTTGCAATTAGATGGCTAACAATGTAGGTAAGATCAAAAGAAGATAACCCTGGGGCATACCTGTGATAATTCAAACCGAAGAAGTGAATCCTCTGGTTAAGCAGAAGAATAGGCAAGAAAAAACTAAAGGACCTTAGATCGAATCTTGAAGAACACCAACTGACAATGGAAACTGGGAAGGGTTGTAAGAGATATACCGGTAGTCCTCGTGGCAATGATATCTTTCTCTTTGGATCTTGTACAGAATATCCATGCTCAAGTGCATGTGCATGGGAAGCCCTTGCTGCTAGAAGGAACCAACTTTATTATACTGTAGAGTCTGACCATCCGTGAGATGGTCACCTTTCATCCTCTTTAAAGAGGAGAGTGACTGCGCAATCCTAACCAACTTTCCAGCGCCGGTGTAGCCGTGTCAAGGGGTGTCAATTTTGCAGTGCTGGGGCAGTCATGGAGGCCTCATCAAGGTGAGGGAACATTTGTTCCCTTACCTTGGGGCAGCATTGTGGCTGCACTGGCGCTGGAAAGTTGGATAGGATTGGGCTCTAAGTGGATGCCAAGAGTAATTTGGGAGTTGGCCATCTGTGACTCAGCCCCACCACTCATACGGTACCATCTAACGTTTAGAGTCCCCTTCTTACCCTTGCTTCTTTCTCAACACCATGACTTTATAGTTATCCCTTTTTCACAGCATGGCTACATATGCCAGTTATAGTAAGAAATGCCTCTCTTTCTGCTAAAGAGTTAGGCCAGAAATTCCCAACCCAGATTCAGGACCTACCTGTGCTCTGGTCTGAGGACAAGTAGTAGTTCTCCTACTTTTTGTCATGGCAAGCTTTCCAAATCAAGCCGAAGTTCTCCTTTTCTGTTTGTTTCTTCCCTTTGTTGCTCCCCTTGCTCATTTGCTTAGGCATCAGATTTTTAAGAGAAGTTTGCAATCCTATAATGTTCATACCTTTGCATTTCAAGAACTGATTGATGAGGTGGTGGTTTGTTTTTTTCTTACCTCATGATGACGATTACATTACAATGTAGCAGTAAACAGTCTGAGAACCTCATAATTTTGGCTGCCTTACTTAACCCTTTTTTCTCCCCTCCCCTCCCCCGTGTGTGTGTGTGTGTGTGTGTGTGTGTGAGAGAGAGAGAGAGAGAGAGAGAGAGAGAGAGAGAGAGAGAGAGAGAGAGAGAGACCTTCTTGCAGGGTATTGTGAGCCATTGTCCCAAACTGGGCCTACGTAAGATTCCACTTCTTTTGTATGCCGATGTTGCGGTCCTTCTTTCTAGATCACGTATTGGCTTAAAACGTTTGCTTGCAGGAAGTTTGGAGTATTTTTATGCCAACAAATTACAACTTAATTACAATAAGTCTAAGATAATGGTCTTTTAAAAAAAAAAGGGAATTATTCAGCTGGATTTGCAAGGGTCATAAAATCGAACAGGTCAGACAGATAAGATATCTTGGTGTTACCTTTCAGTATGACCATTCTTGGGTGGCTCATCGTAGGGCTGTAGTTAATGCTGGCAAAGTATCATCTACAACAGTAACTAGATTCTTTTTCAACCGGGGCAATAAATATGTACCAGCTACTGTGGAGGTATATAAAGCTAAGATCATTCCACAAGTCTTGTATGGCATCCCTGTGTGGTATACTAATTTCGATCAATCTGTTGAAAAAATCCAAGCAATGTTCCTTCGGAAAATCCTGGGGTTACCTACCTGTGTACCGTACTCAGTTCTATGTTTAGAAACTGGCCTTATTCGATTGAAGACCTTAATATGGTTGAGGTTGGCGAAATTCTGGCTTAGACTCTATTATGATTGTAATCAAGATAGTCTGCTGTCCCAACTTTTGTCAGAACCTGGTCCACCTATTGGGGCAATAGAATTACAACAGAAATTAAACTCCTTGGGCCTCGATGTGGAGAGGTTGGGTATGTCGAGCCAAGAGGCGGCCTACCGTAAAATCAAGGCCAGAATTCTAGATATTGAAAATCAGGAGTTGCATAGTGTGGCGAGTACGACCTGTTCCCCACTACAATTTCACATCCCTATCAGCTCTGGGAAGATGGCACCTTATCTTTGTAATCTTAAGTGCCCCCAGTCGTGCAGAGCCCTTTCTTTAGCTAGGTGCAACGCTCTCCCGTCTGCTCTGTTACTTAAGAACATAAGAACATAAGAAGAGCCCTGCTGGATCAGGCCAAAAGCCCATCTAGTCCAGCTTCCTGTGTCACACAGTGGCCCCACCAGATGCCTCAGGGAGCACACGAGACAACAAGATACCTGTGTCCAGTCGCCACTCCCTTGCACCTGGCACAGAGAAAAACCCACTTCTAAAACCAGGAGGTTGCTTATGGCTTGTAACCTGTGATGGTCTTTTCCTCCATGAATTTGTCCAAACCCCTTTTAAAGGCATCTAGGCCAGGTGCCATCACCACATCCTGTGGCAAGGAGTTCCACAGATGAATCACACGCTGGGTAAAGAAATATTTTCTTTTGTCTGTTCTAACTCTCCCTCCACTCAATTTTAGTGCGTGTCCCCTGGTTCTGGTGTTGTGCGAGAGGGAGAAGAATTTCCCTCTATCCACTCTCTCCATCCCATGCATAATTTTATAAGTCTCAATCATGTCCCCCCTCAGGCGCCTTTTTTCTAGGCTGAAAAGCCCCAGACGCTGTAGCCTTTCCTCGTAAGGGAGGTGCTCCAGCCCACTAATCATTCTGGTCGCTCTTTTCTGCACCTTTTCCAATTCAGCTATATCCTTTTTGAGGTATGGTGACCAGAACTGGACACAATACTCCAGATGTGGCCTTACCATCGATTTGTACAAAGGCATAATGATATTGGCCGTTTTATTCTCAATCCCCTTTTTAATGATCCCGAGCATGGAATTGGCCTTCTTCACAGCCGCCGCACACTGGGTCTATACTTGGCAGATATAGTGGAATACCAGTCTCTGAGAGGTATTGTCCTTGTGGAGTGAGTTGTGTAGAAACATTACTACATATGTTTTTGTATTGCCCACTCCATGAGGCCCCTCGTAAGCAACATTTAGGCCCTATATTAGACAAGCTCCAGGGCTGGGTAGATCAGGAGGTAGTACGTTACCTTTTATTGACAGAGATGGATGGCGTAATGGAAAGATCGGCAGCCTTTGTTGATACAATTATTATAGCACGCAAAGCTGATAGTATTCCCTCTGATGTTTAAGCTGTAATTTTGTTGTGCTTGTAGATTTTGTAATATAAATATTATGTGTTGTTATGTAATGTTTGTTTGTTTTTGTTTTGTTTTTATGCCAATAAAGGTTTCTTACTTAAAAGAGAGAGAGAGAGAGAGAGAGAGAGAGAGAGAGAGAGAGTGAGTGAATTGGCTTTCTGGTGTGTAACTATATTTTCAACTGCTCTTTCACCATCATATAAAAAGATGAATACAGAACTGGATGAACATAATTTATCATTGACTCACCCTGTGATTAGGATAAATTGTGAAACATTTTAGACTATCTTCAAACTCTCTTTCCCCCCCCCCCCCCGCTCATACTGGAAGATGAAAGCTCTCTATGTATTTATCTGTGCTCTCTAAACAAACACATCACGTACTTTCTCTTGCCACAGTCCTATTTCCTACATCTCAGAATTGGATGCTAAAAATCCACCTACAATCCAACTAAATCCATCTAAGACATCTCTTTTCCCCTACACTATCTTGATCAATTTGCTGCTTAATCCTGTATCTGTGTTTTCATCTCTTATCTTGACTGGAGCAATTCCATCCTTTGCAGTCTTACCTTATACCAACTCCAACCTTACCTCCTTTCTTTGGCCTTTTCACCTTCTAACGAAAGAACAAGGCTGTAATTCTATGCACACTTCCCTGGGAGTAAGTTCCACTGAATTCAGTGAAACTGACTTTTAAGTAAACATGCACAGGATCATGCTGCCAGGTTGCTGAAATCTTGACAGTCCCTGTGCAACATTTCCCCCCTCCTTGCGTATTTTCAGAACCATTTAATTTTGCATTTGTGAAACTTCTCATAATGACAGGTTTGAGGGCTGCTGGTGTTCCAAACCATGCAAAGGGGCGGGGGGGGGGGAGAGGAGTGGAAATGCTTTGCCATGTGAAACACACATTTTACTTGGAAACATCCACAGTTCTTATGCAGCACAACCTCATTGATTTAAATGGCCTGGGGAACAATCCAAACTATCATTAGACTTTAATCAGATTTTCAGTAAATATGGTGAGTACTCTTCACACTAGTAGTATTGACATGAGGCAACATAAAGGGACTCAGTGAAAGGGAATTTCTGAGTATAACAGAGTTTGTGCTGTAAGCTCATGACTTGAGAGAGGGCATGCATGCTGGATTTTCAAAGATCGATTTACCTCTAAACCCCTAAACATAGGCTTAAGACTTAAGACTTCCTGAGTCTGCACATGTGTGCTTGGCATCAGGGTGTTTGAGCCACTGAATCAGGTCTATGACATTACAACAACTCTGCAAAATGGACACATTGGTATAAATTCTGAATGTCAGAGGCCACTGGAATTTCTACACTAGAGCTGGCTAAGGAAATATGAACTCTTGGAACGCCTCAGAAAGCTTTTGCGTGTTTTCTTTTTAAAATTAAAAGGCCCAGTTGGCAAATCTTCAGTGTAATGAACAAATAAGGCCTGTCTGTTCACTCAAGCACAGCTCACTTGGTTGAGAAAATCTTTGCCTTCTCTTTTGT
This sequence comes from Plestiodon gilberti rubricaudatus, assembly GCA_026170595.1. Lineage (NCBI taxonomy): Eukaryota > Metazoa > Chordata > Lepidosauria > Squamata > Scincidae > Plestiodon > Plestiodon gilberti. The sequence continues at coordinate 153,684,477 of JANXHW010000002.1, read as the reverse complement.
GCTTGGGGAGTATTAAGTGGCCTCTGACATTTTTGCTAGGCTTTAATGTGAACAATTTTAAGAATCGTGGCTATGTGCCTAGGGGCTGGGCCAGCCAACCTTGATTAAATTAAAGATAAACAACAAGGACACATATCTCAGACTCTGCTAGCTGTAGCAATTAGGCATGCTAGCCCTCTGACCTTTTACCTCTCCCTGAAGGCACCTCCTGCTTTGAATGCAGCATAAGAAATGGGAGTCGAAGAATAACCATGACCTTAGTAATAATGGAGGAAAGGGGCACCTGCAATCATTAACCAAGTAGCCCACAACCCAATGAACAGGCACTCAACACAGAGGTCAGCACTTGGTTGATGTATCTAGGAGCACAACCACAAGAGAAAGCAACCACACTTTATGTACCTTTTGCCAAGTACATTTCTTCTGGGACATACTGTATATCTAGGTATTTGTCAGCCTGACCCTATGCATGTTTGGTTAGCATTCAGTCCCACTGAGTTCAGTGAAAATACATATGATTGCAAGTGTGACAACATGATCCTATCCACGAGTCACTCCCTCGGCAGGATAAGATCACTACTACATAAATCCCCTTGTGCCAGTGGAACACAAAGATAATTTCGCATAGAGCGTCTGTGCTGCTGTAGCAATACTGTTGCACTAGCCCTTATGCCAATGACACAACACCAGTGCAAGAGGGCAAATATTTGTAATTGTATTTCTTACATTTTTATCCCACCCGTCCATTAAGAGCTCAAGGCAGCATTCAAGGTTCTCGGTTTTCTCCTGCCACAATGCTCTGAGATAGATTAGACTGACAGAGAGTTACTAGACCAAGGTGAACTTCATGTCTGAGCAGGGATTTGAACGTGGGTCACAGCTAAGCCCTCTAGCCATTATATCACACTGTCTTTCCAATGGTTGGAGTTGAAGGTGTGATGGAAAAGGAGTGGAGTTGGAATGCTGTGCTCCCACTCCATGTGCCAGTGTAATGTTATAGGTTTCTCTGTAAAATTATTCCCTGGGGAGCCCATGAAGAACCCACTGCCAGTGCACACCTCCCCCCCCCCAGCAATTTTGGAGGATAGGATTCCAACTGACCCAGGATCTAGTCATGACTTAGCATCAGGAATATATAAGACTCGGCAAAGGAACACAGTTTATAGACCAAGGAAGTGCAGCCCATGACAACATCATCACTCTGTCCTTGTGTTGACAGAACTAGGAGAACACAAGTGGGAACTTTGATCACTGGGAACTTGGTGAAGGGCACATAGTGCAACAAAGGGAGCACTTTGTACAAATAACAAACCCTCCCCTACTCTGCAGAGTCTAGGGTGTAGCAGAGTCTCCCACAAAAACAACACAGGTTAAGCATACGCACTGTGCATTACAGGTGGTGGCTTTTGTGGCAATCAACCAAATCAGATTCCCACCATACCCTGGAAAAGCCAATGGGAGAGCAATGAGTGGCAATGGGAGAGTACCGTATTGGTCTGAGTATGACTCACTTTTTTCTCCTAATTTAAGTTTTTAAACTAGGGGTGCGTCTTATAATCAGGCTGTTGCAATTTAATGCCAGTGATTTAATTAATTTTTTTTAATAGCACCAAACTTTAAGGGTGTGTCTTATAATCAGGTGCATCTTATACTCGGGACAATACGGTAATTTCCGCTTACTGCTAATGCTGGCCAAACATTCATGACTAATTTTGCCCTGCAAGTTTAGAGCCAAAGGGAAATGGCAGCAGAAGAAAGAGTAGCTGGAGACAGAGATCCAGTGGGTCCCCTGCAATGGATAGATAAATACCGTACTGTCTTACATGAGAAGACCTCCCTGTATGTACAGGTAATGTCTGTTGCAACTACTACCCATTGTCTATTGCTTTCACCATATTTCTTTTGACTCTCCAGAGGCAATCAGGCCTTATGTTTTGTATGTCATCCAATATACCGTACATGAAAGATGTGCTGCCATTTCCCAGTGCCATGGAGACCACATGTGAGGCTTACAACTTGTGGAAAATAAGCTGTTCTTACACAGGGGTTGCCATCTTTTTGTTCCTACAGTGCTCCTATGCCTTTGGAAGCTGCTTGTCAGAGAGAAATGTAACAAGTACAGCTCTACCCAGCAAGAAAGGTGTAACAGTGTGGAAAACTACACACACAGACTGCTCAAGGGTCAGTTATATGGCTCTCAAATGTACAGGGGCCGATGGGAACAAAAGGGCACATCACATGTCTCTTTTCTGCTTTTGTGGCTGTGCCATTACATTACTCTCAGTTTGAGAGATCTGAATTCTATTTCTGCTGCCTCACCCTTTTCCACCTCAATATGCCCTAAAAGTTGTCATTGTCTTGTGGAACCCAGATTTTCAACTTCCAGGTCTCTTTTCCCATTATATTATTCTTTCCAATGAGTTATGATGACCCAGGTTTTGTAGCATGTTCTTGGTAAGGAAGATACATTTGTTCTTCCCATATGCTTTCTCCTTCCCCCTCCTTCCTTCTATTTGAATCCTCTAGAGACAGGCTTACCAGATCGTCGCTGGGACGGGCGCGGTCTACCCTTAAGGGGGCGGGGTGGACGCCCCGCCCCCTTAAGGGTAGACCGCGCCCGTCCCGGCGACGATCTGGTAAGCCTGTCTAGAGACAAACTTCTTGAAAAACAAACTGGAAAGGGCAACAGCGAACAGCTGTAAGGAGGATACAAGTGCTGCCTCTTGTTACCTTGCTCTGTAGCACATATTCTCCCTAGCCCTTGCCTCTCTTCCTTGCAGACTGGTTGTTCCCATTACACTGACATCAGTATAATAAATATGTTGCGCACAGAATGTTAGCTGTGGGGAAACTGAGGTATCCCAGCAGAACTCAAAACCTTCTCATGAAGCCTGTTGCCTATGGATTTTACATACGCCTTCCTAATTATTTGGCTAGGAGAGGCTTTGATAGGAGAGGCACTGTGTACAACTCATAGCAATGTGCTTGTGCAATGCATATGAGACAAGATGTGGAACTGACCCCATGACTTTACAATGACAGCAGTGCTCTCTCTCAGTGCTTGCTGATTAGAGCCTTCCATGCATGGCTAACATGGTGAGCAGTACTGTGATTATTGGGTGGTGACAGAGTTGTCAGGTAACCTGTGGGAGAGGCTGTTGGTGTTGCTTCCTTCATTGTATTTTTTTAATGTTTTATTATTATCATTTTACTTTGCTGCTACGGGTGGGGAGCATAGGGTCAACTCCCAATCTTTCCCACTGGAAGTGGCCATTCTTCACCAACATGGCCATCGGGCTATAATTACATGAACTTGTATGTAACGTGTAGTTTGAACCTTCGTTCTCCCAGTTGAACACTTTCGTCAAATGATATACGTAAAATAACTGGGGTTTTCTTGCTGACATACCGTTCGCTCCACCGTTCTTTAGTTAGTGTGGATTGCGCTGTTGATCAGGGGTGGCCAACCTTCCCCCATTAGGGCCTCTGCGTTCTTAAGAGTTGTGTAGATTAGAAGACAGAATCTTGGCAGCTGCAAGTGCTGATGGTGCTGCTAAAGCAACTGCACCTGCTGAAAGGCCCGCACCTATGCAACCATTAAAGGGCCAGGAGCATTCGTGTTGAAAGGTTGGCCACCCCTGCACTAGATAAATAGCAATGGGAAACTGGGGTCTTATAGAACCATGGAGGTACCACTTTTTCCTAGGGGAGGTACTGTACAGCGTTTGCCCTGAATGATGTCTATGTAACTGTTGTCGATACATACATTTATCTGAAGCATTACACGGTTGCAGTACTCCTTCCTCTGAAAGAAACTAATCTTGGAAAGCCTCCTCCTCATGGGAATGTGGGAGCAACAGACCTATGAAGGAAGATGTGCAGTTTTTTGGCAGAATTCCACACACCCAATCCAATTGCCGTCCCCCAATTTCTGTTAGCACAAACTGACAGAGAGACAAAGGGCTTAAAGAGAATCCCTTTCCAAGGCCTCTGATTTAACTGGAACATAGCACAGCATCAGAACTGTCACAGTAAGTTAAACCACCCTGCCCTGGACTGACCCTGGAACAAAGACACATAAAATGCACAAAGTCTGAATGAGGGCTCACTTTTGGTGGTGCAACCATGGCAAAGCATGCCCGGTTCTAAACTCCCTCTAATTTGTCACACACATGCATCAGGTGCCTCAGAGAGGCAAATACCTGCTGCCACTCCAGGCTGTTGCCTGTTTGTTAAAAGCTGCTGGCAGGGATAATGAATTCCCAAAGAATAAATGACTGGCAATTAGAAGAGTAGGTCAGAGAGGGAATGATGATGACTCACATAAAGAACAAAACCCATCTCAGTACCTCTGATGACGCGCGGCTCATGTAGACAGCTGCATACATCTCCATGGCACTTTGGAAAATGACTCCTGCTCACAGCATATTATCCGCGAATAGGAAATAGATCCCAACCGTTGACATTTTTAACCGAACCCAACATTTAGTATCAAAAGCACACAAAAATATACTGTATCCAGGTAGCCAGGGTTAACAAAGAGGTGTCAGCACACAATCTTAACGTCAGAGCTCTTGTGCTCTGCAGAAAAGAGAAGCTGTGTTACAAACAGCTGTAAACATGGAGTTCGTTCAAATAAAATGTTTGCGGTCATGGCCAGTGTCAGTATTACTAGGTTGCTGGAGACCCCGAGGCAAAGTCTTGTGCTGGCTTCCTCATGGCACCACTACCCACCCACCCACCCCTGGTGCATGCAGCATGGGGCTGTCAGCTGAGGATTCAGGGGTTTTGGCCAGAGACAGGGTCTGACTTGATACATGGCAGCTTCCTAAGTCTTTCCTAGTCCTGTTTTTTTTTGGGGGGGGGGGAGTTGTAATTGGAGATGCTAGGGTTTGAACATGGGACCTCTGCATTTGCCTCTCCTCAAGTGTGCAGTGGTTAGAGATCTGGACCCCAGAGATTTGGGCTCAAATTCTTATCCATCCCATGGCCTTGGGCAAGTCACAATCTATCCATCTAACCTGTTTTACAGGGTTGTTGCGAAGGTAAAATGAGTCTTCTGGAAGAAGAATGGGATAAAAATACGACAAATAAACGTGCATGGTAACAGCCATTCTTCTGGGACAGCACTACACCCCATACAGATCAGACCAAGAAACCTCTCACAGATCCATAGCACACATGACTAAAGTTGCTATCTGTCTAGTTTTAACACAAGATACTTTAAAAGAAATTTCCACTACTCAGACAGCTTTAAAAATGTATTGGTTTATCGCACGGACACCAGCAATTGCCTCTTCACTCAGAAAAAAAGAAAATGCTATCCTAGATCCTAGAACGCTGTCCTTTGCCCCACTTCCTAAAAAGGTAAAGGTGACCCCTGACAAGTCCAGTCGTGTCCAACTCTAGGGTGTGGTGCTCATCCCCATTTCAAAGCCGAAGAGCCAGCGTTGTCCGAAGACGCCTCCGTGGTCATGTGGCCAGCATGACTCTCCTTGCCGCAGCGCGTAGCATGCAGCTGGAACACGGAGCGCTGTTTACCTTCCCGTAAGCGGTAGAGAGAGCAACTGCCCCTGTTCATCCCAGCAAAGCATCTCTCCCAGTGGCTGTGGCTGTTGTCACCCCTTTTAAAACATATCTATTCCTGACCTGCATTTTCAGTGCTTCAAGGCTTCCGGCTATAGTAAAAGAGACCATTAGGGTTTGTACCTACGCAGCCATTATGCCTTGCTTGTGCTTGCCATTGGCATTGTGGCCAGCTTGTGAGAATCTAATCTTTATTGCAGAGCACTGTGCTCTTCTGTGAAGTGCAGCCATGCCTCACAAGTCGGTAGCTTCAAAACCATTTCCCTGTTTGCAAAACATAAAAAAACACATTGCAAGTCAGCCAGAAAGCCCTTCATCTCTATGATGCAGGAGGACTGAAAGGGGAGTACCACTAGCGTCGACGGGGGGTGGCGGGGTGGCGGGCCGCCGGGGGGCGTCGCGCGTATGGGGGTGACGCGCGATGCCCCTTACTCACATTTTTGCAGTGAAGGTGGGCCCGCCCGCCCTCCCCTGGGTCCGTTTGGCTCTAAAATGAGCCAAAAACGGAGCGGGGAGGGCGCTCCGCTCCTGCGCGTGACGTCACGCGCGGGGGCGGAGCCTCCCCCTTAAGGGTGACGCGCGTCCCCGCTCAGGGGTGTCGCGCGTCGTCGCGACGCCCCTGGGGAGTACCAGAATAAATAACTCCATGGCATTCAAGTGAGTTGGGTAACAAGAGTTAAATAATATAACAAATACATGAGACTTGAATTGCAAAGGGTTAAGTCACAGGTTACAAGCTGGGGACAGAATTTTATCCTCTTGGCTGATTGCCAGAACTGAAGGATGCAATGCCAGAAAAACAAATTCCAAAAGAACTTTTTTTTTTTAAGCTATTGATGCCTGTGGGGGAGCGGACAGCACACAAAAGGCATTGGGGGGAGTTGCATTTTTTTGTACAGAGGGCATGCATGTGCTGTGAATGTGTGTCCATGTACAACTATGTAGAGATCAGAGGCGTATCAGCAGCGAGTGCTGCCTGGAGCACTCGCTGCTGCGCCGCCCCAAAGGGGGCGGCACCGCTCCGGGGGCGGGGGACGACCCAGCTTAAGTGGGCGCTCCGAGGCCTTCTCCCCCGGCCTCAGAGCTGGAGAAAGCCCCGGAGCGTCCACCACGACCGGTGGCCAGGGCTTTCTGAAGGCGGCCGACTGCCGCGGTGCGCTATTTATCCTTGTTGTTTTGCACATGCGCAGAACGTTAACATTAACGTTCTGCGCATGTGCAAAACAACAAGGATAAATAGCGCGGCGCGGCAGTCGGCCGCCTTCAGAAAGCCCTGGCCACAGGTCGTGGTGGACGCTCCGGGGCTTTCTCTGGCTCTGAGGCTGGGGGAGAAGGCCTCGGAGTGCCCGCCCACGTCACCGGGAGGGCGGCGCGCTCCGTGGAAAGACTGGAGCGAGCGGAGCAGCGCCGCCCGGGGCCGAAGGGCCGCCCTGAGCCACTGCTCCGCTCACTCCAGTCTTTCCACGCCTCTGGTAGAGATCATCCAAAGTTTACAAAGAGGCACACGAAAATGGCTGAGACCATTTTACAGAATCCGTTTGAAGAGACAATTCATGAACAATGGTTTCCATTGGCTGCACAGGCAAAACGGCCACCCCAAGTAGAGTTCTCTCAGCCAGTGCAGCACAGCACCTGTGGAGTTCGTACCTAGTAGGAATACCATGATAAGACACACAGGATCCACTGCATGGCCAGAGATAGTTTCTGGAGAAGTGAGAATTCCATTCATGAAGAAAATATATTCTGCACACATTCAGGGCAATTTACCTGTCCTTTAAAAAAGTGTTTAGGGGAGAACTCTGTGCATGTTTACAGGCATTTACACCAAGATGCCAGATATTTTGCCATCAGGACACCCCTAATCTTTTTGAGTGCATGTGTTCTCTCTTCAGCTAAGGCTGAGTTGCAAAGGCACTCATTATCCAAAGTGTGAACAAGTCAATACTGTAGTGCACTCCACCCACATTGTGTTTGACCACATTTTCTCTTCTCAAGCTTCCTTTCCTGCCTGCAAAAATGTCTCTGTCCCTTTCCTACTATTTCGCTTGTTTGCCATATGTTTTCAGTTCCTCCTAGCCATGGTCTAAATCTAAATCCAGTCATGTGCATGCATCTTGGTAGTCTGTAATCTGTGTTGCTCTCCTTCCATATGCATGCAAAAGGGAAAAATAGCAACTGGGGTGGGGCACTGTGTGGATGGAAAAACAGCAAGGGAGGAAAGAGTTAAATACCCCTTCTTTGCCATCACTGCTGTGAGCACATCTGCAGCCAGCCCCCAATCTCCTCCCAAGGCTACATTTCAGTTCAGCAAAAATGGGGGTGATGCCATCAATGCGATACATAGTTTGGCCCACAGGAAATATTATTATCCATGATCTTTTATTAGCCATGATCTTTTTAATTGTTTTTAGACACTGTTTTTTATTAATTTTCATTAATTGTTTTTACTGTTTTAAAAACGTGATATTTTTATATTGTATTTTTTGTATGTATTTTTTTCTGTTTTTTTTCTGTTGTAAGCCGCCTTGGGTCCCTTCGGGGAGAAAGGCGGGATAAAAATACTGTAACTAACTAACTAAATAATAATAATAATAATAATAATAATTATAATAATAATTATTATTATTATTATTACAGTATTTATATACCGCTTTTCAATAAAAAGTTCACAAAGTGGTTTACAGACAAAATCAAATGATTAAATGGCTCCCTGTCCCAGAAGGGCTCACAATCTAAAAAAGATGCAGAAAAACACCAGCAAACAGCCACCAGAAAAGACACTGTGCTGGGGTGAAAAGGGGGGCAGTTAATCTCTCCCTGCTAAATATAAGAGGAGCACCAATTGAAAAAGTGCCTCTTGCCCAGTTAGCAGGGCAACTGCTAAGATATAGGATTCTATATCTTATTAGCACCCTTGCATGTTGCACAGCTGGCTAAGAGACTTGAGGAAAAACATAATTTTATCCATTTTTATTCTTGGAACAGCTTGAGTTACGTGGGTAAAAAGCCATGGCAGAAAAAGTTTTAAAAATGATAAGAACAGGCAACACGAATTCATTCACGTGAAAAAATATAATATTAAAATACAATAATATCTAGGCATTAAAATCTCAAGTAAAACCTGTACAAAATCATATGTTTAAAAACAACGTTTTGCTCAAATTCCATTGAGCATCCTCAGGCAAGCCCACATGCAGCAGGAAGATATCTTAATGCTGAGATATTATTGTATTTTAATACTCTATTTTTTCACGTGAATGAACTCGTGTTGCCTGTTCTTATCATTTTTAAAACTTTTTCTGCCATGGTTTTTTTTACCTGTGTAACTCGAGCTGTTCCAAGATTGTTGCTGGCCATGAAAATTTTAAATCGTATTTCATTTTTATTCTGTTTCCACCATTCCCCATGTTTTTTCTCCAGATGTGATGATACCAACTGAACAAGCTGTTATTGATGCCAAACTAAATGTGACACAAACGTGCTGTGATCAGACCTCCAGATGCTCTTTTGAGAGCTCGTGGGGGGACGGACCGATTTGGAGGCTGGTTTAATTCTGTCCCCCACACTGGAGCTGCTATTAGCTGTAGAACACATACAGGTACAATGAGTTCTATATATTTTCACTCTCTGGGGTAGGCGGGGGGCAGGGTGACCAGATACAATGGAGGACAAAGTGCCTATACCTTTAACCATTGTATAGAAGAGGGAATTTTGGCAGGTGCAGCTTTTTGCACCCTTCCAAGATGAGCTGCACCTGCCAAAATTCCCTCTTCTATACAATGGTTAAAGGTATAGGCACTTTGTCCTCCATTGTATCTGGTCACCTTGGGGGGGGGGGGTTTACATTGTGGAATTGGCACAGGTGGAAAGGGTTAATACTCCCTCCAAACCAGCCTCTGATCCCATGGCTGCTTGAAGAAAAAGATGTTGGGAGATCCATGGCTGGATCTCCCAACATCTTTTTCTTCAAGCACCACTACACACTACACCATGTGTAGTTTGGCTCCTGTGTTAGGGACAACAGGTTCAGCACATCTGCTTAATTATACCTTGAAGCAGTCATTTACTCAGCAAAGCATTTGGCTGGACTGTCCTCATAAATAAATATAACATGTAAATCTAAAACTAATAATAAACAAATGTTCCAACTCTTTTACTTGAGAATGCTATGGCTGGTGCAGAATTTGGTGCTCACGTTTGACTTTGCTGTGGGGATGAGTGCAGTGGGATTGTATTGGGGAATATAACACTATATTAAGTGTAGGATCACTGTGAGAGACCCTCTTCCAGCTGACTGGAAGAGAAATGCCTAAAGGGGCAAATGCTGTAATCTTATACATACCTGGGAGTAACTCCCATTGAACTAAGTGGGACTCATAGCACAATCCTATTCTGTGCCTATGCCGGTGGAGTGCATGCTCCACCGGCACGCGCTGTCACAACCAGGAAGTAGTGCTGGTGGGAAGGTGAAACAGGGTGGGGGAGGTGGCGACCGGGGCAGGGGTGGGCAAATTGGTCGGGGGGGGCAGGATTAGCGGTGCCAACATGCGCCAAATCCTATCTCCCTTCCCAGGTCTGGTCCATTGACACAGGGCAACATGGACTTATGCCAGCTATTATTATAATTATATTATTATTAAGAATATTTATATACCACTTTTCTACAGGAGTAGTTCACAAAGTGGTTTACTTAGTGCTCATACTTAGTACTTATTTAGCTCGTGCAGGTCCAAGTTGCCCCATAGCAGTGGCTGGGGCTTACTGCAGGTCAAGGGGACAAATGTCCCTTTCCTTACCCCTCCAGCCTGCCAATTTCCCCCGCAAGATGCAGTGTAGACCATGCCTGAACCACTGCATCGGCGCGGAGGGAGTTTAGTTAGGATTGGGCTGCCCGTTCCACTAAGTAGACTTGCCTAGGATTGTGCTCCTAGTGTAGGAGAGGCCACACTGCCAGCCAATTTGACTAATGCTGCAGATGTGTCTTTCGTGTGTGTGTGTGTGTGTGTGTGTGTGCGCGCGCACGTGTGTGTGTGTGTGTAAAGCATCTCTACAAGTTGCACCTCTCTTTCACTTCAAAAAAGCAGTCTTCATATTTTCCATAATAGACCAAATTCAAATATAGATTATGTAAAAATAGGACTAGGAGGAGGGAGGGAAGGTGAATGTTTATTTTCAGCACTGTAACAAGGAATATTTGGATTTTCAAACGTTTGTCTATACCAGAGAACATCTTCTGGTCCAAACTGATACAGTGACAGAGCTGCTCAGATAACTGTGCAAAATCCACAAAAGAAGGTTCTGATGTTGGATGCAATTGTCTGCTTAGGAATGGGTAGAGAGAGACTGGAAATATATTGTCTGCCTCAAAGCATGGAATCAAAGCCTCCATCCATTACCAGGCCCACTTGCAGTGGGAAGGACATCCTAGCTGCCAGCTTTTGTTACCACTGAAAACAATGATTCCCTTGTATCATCAGGAGCACTCCCACAGCACCATCTACTGTTTCTGCAGCCTCAGCATCTGAGAGACAGAACATTTGCAAGAAAGGCAGTGAGGTTTGTTTGTTTGCTTGCTTGCAATAGTCACACCTTCTATTAACAAACATTTCACACTCCATGTCCCTTAGCGACACATTTTTCAGTTATATTTCGAGAGTTTGCATGTCTGAGGACCCAATCCTATCCAACTTTCCAGCGCTGATTCAGCTGTTCCAATGGAGTGTGTGCTGCATCGGGGGGGGGGGGGGAGGAAGCCATGGAGGCCTTCTCAATGTAAGGGAACATTTGTTCCCTTGCCTCAGGGCTGCATTGTGGCTGCATTGGAGTTGGAAAGGATTGGGCCCTCAGTAATTTTTTTTTTAATGTAGTGTGATTAGTAGTTCCAATGCAACTTTGCTGACACTTGCTGGGGCCACCACAATTCTATGGCCTAGAATGGCAAAACTCATGCATAAACCTGTTTAGGGAAACATAAATACATAATCAACAACAACAACAGGGCAGGAGGTGTGGTCTGGAGGTAGAACTGTCGGCTGCCTTGCCTGAAAAAGCTCAGCAGGATCAGTTGCTTGGATGGGAGACTGAGGCCACTGTCTTTGCAGAGAAGTGGAGTGTGGAGGAGTCGGCTGGCAAAAACCCCCAGATAACATCCTTGAGAAGCCAGTCTGAAGCTTGGTTTGCAGCTACCTGCGAGAACTTGGAAAGCGCGAGAGCTGGCAGCCAGGATGACGACTGTGCACTATCCAAACGCAGATACACATTCATCAGATCTATCCTCTCTATTTTACAGGCAGCCACTGCTCAATATTTATTTTAGTGCGCATAATCATGAACCCGAGTTACACTCTGCATTTCACATTTTAGAAGTGCATTTTCCAGATGTCTACCCATTGATTCATTTAATCCTTAACCTGCTTGGACCACCTTTTTTGCTGTACAAGCCTAATGCACACTTATGTGGGTGTTCTCACAATCTCACTCTCTCCCCTACGAAGCCTCCTCCTAAGAACCTTTCAGTCACATTGCAGAATGGCAAGTCAATGCAGCTTTTCCTCTGCAGTATGTGGGTTGCTGGGGGACAGCTCTGCCCAATCCCTTCCCAGTCCTAGGAAGCTGTTGCTGTCAAGCAAACTACTGTTCAGGTCACCACGCAGTCACTCAGACCCATGGGCCTGGGATGTGAAGAAGAATCGCAGCAGTATGTTCTTCTGTGAAATGCTGTTCCAGAGCAGTGATGTCAGAGTCACCGTTGCTGGCTATGCGCTCCCTTACTGTGTCCATTCACAGCTGTTACAAAAATAAGGTGAAAACAGCAGAATGACTAACCTCCTCCCTCCCCTGCACGGACAGCAAGGTCCTGCCCCAATGCGTTACATAGAGAGGTGATAAGATGCTGTGCATACTGATTCAGAGTCTAGCGCAAGAATCATGCACATGAGAAAATCCATTTTTAAAAAATCATCTGCAAAAAGGCTCTAAGATTCGTGTCCATGCAATTCTTTTCTCCATGTATGCAACACAGACTGTCAGTGGATGCTGCCAACACTATAAGTTGTTACAGATAGGCTCCACTTTTCTAAACAGAGAGGGTAAAGAGGCTGTTTTTTTTTCCCTTAACATGCGTACACAAAATATCTTCCATGTTTTCCTAGGAGAGATTTCCCCCCCCCCCAGGGATAAAAAAATGACAGATGAGACAAATATTTCTCAGGGAAATTGGCTGGGCACTTTTTTTGCAATCCCATGGCTAGATACAGGTAATAATTGTTCTGCTATCCACCCAGGCAGCAATTCTATGAAATGGCTGCCAATTTAGTTCAGGAAGAAATCACTGTGAAAATTGCTAGGCGTGTCTTTCAGAACTAAGCGGCCTGCTGTAGTTGGCTGAGATGAATCCAATTGCCTCTCCCCGTCTCTCACATTTTCTGTGTGGAAAAACACTTCAGGAGAGGATGATTCACTCAACAGCTGGTGGTGAACAACACCTCCAATGCCCACACCATTTTGTGATCTTTTAAAAATTGTCTAGTGTTTTTTTTTTTAAGACTTTCTTAGAGGTTCAGTGTTCCCTGCTGTACCTCTCCTGCACGACAGCACTCAGATGAGCACTAAAAATTTTTTTTAAGTGAAAAAGGATGATGTAAATAGTTTCAGCCAGCACATATAATGAACGATGTTCTGCTGAGCAAGGAACATGCAGGTATTTCCTTTCAGTTGGACGAATACATTGTATGGACTGATTATAAACTTACAGTTAAGGCAAGACAAATAATTTGTAAGCAATTCATATGGACAATAGTGGAGAGTCAATGTGGTCTAGAGATAAGGTGCCAGAGTGAAGCCCTGGCTTTGAATCTGACGTACTGTGAGGATCAAGGGCAAATCATTTCGTGACTGTGTTTGTGCCTGGCAGTGGTCTATTTTTGGATCTCTTTGATATAGAGATTGTTTCTCATTATTTGCCAGAGCCATGCACTGAATTGCAACCCTAGCTTTTCAAGAGGTTATTTATTTATTTATTTATTAAATCTCCTTATTTGCAGAACGTAACAGGGCCTACTACCTACCTAGCACCATGTTCCAATTGTGGACTCAGCACTCTGTAGGTGCTGTAATAATAGGGTATCAGATGGCAATGGCAATTTCTTAGCTGGGCCACATGCAAATTTCATTCACACAAGAAATACTATTCCCCACCCCCACCGCCACATCCAGTTCTTCTTGAATTTGGCTCAAATAAATGTTTGCTCTTCTGCCATCTGGCATCCGGAGTTGATCAGGTAGGCAATGACTAAGGGTTCACAGCAATCAGAAGGCCCACCTGGCTGGGCCACCCCCTGAATCCTCAGTGGCAGTGGTAGCATCCAGGTGGGAGGCAGGTGGGGGGTGCCAAGCAATATAATAATAATAATAATACCAGTACACAGTATTTATATACCGCCTTTCTTGGTCATCAGATTTCTCCTCCAACTTTTAATTCAAGGCGGTTTACATAGGCAGGCTTTCTAAACCAAAGCAGTTTTTACATATTACAAATGTTCTTATCTTGCATAGAACGCTTCTTTCAGGGTCTGGCCTCTCTCTGGCATTCGCCTCCCACGCTTCGACTGACAGGCAAACTCCATCTCCCACACAGAGTGCCAGCTGCAGCTTTCTCTCTAAAGGCTGATCTACACGACAGGCAGAGGCTCCGCCGTCGCCTCTGCCTGGCGCCTCCGCGCTGGAAGCGGGGGAGTGTCTTCAAGCGTGTTGCCCCTCATGTTGTCCCGCCTTCCTAAGAAAGCGCAGTTGCTGTGTGGATGTAACCTCCAAGGTGATTGGTTGTCGTTCACATTGGCATTCAGCCACCCTCCCCCCCTCTCCTGTGATTGGTAGGCTGCAGCAGCTCCGCGAGCCACCTCCAAGCTCTGCCGTCACGCCCCCTAAAAAATAGAACACTCGACTTGGAGTACGCGGCAGTGGGGCGGAGGTCCGGCGGCTCCGCCGGATTAAAAAACGCTCTGCGACACTGTCGTGTAGATCAGCCTTAACACGGAGGCTCTGCAGCTCATTAGCGGCGTGTCGACAGCTCTTGACAGCTCATGGATGCTTCCGGGCATCTTGAACTGCCATCCTCAGATCTTCAGGCATATGAGGCGACTGCTCTACCAACTGAGCCAGACCCCCCCTGCCCATAAACCACCTTGTAAGTAAGGGATCCATGCAGCAGCACGAACCCCTTTTCTTGCTGCGTGGAGGGGTGGAGTGTCTTCCGGTGTTCAGCGACGTTGTCATACATCATCGTCGACCTCTGGTTCAGCCGAGCTCAGCTTTGATCTGCACAGCCACACAGCTTAGGGGAGGAACAATGGTGCCATGGGCCCCTGTGCAGGGCATTGCCCCAGGATCCTGACACCAGCACTGCCTCCTGCAGATTTCTGTGCTAGAACGTTTCTAAAAATTAGACCATGGACATTGATGCATGGATTTTACCCTCCCCCCCGCCCCAAAAATATGAAAATATGTCCGTATACATACCTGTAGAGAGGTTCTGTTTTCAGCAAGATTTCTACTTCTAACACAGTTGGCTCCAGATTTTCAGAGAGCTTTCAGCAAACTGTCCTTAGTCAACCCCCTCTGTAACCAGGGTACCGTACTTTGGCATATATGGGATGGAATGGGAGAGGGGAGGCAAGAACTTGGGAGTCGTTCTGCCCCACCGCACAAGAGCTCTGAGCACAGAAATGGTTTCAGGGATCAGCTGTGGAGGCCCCTGTGAGTCCTTGGCAGCTGCCCAGCAATGCCAACCCATGATGCTGGCCGTGAGTTCTACATTTTTACTGTTCTCCCCCTCCTTTCAGTCTGTTAAATTTTCTTTGTAGGTAAAATGCTTACCACAGACCATACATTTCTTCTCATCAGCATTGATGTTCATTATACAATCATCCTTTTGAAAATGAGCTCTTGTTACTATCACTGCTTTCGATGCCACATCCCGCTTCTTGCTACATAAGCCTGGCAAGGCTGCAGTCCCAAATACACAAAAGACAGGAAATTCACAAACGATGCATCTGACTGTTCCTAAATGCCCTGGCAAAAGTGGGGAGGGAAGACCGGGGGGGGGCATGCACAGATGTTGTTGTGTGATTGCAGAAGTCAATGAGATCCAAGTTATAGTCAAAATCCACAACGGGTTCTGCAAGGCTGCAATATTTAAACAGTATTCTCCTCTGCCAGACATTTTCTGGCTCTGAATAGATGCTTCCCTGGATATTTGTTTTTGCTGAAGGCACACAATAGAGAATTTCAAAGCACCGCATGCCTGTGTGAATCCTGTGGCTTGTATGTATCTTCAGAATACTAAGAAGCACACAGAGTGGGGTCCAAACAGTTATGTGGCCTACAGAATAGTTTTGGCAGCTATTCTGGGGGTGCCTGGTGCAGCTTGCCCCTGGCTGTTAATATTGTTCAGCTACTATGGCATAGACCAGTCCAGTACATTCATGTCAAAGGAGGTGCCTTCTTCAGACTCCTATTGACCACAACGTTGTAGTCATTTTCTGCAGCAGCAAGCAAAGTGAAAAGTATGGTCTAAGCATGCAGGAGAAGGAGGTAGCAGAACTTCGGGTGGTCCTGCTTCAAGCTGCAAGTGGTAGTGCCCTTTTTGAATGCTCACCTATGTTCAAAACTCCTAGCATAACAGGGAGAACGGTTCTGACCCTCCCTGTCCGCTCCCTAGTGGTTTCTACTTACAGGGTTGTGAGGTTTTTTTTTAAAATGCAGGAGAACATTAAAAAATAGTGACACCCCCCACCTGCAGCCTGACATGGTACAGTCCATTCTACCACCTCAGAACACCACCATCTAATTTCCATTTCATTCTATTGGATGTGCTGATCACCACTTATTAAGGGGGGGGGAGGGTGTTGCTGCAGGAGCAGCCACTGGAAATGTTTGTTTCCACCACCACCTTGCTACATATGATTACGTTGCTTATGAATGGAAGGGCTTGACATCCTGATGCTATAGAGAGAGCAGAAGCAGAAATTCCATCTCAGAAGGATGTTCAGAGGTCACAAGATTAGGAATGAGTGAGCAGTAGCTGTCAAGTTTGCCTTGAGGACTAAGAAGCTTTGGACCAATCAGAGATCCTCAGCAATACGACTGGTTGATATGGCTATAGGAAAGTGGTTGTTTGGCTGGAGGAATCCCTATTAGGATGACCAATTGCAAAGGGCAGGACTCCTGTAGCCTCAGTAGTTGTGTAGAAGAGGAGATTTCATCCATGCCTGCAGGTAGGAAATATGCCCCCTGGGCCCTGTTGTATTTCTGCCTTACAGCCAATTAGTATGGCAAGACACTCAGTGCTCCTCTTTCCAAGCAAAAGTGTGCTGCATGTTCTTTCGAAAAGGACCTGGAACGCTTTGCAATAATTAACAAGCTGGAGAATGATCCTTCACCAGGTGGTTGTCAGACCCAGACTCTGAGGGAAGGTCTTGTGAAAAACATTAAAAAAGCAAGCCACCAACCAACCAACCATCCCTTCCTGGAACAAGTGTGAATTTACCACCTCATTAATGAGGTGCAAATTGCTAAGGGTTTTCCTTCAGTGATCGGTGGTGCTGCTGCACTTCGTTTGCAGGTTAGTAGCAGAGAGTTTTCAGGCCACAAGCTCTACTTGCATTGTACTAATTCCACCAGGACATTTTGCTTTCTGGTTAGTCAAACTGGCTATGATGAGGCATCATTCAAGAGCTTACCTAGCAGTGGCCCAACCATGCCTCCTCCCTTTGCCTTGGGGAAGGCCATTTCACACAGGAGGCAGCAGGGATAGGTAGGCCTACTAAGGTTCCCATATTTTCTGATTTACTAATTATAAACTGCGTCAAACTTCTTGTTTAAAAGTGGTATATAAATATTATAAATAACCATCTGTACAAGGATGAAAGATACAAGAACTCTGCTCAAGAGCCTGACAACCCCGTGGAGAAGGGTAATTCTAGGGCATGTTAATTATCACATAACATTCCAGTTTCATTGACCTAGAACCAGTGAAGCTGGGTGTGGGGAAGATCATACTTTATCCCAATTTAACCATCCTGATTATGTAAAGGTGTTTTAAACTGTGTGAAGGGTTGCCTAACCCATATTCAGTGATCTTGAGAACAAACTCCAGTGTGTGAGTTGATGATGAGACAGCACAGGATGATATTCTAGATTAGTTTGATTAACTGTGTGATCTTCTGAAGACATCCTGCGGTGGTTTTACAGCAGATATTAGAGTGGTCAGTGTGGTTTACGTTCCTGTTATTTAAAAACAACAACTTTGAAGCTTAGCTAGGAGGATTGGCTAGTCATAGGCTTACCAGATCTCCAACCGGGACAGAGTGCTAGACCTTTAGGAGAAGGAATGTGGGCAGGTGTAGCTTGTTAAGCCTTACAGCATAATCCTGGCATGTCTACTCAGAAGCAAGCCCCACTGAACACAATGGGTCTTGATTCTGAGTAGACATGCCTAGGATTGTGCTGTAAGGTTTAACAAGCTACACCTGCCCACATTCCTTCTCCTAAAGGTCTAGCACTCTGTCCCGGTTGGAGATCTGGTAAGCCTAGCTAGTCACATACATGTGCCATTTCTTCAGCTACCTGAATTTGCTGTTCCTCAGTTCCTGCATGTCCTCAAGTAAATAAGCATCACTTGTTGTTGCCCTGCTTCTCATTACTTGGGTTCTTGCAAAAAATACACTTTGATTTTGTGAAATAGGTGTCAGTTAGAAATACTCCTATAATGTGGTTTCTTCTTTAAAGCCTTCAGTGACCTGGGTATTATTGTAATGACATGCAAGACTGTTAATGAGTTTTCCTGCTGCTTTACTTAGAACAGATCAGGTCTGGCCTTCCAGCCACAGGAGGGAAGAATTAAGGGAACATATTTGGTTTCCCAGCTGATGCATATATGATGATCCCTCTTTCTTTCATGTTAAATGAAGGGCCCAGGTCATTTAAGCTTTTACAAAAACAGCTTTTCATAGGTCTCCTTAAGTCTTTTGGTTAAAGGCCTGCTAAACAAAGACACACAAAACAAACCTATAGAAGTTGAGCAGGGATTCAAAATCCCTTCCAGGCAGTATAGTAACTGCTGGATCATGGCATTAGGTCTTTGGCTGGACTAAGGGTGCCAATTTTCTCTGTGCCCTTAGCACCTTGATATTCAGAAATTAAGTCATAGCAACTCTTCCTGGCATGAAGAGAAGCGGCGGGGGAAAAGCTTCAGCTGTTAAATTTCTGGGTATCAGCCTGCTAAAGGCACAGGAGTAGGCAGAGGACAGTGCCTAGAACTAGACTCCTAAGTAGGCTTACCAGATCCATACCGGGACAGAGTGCTAGACCTTTAGGAGAAGGAATGTGGGCAGGTGTAGCTTGTTAAACCCTAGTTAGAGCACAATCTAGACATGCCTAGGATTGTGCTCTAAGGGCTTAACAAGCTACACCTGTCCACATTCCTTCTCCTAAAGTCTCCACTCTGACCTGGTATGGATCTGGTAAGACTACTCATAAGGAACAGACCAATTTTCTACATTTTAACCTGGCACTGCTAGAGCATATTTTATGTCCTCATATTTGAGATGGTCACAGGGAGGGGGCCCTGCAGCTAGCATCCTTCTTTTCTCCCAACTCAGATTTATTCCAAATAAAATTATAGTAATTGCTGCCACCACCAAGGCCAAACCCATTCTGGAGATCCTCTGCCCAGCTTCCCAGGGGGGTTCCCCAAAAACAGATGCTATAGCAGAGGGTTAGCACAGAGGCGTCACTAGGGTTTGTGTCACCCAGTGCGAGAGCTCATTGCATCACAGTCCCAGGAATGAGGCAACATGCTCTCCACTGAGTCGACCAGACCAGGCAGGTTAAAGATCAAAATAGGATGCAAGTTTATTAAAACAGGGACTGTGGCAGACAAAAAGGTAGTAGTGCAAATGGGGGCATAGACAATAGGGAGCCTGGGCACAGTTCTTACAACACAGTGACAAGGTAAAAGGCAAGCATTAACATAAACAGAAATCTGACGCAACTTCCTAAACTTTCAGCACAACCCTATGCATGTCTACTCAAAAGCAAGTCCCATTGTGTTTAATCAGGCTTACTCCCATGGAAGTGTGTATAGGATTGCAGCCTTTGTTTATCATTTACTCCAGATGATGGTTCCCAAGTTTCATAGCCCCTCTCTCCCTGAGAGGTGGGATCCTGACACTACTGCTACCTACTCAGCATCAGGATCAAGAGCAGTTTTCAGCTTAACCTTATATGCTGTGCTTTGTTGGATGATGTTGTCATTGATTCCACCTCATTGGTCAAGTCATCATGGTAAATTGGGTATCCTTTCCTGATTCCCAACCCTAGTCAGTTGGGCAGGGATGTCCAATCTGCAGTGATGTAGACTTGAGTCGGACTCAAGTTGCGTCAATGACTTGACTCGACGATTGTAAAAGACTTGAAAGACTCGGCTTGAGACTTGGAGCCTTTTACGACAAGTCCAATTTTATTCAGGTTTAAACCCACTTTCCCCGTTAAATAGATAGGGACTTGAGACTTGGACCCAGAGACTTGGGACTTAACTCGAGACTTGGAGTCTGAGACTTGATCCACATCCACATCCCTGCCAATCTGGAAGTATGCCAGCTTAGTAGGAGGGCCCGGCTAAACTGGTGTTCCTGGGATGAAGCAGCTTAATCCCATAGGTGCTTGCAATGTTCCATACAGGTATAGCAATGTTTGGGACAGCGCACATACTGCAGAGAGTTAAAAACTGCCATAAATGGCTGAGCTGATTGCTCTGAAAGGTGATGAACTCACACAAGACCGAGCCGTGAACAGATGAAAGAGCAGGATGAAGAACAAAAATAAGGTACTTTTTGCATATTTCTCTGGGCAAATTTAAATCTCACATCGGGAATGTACAAAGCAATATGTTATCGCCACATGTCTATATACATTGGTGACTACAATTGTAAGATTTAGTGGAATTTAGGACTGGTTCAATCATGCATGTACATTGCTGTTGATTGCTCAACATTTGATAACTTGGAACTGATGGTGTGAACTAGCTCTATCAAAAAGCATTGTGCGAAGGCCGACTATTACCATATTTAAATTTATACTCTGCTTTCCCACAAAAATCTGTGCTCAAATCATTGATATTGACATTCTGTATGTGGTGGTTAATCTTGGAGGCTTCATTAACACATGCAAATTAACACTTGAACAAAGGAGGAGGTTTTTGTTTTTGTTTCTTTTGCATTTGTGGTAAGAAACTGTGATGTTAATCTAGGTACAAAAAACAATAAGGTGTTACCATGCAAAATAGCAGCATGAATAGAAAGCACTTGAGTGTTAGAACTGGCATGCCCAGCATCCATAAGCCACATAATGCCTCCCATAATGCTGCTTCTGTTAGTGCTGATTTGTTACAGTACTCTTTGCCCTGGCGTGACTGACACCTGTTATAACCAATGGGAGCAGTGCAGCTCCTGTTTCCAGCCTGTTAGATTAAAAATGTATTCTTTTGCACTGTTTTGTACAGCCCTTGACTTTCCAGAGTGGACACCCCCCCCCCCACATTATGAGAGAGTATGACTGTATTGTCAGTTCTTTACTGATAGGGAGAAAGGGGATTTGTTCGTCTGACACTGTCCCTATTGCTGTCAGGTTTGCCCTTGCTATGAAGTGATAAGCTTTTCATGTTAAAATTGATTTATCTAGTGGTAGCTCTAGCAGCAGTACATGGATGGGGCTGAAGCTCAATTGTGGAGCACTTTCTTTGTGTGCAGAAAGTCCCAGGTATCCTCGGATGGGACTGGGAAAGATCTTGGTCCAGGAGAGCCCTCTGCCTGTTAGTGTACTGTGTAGACAATACCCCAGTGGTCTGATTTGGTGTGTGCGTACACACGTGTGTGTGTGTGTGTGTGTGTGTGTGTGTGTGTGTGTGTGTGTGTGTGTGTGTGAACAGATGTGCATAGGATTGCACTGCAAGTGTTTTATTTATTTAAAATGTTTGTATCCTGCCTTTCCTCTATAAAATGAGGAGTCCAAGGCGGCTAGCAACATAGAACATTAAAATACAATTGTAAAATACAGTAGCAATAAAATACAATACGGTATTAGAATTAGTAGTTCTCAGATTCAGAACTCCAGTCCTGCAGCAAAATATAAAGGAGTCCTTCCATTGCAACTGATGACCACAGAATTTTGCTCACGTTTTCCTATGCGCTGTTCTCGTTTGTGGGCTAAACAGGGGAAACACCAAAGTCTATAGTTTCAAAGACACTCTCTGCAGATATACTGCAGAAGTGAAACTTTAATGCAGGCATAGCGGGCATTGAGAGTGCAGACAGGGACAGAATGAGAACTACATAAGGTAAACGCTGCCTTAGCTATGTATGTAAAGAAGGAATGGAGCTGATAGTGGATTATATCCTCAGTTTTGCCTGTGGAAGGAAATTCCTGCAGGGGAACTTTCCTACCCCCTCTTCTCTATAGACTCCTATGCCCCCTCCCTCCCCAAAAGCCTGTGCAAAGTGCCCCCACGTGGTTTCCCCCTTCCATCCTGCTCTGTTCAGAGAGTTCTCTGACCGCCTGGGGAGGCTTGGGGGGCGGGGCGCGGATGGGCTGCTGTGGGAAGGGAGAGGCGGGGAAGTTCCCTTTGTGCTAACTGTCTTACAGAGGTGCTACACATAGGATACAACCTAATATCTGGTACCTCTATGAACTGACAGAGCTTTACAGTTTCAAGCAAAGCAAACCCTGTGGAACTGATTCATTCAGATTGATGCCGTTTCTTAAGGGTTGCCAATTTTTTCCTCGACTCTGCTCTTCTGCCCTTAACAGCAGTCTGGCACACAGAAATGAAGCAGGTGAAGCTTTTCTCATCATGTGTCTCATCATATCAGAGAATGCCTGCTTAATTTCTGTGTGCGGGCTGCTATTAAAGGCACAAGAGCAGAGGCAGTAAACAAAGCTTACAACCTTTTATTTAATATTATTTTTATTTATTTAATGAATGTATATCTTGTCTCTCCCAAGCCGAAGCAAATGCCCAAGGCAGCTTACACAAGTTCCATAATAAAAAAATTCTTTTAATATCCAGGGAACAAGGAACAGTAAAACTGTTTTATTCTCCTTGGGGCTTTGTCTAAAGGCTCACCCCAAGGCATTATATTCCAGCCAAAAATGTTCTACTTACTTAGACGAGGGAATGACACATTTCAAAACAGAGATCAAGAGCTTGAGCAACATACCTGTCTAATTCCAGGGCAAGCCTGAGGATTTTGCCACTGGGGTGCAACCTTTGGGTTTAGCTTTGTGCTGAAAATGAAGGCAGCTGGGAACTGTATTTGGTGACAAAAGTGAAGAAGGTTTTCGACATTTTATAGCCTCAAGTACTGACACATTTCTGGCACTCACTTGACTGTGCTCTGTTAGCAGTATAATTATTAGTATTATTATTTTTCCAGGACCGTTTTTTCTATTTTATAAAATAGCTATCCAAGACTAATAACTTTATAAAGTGAAAGGTAGTTTCTTTTTTCTTCCGCCTTTAAAGTCATACTCTGCTGGCAGATGCAAAGCTATGGCTTTGCTGGATTGGCTTTCGGCCATTTGACAGCTTCTTTTTTGGAAAAAAAAACCTGCCTCTCATTCAAGGAACTCAATGTCCTGTTAGCCAGGCAGTACGTCAGTGTTTCTATGGAAACCTACCCCAAAGATTCTCTCTCCTCTGCTACCATTGCATATTGTATGACAAGCTTTGTGTGCTGCAATTCATTACAGGGCTGTGATGAAATTGGAGCAGGTTTGGCCTGAAGGAGTAAAGACTGAAAAAACAACCAACCCAAACCAAACCAACGTTGTCATTAATAATAGTAGTAGTAGTAGTAGTAGTAATAATAATAACTACTGCTACTAAATCATTGAACATTGAATAATCAGGAATATAACCCACTATCCTGTTCTGTTAAAATATGAATGTCTTCCAAAGAGATTTTTTCAGCTAAACACACAGAAAACCTTGTTTAGGGCAGGGGTGGCCAACCTTCCACCATTAGGGCCTCTTGTGTTCTTAAGAGTTGTGTAGAAGAGAGAATCTTTTGTAGAAGAGAGAATCCCCAAGGAGAATAAAGCAGCTGCAGCTGCTGAAATGCCCTCACCTATACAACCATTAAAGGGCCAGGAACATTCAGGTTGAAAGGTTGGCCACCCCTGTATTAAGGCATATGGGGTGGGTGGGTGGGTGTCAAAGTCCATGCTGGGATCATCATTGCTACATGATTTAAAATATTTTAAATTAGAAAGGTGTTGAGTCGAAAAAGTACTGATCTGAAATGCTATTGCTGCCACTGCATACTGGAGAAATGTAGATCCTGATCTAACTTTTGCAGCTGAATTAGGGTTCATGTGTTTATGGGGTAGCCCCCTCCCTTCTGGCTACCACAGAGCTTTGTCTCATAAACTGCTGTTTCAGAGATTATAACATCAGAATAATTGGTTGAAGACTGCCCTACTTGCATTTATCATCTCCATTTTTTCCTGCAATCCCCTGGTTTGTTCGTATCCCTGTCTTGCATCCGCACTTATATAAGCAGTACTGGCACATGCACATCACAGGTCCACAATGAAAAGTCAATCTGTAGCCAGGGTTGTTGTAGGTGTGGCAGGAGTGGAGATACCGTAGGTCTGAAGGAGCTTGTATTTCTCAAAAACATTCTAGACCCTTTTCCTGAATTTTCAGCTCCCATCTTTTTCTTTTTCCCCCCTTTTCCAAGGAAGTCTGATTTTATAGGCATCCAAAGGGAAAATGTACAAACAGTATTGTACCCAACTGCTCAGTAAGAAGGAAATCTGCACCTGTCTCCCCATGTTTTGGCTAATGAAAGCAAAAGCATTGGCATGACTGATAAACAATTGTTTGTCATTTGGCAAACTTCAAAAAATTAATGTTAGCTAATGTAGTTAATCATTTTAAACATGATTATTAGATTACTTGTACAGTAAGTAAAGGTAAAGGTATCCCCTGCTCGAAAGTCAGTCGTGTCCGACTCTAGGGTGCAGTGCTCATTTCTGTTTCTAAGGCCAAAGAGCCAGCGCTTTCTGAAGAAGCTTCCGTGGTCATGTGGCTGGCAAGACTAACGCTGTTACCTTCCGCCGCAGCGGTACCTATTTATCTACTTGCAATTTCTTGCTTTCAAACTGCTAGGTTGGCAGGAGCTGGGACAGGAGACGGGAGCTCATTATGTCACTCGGTGCTTTGCCTGGATGCATACCCAGAGTTTAGCCAGCTGGGCCACCGCCAACCCCATGTGCATCCAGCACCTCTGCAGCCTCCTGGTAGCCAAGGAGCCTGAGCAAGAAGTGGAAGAGAAGGACAAAGTGTGGGGCAGGAAGGTGCCATGCAGCATTCTCACCAGGATACCCCGTAAGCTGGGGAAGGGAAAAGGGAGCTATGCGCTTGTCATTTTGATGCTGGACTATTGGGGGTGCCATACAGTAGGATTACTGGAGTTTTACTATACTTAAGTTTTTACTCTTTCTCATTAACAATGGCCTCCGTCCCACGTACCCTTAGCCTCCATTGTCACCCCCACATTTCTGGCCAGAGCCCCTGGTTGTGGCACATAGGTATGTTTTGCCAGTTGATATCTGAAGATATTTAATTATCAGAGGATGTTTATTCCACGTTTCCACTTAGAGAGTGCCCAAGGTGGCTTGCAATCCAAAAGTACAAGTGCCTGCAAGTCATCGTTGTACACTCATTGAGTGTAGAGAAACCAAGTTATAGACATATCTATTACGTGTGTATGTACCAGCCTTTTATAATCGGCCCCAAATGTGTGAACAGACTCCATTGAAAAGCATTGTATTGGAGATGTGTGTGGGGTGGTGGTGGTTTACAGAAATTCTGTGGTGGGGTGGCGTATCTATCTATCTAATCTAATCTATCACAATTTTATACTGCCCTTCCTCCAAGGAGTTCAGGGTGATGTACATGGTTCCTTCTCTCTTTTTGTCCTCACAACAACCCTGTGAGGTAGGTTAGGCTGAGAGATAGTGACTGGCCCAAGATTAGCCAGGAAGTTTTGTGGCTGAGCAGGGATTTGAACCTGGATCTCCCCAGTCCAACACTAAACCATTTTGGCTCTCATATTCATATGTAAAAATTCCCACTTGATTTTGCAGTCATGAAGTGATGGACATTTATGCATGAACCAAGCCTCAAGTGAATGCAGTCTTGGCAAATTACTGAAATGCATTTGTGAAGGTCCATGAGCTCATTATTGCTGGAGCAGTATGGAGATTTGCTTGATCTGCTGGGGAGAAATTGCTATTCCATTATTGGGTACAAATTTGGCAGATTTCAGCAAATGACATGCATAGTAAGGGAACAAACCCTACTGTGCCTATTAAATGTTGGCAGAGATAAAGCACCCAAAAAGGTGCATTGTGCAGGAAAGTCCAGATAGGAAGCTTTGCATGAGGCAGGCTTGTGTTCAAAAGTCAAAGATACCTTTATTTAAGGAAAATACATCTTTGTTAGAGAGGATGGAAATGCATCCTGCAGCTACCTTGTCTAGCTGCGCATCTTTTCTTCAGGGGAAGGAGAGACAGCAGGAAGGAAACAAGGCCTCAGACTTGCACTCTGGGTAACCAAAGAGCATGCATTACTTGAAGAAAGAAAAGACAGAGAAAACACTTTGTCCATTACCTACCTAGCCTTACTGCCCCCTGCTGGTACAGGTGCAATAGTACAGCTTTTGTGCCATACTCCAACATTTTTAAGAAGTATTATTAAATATATTTATATACCTACCGCTTTCCATAGAAAATAAAAGTTTACAGTGTGAATTACATAGTAAAAGAAATGGAAAAGAAACTCCCTGATTGAAAGGGGATTACAATCTAAAAAAGAAAAGAAAAAAACACACAAGGGAAACACCAGCCAACAGCCACTGGAAAGGAACTGTACCGGAATGACTGGGGACAGAGCTGTAAATAGGTTGGTTGAGCAGTAGAAAACTGACTGCCATGTTTGTATATATGGAGAGTTGTCCGTGATAGTTCTACCAAAGAGCCAGCACATCAAACATAGCCATTGGGGGGTGGGGGTGAGTTCAGGATAGGGGAGTTTAGGATAGGGGAGATAATTAGTGGGTTCAGGATAGGGGAGATTTTTCTGCATCAGCATAGACTGTAGAAAGCTTTATGGTTGGCTGTAGCACTGAAGATTAATATGATTACGTTTTAGGAAAGCTTCAAAAGGTAAACTTTAGGGGATTTTATTGTTTCCAAGGGAGGAAGAGAAAAACAAGGGATTATAGCTACCCTGCTGCTATAAGCACTGGGGGGAAGGTAGTTTTAAAATGATTCTACCTTCCTGATGGAATGCTAAAGAATCTTATTAACTTTAATTGATGTTTCTGGGTACATGCTCGCTGATTTAACGCAAAGAGCCTCTTTATGCAGGGAACATTTTATTCCCAAAATAAAATCCACAGTATTTTGGAGTCTTGCAAACAATATACATAATATATAGACAAAGAGAGAGCATATTACTACCTGTATAGCAGTCCTGACATATCAACTTATAATGATCCTTTTCAATCTCTTCCCCTTGCAAAAACTGGAACAAAGAATTCTCTAGCAGTTCAGTCTTGCTTCTTTCAACATAATTTTCACTGTCCAGACAGCCCTTGGCAGAGTTGTAGGGTACTTCTAAGATGGTGGGTACGTTTCTTCTAGGGGTTCCCTGAACGCCTCTGTTAGTACAGTACTGACACCACCCATCTGCAGCAGTACCCCATCACCATGTCATGAAAATAAGACGTTGGGGCTCCAAAAAATGGTACGAGTTGTGCACTGGAGGAGAGGAAGTGTGCATAGCCTCCAGAAAATAGAGACAAGGGGGAGAAAGCTGAAACAATACGCTGTCAAAGGCTTTCACAATAGTGTGGGTTGGTATTGGAGGGCCTTGACTTGATGCCTCCACCCCAAAAGACATACAGCAGCAATGCTTGTTGAAAAGCAGGGTGTTGTGCGTGTGCATTTACCAGCTAGAGTTATGACTGCTCTTAAACAGCAATTTTCCCCTTGTGGAAGGACTTGCTGAGGCAATTTATTTAGGCTGGTTCATTCACTACTATGCAGCCCTCCTGGTGGAGCTATAGTGTCTGGAAAGGTCCTCAGTTTATCTCCTGTTTACCAGCTAAATGCAAAGCCTACCATGAGAACACTATTACATCATGAAAAAGACATTGCCCCTGGGGTGAGGTCCAGGCAGACAAATGATGCTTCATTAGCTACTGCTGCTGCATAACAACAGATTTTGGTATGGAATAGCAGGTCCTATTTAAAAAGCAAATCTGGCACATCGTTTATTTTATGTATGGAACAGGAAGGATCTTGCCTTCTAAAAGCTGTAGAAAAAATATTAACAGTTTGAACATTGATGCTGTAAGTCTAAGATCGCTTGTGGTGGCATGCTTTCATTTATATCCCACCTTCCTTCTGGCATATATAAGATTCCCAGGTGGTCTCTCATCCTGGCATTGACCAAACCCAGACCTGCTTAGCTTCAGCAAGGTTGCTGCTACATCATGTGCTTTTAAGACCATGTTCCAGGAGGTTTATGTGGCAGGATGTTGAGCTTAAATGGTGTGTGGTTTAATTGACTTCCCAAATTAAGCAGTGTCTCACAGTGCAATCCTGTAGATTGCACAAGTGATAGAAAGAGCGTTCTGTCGCCGATAGCAGTCGTGAACGTGTGCAGAGGCCGGCCTCCCTTGCTCCGTCGCTGGAACGACCGAGCGGCCACCGGAAAAGGCAGGTAAGGATCTGGCAGGCGTGGGGCAGTTCGGTGGGCGAGGGAGGGGGGCCATTGGTGTAGCCGGCCCGGGAGGGGGTGCGGGATGGCCTTGGCCATATCCCCGTCCCCACCGGGCCGGCTAGGCCATTACACGATCTCCTCTACTTCTGCCAGCTATTTAGCTGGTGGAAATCTGAGGAGGCTGATCGGGCCAGCCTGGATTTACACCCGGGGAAGGGAATGAGTGTCCCCTTCCCTGAGTAGACCTCCGGCCCAGCGGCAGAACGGCTGCCAGGGCTCAGGATCCGGCAGGTGGCTCAGGATCCTGTGGGCGGCCCTGGGCCACCGGCCAGATCCTTACACAGGATTGCGCTGTCAGGCATATAAATGTTAAAGATGCTTCAAACACTGTAGTAATCCCATGGGCCACAATCCTACACAAAGTTAAATGTTGCTTAAACCCACTGAAATCAATGACACACACAGCAAAGAACGAGTGAATGATGTGTGACAATTCGCAGACTAAACCTCATCTGAAAGTGTCCATTATTTCATGAAAGTGTCAGTTATTTCAAGAAAGTTAGTAAGTAGCCTGTTGGTTCACAGCACAGGCCAATTTGTCCTCTTGCAAGCAAACATATTAAGATATCCCAATAATCTTGTTTTATGAAGTGGACATAGAAGCCAAGTATGCAAGATGAGTGTGTGTGGTTCCGATGGGAATTGGGTGGATTGGTGGTAGTAGCGGGCTGGCTTTTTAACAAATGGCTTCTTAACACATGGTTTTTAACAAAGTAAATACAGGTTGACCCACTGGGGTTGTTTATTTTTAGTTGTTTGTTTTAATTGTTTTTAATTACTTGTTTCTAATTTATTTTTAATGTATATGTATATTAATGTTTTGTAAGCCGCCTTGAGTGCCCTCGCTGGGAGAAAGGCGGGATATAAATTCTTTAAATAAAAATAATAAATAAAAAGTTGTACCATGTGTTGTGAAGAACTGCGGACATCGGAAGGGCAGGTATTTCATCAGCAAAGGTATTTGCTAGCCTTTGTTGATGGTGCTTAAAATATGTGCATAAAAATGTGATGAAAGAGAACGATGTGAAATTCCAAACATTGCCATTTCTTACGTGTATCTTTGCCAACTTTTGTACATAAGACTTCCACGTTTTATTATGAGAGGAAAATAGAGATTAAGATGCTAATCCTTTACTTGTAGAGGGGGGAAAATCTGTGGATTGCTGACCTGTAGGAGAAGATTAAAACTATTAAATATGTGTAGTCTCACTAAGCAACAACTGGGGTTGAGAGGTGCATCTGCAGGCTCTAACCACAGAGACGGAGGATTATTATTGGCAGGGAAGTTACTGATTTTTTTAATGCATAATACCATCATGCTGAGCTAGCAAAAGGCAATCACATTCTACTCTTTGAACAAAATATGTTGATTTTGTAGCCATTCTTAGTAATTGCTAGAAGCACACTCAAAACTTCTCCTTTGTGTCTTAGGCTTTAGACTCTAGACTTCACTTTTTATCGTTACCGTAGTTTTGGGTTACCTACCGCTAGGAAAGAACAAACTTCCCCTCTCATATCCTTGGTTCTGCCATGTCTGAGCAAAAGAAAACATCCTCCTATGACAGGGGTGGGGAACCTCCGGCCCGCGGGTCGATCCGGTCCGGCCCCTGCGGGACCCGACCGATCCAGCCCGCGGGACTGGAGGCTCCGCCACCGCCCGCCTAGTCCCTTTAAAATTGGCCTATCTGCAGCTGCGCAGATCGCCGTTGAGGCCAAGAGGGCAATCTCTCGGCCTCAACGGCGATCTGCGCAGCTGCAGAAAGGCCGCTTTCAGAAGGAGAAGGTGCCGAGGTAACGTCGGCAACTTCTCCTTCTGAACCCGGCCTTTCTGCAGCTGCGCAGATCGCCGTTGAGGCCGAGAGGGCAATCTCTCGGCCTCAACGGCGATCTGCGCAGCTGCAGAAAGGCCAATTTAAACTAGAGGTAACGCGGGAAGGCGGCGGCGGCGGCAGTTGCCGCCGCTGCCCGGAGCCTCAGGTAAGCAGCCGTGGGTGGGTGGGTGGGAGGGAGGGAGGGAGAGAGAGTGGTCCGTGGGTGGGAGGGAGGGAGTGGTAAATTCGCGGGGGGGGGGTCAAATTCGCGGGGGGGGGGGAAATTTCGGCCGCCCTTATGGCCGGCCCGCAGCCAATTTTCCCAATGGGGAAATGGCCCCCCACCGCAAATAGGTTCCCCACCCCTGTCCTATTACTTTGCCCAACAACATGGCATTTTGCTGTTGGAGCTGTGCTTTCCCCACCATTTGCCCTCCCAGGGATTTACAGCAGCTGCACAACAAATAGTCCCTGAGCAGCTATGCCAGTGTGTGAGGGCTTCAAAGGGGCCTAAACTGGCGAAGGAACAAAGCCGGGAAGCTGAGCACTGGAGGAGGAGTCAGTAACAGACAACCCACCCCCATGAAACTAAGTAGATATGTTTCCCCTTAAGTTATGACATAATAAACGGACTAGTCCTTAAGGTGCCACAAGTCTGCTGCTTTTTCTTCTAGGCAGACTACTCTGCCTGTAATTGTTCTCCTTGTGTGGTACCGGACAACAAACCTTGCCCTCATGTTCTCAAGGTCTGATCCTCACCAGTATCCCCTACCCTTCATTCCTACTTTCAATCTGTCATCATACACTATATTGTTTGAAGATATTGGCTAGTCTGCCAGGAACATTGAGTTGCAGAAAATCTTGTCTCAATACAGGTGGACCCCCATATCCACGGATTCGCTATCGACAGTTTGTTATCCACGGATCGCGGGGACCCCTCCCCCCAGGCTTGCAGAGCCTCTCTAGGACTTAGTCTTGTTCTACTTGCCTGCAATGGAGGCTGCTTCTCTGTTTGTTCCATTTAGTCCCGTTGAGTCCTTAGAGGTACGCCCAAAAGTAAATAGTTAAAAAAAATGGCTTCCCCAAATTCTCTGGAATTTTTTTTGTGGAAAGTAGACAGATGAAACTATGTTTTAAAACAATTTCCAGAGTTCTAGGGTCACCCCACTGACCCCCCAGAGGAGCAAAGATCACTGTTTTTGAAATCTTGAAATCTGCGTATTTTAAGAATTTAAAGGGCCATTAAAGGGCACCCCCTCCTCACTGAAATTAAAAATGAAACTCTGGCTTTGTTTTCATGGCCAGGGCCCTGGCTTTTGAATCCACCTTGTTTTGAGTACCTCAGGTGCAGGGGAGCAGCTGTAAACAGCTGTAAACATGCGCAACATCAGGCGTACCTCAAAGGACTCAACGGGACTTAATGGGTGGCAGAATTGGCCTGTATAGACCTGCACTCACAACTAAAGCTGCAGGATTTCAAGGATTTGAAGGGACATAAAAAAAACCCTTGAAGGGAGGGACTTGAAACTTGAGGTACACTTAGGTGAGACATCTCCCTAAACACCCCTAAAGCCCTGGAGCTGTGTGTTAAACACAACTATGTGTTTGTTTGAAATCTTCTGTTGTCAGGTCCATGCTTTACATAGGAATGAATGAATGAATTGGGTTAACCTTAAGTCCCGTTGAGTCCCGAAAGCACCGCCTCTGCTCCAGGTGCATGGTACATCTGGGAATTTTTCTGCAAGTGGTTTTTTCTACATGGGGGTCCCTTAGACATGTGGATCACACTGACATTTGGGAATTCTGGGAAATTCATACCGCGGGACCAAATTAAGGAAGAAACAACGTTTGCTGAAAGAAAAATAAGAGCTGGGGGGGGCCGCACACGCCTGCCCACAGGGGAGCCAGGGGGCCCTCAAGAAACCATGGAAGGGGTGTTCGCTCTTATCCACGGTTTCAAGTATCCACGGAGGGGCCTGGAACATATCCCCAGCGGATATGGGGGGAATACTGTACTGCCAAGCAGTGCCAGCAGCACTCCTGCCTACACCCTACCACCATACCTCAGAATTCAGGGGGCAGCTGGGAGACTCTGATGGACTTGGGCTCTTGGCCAGGGCCAACCCCTGGCATGTCTGCCCCACAGACAAATGAACTAGGTGGTGCTTCAGTCACTTTGAGGTCTACAATTCTATGAGCCAGATCTAATATTTCTGGCCCAATCCTATCCGGGCTTTGTGATGATGGAACTCGCATTCTGTCAGTGCAAGGCATTGGGTCATTGGCGTGGCAATGGAATCTGCTGGCAGCCACGTGCCAATGACCCCTGGAGCCCCCGCCAGAGCAGGTAAGTCAGTGGAGGGGGTGTTCCGGGGAGGATTGGGGCAGGGATTGAGACTGGCCAGGGGCATGCTGAGGGTGCGCTGGGGGTGGATATCGGTGGTGGCACCAATATCCTGTGCCCTCAGCCCAGGATCAACATGCCCCTTTGGACCCACTTGATAGGATTCAGTGTTATTTTATTTATTTAAAATATTTCTAGTCCACCTTTCAGTCCCGTCAAAGGGACCCAAAAAGCAGCTCACAGCAGTTAAAAAAAAATCCATTTCAATTATTAAAACCAAAACAATAATCAGATCAAAAACAAAGAGGTGAGGCAACAAAATCCCAAGGGCAGCAGAGATGACAGAAAAGCTAAATGACAAAAACCAGGAGAAAGCTAAACTGGGGGGAAAAGAAACTCAATCCTTTTGTGGTTTCATCTCTGTTGAAAGTGGTAGTGCATTGGGTCTACTGTGACATTGCTGCTTTCTACAGGAAATGTGTCTTCCAGCAGACCTGGACAGTGAAGCTTGGAATTATTCTCTTCTCACCTCTCCCCGGTTATCAGCAGTCTTTGGTTGAATGCAGCGGCTTCTTATTGTGAAGAATGTCCAGGTCATACTGTACTACCATTGCTGAGAACCCAGCAGCTGCTTCAAGTTTGCAGGTGGCCCATTAAAGAAGATGATTCCTTCAGCTAGTACCTGCCTCTCTCTAATGTGTGAGGTCTGTGCAACTGTCACAGACACCTGATGGAACAGTTCCAGTTATATCACCAATTGGGAGTTGAACACATGCATTTACTATGCTTGTACGGTTTTGTCATTTTAAAGCTCCTTCCTTTCTTACATTTTTATCCAAGCAGCTCAAGGCAGTATACATGGTTTACCCCCTCCCTCCATTTATCTTCACCTTGTGAGGTAGATTAGGATTAGGTTGAAAAATTAAGATCCCAGTAGCTTTGTGGTTCTTCCACCTATCTATCTGCCTCTTCTCTCTATAGATGACCTCTCACATTCTCTTGCCTCTACTGGTACTTTTGTCCACAAATGATCACACCCTTTATTCCCCGCCTCCACCCCTTCTCCCTTGCTGGTCCCTACCATTGAAACCCTTTACCTCCTCTCCTCTTTCTGTTGGTATTCAAATACCCAATAGAATCTTGCCTCTTCGCTCTGGCATTTTCCAATTGATCGCACCCATCTTTTACCTTCTACTTTCTACTTCCCTGCTAACAGGACAAAGAGGCGCTTTTGCAAGTCGTGTACTTAGCAGGGGGAAAGCAACTGACCTTCTTCACCCCCAACACAGTGTCTTTTCTAGTGGCTGCCTGTTGCTGGTCTTCTGCTTCTTTTTAGATTGTGAGCCTTTTGGGGACAGAGAACCATTTTAGTTACTTTATTTTCTTTGTAAACCGCTTTGTGAACTTTCTTGTTGAAAAGTGGTATATATAAATATTATTGTAGCCCAATCCTACCCAGGATTGGGCTGTTATGCTATTTATTGCCCAATGTTCTTTTTAAAATGAGAACTGTTGCCAAAAGACTTTTAAAAATGTTTGTTGCCATGATGAGGCTTTTTGAAATGGGTTGTGAGCAAGAATGGAACATGTGCCAGACTGGACTGTATTGTGGTGCAACGCGAGGGCCACGCCGCGTTCCTGTGCCATGAGCCATGCTGTGAAAGGATTTCCCCAAAGCCAGGAAGCAATGAGGGAAAAGAAACCCTAAGCAGCAGGCACCATTTCGCCATGTGTCCAAGCTCTCACAAGCTCTGCTCCTCAACCCCCCCCCCCTCACTGATATGCTAAATATTTATTTATTTATTTATTTATTTCAGGAATTTGTAGCCCGCCTTTCTCCCGAAGGCATTCAAGGCGGCTTACAACATATTAAAATACATAACACATTAAAACAATTTAAAAACACATTAAAATAATTAAAACACTTAAGTTAAAATATGTTCCTGGGAGAAGACAATACAGAAGGCCACCTGAAATGACTCATCCCAGACTCTCCAGAGCCTCTGCTTTGTCTCAAGCCAGCTCCTTAACGACTGGACCATCAAACCAGATCCCCCCTCCCACCTTCCTATTGTTTGTGTGTGTAGTTTTAACCAGAGGTGTACAGGAAGTCCACTCAAGGTATCCTCCTCCTCTCTTGCCCATGTGGTTAAGTGCCCCCGGGATATGTTTGGCCCTATAAAAAGAAGAGAGCCTCCCAGTCTCTCTCTCTCTCTTGCGTTTTGGACTCTTACTGGTGTGCTCTCTGCTCTGTCATGTTCTCCGTTCACCCCCTTGCCCCCCTCTCCTGCACAACCCCCCCTTCTCAGCCACTCTGTTGGTTGCTGAACCCAGCTTGTTCAGAACCTTAGAACCATTTTGTTTCTCCCCCTTCTCCTCATGTCTTCCCTCCCCCCCCCTCTCTATTACTATACCCAGTACTGCAATCCCAGGACAACTCTCCAGGAGGATAGGTAAATATCACCCATGTACAAATCAAGGAAACCTGCTAGGTCTCTGTCTTTTTCTATCTTTAAGTTTCCTAGCCCTGTATATTTATGATTGGATTTTGTGTATGTATGTATGACTGGACTATCTAGTAAATATTGATAGCAACCCACATGTGTCCTCAATATTATTTAAACAGAATTCTGGAAGCCCAACTCTGGTATAGTTGGTCTAAAGATCCCTGCACATACCAAATTGCCATATTTAAAAGCTATTCCCCATAATAACAAGGGCAATTTTGGTAACAGTGCACAGCCATTTATGACAGCAGAAAAGCGCTCCATCGGCGGCCATGTTGGACTCCCTGGACGTTAGTGGTGCAGGTAAGGCAGCAGCAGGGCGGGGGCAAAATGGGGCAGGGAGGCTGTGGGAGGGGGTGGATCTGGCGGCGATGGCGTGCGCTGGATCCTATCTTCCCATTTTGCAGCCTCCCTGCCCCCTTTCTCTCCTTGAACTTGCACCAGCTAATGAGCCGGCTAAAGAGCTGATGCAGGTCCGAGAAGACCCATTGCAGAGTGGGAGGCTAACAGAAGGGTAAGGGAATTTAAATCCCCTTTCCCCTCCGAAGCCTCCAGATCCCTCCCCGCTGGATACAGTGTGCCCCTTTTTGGTGCAGCTGCACTGGGGGTGGGGGTAGGATTGGGCTGTTAACATTCTTAATAATACCTTCACTCCCTTCTGCCTTACGGCGTGATCCTGCCTAAGTTAGGCTTGCACTGCGCTAGCCTAAGGAGTTGCAAATGTGCCGTAAAGCATGTTTGCGGTTCCTTTAGAGCAAGGGTGGGGAACCGGCGGCCCGCGGGGCGGATCCGGCCCCAGGAGCGATCCGGCCCGGCCCGCGCAAGCCTGGACCCGATTCCATTCGGTCCGGCCCGCACGGGCTCGGACTGGAGGCTCCAGAGGCCGCGTTCCCCTCACCCGACTTTTCAAACCCTCCCGGCTGTTAGAGACATGCGCAGAAACAGCCAGGTTGAGAAGGAGTCGTACAACTCCTTCTCAACCCGGCTGTTCTGCGCATGTCTCTAACAGCTGGGAGGGTTTGAAAAGGAGTCGGGCGAGGTGAGCGCGGCCCTGCGCGTGCTCACCTCACCCGACTCCTTCGCAAACCCTCCTGGCTGTTAGAGACATGCGCAGAACGCATGTCTCTAACAGCTGGGAGGGTTTGAAAAGGAGCCGGGTGAGGTGAGCGCGTGTGGCTGGGCGGCTGAAGAGAAGACAAGGTAAGGAGGAGAGCGATGGGGGTGGGCGCTTGCCAGGTGGGAGGGAGAGAGAGCGGTCGGTGGGTGGGTAGATGGGTGGGTGGGAGGGAGAGCGAGCGGTGGGTGGGAGGGAGCGAGCGGTGGGTGGGAGGGAGGTAAATTCGCGGGGGGGGTTTAAATTTGCGGGGGGGGGAATCGGCCGGCCTGCTGGCCATCCCGCATCAAGTTTTCCCTATGGGAAAATGGCCCCCCACCACAAATAGGTTCCCCACCCCTGCTTTAGAGTAAGTGTCACCGGAGCAGAGGCCTTCATCGCTTACTAGGCCACGGAACCAACTTCACGCAGGCCACCCCAGCTAAGTCCCGCACCAGTTGGGGGGAGGCGATCAAGGGTGGCAAGGGAAGGGGGCCATTGGCCAGCCTGGGCTGGGAGGGGGCGGGGATATCAGTGGCGATATCCAAAGCCCCGTTGCAGCACAAACCAGCCTTACACGGCCTCCCGGATGCATGCCAGTTCCATTGCTGGCGTGCATCCGAGGAGGCCCATTTGGGCCCTGCCCCACTTACACCAGGGGAAGGGGACAAATGTCCCCTTCTCCCAAGGTAAGCCTGGGCCACGCTGGCGCAGCCCAGGAACTGCGCAGGATGCAGCGGCTGGCCCCTTTAGGCCAGCCGTCAGGCTACACATAGTTGCACAGGATTGGGCTGCCCGTTTAGATAGTAAGCCTGAGGACAAGGCCAGTGTACTTGTGTTTTATGTAAAGCACCTAGTCTTTGTAGATGCTCTAAAATAATAACAATAGTAATGTCATTGGAGCCATTTCAGTCCCAGTGCGAGGTGAGTACTTTGCTGCTGTCTTGGCATTAAGCTGCCATATGATGTGATTACAAGAGTAACTATGAGATTGTGAGTGACATCTGTGCAAGAGCCAAGCCACGATGACTGCTGTCTTAACTAATGTTATATTAATCATAAATAGTACTTAGCATTTACATGAGTTTGAAACACTTCACATACATTATTACAGGAGTTCTAAAACATCCCTGTACAGTAAGTACTATTATTATCAGTACTGTCTATTCCCATATTGCAGCTGGGAGGACTGAGGCTGAGAAAGAGAGCAGCTTGCTAAGGGCGCCTTGTGTGAGTGTGTATGGTAAGACAAGATTTGAACTTGAAACTTTCATCCTGGCTCCTAAACTACTGCATGACACCAGCTCAAATGATCTGAAATGTGCAATGCTACCTTAAATTCCATGGTTGGTATTAGAATAAGTCAAAATATACCAAGTACTGTAATAACAAACCTGTTCCTTTAATGCAAATAAGCTTACATTTTCAGCTTCACATTTTCTCACTAGGGAGAGAGAGACAGCGAGTGGGGTGTCAAACAGCTTTGGGTAGGTTTTGCAGAACAACAACACAATCCTGTGCACACTTGGGAGAAGGTCCTGCTGAACATAGTGGGACTTACTTTTGAGTAAACATGCAAACAATTGCACTGCACATTAGAATTGGAATCTACCCCATCCCACCCCCAAGAGTTTGGATAACTGATTTGTTGATCTTTCTGGATGCTTGAAGGGCATTTCATTTATGCAGGTGAAAAGAATCTTAGCTCCATAAAACAAACACTGAATGTGTAATGACTTAATTACATTTAGCATTATTGTTCCATATATAGTTGAGCTCTGACGCAAGTTACATAACTGGACTGTTAATACTTTTTATACATTGGTGGAACTGAAATTAAAAAAGGAAATTATTCTCCCGATGCTCAAGTCTAATCCCCATCTGTCTGTGTTTTTAATTTTCTGCACTTGCAAAGCTCCCCTGATCAAAAGGTCTTGAACGAATCCCAGATTTTCCAATCTAGTGCGCTTATGCAACCAAAAATATAATGGTAGCTTTTCCTGTGGGTGATTAAGCATATATTTTCAGTTTGTCTCATTTTCTTAGTTCCAAGAAAACTATAAATAGATGAACACTTGACTTCAGTCCATTGTATTAACATGACAGGCAACATTTGTAAGTTTTAAAACGAGGCAGAAGGGAGATGGCCTGAGGCTTCGCAATAAGCCACTATGTTAAAACATAAAAGAACAGGATGAGCTAAACAACATTCACCTTTACTTTCAGATTAGGACAAGATAGCCATCTTCATTCATTCATGAGTGAAGAATGAGGATAAAGATTGGGATGGACAGACGGACGCACACGCACACAACTTTGGTTAACCTTTAGCAAGCACAATACCAACCTTTTCATTTGTTTATTACCACTGAGATAGCATCAAGTACAACAACTTTCTTGTCTCTTCCAGGCAACAGCCATGTTTTCTGCTACTGAAGGAGAAACATCTTATGGCTCTTCCAGCTTCAAAGCAGGCTGAATTGGCACACCCGACACCCACCATATTCTTGGGGATCGCTGCTGATAGTATCACGATGAGTAGAACAGCAACTGTGACACAAACCCAGTAATGATAGCATCAAATCCTGACGTTAGTAGGTATCTGTTCTTTGAGGTACTTCCTTGTGCCAGAGCCTGCTTCTCTGTTGTAGTGTAGGCAGTCATTTGGAAGCATCTTGACCTTGAATCGAGGTAAATGAATGCCCTTTCCTTCATCTTTATCAGTGTTTACTGTACCTTTCTTATACACAATGGGCACAAGAAGTAGAGGGCAGCCAATGTCACATCATGGCCCAGAGGCTGAGCTGCAAATCAGGGTTCTCAGGTTCAGATCTCACCTCTGCCCTGCATTCTCACTAGGTGGCCTTTGGGAAGCCACTCCCTCTCAGCCTGAGCTTCTCCTCTGCAATATGGGGATTATAATACGTATTCATTTTACAGAGTCACTTTATGGATCGTATCAAGATAACGTACATGTCGTGTTCTGTACACTCCAAAAGTGCCAAGTAGTATTATGTATCATGTGGTATTTCTTGTATATGACACAGAAACCCACATTCATCTGCACAGACCAGGAGGGAAAACTAAAGCAGGGCAACACTACTTGTGTGCAAGGGATTTCCAGGATTGGAAAGTGCCAAGGGCAGATGCCCATCAGAGGGCTTGCCTGGCCAGGCCTAGCCCTGAACCTTAACACTGGTGACAGTGATAGCGTCTAATCCAGGGGTGGCCAACCTCTCAACATGATTGCTCCTGGCCCTTTAATGGTTGCATAGGTGAGGGCCTTTCAGCAGGTGCAGCTGCTTTAGCAGCACCATCAGCACTTGCAGCTGCCAAGATTCTGTCTTCTGCACAACTCTTAAGAACGCAGAGGCCCTAATGGGTGGTGGAAGGTTGGCCACCCCTGGTCTAATCCATCATCGGGGGGCAAGTGGTGGTGCCACATGGAGGCTGAGTGCAGGCTTTGATTTACGGTTCATGAACCATACATGGTTCATTGCTACTCAAACAAGAGACTGAGGGTGCAGTCCAATCCTACTTACGTCACCGTTGTAACCAGCAGCGCAGCGAAAACGGGAGGCCCCAGAACGGAAAGGGGATTCAAATCCCCTTTGAATTCCCCCTATGGAGGGGATTTGAATCCCCTTTCCGTTCTGGGGCCTCCCGTTTTTGCTGCACCGCTGGTTACAATGGTGGCGTAAGTAGGATTGGATTGCGACCTGAAAAGCTGAACGTTCACAGAATTCTACACTCACACACCAGTCACAGAATGGTGATTCAATATCTTAAAGCACACACACACACACACACACACACACACACACACACACACACACACAAAACAAGCCCTTTAAGTCTATGCTTCTGTAACAAAGCAATCAAGAAGTGTGTGTCCAGGTCCCATTGTCTTAGCATTTACCAGTCATCTTAGCAGTTTAAACCAGTCTGACTTGGGCAGGTCTATGTCAAATTGTCACTTTGAAGCAACCTGCTTAAAGCTCACTCTGATTCATGCTGCTTCGAACCACAGGTCTGCTAGAGCAATGGGCTCTCAGTCCCAAACAATGTATCTAGATATTTATCAAAACTCAGCTGTTGGAGAACCAGAGCAACCTGCCCTGCAGCTGCTGTTTAGTGTCAACAAGTCCCGCGTGATAGGGTTAGGTGCACAGACTTTAGAAAAAGGTTTCCTAGATCTCAACTGTTAAGTATGTATGCACACAGTCCTCTGTCCAAGAGCCTCAAGATTATTATTTTTTTACTAGCACTAAATTTAAATTTAAAGGTCTCTCTCTCGAACTTAAAAAAAACAAGCCAACCCGCATAAACACACACACAAGGCCCTGAGGAAATAATTATGTTGAGGGAAAGACTTCAATCCAGCTTAAGGAAAGGAAAATAAATGTTACTAACTGATTATTTGGACATGAATGAAAGATGTCTTAGAGCAGACAGCTGATGTCTGTCTGGATTTTGCATTTTTGAGAGAGTTAGATTTATCACTGATGCCACTGAGTGTCAGCAGCCGGATTCACACTTTCTCACATCTTAGCCCTTTGGTGAGGTCCTGAAAGGAAGCAGTTGTTAAATGGCTGGTAATCAATACATGCCACTGTTTCCTTCCCCCTCCCCCCCCCCCAGCCCCATATGTCAAATGTCACTGTTCTAAGTGGCAAGCACCTGGTTTATAAATAACTCCAGATAGAGTTACTTTCTGACCTTCATTTCCCAGCTTTGGAAAATCTAGTCTGGGCCAATGCAACATTATCATACTGGCAGAACAAATCATCCTCTGTGCTATGGACTCCAATCCTGACACATCCCTGATAACGAGTGCCCTTCTGTAGGGACCCAGAATATTTACATTGGCTCTGCACAGCGTCTTTGATCCACCACTGCCATGTGGAAGCGTCAGGAGGCGAGGAGTGCTCCTCCATGAAAGACAGCTTTTGATGGAGTCATTTCAAGACAGCTATTCACCCGTTGCTAGTAGTGCCTTTTAAAAATGGTGAACCTGAACTCTTTTCATCCTCATCCACTAATATTCTATACGCATTTCAGACTATACTTTTAGTCTCAAACACAAGTCGTGTCTGTTTCACACTCATTCATATTTAAACAAAAGTGCTCTTTCACACATATACTTACTGCCCACATGGTCTCAGGAGTCTGGCGCTAGCCCCACAGTGCCACCCCTGAGATTGCCACTTGCCCAGTTTTATACTGGTCTGACTGGATTTTATACTGGTCTGACTGCTTTATTTTAGTCTGAGTGCTGGGCATATGAAGAATATTCTCCCATATGAATCGGCCCACTCACTGAGATCAGCATCAGGGGCTTTTCTGTGGTTCCTCCTTTGCCTTCAAAGAGAGGTAGCAGGTGAGAACCAGCAATAGGCTGATGGCACTATACTTGTGGAACACCTTCTCCAGGGAAGTCCGCCAGGAACTCACTCTGCTGTCTTTCAGGCACTCGGGGTGAAGACTTTGCTAGTTTCCTTTTCCTTTTTTGTTTAAATGTTCCTTAAAGGTTGGTTAGTCCTGCTGTTATCTCTGTTCTGTTTTGGAGTTTGAACATTTGGTGGTGTTTGCTCTTCTGTTACTGATTGGTGAAATTACCATATATGTGATTTTACAGTTTTTGTATTGTAAGCCACTTTGAACAATATGATCAGAAAAGGAGGATATAAAAATCTTAAACGCTACCTTTTGAAAATGAGCAGTAGGAGAGAACTCCCAAGCCTTTAACTAAGAACCAAATAGGTAACAGCTCCCCCTACTGGTGGGGATGCACACTTATACCCGCACCCACTGTTATTGGGGAGTTGTAGCTTCCGTGCTGTTGCTCTTCCAGCGTCTGGCTGGTTGCTTTTGGAGACAGAGTATTGGATTACAAACAGCACGCCACTCTCTTGACCCAACACTAGATAACAAAAATAGGGAAGGGGATTTTTTAGTGGTAGAGCGCTTTTGGATACAGAAGGTCCTAGGTTCAATCCCTGGCATCTCCAAGAAGGCTAGGAGGAACGACATGTGTCTGGAACCCTGGAGAGCCAGTGCCTGTCACTGTAAATAATACTGAGATTAATGGATCAATGCTCTGATTTAGTAGAAAAAGGCTGCATATGTTCAATTCATTTTCCCTTCATTTCCCCTGATACTCCTTTCCAAAAATGCATGCTTCATATTCCTCAATTAATTGCCTCCTCTGCTTCTTCCCACCACAAAGAAAGAATGTTCCCTTTTGCAGCCATAATCCTGCGCTTTCTATCCTTCAGGCTTACACCAACATCGTCCCATCGTATGCACTGATGCATGAAGCTCTGTTCTGGAAGAAGTGAACCACAGCACTGATTTTGTTGTTGTTGTTTAAAGGTGTCCAACTCAAATATAATATGTTGGGGCTTGTAGAGAGGTAAATTTTGCAAACCAATGGCACTGGTGCCATAGGTCACAGAGCTTTAAACATTCCAATGGGCAGCCTGATCCTGCCTAAGATGTGGTGGCCGGCCACTGAATCCTAAGCAGGATGTGGCGCATGCCGGCATGGCCAGGGCTCACCTTGGGGGAAGATGACATCCGTCTCCTTTCCCCTGGTGTAAGCACCGGAGGCCCCAATGGGTCTCCTCGGATGTGCGCCAGCTCTTCAGCTGGTGCACAACCGGGGAAGCCATGTAAGACCGGCCCAGCCTGGGAAGGGGCTTGGAATATCAAGCCTCCCACGCCTGACTCTCCAGCCTAAAGTTACAGAGGATTACGACCTTAGTTCCTTAATAATTTGTGCACACATACAAAAATTTTTTTGAATGATTCTAAGCCATTTTGTCCTTGTTGCCTATACTTTTAGGTGTGTTTTTTGCCCTTAAGATGGTGTTTAAGTGCGTCATGCACCCTGTGGAAGACGCAGCCACTGCTAGTGCTCCCTGGGATGATGAGGTGGCTTGAAGGACTGGAATAAAGCAGCAGGAAAATTGGAACGCAGTGGCCTGAAATTATAGCAATTTATGCGTGTGGACAAAAAGAAACGAACAGTCTTCTAAGCCTCTGTATGTTTACCCAGAAGTAAGTTCTGCTGAGTTGAATGGGACTTACCCCCAGATAAGTGTGTAGATGAACACAGCCAAAAACAATTTGCTCAGAGGCTGCTGTTCAATTTAGCATAGAAGGGAAAATGCACAAGGAAATGCAGGTGATTATATGAAATAAATGCCTATCTGAGATTAAACATCTGATATCTAATGATACATAAATTCATAGATGAAAACAGCTCTTGCACATCTGTACTCATCACCTGTGCTATATAAAACATTCAGTTGAAATTAAAAACAACAGCTGGTGAAATGTCCTGGTTACTTATGCTCCGAAATAAAAGCTGGCAGAGGCCCAAGCTAATTTGCTTTGTGTGGGGCTGGGAGCTGGAAACTCAGTGACCTGAAACCAAGCAAAGTGTGGCTGTTCAGAATTCACTTAGAACTTGGCCATAACATGGACCGCCAACCCAGGGGCTGAATTCAGCAACTGGAAGAAAGGCGAGTCATCCCGTTTTCTGGAGAGAATGCTCCTAGAATAAACAAACACATGTCGCTTTAATACATACTTTCACATTCCCTTTTATGCTCCCACAAACATTCCCGTTGGCGAGCGACATCAGTAGAATGTTGGGTAGAATGCAAACAGAGGATGACTAGGCAGCGGCGGCAGAAGCCCCTGTTGAAATATTCATGGCTCTTTAGAGTGCTCAGTAGTGATTCGATGAATAAAATAAACTGCTCCTCATGTTGACTTTGTACGTTTGCCAGAGCAGGGAAGGCTCTGTTTTTTGAAGCCAAACTAACGCCTTAAGTAGAGAAAAATGCAAAGGGGGTGCAGTGGACTCTGTGATAAGAACTGCTTTCAGAAAACAAGATTCATAGTACTTTCTTCTTATATGGAAGTGTTCTCAAATGCAGAGGGCCAGAGGCTGTATCACTCTTGGCAACTGGAAGTAAGCACAGTTTTTTATATTATTATTATTATTATTATTATTATTTATTTTATATAACAACAACAACATACTAATTATGTGGTCATGTACACAACACTTTACAAAGAATAGGAAGACATCCCTGCCCCGAGGGGCTTACAGTCTAAGTATTTACACAAGGGAGATACCCGGGGGAGGGGATAGAGGCAACGGTAAACAGGGGAAGCATATGCAATTCAATTGTTTAAGGTACATGTACTTAAGTATTGTTACAGCAGGATATGGCAACTCAGCCTGAGCCAAAGGCCAGATTTAT
This sequence comes from Plestiodon gilberti rubricaudatus, assembly GCA_026170595.1. Lineage (NCBI taxonomy): Eukaryota > Metazoa > Chordata > Lepidosauria > Squamata > Scincidae > Plestiodon > Plestiodon gilberti. The sequence goes on along the minus strand of JANXHW010000002.1, from coordinate 153,639,945 downwards.
TAATTCATCCCAGTGTTCCCTGTAGTTCACAGTGTCTGCCTTTGCAAGTTTCCCTTTGTTCAAGAATTAGAATTACTATCTCAAATTCTGTCCCCCCCTGGGAACTGCTTTGCCACTGCAGGTGGGTTAGGACCACTTGCCTTAAGTACCTGAGCCCTGCTCTGTGTTGACTAACATGCCCAAAGATGTGCAGGCATCTAAGATGTGCCCAAAGATGTGCAGGCATCACTGTGCAGGCATCTAAGGTGGTAGAGGCTGGAGTAATATGGTGGTTAAAACACCAATGATGTATACTGGCAAAAGAAAATGCAAACATAAATGTACATTGGTAAAGCAAAACAAATACAGTATACGAGTGTATGTTCATATACAGTGGTGCCTCGCAAGACAAAATTAATTCGTTCCGTGAGTCATGTTGTCTTGCGAATAATTTTGTCTTGCGAGTCACCTCCCCTGCCGTGCTATTTACTTTTAAGTATTTACAGTACTCACAGTTCCCAGAGCTCCGCTCTAGTAATGCACACCGTTTCTGGAAGGGAAGGGAAGTTTTATCTCTGCTTTGCCTTTATCTCTGCTGGTGTTAGCTATTTGTCGGGTGATAATCGGTGTGGCCTCGGGCTGTACTGTTTGCAGTCTGCTAACCCTCTTGAATACTTTATTCAAATGGCAAGTGTAGCTGTCGCCTACAGTATCCTCCTGCCGCGGTGCCGGCCAGGCTAAGGGGCGGAGCAGGCACCACTAAATGCACCATTACCTCTCGGCCGTGCAACAGCTGAAGAGGCTTTCCTCGGCGTGAGGGCGGCTCCTGTGTGAGTCAGTAAGAGACTCGAAGCAGGCAGGCAGACAGCCTGTGCCGAGTTGCTGCTGCCGCTTCCAGGCCAAAACGAAGAATGGGTAGGGTCTTAATCAGTACACCTACTAGGATGGGAAGTTTTTCAGGATGGTAGTTTTATCTCTGCTTTGCCTTTATCTCTGCTGGTGTTAGCTATTTGTCGGGTGATAATCGGTGTGGCCTCGGGCTGTACTGTTTGCAGTCTGCTAACCCTCTTGAATACTTTAACATTTGAATAGATTGTGGCTTTAGGAGCTGAGTGTTCCACAAGACGAAATTGTTTTTGCAAGAAAATTTGTCTTGCGAGTCACCAAAAAACTTGCAAAATGCTTTTGTCTTGCGAGTTTTTTGTTGTGCGAGGCATTTGTCTTGTGAGGCATCACTGTATATATGTAAACGGACTATGCCTAATTTGAAATGTGTCAAATTAACTACTGGTTCTAGGCTGCACTAACTTGAACACAGCATGAACATAAGGGCCTAGAATGCTGAAATGAAGGTGTGAAACCAAAAGAAAATAGTTTGATTGGTACCAGGGTACAAGGCAGTGAACTGGACATGATTACTTGAAAAATTGTGTGGTATTTTTGCAGAAATTAGAGTAGAGCATCACCTGATGCAGTAAACTCAGGGTTCCCAAAGCTGGTTCTTCCTTGGAATGCTAAGACAGGAGAAGGGGACATTCATGGGGAGAATCATTAGGCAGGAGGGGAGGGGGGTGCTGAAGGTCTGCCCAACACTCTTCCCTAGGGGCATTTTTAAGCTTTCCTCCAGCTGGATTCCAGGACTGGAAATGTCAATCAAATGGGGTTGGTAAAGTGGCTTAGGGGGTCATATGCATGGGGAAAACTGATGAGCACAGGAAGGGTTAATCCCCTCCTTCCTTCCCACTAGTTCTCCTTTAGAAATCACCACCCCATCCATGGGGGATCTATTACTGGAGTTCAGTAAAGTAATTCCTTTTTCTCACATAGATGTTCTCAAGCAGCAGTTTCTCTTGCTAGGCATTATCTTATTAACCTGAGATGCCACTCTGTTTGTTAGGAGGAGGCAATCTACAGTATAATCTATGAGTGGTTGTTTTCAGGAATTCCTGGGGATGGGGGCACAGGCTCCCTCTCCCACACTCTTCCTGCTCACCCCATTCACATGCTGGTTTATTAACCCCATCCCCATTCCAGTCTACAGCATCCTCCGTGGATGATTGACAGCCCCCTCTCTTCCTAGAACAGATTGGACACGGTTCTTCCTCAGCCCAGATAGCTTTAATACACTTTCCTCAACCTTTTTATATCCTTCTTCCCCAAATATGAAAATTGACTTCTGTGTTAACTGGGCAAGGTGGTGGTGGTGGTGGTGGGAACATTTTATCTACTGCTTTGTTGTTAGTATTGCTGTGCTGCTTTAAAGTATTGTTGTTGCATTGTAATTATTATTTAATCTTGGAGTTTGTTTCATTGGAACATTATTGAAATGCTTTTTTTATTGACCAATGTTCTGTAAGCCAGCCTGCAGTCCAATTTGGGACTATTTGGTATGGTGTGTGTGTGTGTGTGTGTGTGTACACAAAATGAAATAATAAATAATGTTTTAAACAGGAAGCTGTGACGGTTTCGCGCACACACCCCTAATGATTCCCACTCCAAAGTTCTCCAGGCATTTTTTGGGGGAGGGGTCTTAATGTAGTAGGTATTCTTCTCTCTCAGCCTCCCATTGGCTCAATGATATGCAGACTGACAGGAACTATTTTGCATATTTATACATAATGCTACAGTGCAGCCTTGTGCAATCTTAGTGTTGCTCTCTGCTGTACTATGGTCTTTTTAAAAACGATTTCAAGTTTTCATGGCCCAGAATAATTAAAGAATCTGTTATAATGGATGGGTTAGATAAGTAAAAAATAGTAAAACCAAGGTGACTGATCAAAAACGAGGGAACTATATTTAAAAGCAGTTAAAACATTTAACCATAAAAGCACTAAATAAAACAGCCACACATTTCAAATCACAGTAACAACAGTTTTAAAATTAAAATTAATTTTAAAAAGGTCTTTTTCCTTTTTTTTTGTGACCTGGCATTACCTATAACAGAGTGTGTGTGTGTGTGTGTACACACGCACATGCGCATGCAAACATTTACATTTTATTATTGGCCACCTTGGACCATTATTTTGAGGAAATGCAGACGACAAATAAACAAGCACCACTAACTCTGGACTGTTCTAGTTCTGACCTGCCCCATGGTTCTGGCTGTGACTACGAAAAACTGCCTCTCTTTGACTCCTTTGGATTTAATCGCCTCAGTGACCAGCAGCTAACCTATGGTGTGCAGTTGCAGAATTCATTTCTCCAAGGGTTTGTTTTCTTCTTCTTTTTTTCCTTTTTAATAAAAAGCAGCCTCAGAGACTGGAATCAAGAGCAAGAAGGCTGCTTAACCCTTTCACTTCTTGCTGTTTGTCTGCTTGCAACTGCATGCCCAAGCTGCTTTCCTGCCCAGCGGATCCCCACATTGTTCCCCCTGTGGGAAGAAAAGCAGCTGGAGGGAGTTCATTTGGAGTGGAGAAATGGCAAGATGGGAAGCGTTAAGCAGCCCCTCTGCCCACAGACACTGTGTCCTTCCCACTCTTGACTGGCTGCTTCCTCACAGGCTGCTTTTTGTCAAGGAAATGAACAATCAGGGGAAAGAATGATGTTCAGTACATGTCACTTGCAGTTTGGCCCTAAGCACTTGTATCTTTTATTGTTCAGGAGCAGAGAAATGTAAGAATAGACCTCACTTCAGAGCAATAGACAACTGGGCAATGCTGCGGATGGAAGGCATTCAGTCATTGGTTCGTGTCGCTTGGACCAGAGGCCTTGCTGTCTGGCCAGACACCTCTATTTAATGCAGAACACCTTTGATGTGTTAAAACCAAAAATACAATTGGCCCCACGACACAAGCAGGAAATCTGGTAGCTCAGCCATATACAAAGAAGGTATAAACATTAGTAGGCTAGCACCATGTTCCGCAATGTAAATCATTTCAAAACGTGGGTGTCTAGAATAATAGTTCAGCTAAAAATATCTTGTCTTTAGTCAATCGTTCCACAATGGTAGCCAGGCAGATTCAACTGGGTTTTTCCTGTCTGCCAGTATACCGGAATAAAAGTTGGCCAAGGGGTTCTGTAACTTTTCCTTCATGTGCAGGAATTGAGCAATACATTGGGAGGGCCATGGAAATATTTATGTGTTTGAATTTTAAAACAGTTTTGGAGGGATATTTTCACTCTCCTGCCTCACAACCCAATCCTGTGTAACTCTTGCACCGGATGAAACTGTAGATCCCCCGGTGTAAGAGCACTTATGCCAGTATAACTTGCCATATGCCGACAGACACAGGACGTACACCATCTTAACCCCCCGCGGACACCAGCGCAACTCCGCCAGCGCAGGGGGCATTCCAGGGGTGTCTGAATGCCCCCAGAATGCCCCCTGAGCCGGCGGAGTTGCACTGGTGTCCATTCCGCATCTGAACTGCGCATGTGAGGTGTCCGAGGGCGGTTAAGATGGTGTCCGTCCTGTGTCCGTCGGCATACGGCAAGTTACACTGGCATAAGTGCTCTTACACCGAGGATCTACTGTTACACCGGTGCAAGAGTTATACAGGATTGCACCCTCAGTCGTACATGATATGCTAATCCTGTTGCTATGACTGATTTGCTTCCCTGTAACTGTTGTTCTCCCAGGTTCAGTGTGCACACATTTAGAAGAACACAAGTCCAGGAAAATTCTAGAACTTTGAGGGAAGCAAAGGTGTTCTCACACCTGTCCTTCAGACCCTCCAGTCAATACCAATGCACATGTGATGGAGGCTGTGATGAATACCAGTTTCCTGGTCATGTTGTTAGTTGCAAGCTATATCACAGCTCCCTTCAATACAGGCTTCATCAAAGTCAGTCAGCGCATATCAATCCTCTCTGCGTTCTCTGGCGTAATTATTTATGTGGGCTTAGGGTCAGTTTCTGTATAACCCCCATTGACCCAAGAGAGTCACTGTTCCCTCTTCTCTGTTCTCAGAAGCATCTGTTGCCACTGACAGCAACAAGGATAGTGAGTTAAAAGGCATTCGCTTGCACAGATTCCCTCACAAAACACCACCACACGATGTTGTGTCAAGTACAGGTGAATTTCCTCAATGAAGCTTTGGGAGGGCTGAAGGAGCCAGAGCTGTGGGAGCACCATGAACAGTCACACATATAGAGCTACCTGGTAGAGACCATAAGTCCTAGTACACCCTTAATAGCCTTTGGCACTGTGCGGAGAGCCTAAACAAAGCGGCCATTTTCCTAGTGGATAGCAGTCTGTCCAAGGGCAAAAACACTCTTCCTCTCCTGGCATCAATGGTGACTCTAGTAAACTGGATACTTTGTATAGGCACAAGGGAGGTCTTCTTGATGCTGACAATGAGCCCCAGTTTTCTCAAGTAGTAAGCCACAATTTTCAAACACCATGGGTATGATTTCCCCCCCCCCCCCATGGGCACAGCATCTGTATGTTAGGGATATCCATAGGGCTGAATTGATTCCTCTTTCTCCCCAGGGGTGTATGTAGACAGAGCAACAGGGCAGTCCGGAAAACGGAAGGTCTGTGTAAGCCTCTCATCCAGTCCTTCCCTTCCACCTGGTCAATTTAATGTGAGCTCCTGGATGTTGTCTACCAAGAAACCAAATCGATGAATAGGTGGTACTAAAGGCATGATGGACCATCAGCTGGCAAGGAAGAAGCACTGTGCCAAGCATTGCATCCAGGAAACTGGAGTGACTAGGATTCTGAGGTAGACAATTCTTACTGTGTAAAAGGTATCCTGTAATTAACTACACTGAAAACTATGCAATGGCTGATAGGCACAGGGGCGTGGATGTTATAAAGCCTTGCTAGTCTAGAAGGACAGAAGTATGTATGGTCAGGTGATAAAGCATTTGTATACAAAAATAGGAGGTATTCTCATGACAAACCATCCTACTTTCGCAATTATTGTTAGAGATGACATATGTACGACGAAGGGCAAGACTTCCAAGTGATGTCCCGCATCCAAAATAACTATTGCAGTTGTGATGTAGCCTCCAGCACTCAGAATTATAAATAGCCTGAGAAACCTAATATTTTCTTGCTTTGGTTTTTAAGAACAGCCTTGGCGACATATGCTGTTAATCCAGATTTCCAGGGGTAGAAAGTTGAGATGTTAATAGCTGAAGAACTGCCAAGACCAGGGGTATTAACCAAGGGCTGCCATTTTTTCCCCCTCTGCAGATCTTCTGTGTGCCACCATGCAAATCAAGGCAGGGGGAAAACAATCAAAATCCAAATGTGCTGATACCACATATTTTTTACAGAAATTTATTTAAAGCATATAATAAATAGAGCATTTTGAAACAACAAGTAAAAGCAACAGATTGTCCCAAGATGCTTCAATAAAAACTAAGGTTTCCATATATTAAACTTTAACGGATGATTTACTCAATATTTTGCTAACAAACATCCATGCACCATGTTGGTCTAAACTTTAGGCCCTAATAAAGGCTATAAACTAAAAATCCAAGTCACCGAGCATATTTCAACCACTCTGGTCTTCTTCATTAGCTGAAATAGATCATGATCTCACACACTTTCAGAGCTGAACTGATACAGCACTGGGCTTATATGCATCCACATAGATAACCCTCTTTAAATAAGGGACGCATCATTTTTCAATTCACATGTATCATATCCCAAATACACCCCAAACAAAAGCTCTCATCTGAACAGAGCTAGATAGTTTTGCAAAATGAAAAAAAGCTTTACTTACAACAGGCAAAATATGAATCTGCATGCAACAATTCTTCTGTTTGTTAAAGTATCTATAATCTGAATACATATGGAACTAACTGCATATAGTAAAATGTATGCCTGCAGGGATAAGTGAACATTATTTCAACTATACATATATACAGTAATTATACAAGATTTTAATTTAAACCCAAATGCTTTGTACTCATTCTTGAAACTACCAGCTAGCTTTTGCTGAGTAGTGGTGTCTGTAGTACATGGGGCCCTCCAGCAGAATCCTGCAAAGGCCCCTCCTTTACGTTCGTGTGTGCATGCCTAATGGCTATCTCCCCCTGCCTCCCTTCTTTCCAGAAACTAGATAATAGATGTAGGTGAGCTTCCTTCTCCCTGCTGCTGGTGCAGCAGCAGCACAGAGGAGAACTAGGGTCCAATTTCTTCGTGTTGCTCCCACCGCAGCTGCTGTGCTTTCCCCTCCCATCACCTGGTAAGTGTTCCCTGTAACTTCCTCTCTCTCTCTCTCTCTGAGAGAGAGAGAGAGAGAGAGAGCAAACAAACAAACAAACAAACAAACAAACAAACAAACAAAACAGCAAACAGCAGTCGCTCCAGTCCTTATTCCTTGTCCCAGGCTCTATTTGAAAAAAATGTCCAGACACACTGCCCCAGTTCTGCATCAGGGCACCAGAGTATTTTAAAATGAAACTGGTACATTAAGGAGCAAGGACTGCAGATTGTCAGCTGCTGCTCTTTCCCATCCTGCAACTCCCTGGTAAGCATCAGGAGAGCTTACTGGGTGATGGGAGGGGAAAGTGCCACTGCTGTGGGCGGGAGACGGAGGAGTTTTTTTGTGTGTCACCAGCGCCCCAGTTGCTCCCCCCGGCCAACTTTTGACACTGGCTTTGACCTGATCGCAGAGGGGTCTGGCTCAGGGCAGAGGGGTCTGGCTCAGTCGGGAGAGCCGCCGTCTTGCAAGCCTGGAGATTGGTGAATGGCAAGTTCGAGACATGCTGCCGACAAAAAGCTGTGAAAGCCTCTGTGAGGATCGATAAGAGCTCCGAGCTGCATCGGTCAAGTGTGGGAGGTGACGGCCAGTGGAAAAAAGCCAGACTGCAAAAGGATACCACCTGGAATGTAGCTGTTCACGAAAGATTGGACATTTATATATTGTAAAAAAAAAAAAAACCCATTAGGGGGGTTAGGAAAGCCTGCCCATGTTCACCGCCTTGGATTAAAGTCAGAGGAGAAATCAGCCAGGATGGTGTAGTGGTTTGGGAGTCGGACTTAGACCTGGAAGATCCAGGTTCAAATCCCCGCTCAACCACAAAGCTTCCTGGGTGACCTTGGGCCAATCACTATCAGCCCCACCTACCTCACAGGGTTGTTGTGAGGACAAAAAGGAGGGGAGGAAATATGTACACCACTCTGAGCTCCTTGGAGGAAGGGTGGTATAAAATGTGAAAATAAAATAAAATAAAATAAATCCAATGACCAAGAAAGGCGGTATATAAATACTGTATATTATTATTATTTCTGTCTTCCCAAATGTTGAACTCTCAAAAAGTGCAATTCCAGCATATAGGGAGCGAGAGTAAGATAGGTAGGAGATTCAACTCATATACTTTCTATTAGTCATTATCCAGATTTGCAAAGCAGTCTAACCTTCAGAAGTAAAGAGCTCCACTTATGTCTTAAAGTGCCACACACCACTGAAATTGCTTCTTCTTTCTATGAAATACATACTACTAGGAACTATCATGATTTCCTGATTCTATGACTCAAGTAGCACATGCATAATCCCCCCCCCCCAGGAATTGTTCCTTCAGAGGTATTGTATCAGTAATATTACCTCTTCTAACAGCAGGTCCACAATTTATAATGCTGACTAATTCATTGGTGGTGGTTAGGGTAACAAATAGAGTTCTCTGTCACAGGCTGCAGCTAATGAATTCTGCATTGATGATGATTTTTCTGCAAGAGATTCTGACGCAATGGGCCTTTTTTGTTTTATGCTTTTTTGCTAGAGGCAGGTTCTTTTAACGCTATCAGAAAATGCTGGGTTGCCAAAGTCGCTGGTAGTGGATGACTGACAATGTGCAGTACTAATGGCAGCAGTGATTCGACTGACAGCTCCCTCTGTGCCACTGAATACAGTATAGTCAGAGGCAAGGTGTTCTCCAGCAAAGAGTTAGATTATTTAGCGAGATCCACAATTAAAAAGTTATTAATTTGGAACAGTGCCCAACTGAAGAACCTTACCCTTTCTATTCTATCTATCTGTTTAAGGCACACATAGTCATATAAGGCACACATACATATGTATAAGTATTAAGGAAAGTTAGGCATAAATGAGTGCAACTATGATTTTTAATCACAACTAAGAGCTGGTCAGGATATTTCCCAACAAAACATTTTCCTTCAGTACCATTTCTATTGTGAAAAGAGTTTTGCAGGCGGGAAGACACTTTTTTCCTGTTGAAAAACTGTCCAGGACAACCAAAAAGCAGACAGCTGAACAAACTACAGTATACAGTGTTTGTTATTTTGGTCCAAAAAAGAAAAACAAACCAAAAGGGTTCATTTTAGATCTGTCATTAATGCATTCAGGATGGTGCATAGTTTTGCTGCAACATGGGAATTCAAAATATTTAAGACAAATATTTTCCTATCACAACAATTCTGGTGGAACAATAAGTACTTCTGAGGTGCATGCAAAGATTATAATCTACATAGTATTGTTGCTATATAAGGGAAAGGTGACCCCTGACAATTAAGTCCAGTCGTGTCCGACTCTAGGGTGTGGTGCTCATCCCCATTTCAAAGCCGAAGAGCCAGCGTTGTCCGAAGACGCCTCCGTGGTCATGTGGCCGGCATGACTCTCCTTGCCGCAGCGCGTAGCATGCAGCTGGAACACGGAGCGCTGTTTACCTTCCCGCAAGCGGTACCTATTTATCTACTTGCATTAACATGCTTTGGAACTGCTAGGTTGGCAGGAGCTGGCCAAGCAATGAGAGTTCACCCTGTCGCAGATTCGATCGACAGCTCATGGTTCAGCGGTTTAACCCAAACCACCTCTCATTTCAGTGGCAAACTCAGTTGAGATGAATGGAGGTTGCACAAGAGTGTCGGTTGTACACCCCCCTCCCATTACAACCTACATAAATGTATTATTATTATTATTATTATTATTATTATTATTATTATTAACACTGTACAACAACACAACATTGTTTTTAAATTTATTATTATTATTAACACTGTACAACAACACAACATTGTTTTTAAATATTTCTTATACAATTTAGAGGCTCTGATTTTAACGATACTAGTTTTTTTTGTATCATCAAAACTTTTTTAGTTATCTTAAATTTTGTGTTTGTGTTGATACACTGTCATTCGCCTTTGCACCAGAGTGAACATGACCTCGATAAGAGGTTGTAAGCTCTCCCCAAGTAGCGTACGTTGCGGCTGAACTATTGATGCTATGCCCCCCCCCCAAAAGCAGCATTTTTAAAAATTTTGCACCAAAATTAACAAAAATCAACATATTCAGATAAACACAAAATTGTTCAAGTTTTGTTACGGTGTTATATACCGCTTTTCAACAAAAAGTAGTTTACATAGCAAAATAGGTAAAAATCTACAAAGAACTATTCTTATGCAAATCTTTTCACCATCCTCATTTCATTGCAGCAAGGCTTGTGTGGGACTAGTGCTCAGAGGACTGCATAAGGATTTGCACTGAGATCAACTGAAACATGCACAAGTCAGAAATCTGGTTTCACTAGCTATCCACATTTTAGCTGTTTCACTTATATGTCACCACCTTCTTTGTTCTGCAGGGCTAACAGCAACTCCTGCCTTTAGAAGGATTTAAAAAAAAAATCCTTATGCCCCTGAAATGAGTCTCATAAATCCCTTCACTCAAGAAATTCTGTGTGCATCCCACAACCATAAAAAGAAATTAAATCTGCATTCTATTTAAATCTGCATATAATGTTCAGTAAGGTGTAATCCTGCAATAGTTTTATACCCACATAAATCATATCACAGCTCCTCATGAATATTGTACTATTTCTGCAGCACAACGACCTATACTGTACAGTTCATACAATTGGGGTGGGTGGGAGAGAGGAGGGAGTACATGTGATCAGTCCTGAAACAATCTGATAGTCATAGAATGTGTTGTTTGGGCCTCTGGAATGAGCGTAGATGCTCCCACACAGTGCCAACACCAGGTTGCTGGAAGCCCTTGGACAAAGCCCTGTACTGGCCCTCCCCATTGTACTCCCCCCCCCCGATGACACCTTGGGTGCAACCATTGTCACCAGCACTGAGGGTTCTGGGGTTAGTTTGGCCAGATAGGTCCTTGGATGGCTGTGGACCTTCGGCCTGTGCCTGGCCTGGCCAACCCCTGCCCACGCTCCTCCCAACAGCCTAGGCCTTCAGTACTTGTTTGACAGCGCAATCCCATCCAACTTACACCACCGGTGTAACCAGCGGGGGAGGGCAGGGCGGGAAGCTTTGGAGGGGAGGGGAGATTTAAATCCCCTTTGAATCCCCCTTTGGAGGGGATTTGAATCCCCTTTCCGTTCTGGGGCCTCCTGTTCTTGCTGCACCGCTGGGTTACACCGGTGGGGTAAGTTGGATAGGATTGCGCTGTAAGTATGTGGAGCTTCTACCACTCAGATGGATGGTGATAATATGGAACTACACAACAGCAAGCCCCTCTGAGGGTCTGTTGGGACGGCAGTCCCTGTCCCCCCAACACACACACACACACACACACACACACACACACACACACACACACACACACACAGAGCTCACAAAATTAGGCCTCAGGTCCCTGTATTGGACACAAGGGCCATATTCCTCCTTAAAGCAGTACTCCGTGGCGTAGCAACGGCCATGTGGTTGATGCATCCTAGTCTCTCAGGCAGGGGCACTCTTGTGCCATGCAAAGAGGCACACATTGAGCTCCGGCAACGAACCCCCAGTACATAAGAGACCTGAAGGACTTCAAGCAGGCCCCTCAGCTGCTGCAGCCCATGCCTAGGAGGATAATGAACAGTAGCAGATGGCACAAGCTTTTCAACAGCAAGATGGTCAGACCCACCTGCCAGCACTCCGTTTGCTGTGCTCCTGTGGTTGCAGCCGTGCAGACCAGCTGATACAGCTCAAGTGGCACTTTAGGATTGCGCTGGCAATGGCAATCTTGAGTACATAGTATTTGTCCTCCCTCTTTGCCAAATGGTGGTAAGTTCATTGGAGACATTGTATTTTTTACAATCATCTGTTTATTCACAGGTAGACGAGAAGCAGGTATTACAGGAAGTCCGATGCAAAGACACAGCAGGCAGGACTAGTCCCAAAAGCAACATGCAGCTCCTGAAATCCCCCAAATATAAAACAGATTTTCAGAATAGTTACTGCCCTGCACAATGAAATGAACTGACAAATCCTTTGGAATACAAGAAGTGCTTATAAGATCCATAACACAAAAAACATGAACGGATATTTTGAGAGTGGCAAAACAGATGGTATTCAAGACCAAAGACTGTGAGCAGGATATACGAGACGGCACATTGTACCATATATACGAGAGTGGCAGCGCAATCTGACTTAACTTTTGTGCCGGTGTAACCAGCGGTGCAGCGAGAACAGGAGGCCCCAGAACGGAAAAGGGATTCAAATCCCCTCCAAAAGAGGAATTCAAAGGGAATTCGAATCCCTTTTCCGTTCTGGGGCCTCCCGTTCTCGCTGCACCGCTGGTTAAACCGGCACAAAAGTTAAGTCGGATTGTGCTGTGGGTCTCCTAAAATAAAATATTCAGATTTAATATCCAGTTATGAGAGCTGGTGTAGCATCGGGGCCTAGAGACTAAGCCTTGAATCAGGACTTCCCTGGTTTGAATCTCGCCTCTACTGAGCCATGAGCTCACTACATAGTCCTAGGCAAGCCACTTCCTCCCTCTCAGCCTCAACTCCCCAGCTGCAATATGGGGATAATAAAACACTCTTTACAAGATCAAGCTAATACATATGAAGCGCTTTGCATACTCAAAAAGCATTATACAAATGTTGTGTATTTATTTGAACGAACTCTGTGTACTACCCTGTTGGCTCAAGGTGCCTTACAGTTTTTTTAAAAATATAATGTTTTATAGTACAGCGCAGTGGGTTAAACCACTGAACCATAAGCTGTCGATCGAAAGGTCGGCGGTTCGAATCCGTGCGACGGCTCCTGCCAACCTAGCAGTTCGAAAGCAAGAAATTGCAAGTAGATTAATAGGTACCGCGTCAGCGGGACGGTAACAGCGTTCCATGCGCCTCGGTGTTGAGTCATGCCGGCCACATGACCACAGAAGCTTCTTCGGACAGCGCTGGCTCTTCGGCTTTGAAACGGAGATGAGCACCGCTCCCTAGAGTCGGACACAACTGGACTTAATTGTCAAGGGATACCTTTACCTTTACATACTGGTAAATTACTGCAGAAGTATTATTTTTTTTATGGGTGATCTCTAGATGAAGGGACATTCAGCAAATAAGAACAATCATGTGTCCTCATAGTTATTATCAAGATCTTGCCCTTGGTGAGCTGCTGGCAGGTTGGCTTCAGCTGTGATGGTGCCCTCAGCAAACACTTCCTACGTTGGTTGGCCCCTAAGATTCTTGGAGGAAGAACTTACCTTGTCATCATCACTCCTTCCAGCAGCTGTGACTATTCCTCCCCCCCCCCAAAAAAAAATGTCCTGGTGAAGCACTGTTCTGGGGCATTGTGAGCAAAGGGGGACCCAAAGGGGGGGCACAGACAGATGTCAGCAGTGGGCCCAGGCAGGTTACTGGACCCCTGGCAGCTGCCTGAGGATGCCACATGACACCAGGCCGGGCTAGTGGAAGGGGGGATCCAGGTCTCTCAATGTAATAGCCGCTTTGGGTCCCCCCTAGGCTATGGGAGGAAAAAGCGAGCTATAAATTCAATAAATAATATAATATAAAAGAGGGAAATTTATTTTGGGGTTCAGGGTTGGCACCAATGGACAGATTCTAAACAAAGACAACATTTAATTGGTTAATCTTAATACTATAAGCATGATTTAGAAGTTACTATAATATTTCAGGCTGGTCATATAATTCTATATCCCCAAAATATCCCTGTTTCACTATCTGTATAAGAGCAGCTTTAATAGCTTTTTAGATTGTGAGCTCTTTTCAGATGGGAAACCATTTATTTAGCTACGTAAACTGCTTTGTGAACTTTATTGAAAAAGAGCGCATCAATATTCTTCTTATTAATGCACTCCTTCCAAACTGCCTGAGCAGCAAAGAGCATCACTCTACTATCTGCTACCAGCTGGGTCTGGTTTGGTTGTTTCCAGATCAGTTAGATTGAAGGTATAATCTTGGAATTGTGTGGCATTCAGGCTGGCTATGAAATGAACCCCGGCAGGCTAAGGCCGGAAAGAGAGATGGCTTGTGTGTGCTGGTAGAAAACCAAGGATCCGAGCCATTGTGAGGCACATTTGTGATCCATCTGTACTTGCTTCTGTCTGTTGAAGCAGCATCACAGGTTCTACACCACTATAGGAATGATGTTGTGGTCATGCGGTTCCTTCATTCTTGCTTAAAGAAGAAAGATTTCTTATTTATTGCATTTATATCCTGCACTTCCTCCGAGTAGCTGAGAGCGAAACACACACGGGGTTTAATTCCCATGTTATTCTCACAAGAACTCTCTGGAATAGGTTAGATTAAGAAATACTGGCCCAAATGAGCTTCATGTTTGAGTAAATCATACTGGGCACCCAAAAGGCTCTCTTGGGGAGGAGTTGCAGCTCAGTGATAAGAGCACGTGCTTTGAATGTCAAAGGTCCCAGGTTCAATCACTGACACCTCCAGGAAGGGCAGAGAAAAAAGTCCTGTCTGAAACTCTGGGAGACCCACCACTGTTTGTCAGCAACAACAGTGCCTAGTTAGATGGTCCCAGTGGTCTCATTCAGTATGAGCTTCATAGGGTCATGTGAATACAGGAGTCTCTGATCCAACACTCTACCACAGTGTTTCTCAAACTGTGGGTCAGGACCCACTTGGTGGGTCGCGACCTGATTTCTGGTGGGTCCCAGGTGATGGAAACATCAGATAAATAATTGCCAAAAGCCCTGAGGCTATTAAAAATTAGATAGCTACTAATTGCCTTCAAAAAGCTGAGCTCCTGCAGTTTGCAAGATAGCTGCTAATTACCCTGCAAGCAGCTGAGCTCTTTACTTGTAAGTAAATTTATTTATTTATTTCTAAGTTGCCTTTTAAAAAAATTCTCGTAAAGCTAGGTGGGTCCCGATAGAGTGTCATTTTAAAAAGTGGGTCCCAGTGTTAAAAAGTTTGAGAACCACTGCTCTACCACACTTGATCTGCTTCAATGGCTGTTGCTTAATTGCACAAAAAACGGGCACAAAAACCTCATGACCCAGCAAACATGTCCTAATAAAACCAATGCACATCAGGAGAGAGCTGTACACATCCTACCGACCTCTCTTCAGTCTCCGGTCTCCTTGCATGCAGCGTAGGGATGCAGACTGGGGGAATTTAACGGGAGCTGCCACAGATTTTGAAAAATGTGTTGTCTAGTATTCACGCAGGCTCACTGTGCGGTATGTTTTTGTTACATAAGGAGGATGAAAAAAAATCAAAACAAAACTACAGCGAGCATATTGTTATTTGCTCACACCCACCCACACATTGCACTTAATCCTACAGAAGCCTATGTTGTGTGCACTTCCCTCCTTCCACTAAATCCTGCAGTTAAAAACATCTGCCAAAACTTTTATACTGCAGCTGGCAAATATATTATCAAACAGGCAAGCACACACACACACACACACACACACACACACACACACACACACACACACACACACACACACACACGAAAAGAAAAAAGAAAGAGAGCCCAGTGCTTGTGACATATCTGATTAGATTTGCTATAAATAGGTTGGCTTGCTCACATTTTCTTCTCTTAAGGTCAAGACTGTAACCAGACAGATGAAAGCACATCAGTATACATGACACTGTGTCTTCTATTGCAGATTTTCATGAACACTGCAGCCAAGAGAAAACACAATCTCCCTTAGTGATCCAGAGGCACCCAAATACCTCAACGCCTCTGCAAACCCTTTGAAAAATAAAGAGATCTACATGAAATTAGGATGGGAAGAGTCAAATCGAGGGCTTATCTATCAAGCCTGTTCTATTTTCATCAAGGTTGTTTTTTAAACAGGGCACCCTTAGTTTGGAAGGATTTTCTCCCTATAAGCCATTGAGTTTTATTTGTCTTTCCTCCAAGGCATTGAGAAGGCCATACCTGGAAATTGAATATAATGTGAGCGATGCGATGCCTTTTAAAAAGACGTCAGCCCCAGTGTAGCTAACAATTGTTAGACTAACCAATGGAATACACTAGTCCTAACAAGTTTCATTGCTTTCTATTTTAGTTACAATTATTAGTGACGGATCAATTTTCATTAGCTTGATTTGGAATCAGCTCAGTATTTATGAACTTTCTCAGTTCAGTCTCAGTGGATTTGTAGTTCACAGTATCATCCCTATTCAGGCATCCGAACTCTACATGCAGTGAATGTGGATTCAGGGGGTGGATGCAGTGAATGTGGATTCAGGCTGCCTACATCCCCGCCCCAGTGCTCCCTGTGTTCTGTGCTTGTCCACAGAGGCAAGTACTGGATATGGGCAGCACTTCTCCCTGTTTTCAATGTTGCTTCTGCAGACAAGTAGGGAGAGCTGGGGGTGGGTGGGCAGGGGAGTGACCATGCTGCATATTGGCATGGAGGTCTTCGCTATCCAGTGCACTCCCTCCATTCCCTTCAACCTCTGGATTTGATATTGTGTGGTACTCAGGACCTGGTCAGGGAGGTACATGTTACAGAGCCATTGGCGAACAGTGACCATGCTGCGATCTGTTTCGCCATGCAGGTCAGGGGGAGAGTGCCTAGCAAATCTGACACGAAAACCCTTGACTTCCGAAGGGCGGATTTCCCCAATATGAGGAGACTAGTTAAAAAAAAAAAGCTGAAAGGGAAGGTAAAAAGAGTCCAATCGCTCCAGAGTGCATGGAGGCTGTTTAAAACAACAGTAATAGAGGCCCAGAGGGAGTGTATCCCACAAAGGAGGAAGGGCTCGACTAAGTCCAGGAGGGTGCCGGCATGGCTAACAAGCACTGTTAAAGAGGCTATAAAAGGCAAGGAAGCTTCCTTCCGTAAATGGAAGTCTTGCCCTAATGAGGAAAATAAACAGGAGCACAAACTTTGGCAAAAGAAATGTAAAAAGATGATACGGGAGGCCAGAAAGACTTTGAGGAGCGTATGGCCAGAAACATTAAAGGGAATAATAAAAGCTTCTTCAAATATGTTAGAAGCAGGAAACCTGCCAGAGAAGCAGTTGGCCCACTGGACAGTGAGGGAGGGAAAGGGGTGATGAAAGGGGACTTGGAGGTTGCAGAGAAATTAAATGAGTTCTTTGCATCTGTCTTCACGGCAGAAGACCTTGGGCAGATACCGTTGCCCGAACGGCCACTCCTGACTAAAGAATTACTGTATTTCTTCAATTCTAAGACGCATGTTTTATCCCAATTAAGCATTTCAAAAAATGGGGTGTGTCTTAGAATCGAAGGTCTCCAAAAAGCACCCCAAAATGCTATCTTCTTACTTACTGGGGCTTGGGGGAACTTCAGGGAGACCTGTGCGACCCTCTCCAGGCCTCCCCAATCTTCAGTTCGGCAAAAAAGGTGATATTCAGCCATTTCCGGTTTTCGCGAAACCAGAAATGCCCCAAAATCGCTGTTTTTCGCCGAACTGAAGATCAGGGAGGCCTGCAGAAGGTTGCGCAGGCCTCCCTGAAGCTCCCCCAAGCTCAGGTAACGAAGGAAATGGCACTTTCTGGCGGGGCCAGAAATGCTGTGCAAAGGCAGTGCACTCAGTCATCCTCAGCTGCAGGAGACATGCTGGGGAGAGTTGGTGCTGAGCGGGTAGATTCAATGAAGGGAGGTGAATCTTACAATCGATGGATTTTTTTTCCCTGCTGGTGGTACTGAAAGTAAAGGTGCGCCTTAGAATCGATGGCGCCTTAGACTCGAAGAAATACGGTAAGTAAAATAGAGGTTAAAAGAGAAGACATCTTAGACTTAATTGACAAATTAAAGATCAATAAGTCACCGGGCCCAGATGGCATTCACCCAAGAGTGCTTAAGGAACTAAAAAATGAAGTTGCTGATATCTTGACAAAAATATGCAACTTGTCCCTTAAAACAGCCACTGTGCCTGAGGATTGGAGGATAGCTAATGTCACGCCAATCTTTAAAAAAGGAAGGAGAGGGGACCCGGGAAACTACAGGCCGGTCAGCTTAACATCTGTTCCAGGGAAGATGGTGGAAAGCCTCATCAAGGATAAAATTGGAAAACATATAGAAGAACAAGCTTTGCTGAGGGAGACTCAGCATGGCTTCTGCAAGTGGAAGTCTTGCCTCACAAACCTTTTAGAATTCTTTGAAAAGGTCAACAGGCATGTGGATGCGGGAGAATCCGTGGATATTATATACCTGGATTTTCAGAAGACAATTGACATGGTCCCTCGTCAAAGGCGCCTGAAAAAACTCCATAGTCAGGGAATAAGGGGGCAGGTCCTCCTATGGATTAGGAACTGGTTGAAGACTAGGAAACAGAGAGTGGGTGTCAATGGGCAATTTTCACAATGGCGAGAGGTGAAAAGCGTTGTACCCCAAGGATTGGTCTTGGGACTGGTGCTTTTCAACTTGTTCATAAATGACCTGGAGTTGGGGATAAGCAGCGAGGTGGCCAAGTTTGCGGACGACACTAAACTATAACAGGTGGTGAAGACCAGCAGGGATTGTGAAGAGCTCCAGAAGGATCTCTCCAAACTGGGAGAATGGGCAGCAAAATGGCAGATGCGCTTCAGTGCAAGTAAGTGTAAAGTGATGCACATTGGGGCAAGAAATCAAAACTTTACATACACGCTCATGGGTTCTGAGCTGTCTGTGACGGATCAGGAGAGAGATCTTGGGGTGCTGGTGGACAAGTCGATGAAAGTGTCGACCCAGTGTGCGGCGGCTGTGAAGAAGGCCAATTCCATGCTCGGGATCATTAAAAAAAGGGATTGAGAATAAAACGGCCAATATTATTATGCCGTTGTACAAATCGATGGTAAGGCCACATCTGGAGTATTGCGTCCAGTTCTGGTCGCCGCATCTCAAAAAGGATATAGTGGAACTGGAAAAGGTGCAGAAGAGAGTGACCAAAATGATTAGTGGGCTGGGGCATCTCCCTTATGAGGAAAGGCTACAGCATTTGGGGCTCTTCAGTCTAGAAAAAAGGCGGTTGAGGGGGGACATGATTGAGACGTACAAAATTATGCATGGGATGGAGAGAGTTGATAGAGAAAAGTTCTTTTCCCTCTCACACAACACTAGAACTAGGGGACATCCACTCAAATTGAGTGGAGGGAGTATTAAAACAGACAAAAGAAAATATTTCTTTACCCAGCGTGTAATTGGTTTGTGGAACTCCTTGCCACAGGATGTGGTGATGGCACCTGGCCTGGATGCCTTTAAAAGGGGATTGGAGAGATTTATGGAGGAAAAGTCCATCACAGCTTACAAGCCATGATGGGTATAAGCAACCTCCTGGTTGTAGGAGTAGGTTTTCTTGTGCCAGGTGCAAGGGAGTGGCGACAGGATACAGGTATCTTGTTGTCTTGTGCTCCCTGAGGCATCTGGTGGGGCCACTGTGTGATACAGGAAGCTGGACTAGATGGGCCTTTGGCCTGATCCAGCAGGGCTCTTCTTATGTTCTTATGTTCATAACCTGGGTTCAGGCTGAATACTTGAACAGGGCTACAGTTTCATGTTGATCAAGAAAGTTTCATCCAGACTAACATTAAAAAGCTTTTGCCCATGCACCCACAAAAGAGCTTGATCAGCCTGGCTGTGCATGTGCAAAATCTTGTCTTACATTCCAAGCTGGAGCGGACCCCCTGCCCAGCTTCTAACCTTTGCCCAGCTGAGGCTGGTGAGCCAACTGCGTCCATATCTGAGTCAGTCAGACCTGATCACAGTGACTGATGCATTGTTGCCTACGAGATTGTTGTAACACACTCTGCAGGGGGCTGCTGTTAAAGATCATTTGGAAACGACAGTTGGTACAGAATGCGGCTGCACATGATGGGACTGGATCCAGGCCGTTTGACTCAGTCATGTCATGGCTATCCCAACTACACTGGCTGCTGGTCTGTTTCTGGGTGCAATATAAGGTGCTGGTGATGACCTTTAAAGCCTTGTATGGCTTGGGGTTGAGGTTTCTGAAGGACCACCTCTCCCCACATGAGATGGCCCATCCCTTAGGATCAGCTGGGGACCCTCCTGCAGGTGCTGCTACCTTCAGTTGGCAGCAACATGGCAGTGCCTTTTCCATGGTGGCACCGCAAATGTGGAACTCCCTCCCTCCTGAACTGAGGCTGGTACCCTCCCTGCAAGTCTACCAGTGGTGCCTGAAGACCTTTTTATTCTGTACCGCTTTTTCTAATTTCCTGATTTTTTTGCTGCTGTTTTTTTTTTTGCTTTGAATGGTTATTTTTTGCTGGTTATTTTTTGCTGCTGGTTTTTTGTGTTTGGTTTTTTATGATAGTATTTTATAATTTGTATTTTTAATTACACTGTATTGTTATATTTTGTCGTTAACTACCTTGGATGCCTCTTTTAGAGGGGAAAGGCAAGGTATTAATGTTTTAATAAATAAATGAACATTCCAAGCTCTCTGCTCCTTGGCTTGCCTTGCATTCACCCTGACTCGAAATCATCCCCATGGGGAACCGACTGTGGTCCTGACCTCCTGTGACATAGCCAAGCTAGTACATCCCAGCCTGGAATAGGACAGGTACACACAGTACACCCACAGGTAGCTTCCACATTAGTTGTTTACTATGGAATTACTGTACCATTTTTTGCTCACTCACTTTTCACAGAACATTTCCATGTAATTGCTCTCCTTCGTTTTCCATGTTAATCCCATCATTGTTGGTAGTTTGGAAAATCCCAACGTTCTCAACTATTGTCTTTATAGGCAGTTTCCTGATTGTTCCAGTCATATCTTATTTCTACGATTACAAGCCCTCCCATCTACAAATGGAACTGCTCATTTTAACATTGCTGCCTTGAGTGATTATCTTTCCATCCATGTTTTACTTCTTCTTCTAAATAGCAACCACAGAGGGCTCTGATCAGTATCAGGATTGCAGTGAGAGGGATTTAACTTCCCCCCCTCCCCCATGCTGTCATGTCATCTGGACAATACATGCCCCCCCCCCACTGGGCTTCAAGCTAAAGAAAAGAGGGCTGCCCACCCAGTTACGTTCCACCCACAATTGGGAATGCACATAGCAGTATGAGGGTGTGTGTGTGTGTGCAAAATACCAAACACTCTACCCTCCACAGCGTGGAAACAGAGTTTCTATTCTGCTGATCACTTGAAGCAGAAAAGCAACTAGGTGCCACTATATGTCCTGCAGTTTAGAAGCAACATCCCAGAACATAGAGCCTACTCCTAGGCATGTCTACGAGTAAGTCATAGCCCAACAAGCTTCCCATCGGCAGCCAGGCACGTTACAGACATAAAAAAGATTTTTACTTTTTTACAAACATAAAAAAGATTTTTACTCTCCCAGGCAGCCATCTGGTTGCACCCTACCATAGCATGCATGTTGTATTCCACAGGCTGGTGGAGGATAGGATTGGGCTGGGTTTGTTGAAATAACTCATATAACACAACCTTGAGAGCATTTCATATAAGGAAGCTAGAAGGTGTTTCCCCTGCCTCTAATCACTTTTCAAGCCAGCAGCATGAAGTTCCCTCTGGGTTGACTTTTGAGTTACCAACAGAGTATGACCATGTCAAGCAGAGTCAGTACTAGGCCTGGCCATGGTTGGGTGTGCCAAAAGATGGGGCCAGGGGCCAAGACAGAAAAGCCAGCCAGCCATCAAAGATGCACCAAGAGTCACAGGAGGAGACCTTGTTGCTCAGAGAGGCCCAGTCCAAACAGGAAGCTTTATAACCCTTCCTGTTCAAAATGACCCAGTTCCCAGTATGGGTAGGTGGGGCAAGTTCAGAGCTTTTTACTCCTGTTGTAGTGCCAGCAGCTCATCACACAGAGCAAGCTGCATGCTGTAGACTAGTCCAGGCAGTTTCCAACAAGCAGTTCCTTTCTGGATTTGGTTGTAGCCCCCAAGGAAATGCCTTCTGCTCAAAATGCACAGGGCCTCAAGAAACAACATCTTCTGCATTTCTGAGGTTCTCTTGTTGAGAAAGAGCCTTGCTGCTGCCTTGCTCTCCTTTTTGTTTCTCCAGAGACTTCTGGCGGCAGAGCGAGTGCTCCGTTGCCGGAAGCCGTCACGAAGTGCTGTAAAGCACATTCGCGACGACTTGGGAGTAAAGGCCGCAGGCGCTAGGCCAACAGCCCTCCGGCACCAGATCGTCCATGCAGCCGCCGGAGGAAGGTAAGGGATTCCCCTGGTGGTCGCAGGGGTGGTCCGGGCAGTGAGGGAGGGGGGGCATTGGCCAAGTCGGCCCAAGAGGGGGTGGGGATGGCGTCCACCATATACCTGTCCTGGCTGGCGTGGCCATTACACGGCCTCCTCCTACTTCCGCCAGCTAAATAGCTGGAGGAAATCCGAGGAGGCCCATTGGGCCTTTCCCAGTTTAGACCTCCGGGCAGCTCCAGAGCGGCCCAAAATGGGGATAGGATCCGGCGGGCAGCTGGATAGTTAGGATTGGACTGAAAGTCAGCTAATAAGTACTGTATTTCTTCAATTCTAAGACGCATGTTTTTTCTCAATTAAGCATTTCAAAAAATGGGATGCGTCTTAGAATCAAAGGTCTCCAAAAAGCACCCCCAAATGCTATCTTCTTACTTACTGGGGCTTGGGGGAGCTTCAGGGAGGCCTGCGCAACCCTCTGCAGGCCTCCTCGATCTTCAGTTCGGCAAAAAACGGTGATTTTCAGCCATTTTCGGTTTTCACGAAAACCAGAAATGGCCAAAAATCGCTGTTTTTCGCCAAACTGAAGATCAGGGAGGCCTGCAGAGGGTTGCGCAGGCCTCCCTGAAGCTCCCCCAAGCCCAGGTAACGAAGGAAATGGCACTTTCTGGCAGGGCCAGAAATGCTATGCAAAGGCAGTGCACCCTCAGCTGCAGGAGACATGCTGGGGAGAGTTGGTGCTGAGCAGGTAGATTCAATGAAGGGAGGTGAGTCTTACAATCGATGGATTTTTTTTTCCCTGCTGGTGGTACTGAAAGTAAAGGTGCGCCTTAGAATCGATGGCGCCTTAGACTCGAAGAAATACGGTACTTACATAGACAAAGCAGCCGAGCAACATGCAGACACTCACAGAGTGATGTTTATATATGCTGGAGTAATGGCTGGCCTGTGCGCACACACCCATTCAGTATGTGTGCTGGTGTCATATTTTTTTCTTGAGTTCTTCAGATTGTAAGTGTATTCTAGCTGAAGAGTCTCTGTCCTTGCTTCATTAGTTACAGAAATATATTACCAACTGCTTTATAGGGCAGAAGAAAAGCAGATAGTATTTCCTAACCAGCTTAACTTAAAGAGAATCTAATAAGTGCTAAGCTTTTTGCTCTTAATGCCTAACCTTCAGTTCACATCCAGCCTATAATGTGTTCGGCATGCAATTTTCAATGTCTTTAAGATACCTTTTCAAGTACAATGTTTCTGCAATTTTGCTGAGTAGTAGTACAAAGCACCTTATGTATGCAGTTCAGTTTGTGAAAGCCACAATGTCCCGTGACCGCATCCTCCTTTTAAACTGCTGGTTAGTTTGCATAAAGGCTGCATCTTAAATACAACTGTTCTCTAGTCTAAGGATCATTGTCACTACATTGTCATATTGGGATGATGCATCAGCAACTGCTGTAGTTCTTGTAATTTTTTGGGTGTGGAGTAATAGACTTACAAACAGGAGTCTCTGTTTTTTTAATGCTGCAGCATGGCCTCGGTTTCACTCCAATTTTACTCCTCAAATAATGCACAATTGCTTGCTCTGAACGAAATACTTCCTCTTTGCCCCTACCCTCATGCCTCAGGTGGGCTCTCTGATGTTTATATATTTATTGGTTTATTTATTTCCCCAAGATCAGGCATATTTATCCAATTCACTGCTTGTTTGGCACATTAATTTTAAAGCCCAAATCAATTTTTTAAAGCTTGAAAAACTGCTTTGAGGAGGGGTGAGGGATGTGACTTCATGACTGGGACATGGGCTAGTCAGTCAGCTGCAAACAGGAATAATGGGGACAATGGAGCTTCCCTGGGAATTCCCCTTTGCTGTGGCTCCAGGGTGGGCCAGTCTTTGAAGCTCCTCCTCTTGCTAGCCAGGAAGGGTCATGTGCAGAAGAACACTACGGGGAGGGGCTCCCTCTGATCTCCAGACCAGACTGAGAACCTGGAAAGCCCCTTGCATGAGCAAGTAATCACAACAACAAAGAAGGATACAACAACAGGACTGAAGGGTAACGCTCCAAGACTCAAACTGCCACTAAGCCCACAACCAAGTACTGTATAGTACTGGGTTCTCCCAACCCAATGCCGAACGAATGTCATTCATATTCTGATCCAAGTAGACTGACCCAACATAGAGAAGGGGAATTAATCTTAAATTTCCCCATTCTCCTGTAATTCTGGGATGGGTCAGTCTTTGACTGCTGGGATTGAGTAGTAAAGTAGTGCCTCCCTAAGAGTGGGGATCACCGTGTAGAGTTCTGCACGACTTCCTTAAGAACTCATCTGTGCAGATAACATCAGCTGATGCAACGTGTCAAGACAATTCTATTAAAGGAAAGAGTGAACCAACTTCCATGTTGTTACCTTGCAGGCTGTTTCAAGAGATGGACACCCCCTGTAAGCTGTGGAGGCTGCCACCCTTCTCGGAAATGAGCGGTGATGCCTAGAGATGCCACCCTGTCTCAGGCCTTGTAGGCCTTCCTAATTTATGCTGCAATCCTATACATTTTTACCTGAGAGTAAGTCTCATTGAACACAGTGGGACTCACTTCCGAGTAAACATGTATAGGGTTGCAGTGGCAATCTCTCAGCCAACTATGCAACGGGGGGTGCATAGCATAGTTGCTCCATTGTCAGACCATATAAGGGCACACAAGCAGAATCTCTAATGTCCTATAGTCTTTCTTTGGTCCCATGAGAGTGTGCTTCTACGGTGGACTCACCACTCAGATTACGTACATCTGGATACACCCTTTGTACTTCTATAACATTCATCGTTCTTCATCCACAAGTGAGCATCTAACATAAACTTTTTAAATGTGTGCTGGCTGCATTGTGGCACTAGAAGCAGCTTCCAAGTACACCTGCTCTGTTGGTTGCAATGAGATTTGGTTGCAATGAGGGGCAGGTGAAGAACAAAAAAAAGTTTAACACCACTTTATCAACTTCTCATGCAAAGTTAAACCATAATGAGCATATGGATCTTTCACTCTATCTTGCTTGAACTTCTCTGGGTACCTACGGTATTTTAAACTCCAGAATGCTGAGTCTGCTGCTCCCAGCTACGCCATTCAACTTTCTCTTACCCAAACCCCGGGAAGGAACTTCCTCAGTCATGTTCTGTAGAGCAGCTGAAGTTAATGAAAAGCCACGAGGGCTATCAAGTGACACATATAAGCACACAGAAACCGAATGCAGATGTTCATAAAGGTTAGTGGTTGTTGAGCTTGGCTGAAGAAACACCCACGATAAGGAGGCTTTTCCTTGTATCTGTGTGAATAGCTATTCTTCCTTGTATGCTCAGCTTTCAAAGGTTCAGGATACAGTGAGCCCTCCAATTAATGAACTAATAGGGGGGAAGAAGTATCCATGAATGCCACAGGTCAGTTAAATCCAAATGCATTTAAGTCAGTGGTTCCCAAACTGGGAGGCACGGCTCCCAGGGGAGGTATAATCCAGGTATGTTAAATCAAGGGTTCACTGTACCGTACTGAATATTCCATTTTGGATAGGACTACCAGGGCTGATCCACCTATGTGGCAGTGGCAGGGTGAAGAGGCTGTTTCAAGTGGGGCTGGGGGAGGTAGCAATGTGTGTGTGTGTGTGGGGGGGGTGCCCTGTACCCTGCACCTGTCCAGGAGCTTCTCTGGCCTGCCACCTGCCCAGTCACTCCACCCTGTCACTGCTCCATCCTCTTCTTGCTCGCTCTTCTTGGAAAGGGAGTGAGAGGAGTGTAGTGGTGTACGGCTTACCTCCCCTCACCCCTGTCACTGCTTCTTCAAGGAAGAAGGCCTCCCTGCAGTGGCAGAGGTGGGGGTGTCGGCGGCAGCAATGAGAGGGGTGAGGTATTTGTGAAAAAAGGAGGATGAAATATCCACTTCAGCTTCAGTTAGGCCTGAGTCCTACATTGTGTTCTCTTCCCATATCCTCCCGGCAATGTAAGAGCTGCAGTGCTCCCCATGGTGTGATCTTTCCTGGTGGGGTGCTGCTGAATGAATGGGAAAGGCCAACATGATTCCCCCCCCCCATCCCTATGGTCACATAATTCATGCATGGAACCTCTGCAGCATGGTATCCCAGCATGCAAATGCACCTCCCACAGTGCTTGGAAAGTGTGCAAATGGGGCCATAGTGCAATCTTCAGCCTGCCCACCAGTTTACATATGTGTCTCTTCTCATTAAAAAGATCCACAGAAGAAGCAGTCCTAATTGTTCACAATTCTGTTCCACAACAGAACTATACAGCCCTAACAGATGATATCACTGTAAAGAACCAGTGACCTCCAGTAGACAATCAGTATGACTAGATTCCTTAGAGATCTATCAAAAGAAAGGTAGGATAGGATTTTCAGAAGGTACAGTCAGTGCACAGGAGTAAGATCTGCTCTGTCTGCTGTATTTCTTAGAGCTAGGGAATTTTGAAATAAGGGACCTACACACATTCTGTGGAGCTGTAGTGGTCTGGAACCAAAGGTTGTACTTTGTGAAAAGTGACTCCATGTTCAATAGAAGAGATTCTTGTTTTGGATAAGGATTTTTTTTAACAGCTGTTGACTCCTATTTTCAAATTTCATTGTTAAAACGGGTCATGTCGACTAACGTTCATACCTTTGTTTTAGCTGACGAAGTCTAGAAATCTTGGGTTTGCATCATCCTTTGAAGTAAGAGAGGTCACTAAACAAGGGACATACACAACCATAATGTGGTGAGGTGAGTGTGTGTGCGTACATGCAACCCACACCCACGTACCTACAATGTTTGCATGGGCTGATAGCAAGGAACAGTGTGCCCTCTGTTTAACATATTGTTCCAATCTATATTTACTGTTATAGCTCAGTAGTCTGTGTTTCTGAACACTTGGAGTCTCACAGAATTCCTCCAAGGCTTCTTTATTGCTTCTCTCCATATTGTCCTAAACTGGTAAGATTACCGGTATATGTACAAAACTGCCCCAACTTTCCCTTCCAACACGTTTCCTCCTTCCCGCCCCCTCATCTTAGTCCAGCAACCCAAGTTACTTTATTTAGCTCACGAGTCACATTCCTTACAGGGAATAGCCAGTCACCAGGCCTCCTGATCTTCATTTGAGTTGACTGTGATGCCTGGCCTCATGACAGCCCCAGATGGAAGCCATTTGGGGAGTCGTGGCTGGGGATGAACCTCCTACCACTCAGTGGCTGTCTGCTTTCAGTCATAAATAGGCCTCTAATGGACCCAAAGCAAGTGGACATGTCCTTCTTTCACAGTACTGCAGTCAACGAATGGAAACTTATAACGATATTTCCAGTTACAAACTCTCATTTTCTTTTTTTATATATATTTATATTTTATTGATATATTAAAACATAAAAACAATACATATTTCATAAAGTTATAGCAAGCACGAAGCAATACATCCTACTAGCATACTATTCACTATTTTCTACATATACCGTATTGTCCCGAGTATAAGACGCACCTGATTATAAGACGCACCCTTAAAGTTTGGTGCTATTAAAATTTTTTAATTAAATCACTGGCATTATTGCAACAGCCTGATTATAAGACGCACCCCTAGTTTAAAAACTTAAATTAGGAGAAAAAAGTGAGTCTTATACTCAGACCAATACGGTAATATCCAACTAAGCCAAAATAACACCCACGTTCTATTCATTAAATCTGCATATCATCACATCGTTCTTCTCTCTCTCTCTTAAAAAAAAAATCAATCAATGGTTTCCAGTTATTCACGAAAAGGTTAACTGACTTTTCCTTAATTAAAATTGTAAGTTTATCCATTTCAGCATAATCCAAAACTCTCATTTTCTATCTGTAAAAGTAAGCCCCTTAAGTAAGAGCCCAATACAGAGGGGCGCCCTGGAAGTAAATGATGCTGGAACTTAAATAACGAAATGACAGGACATGAGTTTACATTGTGACCGAAATCAGCTTCATTCTTGTCTCTAGAGAAGTTGCTACTGATAGTCAATTTTAGACTTTTCACTTAAAAAAAAAAGGCACAACAACAAAATCACTTCATAGCGTCCTTGGAACAGAAAATTAATTTCCCATAGATCAAAGTGACCTTCTCAGGAGTGGTGGAGTGTTTTGTTCCCAGGCATCTTGACTGTCTTTTCGCCTCATCAAATGCCTCTCTCCGTTTTGCAAGAAAGACGGTATTAAGACGGTATTCTTCAGTGAGATGTCATCTGTGTGGGGGTAGCTGTTCTTCTTTGTGTATTTACCATAGTTATATACCACTTTTCAATCATCTGAGTGATTTACAAAGCACCTTTATGGTATTAAAAACAGAGTACGATAAATGAAAAGCAATACAGCTAGTACAATCGAAATAGATTCAGTGATCCACAGCATTGGCCACAGGATTCATCCTCATTTCCAAAGACCTGGCAGAACAAAAATGTTTTTACATGTTGTCTCCGGAAGGAGGTAAGTGTTGAAGCCAAATCAACCTCCTGGGAGAGGATACTCCATGTACTGTATTGGGCAACTACTGAAAAGACTCAGTTTGGTTCTAGTGGATGCTAATCTTGCAATCCATTTGATCTGATGGTACTTGCACAATGTCTTGCAATAAGGGGAATGATTGCAATTGGGAGTAGCCATGGCTGACAACACCCCCTCCAGACAGACAGCCTCGCCTCCCACCTGTGTACCGACAAACACTGGTCTTCAGTCTGACATCAGAGGAGCCGTACATTAACTCATTAATTTCAATGACAGTGCCAATCCAGGAAAGACCAGGATCCAGGTAGGGTGGGAGGAGTGCAATAGAAGGATTATTTCAACCTCACCGGTCTAAATTTGCAATCAACAAGCAGCATTGCAAACTGCAGTAAGTGGAACGAAGTTCTGAAAGGAGCTGTGTGCGAATGGCTGGGCAAGTCTCAGTGCTTTGAGGCAAGGCTGTAGCAATGTTTAGATTTGTCTGAATTGTTGTTGTTTCAACTGTGAAGTGCCCTAAGTGCCATGGATTGACTACCAATCAATTTCTCTCTGTTTTGGAGGATTAAGTTACTAGTGTGACTAAATACTGTCTTTTTTATAGGATAATCCCAGAATAAAAATTGATCATATTCCAGTTTATTGCAACTAGGTCTGAACAGCTGCAAGGAACAAGAAATATGATCCAGATTGTTGAACTTCTGATGACCTGAAAGAGAAACTTGATCTTTGACACTTAACATTTCATTTTATGTTCTATTATGTCCAAGAGAGTAGATTTTTCATGATTTCAGGGGGTGAGCTTTCTTGCACCTTTGTCCATATTCTCAAATAAACACCATTTTTTTGCAGATAAAGATGGAGGCAACTTAAATGAAATCTACAACCCCTTTCAGATCCTCTGTCGTCTATAATTTTCAAGTTGGGTATAGGTACAGTTGGGCTGTGAGGCTGCTTTTAGGTAGCGTGGTCTTATGTATGTTATTGGAAATAAAACACTCAGGCATGTACAGTGTGAAAAATTCACTCTCACATAGGAAAAACTTTGCCTTTAGATGTGGTAAGTGAATGTCAGCCTTCCTACGCAATCAGAAGTGCTTCCAAGTCAGGAGTTGTCCTGTCAGTATGAAGAAGCAGTTTTTGTGCCAAACTCCATTTAAAAAAAAAAAATACGTTGGAAGTGTTACAAAGCTGTTTGGGAGCGAGTGCGGAGAGCTAATGATAGGGAAGCTGATCAACTTCAATGTGTGTGAACACATCCAGTTCCATTCAGTGACATGAAAAATGTCCCAGAACCAGGGTCTGTTTTATTGTTGTTTAACAATTATGTTTATCTCCCACTTTACCCTCCAAAGAGCTCTGCTGGCTGGTTCTGTGCAGAACTGCATAGAACCACAGTAGAACTGCATCAGTCTAGGCCAGGGGTTCTCAACCGGTGGTACGTGTACCACCAGTGGTAGTTGTTGGTTCCCCTGATGGTACTCGGACTGCTGGGCCCCCTGAACCCCACCAGGACCCCCAAAATCCTGCGAAGACACTGCGCTTTCAGCACTGTGTTTTCGCTCCCGAGAATCTCCTGCCTTTGGCTGAGCCTCTCAGGAGTGAAGAAAACAGTCCACTCACCCACCCGGAGCCTCCTAACGGCCTCCTGCATGGCATCCAGTGGCCTCCTGTGCCAAAAACCGAACTGAAAACCCAGAAGTAAGTGGTGATGATGTCATCGCCGCTTACTTCTGGCGGTACTTCGTGCGGCAGCAGTCATGTAGGTGGTACGCTGCGCCGAGTACGTTGAGAACTCCTGGTCTAGGCCACTTACTGCCTTTATTCAGGCACTGTCCCAGGATAATGAATGCAGACAAAAACTCATCAGCTTTATCACCAAGATCTCAACCAGGAGGATTTGGGAACTAGTAGGGTCAGAGCCAGGATCTGAGGCTGGCAACATGAGGCAGCGGCCAATGGCCAGGGGCCTTCAGAAGGCTGCCCTGTCGATCTCTGAGATGACCTCCACAGATTTCAGGCAGCGGTAGAGTGACTCTCTCAGTTCTGTCTTATATAAAAGCAAGGGCTGCAAACACTTATATAAAAGCAAGGGCTGCAAGGGACCCAAGACTGAATGGAGGTTTAAAAATATCCATGCCTCCAGCCCCAAGAGAAACTGACAACCAGTTTAGGCTCTCCTTCTGTTAAAAGAAACCTGAACTGCTCTGACAGATCTTTTGGCTTCAGAGAGCTGGGAATGTGTTATCAGTATGGTTGGCCAAGATGAGGTAAGCTCAGATGCAAATACTCATGCCAGCACAAGCGCAAATCCATCTTTGCGCCAGAAGAAGTCCTACTAGTAGTGCCACCAATGGGAGGGGCAGGTGCCACTTATCCTGGAGCTGCCAGATACCATAAGTGGCATCTGCATACCCGACATCCCTGCTTGTTTCCTAACGGTCTCAGAACTCTTTTTAATTCTTTGAAACCTTCTTGCTTTCCAATGGCATCCCAAAGTACATACCATTCTTCAAGTTTAGGTCAGGCTGTGTGTGGTGTTGTGACAGATACATCGTGCCTTATGCCTCACTGGGGCTTTCTACATACCAGTGTCCTATTTGCTTTCTCAGCTCTGTAAATAGGCAAGTTTTTTAGCGACTTGATCTTTCCTCTCCTAGGCACAACTGGCAAATCCATCTCCCCCTCTTCCTTTCCTCCTAGAAAAGTAAATGTAATGTGCTGTTTGTCAGTCCTCTTCCTGACAGATAAAGGTCTTCGTGGGTAGAGTCCAAAGCATTATCAGCTGAGCGGGAACCAAATCCTCAAATCTCTGAGATCATCAGAAGTTCAAATGGCTGGGATTTCCCTGTTTTGCTCTCTAACTAGCACAGAGGCTAAAGCTTCAAGGGCTTAGCATTAAAACTGCAAAAAATTGCTAGCACAGTCCTAAAATTATGAGCTACATACATACTGTATATGTTTTTCCCCCTTTCATTTCGAGAAGTATGGTTTTAATCAGCTTACCACTTGGCTACCGAATTAAAGGAGGCGGGAAGCACAGAGCATTCCATTTACCCTAATATAGGAGTTTATTTCCTTGGAATCAATAGCAAAACGTCCATAGGCATCACTGCAATGAGGATTTCACCCTATATAGTTTAGGCTTAAACTGTCTTTCCTTTTATGATTAATGTGAAGAAACTATGAGCATTAAGTTTGGGTTGTGTCCATTCATGACTAAGCCCATTGAAAGTAATGAGACTTAATGGAAGCATGTGCAGAAATAAATTTGTTTTCCTCATTAAGGTGCTACAAGGCTCTTTGCTGATTTTGCTGCAATAGACTAGCCGGGCTACCCCTTTGTCACAACTATTTGGTTTCACTGATTTCAGTGGTGCTTAATCATGACTAACTTTATTTGGGTCCAGCCCTATGTATCTAGATATATGCAACTATGGATGGGCAGCCCAATCCACCGCAACTCCCCATGTGGCGATCCAGTGGCACTGGTGCGGCCTCCGCTGAATCCCATGGGAGTGTTTTGGCCTGAGTAGGCCCCCTCGGGGTAAGGGAACATTTGTTCCCTTGCCCCAGGGTAAGACCTTGTGGGCCTGGTGGGTTAACTCGGACCTGTGCCAGCTCTATAGCTGGCGCAAGTCCGCATCAACCTGGGAAGGTGGATTAGGCCCAGGAAGGGGGTCAGGATTTGTGTGCGCCGTTGCCACCAAACCCGCCGCCTCCCGGGCCTGACCCGCCCTCATCCCCGCCCTTGTCACCACCTCATTCCGCCCACCCCTCCCCCGCTCCACCCTTCCCCACCCCGTTCTATCCCCTGCACAGCCTTACCTGCTCCAGTGGGTCTTTGGCCATCTGCCAGCATGCAGGAGGCCACCCCGGCCTCCCTGCCAGCAGCCTGCCAGCATGCGCTGGTGGAGGCAGATTTGCGACTGCTGCCATAAAGCAGCCTCCACTGGTGCAACACGTGTTATGCCGGCACCCAGCAGGCATAGGATTGGGCCATTAAACAATCATAGCTTCATGACAGGGAGTCATTTGAAAAGGGTCCAATACAGATTGACTAACAAAGGCTTTAAACACTGTCTGAAACATAAGACACACTCACTCACTTTTCAGCTTCTTTTTTAAACTTATACTACTACCCACTCTCTATTTTGATCAAGTTAATGTCAGAAGGAAAAACAAGAAAGAGTTTTGTGGCACCTTAAAAACCAACAGATTTAATGTCGCATAAACATTTATAAATTGCAGTCCACTTCATTGGATGCATGAACTGAAATCCTCAGTAGGCAGATCTATCTATAGATATACAACAAGTACAGAGGAAAAAATGTGTTGAAAATAGCAGAGTCATCAGTTTTATAATGGAGTCATTATGAGAGAAATGGGCTGTCGCTATGGAATACGTGGATGTGGTCTTTGTGGTGTGAATTCTGTCATACTTCTAGGTGCTGGCTCATCTCCCACTTAAGAGAATATTTTGCAAGTGTTGTGTAATTGCGTAGCAGAATAGTTTGATGCTACCTGTTTTTAAAGAGGAATTATTCACATTTGATATGTCATTTACTGTTGGGGACACTCAACAAATGAATTTGCAGTTATCCAATATACTGTAGTATAGCTATAAATAAATATAACTATAATCCAACATATATATATCTATAAACAACTATAGTTATAGTTAAACAATGACTATAAGAAAAAGAAAATGCCCCTCCCCTGCCAACGTTTGAAGCAGTTGGAGAGGCCAGTGTGCAGGCAAGCAGGCAAGCAAGCAACAATCATCATGTGACGTGTGCATGATGACTTTGCATCCACACAAATGTCTGAAGCTCAGTAAGGTGAAATGGAGAAATTTCCCCTGTTTCAAACCAGTACAATATAAAGCAGCAACAGATACCCAGGGCAGGGATTACAATTATGACAACACCAATCAGATGTAATAACACATGCCTCAAATCAGCAGCCGTCTTTCGGAGGCACAAGAGTTAAGTGCATATAGTACACAGTGGCAGAATCAGGTGCCCCAACATTCGCTAAGTTGCAAACTCTTGAATGAGAACATCCTAGTCTAGTGTCTGGGGAGTATCTATAGAACCCAGTGGGGTCAGTCAGGGGCAGCACCCAGGAGAGCCAGGGGACAAAGCTGGTAGAAAGGAGTGGAGCCCACTGGAACAGGGAGGCCTCAGCAGTTATCTCACAGAGAAGTAAAGGAGGCAAGCCACAGACTACAAATCATGCGTCTTGATGACCTGGACTGTAGACCCTAAGAGCTTAGGCTGAAATCAATTGGTTGGTCTTTAAAGTGCTACTTGTTGATCTGCTGCAACATGCTAACATGGTTACCCCTCAGAAAATTACTACGGATCAAATAAAGCCTTGCAGGGAAGTCAAACACACAAAGAGCAGATCCCTCAAGGAAGGGAGCCATGCCTTTTTGCTGCAAAACAGAGAGTTCAAAGCACGGGCCGAACAGGTCACTCAAGAAAGCGAGTCAACGTAGCCACAGACTGCAGGTCAAATCACAATATGCATCATATGGTCCAGGAATTGAGCACCTAGAAAATACTGACCCATTGCACGCTCTCCCCATACATGAACACTGTCCTGTTCAACAACCCTTCATAGGCGTACACATACAGTCATCACCACTACAGCTCCTCCCTCTCCCTCTCTCACACATACCCCAGCTGTCCTGGTTGCTGTTGCTGCTGGCAGTTGCCTCCTTTTCTGGGTTGTGTGCAACGCTTCATTCCCTCTGCTGCTAGCCAAGTTTCTGTCACTCATCCACTCTGCAGAGGGAGGCAGTGAGTCAGACAGTTGGGTTGGAGAGCAACTGCTTGGGGAGAGTGGTAGCATCACAGTGGTCAAGTAATTCAAGGCAAGTGGGTTTACTAGACATTTATATACCACCACCCCAGCCCTGATGGACAGTTCAAGGCAGCTAACATAAAAAACAACAACAATACAGCAAAATAATTCCATAAGTAAAAAAAAATCAACAACAAAATAGCAGCACAACCTAATACATTGTCAACAAAGGTAAAAAACAATCGGCCAAAGGCTTGGTAAAATGAAAAGTTCTTGCCTTCCCTTTGAAAAGCCAGCAGAGCAGTTCTAAGCAAACCTGGGAGTGAGTTCCATAGGCCAGGTGCCACAACAGAAAAGGTCCTGTTTCAAGTCACCACCACCACCTGTATGCCTGCTGTTGATGGTGCCTGTAGCAGGGCTTTCTGGGATGACCTCATAGGACAGGCAGACTCGTATGGGGAGAGATGGTCCATCAGGTAACCATGAAGGGCTTTATAGGTCAAAACCAACACTTTGAAGTGTGCTCAGAAATATACAGGTAGCCAGTGCAGGTGAGTTAACAGTGGTGTGATAGGATCATCACCCCTAACTCCAGCTAGAAGCCTAGCTAGCAGCTACATTCTGTACTGATTCTCATTTCTGAACAGTCTTCAGAGGCAGTCCTAAGTAGAGTGTAGGGTTGGCACAGGCTGGGCTGCTTCTGCCACCCCGACAAAAAGTGGCCCCACCAGCTGTCTGGAGCAAGTGAGTCAAGGGGAAGCATGATGGCCTGGTCAAAGCCAGTACTGCCTTCTCCCAGTGACAGACCTTGGCTGCCACTGCTACCACAACTTGCATCTGGAGCAACTGGGCCTGCCACTGCTGCCTTTCACTGGGCTGAAACTGAGAGGGAGGCAGAGGCTGGCCTGGGCTGCATAGCAGTCATTTAAATTGTGTGCAGGTTGGCCTCCCTCTGCTCACAGCACCCACTATGCACAAGCTCACCAGAGATGTCACCGGGGGGGGGGCGGGACGGTCCGCCCCCGGGTGACACGCGGGGGGTTGACAAAATGGGTGGTGGCAACAACCACTCCATTTTAGTGACAGGAACAGAGGCGATGGGTTTGGCCCACTCTCCGGCCCTGCATCTCCGTGAGGATGTGCAGCGGCAGTGACATCACTTCCAGCAGTGACGCCACAGGGGCCGCATAATAACATAGATGGTTATGAACCTGCAAGTTTTGAAAATCTTTTTAAAAATAGATAAATGGTGGCAGGAAAACCAGGCAGGGTAAAAAAGCTGGCTGTCCCCTCTCTGGTATGGTAACCATGGAGTCAGAACCAGCAGGTGCCCCCGAACCACCTGGGCCAGTTGTGTTGCAGTTCAAACATTGCCAATTCTAATATTCACCTCTATTTAGGACAAATATAATTGGATGATCATGCAATGCCTGGTGTGGATTGCTGCTCAGTGTAAACTCCTAATTAGATCATGCTCGATAAAAGAACATTCAGCTTAGCAGATTTAAGTGTGCATGGCCACAGAATTGCCCTCATTGACAAGAGAACGGGAGGCTGAATCTTCTTGGATTGTGTTCATAACTTGTCATGGTTTCTGTGGCCCTGTGCCAAATGTTCCTTTGGGCACCTTTTCACTCTCCAGAAATGGCCACTGGCTCTGGCCTCAACCAGGACTCTCCTAGAATTAACTTGGGCCAGCCAGCCAGCCCATAGGATATAACAAAATGATCTCATTGAAAAGTAACATATAAGTGTGTCGTCGTCCCGTCCCCCCCGCAAATACATGTTGCGTTCTGCTGCTGCTGCACCCCAGAGACAAAACTGCAAAACAAAACTACAGCCAGTTTTTGAGGGCCCAAGTGAAAATAGTACCTTCATCATGGAGGTTTTACACATGAAAACGAAGACCCAGGGAAAGAAAAAAAAAGAATGGCACACTGCATTCAAACCAGCACAGTACAAGTCAGCGTCAACGTTCGGTGTGCAAACAGCTTCTCTGAGCTTTGCAAGCAAGACTGCAATGCAGGTCAGTTTGTCACAGCACCCTGTGAAACAACCGTGAGCTGAAAAGGCCTTCTAAATTATACAAACCATAGGGAAGACGTCGCCCAAGGAGTTTTCCTTCTCAATGAAAAGACTGATCGTTTTAGCTCCTACGAATAAGAGCGGATTTATATTCACAGGATTGAATGCTCCCCATATGAAACAAAACAAACAAACAAAAAAACCCAACCATTCCCCATTCATGGGATGTCAAGGAGAAGGATTCTAGGCTAGACTTCTACAGGAAAGGAGACAGGTTTTTTCTTTTTAATGTGGGGAAACATCAAAACATGTCTATGTTCTGAAGTGATACAGTCTCACATACTTTTGTTCCATGTGTAGATGGCTCCTTTGAGTGAGTGAATGAAATTGCTGTAAAGGTGGCAGCTTACATCTGCAGGCCCCTGTGTCAGACACATTTGTATGAACAAGTTCACGAGGTGAACACACCGTCTGAGTAGGCTCCTGCTTCACTCTAGCCTGACAGCTCAGCCCACAGATGGCAGGGAACCACAAAGCTGTCAATAGACACATAATAACCAGTGTGAGTCAACCTGCAAGCTGATAGCACAGTTAAGAGTCACCGTATACTTGCCATGTTCTGAACTCAGCTAGATCCACTTGACCAGAGCTGCATGTTTCACGCACGCCAGTCTGATTATATGAACGTGCCCTCCTTTAATGTGATAGGGAACATAGACAATTCCTGCTGGGTCACACCTAGGCTTAGAATATAAAATGGGTATGACGAAGGCTTGCAGATATCATATACAAATCATAAAGTGGTACTAGCAGAAAGAAAACAAAACAAGACACCAGGCAGTCACCCACCACAATGACAAATTTGTGACAATGTAGATGTGACTACAACAGGACTGCAGGATTTGGATTCTTTTCATTCAAAATTGGTGGTGGAAATATCACTCTGTTATATCATTCCTTGTTGTTGTTGTTCAGTCGTTAAGTCGTGTCCGACCCTTCGTGATCCCATGAACCATATCCCGCCAGGCCTTCCTATCCTCCACTATCTTCCTGAGTTCGCTCATTTTCATGTTCGTTGCATCGGTGATGCTGTCTAACCATCTCATCCTTGGCCTTCCCCTTCTCCTTTTGCCTTCAGTCTTTCCCAGCATCAGAGTCTTCTCCAGAGAGTCCTCTCTTCGCATTAGGTGGCCAAAATATTTGAGTTTCAGCCTTAGTACCTGTCCTTCCAGGGAACAGTCAGGGTTGATTTCATTTAGGATTGACTGATTTGATCTCCTAGCAGTCCAAGGGACTCTCAGGAGTCTTCTCCAGCACCACAGTTCAAAAGCATCTATTCTTCGGCGCTCAGCCTTCCTTATGGTCCAGCTCTCGCAACCATACATTGCTACTGGGAACACCATTGCCCTGACTATACGAACCTTTGTTGGTATGGTGATATCTCTGCTTTTTATTATGCTATCTAAATTTGCCATAGCTTTCCTTCCAAGGAGTAAGCGTCTTTTAATTTCATGGCTGCTGTCTCCGTCTGCAGTGATCTTGGAGCCCAAAAAAGTAAAATCTGTTACTGCTTCCATTTCTGCCCCTTCTATTTGCCAGGAATTGATGGGACCAGATGCCATGATCTTAGTTTTATTAATGTTGAGTTTCAAGCCAACTTTTGCACTCTCCTCTTTCACTCTCATCAAGAGGCTCTTTAGTTCTTCTTCACTTTCTGCCATTAGAGTGGTATCGTCTGCATATCTGAGGTTGTTGATGTTTCTCCCGGCAATCTTGATTCCGGCTTGTGATTCATTCAGCCCTGCATTTCTCATAATGTACTCTGCATATAAGTTAAATAGGCAGGGTGACAATATACAGCCTTGCCGTACTCCCTTCCCAATTTTGAACCAATCAGTTGATCCATGGCCGGTTCGAACTGTTGCTTCTTGACCCGCATACAGGTTTCTCAGGAGACAGGTAAGGTGGTCTGGTATCCCCATCTCTTTAAGAACTTGCCACAGCTTGTTGTGATCCACACAATCAAAGGCTTTTGCGTAGTCAATGAAGCAGAAGTAGGTGTTTTTTTGGAACTCTCGTGCTTTCTCCATGATCCAGCGCATGTTGGCAATTTGATCTCTAGTTCCTCTGCCTCTTCGAAACCCAGCTTGTACATCCGGTAGTTCTCGGTCCACGTACTGCTGAAGCCTAGCTTGTAGAATTTTGAGCATAACCTTGCTAGCATGTGAAATGAGTGCAATTGTGCGATAGTTTGAACACTCTTTGGCACTGCCCTTCTTTGGAATTGGAACGTAAACTGACCTTTTCCAATCCTTTGGCCACTGCTGAGTTTTCCAAATTTGTTGGCATATTGAGTGCAGCACTTTCACAGCATCATCATTTAGGATTTTAAGTAGCTCAGCTGGGATATTATCATCTCCGCTAGCTTTGTTGTTAGTAATGCTATCTAAGGCCCACTTGACTTCGCTCTCTAGGATGTCTGGCTCTGGGTCAGTGACCACACCAGCGTGGTCATCAGGAACATTAAGCTCTTTCTTGTATAGTTCTTCTGTGTATTCTTGCCATCTCTTCTTAATCTCTTCTGCTTCTGTCAGGTCTCTGCCTTTTTTATCCTTTATCATGCCCATCTTTGCACAAAATGTTCCCTTGATATCTCCAATTTTCTTGAAGAGATCTCTAGTCCTCCCCATTCTGTTGTTTTCCTCGATTTCCTTGCATTGTTCATTTAAGAAGGCCTTCTTATCTCTCCTTGCTATTCTCTGGAAATCTGCATTCAGTTGTTTATATCTTTCCCTTTCACCTTTGCTTTTCGCATTCCTTCTTTCCACAGCTATTTGTAAAGCCTCATCTGACAGCCACTTTGCTTTCTTGCATTTCTTTTTCTTTGGGATGGTTTTAGTTGCTGCCTCCTGTACAATGTTACGAACTTCCGTCCATAGTTCTTCAGGCACTCTGTCTACCAGGTCTAGTGCCCTAAACCTATTCTTCACCTCCACTGTATACTCATAAGGGATATGGTTTAGGTCATATCTGACTGGTCTAGTGGTGTTCCCTACATTCTTCAATTTCAGCCTGAATTTTGCAATAAGAAGCTCATGATCTGAGCCACAGTCAGCTCCAGGTCTTGTTTTTACTGATTGTATAGAGCTTCTCCATCTTTGGCTGCAAAGCACATAATCTATCTGGTTTCGGTATTGACCATCTGGTGATGTCCAGGTGTAGAGTCGCCTCTTGTGTTGTTGGAAAAGAGTGTTTGCTATGACCAGCGTGTTCTCTTGACAGAACTCCGTTAGCCTTTGCCCTGCTTCATTTTGCGCTCCAAGGCCAAACTTGCCTGTTGTTCCGTTTATTTCTTGATTTCCTACTTTAGCATTCCAGTCTCCTATGATGTAAAGGACATCTTTTTTGGGTGCTAGTTCTAGAAGGTGTTGTAGGTCTTCATAGAACCGGTCAACTTCATCTTCTTCGGCATCAGTGGTTGGGGCATACACTTGGATTACTGTAACGTTGAATGGTTTGCCTTGGATTCGAACTGAAATCATTCTGTCGTTTTTGAGGTTGCACCCCAGTACTGCCTTTCCCACTCTTTTATTGACTATGAGGGCTACTCCATTTCTTCTAAGGGATTCATGCCCACAGTAGTAGATATGATGGTCACCTGAATTAAATTCGCCCATGCCCGTCCATTTTAGTTCGCTGATTCCCAAGATGTCAATGTTCAATCTTATCATCTCATCTTTGACCACATCCAGCTTGCCATGATTCATAGACCTCACATTCCATGTTCCTAAGCAATATTGCTCCTTGCAGCATTGGATTTTCCTTTCAACCTCAGACACATCCACAGCTGGACGTCCTATTGGCTTTGGCCCAGCCGCTTCACTCTTTCTGGGTCTACTTGGAATAGTCCTCCGCTCTTCCTCAGTAGCATATTGGACACCTTCCGACCTGAGGGGCTCATCTTCCGGCGTCATATCTTGTAGCCTTTTGGAACTGTTCATGGGATTTTCTTGGCAAGGTTACTGGAGTGGGTTGCCATTTCCTTCTCCAGTGGATCACTTTTAGTCAGAACTCTCTGCTACGACCTGTCCGTCTTGGGTGTCCCTGCACGGCATAGCTCATGGCTTCATTGAGTTACGCAAGCCCCTTCGCCACGACAAGGCAATGATCCATGAAGGGGATATCATTCCTACTTGCTAACAAAGATGTGGTTGGTGATCTGTCATGGACATTGTGTGACATACCATAGTATGGAGGCAGGACAGCATTCCAGTTCCTCCCATTTGTGCACTGCTCCACTTATACAGATGGCCAGCTTCTCCTATTGCCTTCAATTTTGTTTGAGCCATATGCAGAGCAATGCAGCATGCACAAGGTTTGAGCAGGCACCGTTGTACAAACACAGCAGTTAGTACACATTGCCTCACTGTTTTGGGAGTAGAAAGCACATACATTCAGTTAGTACTGTATTCAGTTGGCTGCTGGGATTGCCATGGATTTTGAAAGGTCGTTTCTGGGTCTGGGATGAGGGCTCAGTGTGTGTGTGTGTGTGCATGCGTGTGCGTGCGTGCGTGATGAGCAATGAAACAGATTAGGAGCCATGGAGTTCCATCTTAAAAATTCCTAGCTGTAGCCTGGTCTGATAGTATGAGCGATCATGGCAGTTAGCTTGCACAGTCCATGCCACCAAAAATAACACACCAGTAGTAACCCAAGTACAACCGATGTATCTAAGTAAGGTGTTCAACTGGAGCCCACCTTTGTGCCTCCACCAACATCTGAGCTACATTTTGGTTGGGATGTACAGTAAGAGAGGGCTTTGTTGGCAACCACGCTCCAGTCATGGAATCCCTGCCTCTTTGATGGCCTTCCAGTACCAGGCAAACACCTTTCCTTTAAGAGGAGTTGTTAGACTGTAGAATTCTTAATCTCTTTGTCAACAGTGTTCTCATTAGTAGTATACTGTAAAGTGGTTGCATTTGCAATTTTGGCCTCTATTCTTGTGATTTGTGATTTTGTTGATCATGCTTTTAATCATTGTTAGCTGCCTTTAACTTTTAAAGGAACTTTTTAGGGCTTTAACTCCCCTAAGTAAACAGATGTCCTAAATATTTTTGCATTATGATAATCTTAACTCACATCTGTCTTTGACGCATTCTCGCTCCTTTAAAGCACCCCTGTCTTGTTGTCTACTACAGCATTCTAAAGGTTGCTAGTCATCCACTCCTGAAAGGTCGGTGATGAGACAGATAGCTCTGAAGTGTCGTCATAGTTAAATTCTTCCTGATATCTTGCTTCCGCAGTTAGCCTAGGTCTCCTTTTTTAGGAACACCCAGGCTCTTTTACTTGCACAAATGATTTTTCGTTGACAGCAGCATGGTATCTAACTGCAGATGGGACAGGGCTTAGTGGCTGATAATTTTGCTGCAAAGAGGATAGCCTTGCTGTTATTTGACCCCTCGAAGACAACAAATGGGCTATTTGCATACTCCTGTACAAGAGTCATATGGCATGGGAGCCCACAGCTAGCACAGCATTTAAAAGCTACAACTAAATCAAAGTGTGTGTTACAGACATGGAAGAACAGCATCTGGAGTTTTGTGACACATGACAAGTTATGCCACCACAAGCAATATCTAGTAGCTACCAATGGCACTTGTACAACCACTTCTACACAGTGGTTCCATAATTGTAATGCATGTGATAACTGGAAGAGGTAGTGCATTTTCCAAGTTATAAAAGTTTGTGGTCTAAGTGCTCAGAAAATTAGAGATCTTCACAACAAAAGTGCTACCTTGCAGGACACTGTGTGCTACAAATGGGAAATAATTATATTATTGATAAATGCCTTGAACATGCATGGTATTTATAGAGTGTAAGATGACAAGTCCCTGCCCCAAGGAAATTACAATCTAAAATTCAACACAGGGAGACCACAGAGGAAAGGGACAGAAATGACAGCTGGGTAAACAGAAGGAATCTCCATTTTAAGGGAGTAGGAGACTGGAGCCAAAGTAGGAATTTAAGGGGTGCTATAACATGATGCTTCGTGCTGTTCAACAGGATGGATACTGACAGCAATGCTCTCTCTCTCTCAGGAGAGAGCATGAGGAAAGGAGAGCTTGGGAAGAAAGACCAGAAGTTGTGTCTTGGTTTGAAACAACAAAACTAGACAATAGGGGAAGCAACAGAAGGAGGGGAGGGATGACTGTGGCCATAAGGACACCTAATTAAAAACTTGGCTTCAAGAAACTGGGAATGGGAGATTAACAGTGCAATCCTGTCTAACAATAGACCAGTGGAACAGCTGCTCCACTGGTCTAGGATGTCGCAAATGAGCCATAAGACACGTTTGTGTCACCTGATGAGTAAGCGGCACCGGTGGAAAGGCTTGTGCCTCTCCTCTGGCGCCACGAAACGGATCGCTGCTGTGGCGGAGAGGTGAGTCTCTGCCAGGCGGTGATGGGGGGAGGGCAGAACACGGAGTTTCAGTGTAGGGGTGGGATTGGTTGGCCAAGCCTGGGAATGGGGAGGGATTGGCGGTGGCCTCCTCCGCATCCTATCCCCCTTCCCAGGCCTGGCCGGCATTACATGGCTGGCTCAAATGTGCGCTAGCAAAAAGCTGGCGCACATTTGAGTAGCCCCATTGGGGTGGCTGGGGCTCTACTCAGGGTAAGAGGACAAATGTCCCTTTACCCCAAGGAGGCCTCTGGCTGCGCTGTCCCCCCTCCTGGATAGGATGCAGTGGGCGCCTTATTTGCGCCGTTGCATCCTGCTAGACAGGATGGGGCTTCCCGGAGGCACGGTTAAATTCTGTAAACTAAGCATGCAGAAAGGCCCACAGAGACCTGTGACACAGGCAAGGCCTGGTGGATTGTTCTTCCAATGTCACTGAATATATTTACCAGGCTGTTTTAAAACTTAAGTTTGTTCCTTTCACTCTGCTGGCTCTTCAGATTACCATGGGAATTGTCCTGCTATTTTTGTGCTTTGATTTAATAACATTCAACTACAAGCCTGCACTCAGAAGAAATACACCCCCAAGGAATACAGCTGGAAGACTCGAGTATATAGCTTACTTGGTGTGTGATGATAGCACAGCAGAGTCCACTGGGTAATAAAATGGCTTTCTTCCTGGGCATCAAAATAACGGAGCACCCCAAGTTCTTTCAATTATTAATTAGGCCTTCTAAAACTCCTACAAGATGCAGAAGATGGATAAATCATGTTGCTTTCAAATAATTTGAGGGTGATTTTTTTTTTCCAAAGTCTGAAACATAGGCCACCCAAGACCTGGAGGGTGATGATAGCCTTGTTGCTCAGTGAGTGCTGCAGCACTGGGTTTTGGTGGCAGGAAAGTACAGTTTATCATGGCTACAGAATAATAATAAAAATGTTAATTTTTTAAAAGATGGACATTTCTGGACAATCTCAGAGATAGTTTCTTAAAAGGAAGGAGAACAGAAGACCACCTGAAAATAAGAAATCCTTATGCAGAGGAGAGGTGAATTGCATGCATCCTGCATGCAACAAATGGAAAATACCTGAGCTTTATTATTTGTATGTATACATGGGTTACTGTGACACACTTTATGTGGGGCTCCCTTTGAAGCCTATTTGGAAGAGCAGAAATGTGCTGATGGGAACATATGAATCCAGTGTGGAGACAGCAACATTGATTGGTTCCTAATTAATTTCTAGGCAGTGCTGGTTTAAAACTTTAACTTCAAAGTGCTGGTCTAAAACTTTAAAACTCTC
This sequence comes from Plestiodon gilberti rubricaudatus, assembly GCA_026170595.1. Lineage (NCBI taxonomy): Eukaryota > Metazoa > Chordata > Lepidosauria > Squamata > Scincidae > Plestiodon > Plestiodon gilberti. Next base: position 153,595,679 of record JANXHW010000002.1, on the reverse strand, counting down.
CACGGTCTCAGTCCTGGTTGCTTCAGTCTTACCAGCCTCCCAGATCATGAAGATTCTTGGGAGTGGGGGTCCCACTCGCAACCCCCCACCTAGACTGATGTGGGGAGCAGGGTCTTCTCCACAGTTATGCAACTTGTGAAATTTTTACCAGGCAAGCGCTCTCCTCACCTTCCAGGTATAAAAAAAGACATTTGTATTTCAACAAGCATGAAGCAGATGGTTGGCTTTTAATTAAGCTGCGGGGGGGGGGCTGTTTTATCTGCTACTTGCTGTTTTAGAGTGGGCTGCTGTTTGGAAATGATTTGGTTTGTCTTTTCATGGGATTTGTTTGTGCGGGGAGGACTTGTGTTTTAGCTGGTATGGCATATTTTTATTTTGTTGGGAGCCACCCTGACCACATAGGGTTGGACCACATTGGTGGGCTATCATGAACTCAGCAAAACAAAGCAATTGAGAAGCATGTCTCTCTCCCCCCCCCCCATGCCATACATACACACTCAAAATAATGCAAGGTGTATTCTTTATCACTCAACTGTGTGCCTTCCTCCCTCACAATTTGTCAGTCCTCCTATTTGCAAACAGGTGAACTGAGTGAGAAAACATAGAAAGGGAGCGAGCAAGAACATGTTCTGGCAAACCGGGGGGGGGGGATCCCCCTGCTATGCAGAAAAAAACATGTTTATACACACACACACACACACACACACACACACACACACACACACAATGGGAAACAGGGACTGCACATATACTTTATTCTCATGCTTCAAGCAAACATTGGCAGCAGAGAGAGGTGCGCCATTATACAGGCATAAGCCCACAGCCAGCAGTGGCAAGGAATGAGGCTAAAGGGAAGGTAACAATCGACCTCTTGCTTCCCTTCGGCTTGTGGTGAAGGGAACTGAATGTGCATCCTATTTAAAACAATGCCATGCAGGCAGACCATCTGCCCTCATTTGCAGGTGTGCACCTGAATGAATGTGGATGAACTGCTGCTATCTGCCCTGCACTGCTGCTTTCAGCGGCACCTTTGGATATACATCAGGACATGCACTCTATTGAAACCAATGCCACATGGATAAACCACTTACACTGAGAGGCACGCTGGATGTGCACCCTGACACAAACTGCCCCCCCCCCAAAAGTAAACAGGTCTATACTTGTTATTCAGTAAATTTGTTGCTTCTAATTGCATATTGTGCTGTTTGTGGCTTAATCAAGGCTACATCATATGAATGTATGTTGCCAAACCTGGGGCACGCTCTGATGATCATGCAGGCTAGTTCTCACTGACCTGACACTTCTACCTAATACAGATGTTTGTGAACACAATCAGTTTTGCATTGAACGTGCAGCACTTTCGAAAAGGGCACTGACACTTTGTATCTTTTTATTATTCTTTCAAGTTTGATCCATAAAAGTTCAAAGAGAATCAGGAAGTGAGACAACCACATATTATTGTACTCCCTTTGAATGTAATGTGCCAAGCTTTGATTTTTAGTATTATAACATATTTGTTCTTCTTGCAGTTTTCAAAGGCGTAGTTGTCTGAGCAGAAAGGGAGCGAAGGAGAGATGCCAGTCAAATTTCAGTGGCCACCACTATCTTCTTTGACAGCCAGCTCGGAAGCACACCTTTCCCCCTTCTAGCTGTTGGCTACATGCAGCTGTCATAAATGGAAGCCGTGTACATGATTGAACATAGAATGTTTCACTCAGCATGGAACCATCCCTCCCACACCCTATTTGTCAGACCACCTACATGGAATGCATGCTGGGTTGTTTGCCACATCCCTCAGGAAAGAAGAAAATCCTCTTGTTCATTCACTTAAAAGTAGGCTTACCATATTTTTCAAACTTCAAACCGGGACACCCCCCCCATACCCCCCCCCCGAGGTAATTAATTAATTAATGTGAAAGCAACGAAAAAGCAAGGCCAAAGAACCGCAACCAATCGTAAACCAAAAAGCAATCGTAAACAGGGCAAACGAAGGCCAAAGTCCCCTCCAGAAGGAAAAAGCCACTCTAAAGCACAACGAAAATCAATCCTAAGCAGCCCAAACGAAGGCCAAAGTCCCATTCACAATCACAACGAAAAAGCCATTCTCAAGCACAACAAAAAAGCCTAAAAAAGCCAATAAAACTCGTAACAAAGCATTAATCCAAAAATAAGAAACCCTTTTAATGAATAAAATGTAAAAGAAAGGGGGTGCAAAGCGCCCCCTCCCGCCGCGCGAAGCGCGTCCGCAATTTTTTAAATCAATAATCCATTTAAAATAATTAATTATTAAAGTAAAGGGGGCGCGAAGCGCGGCCGAAATTTTTAAATAAATAATTAATATTTCTATTAAAATATATATAATTTAAAAATAAGCTTACCTGGTCGCTGCTGGTCACTGGTCCGTGGTCGCTGCTGCTGCTGCTGCTGGGGCCGCGGCAAGCAGGCTGGGGCCGCGGCAAGGCACAGCAAGGCAAGAAGTAGGCTGTGCTTCTCCCGGTGCCGCTGCGAGACCAGCGGCACCGGGAGAAGCACAGCCTGCTCGCCTGCGTTGCGCAGCCCTGGAGAACACAAGGTAAGAAGCAGGCTGTGCTTCTCCCGGTGCCGCTGGTCTCGCAGCGGCACGGAGAGAAGCACAGCCTGCTTGCCCGCGTTGTTCGAGCCTGCTAGAGGCTCGCGCTGGCCAGGCAAGCAGGCTGTGCTTCTCCGGTCTCCCAGCGGCACCGCATGGAGCCGCTGGGAGACCGGAGAAGCACAGCCTGCTTGCCCGGCCAGCGCGAGCCTCCAGCAGGCTCGCGCAACGCGGGCAAGCACTGTGCTTCTCCCGGTGGCGCTGACGACCGGGAGAAGCACCCGCTCGCCGCGCCGCCATCTTTTTTTTTAATTTCAAACTTCCCGGGCATGATGCCCTCACGAGATTTGGGCGCCGACATCTTGGATCACGCGAGATTTCGTGACCCAAGATGCTGCCCGGTAAGTTTGAAATTAAAAAAAAAGATGGCGGCGCCCATTCGTCCCCCGGGACACGACCGGGAATCGGGTCCGATTTCCGGGACTGTCCCGGCGAAACCGGGACGAATGGTAAGCCTACTTAAAAGTGTACAAGTTTGTTTATTGTCTAACACTGAGGACCAGCTAAAAATCCATGTCCAGGGGAAACATAAAAGGAGACCAAAGGAGCTTTCATGTGGAAGAGTTTAAGAGCCAGGGTGCATTTCATCAGAGTGCCTGACACCCAAAATCCACACAGGTACAGTGCTGAAACCCAGGCTGATCACAACATGTTCAAACTAAAGGGATTTAGACCCTGCCTTTCTGAGTCTCTAGCAGAACCACCCAAGGCAGCTGAGAGCATAAAATAAAAATATAACCTTAAAATAAGTTTCTAAACACAGTAATAAAAACAACAACAACAGAACGCAACGAGAGAGGGAGCTGGATAAAACCAACCAACCATCAGGCCGAATGCCTGAAGCAAAAATATCTTCACAAGGTGGCAGAAAATTAATCTCTGGGGCAGGAAGTTTCAAAATCTGGGTGCCACAGTCAAGAAGGCCCTCTTTCACGATGTAGGTGTCCATTCTGACATGGCTGACCACTGTGGTCATCTCATCTACCCTGTATAACAACAGCACATAATATTAGATACACGGTGGGGAGAGGAAAACAGACGCTGAGGCATATCAACAACAGTTCTGCCTAAACTAGCAGGACAAGATGTCTCAGCCCCCCCAAATAAACCTTTTAAAATCGCAGAGGTGTGGCAATTGCAGGGGCTGCTTTGAACTTCTCCTCCCCCCCCCACAACTCCTCTCACAGACAAACAACAAAACTGCAGAATGAGACAGGGAGTATTGTTTTATTTTCTCAAAGCATTATGTAACTCAGACCCCCAAGAGAATGAACTAAAAAAAGGTTTTGCAAAGATGTTAGCTCTTTCTGACGCTTTTTGTTTAAGCTTTTTTTATTTTTGGATTTCTCTCCAAAGGCACAGTCAACTTAACAACTCATGAAATGTCTCATTGTAGGCACAGTTTTGCTAAGATTTGAGGAAGTTGTGAAATTTAGGATGCTGGTGCCTAATTCCTCCAAACCTTTTTGAAAATTTTATGTATTAAAATATTTGTCTCTTCATAATGAAGCCAATATTTTTGTGTGTGCAAAACTACTGTTCATCAATTTACATACATTCATGAAGAATAAATGTCAACAGCTGTTAGACACCGTGGACGTGGTGAGTGTTTCTAAACTTTGAAACAAATGTGGGATACTTTTTTTTTCTGTCTTGGAGCAATGATGTCAATCTAAATGTGTACTAACACACATGCAATTCCTACATATTCTGTATACAAAGAAACCACTTACTCAAGAGACATGTGAATACAGTACGTGCATACATTCCTAGATCCAAACCAAAATGTTTCAAACACTCCTACTTCAATTTCCCCCCCCCCCCCATATTATATCTCATATCGCACAATCCTAACGTTTCCTTGGGCCAGTGCAGCAACCACTCTGCCGGCCTAGGGTGTTACAAACATGCTGTAAAGCACGTTTGTGGTACCTGGAGAGTAGGCAGCACCGGCGGGAAGACCTGTGCTGTTCTGCTGGCACTGCATTCAGGAGCCCCACCCACAAACCGGAGCAGGTAAGGTCACTCCGAGTGGTGCGGGGGGAGGGCGGAGAGGGGGTGCACACTGTATTCAATCCCCCCTCCAAGGCTTGAAAGCCCGACATGGGGCTTCTCAGTACTGTGTCAGCAGTTGAGCTGGTGCAGATCTGAGTAGCCCCATTATGGGGGCTGAGGGTTTACCCCGGGTAAGGTGGAAACAACCCCTTACCTCGAGGAGACCTCCAGCCCACTCCTATCCACCAGCGCTGGGTACAACGTGAGCTGCACGACCCCGCTGTACCGGCGCTGGATAAGATTGGGCTGCCCATTTCCATACAGTACTATGACATAGTACTGTATGGAAATTTGGGGGATGGTGTGACAGAGCCTACACATGTACAAACTGTATGTACATAAGCATTGTTTGTCTGGGCAAACTCACGAACCCTGCTTATTCAAGGATCCGTGTTTTCAAGGCACAGCCTGTGAGTGTACAGTTTGTATGGATAAGGGCTCCTTTACACCTTTCCCCTGAATGCACATACAGGAATTGAGCAGGGCCAGGAGGTACAATCCCACTCCCCCTGTCCGCAAGTTCAGTAGAGCACATGAAAGAGGCTTCAGTGTGTGTCACGGTGGCTTAGCCTCTTCTTCCTGATGGGAGCAGGGCCATAGCTAGCCTTCCTTCCTAGGGAGGGCAGCCACATTTCTAGGTGGGTCCAGCCAAATAATGGGGTGCTGTGCGGTAACTGTCTCAGGCGGCAGATTGAGAGCCTGTGCATAGCCTGTGCACTTCCCCCTTAACCAATTGACACCTCAGAAACCCCTCTCGCCCCCCCCCACTGCCCCTTCTGCTGTTCCTTCTCTTGCTCTCTGCCATTTCAACAAACAGAGTAGGGACCAGAAGGAAAGCTACAGCCAGGGGAATAAGGCAATGGACCAGAGATGCCTCCATTTTTGTGCATGTGTTGAGGGCTGTCCCTGTATGCTTCATTCTTTACCATTCTTAAGCATTCCTGAAAAAAATATCCCCATGTTAGCCACTATGCTTACGAGTACAGCAGGGTGCTTTAAAAGACTAATGGGTAATCCAGGAAGGTCATCCAGGAAGCTTCATGGCCAAGTGAGGATTTGAACCAAGATCTTCCTGGTTCAGATCCAACACTCTACCCACTAAAACCACACTGGTTTGCACTCTCCCTAAGTTTAGCTGGACTGAGATCAAGGGGCCACAGACTGTCCCTTCTATGCAAAAGTAAGTGTTAATACTAGAAGTCTGATAATGTCATCTTACAGTTTAGAACCGTTCCTAAAGCTTTTCTCACATTCCTGCAAGGGCAGTAAGGACTACTGTGTACATCCCAACACAAATGTTTCTGATGGTAAGTAGCAGTGATAATCTGGTTTAGCCTCCATGCTAAAAACCTGTGAGGACCACCTGGAACGAGCGTCCTATGAAAGGAAATATGTAAAAACCGCTTCAGTTTAGATTGCCTGCCCATGTAAACCGCCTTGAATTAAAGTCAGAGAAGAAATCTGATGACCAGAGAAAGGCGGTACATAAATACTGTTGTTGTCGTTGTCGTTAGTGTGCAGGAACTTGCAAATGCTCAACCTGACTAACATTTGATGGTGACCCTGCAGAGAACAACACAGTAAATAAAATTAGGTACATTCCATTCCTTTTTCAGGTCAAGTGTTTTAGGGTACTTGCAGATGAATACAAGATTTGCCTTTTTTAAAAAAATTAAGAGAACACTTTTCTTCATAAAACATTCAAAAAATATCACCTGGATTGAGATACTTTTAACCATTTAATTAGTTAAAAAAAATCAACCCTGCTTACATTTAAACAACCAACACTCGAAAAAGGCATGTCATCAAATGGCAACATTTGATACCATTCCTGTGGGAACACTTGTACTGTAATTAATAGCTGAAGTCCTTGCAACACTGCACAGAGTTATTGCTGTACTATAGCAAATGTTTCCTTGATCTGTCCTACCATCTTGATCTGTGTGTTGTGTCATTCTCCTGAGCGATACCCGCTGCAGCTGCTGGAGATAGTGATGATGAGGGAATACGGTTGTGGATTTTATCTAGCCTGATATGTAATCTAAGAAGCCACAGCTGACTGACAAGCAAGCCCTGACATGAACATCTCCTGCTTATCTGTAAAATGGCAGGCAAAATGTGGCTAATAGCCCAATCCTGTGTAACTTTAAGCGGCCGGCGGCCAGCGTAAAGGGCCGGCCGCTGTATCCTAGGCCGATTGCGACCTGCACCGGCGCGGCCTGGGCTCTCCTTGGGGGAAGAAGACGTTCGTCCCCTTCCCCTGGTATAAACCAGCTGGTGTGTGTCCGGGGAGGCCGTGCAAGAGCCAATGTCCTCACCCCTCCCAGCCCAGGCCGGCCAATGGCCCCCTCCCTTACTGCCCCTGCCCCACGCCCCTCGCTGACTGGTGCAGGACATACCTGGGTCAGCTGGTGCGGGTCATGGGCGATGGCCTTGTAAGCGGCGATGGCCTAGTAAGCAGCACCGGCCTCGGCGCCAGTGCCACTTACTCTCTAGGTGCTTTACGGCACTTTCACAACACCCAACGTTGGCGGGGCACATGCTCTGCTGGCATATACTTACACAGGATTGCACAGTAAGTCTGCTTTCTGCAGCAAGAAGACAGGTGTGCAGTTTATGCATCTTGCATTAGACTTACAGTATGCCCATATCCTAACCCCCTTCCCCGCCAGTGTTACTATCATTATACCGGCAGAGGCTGCTTTATGGCTGTAGTAAAGCAGCTTCCGCTGATGAGCACAGTGGGCCTGCTGGCGGGGAAGCTGCAGCAGCCTCCTGCACACCAGCAGATCCATGGACTCCTGCCGGAGCAGGTGAACCTGCACAGAGGATTGGATGAAGGTGGGGAAGGGTTGAAAGGGGCAGTGGGAAGGCTGAATGGGAGAGGGGGTGGGCAGAACAGGGAGGTGACAGGAACAGGGAGGAGGGTGGATCAGGCCTGGGAGGGGGCGGGATCCCAGGCCTGATCCACCTTCACGGAGCAACGTAGACTTGCGCCAGCAGTTGAGCTGGCACAGGTCTGAGTTGCCCCATAGTGGCTGCTGGGGCGTACCCCAGGGCAAGGGGACAAATGTCCCCTTACCCCTAGGAGACCTCCAGCAACTGAAAATCCCCCACGGGATGCTGCAGAAGCCGCACATAGGGCTTTAGGCAGGATTGGGCTACTAGTGTTGGTGGAGATCCTCCAAACATTATCCTGGCACGGCTTGGAACCCAAATCCAGGCAAGCTTGTAATGTTCACCTCACAACAAGGCAAGCGTTACGCTATTCCCAAAGTTCTTCTCTGGCTCAGATCAAAACCCTCCCTCTGTCCCTGGATCCCAATATCCACCACTTGCTGCCATATTCCCTCTGTCCCCTTAACTTTTTTGCTGCTCTGGCAGGGGCAGAAAGAAGGAAGGAAGGAAGGAAGGAGATCCCCTCCCCCAGTGCCTGTCATGCAGCTGTGTGCCAGACACAAGGAGCAGGAGGGAAATTAGTTTTCTCAGTAGTGCTGCTGCTGCTGCTGCTGCTGCTAAGCCATGTCAAACTATATGACTGCTGACCTATCAAAGCCATTCCTTCCACACATAGAACTGGGAGCAGGGAATGCCACAGCCTTGGTTGGCTGGGATTATTATAACATTACTTTATTTATAAATAAAATTTCTGTTGACATACTCAAAGCATTGTTCTACAAAACCAAAATTTAAAATATTATAAAAGTAGCATAAAATAATATCATATTCCGGGTGAAAAGCATCCAAGCAGAAGACTCCAACGCTCCAAGGAAAGCCCTCACAAACCGCTCGATTACTCGGCTTCCTCTTCACAGTGGGCCAGGCTCCTGCCAAGGCCTTTCCTCACCAACAGCACAACGTGAGAAATTAGATGGCCTCAGACAAGCCACTATCTATTCTGTCTTAGCTACTTCAATCCTAGGATATCTGAAGCTGCTTAGCTGCTTTCCTGTCCGAATGTGATATTTTATGTTGCCTTTCATAATATTTTAACGTTTGCAACATAATTAAAGTGGACTTACTTTGCACAACTGTAAGGATTACTGTCAATGTATGTGAAGTGGTGAACAGTGGAAAAAAATCACATACAAATTATACAGTAATTATCATTTTTAGCAAGGATGGCATCAGGAATCAACAAGGTTGGGGGCTGACCAAGAGCCTATGTCCACTGGGGACCTGACTAGGCCAACACTGAACCCTCATTGCTGGTGACAGTGTCTGCACTACCAATGCACCATCAGTGGGGCAGGTGGGGAGTGCAGTGGGGGGCAGAAGCGTTGTCGGGGTAGGGGCAGGGGGGCCGTGGGCCCCAGGGTGGGGGGTCGTGGGTCCCAAGGGGGTGGGCTCACATGCCCCCGGAGGGGTGTACGTGCCTCCGGGACGTGTCTCCTCCACTGCTCGTCGTGGTGTTGGGCCCGCCCACCCGCCCTGGAGCTCGTTCGGCTCCAAAATAGATAGTAAAACTGCGGGGGGGGGGTGATTGGAGCAGCGCTGGGCGCGCGCATCAAGCTAACATCACGCCCGGGTCACATGGGGGTGTGGCGTCGGCAGCCCCCCCGAGGATTGCCACTGGTGAGGGGCCCAGTGCAGGCCTTTTCCCCTGAGCCCCCAGCAATCTGATGCTGGTACTGGTTATTAGGATAATTTAAAGCAGTGGTTCTTAACCTTTTTGGGGTCACAGACCCCTTTGAGAATCTGATGAAAACTATGGACCCCCTCCCCAGGAAAATGCACACACACACACACACACACACACACACACACACACACACACACACACACACACACACACACAAATTCTGCACACAGACAGTTCACGGTCCACCTGAAGCCCAATCATCGACCCTCCAGGAGTCCATTGAACCCAGGTCAAGAACCATTACTGTTCAATCATAAACACTTTCTATTGGAGTACATATGCGAAGATCCTCCCATGTTTTATGGATCAATGGGGAGGAGGCCCGGACCCTAGCAGCTCAAGCTCAGTGATAGAGCACCTACCTTGTACGTAGAGAATACCCCAAGTTCAATCCTTGGCATCTCCAGTTAAAAAGACTAAAAAGGACCTGCTAACGACCCTTGACTGAGACCTTAGAGAACTGCGGCCAATGAGAATGCTCAGTCCTGGGCGAGATGGCCCAATGGTCTGACCTGGTCGTAGAAGATACAGGAGTTACCTATGTATGTTCCTCAAGGGAGGACCACATGACATATTGCAAGCCAGAACTAGGGAAAGCTGTTGTTGCAATGAGGACTACTCAGAGCTTTCAGCGCCCACTGGAGGACAGAGTTGCCTTCTGCACCATTAGGCAGGAGAGATGTTACTATTAATAACAACAGCCAACAGCAAAGAGCACTTTGGGGTCATACAAATATGACACTGAATTTAATACAATCAGTCTACAGCATCATGGCTGATTTAAAAAAAAAAAAGCAAAGGGTAGTTCAGGGGGAGAGGGAGGCCAACCTTGCCTCTGAAACTGAAGCAAGGATTTTGTGTTAAAAATAGTGGCCAGGCTTCCCTTTCCCTTCAGTGTGATTAGAACATACTGTACTAGAGAGATCATCACTGCTGTACACGTCAGCCTGTTTTCCTGGCTCTTCCACGCTACTGTCAGTTACACTCCCTTCACATTCCAACAAGATTTTAGGCTCTTCTCTCATTTTCCTTCCTCCTCCTGCTGCAATTGTTCTTGCATCTGCTTGTTCCATCTCTCCATCCATCAACGTTCAAAGAATCCTGCAGGAGGAGGTGCATTAAACTGTTTGGAGATTTGTTTCTAGGTTAAGCCTCCGCTGAATTCCCAAGGTAACTGCGTATGTCATACGCCAGGCTGAACGTATTTTCCAGGCTATAATTAGCACTTAGGAAGTCACTGACAGGCATGGCTAAGTGGCCTGAAAGCACATGGGATAGATCAACAGCCACTGTTTTCCATTTTTATGGTCCTGAATGGCCCCCACAGTACTTTAGTCAATGGAATTCTTCCTTGCCAATTAGCATTTTCCAATCACTTATAAAGCAACTTTATTTTTAGAGTAACTTTTTAAATCTGGAAAGGATTCAACGTTTCCTCTTCCAGTATGCATGACAATCTTACAGTCCACTCACTTGCACATTTTAACGCTGAAACCTAGATTATACACAAGAGAGATACAAATGTGCGGGGGGGGGGGGGGAGGCATCCATAATGGAAAGGTGCAAGATCACCTACTCTCTGTGTAAGCAGGGGCTTTGATTACGGTCAAACTGATTATGATTTTAAACACATTGATGGATCTTGCATGTTTGGGGTAATTTTTCTAAATAGCAACTGCAATCAATCCAGCATTTCCCATACCTACTCGGGACTAGACTTATTATCATAGTTCCCATTGAAGAGGGGTTTTATGTTGCTGAAAATGCCCCTGAAGAAGGCTTTTGGTCAAAATCTGTTGAACTTTCAAATATAACACGTCATGAATTGCTTTTTTTTCTGCACCTGTTTGGTACAGGTACCTGTTTTCTGTACCTGTTTGTCCTCTATTTTGTTGCTGTTTGGGTGCTGCCCTCCTTTTTTGCTACTGGGACCAGCCTAATCAATTCCCAAACGCTCTCCCCTCTAGTGGGGTCCTGATGAACTGGGAAAGGCCCATATATGGCCAGAGAGTATTCACACACCCCAGCAGCATGGAATTACACCACTGGGAAATAAATCCCCTGCCACTCAACACAAGTGTGCACGATGTAGGCATCTGGCTTTCTCCAAAGCTTTTGGGTTTTAACCAAGCCTAAGCCTCATGGTTCCATTCTTCCCCCTTGTGGTGATGTCAATAAACTTCCAATGCCAGGCTGCTGACATCAGCATAACTCAGTTTCCCCTCTACTTTTGCTCCAATACATACTTTCATTTTCAGCAGGATGAGTCATTGGCCAGGCCTTTGGACACACAAGCTTTTGCTAACACTGAATGTTGTCAGGTGAGGTAGGAAAACATTTAACCTTTATGTTGGGAACTCAATGAATGCTGAATGTTGTCAGGTGAGGTAGGAAAACATTTAACCTTTATGCTGGGAACTCAAATGATCTCTTTGGTAGCTGTTTTTGTGGGGGTGGGGTGAATATACAATGCTGACAACCTGATGCATCCTCAGGAGTGCGATACATTCAGATGAAGCAAGCAAACTCTGATCTCCATTGATTCCAATCACAGGATCTCTCCCCACCCCAATTTTGCAGTCCTTCATGGCTGGCACTTGTCTGCCTTCCATATGAGCCCTGAGAGTCAACTGCTTTCGAGCAATCTGTTCCGCTAACTGGAATTCAGCTGCTCACTTCACTGAAGCTGCAGTCACTTCTGTACCCCCTTTTCCCTCCTCCCCCACAAATGCAATCTCATTTAACTTTATATAGAGATAAAAATATTTCACCAGCTGCTTGACCACCTGGTGCAAAGACAAGCTTAGGGCAAAAGAACAAGGAAACTGAAAATAAACTGCAGAGAGAGAGAGAGAGAGAGAGAGAGAGAGAGAGAGAGAGAGAGCCAAAAGAGATGTTGTACTGCACAGGGCTACCCTCTTGGACTTCTAAGCCCATGCAGCAGGCATGATGGCTAGCAATAGGACACTCACATGGTTCCAATGACTGGTGTAGACAGGATGCCCTACAGTCCTGGCATTCCAGGGCTCAAAATAGAATAGCTACAGCTTGGCCCCAAATATACTGATGTCAAACATTGTAGCGGCTCCAGACAAAAATTCCAAAGCCAGCATTTCCTCCTCCCTCTCGCCCTGCCCCCTCGCTGTATCTCATTTGTGAATCATCATGCTTATTTAACCCTTTTGATACTGACAACAGAACATAAGAGCCAGTCAGACAATCATTGGGGTGGAATGGGCCCCAATGGTTGGAGTCGGAAGAACAGGGAAGTGAATCCACTCCGCCATGCAATGGGTGTAGAGGGGTGTTGGGCTGAAGTGAGGCTGCTCTAATTCCATTGCCCACTAGCAATAGCAAGCAGAGCGGGCAAAGTTGGTACGTGTCAAAATAGAACAGGAAGAACGTGCCTGGCAGACTCAAAGCTGAATCAAGAACAGTGCGACTTATTTATATAAAAGATGTATGGGCTGCCTTTCCTCTTTGAAATTCAGATACCCAAGGCGGTTCACAAACAATACAGTAAAAACATAATAGATACAATACAACAGAAACCATCCATTAATGTATTTTATGTATTTTTTTAAATTATGTATTTTAATTTTTGTTGTAAGCCACCTTGGGCATTTGCCTCGGCATATGATAAGGCGGGGTATATTTTTAATAAATAAATAAATTAAATAAATAAATCAATATAAAAACATAATAAAAATGCAGCGCATATTAAAAAAACGGCAGGATAAAAACAGAGAAGCAGCCTATTGGGAGACAGAAGAGAACCACTAACGGGAAGAGGCTACCTTAAATAGAAAGGTCTGTTATCGACTACTTGAGTCACCAATGCCTTTGTATGGCATCTACCTATTGATTCCCATTTCCTAAAGTGGAGAACATTTCAGAAATCACATAGACCTGACACCCCCTTGTGCCTCGTTGTCCCCAAGTACTGATGGCCCTAGTGATTGAGCCTCAAGGAGGCTTGATTGAACCCATGTTGATTCCCAACTCACCCTATGGGGAAGCCATTGCTTTTGAATTGCAGAAGTGTCCTTGCCTGTGTTTTTTTGTTTAAGCAGTACTTTGTATGGGACTAGAGATCAGTTAAGGGTGTTGAGAATATCTCTGTACAGAACTAAATACAGGTGGGCTCCCATATCCACTGATTCGCTATCCACGGTTTCAGTTATCCACGGATCGTGGGGACCCCCCAGGCTTTTACTTTTTTCCCAGTAAGCTTTGTTTCTTCCTTAAAGAAACAGGAGAAGATTACAGGCAAGTAGAACAAGACTAAGTACTAGAGAGGCTCTGCAAGGTTAACAGAAACCTTGCAGAGCCTTTCTAGGACTTAGTCTCGTTCTATTTGCCTGCAATGGAGGCTGCTTCTCTGTTTGTTTTAAGGAAGAAACAAAGCTTGCTGAAAGAAAAATAAGAGCTGGGGGGGCAAGCATGCCTGCCTGCAGGGGAGGCAGGGTGCGGGGCCCCTCAGGAAACCATGGAGGGGGTGTTCGCTCTTATCCACGGTTTCAAGTATCCACGGAGGGGCCTGGAACATATCCCCAGCGGATATGGGGGCCCACCTGTATATCTGAGTGGAATCCTAACCCATGGTTGTGTACTTGTAGCACAAATCATGTGATACGTCTTAAAGCTTTAAAAATGTATGTGTACACAGCCAAGGGGAATAAGATGAGACTTAATGATGATGGTGGTGGTGGCGGCGGCGATATACTTTTCACATGGAACTGCTGGGCACAGCATCCTAAAAGACGTTTTGTTTTAGGAGGAAAGGCGTTTTATAACACAGAACTATATACCAAACATAGTTCTTCATTACAGTGAAAAATACATTTTGGAATTTTCACTTTTAAACATCAGTGTTTTCAGTCACTGGTGGTTAGAATCTTCCTTGTAATGTCTTCAAATGTTTCCGCTGTTCAGTATCACATTCAGTAACACATTTGATTTACAGGTATAGTAGTTTGACCCAAGTTAAAATAAGTGACATAATTACAATTTATTTGCAAACCTGTAGGGAGGCAAGTGCTGTTAGGAGGGTGAGCTGCCAATATACATTTTCAAAATGCAAAAAGGTCTGGTTTGATTATGCCTCTTCTAGAAGTGTGAACACACAGTTACACTCAACTGACTTCAGATACTGTAGTTCCTAAGACAAAATAACTATTCAGATTTCATTTGCTTGTACAAAAAGGCTGCAGGACTTTAACAGCAAATCGGCAACTCTTATCGCAAAGGCTAATTTAAAGCTACAGTCCTGTGCACACTTACCTGGGAGTAAGCTCAACTGAACATAGTGGGATTTACTTCTGAGTAAACACGTATGTATAGAATTGCATTGCAAGTCATCCAATTCGGAAAAGCTTTGGGGATAGAGAGACACATTTTAATTATTACTAATTTCACTCCAGCACAGTGAAAGACTGCTGTTCTTGTCAAAACTGGTTTCATAACATGCGAGGAACAGATAAGAGAGACGTGTAGCGTTCAATCTGCAGACAAGGAAAATCCAGAATTAATGGCTAGGCTTTTTGAAATCTGCTATAGCAGCTTCGGAGGTCCAGACAGAAATGAGACTTTTCTGCCCCTACATTTTAGCTGTGATGCTGCTGCATGGATCACTTGGGACAGCAGCATCTGCAAAGAGCTCTCTGACAGAGGAGATCTGTCAAGAAGCATTAGGACAAAAAATGCCCCTTATTGTATTTCTGTGCAGCTCCTAAAAAAAACAGAATTCTCATGGGCATCGTGGTACAGATTATTTCTGTCCCCCGCTTCCCTTCTGTGCTCTTGTTTTCTGTGGCAAAATAAGGGAGTGGGAGGGGGGGAGCCTGTTCAACTGTGGCTGATTGAAATCTGATTACGCAACACTGCTTCATGCATTGCATCATTTTCAGGACTCACGTAGACCAGTGTTTCTCAAACTGTGGGTCGGGACCCACTTGGTGGGTCGCAACCTGATTTCTGGTGGGTCCCAGGTGATGGAAAGATCAGATAAGTAATTGCCACAAGCCCTGAGGCTATTCAAGAATCAGATAGCTGCTAATTGCCCTTCAAAGAGCTGAGCTCCTGCAGTTGGCAAGATTGCTGCTAGTTACCCTGCAAGTAGCTGAGCTCTTTACTTGCAAATAAATGTATTTATTTATTTCTAGATCACCTTTTTTAAAGTCTCGTAGAGCTAGGTGGGTCCGATAGAGTGTCATTTTAAAAAGTGGGTCCCGGTGCTAAAAGGTTTGAGAACCACTGACGTAGTCGACTAAAAATGTAAAGGCTGAATGTGATAGACATATTTTGTAAACAGGTATATGTACGCCCATTAAGGAGCCCAGACTGACTGTGGCTCTCTGTTGAGTGTATATGAATCAGTGATGACCCAGGTGTGGCTCCCTGCAATGTGTGAAACTGATATGATGCTCCTTTGGATGTCTACATATCAGGGAATCCAAAATGATGAGTGACTACTGACAACTTGGTTGAACCCATTATCCCATAGTAGTAATCATTATTCTGTAGTAGAACATAGTAGTAGTAATCATTATTCTGTGCAGCGCTTGGCATCCCTTATTCTGGCTGTTCCCATAATAGGACATGTGCTTGCTCCATTTATCTCCGGAAGATCTAGTTGTTCATTAGCTCCATATGGATTGCCAAATATGACATGGCTTCAACTGGACAATCGGTTGCTTGGGCAAAAAGAAGAAATGCTGGTTTTTCTGTTTTTGTTTTCGCCTTTCCTTGAACCACACAGCTTCAAAACAGATATGTTTAAAAACCACAAGATCTGGCTCCTATTATCGCCTTCAGGACCAAACCAATTCCACATTGTTTTATAATCCAGTAATCAAAATCTCAGATCTCAGTTTCTTTTGTGAATAGTTGGCCCGCATCTTACGAGCGATTGACTAACGCAAATTCATGTATACGTGGTCGCTCCCCCCAAAAGAAGACAGAGTAAAACAACAGTTTAAATCAGGAGTGTCAAACATAAGGCCCACAGGCTGGATATGGCCCCGTGGAAGCTCTTTAAATGGCCTACGTGATAATTGGGCTCTCCCAGTGCTGCGCTTTCAGCTGCGCCACTTCTGCTGAGGCTTTTGGAGGGAGAGATGGAAGGAGGCCTCAGAAGACGATGAATGCTATGGGGGAAGAGGCAGACCAAGGGTGGGTGAGAGAAGGAGACACTGCTGAGGTGCTGGGAGAGTCCAATTATCACGTAGGCTGCCCTTTCATCAGCATCGCTTCTGCTGAGGCATCATTTCGCAGAGCACCTCTCAGCTGATGAGCTGCAGTGACACCTCAGCAGAAGCAGTGCTGCTGAAAGGGCAGTCCACATGATAATCGGGCTTTCCAATATCTTGAAAATGTGATCAAGATTTGCATATTTTCTCTTCTGTCATTTTCAGCTAACGCGTTCCTACTTAACAACAAAGTGCTTTTTTCTGGCCATTATCTGCTCAACGACATCATTTCCTGCTTAATAATGTCACTTCCAGCCCTCAGCAGGCACCATGAATAACTGTTTAGCCCACTATACGAAACAAGTTTGACACCCCTGGTTTAAATATTGCAGACAACTCTGTCCGCCATTCAACGTACTCTGTTTATGATGACCCAGAGTGAGCCTGGAACAGGAGAATGAAGCTGCTGTTCCCTCAGTTCCCATGTGTCTCTCATACTGTGCTGTTAGTTCTTAAAGAGACAGTGTGTATTTGTTGGCTTTAAAGGAGTTTCATCTATACGCAATTTTGCCCTTACGCTCCACTCTCAGAAAGTAACCCTCATATATGATGCGGGCCAACTGTAGCTCTATCTATAACGTCTCATTCAGATTTGATGACTGGAGAATGGACACATTTACATGGCCATCTTTTTGGGTGGATATCCATTCTATGAATGGTATTTTCACAAGTTATTTAGGCTGCAATTCTTACCCGAGAGTAAGGCCCATTAAACTCACTTCCATGGTGTACTGATTAATTTTCAACGTTTGTGTCCGGGACTCGGGGCGAGCCCCGTACTTACCCGGAACCCTGCATGGGAACCAGGCCACAGCAGCAACCGCGGCGTCTTGCCGCGGTCAACAGGAGGTCTCCCAAGCAGCGCGATGCCCTCTGAGGCAGAGACAGCGGGGGAGAGGTCAGACAGACGCCGACCCCGCACCTGGCCGGGGGCCGTCGCCACCCAGCAGAGCAGGGCACCCTCGACCCAGCCGAGCAACCCTTGCCCCCAAGGACTGGCAGCGAGCCATCGAGGGACAGTGGACCCATAGCCCTGCTGGTCAATGCAGGCCCTGGTCGTGGCTCCCAGCAGATGCCGGCATCAAGGAAGGAATCCAGGACGGTGCCGATCCTGAAGAGAGACTCACCCCTGCCTGTCAAGCAGACGTGGTGGGATTGGATCAGAACCTGGGTGAGGCGGGACCAGGGAGCTGGGAGGGGTATATAAGGGATGCCTGGCCAAGGATAAGTCAGTTGCGAGCAGGCTGGCTGGAGAATAGGAGCAACTGCCAGGCAAGCCTCCTGCAACTGGCTCCAGGAGGAGGAATCGGGTGCGGCAACCTCCTCCCCTGGGGTCCCTCTGAGGCCTCTTCTAAGGCATCCTGATACGCCCCTGCGGGCTCGGCCTGGATGTCTCCCCAGAGCCTGATGCCCCCCCAAGACTCGGGGTTGGCCCTTGACACCCTGCTGCCTGGGTCCCTGATCCGGACCCCCTTACAGTTTGATTTTTGACTGTTCCAATATTTATCTCACTGAAATACTTTATAATTAAAACAAAAAACCTACCTTATCTTTGGTCCACTCAAACTCAGGGCTCATTTAAACATCATCAAATGGAAAAGCAGCTCAAACAAATCTCAAACCAAACTAGGATTAAAACTAACTAACCAGCAGCAAAAAATAATACCAGTAATACTAACAAACAAACAAACAAAATCAGAAAATAAGCCAAATTGATTTTCAGTCCCAACAATTTGGTGTTTTTCACTTGAGGGAGGGGGGGTCAAATCCTGTGGGGAAACCTTGTTTGTTTGTTTTTTCTGAAAGAGGAACATACATAACTAGTAATATGCTCCAGGTTCTCCATTTTTTAACCAGAGGAAAAGGAAATGTACCATGTCAGGGGGACGGGGCCGTGCCCCTTTGCAATTCCTTCAATTTTGGGGTATATGATGAACCTGGATAGACCAAACTTAACATTGCAGAAAACAATAATAGCTAGCATTTATACAGCATTTTTGAGTGGTCAAAGTGCTTCAACAACCTGTAAGGTAAGCGTTATCATCCCCCCCCCCCATATTGCACAAGGGGTGTGTATGATTGACAGCCCTATCCAATCCCCCACCACTGATGACGATATAGCTATGCTAGCATGTGCTGTATCCAATGGTGTGTGTGTGTGGGGGGGGGTATCAGAAGACAAAGGCACTACTCTATAGCTCTGACTGAAAAGTCAGTGCTACCTCCTGACAGAGACAGAGCTCTGTAGATTGCCCTATTGCAGAAACACTTGACAAGGAAGGACTATGACACAGGCAATGCTGCTGCTGACAGGACAGCACATGACCTCCACGTTCCCAGGGTAATGCTCTGATCAACTCGGCATAATGCCGCTCTTGAAACTATAATTTCTCCTTTCGTGGACAGTTAAAAGGCTAAGCACTCACCTTCAAGGCCTCAGATACATCCTGAATTTTATTGCTATACAGTAGTAACCTAAAGTCCTCCTGACTATGATGAAAAAGGAGCTTGGATTTTCCCTGCATGTGCATTTCCTAATGGCAACTTTTATAGTCCCTGTGCCAAAATGTTTGCAAAATATAAGCTTTAGGTAATTTCTAGAATGAAAGCCCTGAGGATGGGCCATAAAACTTGTTGCTCCTGGATACAACAACAACTGCCTCTTCAAAATGATGAAAAGTCAGCTTTTTTTCTTTCTTTCTTCACAAACATCCATCTCTAGACGTCATCAATCGTAACAGGTTTTCACATGTAATTACACTGAGGCCAGGACAGCTATTCCATTCATGTCTCTCAATGATGCTGACCAAAAGCCACAATTTCTGACACACACTAGTTTACATTTTTTCCCCTCTGGAACCTGTGCTATTCTTCGTCACATGTGTGGTTTTATGGAACATGTCTGTAAGCAAAGAGGTATATAATATAGGTTGAGTATCCCTTATCCGGACTGCTTGGGATGGGAAGTTGTCTGGATTTTGGATTTGTCTGGATTTTGGAATATTTGCATAAATATAATGAGATATCTTGGGGATGTGTCCCAAGTCTAAACACGACATTCATTTATGTCTCATATACACCTTATATACACATAGCCTGAAGTTAATTTGATACAATATGTATAATAATTTTGTGCCCCAGCATGCCTTGTGCTATGCCAGCCAGGTGCTGGAAAAAGCTTTTTTTAGTCATAGCCCAAAAAATGTCTGAATTTCGGAATAGTCTGGATTTTGGTTGTCCGGATAAGGGGTAATCAACCTTTATATGTTTAAATGTTAAACAGCATAGAAAAAGAGCAGGGTCTTTAGGTAGGCTTACCATCAGTCCCGGAAAGCCCAGGACCATCCCGGGTTCTGGGCTCCGGTCCCGGGTTGTTCTCGGGTTTTCTGGGCCCGGTGAAGCCTCCGCCGCTGCTTTTAAAATGTAAAAACCTTACCTTTTTTCGGCGGTGCCATCTTGGATCTCGTGAGATTTTGCAAGATCCAAGATGGCGGTGCCCGAATCTCATGAGGGCACATGAGGGCACTGCCTCATGTGCCCTCACGAGATTTGGGCGCTGCCATCTTGGATCTCGCGAGATTTCGCAAGATCCAAGATGGCACCGCCGGGAAAAAGGCAAGGTTTTTCAATTATAAAAACAGTAGCTGGAGTCCTGGCCGGCTTGGATGCAGCCAGCCAGGCTCCAGAGGCGGCAATGGCAGTGGCCGCCGCAGACGACGAGGACGATGCCAGTGGCAGCAGTGGTGGTTGCCGCCACCGAAGATGAAGACGATGGCAGCGGCCACCACCGAAGACTATGGCAGCCGCGGCTGGTGGTGAAGACAGTGGCGGCGGAATGGCGGCAATGGCAGCGGTGGCAGGACAGGCAAGTAAATTAAGTAAGTAAGTAAGTAGAAATAAATAAATAAATAATTGCAGTTTAATGCATTTTAAAATACATATTTTTCTTTTGCGTTCAGGAAAGTGTAAAGGTCAATTGATAACCTCAGGATCAGATTTATGGGACTTCCGTCAGAACATCCTTCTTTGTCTTGATAAGGGGGTCTAGGGAAATGTATCCTGCTTCAACCTACTGCAGTTTTCAGCAGGGTACTATTGCACATCTGTTTTGATGCCCACAAGTTGTCATTATAGATTATTCACGACTGATGCCCCAGGCTTTATCCATTGACATTTTTGTGCTTCAGGTTTCCTTTTGTGTGTTTGTATGCATGCAATGTAGCATAAATCCAATCTGGAACAGAATCCAAGTAAACAAAGCATTCTAGCAATGCCTAAATTTGCTAAATGCAATGTTAAAGGAAGGATGGCCCTGCAGCACCTTAAAAATTGATAGAGGGCTTGTAAAAAGAAGCAATTGATCCTTGCACAAACACCATCCATTTTAATTCATTCTGCAGAGTGGTCAGCAGTTCAGAAGTCAAAAAGGTGAGCGCTTAAGATCTGTAGATAAAGGCATGCAAACTGTGCAACTACAACTGTATAACAGCCACTCAAAGCCAGAGACTCCCTGGTAAGACTTCAAAATAACAAGCAACTGAATAGACTCACCCCTGCCCAACAAAAACCTGAACTTATTATTCACCAGAAGACAGTGAGCACAATCCAGAAAACTGAACACATCAGTCCCATTGACATTGGTGGAAACCAAGCCCACAGTTAAAAACACTTTATTCCCATTGATCTCAATATAGCACATGCATACTTAATATGTACTGTGCCCAGTGTCACCTGTGACAAACTTGGCATCATGTCACTCATAAGCGATTGGTTTCTTTGCTAGTTAGCCAGCATTCCAACACGTTCTTGTAGCAAGTGTTCCATTTTTGAAATGTTTAAAGCAGTGCCAGCCCAGATGCGATTCAAATGAGACAAAGGGAAGAAGCAAATTAAACCGGAGGGATCCTAAGGCAGGAGGTGTGGCCTGCTGGTTTGAGCCAGTGCCCTGTCGGAAGAAGCAGGGTCAACCTCGGTTCTCACTTGGATGGGAGACGGAAGCTGCTGACGGACCTTGTGAAGACACTAAGAAGGCACCGTGAGAGGGTGGAATGCGGAAGAGAGAGAGCATCTTGAAAACCGTCCGAGGGTGAACTGTGAAGCTTGGAAGTGCAGAGCACAAACCAGAAGGAGGGCTGCACTTGGAAGGGAAAACATATCGATATGGAAGGTTCTATATATGAATAGAACAATATTGTGAAGACATCGGGTCTAGGATAGCCTGCCTATGTAAACCGCCTTGAATAAATCTGATGAGAAATCTGATGATGAGAAAGGCGGTATATAAATACAGAAAATAAATATAATAAATAATAAATAAGGGAATCTTTTCAGTCTGGATGGTAATTTCCATGACACTGGCTTAGATGACCAACCAAAGAATAGTTGGTTTCCAAGCATCAGCAATTATTAAAACAGACTTGCCTAGGCTCTGTGTGGCTGAAGTGTTTGAATCCAACGCAGAATTAAGAAGGATTTTTTTATTTTAATGCTTGCTCAAGTTTTAAGCTGTCATCTATCTATCATAAATTATAGGCTATGGTCGGAGAAATCCAAGGCTAAAATGCTAATAAAAATGATTAGTGGGAACTGTGTATGGAGGAACTAGCATTTTAAAAGGAAGATTATTCTTTACTGGTTTCTGAAGAAAGTCTCCGTGAATTTCAAGGCATGTTCCATTGCTTATTTGGGAATAAATGATGAAGTCATCTTTTAATTAGTCAACATAACTCAAAACATGATTCCTATACTCAGCATACATGCCAGATCATTATTCACACATGACGGCAGATTGCTGACTGCAGAGTTGCCAACTTTTGGATCATCCACCATAGTTGTGCCCTTTCTAACAACCTGATCTGTGGGTAAAGGTGTTCACAGCATGGAAAGCTTCACCTGCTGGTTTCCACAGACCATGCTTTTGTGAAAGGCACAAGAGCAGGCCAATCATTTTCTCCCACTCAGTTGGAAACACTAGCTGAATACCACACTACCACTTTCAGAATGCCAAACCCTTTGGCTCTCTTGTTATTATTTGTCTGACTGCCACATATAATTCCAAAATCACTGTGTGATGTTTCACCAGGATTTAGTTTTCGGCAATTTAACATGGAGTCTGTCTGAGGAGGTTTGCCATCTTGTTTTCCTGGCCTTGCCCCTCCTTTGCCTCGAACAGAAACCTGACACACAAGAATGTTGCAGGTGCAGCATTTCTGACCACATCCAAAGTCACAATGAAGTGTTATCCATTTCATTGATTTTGTGTTAGCCTGTGTTTAAATGCACAAGAAATGGCCAGTAAAAAAACATCGCAACCTTAAGTCTGAGGCTCTCTCATAACGGCAGCCTAACTGCAATAAAAGGTCCCTTAAGTAAGTGTTGTATCCCAAGAAAGTCAGTAATGAAAAAAAAAATACCATTGAAATAATTAGACAAATTAGTCATGATTTTCTTTGGATACAGCCTAGTATCCAGTGGCCTGCAAATATTTGCTTCCAACCAAGAAGGATCCAAAAATGAAATTGGGTTTTGTTCCGATCTCTCATGCTTCTAGCACCATCCCCTGACCCAAGAATGAGTTATAGCCTCTCCTTAGTTCCTTGTGGAGACTGATTCTTCTTCTTCTGAAATGATATTTGTCAATCACTTCTCCATGGGGATATTGTATGAACCGATACAACCCATTGCTGAAACTGGGGGCATATTTTTTAAAAACAAAGAAAGGCTGGCCCAGGGCTATGTTGAGGTTTGCTTTTTTAATTTTTTAAATAACTATTTTGCTGCCTTGGCAAGACTGCAGTTTCAATTGATTTCTCAGGGAGTCATTTATTTGCTTTATAAGCCCCTTTTTTGTTGTTGTAAGGAAATCCAGGTGGGTTCTTCTGACTCATCAGTATATACACTATTCATTTTCTCCATCCATTGGGCCAAACTACACATTATGTGGAAGAGCTCTGACTGGATCTCCCAACTTTTTTCCCTTCGGAAATGAAGCCACATCCAATTTCTTTGGGCAGCAGTAGGATAGGGGGCTGTTTCTCCATTTTCCCATGGCCATTGTCCCAGTTTAAGTTACACATCCACGGAACCTTTTGTTAGTTCTGGACAAGGGCAAAATATAAATATGGGGCAAGCAAAAGTGCTTTCTCTGTTAAATAGGTAGGAAGGAGAAGGAGAGCAGATGGTGAAATCCTGATCTGGCAAAGAAAATAATGGGCTCTCTCTCTCTCTGTTACACACTGCAATGGTTAAACTCTGTCTTTAGCTCAATGTTGATGTTTCTGGCTTTACTGGAGACTGTCAAGGTTGCTATGGTGAGCTGACCCTTTTAAATATCAAGGAAAGTTCAAAGATTTGGCAGCCGATGTTGCTATTTCTAGGTGACTGCAGGGCAATGTAATAAAGTTGCTACTCCAGTAGATGATAACAAGAGAGAGAGAGAGAGGTGGTGGTGTTTTTTTTTAAAGAATCACAGAATTAGAAAGCATCCAAAAGGTTATCTTGGGCTAGGCTAACAGCTGACCTCAGATAAGATTTCGTATACTATCACCTGAAGATGCTTGCCTAACCTTTTCTTGGAAACCTCCAGAGAAGGAGATCCACCATAGCCCACAACTTCTAGAGCCTACTTATTCCAATGCTTAACCTCAATTTACCTTCTAGTACGTTAAATCCATTGCTTCTTGTTCAGTAGACAGGTAAACAATTGTTCCCTGCGTCCTCCTGATGGCTTTTCTCTGAAAAGGATCCACCTTGCCTCTTCATCATTAAGCCAGGCACACACAGTTTGTTCAGCTTGTCTTCGCACACTTGGTCTTCTCCAGACCATTTATCACTCCTGTCACTGCCTGAATCCTGAGCTCATTGTGGGTACTTAAAAATCTCAAGCCACTACTTCAGACATGGTATTTTAGTGCAAAGTTCGGGGCTAATTACACATTACTCACAAATGCATGTATTGAAGCCCCCACCCCAGCCAGGTGCTTTTTAAAAAAGCAAAGCAGTTTGGGAGAATGTGGGGCCAAGTGGGGCTGCTCAACCCTTTCCCTGCCCAGTGTTTTTCCACTCCAGATTGCACCAAAAAGAGGCTTCCTACCACTTGGAGGGTTCAAAATGTGTGCTTTCATTTCACATGCACTTCCAGTGGGGCGAGGAGCCATTGAAGGAGCACATTGACATTGACAGATGGCAGGAAAAGGGTCAGGCACAGCCTGTTGCAATACACATTTACAGTTATTATCCCTTCAAGTGAGACTATTCCTTTGAAGTCTAGGAAATTGTCCTTTTGTCCACAGCTCCCAAAGGAGTGATAGCTTTATGCGCCACAGCATCATAACGTTGACTCATGGCCAGTTTGTTTGACACTAGGCACCCTAAGGGCACAGCCCACCAGGAGTGCTCTTGTCTTGCACAGCTCTTGATCCTTTGCCTGGAACCTCTGCAGGGGAGCCTCCGTGCGGATGGAATCTCTTAGACTGCATTCCTAACCAGGGGCCCCATGGAAAATAGTGAGACGTACGTCTGAGTAAACACGTGTTTAGGATTGTGCTGCTAGAAGCGCAGCGGCTTATTAATATGATTGTTATTATTGCACTGCCTATGTGCATGGCACTTTACACAGAATGAGAAGATGGTTCCTGTGCCAAAGGGGCTCCCAAGCAAGCCAGCGATCAATTTGTTGTTCCTGTGCAAATCTCTCCCAACCATGCACCACACCGCTATAATTAGGACCTGCAACTTCCATCTTTCAGAGTGCTGCACTGGTCATCATGAATGACGGTGTTGGTGGTGCCACTACAGTGGCTCCTTGGAAGAGCAGCAATTTTAAACTAGGGTTTTCCAAAACTCTATTCAGTACAACTCTGTTCAATATACTACTATATAACATTACGGACACCACAAGCTATCATCAAGTTCAGGGGCTCATGAATACAACATAGGTACTCTTTATTAAGAGCTGAATGTCCCTCTTTGAACGTAAAAGCCATGGAGTAATGTTATTACAGCAATTTGTTTTCTTAGCCACTTTCCAAAGCGGAACTTCAAACGGAATGCAAATAAGCGCTAATCCTTTTATCCGCTCTTGAGCTGCGTTTGAGTTTGGAAAACACAGGAGAAATGCCCCTCTGTGGTGTCCGATGCCGAAATACACATCAGGAGCTTGTCCGGAGTTGCTCACTTACTTGGCTCTGCTGTTGTCTCACTGGCTGCTGCTGGCTGCTCCTGTCTTCAGGCCATGCTGCCAAGATACTGGGACAGGATGCTCCAGAGACTCAGTGCTCCCCATGACCTTTTCAGGGTGGCTGGGAAAGATAAAGAGGAGGACCGGTTTGGCCGTGGCTTGTCATTTGGGGGGCTGTGTGTACACTGTGTGCAAGTGAGCACCACAAGGGGTATGGGGGGGGTCAGCACAGGATGTGGCTCCAGGAGCCCCCAGAGCCTGGCACTAATACTGTACTGGTAGCAAGGGGAACTTTCCCATTTCTACCTACAAATTTGATTATAATGACATTTGTATGAACAAAGATGTCATTGCATGTTCTAAATATGCTTCATCTCAGGTCGGTGTTTACCTGCCCAGTAATACTTGCAAGTTTCCAATGAGTAACAGGTGTTGTTTACTGTCATTTACTGTTCACACTAGCCTTTGAAGTCAGGCACCACAGAGGAATACCCCAGCTATACTGCCCTTTGACAACCCCCAAACCTGCCCATAAAATAGAAGACTCCTCTGTGGTCTCATAACCAGCTGTCAAAGGAGTGTAACAGCAGATGGAACCTAGTTCAGCACTCCAGGGCCTCTGTGGAATTATGGCTTTATGATTTAGGCTGCAGGAGTTTTCCAGCCAAGCAGGTACATCATTGATCTCTTAGGGGCCTTTTTCTGTGTTACATGGTAGCAGTGTGAGAGAAAGCATGAATGAGTTATGCGTCTTCCCCTTTCTCTTTCTGGAAATGGAGAGAGTCAGAGAGAGGAAGCATGACTCACTCACACTTCCTCTGGAATGTGCAAGGCCCTTAGAACAACAGTGTTCCACAAGACGTTCTATAGCCAGCAGGCCTTGAACCTGGGCCATTTTCCCCGATGCCCGAACTACATTCACAGCAGAATCTTGTGCATGTTTACTCAGAATTATATTCTCACTGTTTTCAGCGGGGTTTACTCCTGGGACGTGTGCATAGGATTGCCACTTCATTGCAGTAGTTTTACCCCATTTACCCCAATTCAGTAAGGGAGACGAGGCAGATGGAAACAGGCTTTTGCATGTGCAGCCAATCTCATGATGCACACTTGCATGATCATGCTGCTAAGTCAGAACTAGCTGAATTCATGCTCCTTAATACAGATAAGGCTGTGCAGACCCACCTGTAACACTAGTGGCACAATCCTATCCTTCCCTCCCACCGCTGGTACAGCCATGCCAAAGAGGTGCACACTGTATTCAACATGGGGGGGGGCAGGCAGGGTGGAGCAGGAGGCTTCGGAGGGAAAGGGGATTTTAATCCCCTTACCTCTCCGTAAGCCTCCCTACCAGCAATGGGTCTCCTTAGACCTGTGCCAGCGATTTCACTGGCACATGTCCAAGGAAAGAAAGGGGGCAGGAAGGCAGCAAAAACTGAGGATAGGTTCTGGCATGCACCTGCTGAATCCAACCCCTCCCTGCCCCCCATTCCTCCCCCTCCCCACCCAGTTTTGCCACCTCCCTGCCCCCACTCCTCCCTCCCACTCTGGCCTCTGGTGGGTGACCAGCATGGCAATGACAGGTGTGGGAAGGCTTTGGTCTTCCTGCCAGCACTCCGGCAGTGTGCTGCCAGAACGCACTTTACAGCTGCCTTATGGCAGCTGCCAGTAGAACACTAGCCCCGCCACTGCCAGCATGGAAGCCCAATGATTGGGCTACCCTTGTTGTATTGTATGCAACTAGCTGAGCATACCTTGAACTGGACTGGGACCACCGCCTCTGCTCCTCCTTCCTTCAAGCACAGGGGAGACGTTTGTTTGCAAGCCCTTATGCAACCTTTGAAAAAACTGTAGCTAATCTGCATAGTTGTAGACACATGGTCAACATAATGTGAGCCTTGACCATCTTCTGCATCACTGTGGCGGATGTCTGGCTATGATGGATGAATGGATGAGTTCAACCTTTTCAGTGATGCCACATGAACCATGAACTTTTGGCTGCTTGCTTTGCACTAATTCATTTTAGGAAAACATTTCTGGTAAAGTGGGGATTGAGAAATGTTCCTCTTTAGCTGCTACACACTGAGGCTATCTAGGGGTAACCCTTAATGTTTTCCCACAAACATACCAATACCCATGATGGTTAGAAGTTGATATAATTTTTTTTAAGGTTAACTTTCAGCATATAAATTAAGCTTGTAGGCAACATTAAACTGCTCCAGGGACCAATTTCTCTTGTAACTGAGGATTAACATGATAAGAATCACATTATCATGTGACTTACAGAACAGCAGTGACTTACAGAGATGTGTGTTTAAAACAAGCAGACTTTAAGAGTGCCACAGAACTGTGAATGTCAGAACCCAGACCCACTTTTAACAGGTTTGAACTGACTGCATTAGAGATGCACTGGTCAAACAGCAGTGAAATGTTTGCTTGTTTAATGCAGGGTTTTCTAATAGTTCTTCTCTACCTATATACAGTACATTAAAAACATAAGCCCTGATGGATCAGGCCAAGGACCCATTTAGTCCAGCATCCTGTATCACACAGTGGCCCACCAGATGCCTCAGGAAGCACTCAAGACAACAAGACACCTGTATCCTGTCCCCACGCCCTTGCATCTGGCATTCAGAGATAGGTTACCTCAGAGGTTGCATATAGTCATCATGGCTATTTCCAATGGAGCGAGCCATTGAAGGGGCAAATTGACATTGACAGATGGCAGGAAAATACCGTATTGGTCGGAGTATAAGACTCACTTTTTTCTCCTAATTTAAGTTTTTAAACTAGGGGTGCGTCTTATAATCAGGCTGTTGCAATTTAATGCCAGTGATTTAATTAATTTTTTTTAATAGCACCAAACTTTAAGGGTGCGTCTTATAATCAGGTGCGTCTTATACTTGGGACAATACGGTATGTTTCTTTGGGTGTAAAAAGTAGACCCTCCCCCCCACACACACTACTTTGGCCCTTAATTAGCCTTATAAAGGCTAGAAAATGGAGGCAGCAGAAAGGAGTTGCACGGAGCTTTTATTATGGTGAATAACAGATCAATCTGTGATTTAATGCTTGGTGTGGAAACTGTATTGAGAGAGAGAGAGAGAGAGAGAGAGAGAGAGAGAGAGAGAGAGAGAGAGAGACTTCAGCTAAACTGAGAAGAACTGAATGAGAATAGAGCTCATACACCTAAAATCTCTAACATCTGCAACCAGGTGAAGATGGTTTGGTCTTGGACATCATCCTCTGACATATGAGACTGCCCTATAGGACATTTCAGTCTGAAACGCAAAAATTCTGTGTTACATACACAAAGAGCCACATTGACTACAATCTTCTATGAAGCATTTTTCCAAAATATTTTCTTTCTAAATTTGATCAAAACAGAGAAAAATTCTTACGTTAGATGAACTTGACAGTGCGAGGCAATGACAAAGCCCTGTAACCTGCAGTTTAGGAGATGGCAATACTACTTTTAGAAAAACTGAACAGTGAAGGAGCACCAGCTCTGTAGTGTGACCTTAAAAACCTATCTGTTACAACCATACTTGTTCGGTCGGTCTGCTTGTTAATCCACTTCCTTGAGGTGATTCAGGACAATATATTTTATCCAGCCAAGCCTCAGGGAATTGAATGTAAAAAAGGACAGACTGTCTCAGGTACAGTAGCTCCCTTTAAATCGGGAAATGGACCATCTAAGTCCACCATAAATGTGCAACCGTCATTTCCTGGAAGGTGCTTAGACAGGGTCTATGTTGTTACTAGCTGGCTAATCTGTATTTTAATTGGTTTCATGCACCTTTTGTCTCAGGATTTTTCCATTATCTGCTGCGACAAAGAGCTCAGCGTTCTATATCACCAGCCTGCCACGCACACACGAGTTGCTTCATAGTAGGAACAGAGATTTCTCTCCCTCCCCACCCCCCTGCTTTTTTTGCTGGAGTCACTTGCTTTGGCTCAGCCACGCATCCCCTCCCCCACAAGATGCTGTCACAATAGATTTAAGGTTTCCCTCCCCTTGACCTCCTGTAAAATGAGAATATGCAAGACCATTAATGGATGTGTTGCTAAGAGGAGCGTGGCCCTCATGATTTCCCTGGTAATTTGCACTCAGATCAGGAACACATCCTAGCCGGATGCTGAGGGTCGGGTGGGAAGAACAGATGTATTTGTTCACTGCATCTAATCCCATCTGTGTCGCACCATCCTCTATATCTGTGTAGCACCAAGAAGGCTAACCCATCTCACCTCGAACAACGCCCTGCCCTTTCACTAATATATTGCATTAAAAAAGAGAAAAGAATCACATTTACAGTCCAACCTAAATCCCTGCGTGGCGATGCAGCAGTGCCAGAGCGGGCTACGCTGCATCCTGCGGGGATTTTGGGCTGCTAGAGATCTCCTCAGGGCAAGGGGACATTTGTCTCCTTGCCCTAGGCCCTAACCTCTGCAGCCACGTCAACCCAGACCTGCGCCAGTGATATTAATGGCGTACGTTTGCGTTGATCTGTACAGGCAGATCAGGCCCAGGAAGGGGTTCGGGATTTGGCATGCACCGCTGCCGCCAATCCCGCCCACCTCCTGGGCCTGATCCACCCCGCCCCTCTCCTCCTCGTTCCACACTCCCCTGTCCCATTCCATCCCCATGTCGGGTGTACCTGCTCTGGCAGGCCTCTGTCACTCCACTGGCATGAGCAGGAAGGCTCCTGCCTACCCGCTGGCATGCCGGCTCCCTGAGCTGCCGCAAAGCACTTTACGGCACTTTTGCAGCAGCCAGCGCAGGCAGAACGCACGTTCTGCTGGAGCTGCCTTTAGTGTGAATTGGACCGTTAGTGTTGGAAAGTAGGTACAATGTCACCTGCAAGACACTAGGGAGTAGTCCAGAAGGCAGATCACTCAGAGGCCACCTGTCTTGGACATTTACTTTGTCCTCTTTGACCTGTGGAGGTATTTGTCTACCTGGCTTCCTTCCTCTTCTGTCTCTCTCTCTCTCCTCCTGATCCTCCAAACATCCAGATCTCTCT
This sequence comes from Plestiodon gilberti rubricaudatus, assembly GCA_026170595.1. Classification (NCBI taxonomy): domain Eukaryota; kingdom Metazoa; phylum Chordata; class Lepidosauria; order Squamata; family Scincidae; genus Plestiodon; species Plestiodon gilberti. The sequence goes on along the minus strand of JANXHW010000002.1, from coordinate 153,564,901 downwards.
CCATGAGCTCTGACCAGCCGTGTGGAATCCACCGTGCCATTGGGCCTCACACACCCATGCAAGGGGCTTGCTCTAGGATTCCCTGTTCCAAGTCTAGGACCTGTACAGACAACAGAGGTGTACACGCTTGTGAATTGTAAGTAAAATCTTGTTCTTTAAAACCTATTTACTGCCTCTGCTCCTGTTTTATTGTTAGTAGCAGACCAGAGGGTGGTGGGGAGGGGAGCAGTTGGAAAAAGAGTCTTCTGTTATATTTAGTCTTCTGCTATATTCTACAAGCCTTCTGCTCGATTTAGACCCAGCCATTTCCCCAGCACTTAGACCATGGAAAGGCTGTGTGTGTGCTGCCCCTCTCTGGTGATGGTCTTCTACACATCTCCCCTAATATTTTCTTCTCCTGAAGAGGTTAGCTGCAGTTTGGTATTTTTCTGACTCTCCCCTCCTCCAAACACTTGTATAGAGTGGATATCGTACCGTTGACTTTGAACGGGGACATCACTTGCAGGGCATGCAATGCAAACAAAGGTTAGAAAAAAATGTCCTAAGTTAGACCATGCATTTACCATTCATCTGGATAAGTCCTCAGTCTTCCAGCTGCTTCAAGCCGTAGCCTGATTCTGCATTCTCTCCACATGAGCTCCTGGCCACCACTATAAGATAGAAGTGAAAAGCAGATGTGGAGCCTGGGAAGTTTGCCAAGTCATGTTTTTTCAAGCATCAGAGATATACTTACTTTCTAGGGCTGCCACTTTTAGCACAGACCCTTTCTGTCTAAGTATAGGCCCTGGCAGGAAAGGGTAAGTTCCAACCAAGAGTGAGCTAGAAGTGCCAGTTCCTGCTGGGTTCCACTTGTGTTGGAGAGCCACACATGCCCGTCACCATGGAAAATACCTACAGGTGCAGGAGGATGGAACACGGGCTTGTTTTATGGTCTGTTCCTTCAAGTTTATTTAGAAATGGGGCAACAGCATGGAGGCTCTCTCTCTCTCTCTCTCTCTCTCTCTCTCTCTCACACACACACACACACACACACACACACACACACACACACACACACCTCTTGCCACCAGTGCTTAATAACTTTAAGAACCCTCTTTGGCTCCAACTTACTCCATGTTTTTGTTGTTGTTTTGTTTTCACGAAAAGCAGTCTCAGGAGAGGGTGATCAGGACCAGAAGAACTGCATGGGGGAAAGGGGGGACGACATATAATCCATCTTCCTTTCTCATTCTCTGTCAACTGTTTTTCTACTTAAAACCACACATGCATACAAACTGCTTTTTCTCTCTACCATGGAAAAAGTACCTGTATATTTTCCCCTAGCAAAGGAAAAGTGGTGTTCGGAGTTCTCTGTATTTTATACTTCTTATACCTGGCTAATTTACCTATACAACCTTCTTCTTGTAACATAGTAGCTGGCCATGATAGCTTCTGTGCCAAAAGGAAAAGTTGTTGGGGGAGAGGGGAGATTTTGAGCAGAAAAATGGCCTGTGGGGAAAAAAGAGTTCCGCACCCTGCCAGCTGCCTCACTTGCATATAAGAGCAGTGACAAAGATATGTGATATTCTGTGTATTTTCATCAGGTATGTCTCATGACTCAAACGTAACTATTTTTTCCTATAGGGAAAACTACTTGGCCTCTAGCAGTTCAGACTACTACAATGCATTATATGGAACTCACTTTGAAGACTGTTTAGAAACTGCTGTTAGGTCAAAACGCAGTTAATGAGATCACATTAAATAGCTCCATTGTAAAAGTGCTTTGTGACAGTGCGACTTCTAGCAGTGCTGGCGGGAAGGCCCGATCCTTCTCGCTGGCACTGGCAGCTGGAATGACGCCCACTGGAGGAGGTAAGTCCCCCATTGGACTGCACGGGCAGAGGGAGGGTGGGGTGGAGGAGGAACGGGGTGGGGTCGGGCCAGGAGGGGGGTGGGATCAGTGGTGCACTGCTGGCAGGCATTTATCCTACCCCCTTCCAAGGCCTGATCCGCTGACACAGATCAATGCAGACTTGCGCCAGCGATATCGCTGGTGCAGGTCCAAATTGATCCATAGCGGTGGCTGGGATCAGAGAGTGCGAGAGAGATCAGGAGGCAGCCGCCACTGGAGAAGCCAGAATGCCCCAGTTGTTCCTGCACCAGTTCTGTGCACAGCAACCATTCTTGGTGGCACTTGAAACTTAGTACTTCCCAAAGTGGGGGAAAAGGTTGAAAATACCTAGTTTATAGCTTCAGGAATGGAACGTGGAAAACCTTTCACTACACCTGGTTGTTGTTGTTGTTTTTAAATCTCCTCAGTTCACTTCTCGCCAATAGTTTTTTCGCCAAACATCGTTATGCCTATGTTTGTGGTAACCAGATATTCTTCATATAAGGATCTAAATAGGGTAAGGCAACAGGACACCACACCACACTGGGAGCACTAGCTGGGCAGATGCTGGGCAGTGAGGTGTGGGGGAGGAATGTAAGAGGAGCCCTGCTGAATCAGGCGAAAGGCCTGTCGCCTCGTCTAATCTCATGTTTTCCACAGCGGCCCACCAGCTGCCCCTGGGAAGCCAAGGGGGAGAGAAAGGCACACTTTGCTTCTGCCACCACTGCTTCCCTGGAACTGGTATTCAGAGGCAGGGACAGATCAAGGCCTGCTGAGTGACACCCGAGGCGGCCTGCCAAGTGCTGCCCTGGCTTAGCCAGTGATGCGCCAGCCTCTGCTCCTCCCACTCCCTGGATTGGAAAAGGAAGAGGGAAGGAAGAGGGAACAAGAAAGTGTGAAGGAGAAGAGAGTGGTAGGCTACAGCATCTAGCGAGGAGGAGGAGCAGTGGATGCTAGTGGGTGGAGGGAGGGGGGCGCCTCCCATCAACCCACTACCTGAGGCAACTGCCTCAGTCAACCTCATGGATGAGCCAGCCCTGTTTAGAAGCATGTTGCCACTGAACCTGGGAGGTAGAATTTAGCCATCATGACAAGTAGTCATGGATAGACCCACCTGTCCTCTGTGCATATTTCCAATCCCCTTTTAAAGTCACTCAGCTAATGGCAATCACTACATCTTGTGGCGGTGAATTCCACAGATAAATTATGCATTGTGTAAAGAAGTACTTCCTTTCAAGGAGGGCTTGAAGGATTTGGTAAGTTTAAGAGTTGGGGGGGGGGGAGAGAAAGCTATGATATGGTGCATGGAGTCTGCTGTGCTAATAGAACGTACCACATCACACGGTGGAGGATTTCACTGGAGCTAGAGAACCCAAATGACAATTTTCTTCATCTTCTCCACAGTCTTTAAAACACCCCCAACCTAAGGCTACAACCAAAAGAGGTAACGGGCCCAATGCACAAGTAAATTGAGAACAAGGTTTTCAAACAGCATTCAGAAGCTTGCTTCGTACAGGGAGACAGCTCTACGCGGGAAGCCATTGGGGTGATCCGACTCTCTCTTGCAGCACCTTCCAGCAGTTTCTTCACCCCAAACAATTCAACCCCTATTTTTCCAAAGGTTTTGCTGACATGTGGACCTAGCCCCATGCAATGTCACTGCAATAGCAATGACAAACACACTCTGCACATTTGTACTCAGCTTTATATTCCACTTGGGGAGGTTGTAGTAATCTGTGGGAATTAGGATCCGAGGGAGAGTTCATGACAGGAAAGCCGAGCAGTTGCGTCACTACGACGCGCGACACCCCAGAGCGGGGGGGCGCATCGCCTTTAAGGGAGAGGCTCCGCCCCTGCGCGTGACGTCACGCGCAGGAGCAGAGCACCCTCCCCGCTCCGTTTTCGGCTCATTTTGGAGCCAAACGGACACAGGGGAGGGAGGGAGGGCCCAGCTCCACCGCCAAACTGTAAGGGGGGGTGTCGTGCGTCACCCCTATGCGCGCGACACCCCCCGGCGGCCTGCCCCCCGCGCTTCCCCCTGTCGACGCCCATGAAGCCGAGCCTTTTTCAGCAGTTCTCCCACAGTTAATTAACATCAGTTCTGCCACATTCATGTGTCTGGCCAGTTTTCCTACCACCACACCTATCCTCAATTAGTGCCGTTTCACTCTCCCTTACACATGGTTTCCACTATGCTGAAGTCCTTCCACTTGATAACTTGAGGCCACAGACAGCTTAAATGCCTTTTTGGTTCAATGTACTACCGGTATGACAGCTTCCTACATGGGCTGTGCTGTAGCCCTGATAGTTTTTTTACTCCTCCCAGCTCCCTCCTTTGCTATTTGAAGTTCTGGCCAAACCACTGGAAAGGTAACTAGAGTGAGAGAAAGAATAGAGGAAAGTGGTGTTTTAGCCAATGGGAAATTAGCACAAGACTGTGATCTTCCAGCTGTATTCCAAAGATCTCTGGGTTACCTTGGAAGGTTATCAGGGATTCCGCAATGAGAAGGTTAGTAATGGGGACGTGTCTTTGAAAGACAACTTGTCTAACACTGGCAATATTTCCCTGCAATGCATAGCCACAGGACAGTGTTGCTTGTCTGTTCTCATGTACAACAAGAGACAGTGCTTGAATTGTGGGGAGAAAGGTGTGTGGGAGGGTCCTTAATGAACTCTAAACCCAACCCCTTGATTTCCCACTAAGGTGAAGGTGACCCCTGACAATTAAGTCCAGTCGTGTCCAACTCTAGGGTATGGTGCTCATCCCCATTTCAAAGCCGAAGAGCCAGCGTTGTCCGAAGATGCCTCCGTGGTCATGTGGCCGGCGTGACTCTCCTTGCCGCAGCACGTAGCATGCAGCTGGAAAACGGAGCGCTGTTTACCTTCCCGCAAGCGGTACCTATTTATCTACTCACATTAACATGCTTTTGAACTGCTAGGTTGGCAGGAGCTGGCCAAGCAACGAGAGCTCACCCCGTCGCGGATTCGAGCTGCCGTATGCTAGCCTTCTATAAACAGTCACACAGGTGGGCACTGGCTTCATCTAGTTCAAGCACCGATAGGATTAGTCAGTGCCCAAAACGATATGAACATGTGCACTCAAATATACACCAGACAAACGGATATGAAAAGCCTTCCCTGAAGGTAGAATGCTTGGCATCATTGCTATAAATATGTATAATTTAAGTCCTATTCTCTTTGCACAGTGCGTATATAAATACAAACCATGCAGTACAGTCTGTTGCCAAATGCCACTTATTCCTATGGGATGGCCTTTTAGTCCAGAATACCTGCGCTATTTATCCATTACTCTTTGGGACATGAGTGCTACGTGCCAGGAAAGACACGTTGTGAAGGATTGTGCTAGGTTGCACAATGGTTGCCTGAAGACAAGAAGTTCTTATAAGTTTCAGCTCAGCTCTAGGCAAAAAAGTTTAAAAAGTCAGTTCAGGAAACAGAAATCTGATGTAGTGGACAGAAAAACTGAAGAGAGATTTTGAGGAACTAGTCTGTTAAAAGCACTACTTTGGAGAAATGAAACTTAAAATAGGCCATCTAGGAGGAATAATTAGTGTTTTCCTTGGAAAGAGGGAGCCAAAGGAAGCTGCTCTTGCTTAGAAAAGAAAGCCCACAAAGATTGCTGCAAGAAGCTTACCTGGAAACCTGCATCACATATGAACGTTGCTTCAGTGTGAACCTCAAACCCTCCCCCCCCCCGGGCCTTTAAATTAAACCCATGTTCTTCCCCTTTCCAGCATTGTAATATACAGTACATGTATGTGTTGTCTAAAAGGAAAACAGGACAACATATAAGTTACTGCTCAAAAGCATTATTTCCCCCTCTTCCTCCCCCCCTTATTAGGTGAGAATGGGATATGGCACTTTGAGACTTACAAGGTGCCCTTACTAAAGAGGGGGGGTGGAAAAGGGGGGGAGAAGCAGTTTTAAAGTCCAAAGATGCATCTTGTTCAGATGCATCTGATTTTTTGAACACAAGAATTTAAAAAAGCAATATATGAAACAACCTCCAGTTTTATAGTATATAATGAACATCCCTTACTACTTCTGATAGTTTGGCTCTTGGGGCTTTTTTTTTTTTTTTTAAATGTTTATCTGGAAATCCCAGGTTGGCCTCTTTGCACTGGAATGAACATCCTATGCTGAAAAAGCACATTCATAAGATGCCAAAATAAAACAGCCAGCCTATTGACAGCCAGGGAAACAAGAGGGCCCCAAATATACATTTTGTTGCTGTGGGCCTAACAGGCAGTGGGGTACACTTAAGGAGACCATCTGAGCTGCCCAGTCTTGCAAGAATTATGTGGTTTAGTTATGTGAAGGGGGAGTGACCCAGTACACAGGGAGAACTTTTTCCTGCTCTCTGTGCCATTTCTAGAGTGACTACGAGTTTGCTCTTGGACTCTATAGTATTACGCCATAGTATTACTGTTGTAAGCACCCCAGGGGTACAAGTGATTTCAGCTCGTTTTGATTCGGTGAGCAGACACCAGACTCCAAAGATGGAGAAGGTACCCAAGAGAGAGAGAGAGAGAGAGAGAGAGAGAGAGAGAGAGAGAGAGAGAGAGAGAGAGAGAGAAGAGAAGAGAAGAGAAGAGAAGAGAAGAGAAGAGAAGAGAAGAGAAGAGAAGAGAAGAGAAGAGAAGAGAAGAGAGAGATACGCGCTTTGCGGAGGCGCCAAAAATAGAGCTCTGACAGACCAGCGCTGGGGTAAAGAAGATCTTTACTTCGCTAGCAAAGGACACAAAATGCAGGGCAAAAAGTGTACCATACAAATTAATACAAAAGCTTATATACATTTCATTATTACAGGGGAAAACCATGGAGTACATTGTTCAAAGAATACATAATAAAGAAGAACCAGTACAGAACAGGATCCAAGGAATTGCACTTCGATACAGCCAATAAGATGTTGGATTCAAACTTTGCACCAATGAGATCAGCAGCAACATTTGTGAAACTTTTAACCAATAAAAGGATAAACTTTATTAAGAAACCAATGAAAAGGGTGATGCTTTGTGTTACTGGGAACCAATGGGGTGGTGGGTCTGGGCTATTGTGTGGCAGAGGTAATGGGATTAGGTCCCCACCCAAGACACCCTATCTCAGGTGAAGTGAGGTTTTCCTGTTGTTATGAATGGGAGCTTTTGTGAAGCCTGCTTAACACAAAAGGCAGTCATTTCCAGTTAGATAGCCCATGGGTGCTAGACAATAGGTCCCTGCCCCATGGCACCCTGCACCAGGAGGTAGCATATTGACAGACATTTGAATAATAGTGACAAAATAAGGTAGAGACAATGGTTCCAGGGTGGGAGAGATGGGGGTGACTGAGAGAGAAGGCACACAAAGAGATAGAATTGAACCCAAGGAAATGATAGCAGTCCGAGCCCTCACTATGCTTCTGGGATTCCCCTTTTTCCCTGCCCCCAGCTGGCCCCCCAGGTAGAAGGCAGCCATTTGGGAACAGCACAGAGTAGGAGCCGCTGTTAGCTGGCACAAGTCATGTTTTAAAATGGACGTTCCCCTACTCCCTGCAGCGCAGATTTTGGCAGGAGGCGCACCCCCGGTGCCTTTTGCACCCCCGGTGCCTGCCTTCGTTCAACCTCTTGTGCAGTGGCGTCACTAGACGCGCGTCACCCCCCCCTAGGGGCGCGACGATATAGGCGCGGGGGGAGGGGGCCACCCGGCTCCCCCCCCGCATCGCGTCGCCCCCCTCCGGACGCTCCGAGGCCGGCCCGGGAGCCGGCCTCGGAGCGTCCGACCCCGTCGGCGCTCCAGGGCCTTCTGAACGAAGGCCCAAGCAGCGCGTCAATCTGGGTATTTTCCGGATTTTCGCGCATGCGCAGACCCTTTTTGAGGGCTTTTTGCCCTCAAAACGGGTCTGGGCATGCACGAAAATCCGGGAAATACCCGGATTGACGCGCTGCCTGGGTCTTCGTTCAGAAGGCCCTGGAGCGCCGACGGGGTCGGACGCTCCGAGGCCGGCTCCCGGGCCGGCCTCGGAGCGTCCGGAGGGCGACGCGCGTCACGGAGGTGACGCGCGAGGGGGTGCGCGCGTCACCCCATGACGCGCGTCACCCCCTGGCGGCCCGCCCCCCGCCACGCCCCAGTGATGCCCGTGCTCTTGTGTCTGGGCCGAGGGTGGTGAAGGGGCCGTACCCGCACTCACTCATGCCTCTCCGGGACCCCAAGCAGGATGCTGGGACTCTAACCCGACATTTTACCAGCTGCAAAATATGTTGCACTGCCAGGAGCCTCTCCGCTCAGCGCAAGGCTAGCCTCCGCTGAGGGGGACGATCGGGACCCTTCTCTGTAGGGACCCATCCCTGGGGTGACCCCAATGATCCTTGGTAAGGATCCGGCACATAACTCTTAAGGGAACCCCAAAAGCACAGTGATTTCTACAGAAAAGCTTCACTTCCAAGAATTAGAGTACTGCGGCTTTAAATTGCTGTATCTCAGTGATTCCTTGTCCGATTTGGATGGGGTAAAAGGCAAGGGGTTCAGGGGAGGGCGCTCTGTGAAATAAAAATATTTGGGGAGGGGTCCCTTGCATACAACATTACGGCTAATCAGCGGGAGGTGCAGTGGGTTAAACCGCTGAACCATGAGCTGTCGATCGAAAGGTAGGCAGTTCGAATCCACGACGGGGTGAGCTCTCGTTGCTTGGCCAGCTCCTGCCAACCTAGCAGTTCCAAAGCATGTTGATATGAGTAGATAAATAGGTACCGCTTGCGGGAAGGTAAACAGTGCTCCATGTTCCAGCCGCATGCTACGCGCTGCGGCAAGGAGAGTCATGCCGGCCACATGACTACGGAGGCGTCTACGGAGGCGTCTTTGGACAACGCTGGCTCTTCGGCTTTGAAATGGGGATGAGCACCACACCCTAGAGTCGGACACGACTGGACTTAATTGTCAAGGGTCACCTTTACCTTTTTTATTACGGCTAATACCCATTGCTAGACCTATCTTCCATGGATTTGTCTAACCCTTTTTTTAATGTTGATTAAGCTTGGAGCCATAATCACATCTTGTGGTAGTGAATGCCACAAATTAGTTGCATGCTGGGTGACTGCAAGCTCTAATATTGAATTTGGGAGAGAGAGAAAAATATTTCCTCTCTCCCCATTATTCATAATTTTACAAACACTATCATGTCCCCCACCCTCTTAGACATCCCTTTCTCTAAACTAAAAAGCCCCAAACACATCAGCCTCTCTCACAGATAATGTGTTCAGGGAGTCCTTGAGCATCCATATTGGCATCATTCTGAGGCAAGAAGCAGGAAAATGTGGTCTTTTTACCTAAGTCTCCTATGCAATACCACTAATTATCTGTGTGAATACACACAACCAATTTGTCAATGAAATGATGCAGGAAGCCACAGTAGCTCCTAGGGAACATGGGATGACAAACACATGCAAGAATCAAGGTTGTACATACACATTAGTGTATTTGGTAATGTACCAAATTATGCCGTAATGTAGTGACAACTGAAATCCGTCAATTATGCCATCATGATAAGACAACTGAAATCCTCCCTCTTTTAGTGGTATGCTCTTTCAATCATCACCAATTGCTATATTTTTTCCATTCTAAGCAATGTGCGTGTGCACATGCGTGCGCACACGCGCACCCCCCCCTCTTCTTTGTAGGAAGTGACCTAACTACAGAAGATGTGTGTCCTCCTTTTAGCTGGATCAATCACCACATTGGTACTGCAGGCATGCTATAATAAACCAATCATACATCTCAAACTGCTGTGAAGAGAGAATTCATGAACTGGGAATATTAACAACAAAAAAGGAAAGCAGTAAAACCTGGAGAATTTGTTGTATAGGAAACTGCAAGAGTGCCATCTTGTGTTCACCTTGTAAAATAGTGATTACATTGGTCTGAACTGCTTTGATTCCTTTTTGCCTGTGAAACCTTCACCCTCATTATGACTACTAAGCCATGTACTAGGAGCACCCTACGACAGGTGGGTGGGCAAGAAAAAGACAGCTTGTAGTCCACCAGTGGACCACTGGCTAGTTTCTGTGTACCTAGTGCTGGTAGTCTAGCAAAGAATGCTGGGGCAGGTGGAGCTTGGCCCAATTCAACACAGCGCTTCCTATATTCTTAAACAAGAGTGTATAACTAGGATCACTTAACACAGATGCACATCTCTGTATTGGTGATCCAACAGCCTAAAAGAAAGAAAGGCAATTTACTTCCAAGAGAAAGGCAATGCCTTCACTAAGTTCACTAGGACCAGCTGAAATATCACAATGACATGAGCAAGCTTGTGAGTTCTTCAGGATTTTTCTTCAGGCTGAACGTTACGCAAAATGAAGTGGGTGGAGAGATGCATCATTGGGCACGATGCTATTATGCCTTGCTAGTTAACAGATCTTGAGTATGCACCCTTAGCACACGTCGGCTCACAGGGGATTCTACTTTTAAAACATGCTAGATTTTTGATAAGCACAACAGCCCTAAGACTCTAGTAGTGCAGGGGTTGGCAACCTACAGCCAACCTACGTACAGTATCTCAGGCAACTGACTGAGTTTATGGATGACCTGTGATTTGAATTGGCAACTTTTTAACCCACACGTTCATGCTCGTAACTGCTGTGCTGAAATAGCTCCCCTATGAAAGCTTCCTCCAGGTATCAGTAGGTACGAGCAAAAAGAAATGGGAAAGGCTAACCAGGGAAATGGGTGACAAGAGAGAGCCGGGTTTGTTCTCTTCACCATCATCATCATCATCATCATTTAAATCCGTGGCTCAGCTATATCCTATAGCACTCCCATGTCCATGTTTTTTTTAAAAAATATGCATATATATAGTATTTTCAATATGAAAAGTGCTTTACGTATCTCAGTATTCCTTACAACAACCTTGTGAAGTAGGTCTGCATCATCCCATACTGCAGATCTGGGGGAAACTAACGAGTTGCTGGGAGAGGTGAGATTTGAACCAATCACCTTTCAGGTCACAGTGTGACTAAATTTAATTGCTAAATTATACCCACTCTTGTAATTTTTTCCCTATTTACAAATTCAAATGCACCAGGATGTGCAAATATTTATGGAGATTAGACTATGAACATCTAGCCAATCAACCTTATGCTTTAATATTTTAATGGCTGTTTATTCAGAAAAGCAGTTCGATAGGGAATAACAGTGCAAGCCTACAGATGTTTACCCAGAGGTAAGAGTGCATACCTCAGGTCACAACACAGATGCACGTCTATGTATCGATGATCCAATTTCAATGGGACTTCTTCCCAAGTAAGCACAAATAAGACTGCAGCCTCAGGTGTTTTTTTTTTCTTTTTAAGAACAGTTATAAACAACTCTATCCACAAGTGTTCAGGGTGATTAAATTTGATAAAGTTTACATTACTCCATTCTGGGTATCTGCCTATCTATACTAAATGCCACCATCACTCAGGGACAGACTTGGAATACCTTGATCAGGCTAGTTTCTAACTGTGTCTTTGCACATTCCTGGGTTGTTAACAAGGCAGTGGCACCTCTTAAGGCTGACCTACACCAAATCCGTTGGCGTCCGGGGGGGGGGGTCATGAGCGTAGGGAATGGGACGCCCCACCCCAAGACGCTGCCCTGGCTCCACCAGATAACTTCCCCTCCAAGTGTCCCTGCATGTCCCTCCTGATTGGTCACACATGTGTGCTCTGATTGGCTGAAAGCCCCCTCCCATTGGTGAACACGTCACTCTATGTCCCACCCTCATGGCCAGACATGAGCATGGTCCACAACTGAATGCGCCGGAACTCGGGAAAGCACTGCTCTCCCACATTCCATCGCGGTCAGTTAAAAAGAAAGCCACACCGCTCTGCACGCGCCTGGGACGTGCCAGAATTCATGCGGTGTAGATCAGGCTTTAGAGCGGTGCTCCTCGTATGTTTAGGAGGGAGAGAGTGACTGCTCTTGTTCACCCACCCACCCCACCTTAGAGCCACTAGAAAAGATACTCTCTTATTTGCTGGCATTTCTTTAACATCTTTTTGTTAGATTTGTGAGCCCCCTGGGGGGGGAACCATTTATTAACTTTGCTATGTGAATTGTTTTGTTGAAAGCAATATCAATATTTTCTTTATTTTTCACATTTTTATACAGTCCTTCTCTCAAGGAGCTCAGGGTGGTGTACATGGTTCCTTCTCTCCTGTTGTTCTCACAACAGCCCTGTGAGGTAGCAACTGGCCCAAGGTCATCCAGGAAGCTTCATGGCTGAGTAGGGATTTGAACCTGGATCTTCCAGGTCTAAGTCTAACTCCAGAACCACTACACCATCTTGGCTCTCAATCATCATCATCTTAAGCAGTGATGCTGTGGCTTAAGTAACAGAATTTTGTTTTGTCCCCCATTCTTAACCAGGTTAGGTTACAATTTCAAGACAAAGCAGAAATATGGCAGTCATAAAACATAGCAGACAGACATAGCTGATTGAAAAGGCATGTCAGAAATATCTGCACAAAAACCCCAGACAGCTGGTTTTGTGAAATTTGTCTGGAACTACTTTAAGTAGCTACATAAATGGAAAGTTGCTTACCTGGGACAGAATGCTCCAATGTTCAGGTTGTATGATGATGAATCTATTAGAGAACTGTTTATTAAACAATCCTTAACACCCTCCTTACATGTACCATAGCTCCTTCTCGTAACCCAATGAAATGCAAACAGGATTTCAGAGAATCACAAGAACCTAAGAATGATTTTTTTAAAAACTCTATGTAGTACCATCACCATATATGTTACTTACACAGAGCGATTGGTCCATCGTCAGGGAGCTTACAACCTTGATCATACTCCAGTCATGCTGCCCCAACCATTTACTCGTCCCTATTTTGTCTTTCCCATGGTATCTACAAGGCCACTTCAAACCTCTCTGGTTCAAAGAGAGGCACTCCCCAATTCTCTACACCAAGGGTGGCCACACCATGAGGTCCTTTGCATTCTTAAGAGTTGAGTAGAAGACAGAATCTTGGCAGCTGCAATAGTCGCACAGCTGGCCTTGCCGGGGACGGTGGCACCCACATTAGACCCCCGTGATGTCACAAGCCCCACCCCTTGCTTGTGATGTCACAACAAGAAAGGAGTAGAGTTGTAGTTTTGGAGAGACTGATGCTGTGGCTTTAACTGTGGAAAGTCAGGTAAATTAAAACTAGTACTTCTCATAGCACCTGTTTGTCAGGAAATGTTTCACGCTGATTTCTGTGTGTTCTATGGCTGTTACTGGCACAGAGCATCTGTCCACAAAATGGAGGCAACCTAAGCAATGGTGTTAAATTCACTCACTCTCCATTTTGCAACTATCTCTGGGAATATGTTGCATACTTCACAGAGACCAGCTCCGTTTCCCAGTACAGTACTGGAGAAAAGCAGTAAAGCTAGCATTTCTAGCAAGAACTGAGGCCTTAAAGAAAGGCATCTGGAGCAGACACCTTCCTGACTGATTCCTGAAGTCCTCAAACAAAAAATGAGGAAAAAGGCTAGTATAGTGGGCAATATCTAGAATACGCCAGCGGGTGGCGCAGTGGGTTAAACCGCTGAACCATGAGCTGTCGATCAAAAGGTCAGCAGTTTGAATCCGCGACGGGGTGAGCTCTCGTTGCTTGGCCAGCTCCTGCCAACCTAGCAGTTCCAAAGCATGTCAATGCGAGTAGATAAATAGGTACCGCTTGCGGGAAGGTAAACAGTGCTCCGTGTTCCAGCTGCATGCTACGCGCTGCGGCAAGGAAAGTCATGCCGGCCACATGACCACGGAGGCGTCTTCGGACAACGCTGGCTCTTCGGCTTTGAAATGGGGATGAGCACCACACCCTAGAGTCGGACACGACTGGACTTAATTGTCAGGGGTCACCTTTACCTAGAAAAAACCTACACGTCTTCTTCCCTACAGAAGCAGAACTTTTCACAAGGTCCAGGGCTGCCCATTCATTTGAGATGGTATTGTGGGAAATACTATGCAGTTATGTGGCTAATCCGTGGAGCTGAGGTAAAAAGGACTCTGGTATGCTATAAGGCTTACGGTAATTCTTCCCCTCCAGCCATTTTCCCCATTCAAGATCACTCACCAGTTGCTTTCCCCCCCCCCCCATGCCTGTGGTGGGTTTACAGGTGCCCATATATATATTTTTCTTGCAGAAAAAAAGAACAGCTTGTCATGTGTACTTTGGTCAGCCTTCACACCTCTGCATCCCTTGAAAGGCCCAATAAAATACTGTATTATAAGCCTAAAGAAAACGGAACTACGTGTTTTCCAGGAGATGACTTTATTTCCTTACAATCTTCCAGAACTAAAATATTTCATACTTTTAATAAGCCCAATATTTTAACTTTGTTAAACAAAATTAAGTTTTTGTGTAGCAGGCAACATTGAATTTCACTCTTACTGAGCAAGGGGTTTGTGGTACAAGAAATCCATTGGATCTCATTTAAAGTCCTATATTCTCCTACTGACCTTGATCATTCACTTAAGATTTTCACTGCATGGGCTCCAACAGCCAGTCTTGCAAACCACTGTAACTGCCAAGTCAAACACTTTATCACTGTATATAGAAAAACTTGGAAAGGAACGCCCAACTCCAGAGACTTTTCCATTCCAGCTACAGTCAGGAGGGAAATCCTATCCATTCTTAGGCCATGAATCATAAGCTAATTTCTGGCATGCGAGAGCCAGCTATTTAATAAAAATAAATGATGGCAGAAGCAAAGGCAAGAGGTGGAAATGCCTTTGAAAAAATAAACCAGATTATGCAAACAAAATTGCCTATAACAAACTTACAGCGGAACCTTGCGCAAAAACAGGCCAGCGGAGTGAGCATTCCGCCAGCCTACGGTGTCGTGAAAGTACTGTAAAGCACTTTCGCGGCACCCTTGGATTAAGTGGAGCCGGTGCAGAGGCCTGTGCCGCTCACTCCATCGCTGGCCCCGGCCCCCAGTTGCAGGTAAGTGCTGTGCTTCACAGCAGGAGGGCATAGGCTGGGGTGGCAGGGGAGGAGGAGATTGGCCGACCAGGTCAGGCAGGGGGGAAGGATTATCGATGCCGCACTCTGCCATATCCCAATTCCTTTCCTGGGCCTGGCCGGCCTTACATGGCTTCCCCGGATGTGTGCCAGCAAAAGAAGCTGGCGCACATCTGAAGAGATCTATTGGGGCCGCTGAGGCCAAAATTGGGAGAAAGGGACAAATGTCACTTTCCCTCCAGTTGTGCCCTGGCTCCGCCAGGATGCAGCGCCTGGCAATTAAGGCCAGCCAGTGCATCTTACGCAGGATTGGGCTGTAAATGAAATATCTGACACAGAATTTCCTGGAGCCTAAAAATCTAAAACATATTAACAGTTATTTGAACTGTGGAGGTTATCACCAGAAATGTATACACGGTTGGGAACATCCCTAATTTTCTTTGAAAGGCTGATCTAGGACTTTAAAGTTCCCAACCTTTTTTGTCTGCGTACCACCTTCACAGGCCTCTGGCCCGTCACGTACCACCGGAAGTTCTGATGATGGAAGTTCCGATGACATCACTTACTTCCAGGTTCGCGGCTGCACTGAAGCGCATAAATGCACAGTAGGGCACAAGGGAGGGTCATTCCGTCCGCTAGAAGTTCGCATGCTTGAGCTCTGCTGGCTTGGCAGAGCTCTAGCTGCCGCTATTGCGCAGCTGAGATGGCAGCCACCATCAGTCCATGTACCACCAGTCCATGGTCTGCAAACCACTAGTGGTACCACAGGTTGGGAACCTCCAATCTAACAGACAACCAATTGCAGCTTTTGGATGTCAGAGTTAAGCTGTGACAAAGCAGTGATGTATCAGCTTCAGGTTGTGACCAGAAAATATGCTCTGTAGTGTTTACAGAATTTTTTAGTGCATACCAAGACATAAAGCAATGACAAAACACCACAATCCTGTACAGATATCTCTATTGTACTGGTTGCTCCCATAGAACACTTTCCAGTATGCAAGGCTATTTTGAACTGCATTTTTGAATCAGGACAAGAGATTCTGCTCCTGGACAATGCAACTGTTTTAATCACGCAGATGGATGAACTCTCATGGAATAAGCCATCACCCACAAATCATCAGATAACTGCTGCTGTCCATGAGAATTGTTGGCTCTGTGGCAGTCATGGACTTTGGACTCCTTGAGGTATCCCCCCTTTTTATGTATCTGAGGGAAGCAAGTCTAGCAGCAGCCTGTAATTGCAATAGAGAACATTACATTTTAAAGAACATTAACCTGCTTACTTACCTGCTTCCTATTCTCAGAGCGCCCCCAAGCTTCGGTAGCACAATGCATGACAACACAAAGTGCACCTTTTTCAGCTGCAGTGCCTTATCTCTGAACTCCCTAACCTCTGGCAAATTGGGCACCCATCCTTACTGTGTTTAGACAGCAGGCAAAGACATTTTTATTCTCTCTAGCTTTTAGTGAAATTTTATTAGTGAGGTAGAGAGGATAGATTTGTTGGATGTGGACCAGAGAGATCTTGTTTCAAATCTTTGTTCAGCCACAAAGCTCAGTAGGTGGCTTTGGGCAAGTCACTGTCTCTTGCTTTAAAGTTGACTCACAGGGTTGTTGTGAAGATTAAGATGGGATGACTTCCATGTATACTGGCCAAAACTCCTTGGAGGAAGGGTGGAATATAAATATGAATTTTAAGTGGCTGATGCAGTTATGCATTGGGAGAAATCCTGTGAAATGAATACCAGGCTTTCAAATTTAAATTAACCACACACTAATTTAATTGCATATAAGAACATAAACATAAAAACATGAGATGAGCCCTGCTGGATCAGGCCAAGGGCCCATCTAGTTCAGCTTCCTGTATCTTGCAGTGGCCCACCAGATGCCATATAGCCAATGGTGTGGGAAAAGAACCCACCAGCTAGGAGGCAGTTACAAGCACACAACTCCCATCAAAGAATGCCTTGAGTTCTCCTTGCTTTGTGCATTTCTTTGACTAATGCAAGTATACAGACTTTACATATTTCAATAACATGTAGAACAGAATTGGTGCTTACTGTTACCTATGTGGAGTGATATAACATTTTTTCCTTGTCTTTCCAACATCAATGTCGGGTGCATTGAAATCACCGTAATGCAGCTGCAGTGGCATTACGGTTTGGAGTTGTGAAGAACAATAATTCACATCCCATTAATCACACAGAAATCCATGTTGCTGAAGACTACATACTGTAACTAACATGAAATCCATCTGTGGTTAGTCCTGTATAGCTTTTGGTGAAGTTTATTTCAGCCATGTACTGTAAATACAGAGGTTACAGACTTACAGATGATGGAATTATGTACGTCTGACTTACGAGCTTGGTCGGGGCTTTGAAGCATGCGCAGCTGTGAAGACATCAAAACAAGAAAGCTGCTTAGCGACAACCCAAGCAGCTCAATAACTTTCAGAATACTGACCCCTTGCTGTGGCAACAGGGAAAAACAACAGCTCAGCCACCTTGAAAATCTGGGGATTCCTGAGAGCGAGGACAAAGAAAGCAGTCAGTGTGGCCAAGGCTGATCAGGCACAGGGAGAGCTGAGATTTTGCGAGGTGCAGGGAGCACTAATACTGTAAGAGAAACAGTGGGCCCTGAATGGAGGCGACTCCAACAGAACAACAGCCAGCCATTTTCTACCACTACAAAGTGGAAAGTGTGTGTGTGTGTGTGTGTGTGTGTGTGTGTATAGCCACGTTTGACCACCTACTCTCTGAAAAGCAAATCTTGGAATTCAATTATGAATGCGACTAAAAATTAAGGAACATTCATATGACAGCACCCTTCAATGAACACCCAGGAGGCCTTTGCCCACAGGCAAGTCTTTGGAATTACAATGGCTCCCCAAGTTACAGACAGCTGCACTGGTGCTTTTTCAGTGGTACTTTTGCACAGGCATAATAGTGCTGGGCTGGCAAGAATCGGATGTTTTGACTTAAGTACTTCGATCCCACCAGACTTGCTCAAAGCAGCGCCGTCTTGGTGGGCTCCTTTTCTAGCCAAACCTTTTACCATAGTGAACAAACATGGGGTGTATTCCCAGCTCGTGGACTCAATCTATTATAGTGCCTATCTATAAAAAAAGGGGATAGAAGTATTCCATCAAATTATAGACCAATTAGTCTCCTCTCAATTGTGGGTAAGCTGTAAGCCTCTCAGCTTCTCACTAAATTAATGGCATGGCTAGATAGTAATAACATCATTGGACCCGAGCAGGCAGGAGTCATATATCATATCTAATATCAAAACAAACATCTCAACCCCATCCTAGACTATACACGGCGTTCCTTGATCTTAAAGCCGCTTTCGACTCAGTCGATAGGAATATCCTTTGGAACAAGCTGGGTAAATTGGGGATTGACCAAAAAGTTGCTACTCTTAATTCAAAGACTTTATTCTAACACATCTTTTCATATTAGGTTGAAAAGGGATGGAACACTATCAGAACCTGTTCCAACTAACAGAGGAGTAAAGCAAGGATGTGTCCTTGCCCCAACCCTTTTCAACTTATTTATTAATGATTTGGTTCCTTATTTAGTTAATCTGGATTCTCACTGCCCTAAATTGGGCCTATCGCCACTACCAATTATTTTATACGCGGATGACATGGTTTTAATATCTCGAATGAGAATATGCTTAAAACGTCTTATTAAAGGGTGTATTAGTTATTTACACTCTAATCAGCTGCAACTAAACTTTGATAAATCTAAAATAGTAGTTTTTGGGAGAACTTGGAAACCCTGCACATGGCAGTTTAGCGGAAGAGCCATACAACAAGTCAAGACCTTTAAGTATCTGGGCATCCTCTATCATTACAAACATCATTGGTCCTCACATCGTATAGTAGCAATAAGAACTGCCAAATTGACGGGTGGGCGGGGCTGGGACGACGGACCGAAGACGTGATTCCAGAGAGCTCTCTGGAGCCGCGCCGCAAAGCAGTGGAATTCCCTTGATCCAGGCTGGATCGGGGCCATCTGCATCAGGAGAGATGTAGATGAGAGATTGGGGAGCAAACTGAGGGAAACTGGTCAAGGCATTGAGCCAGTTTCTGCTTGGTATTCCCTTTTCTGTCCCTGCTTTGTCGCAGACACCATTTTGGTGACTGTGAAGGCTCGCGTTGCCGCTCACCCGGACAAGAGGAAAAGATTTATTTTAAAGTAGACTCCTTCAACGTACCAACCTTGGACTGGAGTAAGAGTTTCTCTGCTGATCTGGAAGAGGAGCGGTGAGTGGGAAGACAGGAAGGCTGAAATTTATAGGCATCTAAAAGAAGCTAAGGGGATAGGGGTGGATCTCCCCCCCCTTACATGGACTCTGCTTCCCTCTTCTTTGCCTGAGCTGTGCTTGTTAAACTGAGACATATTGAATTACAGAAGGAGCTGCATTCCTTTGATTCAGTCTGGGAAGTTAACCCTGAATGTGCCAAGATGTGGTCTGGGACTATGTACTCAGTGGAATTTGGCTTTGAATCTATTATTAGTTTTAATCTGGATTGTGAACTCTGATGTTTCGTGTGTCTTAAGTGGAAAAGTTGGAAGTTGTAAGCAGGACAGTTGCTTTTCGTTGCAGCAGGAGATGATGGAATTTTTGCAAGATATGTGGGCCAGCATTAATCAATTAAAAGAGACTCTAAATATACTTTTGTTAAATCAAAATAAAGCCTCTGGAGAAAGACAACAGATATTGACGCAATTGAAGCAGATGCAGGATGCAAGACTTTTGAAGACACGGGCTGCAGTAATTACAGAGGAGATTGTAGAAATTCAGATCATGGAAGAAGTATATAAGAACTCTGAACAACTGGAGGCTCCAACCTTTAAACGGCAAACAGAAGAACTTACAGCAATCCAGGTTATGGAAGAATTAGACAAGTGGTCTGAACAACAGGAGGCTGCAACCTTTAAATTGCAGATGGAGAGAGCAAGTTTCATGTTTAGAATACAGAATTTTTTTGCAAAGGACCGAGAAGATTTCTATTGGACTTTTATGGCGTGGTTGATAAAAGATTTGCAGATTCTGGAGGCAGAGGTGTTAGAAATTAGGAAGGGAACAGGTTAGATATAAAGTTTTGTGATAAAATAACTGGCTGGGTAAAAACATTAGAAGTAACGAACAGACCACAGTGGATAATAGATTTTCATAATAGACAATATAAAGAATTGATTGTATGATAAATATGTATGAAGTTTATAATTTTTTTATTGGATTTTGAAACAGTTAAGATATTATGATATTGGGGTTATAAATTTAGGATGAGAGATTTATCTATAAGAGTAAGATTAGATTTGGAACTTAGGTTATAAAATGGTTAAACTTCTATATAAAGGATTTTATATAAAATATTTTATCGAGGGTGGTTAACATCAAAGAAGTTAAGTAAGATGCTGATGAAAGTGTAAAGTATTTGTTGGAAAGTTAATATGTTTTGGAGGAGGCTTCCTCTGATTTTGGAAGAGATATTATATGGCACGCTGTTGTTTTTATAAGATTTGTTTTTATTCAATATGATGATATCAGTAATGTTTTAAAGAGATAAACATATTGTTGTATACACGCTTATTGATATATGCTCAGCAGTGAAAAGTTGAGATTGAAATTGAGATTATACTAGATATTGAAGAGTTAATGATTAAGATTTATATTTGAGGGATTTGGATGTTTAAATTTAAGGTTTAGGAGATGGAAATGTAAAGAAGAGAACAGACTGGTAGTAATTATTTTATGTATTGATGTCCAGGAGGTGGAAATTGAGTAAATATGGTGCTAACTTAAGTTAGTAAGAGAACAGAGTGGTAGTAATTATTTTATTTTGATTAGATGGAAAGGTAATTATAAAAAAGAATATTATCATTATATGTATTGATGTGCAGGAGGTGGAAATTGAGTAAATATGACGGTAACTTTAGTTAGTATAATTGAATAGTTGAAAGAGTCATTCTATGATATATTGATGTCCGGCTTGTTAGTGTTCCTAATGTGTCATGTTGATATCCCCCAGTTTGTCATTCCCTGTTGTATCATTTTTGTTGTTAGGTAGGTAGTTAGTTAGTTAGGTAGTTAGGTAGTTAGTTAGTTAGTATTTTTATTATTGTATTGTCTTGTGCTTTATTGTTGTTAAATAAAATAAAAAATATATTAAAAAAAAAAGAACTGCCAAATTGACGACTCAGGCCATCATTCAGTTTTTTTATACTCGAGGAACAGCCTATATTCCGGCTGCCCTGCGAGTATTTAAATGCCAAAGTAGTAAATCAACTCTTATATGGATCCCAGATCTGGCTCTCGGCCTATAATGCTGACGTGGAGCGAATCCAGTCTTCCTTTTTGTATAAAATCTTTGGTCTTCTGCATTGCATACCATATGCAGCACTATGCCTTGAGGCTGGCCAACATCGTCTGCAATTTCTGATATGGATTGGTTTTTCAAATTTTGGTTTCATATGTGTTTTTCAGCTGAGCGTGTTCCTTTAAGGACATCCTAACTGATTCTTCTTATTGTCTGGGTTATAATCTCTTTATTAAGAAAATCCATTCCGTAGGTCTGTCAATGGAACTCCTAGGCTCCGTCACTTTGACTTCTGCCATTAGGATAGCACTTTACAGACTTATTGATATTGAGAGACAGGAAGTTTTTGCGGCAGCTGCTAAAAGTTGCTCACTTTTACATCTACAACTGCCCTGTGCCCTCAGTAAAACCCAACAGTATCTTTTTCTGGTTGACAACCCTCAAGTAAGACGTGCATTAACCTTAGCTAGATGTAACATCTTACCATCCAGTTTGATGGATTATAGATTTGATAGATCTTCTAAAACCCAGGGCTGTTGTCCAT
Organism: Plestiodon gilberti rubricaudatus; assembly: GCA_026170595.1. Lineage (NCBI taxonomy): Eukaryota > Metazoa > Chordata > Lepidosauria > Squamata > Scincidae > Plestiodon > Plestiodon gilberti. The sequence continues at coordinate 153,543,161 of JANXHW010000002.1, read as the reverse complement.
GTAATTTGACAGATATAGAATCTTTACCACATGCACTTCTATACTGTTCATGGTATAACGACTTACAACAAGATATTCTCAATCTATTGTTGGCAAATCTGCAAGGGAAATCTGATTCAGAGATCATCTCGATTCTCCTCTCATTGGTTGATAAATGGTCTATTAATTGGCTAGCTAATTTTCTTTATTTAATTGCTCAACGAAGAGCTTCTATGGTGGCCAATCTAATTAAAATGGTTACTGACTGTTTACTCCTTTACAGCCTCCTGCCCTCTCCTTTGCTTGCTCTCTGTACTATGTATCACTTGTTTTAATTTATTTGTATATATGTGTGTATGTCTTTCTGTGTTATGCCAATAAAGGCATTTTGATTGATTGACTTAAGTACAGACCCCTGGAACCTAATATGTACTTAAGTTGGGTACATATTAGTACATATAACCTAATATGTACTTAAGATTTACTTAGTGTAAATCTTTAATGACTCCAATGTGTGCTCACCACAAGAAAGACAGGAAAACAAAATATGCGTTTCATATACATATTTATATATATTTCATGTACAAAGTTACATTCTGAACCCCCAAGGATTCAATAATAAATACTGAAATAACTTCACTGCTATATGAGCTTTCTGGCTCACAGAAAAGAAGCCTCAAGTTTTAAACAGACAGCAAGTTTAACGCTGCAGTATCCATCCAAGGTTATAGAGGCAAGTAAAATTCAGCGTAAAGTGTCTAGACAACATTTTCAAAAAATTAAAGACCATCAAATGTTTTAAAACATGTTTAAAAGATTGAGAAATGTGCAGCAATGAAATTGTTAGAGGGAAGAAAAAATATTTAGTGTATAGAACAATATTTTGAGGTGCAACATAGGTTGTTACAATATGGCATAACCCTGTTAGGAAAATAAAGTTAGCATCCACAAATAAGTGTGTTTTTCACTCTGTGTCATGTTTATAAATGTAGGATCTTTACAAGATCCTATACGCACAGGGTCAATTGCAAGAGTGCCAAGTCAGTTTCAATCCTTTGGTAACTTTCATAATACTCACATGGAAATAAATATTCAGTTACACATTATCTTCAAGACACTGTGTTCTTTAGAACAGTTAGCATATTAGAAGATTATAAAACATTTCTTAGTTATAAGGCAGCCTATGATAAAGTGTCTACACTCTGCCAGCTCTAACTGATCCAACGCAGGAAGACCTTACAAGAAATGAACATTATGGCAGGATATATAAATTTCAATTTTACCTTTTACCATGCAAGACACATTTACCCAGACAAATAATGTGCTGCATATTTTTGTGCTCGAAATGTTCTCTTGAACTATTAACAAAGCTGTCAACTATCAAGAGATCCATTCCTACTCCTGATTTTAGAACTATGAGTATGTGATACGTAAGACATTCTCAAGACAGGTTTTTAAGCAATCTGATGCATGAGATTTAGCAAGTTTTACTAACTACCCTTAAAAGTGCTCTGGAACAGGGAGTGCATACGTCTCAGTGAATGGTAATGACACCCACCTTTTAAACCTACTATTCCTTAGGGACCGGGGATACATTTAAAAATGAACAAGGGCAGCAAAAATGTGTGCCGATCCCTCACTTGCACTGATAATAGTGCTAAGGCCTCTGCTGTGAATAGCAGTTAAGCCAAAGAGAATAGAATGGCACAGTTTACCCAACACATCTGGCAAGCCATTAACATGCTGCCTAGATGCATCTGTTATCTGACAGCAGTGAAGCACTTCAGAGAAATAGCTCATTAATAATTTTAAATGAAAGAACTACACAAAAAGAAGAAAAATAGTCTCTTGTATCTGTTTCCAAGAATGTGAATGTTACAGTTCAACTGCCTCATGAAAGATCTGGAGAAGACTTTTCAAAAAGCCATGCCAATCAATAGAAGGAGCCAACAAAGATGCAGAACTGAGAGTGAAGGGCTCACTGCTGTGAGAGGTGGTGAGCATTTCAGTCAGGCACCCAGTACTACAAGGGGTATATACAGCTCAGAGTGCTGGGAGGGCAGTATGGAATTCTTAAACACCTTGCCAACAATCCGGCGCGCCATGTTCAACACATGCAGCAGTGAAGCTTTTGACTCTACAAACTGATTTTTAACCTCCTCTGTGGTTGGCAGTGTGGATGAAATTGCAACATAACACGAGTTTAGGGTGTGGGTATATAAAAACAAACAACCATGTGCTTCTCTGGATCTTTCATGGAATTTTTAAATCAGGGGTTTTCTCCTAAATTTTCTAAGCAGTTCAGCCAAGTTGAAAATCTTGAGAGTAAATGGTGGTCATTTGTCAATTTTGGCATAATGGAGGAAAAAATTATATTAGACATTCAATAATTTTTTGCCACACATTTCATGGTCTAAATACATACCTACCAGAACTTATCAGTTGTGTACAAAATATGCTGCTTAAAAAGTATTTATACATATAAATCTATAACGAATAGACCTGAATGGAGTTTTACTGATTTTTATCAGATAAGACGCACATTTTTTAAAAAGCTGCCTAAATAAATATTTACACAATAGACCTCAGCTTAACATGTTTTTTTAAAAAATTAATATGTATATATATAAATACATGTTTCCTTGACAGATCACAAACTGCTCCTATTGCATAAAAATGTTTAGGCAGTTTTTCAAGACTGTTTTGTTTCTGCTTTGACATTTGTTGTTTCAAACTCTTCCATTCTATCACTTAAATGTCATCTGCTCCCATGTAATGGGAATAGTCCCTGTCTCTTGGTGGATACTGCTGAATGTTAATATTTTAGTTCATACTTTCCAAGAAATGAAATGACACTGGGGAAGTGTTACAGCATTTAAGAAATTAAAAACGTATCATTCAACTTAGTTTTGCCATCAATTGGGTAATCTGTAGCAAAGAAGAACACACAATTCAAACTTTACCACACATAAAACAGAATGAGATGTATGCAGCTATTTCTTGGTTTCTTTGCGGGGGGGGGGAGCAGGGGGCAGAGCAATGACCCCCCTGTACTGTAGTGTCCTGTACTGTCATACAATGGCATTATCTCATTAAAATTGGTGACTACACTAGTGCAGGATAGAGAAAAAAAATACCATATACAATTTTACTAGTTAAAAGGGCTATGAAAAAAATGTTTAAAGCCTAATTAGGGCTGACTTTTCCCCTCACTGTCACTTGACCAAGTAGAGCTCTCAGTTGGTTTTCTCTCTGATCGAGTCCTTCTACACGTAGTGCCATGAATTTGACCAGTTAGGGTCCAAGATGAAAGGTGTGCAAAACATATCCGCTGCTCAAGGAGCATACAAGCAGTGTGAAAATCACCCTGTCTAAGAATGTGAGACTGATCAAGATGTTTCCAAGCAATCTTAAGCAGGAAAGGATTCTTCCCACAAAATATCACAATTCTCATTATTAAGGGCAGTACCTCTTCCCATCTTTAGTGCTATTAGCAATTAAACTTCAGTTATTGTCAGTATATTTCTACATAATCTCTTCTTCATCTCAGGAATCTTGATATGAACCAAAGACACCAGGATAACACGTCTTGAAGGATTTAGAAGTGAAAAGTCAAGACTTACAACTGGTTTTAGCCCTCACTGAATGCAGAATCTAACTTCAGGATAGGTCATCTGATATTTTTGAAATACTACACTGGAAATATCTTTGCTGTTTTACTTGCATGTTGTGCTGATGAATTCAAGATGTTCTAACATTTAAACAATTTGTGGTAGAAAGTGATGTGTAGTCAAAGGAAGTGAACTATTACAGATTGCAGTGGTACATACAGTAAGCTGCATTTGGGAGACTAAATACAGCAAGTGACGGTCTGAGAAAACAGATTTGTTTTTTGCTACATAACACTGATGCAGTAAAACAGCACAAGCTAATTCCTGTATTGATAAGGTCTGTGAGGTTTGTGATATAAAGTTGAATTGCAAAGAAATGCTCAAATTTGATGTAGTGAAATGGGTTCCACAAAAATAAAGACGAAAACCGAAGACATGCAAAAGCTTTTGCAGTCTTAAGCTGTTTTCGGGGGAGGGGGCTATTCACTGCCACACATAACTTGCCACACTATCAGGTGGCTCCTCTCAGCTTTGGCTACAGAAGTCTCAAGTTGTAGTGCTTCTCCAAGGAGTTCTGACTCACCAACTTCATCACCTGGAACACAGAATAGTTTTAGGTAAATAAGAGAGAAAGGCTGCAACGTACTATTACAAATTTGAAACCAAGGGAAAAGAGCAGTCACTTGGCTCCTGTATTCATCGCAGAAACACATAACTGATAAGACATTTTGAACTGAAGCATGTTAGAACACGTTGCCTTCTGCTGCCCTCTTTTCCCTCAGCAGTACCACTAAAGGAAAGCAGCCAGGAGCATTCTTCAAGAGCAACAGCAGTCTGCCTCTAGCTCCGGTGGCTTCTTGTTGCAGAGTTTCTTGGCAGTAAACTGCAGTAAGAGCATGCTGGAGGCAGGGGCATAACGGAACTAACAGGCAAGAACTCTGAAATATCTGTATAATTTAGCACAATCTAATTTATGAAATGGGGAGAGGGGGAAATCAAACATTCAGATACTCACTGATTTGAATAAATAGGGGTTGTTGTTTTTTTTAAAGGTTGCATTACCTACAGACTCTGGGGGTGGAGTGAGACAGCACAGAACACAAGCAGTCCAACCCAGTGCAAATTCCCCTGCACCGATGCAGTGGGGCCTGTGAAGGCTTTGTTGCATCCCACGAGGGAATTAAGCAGACAGGAGGTCTCCTTGGGATAAAGGGACATTACTTTCTCCCATAAACGTAACGGAAGCCATTGGGAACTGAGCCAATCCCATCAGTTTAGCTCTTGTCCTGCTTTTTTTTTAATGAACTCTGCCCTTGATTTTGTTCAAGGGCAAAGCCTCAGCGGGGAAAGCCCCAGCCCGCACAATGGGTCTACTTGGACCTGCGCAAGCCATATGGCTGGCATAAGTCCATCCGTACCTGTGTTGGAGGATCAGCCCAGGGAAGGTGAATATTATGTGGTGTGCACCGCTGCCACCCCTCCCATGTCCAATCTGCCCGCCCGTCACTGCCCTCCCCTTGGTTTCAAGGGAGTGGCCAAGGGAAGGGGTGGCCCTTTACATCTACTCCCCATCCTCCCCCCACCCCTGCGCCACTTGGTGCAGAACTCAGCACGTCCAGCATGCGCTGCTCCTTCTGCTGGCTCACATGGGCTTTCCCGTCGGCACCAGCAACTGCTATGCCATCACAAAGTGCTTTACAGCACTTTTGCAATAGCTAGCACCAGTGCAGCATGCACTATGCCAGCAAGGACATGGCTAGGATTGCGCCCACAGTGTATTACAATGTTTATATATACATTTTCTGGTTTCTGTCCCTACCATACTCTAGCATGACTGAGAAACAAAATCAAGGGCAAAGTTCATTTAAAAAAAAGCAGCAGAATAAGAACTAAACTGATAGGATTGGCTTAGTTCTCAATGGCTGCCATTAAGTTTATGGGAGAAAGTAAACTGCTCACAATATGAGGAATAGTTGGAAGGATGGGGAGGAGAACAACACCAGTCCCATGTTATCAACATTGGAGAGCCCATCCAGCTAGCGAGCAGGTTTTCCTGCTTTCAATTGCCTGAGATAGTTTAGTCTGGCTAAATGGTACAAATGTAAGTGGACTGTAGCCCACAAAAGCTTATGCTGAAATGAACCAATTAGTGCCACAAGACTTGTTTTTGCTACAGCAGATTAAGGAAGCTACCCCTCTGAAAGTTTATATTTTCTAGGTTATCTACTTAAGCATAGGAAGAGGGAATTTGGGAAAACCTTCCCCAAAGAATAGAGAAAGGAAAGGTTAACCATTTCTTGTAGTATGTTTGTTACTGAATTATTCAAAGCTAATGAAGTTCAAAGTTCTTACCCATCCTGAAGTCTATGTATCCTTCTCCTCCACTTATCACCAGCATGGATTTCAAAGGAGCCTGGCTGTTGGATTCCTGTGCAGAAATGGCAGCTCTATCACCTGAAAGTTCTGGGCCTCCTCCCGTCGGGGGACAAATAACTTGACCTAGATGTCAGATAAAGAATCAATGACATGACATTTTATGTAGCACTTTGACAACACAGAAGCCTCTCCCTAACAAGATGCTTGCAAAATAATGCAGACATAATTGCACAGACATATTTGTGATCTCGGCAACTGAGCTTCTCATTGCAGTATGAGAGGGCAGAAAAAATTAACGAGTTTTACTTTCTGCTCCATGACCAAGTGGTGCTTGATTTTCTTAGCAGGGCCTCTTAAGCATTCTTGCTAAATTAATACTATCTCCAGCGAGGTGTGAAAGGTAATGTATGCCTCAAGAATGCAGCTACAGTAGAAGCTACTGCCGCAATAATGCCTGCCAGATTTCCAGCTTGTTTGTTTTGCTGTAAACTGCGTGGGGAGGGGATCAGACTGGAACCACAGCAGGGGCAAGGCAGTAGAGCCCTCTTACCCGCCCTCACTGCAGCTTTGCTTCAGATTATGAGCATTACTTTTTAACAAAAGGAATCAGCACAAGCTTTAATTGCAATGTGTAGTTTGGCCTATACCTGAATAGGTATTATTAAAAAATCTGCCTTCACCCCTTAGCAGCTCAGTGCATGGACAGTGAGGACGGGATGCATTCCGAGACCTCAGGATCTAAATCCCAAGGTTTGTGGACAGCTTAAATAAAACTAAATCCCCTCTGCTCCATCAGTACACTTTGCTGGTGCAGTCAGTTCAGTCCTCTGAGCCTTTTGCTGAACATACAGACAACATGCTGTTCTCGTGTATGAGAAAGCCACACTGAAAATCTTGCCAACGATCTAGTAATTGCATCCTTGCTGGTTGACATGACATGACCTTTCTGTTGATTCAGAAAACTTTGCTAAGCTCACCTGTTGCAATTATCATCCAATTCCTATCCATAGTCTGCACATCTTCTCTAGCCCTGTCTTTCCTTTCCAACATAGGTTTTCTCACTTCTCCTTGTCATCCAAACTGTTGTACCACTGGTTTCTTCTCAGACTTCCATCTCTGTGCTTTTCGCCATGCTAATTAGTTATTTTAAAGATTTATACGCTACCTTTCCACCATTCCAGGACCAGTGACATCTTAGCTAAAAGCAAGGTGGAATAAAAGCAAGGTGGAATAAAAAGATCTTCTGACCCTTACCTAATGCCAGCAAAGAGAGGACAGGTCTAAGTCTAAGACAGGTCTAAGTTTGAGGGAGAAGAGTCCCAGGTGCCAGGCACCAGAACAGAAAAGGCTCTGCTGCAGGTTGCTATCAGTGGAGCATCAAAAGGCAATGGTGCTTATAACATGGCCATCGGTGATGACCTCATGAGATAGGCAGTGTCCTTGGGTGGGGGCGGTGGGTCCCTGGGTGCAGGGGGCAACACTTGGCGGGGTAGGGGTGCCAAATTGCCGCCGGATTCGGAGGCAATAAAGCACACACACCCTGTGGTTTTTCAACCTAAAAACAGCCTAAAAGTGGGCGAGCTACAGCTGGAATGTGCCACGGTGCGGCTGGATTTGGTGGCGCCGCAGGAAAAAAGCAACACCCCCCCCCCCGCCTGTTGTTCGCTCACTTTTAGGCCGTTTGCAGGGCTCCTGCGCTGCAAACGGCCGAAAAACGGCGGGGGTGCTTTTTTGTCATGCTGCTGCCGCAATTCAGTGGCAGCACAGCAAATGTGACGTTGCCCCCAGGGGACGGGGCTTGTGATGTCACATGGGGTGTCAGCGGAGACAACCCGTGTGGGGGTGGGTGTAGCAACGTCCCTGATAGGCAGACTGATGATCTTCCATGTACCTGGGCCCTAATCTGTTTAGGGCTTCATGGTCATCAACAGCACTTTGAATTGTGCTCGAAAACAAAAAGGCAGCCAGTGAAGATGAATTAACAGGGACGTGATACAGCCATAGCCGCTTGCTCCTGTGTAAGGAGGCTAGTGGCTGCATTCTATATTGTATAGAGTCGACGTTTCCAGGCCATCTTCAGAGGCAGCCCCACACAAAGCATTTGACTGTAGCCCAACCTAGAGGTTACCAGTGCATGGATTGGACTGGTTGTAGTCAGGCCTGTCCAATCCAGGAAAGGATGCAGTTGATGACCAGCCAAAGCTGGTTACAGGCACTCTCGGCCACAGCAGGCACCTGACAATCCAGGCTCAAGGCGAAATCCAGGAGCTCTTCCCAAACAGCAGACCTGTTCCTTCAAGGGGAGTGCTGGCCTAACAAACTGACAATCTAAGTTCATCAGTTTAACTGACAGTATCGCCGTCTTCTCTGGATTTAATTTAAGCTTGTTTACCTTCCTCCAGTCCATTACTGACATCAGGCACACCACTATGTTAAAGGGGCGCACACACACATTGGGGGCTTTCCCCCTTTTTGTTAGCAACTCTTCATGACATATCTTCAGTCTCTCCTGGTGTCTAGGGCATGTCACATGCCGGAGGAGGGGCTCGCTTCCAGGAGAAAGGGCCTCGGATGTTCTGCTACATATACAGTAAAGGTAGGGCTCCGCGCAAGTTCCTGTAAATTTTTACAGGAAACACAGGCTCCCACTCCATGTTGAAGCCACTTCCCTCTTATTCTTGGCCTTTTCGCAAGTTGTACTTTTGGGGAAAAAAACCCTTTTCTGAAGCATGCAAACTGCACTCTGTGCACCTGCACGATGACCCATTCCCCTTGCCTAATTCTACAGTTGCCAGTCCCCAATCGTTCCTCTCACCTATGCCATGTGTAACACAGACATGCGTGACACTGCACCTGACCACAGAACCTACGTTTTGTACAGAGTGTACGTAGCTCACTCTAGGGGCTTATGAACAGTCAGTCTGAGGCGTCAGCTAGAAAGTAATACTGAAGAGTTTGGGAGAGGCAATGCAAGTATCATGGCAAAGGAGAGACTCCCACCCTCAAGAAGCTCCTCAGTAAACCTGTGCATGTGGAAGGAGCACTGTGGAGAAATTTCTAAGTGGAAAGAAAGTAAAATGATTATTGTGAAGGATTCCAAAAGAGGAAGCTGGAATAAAAGATCTACTTGGGATAAAATAGGTATCTAGTTCAGAGGTTCCCAACCTGTGGTACACGTAACCACTGGTGGCACGCAGCAGGCTGGTCCTTATCTGGTTTTCCGATCTCCTGTCTGACTTGCCATTCAAAGCATCTCTGACTTGCTGGTCTCGCCTTTGGAACGCTGGTCCCCTTATCTGCCTCTTATCTGGACAGGCAGTAATTAGCTGCTAGGAGGTCTCTTATCTGCCGTTCCGATCTGTCTCTCAGCTGCTTCTGCTCCTTATCTCCCATCTGTACTGTTCTGGATTGCTTCCTGTATATACAACATTGAGTCACTAGGTGGCGTAGGCAAGGAGCAAAAAAGAACAAATCAGGCAAGCCTTTTATTTCCTGTTTCTATTCTTTTATTTCTATTTTATTGCTGTTTTTGAGCAAGCTGCTCAAATTGCTGTATTTGAGCTGTATCTGAGCAAGCTGCTGCTCATTATTTGTAGAGATTCAAATCAATAGGTATGAAGGGGGGGGGGGAGAAGCAATGAAACATAACTGTCCTGGGGAAAGATAGGCCAAAAGGCAGACTGAAAACTGAGGATGCATGATATTCTACTCCTGAACTGAAGTCTATATAAGCTTCCAAAGCAGGAAGTGGGTTGAGCTGCTGCCTTGCCTAAAGAAGCAAAGCAGGGTTAGCCCCGATCTCGCTTTGGAAGGGTGATGAATGCCGCTGATGGAGTGTTCGAGCCGATGGAGTTTTGTGAAGGAATGCAGAGGAGTGTGGGCTGTGGAGTTATCAGCTGGCAAGAATGAATAACAGCTTGTGAACCCATCTGAGGCTTGATACGCAGTTGCCTGTGGAAGCTTGGAAAGGCAAGAGTCGTGCGGTCAGAACGACAACTACACTATGAAGGGAAACGTCTTCAGAAATGGAGGGTTCTTGAGTTTGTCTCAGAATAACATTGTAAAAAACCTTATTTGAAAAAAAATAGGGGTTTATGGTCAGCCTGCCTATGTAAACCGCCTTGAGTCTATGAGAAAGGCGGTATATAAATACTGTATAAAATAAAAATATGTGAATACTACTGTTTGGGGGAAAAAACCCACAGTGGCTTAACTGCTGCATTTGCTGACACTATCACCTATCTAGTGCACATATTTATTTAAATTAAATATTATAAATTTATTTAATTTATTGGCACAGGTGGTACTTCAGAAAATTTGACTGTTACAGGTGGTAAACCTGGGGACAAAGGTTGGGAACCTCTGATCTAGTTCAAATGATAAGCTGATGATTTGAAAAACTATTTTGCCCCTTCACTGAAGAACAGCTGGACCTGATTTTAAAACAATACATTGCTTTGACAGTAATCAGTGTAGTACACGACTTCATTAATGAAGGTTAAGCTTAGGGAATGTACTTCTTTAAAATACTTAGCACCCTCTGCTACATGTATTCATTTTAATGACTCAACGTTGGTTTTGATTCAGCAAGCGTTTGGGCTCCTCAACTCAAGATAAACTGCTTGCAGACTACTGCTGAAGCGGAGGCCAATGCTGTTTGTTTTTTTACACTTAAGATCAACCAAAAAGAACCTTTTGAACATTCCATAAAACACTTGCAAAGTCTGCAGCAAAGTACAGGTGCCCCCCCCTTTAATGACAGATCGCTTAATGACAATCTGCATATATGACGGAGGTTCTCAAAGTGTAAACAAAGAATTAAAGCTACAGTACTGTATTTTAAATGCAAAAAAATGTTGTCTAACTCTTTGTGTGTTTCTACCTCCACTGACAGGTAGAAATCTTGTTGTGCTTTGTGTTACACTCATAATGTAGACTGTGTTTACCATTCATTCCCTATTACAACTCCACTGTGTTACATTGAAGACTCGTTTAATGACGGTTTCACTATATGACGGGTTTTCCAGAACGTATCCCCCTCGTTAGAAGGGGGATACCTGTAGTTGCTTTTGGGAAGAGGTTGAGCTGCACACAAAGCTTACCAGGTACTGCAACGAAGAACTTAACAGCATCCCGATGACCATGGAAACAAAGCTGTGCGTGTGCCATGGAACAATAAGGTATGAAGGTTCCAGGTGTCACTTTGTCACTGTTTTCATCCCCATATACACGTATTACACTGCCTGGACGGTTGCCAGAACCTGCCGCTGCTTTGTTAGCTACAAAGACAGAAAGAAAATTTCTACTTGCTGGTTGCAAAGCTGACTGTTCACAGAGAAACCTCATGGTGCTTGCTATCTAGAAGCTAAAGCCAACTCAGATAAATGACAGAGAAGGGGGCAACAAAATGCCAATTCAAGACAGAGCTGGAAAGGAATAAAGAGACAGCATGCTTAGTTATTTTGAAGTATCCCAAGGGGGAAAATGGAGTCGCTTGCTAGTCTAGCATAACTGTCCATTTAAAAAAAAAAAGGAAAAAAGGTCTAAATCCACAAGAAACAGCTTTTTTCATACTGAAAACCCCAACAGAGCATATCAAAGAAATACATATGTGTTTATATATGAATTCCATGGTAGTCAAGATACCTCTTGCACGCATGCGCGCGCGCACTCACACTACTGTGGCACCTAAAGACTAAAAAATTTATTGTGACATAGGTTTTAATGGACTAGTGTTCAAGTCTACAAAAACTTAAGCCACAATAGATCTTTTTAAAGTTAGCTTTAGTTAGCTTTTTAAAGAAACACTTGCTTAGCAACTACTGTATGATTCTTAAATCTCTTAAAGTCGGGGGGGGGGGGGGGAACGGACACCAAAATGGCCTGTTGTGAGTTCCAAGGAGCCATATTTCAAGTGGTTTGTTCCCTTTCACAATGTTTTTAAAATCCATAGATCAGCATATTGCTTCTTGCAACTGTGTATGCTAGACACACAAAACCATCTCCATTTTGAACAGTATCAGAAGAGGGAAAGAAATATGATTTTGAAAAAAGAGCAAAATGATGTGGATTAATGAGAGTTATAAAGTTATGGCATCACAAATGGAACTGGAAGAAAAACAAGAAGCCGGCATGAAAAGTTCAGCTGCAACAAAAGATGAAAGCACTAAACTGCTGGAGCAGGATTGGTGGTCATTTAGCAAACGTAAAATGCTGCAATGCAGGTAACTGCAAGTGGAAAAAATGGTTTAGGAACATACAAAGGGATTGGGGTAAATTTTAGAGAAGTGGGAAACAGCCTCAAAGTGGCTATTAGAGAAGCCTGAGGATACAGATCTTTTTTGTTTGGGATCAGCACTTACCCCTCAGCCCCAGTAAACGTCCCTGGTGGAGAATTACAGCTAAAGTAAGAAAGGAGGAAAGGGGAAAATGGATAGGTGTGACAGCAGAGGAGAAGGATTAATGAGAACCCACCACTTGTGTTCTAGTATTTGATAAGAAAGAGTTGTAATTATTTGCTCCTAACTACAGAAGATACAATCAAATGATTATAATGAACTGTCTCTCTCTAAATAGTTTTAGCTTAAGTGGCCAAAGCAAGTAGCAACACTTAGCCCATTTGGTCCCGCGGTATGACTTTCCCAGACTTCCCAAATGTCAGTTTGATCGACATATGTAAGGTACCCCCATGTAGAAAGAATCACCTGCAGTAAATTTCGCAGGTGTACCTTGCACCTGGTCTACAGGCGGTGCTTTTGGGACTCAACGGGACTTAAGGTCAACTCAACTTGTCCATTTACTCCTATGTAAAGCAAGGACCGGAAAACACAAGATTTCAAACAAAAACATAGTTGTGTTTAACACACAGCTCCAGGGCTTTAGGGGTGTTTAGGGCGATGTCTCACCTAAGTGTACCTCAAGTTTCAAGTCCCTACCTTCAAGGGTTTTTTTTTATGGCCCTTTAAATTCTTGAAATATGCAGATTTTGTTGTGAGTCCAGCACGAAAATGCTCAAACAAACATAGTTGTGTTTAACACACAGCTCCAGGGCTTTAGGGGTTTTTAGGGGGATGTCTCACCTAAGTGTACCTCAAGTTTCAAGTCCCTACCTTCAAGGGTTTTTTTAATGGCACTTTAAATTCTTGAAATACGCAGCTTTGGTTCTTTTTCTGCATGTAAAAGGCCAGTGAGTTGTTTGAGCAACGCGTACCCATAAAGTCCCATTGAGTCCTTTGAGGTACGCCTAATGTTGCGCGTGTGTACAGCTGTGTACAGCTGCTCCCCTGCACCTGAGGTGCTCCAAACAAGGTGGATTCAAAAGCCAGGGCCCTGGCCATGAAAACAAAGCCAGAGTTTCATTTTTAATTTCAGTGAGGAGGGGGGGGGGCCCAGTCCCCTAATTCCAGGGCATCATTTTCCCTAAAAACAGTGATCTTTGCTCCTCTGGGGGGGGTCAGTGGGGTGACCCTAGAACTCTGACAATTGTTTTAAAACATAGGTCCATCTGTCTACTTTCCACAAAAAAATTCCAGAAACATTGGGGCAAGCCATTTTTTTTTAACTATTTACTTTTCGGCCGTACCTCTAAGGACTCAACGGGACCAATTAATACAGTAGGTCACAGTTTTATGATGGGCTCACAATGCGATCAAATCACTTCATGGTGGAATCTCCTGGCAAACCAAGGCTCACTATACGGTAGGTTATTCGATGGGCTTATAATTGCCTCCAACAGAACTTTGTGAGTGATAGATGACAGATGAGGCAATCAGTGACTGCGAGCATTTGGTAGCATCTCAGCCAACAGCAGCGTGTTTTAACATCGTGGCTCTGCATGTTTGAGGGAAGGATCGAATGCAAATGCAAGGCTTCGAAGGAGAGTTTTAGCTCTTGTTAACATTGTGGCTGTGCATGTGTGTTGAGGGAAGGACCGAGGGGGAAGGAAATGGAAATCTTTTAACCAGCTCCAACTAGTATGTTTAATGGGGGAGGGGGGAGGCTCTGTGTGTACTGAAGGAAAACTTTAGCTGAAGCAAAAACCTGGAAGCCTTTGAAGTAGTTTCAGCCTCAGCCTGGTTGGAGAGTTTTTTTATATAACAATGGCCCCTAACGAGCCCTGTAGGCACCTTTGAAATCACTTTTTAGAGAGGGAAATAGCTTAGTTCTGTGGCAGAAGTTGAGCTCTTGGAACAAATTACCAAAAAAGAGTGTTGATACTGGATTCACATTACAATATTTTCACAATACAATGGTGTCTCTGGAATGAATTACCATAATAAAGTGAGGGTCCACAGTACTGTATCAACAAACTATGTTTCCCCTTTCTCTCTTTTCTTAAAAAGGGACACTACAAGACTTGACAGGAATAAAGCTACAATGACAACATTTATATCACTTCTTCCTTCAGGAAAACATCCCCCCTACACACTGAGTACTGCGTCTTTAATGTTAGCTTATATGGTGCTAACAGGACCAAAACATCCAGTTGGTTTGAAGCCACACAGAGGCACAACTGCAGTGGATGGTGTCTTGGGTAAATGAATGGCCAACACCCAGAACGGACGTCCACCTCTACCACTCCACTCCTCGATCCATACTTACCTAGTCCTCCTCCTAGTCCTCCACAGTGCTACGAATGCTTTCTATGAGGGTATGCAAACAACCTGCGTGGAGTTGTTAGCATCTGCAGCTAAGATGACTGGGGGGGGGGGGGGAGAGAGACCTGTCCATCTTGGCGCAAATTGCAAATTCTATCAACTTCTGCAGTCTCCTTTAAGTATTCAAAACCTCTTTCCTACTCTCTTAAAAAAAATTTCTGTGCTTTGAAGAATCTTCTAAAAGGAGGTTTGCCTAAAGGTGACTATAGAGAGCTTTCAGAAGCATTTTCACTATTAAAAAACCTGTGATGATTTGAAGCATTTGTGTTTACTGAATACATATATGCAATGCAAAACCAGACATTAATGGATGATCAATGCAATGGCATAGCATGAACAACAATGCATGTGGTTCGAAGTAATTTAAAACACAAAATAATTCATCATTATCAAGTTAATATCTTTCAGGAGTTTACTGTCCAATGACATCCCACAACAGACTACTCATCATAATGCCAATATTGCAACAGATTTTTTAAAAAGTTATTTGTCATCTCAGTCAAGAAATCTGTAGATGTTTAATACAAAACAACTGTCACTCAAATATAGAGGTCCTAAGCAGAATTGGGTGGCAAAGGTTTATGAATAGCTCAGCATTCAAACACCACAGTATTATATAAACCAAGTTTCTGTAAATAAACTGTGCACTTTAGGCAATTCAAGGAAAACAACGAACAGAATCCTATTGTAAATTTGGCTGGTGGAACAAGCATTCTGCCGGTCGAAGACTTTCGCAAACATGCCGTAAGGCACGTTTGCATCTACTTTCGAGCAGGGGAGGCCGGCACAAGGCCGGCCTCCCCTGCTCCGACACAGGAGGACTCGTCAGCCTGCCGCCGGACCCAGGTAAGGATTCAGCAGGCGGGGGGGGGGGGTTCGGCCAGGAGGGGGCTAATTGGTTGAGCCATTACATGGCCTCCGACTTCCGCCAGCAATTTCACTGGCGGAATTCCGAGGAGGCCGATCGGCCCCAGCGCCGGTTACACCCAGGGAAGGGGACGCGCTTCCCCTTCCCCAAGTAGACCTTCCGCCACGGGGTGCCTGCCTGCAGCGGAGCTCAGGATCTGGTGGGCAGCCTGGGCCGCCCGGCGGATCACTTGTGCAGGATTGCGCTGTAAATTGATCCTCACACTTGTGTGAGAGGAACAGAAACCATGTTGGGTTTTCAAAGCCATGCGTTGGGATAATGGTAACAAGTGAATAGAAAATAGGAAATAGTCATCTATTAGGACCTGCAGGCCAGGTCCAGGTCGGGGGGGGGGAGAGCAGGGGGAAAGAATGAAGCAGTAATAGGGTGGAGACTTCTGAAGAGGGAGAAGTGATTGGGGGGGCTTGTGGGGAAGAAGCTGAGATGACAAGTGGTTGTTGAGAACAGAACATTAGAAAACATGGTGTAGCTTTTGGATGGGAACGGGAAAGAGCAACAATATACAGTACTGTGGCTCATGCCCTTAAGAACTCTGGCCATCCTAGACAGATCTGGTGCTTACATCTGGATTTGTATGTGAATTGCTCCATCCTGCCAAGCAGGTTTTAAACAATATACTGTTCAGGGATCACTGACTTTTATTAGCACAATACAAATATATTGCTTAAAGCACATTAATACAGGAACGAAATCAAAGTTCAGAACTATCAAAGTGGTGGTCTTTGGACTGGGTCCTGCTTGCACAACTAATGACATCCTTACACATTCACTCTGAAAAATGCCATGATACCTGGGGTTATGGTACTGCAAAGTTAAGCAGCTCTGTGTCATACATATTTGTGATTATTTGACTACTAAATGAACCACATGACTAACCACATATAGGATTCTACAAGAGCATAAAAGGATAGCTAAACAACCTACGTCCCAAACTTTTAAAGCAAATTTACTCTTCACAGGCTCTGGACTGGACTTTTATAATTGGAGACTAACAGCCCAATCCTATGTAGCAGGACGCTGCGGCGCAAAGAAGGCGGCCACTGCATCCTGTGCACCAGAGGAGCCAGAGGCTTCCTCGGGGTAAAGGGACGTTCTTTCCTTTACCCTGAGTAGAGCCCCAGCTGCCTCAATGGGTCTACTTGAATGTGTGCCAGCTATTTTGCTGGTGCACATTCGAGAGGCCCATGTAAGGCCCAACAGGCCTGGGAACGGGGATAGGATATGGTGGAGGAGGCCACCATTGATCCCCTTCTCGGGCCCAACCGCCCAATCTCATCCCCTCAAACGCCCCAACTGCCCAATCCTACCCCCCAAAACGCCCCATTCCGCCCTCCGCCGTGCCACTGGCACATACCTGTCTGCCATGGCGTCCCTCTGTCCCGTAGCATCAGCGGAGCGGCACAGGCATCTCTGCTGGTGCTGCTTACTCTCTGGGTACTGCAAACATGCTATCTGGCACATTTGTGACACCTTAGACTGGCGCAGCCATCGCTCCGCCGGTCTAAAAGTAGACAGGATGGCACTGTTAAGCGGTAATCCTATGCATGCTTACCTAGAAGCATGGCTCACTGAACTTCAAAGCTCTCATTTCCCAAGAAAACATACACAGGATCTAGTTGCTTATTCCTGAATCTCCAATAAATAAAGTTCACAAGCTCTCCCAAGGTTCTATATCTGCTTGAATGGCTGCATCCACAAGACTGCCATCAGGTGTCCAACACAGCAGTTTTGTCTTAATGGGTGGTGGTGCTGACAGCCAGAAGAGTCATTAAAGAGTTTCTATAAGGACTCTAAATTTAATCCAGATTGACCATTTTCAAGTTTCACACTTGCTGGGGAACACCAGACACTGACTTTGTTCCAAAGTTCACTCGGTATGAAGTCATTGACATTCTTGTTTAATCTGTTTGTTTCTCCTGTACTTACTTTCAGTTAATGGTATGGAGATGATGACACCATTTCCTGTGCCAACCCACAACCGATTACAGGATACCATAAGAGCTGTGATTCTCACAAATGAAAATCCTAGTTTTCCAGTACCTGAAACATGTACAGTATTCATTAAAAATGGAAGGAATAGACATTTCTGTAAAAAATTTCTCCCACATCTTTAACCTTACCAAAAAAAGAAAAGAAAAAGGAGCTCTGAGTAAATGAAAACATGGAAACGTCTTCTTTTAGGAGCATGTTTATCAGCTGCAATTTTGGAAATGGGTATATCCTCAAGTCCCAAAATAAGTGTTTTGACATCTTAAAATTGTATCTGTGGGGGGTGAGGGAACACTGATTCTCTTAAATCCCATGAGTTCTGGCTTACTGGGTGGTGGTGAGCAGCAGAGGGCCCTCACATGCTTCAGGCTAAGCATGGGAATGGGCCCTTGTGCAGGCTCCACAAAGGGAGCCACCCACAATGACTATAAAATAAATTACCATATTGTCCCGAGTATAGGCTGCTCCTGATTATAAACCTCACCCTTAAAGTTTGGTGCTATTTTTTTAAAAAAAATTACAGTATTTATTGGCATATAAGACACACTTTTTTGTCTACATTTGTGACCCAAAATAGTACGGTGTGTTTTATACGCCAATACTAAAAAATCCCTTTTCCCCCTTGCTCGTTTTAAAGCATTTTTGGGCTTACCGCGTTTTTCCTGGAGCCGGAGAGCTCCCTTGTGCTTTCTTCCCTAACTAATCTATCCGATCTACAGCTGTTTGTTGAGTTTAATTTATGCACGTGCATGAGTTGAGCTTCTCAGCAGCCAGCAGAGGGCGCTGTGCTCAGTTCAGTTCATCTGAGCTGCAGAGGGCCTGCTCTTCAATGCAGCATGGGTAAGCTTCTGAACTGGGCCTAGTTGGGAGGCTTTGAAAACTGCATAGGTGGGGTGGGGTGGGGGAAAAGAGTTGAGTCTGGGGTTTTTGTATTTGGGATTTATGTTGTTTAAGAGTTGGTAAGAGTTGAGTCTGGGGGTGGTAAGGTGGTAAGAGTTGAGTCTGGGTTTTTTGTACTTTTATGTTTTTTACTGTGGAAACTGCAGGGGTGGGGTGGGGGGAAAAAGAGTTGAGTCTGGGTTTTTTTTTTGTATTTGGAATTTATGTTCTGGTGCATTTTGTTCATGTGTCTTATTGCTGTGTGTTTTAAAAGAGATCCTGGTATTTTTGTGCAATTTATGTAAATTAGCTAATTAAGCAGCCAAGCAGTAAGTGGCCAAGTGGCCCAAAAATGCTTTAAATATTTTTTTCTTGAAACCCAGGGCCAAAAGGAAGGTGCGTCTTATACGCCGGTGCATTTTATACGCTGATAAATACGGTAACTTTTTTTAAACTTAAAGAAAATATACACATTAGTAGAACAGTAAAACAGCACAGGAAGTCTTCACTTAAACTTGTAGATAGGTTCCTGGAAACTGCAACTAAGTGAAACAACTTATAATGAAACCAATTTTACCATAGGCTAACGTAAGTAAACAAGAGTTAGGTTGCTATGGCATATTTCTGGTCACAAAAGCATCACCAAACTTCTAAATAAAGCTGAGAATTGTAACTGCTAAATAAAGACACAAAACACTGCTAATATTAAACACTGAAATAATGTTTACTATAACAAAATAGCAACAACATTATAATAATGTATAAGTAGCCTTCCCAAATGCAAAGGGGGACAGTGCCTACCTTTAACCTTTGGAATTTGGGCAGGTGGAGCTTCTTGCACCCTTTCATGATGATGAGCTGCACCTACCCAAATTCCAACGATTAAAGGTAGGCACTCTGTCCCCCTTTGGATATGGCAAGAAGCTGCAGGATCAATAAATACCTTAGTTTCCACAGCATCCTGGGGCTGGTACTTAAGGGTTAATATGTTTTCAACTGCTTACTTGCCTGCTACAGGGCTTAATTACCATTTCAGCAGGCTACTGATAAGAGATTATTGTTTTCTGCCAGGCTGAAAAGGCTTGAAAACATGGAGCTTTGCAGTTAAGAAAAAGTTTTACCTTTTGAAACTGCAATTGGAGACTCTAAGGCTGTCAGTTTCCCTAGACTTGCCTTAGGGGAAAAAAGTGCGGCTTATACTCAGAACAAAATGGTATATGGGGTGGCCAAACTTGCAAGAGCCACATATGATAAACTTCAGATGTTTGAGAGCCACAATATTTAAGAAGCATTTAAATACTTAAATATATTTACTCACCATGAACATTAAACTTATGTTTTAATCCAGTGTACTCTCAGTTTATACCTGGCAAATTATAAAGCTTGGACATTTCTTATTTACCCTTTTATATTAATTGTGATGCAAAAAGGAGCTCAGTCAGCATATTTCCGAGAGCCGCATATTATAAGTCAAAGAGCCGCATGTGGCTCAGGAGCCACAGTTTGGCCACCCCTGGTATATGCAGTAGTTTAAACGGCTTTTTAAAAAATAAAAACACAAAATACAATTATTTGCCCATGTCATTATTCTCATCAGTATAAGAAGAAAACCACTTGTCAGATTTATGACCAATTACTTACCTAACATTTTGCTTACATAGGGCTCAATGTCAACATCTTGCAGATGCTGGTATGTGTGTGCATGGTAAAGGCGAAGCGTGGAATCTAAGCGGATGGACACCCACACGCCGTCTCCCACCCAGGCCAGCTGTCTCACTTGGCTTTCCTTCCTTGGGTGTGCATCAAATGATTTCTAAGATAAATGGCAACTTGATTAAGATTTCAAAACAGAAGGCTTTCCCCACCATAATGTATACTTTTTTTAACTGCTTCTTTCTTACACAGCTCCTTCCACTCAAGAGTACCACAGTAAAACGAATCTAAATAGCTGTGCCTACTGAAGCGAGGGAGGAGGATAAAAGAAAAATCATCACTTTACTAACCTGCAAATTTTGTTCCAATAGACCAACATAGCTACTCAATTTGAATCTAGTGTTAAAATAATCTGCTACTTTCTAGAGTTCATGTCTAACTCCTAGTTATGTTCCTGGTCTCCCACAAACAATCATTTCTGTACGGCACAAATTACCTCTCAGTAAACATCTCCTCTTCTAAACCAGTTCTAACCCAGATTCTCCCCACTGACCAACTGGATCTAGGGCCTCGCAAGTGGTAGACACTGACTGCACTGCAGTGGGAGCTCTAGTGCTTGGCCATCCTCCAAAGCAGCAGACTTGACAAAGTAGCCCAGAATCTTCGGCCTCCAGTACCCTTTAACTGAGATCACTAGGTCTAACATGTTCATCCCCAAAGCCAGAAAAGCTGATATTGCCTCTCTGCACATTCTAAGTTTTCAGAATGCCCTGCTCACCTGGATAGAGCAAGAGTTTTTCAACTATTTCAGTAAATCAAGGTACAATCCTGTGTAACTCTTGCACTGGTGTAACAGTAGATCCCCCGGTGTAAGAGCACTTATGCCTGTGTAACTTGCCATACACCTACAGAAGCAGGATGGACACTGGCGTAACCCCCCTTGGATGCTGCGCATGTGCAGTTTGGGTGTGGAACGGACACCACTGCAACTCCACCGACGCAGGGGGCATTCAGACACCCCCGGAATGCCCCCTGCGCCGGTGGAGTTGCGCCGGTGTCTGTTCCGCACCTGAACTTCACATGTGAGGTGTCCGAGGGGGGGTTGCACCGGTGTCCGTCCTGTATCCGTCGGCATACGGCAAGTTACACTGGCATAAGTGCTCTTACACCGGGGGGATCTACTTTTACACCGGTGCAAGAGTTACACAGGATTGGGCTGTCAGTGTTCCAATGCAGCAATGTATGTGCTTGAATAGTTGAGGAATTAAGAAATATTTGTTCACAAGGTTACAGAGAAGTCGCTGGCAGTGTTTTCGCTGGCTTTGAGGTTTAAACAGGGGTAAACAAAAGCATGTTACAAGACCTAGTCTGATTAAGTGTTTGTTTCAACTTACCTCTATTTTCATGGCTTTTGGTTGAACCACATAGATTTTATTTCTGTAACCACACCAGACCTTATCATGTACTACAGTCATACACCGAATGGAATGGTGAGGTCGGCCCAGATCTAGAAGGTGATAGTTTGTCAAATCCCACTGTCCATCTTTTAAACGCACATGCACAAAAAAAAAAGGAAAATTACCACAATGAAAAGAAAGAAACTGAGGCATCAGTAAAACTTTGACAGAAACTAAAACTTGCAAACATGGACAACTTAATTATATACAAATACGTTTCTGTTTTAATATGTTGAGGTTGCAATCCTACACACGCTTACCTGGAAAGCCCCACTGGCTATGGAGGGGACTTATTCTGCATAAACATGCATAGGATTGGGCTGTTAGATTTAGTTACACTATTTGCTTATTTTCTTTCAGTCATTGATAAGGGATCAATGCCCATAGAAACAGACATCTTGGAACGTTCAAGGAATGTTCTTTTTAGTATGGAGTGTGCTGGATACTGAACTGCATCAATAGGCAAAACAAACCCAAACTAGCAACACAGAGCATTCAATATCTGTTGTTAGAGGACATTAAACTGACTTGTAAAGGAGTATTCTAAGTATATTAAAAACACACCAAAACTGACAGGAGTTATTTTCACACTCAGCATGCTCAATGGAACAGTAGCCTAAAGTGGGGGCTCCCCACAGACCACAACATCCTGTGTGGAGCCTCCACTGGTCTATCACCTACATACATGACAGGCATGGCCAGCGCAACCATGAAGCTACCTGATGCAGCTTGCATCAGGGCAGCTGGTGGAAGGAGCAGCAGATTTGGGGACATAAGCCACTTTGATCCGCTCCTTGCTTATGCTGTGTGAGG
The DNA here is from genome assembly GCA_026170595.1 of Plestiodon gilberti rubricaudatus. Taxonomy (NCBI): domain Eukaryota; kingdom Metazoa; phylum Chordata; class Lepidosauria; order Squamata; family Scincidae; genus Plestiodon; species Plestiodon gilberti. Next base: position 153,520,819 of record JANXHW010000002.1, on the reverse strand, counting down.
AAGGAGCACTTTGCCACCCCCTCCAACTTGCTCCATACTTGCACAGCATTTAAATTTTAAAGGGACGCATTCCCTTTAAACCCCATACAAAGACAGAGCGCCACAAGGAGGTAAAGAGCTTTTGTTTCTATTTTTTTCCCAGCAGTGCTGGAAGGGGGGGGGGAAGGGAGACTGCTGCGCTCCAGATCACCTCTCCTCGCCTAAGCAAACAAAACCTGCAACAAATGTTTCACAAGCAGATCAGATATGTAAATATGAGATAGTTCTGGCGTCCAAAGTGGAATCCTTACCTACTCCTCTGTGAAATATTGCTAAAGTTCCATCAGCTAGTGCAACTAATACGATTCCTTTTACATGTCTAAAGAAGAGAATAAGAGTGAAATAAACGCTGTGAGAGAACTGGAGGCACAGGAGTAGACTGCAGGCACTCATCAAGCCCTCTCTATTCCCACCCCGCTCTGGTGCCATCTTCTGCTTTATTTAACAGGTGAAAAGTACCCCACAGAACAGATCATCTGCCCAAGGAACACGTATAAGTGGGAGTCAGTTGAAATTGTTGCAATAGTATATCCAGAAATAGTTACCACAATTAGGATGCAATCCTATGCACACTTACCTGGGAGTAAGCTCTATTAAACTTAATGGGGCTTACTTCCGAATGGACATGCATAGGATTGCACTGCCAATTTCCTTTTGGGCCAAGTCCACATGAGCCTTGATCCACTGTTCTATAATGTGCGTTTTTCCCCAACTTCCAAGCAATGTAGACAATGTGATGTAGCACACCAAAATCCTAGAGGTTGAAAGCTTCCCCCGAAAGCACCATTTGTTGCCTGTCGTAGGAGAGTTCTGTGCATACATCTCAACTCTCAGACCCCTCCCACTCAACTGGGATAACAATTGAGCATATTGCTAGGTTAAATATACACAAAACTTGCTTGTACATTTTTCCTCTTAGCTTTCAGTAATTACAGCATGTTAGCTTCATAAATCCCCAGCAAGTACCCTCACTGATTTCCTTGCTGACCTTATTACAACTCTTCGTTTTCTTCTCCCACAAGCACTTCATGAAAAATAATTACACTAAACACTATTTTCCACTCAAACTACATTTTAAAAATTATGGAAATGTAATTTTGTAGCAACTTACACTATACTGAGTATAGAATCTTTAAGTTTAATTGCATGAACACATTTTCTCCACTGGGCCACTGAAGAATGAACATATAAACTGCAATGACAAAGTCAGAATTAATTAAAAATCCAATGTTACAAGACCCATGTTGACATTTAAAAGATGGTAATTTCATTTATGACTGATTGGCTAAAAATTGCAATGGTAAAAGAGAGTCTGTAAGCTGTCTTTATCTCAGCCTGTATTAAATCTTCCTTATAGCATTTTGTTTTATTCAGCTTTGACAATGTCCTATTCAGAGACTGTACAACATTCTTTCAGTGCTGCAGATTAAGCAAAGAAATGAGTGCTGTTCCACATATTTTGCTTTCTTACTGAGAACTATTAAAACAAAATTCCTATACTATGACAAGTAAAGCCCCTTATCTATTTTATTAATTTATACGGCACCTTTTTCCACATAAATCCATTCAAGGCAATTTACATGCAATAAGTGATAACACACCAACCGCAACACACACACACACACAATTTTTGAAACAGTTACCCAAGTCTCACTTCTAGATGCCAACTTATCCAGTACTTATTGGGCAGCCCAATCCTGCGCAAGTTGCAGCGGCTGGCCTAAATGGCCAGTCACTGCATCCAGCTCAGGATGCGGCCTGCACTGGCATGACCAGGGCTCATCTTGAGGGGAAGGGAACATTTGTCCCATTCCCCCCCCCCCCCCCGGTGTAAGCACCAGAGGCCCCAATGGGCCTCCTCGGATGCACGCCAGCTCTGGAGCTGGTGTACAACCAGGGAGACTGTGTAAGGTCGGCCTAGTCCGGGAAGGAGCTTGCGATATTGGTGCAGCCCAGCGCCGATATCCCCACCCCCTCCAAGGCTGGCCAATGACCCCTCCCCCACCACCCCAGCCTGCCCTCCCATCATCCCATGCAGCACCCCATGCAGCATCCAGCAGGAGGAGGGCGGCAGAGTAAGCAGTGCCGACCTCTGTGCCGGCGCCGTGAAAGTGCCTTACGGCAATTTTGCAACACCTTAGGCTGGTGGAGTGCACACTTCGCCGGCCTCCAGTTAGGCAGGATCACGCCATTAGTTTCACCTCACTAAAACTGCACAAACAGACTACTGATGGACTACTGGCCATCAAGATTGATACAGGACTACTGATATATCCCAATTAACGTTAACCAAAAATCTCATTCAAATTGTTATAAAGCATTGTTTTTAGCAAAATAGTTTGGAAGTAAGGTTTTTGCTTTACCATCCGTTCTGCGCCCCAAGCCACATAGTTGGTAAAAGGCTGCTCATTTTCTGTGCTTCTTCTCTTACAAGATCCTGTTCATTTGGCAATACAGCAACATCTTTATACAAGTCTGATTCATTACTGAAAAGGAAAGAAAGCCAAGTGGTTAAAAACCACGCAAACAAAGAACATTCAAAGTTATACTGAATTTGCTTCAACATCCTTTAGTCAGTCTACACATTCTGACACAACTCCATACCAACCCAAGCTACACAACTCACTTCAACATACTTCCTAACACAGGACCTGTCATTTTACATAAGATTAGAATAAAAAAATGTACTTAAATGTATTTCTATCCTATCTTCCTCCTAAAGGAAGTGCACCCTATATGTTATACTCACAATGCCAAGTATTTGCTTCTGATCTTTTCAATAGAACTCTTAGACCCCACATGAGGTCCAGGAGGTTTTGCTTTGCTTCCCTCCCCCCCCCCCCCATTTGCTGTTCATGAAACAGTTTGTTGAGTCTCACACAGGATATAAGACCAAAGTTGGGCAGGATTCTTCTCTACTAGCTGAAAGCAACAGAACATTGTTCACATTTGCTTTGTCTTCCAGCCTTGTCAAATTCATTGCTTGACTCAGTTTGACGCACTTCCTAAGGGCCAAGCTACATGTTACACACACTATTTATGTAACTACAGTCCAATATCCTTTACTTTATTTTAAATGTCTGCCGTTTTCCTGCTCCAAAATGGCGTCTACACCAAAACAGCTTCCTTCCTCACATGTGCAGGGTTTCAAATAGAGCTGGACAGCTACAGAAAAGTGTTAAGCAGGAAAAAGAACTGCTCCCCCAAGTCATTTCCCTACCAATCAATTACATCTTCCCAGAACAGTTGTTGAAACTTTTTTTTAGGGTCACTGGTTACAGTTACTTTTCACAGGTCTTCAAGATAAAATAGCCAAAGCAAAACTTATAAAAGATGGAGTGTGATACTGTGCATTTTATAGCCAAGCTACACATTGCACACACATACACAATAGCTTGTTTTAGCCTGACATGTCCACAAGTTAACCCATTTGAAGATACCTACATATTCTATCTTAGATTAACTTCTCACCCTAGTTGCTGAATCACAATTATCAGCAGAAATAGGAGGCTGAATGAACCCTTATTAAACCACTGCTCATGCAACAAAGAGCTACTGTGGGAAATGCATTATGATCTGATAAACATGAAAGAAACTCAAGTAATTCATTAAAAGACAAAAATGGGGAGTTGCTATGTGAGCTGTGTCCAATGGCTAAATATACCTACATAGTGTTCTATGCCTTAAAGCAGGGCCTGCAAGTGCCTGGTGAATCCCTCACAAGTGGGAAAGAACATCTCCTTAGAAGTGTACGGTATTTATGTCTTTACCAACTGCTACAATTGGCTAATGAAAAGACAGGCATACCTAGGCTGGAATGCTGGTGAGCCTTCTATGGTATCTTGAACTCCCAAAGGATCTGTGAAAACATGCTCTGTGTAGACTCCAGTCTGGGCAATGTCTGCTACTTCTTCCCCCGAGCCAGCATTGACTTCCGTTGCCTCCGTTGCTTCTTCTGCTGTCTGAACATTCTCATCTACTGCATCATTTTCAGTGGCAACATCTGAGGTAAATATTTCAGTTACAGACGAACCTGAATGATCATGCTGCTCCCTACTGCTAAGAAGCATGTGTATGCTCACAGATTAGTCATTCCTCAGTTTCTTCCTACATGCCTTTCTCTTGTCTTTAAAAAACACACTATGCTGCTTCATTCTCAAAGAACCCACATGTTAAACTGTGAGAGGGAATGTATGTAGGGGGCCAGGCAGCAGAATTAGCCTGCTTCAACCCTGTTTACTTTGTAGCACAACAGTAAGCCTGCCCCATCCTTGCTGCAAATAAACACTCTTCTCTAACAATGCAGCAGAGTTATGCTGAAGAGTTATGTTCAGATGGACTACAAGCAACTGGCTATGCTTCAACCCTGGATGAAACAGCACGAGACATGAAAAATCTCCTCTGACTAAATCTATAACACACTCCTGAGGAATCTACTATAGAACAACATTTTTTTTATTCCATACTATTCTAATCAATTTATTTCTATGCTGTAAAAAAACCCCAACCCACATGCTTTCTGCTTACTAGAAGTTATCCATCAATAGAACCTGCAAGAATGGCATCCTCCTTTCAACACAGCCTCTCATTGAAAAAGATTATCCCTGTGAAAACTAGACCCAAGGTTATTCATATAAGTGTGTCACTTAGGAAAAACGCAAGCTTCTCCCTTGTGCTCACGGTCTAATTATGTGGTGTGTGCCTCGGCTGAGAATGTTAGCAAAGTGCCATCTTCCTCATCTCCCTTCCTAAGCCAGCCACACGTATCGTGTCCCAATTATAAACAACTGCTATGAACCAGCCATTAAGCCACACACATGCCAGGTCGCGAAATATCTCGACCAAATTCTGAAGCGGCGGCATGCAACTGAATATCCAAGCCAAATCCTGGAGGTGGAGAGAAGGAATGTCGGAGAGTCAAGTGGTCAGGCTGGGGTGCGGTAGGTCTGACTGGGGTTCAAGATATTTATGGTGATATTATGATGTGTAATGCTATGTGTATAAGAAATGCCAATAAAGGTTTTTGAACTTGATTAAGCCAGAGGGAGCCCTGCACGTTTCCTTCCCAGCTCTGACAGAATGCAGGGGCATGAAGTTTCGCCCTCAGACTGGAGGAAGGAAAATTTCCTGTGGCAGCCAGAAACATACCCATGCTGGAGGAATGCAAGTGATAGTTACTAACGGTTAGCAAAATGAATATTCTGGCATGTAAAATGAATACTCATGTTGGTGGTGACTCAGCAGTTTCCTAGGTTTCATTTTAAATTTTGAGTAAAAACGGCAAATATTTTCATACCTGGTGGTTTAGTTGTCTCAGGAGAGGCACCATTGGCACTAGGGTTCGCAGAAGGCCCAGTAATACCCTCTGCAGTACAACCAACTACTGTGATTCCTCCTAATAGACTGTCTGTTTCTGCTGAGCTGTTGCTGTTCATACTGCTACACAAGGACGACTTGTCTACTAGACCAGAGTCTGGTTCTTGCAATCCTTCTTCTCCTGTAGGATAGTCAGTTTCCCTAGCCCCTAAAACAAAGGTAAGATTTCATTCAGTTCCTTGCATGTAGTTAAAACATTTCTGTGGAGTGCAGGATCACTGCAAATTACAGTATGTGAACCATTCAACAGCACTATATCTTGCCTACCAGATTTCTCAGTGAACCATTACATCCAGTTATTATTTATGTAGTCCAAACAATGTACATGGTGCTTTACAATAGATGAGAGGATGGGTCCCTGGCCCAAGGGCTCACAATCTAGAAAGAGATACAACGGAGACAACAGAGGAAGGGAAGGAGGGTGGAGGATGAACGAACAGGGAAAGAATCTGCAATTATTTCACATGCACGTGCTCAGGCTTAGCTGTAGTAGGAGCTAGGGTGTTGCACCAAAAATGTCACAGAAAAGGTGGGTTTGGGGAAGGAAAAGGAAGGAAGGAAGGGAGGAAGAGTGGTGGCATCACACAGGTGAACTGGAAAGAAATTCCAGGCGCAAGGTGCAGCAAAGAAGAAAGGATGGAATAAGGACAAGTTACTTACCTATAACTATACTTCAAGGGATCAGCTATACAGACACACGAACTGGAGCCCAGTGTGTGCACAGGGCCAACTTTGGAAAGTTCTAGACTTTCTCAAGTGTTCTACCCCTGCTCTCAAGTGGGGGAACCCCATGCACGCCATGTGACTTGAGGAAGGGAAGAATACCCAATTCCTCAGTTTCTTGTAGGATTGCTTCCTTGCAATTTGAAGCAACATTGCAAACAGTCCACACTTGAAGCCAGACTTGCAGAGGGGATGGTTGGGTGTGTCATGTGTCTGCACAGATGATCACCCAAAGACCTGTAGTTACAGGGAGGCAACCTGTCTTCCTCCTTTGTGGTTTCTGTGCAGTCACACGTAGTGGAGACCACTGTGATATCTAAGGGGTCCGTAAGAGTGCTGCCTTAGGACATTACTGAATTTTGCACAGCACGGAGCTTGGCTGCAAGATGCGCAGCCACTTGGCTATGCAGGTCTATCATTACACAGAACAGACGTGCTTAAGTGTAGAAATGCCTCCACTTCGATGAGTAGGTTTTGCGAGTCAAAAGCATCCTTGAATAAGCCAAGATGTTCATCAGCTCCCCTCCAATTCCAACTAGAGTGAGGTCCTCCACACTGTCATTTTCAGTATCTCACAGTCATGGTGTAGTATTTGGCCTGAACTCTGAGACAAAAGGTCCAGTTGTGGCAGGAAGCTATTGCACTCACCTCTTGAAAAGGGCTGCGAACCGGATTTGCCTTGGCTATTACAGTGTTATCCGGATACAGTCTTTAAGCTGTTGATACCCTTGACAACGTGTAGGAACAGGGGGGAGAGCACAGAATAGAGTCCCTTCATAGGGGAACAGAAACATGTCCCTCATGGATTGGGAATTGTGGCTGACCCAACTGAGAAGTTTGACACTTTGTGTTCTGACTCATAGCAAACAGATCTACTGAAGGGCGACTCCAGTGATGAGTTATCGATTGGAGGACACTGATGCCGAGGCTCCACTCATGGGTAATGGTCTTGTTTCCTGACTCCGCTGAGGATGTTTGCTAAATTGTTAGATGCTCCAGCAAGATGGATGGCTGTTGGGGCAATGTGATGCTTGATGCAGTTGAAAAGGAAGTCAGGAATTGTGCGTACGTCCCTCCCCCAAGGCACCCAGTGTGCATGGGGTTTCCCCCATTTGAAAGCATGCATGGAATGTTGAAAGCGGCTCTGGAAGCTTCTGAGGTCAGCCTTGTGCAAGCACGGGATTCCACTACACGTGACAGCACAGAGACCATGAAGAACCTGAAGGAACAGGAGACCTTCAGACGGCTGAGAATAGTAGAACATGGGCAGAAGTGAAAGAGAGAGTAAGAGTAGAGTGAAGGAGAGGCAAGGCCATGGAGGGCTTTGAAGGCAGGGAACAGAAGCTTGTGCTGGATCTGGAAGCAGACAGGAAGACAGTGTAAGGACATAGAAGAGGCATGATATGCTCAGAGCAACACGAAAGGTGAATTATTTTGGTAGCAGAATGCTGGGCAGAAGTGAGGAGCTGAGGTGAGTCAATGACAGAAAAGAGAGGGCTGCAGTGATCGAAGTGAGATAAACAGGATGTGAATTAGTTTTCACCGAGGGGGCAGAAAGGGCCATATTTTGGCAGTGTCGTAAAGGGAGAAACCGCACAATTTGGTGACAGACTAGATGTGGAATATAAAGGCAGAAGGGTCTAAGAAAACTAGGCTTCAAGCCTTCTCAATAGGGTATATGGTAACAAAGAGTGCAAAGAGAGGGGGCCTACAAGAAGAGGAGAGAGAGCACAAGGAGGAAAGTTGAGAAGTTCTATCTTGGACAAAGAGTTTAAAATGACGGTGAAGAATATAAAGTGAAATGCCAGAAGTGAGAAGAAATGAAGCAGAAATGTCACAGTTAGAACTGAGTTTGAAAACTGGGTATTACAGGTAGCATGTAACTGTTACCTTTCTTTAACAGTTACATGCTACGTGTAATAAAAAGGTAACAACGAAACAACTAATCCTTAACTTTCAGAGGGATTTAAAAAGGACTGCTGCTAATACATCACTGTTAAACATCACTTCTCTAAATCCATTATAGCTTGAATAACTAGAGGAACCAGTAGTAACATTTGAACTAGCCAGGAAAAATGCTAAGGGCAGATCTATATACTGTATTAGGACCTTGAATGGCTTACTATTCCAGCTGAATGTAGTAGAAGTGGGCAGCACTGGGCATCTCCACAACAGGCAGAAACAAATCCTAGTTAAAAGAATTGCTACGCAAAGTCTCTTACCTGGCACACTAGCTATACACAGTACATGAGAATTGCAAACAATGAAACTGTCTAGGATGTTTCCTGGCTGGTTAGCATCCACAATGATAACTTTCGTAGCAGAATGGGTACTAGTACAGATCCAAACTAGGCTTGATAGTTCTTCCTGATTTTTCTGCTCTTTCTGCTGGTCCTAACAAGAGGAAAATACAAAAAAAATCAAAAATCCACAATGTAAATGTACAACTACACAACACGTGATACTAATTTTACAGAATGCCAATTTATCTTCATTTTATTAAAAACAGGAGTTACATATTGAATTGCCTGATGTAGTCAATGCAAAAACAAACTGAAAGGCTTAGTCTTATTTAGATAAACCACCAGAACTGCTGAACAACTGCCGTTATTAACAGCTTGTTTAACATGTTATGTTGCCCACATGATTTTCGTAACTCTGTAAAGTGTCACTCAGAATATTCTTTCATACACTAAAACTGATGAGTTCATTCAGAAAAATGTGGGCCATGTCTTCATGATTAGGCAGTTTTTTGGAACTAGGTGTTTTTTTCCCCTGTCCAAATGTGTTCTACACAAGCATAATAGCTTATTGTTACATAATAGCTCAGAATTGCAAAGTTGCTTGTGAGACCTAGAGGTTAACAGCAGGTAAGCCACAGCAGGTTATGAAAATGGGCAAATGAGTGGAAGGAACATGTCCATGTAAGCTATGATACTCAATGTATTTCCACAAAAATCAGATCCAGCAAGTAATATAGGAAATGATTCCATGAGCCAACAGCACCTTACAAACCAGTGTGCTGGCTCCACAGTCTGTCAGGCTGTTCTTGAAATATTTGCTGAAGCCTGGACAGCCCAAGAATCAACTGGTTGTTCAATCTGTTTGGCTACAAGGAGAGTTGGTGGGCAGAGCAATGTCACTTCCCTACCTTTTACCTACTAGGTATATACCAATTCCCTTAGCTCAGTATCTATAGAAGTAATTTAAAACAGTGGAAAGTACAGAGTTATTCAAAAAGGATGGCGCAAAAGTACAGCTGACTTATTCTTAAATGAACGGACATACCACAACTGCCATGACATGAAAGGACAGAAAAACTGTCCAAGTTTCACATGCACATTATATATGTTTGATGTGGGCACCACTGGTGACACGGCCGATGTCAAGATGGTAGTTCGGTTCTGTCTAGATGCGTCCCAGCATATCCTTGGATATTGATTCCACTGCATCGGAGATGCTTTGTTTCAGGTCATCCTGTTTGTTGTGGCAATGGGGGCAGATATGCAGCATCCTTGATGAATCCCCACAAAAAGAAGCCGCAGGGTGTTAAATCTGGCGATCGTGGAGGCCAGGACCCCATTGGTAAATCCTCATTTCTGGCATGGCTGATCCAACGTCCCAGTAGGGTGTCATCCAGGTTAATAGGTGCCACTAGCGGTTACTGTAAGAACTTGAGGCTTTTCTCCTTTGTTTAATTCCATGGCTGCTCAGTTACTGTCTTACCACTCTCGCTACAGGCCTCTCTTTTCTGCACCATCCTTCTTGAATAACGCCTGTATGCTTGAGCCAAACTCTAAAAAGCAGTGCAACACATTCTATACTGAAACAGTAAGCTGTCTAGACTTCATGAAGAGTAGAGAATAAGAAGGCAAATGTTGAATGTTGGTACTTTTTAAAAATTCATGACTATGAACTAAAAACATTGTGTTTAATTACAAACACTATACTGATATTTACTTGACGTGTTAAAACTTTCATTTTGATTATATACAACATATTTGCCTTACCTTGAGTTCTTGATCCAGTCTATCTAAACTACTCTGAGATGCACTTCTTGGTTTGTTGCTGTCTGCATCTAAAGAGGCAACATCATTGTAGAACACACTGGCACCAACCACTGAACCTCCATCTCTCGTCTTTCCTCCTGATAAGTTAACTCCTACAGCACACCACAGCTTAAAAGACAGAAGAGACAATCAAACACTTCGACAAAATCAGGTAATTACAGCTTATGAAAACGCTGCGTTACTTATAAACTGGTAGGTGTCAACTGTGTGAGCCACATCACTAGTCTCAAGCAGACTGTTCGAAGTGTTATGCAGGGTTTTCTAAAATACATAAATATTGTTGTAGGTTCTCAAGTTTTCGCGGCCAGAGCATATTACTGAATTAAAAATTTAAGAGTCCAAGTTTTCGGGCCGTTTATTAAACAACTTGTCCTGTTTTAATTTTAACGGCCAGAAAACTCAGACTTTTTAATTTTTAATTCAGTAATAAATATTGTTAATTCACAGAATAAAGGCAGATGACAATGTTCCTGGAGTGATCTGTATTACATAGAGACAAAAGAATGTCTTCTTTTTAAGAATCAGAGATTTTTGCATTAAGTACCAAAACGTTATGCTAGTAATATTTCTTTCTACAAAATACCTATCTACCCATGCAAAGAGTAGGTTTGATCTAACATTCACAACTACAGGTGGGCCCCCATATCCACTGATTCGCTATCCACGGTTTCAGTTATCCACGGATCATGGGGAAACCCCCCCCCCCAGGCTTTTACTTTTTTCCCCTGTAAGCTTCGTTTCTTCCTTAAAGAAACAGGAGAAGCAGCCTCTGGCTGCTTATTACAGGCAAGTAGAACAAGACTAAGTACTAGAGAGGCTCTGCAAGGTTAACAGAAACCTTGCAGAGCCTCTCTAGGACTTAGTCTCGTTCTACTTGCCTGCAATGGAGGCTGCTTCTCTGTTTGTTTTAAGGAAGAAACAAAGCTTGCTGAAAGAAAAATAAGAGCTGGGGGGGGGCAAGCATGCCTGCCTGCAGGGAAGGCAGGGTGTGGGGGGCCCTCAGGAAACCATGGAACGGGTTTTCGCTCTTATCCACGGTTTCAAGTATCCACGGAGGGGCCTGGAACATATTCCCAGCGGATATGGGGGCCCACCTGTATAGTATTTTTTTTTAATGCATAGAAGAGAAATATACCTTCATGGATGTATCCTTTTCATCAAGTGGTCTCAAGTAAACAGGCACAGGTAAGTTCTTCATCTTGTTATCACTCTGGCCACCACCATTTACAACCTAAAAAGAGGGACAGAGAGATTATTTACTTTGAACCCAAAACTTTCTGGAATTCTACAGTTTCATTTGTCATGCAATTATAAGGACAAATCTGCGCTTGATGGGTTGGCCAAGAAGGCCAGGATACCAGACTATATAAGAAAAATTTCATATAACCACTAATTGTTTACAATACCCAAAGAGATCGAAGATTCCCTTTTACAAGGCCAAAACTTGCACACTTCAACCAATACATTCCAGAAATGAAGTGGGGTGATGCTTGCAAAGTAGAGTAATGTTTTTTTTTATTAAAATGTGTAATCTGACGACTAGCCAACAGGTTCACAGAACCTAACATAAAATGCATACACACACACGTGTGTATGTGTATGAATAAATAAATAAAATATGGAATTAAAATAACTGTCTAGTCAGTCTATTTGGACTTAAAGCTATACTTGTCTTAGACCATCATCTGCACAGTTCTCAAAAGAAAGCAAGATATGCAAAATCAAGTTTCTGCAAACTTTTAAAAAAAGTGCAACGAGAACATTTCATTATAAGAACATTTCATTATAAGCCATCTAAACATGTACGATGGGTACACTCTTTCTGAAGCTCAGTGACCTTTTATTGCTAGAGCTTTTCCTAAACAGCAGCATGTGTACACTGAACTGTAATAGAAAAAAAGCTGACTTCATAAACAGGATGCAAAAACCTAACTTCCCAACTCAGGATATTTTTGAATTTCATGTTTAAGATAACGACAGCTGCACAAAACCACCAGGTTCCAATCACTGTTCCTTACTACATTTAAGACAGTAACATCAGCATATAACCAAGCTCCCTCTAACAAGAAGCATCTATCCCCTGTATACGCCTTCCTGGCAGTTAAGATCTACACATGGGACCTTGCTCAATGTTCCCTTGCTGCATGGAACAAGACTCCTAAAGGACCCTTTTTTAGTAAGGAAAAATGCCTCTCGTGACCTACCACCTTAATATCCTCTTGCTAAATGGGCACATAAACAATGAGGAACAGGGGACACAGATACACACGGAAGTGTGCAATTTTATCATAGTTGTCATGTGGTTAATGCCTGAAGGGCAACGGCAATCATTCTATGCATAATACCTGTTTGTATTTCTGAGGAAGGCTCCAACCAAAAGCTTGCACTCGACCATCTTCCTTCTGAACATGTGCTTTCACTTGACGATACTGTTCTCTCTTCTGCTCTCTGCGCGAGGCAAGGCTGGCTTCAGACCTGAACAAAGGGGAAAAAGATCAATTTGTATTTTGAGTCTTTCTACTCCTTCCGACGCCCATTGCTCAAATAGATCTTTTCAAGGTTACATAGGCTGGGACAGGGAAAAAAGTGCCATTTGAAATCTAAATGATTTTCACTGAATACTACATCAACCTCTGCTGGCTTCCATGATGCAACTTTGTAACTCCCTTTGCATATTGTCTCCATGACCACACTGAAGACACTGTCAGAGCGACAAGCTCTGACAGTGTGTAGGCTGCATCGCTCTCTGGCATGGCATGCTGTTTGCGGCTCTATTTAGTAGCATATGGATAAATGGGCAGAGGAAGCCATGCATAATGTAGTCAGGTACCCCCAACTGGTGGGTGGGTGTGGGTGATTGTTTTTAATTGCTTTAGTCTGAAGATCTTTTTAAAATACCTATGTGCTCCTCAGTTCAAAGATGACTTCTCTGGCATGACAATTGCAGACAGACCACATGACCTTGGGAAGCTGTAACTTCCCATCATAGACAAGGTTTGCTGCACACCCCATCGTATCCCCAGTTCACAGCCTTTGGGTATTACCAGATCCAAAGCTATATCTGAAAGCCCAGGACATGGTGGTTCTGGGGTGCCTTCTACTAATGGCAGAGAGAAGAAGCTGACACTTTATCTTCATCACATTTTACCTGGCAACAATGATTCAGGCTTCTGTTACCTAAACTACTGTAATGTGCCAAACATGGTAGAGCCTTTCAAACTCATACAAAATCTCAATTTAGTGCAGAATACAGAAGGCAGGTCACAAATATTACATCAGTGCTCCAAGGTCTGCACTGATCATCTTATTTTCTGGGCATAGTTCAAGGTGCTGGTTATAACCAATACATTTCTCAGGACGCAATCCTGGCCTAAAATAGCACTTAAAGCACTTTCGCGATGACTCGCGAGCAGGGAAGGCCGGCGCAAGGCCAGCTTGCCCTGCTCCGCCGCCTGGACCAGCTCCTGCCTGCCGCCCAAACCAGGTGAGGATCCAGCAGAGGGGGGGCAGTCCGGGAGCAAATGGCGGGGGGATCCTGACCACCACTGATCGGCTAAGCCGTTACATGGCTTCCTCTGACTTCCGCCAGCAAAACAGCTGGCGGAAATCCAAGGAGGCCTACCGGCCCCAGCTACACTCGGGGAAGGGGACGAGTGTGATCAGGGTCCAGCGGGCAGCCTTGGCCACCCGGCACATCTTTAGAGCAGGATTGGGCTGACCATGGCTTAATGCCCAGATAGATCACAGAGATAGTCTCCCTCCATGTGACCCATTAGGAATCTGCTAAGCACTCATTTGGAGAGGTGAGCAGAACTGGGCCGGGAGCATTTGAAATTTTGCAGTAAGTACACAACATTCACACAATTAAAAAAAAAAAAACACCACAAAATGGCATTGATTGTTTCTGCAGCTATTTCAGCCAGCAAAGGAATGTGGTTGTGTGGGGTTGGGAAACAGTTATGTTCTTTTCCATCATCAACTACACCCACCAATGCTAGCCAAGCTCACAAAAACACAATCATTACAGAAGACTGCACCATGTAGGAGCACATTGCATTTTCCAATGTACAAAATATAGTGCATCAATTACTTTGACCCTACTTTAAAAAAAAAAGTGCTATCCAGACAAAACATCTGCCAGCTGAATGCTATGAATGGAAATATGGTCAAAGAAAGATTACGCAGAAAGGTCCTGAAGAGTCTTCATCACAAGTTAAACCAGAGATAAAGTAAACTAACATCAGAAGTTAGAGTGCATCGTATGGGTGCCATGGGGCATTTTGCACAACAGTATTATCAAAAGGAAGAACACGACTGTACTGTAAATTAGGATACTTACAGGTATTAAGTAACTGAACATTTATACAAGTGTGATTTTTGCCATATAAACTCATTAACTACCCAGTCAACCTTGATAGCGTTTCACTATTTCTATCAGTGTAGCACTGGTGACATTTACATCTTAATCCATTTTATAACCCTCTGCCTGCATATAATTATTCTACGAGCAAAATAAAAAGTCTTACTCTTCACTGAGGAAGTCAAAGGCTTTTGATTTGTCACTAGGTAGTTGAGATAAAGTGCTGCTTCTTTTCTTGACTGATGGAGTAATGTGTGAGGTTGGAGCATTGTACTTAACATTAACAGGTGGTTCTGGTTTCTTAGCAGTGTTGCCTGATGAACTGAATAGCCTGCTAAAACTGGAGACAGAAAAAAGCAGAAGCGCGGCACTCCGTTAATACACCAAAAAGCTATACTCAGCTGTCATCACTTCTTATGTACACAAGGCACTTCACACACTGCCCTACTCACAGCAACAAGTAAGGATGAATTATAGAAAAGGAATGGGCCCAACAACCAGCAGCCATTAACTCCCAGCACAGCCCAAGCAGCCAGAACACCGGCATTTGTTCAAACAGCTATAGCACTCATCAGAATCATCCCATGCAACTCCACGTCAAGAATGAAGAAAGAGATTGGGCATTTATATGCAGAGGCTGGAGAATCCCCAGGTGTCTAAACATTGGAGTTAAAAGATGTGGATACCTTCCCTTATCCATCTGGGACTGGCACCAAAAAGGTAATGCTGGTTTCTAGAAATCAAGAAACTCTGGCACTTAAGAAATTTGAACTGCTTTTCACATTGATAATATTTTGATGATGCATATTTTCCAACATCTAGAGCAGGGATGTCAAACTTGCTTCATACAGCGGGCCAAATAGCATTCATGGTGCCTGCTGAGGGTCACAAGTAATATCATGAAGCAGGAACTGACGTTTTTAAGCAGGTGATGACCAGAAATAAGCACTTTTTTCTCACTTAGGTACTCATTAGCTGCAAATGATAGAAGACAAAATATGCAAATCTTTATCATATTCTCAAGATATGGGAGAGCCTAATTATCATGCGGGCTGCCTTTCAGCAGCACCACTTCTGCTGAGGCGTCACTTCACAGCTCAGCAGATGGGAGGTGCTCTGCAAAGTGACGCCTTGGCAGAAGCGGTGCTGTGGAAAGGGCGACCTGCATGATAATTGGGCTCTCCCAGTTTGGCAGCTTCTCCCTTTCTCATCCCTCTTGGTCTGCCTCTTCCCCCGTACCATCCCTTGACTTCTGAGACCTCCTTCTGTCTCTCACTCCCAGCGCTTCAGCAGAAGTGGCGCTGCTAAAAGGCTGGCCTGAGTAATTGGGCTCTCCCAGTGCTGCCCTTTCAGCAGTGCCACTTCTGCCAATGCGTCACTTTGCAGCTCAGCAGCTGATGGGAGAGCCCAATTATCATGGGGGCCAGATAAAGAGCTTCTGTGGGCCGGCCTTATGTTTGACACCCCTGATCTGGAGGTTCTTTAGAAAGTGTGTGGACATCTGAGTTGGCACAGGTTAGTGATTATGACTTGGGCAGCCCAATCCTACCTAACTCTTCGTGTGACGATGCAATAGTGCCAATGCGGCATCTGCTGTATCCTGCGTGGGTGTTTTGGCATGTTGCGGCCTCCTTGGGGTAAGGGAATATTTGTTCCCTTGCCCCACTGTAAGCCCCAACAGCCACCATGGGTCAATTCACATCTGCGCAATATCGCTAACACAAGTCCGTGTTGATCTGTGAAGGTGGACTGGGTCCAATCCACCCTCCTCCCTGCCCCATCTCCTCCCTGTTCTTCCCACCACCACCACCCCGCCCTACTCCACCCCCTGTGTGGCCTTAACTGCACTGGCCAGTGGCCACACTCACTAGTATAGTCACATTGGTGACTGCTGGGGCATAATGCGTCCACAGGATTGGGCTACAAGTCACTCAGTTCACTCTAAGGCTCAGCAGATGGCTCTAGGCAAGGTATGTTTTTTTTAGTTTAACCCCCATTAAGAATACGGGGAAAATACTAGCCTACTTCACAGGATTGTTATTAGGATTACTGGGATAATATGTTCAAAGCACATCACTTTACTGATCACCGTGTAAACTCCTGTTCAGTGGTGTATATTAGATACTTTCCCCACAGCAGAAGGCAGGGATGGACAAAACTGATTTAGGTTCAAAGTATGAGCTGCAATGAAGTTCTGAAGACAGAAAAAAACCCTGCAGGAATCCAGGTCTCCATGATCCAGCAATTTACTGTGCAGTCCTATGCATTTTACTGAGACGTAAGCCCCATTGTTTCAATGGGGCTTACACTCTCAGAGAAGTGTATATAAGATTGCAGACTTAGTAGCCGAGCTTCACAAACTCACTTGCCCAATCTACTTTCATCTATAAGAAAAATGCCAAACTATTCCTACATAGTTCATAGGAAGAATGCTCTAAACACACAAAAGATTTGAAGATATGAACAATTTTAGTAACAATAGTAATATTAAAATGTGAGTTAGCACTTCACAGATTCTCATGTGAACAGGTTCAGAGAATTTAAATTATATGCAAACCACACCAAAAGTTATCCAAATTTCAGTTTGCTTTAATATTCGTAGAACAGTTACTATAAAGCTCTGAAACTACTGAACCTAGTTTCTATTTTAAAAAATCAGCACAATTAGATAAAGGCAATTATGTTTCTCTGCCAAGTGCACAACCAACATTACAAGATGCATCTTACAATACAATTCATCTTTTAGATCAGTCTTACCTAGGAGGCATACTAGATAATAAAAGAAAATAAATGTGTGATTATTAGTCCCTTCGCTATTAAAGAAAGCAGAAAGGTCTATTACATATTTTAACAAACAAGTACCTGACTAAGTTTCACTACTTACAATTGCCAAAGGCTTGATCTCTTCTTTTCTTGCATGGCTGGATTTTCTCTTGATGCCCTAAAGAAAAAGAACCAAAAGATAATTAGTTGAGCAAGAAATGTTGACCTAGAATGCTCTGTACTACACATCAAGAAAATAAATGGCTTGGGTCTGATTAAAGACACCAGACTACCGGGGAGAAATAGGGGGGAAAAAGGGGGAGAATTTCTTGTATAAATAAAGTGTCCATAATATTTTTTCAAATTATGGACTCTAAGCAAGGACATGAGATTTTAAGAGCTGTAAATAGCTGCATTTGTACATAAAATGGCTTATTTAACACAACTAGTACTTACGTACAGCTGAAAGCATCTATCCGCAAATTCTAATGCATCTCAAGGGAAAATATACAGGCAACTGACAACATAAGCATGATCACAGAGCTCATGTGTAGCTCTGCAGTTCATTCTGCAGAGTGACTATTTAAGACATCTCTTCCAATTTCTTTTAAATATGACTGCTAGACTATTAAAGGCTAGCAAACATACCAGGTTGTTCATCAATGAACTAAAGGCAACCCGTTGGGGTGGGGGTAGAGCTTGTCCCTCCCCCTTCAAGTCCTTACACAGTATGGGATGCAGCATGGGAGAGCTGCAGCAGGACACGGGATTGGTTAAAATCCCCCTTGAGCAAACAGAAGTGCCTTCACAGAACGTAGGATATAGCCCTATCTATCTGGGACAGCTTCTTGTCCCTGCCCTTTGGTTATTTTCTTGCAAAGAAAGGGTAGAATATTATGAACTCTAAAGATGATGTAACTGCTGAAACCTTCTTGGCTTTGGCACAGGCATTTCATCAATTACAATGTTTAGGTAGTATTAAAAACATGACAGCAGATGTACCTTAAAATGTTACATTATTCAGAAGGGCCAATAGGTTCACAACAGGCTGAGGTCAACATCTTTTTTCACATGCTTATATCTATACAATCCAAACAGTCACAAAAAGGATGCAACATACTAGAAACTTGGTTTGCCCCAAAAAACGCCACTCCCATTGGCATTTATTTTTAAGCCATTCTTCAGTTTACTGCTAAAGAGTAAAGATCACCTTACATGGGGTGATATTGTAAAAGCAGTAAATGGGAGAGAAACAATGGAGAGCCAGTGTGGTGCAGTGGTTGGACTAGGACTGGAGAGACCCAGGTTCAAATCCCCACTTGGTCACGAAGCTCACTGTTCAACTTTGAGACAGTCATTATCTCCCAGCATAAGGTACCTCACAGGGTTGTTGCAAGGATAAAGTAGGGATAGAAAGAATCACATATCACCATGAGCATCTTCGCAGGAAGGGTAGGATATCAAATAAAAACGAATACAAACAATGTCTAGCTGTTGGACAGATGGTTGAGTTTCCCATATAACCACCACTAACCAACCATTTACCATTTTGTCCCATCATGCATCATGAATTAGACCAAGCAGTTCCTACACTAGACCATTCAGAACAGATTTCATAAGTGTAAATACCCGAACACATGACTTCAGAAGGCAAAGCAGTTTAACATGCAAGGAAAGCAGGAACTGTTTCCATAGCAAAAATGTGGATGTACATCCATCTCATGCAAGATGAACAAACACGTGGACCTTAGTTCTGTAATTACTAGATAAAATAAGATGTCATAATTACACTGGGCCATTAGATGGCAGCAAAATGTGATGTCACAGAAGTGCCAAGGAAAGAAGTTAGTAGTACGATAAAGTCCAGATGAGGGTGGCAGAGCTCTTTTCTGTTTTGTTTTTAAAACACCAACCTGCTTTAGTCAATCACATAGAAGGCAGGAGGGAAGGGGGAGAAAAAGAGTCCATTTTTAACAGCAAAAGGGACACGGAGATGAATAGTGCACAATCTCTCCCTGCCTAAGACATACCTCCCCACAATCTATCCCCAGCTATTTTTCCCCCTCAGCCAGACTACGATAAAGGAAGTATGCCCAACTCAGAGAACACCTATGGGGAGGTAAGCAGAGGGTGAATGTGCAACCATCCACAAACCTCTTTTGGTATTAAAAATGGACACTGGCACACACCCTTCTGTCTATGTGACTAGAGCAAATCTGCTGCCAACGTGCCAAGTTTGACCCAAGAAGTAGTTCTGTTTAGTTACAAATATAGTACCAGTCTTCTTGCTATAACAAAAGTCACACACACCCTGCTAAATTTTAACTTTGCCTCCTTATCAAGGGCACCGGCAGCATTTTCTTCCCCCTTTCCGCCCAATCGCTCCTCTGTCATCAGCAGCTGCTTTGTTAGCACTGAAGACGCACCAATAATGTTCCTTTCTTTTTTCACCCTCTTTTAAAAACTTGTTTGTTGCACCTGTGTGGACAGCAGTGACTTTAGCTATGTTTCAAGGACAGACAAATTTCCCAGAAACCGACTCCTACCCGTCTTTTTTTAAAAGACTGTGCCAGGAATTTTCTAAAGACGCCATTGTCCGCAGAGATGCAGCAAAGTGAAAAAAGAAAAGAACACAAACACGCCTACCAACACTCCTTGCCGAGAAATCGATTCCAGGTAGCCAATGGCAACAAGGTGAGTGCTCAACGTCATCTGATGTATACAGAAAAGGTCTGTGGAATTACTCCAAAATATAGACACATAGAAAAGAACTCCTGAAGCTATTCTACCTGACAAAAATTACAAGAACAGTACACATGCCCAGCATTGATTTTCTCTAGCAAAGATCAGATAAACGATGATTTGATTACACCAGGAAGTGATCCATTAAGCTGTGTGTGTGAAGGGAGAACCAGAAGCCCACTGCTGATTGAGGACTCTCCAAAATTATTGTTTGGAGGACTGTATGAATGCATACAAGGTGATCACTCACTCTAGCAAAGCCACATGATGGGAGGTTGCCTGTACAGCTTAAATAGCCTTCTCCATTGTTCTGTCAACAAGCAGGTACATGCATGCTACAATAATAAATAAAACTATATCAGATTGCACTTTAGAATACCTCCTGCATACCTATAGCTATACCAAACCAACCCCATAGTGGAAGCTTTCCCGCACCACAACCCACTTCGTCCTCCGCGATGGGCTGTGTCGAGGAAATGACTCACTGGCAGACCCTGGAGCCAACAACTGGAGTCCTGCTGGTGAGTTGTTGTGCTTCCAGAATGGCTTTGATTTGGAGCTGATCGTAGACAAAGTGGGTGGGGGTCCCACTGGCAACCTACCGACGTGGGCTCCGCGACCCACCATGTGGGTCATGACTCACAGTTTGAGAAATGTTGGGCTAGACCCTTAAAAAATCATCATCTTTTTTTAAGACAGATAGGGCATTAGTCTCTCAATCCAAATTAATTTAGTAGTGAAATGAAGAGTTTAATGGATATCATGTACCGTAAAGTATAGCAATCAACTATCAAGTTGTGCAATCTCGACCATTCTCTGTTTATGTTCATCTAAAAAGAGTCAGCAATAAGAACTCCCAGGAATCAACTCGGATTCTCTGAACAATAGAGGCAATCCTAGGCTTAGACAAGAAGAACATTGTCTATGGATTGTCACATATGATATATTAGAAGACACGATTACTAACCTATGGGTCTACCTATTAGGCATCATAGCTCTAACATACCACAAAGCTAACAAATCTGAACTTGCCGTATCATCTCAGTCCACCGCACGGCTTCTTGGAGCTCCATCAACCTCTCTTTATACTGATTTCTTTCCATCAGGACGCGGGCCATCTCAACCCGAGTGAACCGCTTCCTCTGAGCAGTAGGAATATCACTCTGTTGCATATGGGAGACACACAAACAAACTTATTGAATTGTACTAGCAAGTTGGAAAGGATCATAAATTCCGTTTGAGGAGTTAACTGTTACCAGTGCAGTTTGAATATTCAAGGCTGATTCAAAACAGCTTGTAAACTGCCTTGAGTGCCTTACTGGGAGAAAGGCAAGGTAAAAATCTATTAAATAAAATAAATCTTCATGACTAAACACAGGGTCCAATAATGGATGGGAAGAAACAGCGGCAGCAATGGAACGCACCTCTCACAACCCCTTTCTGTCTAAAGGAAATGATACAAATCAACTTCACATCCTTCAGAATCTCTGTGCCCTGTCATAATCCACTCTGCTATTGCAAGACAAGTTTGAGAACAACACACAAAAACAAAGGGTAAGCACATCATCCAGCCAAAGTACACACACCTCCCCAACAATATCATGCGAAGATCAGTGTATTTGGCACACCTTCTTGCAACATTACAGAGAATGAAAAAGATTGTTTCAGTTACGTACATCATCCTCTTCCTTTGCTTTTTGTCTTGCTTCTTCTGCTTCTGCTCGGGCTCTAAATAAGATTCAAGAGGTATCACCAAGTTAGTCACTGAATATCTTTAACGATCCTTTCTGTTACACTCAGAGTACTATACTCACTTTCGAAGTTCCTCTTCCAATTCCTTATTCTTCTCTTCAAGCTTTTGTTTAGCTAGTTTTATAGCTTCCAGCTCTCCTTTCAGTACATCCTTCTCGCAGGTTAGTTCATCTACTTTTGCGATTAAGTCATTCTTCACCACATTCAAGGCATTTCTAAATGATAGAGATATTTGCAACTGGTCATTTCTAGCAGTGTCACAGTAATAAGGAAAACTTGACTTCCATATTTCATTCCCAACGTAGGAATTCACACAGACAAGAATTATCCCCTTCGAGTTATCCCCTCCTTTATTAAAAACAGCTCTGAATGAGCACATGTTGCATAGAACAAGGATATTGTAAATGAATGATACAGTCAATTCTCAGTATCTGTGGGGGTTAGGTTCCTGCAAACCCCAGCGATTACAGAATCCACAGATAGGGAATCATTGATCCTATGGGATCCACAGGGTTAGGGGAAGGGGTAGCCTACCTGCCAGCAGCGGAGACCCTCAGGATAGCAGCAGAGACTTTCAAAATCCGTGGTTTGATGATCTCCCCAGCACTCGCTGGCACGATTTTAAAGGGCCCCATGCCATTTTGAAGGTCTCTGCTGCATTCAGAATGCCCGCAGACACATTCAGAATGCAGCGGAGACCTTTAGAATGGTGCCCAAGAGTAGCGCGGAGAAGCTACTCCAGTGGGGAAGCTATCCGCACTATTTTGAAGATTCCCATGGCCATTTTAAAGGGCTCCATGCTACTTGCAGGTGCCATTTTGAAGGTCTCCGCTGCATTCTTAATGTATTTGCTGGCATTCAGAATGCAGCAGAGACCTTCAAAATGGCATGGAGCCCTTTAAAATGGCACCCGCGATTGCTGGGGAGACTGTCAAACCGCAGATACCTGAGAACAGAGCGCGAATTGAGAGAGGTAGGAGAGGTAGATAAGCAAATCCACAGGTAGCAAATCCGTAAAGAAGTGAGAATTGACTGTATTTTAGTCTTAGTTTTAAATTTTCTATAATTATTTTGCTAAAGGAAGTCAAAGTAATTCGTACAAATATTTGAGCAGAAGGTTGGTATAGAATGGCTAGTGGCTAAGAGCATGAAATCTTGAGTTCAAGGTTTACCATACCTATAAACAGCAAGTTACCCTCTCTCAGCCCCACTGGAAGTGCTTGGAACACTCGAAAAGCTATATAAATGCTAAACACTATACAGGTGGGCCCCCATATCCGCTGGGGATATGTTCCAGGCCCCTCCGTGGATACTTGAAACCGTGGTTTCCATGGTTTCCTGAGGGCCCCCTACCCTGCCGGCAGGCATGCTTCCCCCCCCCCCCCGCTCTTATTTTTCTTTCAGCAAGCTTTGTTTCTTCCTTAAAACGAACAGAGAAGCAGCCTCCATTGCAGGCAAGTAGAACGAGACTAAGTCCTAGAGAGGCTCTGCAAGGTTTCCGTTAACCTTGCAGAGCCTCTCTAGTACTTAGTCTCGTTCTACTTGCCTGTAATAAGCAGCCAGAGGCTGCTTCTCCTGTTTCTTTAAGGAAGAAACGAAGCTTACTGGGAAAAAGTAAAAGCCTGGGGGGGTCCCCACAATCCGTGGATAACTGAAACCGTGGATAACGAATCAGTGGATATGGGGGCCCACCTGTACTATTTAAATCTTGTGCTCTATTTCTGTTTCATAGGGGACAGTTTCAAAACAGCTTGTATGAAGAAAAAAACATTCAGCGTTGGTTTTTGTTTTGTGGACACCACCATCTGTCATATCAGAAAAACTCAGTCATATCAGATAACACTGACAATCTGGGGATCCCTGGGGGCAGAAAGGAGACAAAGGAAGCAGTCAGTGTGGCTAACACTGATCAAAGGGAGAGATGAGACTTTGCGAGGCAGAGGGATGCATTAATACGGTATGAGAAAAGTGGGCCCTGAATGGAGGTGGCTTCAAGAACAGAACACCACAAAACTGTCACCTAACAAGCAAGAAAGGAGGGTCCCCTACAGCCGCCTTCTACTGCCTTTAAAAAGCAAAGACCACAGAAAATGTTACAGTCTAAATCTTATATCTTTAATGTGACTAAAAATTATGACCAAAGGAACATAATTTTTAATTACATTAATGATGTTATAAGATTTAGACTGTAAAATTTTCTGTGGTCTTTGGTTTTTAAAGACAGTAGAAAGCAGCTATAGAGGGCCTTACTCAAACTCGGCTTTAAACCTCATCTCTCTCCTTTCCTACTTGGTAGTGGCAACAGGTGGTTGTTTTGTGGTGCTATGACAGCACCCTTCTGTGTTGTAATTGCTTTGGCCCAGTGGACACCAAGAGCCACACCTTTGCCCATAGGTAAGGTAATTCTTTGAAATTACACTGGTTCCCCAAGTTACAGGCATCCGAGTTACAGACAGTTGTGCCAGCAATTCTTCAGTGGTACTTTGGTACCATCCTTCAGTGGTACTTTGGCACAGGCATGAAAGCGCTTGACTGGCAACAACTGGATGTTTTGACCCAAGTACATTTGGACCCCTGGAACCTAACCTATATTTAAGTAGGGAACTTACAGCGCAATCTTGTGTAAGGTATCTTATGCTGCCCTGGGGCAGCCCAGGAACACCTCGGGAGAATGGGATGTTTGTTCCCTTCCCCGGGTGTTGGCATGCTTGGGGCCTATGGGGCTCCTCCGATGTACACCAGCTTTTAAGCTGGCATATATCTGGGGAGGCCGTGTAAGGCCAACCTGGGCTGGGAAGGGGCTAAGGCAGAGATTTCCAAACTGTGCGTTGCGACTCCCAAGTGCATCATGGGGCGTCGCGTTAGTCTTTTAATTACCACATATTCTTGCTTGCAAGAGAGAGAGCAAAAACAAAGACCCGGAAAAGCTGCCTCGCTCTTCACATTGGGTCACTCAAAGTTCACTTCAAAAGACTTCAGGTTTGTAGGCAGCTTTTCCACATCTTGTTTTTAACCGAAGTCGCTGCTCATCTTATGTCAAAGAAGAATTAACAACTCAATGGATAAGCTAAGTACTTTGCAGGAGCCTCAAGCCCAAGCTGCTGGAGACAGCATCCCGTTTCTCCCCAAACCCTGAGACATTGCAGGTTTGCAAATAAAGTATTTTCTTTCTGTTGAATGTTTTTAAGAAAGCAAACACAAAACAAATGCAAGACCTGCAATTGAAAACGGTGGTTCTGCTTTACAGTCTTTGATTTCTCACTCTGTGATTAAGAGAGGTGGAAGAAGTTGCTTGCTGTAGAGATGTCTCCCTTATTTAAGCAAGAGGAAGAGGAGGCAGCTGCCATGTTTGTTTGGTTGATTAATTATTAGGATCTCTCTCCTTCCTTTTTGACCCACCTCTAAGTTAGTTCCCCACTCTATTTGCTGGGACAACCCCCCCCCCCATTGGAGACTGCTGGGCAGTATAAGAATCTGTTTTTCATCTTGCAAAGATGCTACATAAAGGAGCTTTCTCTCTCGTGCAACTGGGGTGGGACATGACCAATGGAAAAAAAAAAAAAGACCTCCCTTGATGTTTCTCTTGCCATGAATAGGACTAACACAGACGACATCAGTGCCTTCTACCCAGGCCCGCCAATGGAGGGAGGGCAGCATCCCAACCCCACCCTGTGCACTCCTGGCTTAGCTGCTGCTCAGCATAAGCATGGAAAATCCACTTTAGGGCTTGTTTTGGGAATATACACATACATATAAGAAAGGGTGCCTCTGAGCATGTAAAGAGTGCCTGTCTCTTCAGTGCACTGTAATGGGGAGTCACAGGTAACCGTGAGGGAGGTCAAGCGAGCTGTGAGTCAAAAAAGTTTGGGAATCACTGGGCTAAGGATATCAGCGGAGAGCGCCACCAATATCCCCACCCCCCTCCTGGCCTGGCCAAGGGGCCCACCTCCCTCGCCGGCCCACTGCCTGTCCCCGCCCCTGTGACGAGCGGCCTAGGCCTTACCTGGGTGATCTGGCGCAGGTCTAGGTTGCCAGGGGTGTGAGTGGTGCCGGACTCCGCGCTAGCGCCACGTACACCAGAGTCGTCGCAGATGTGCTTTAAGGGACATTTGTGACACATTAGGCCAGCAGAGCAAGAGCTCTGCCGGTCTAAAGTTAGTGAGGATTGCTCTGCCTGTGCAGTTCCAACAGGGGCTAATCTGGGAAGTTCAAGGCATGATGAAGAGCCATGTTCTAGTGTTTGTTCACACCATATGACAATTAGATTTAACACAGTCTCAACTTGAAGGCTCAACTCTTGCCTATTATGACTAATGACCCCTCCTCTTCTTTTTTTATACATTACTACTGACATGGTTACAACTATCCTCCATAAACATGTTCAATCCTCTTCTGAACTCAGTGGCCCTCACAATGGCAATGAATTCCATCAACTTGTTTTCCATGAAACAGTACATGAACACTAATAAAATAAAAGTTCCCTTTTGACTGTCCTAAAACTACTGACCATCCCTGTCATTTAATGAACCCAACTTCTTGTGTTCAGAGATTCAGTACACTTTTCATAAATCTCTTGTGTACAAGTAGAATATATACACAAGAAGATCAAAACAGATTACTCTATAGGAAATCTTTTATTCCACATGAAGAATTCAAAGACTTGACACATCTGATGTATCAATTAACCTACATCCGTCACCTAAAATGTAAATGCCCATGGAACAAGTGTTTGGCAGAGTCTTGCATCTTTTACAGATCAGCAATCCCATAGAATGTCATGTTTGTTTAAAAAAAAAAATCAAACGGATGACACATAATTCCATGTTTAAAAGCTGAAAAATAAATTACTTACTTGGTTTCTAGCAGTTGTGTGTTTTCTAAGATAAGGTTTTCAACTTCACGACCCATTCCTTTCAAAGACAAAATAAACGGGGGGGGGGGGATGAAAATATTATTATGTGTTAAGGTTTCCGCACCCTGATCCAGTGGTTACTCTGATGAGCTACTGTGCAAGTAGGATTCTACATTTATTTCAATTGAGAGAACTGACTTGCACTCATTGAGGAAGGCACGTGTGGATCAGTTTCCTCCACTGAAATGAAAGAGAAGCCTAAATAGATGGGAAAGCTCCATGCATTTATTGGAACATCTATGCTTACGACTGTTGGATTGACAAGGACTTTCCAATATAAACTTCAGGACATTTTGCTGATAGGTTTTTAAACTGTTCAATACACAGGTTTCCTGAAACCTATTGGAAGAACAATGCAAAGTATTCTCAATCCATATCCAATGATGGACTGTTCCCACTTCCCTCATATGCTACTGGAAGAAAAAGTATTTCTTTTTCTTGGATCTTTCAAGCAGCTCTTCCCTCTCCTATATGGTTTTGACTCTCAGAAAATATTCATTTTCTCTCCCATATAAATAAATTGTATTAAAGTTTATAATTGTTGAAAGTCAAATGGATTTCTTACTACAGGTTTATACAACATATATTTGATGCTCAAAGTATGTCACTTGTATCATACAGAAGACATGCTAATACAAAAAGCTCACAGACAATGCAAAGCCCTGCAAATGAGATGATACCTTACCAAAGAAATTATGGTCTTTAAAGCCCATGCATCCCATGAAAAGCAAAAAACAAAAAGAACAAATACTTCATGTAAGGAGAACAGTATGGGTGAGATGCTATAGAAGACTAGAGATTTATGAAATGAGAGATTTCACAGCAAAGCCAGCACTGAACATTTGAAATTAAATGTGTTCCGATTTAAAGAAAGCTAAGACGACGACGAAACAGTTAAGAGAGTAGTGTAAAAGTAATATAAAAGCAGCCTTGCTGGATCAAACCAAGGATCCATCTAGGACCAGCATCCACTTTCTAACCATGAGCAGCCAGATGTTTCCCAGAAACCCACAAGGAGGGCATGAAGAAAACAGCCCTGCCCTTCCTTTTCTCATTAGCACTCCGTATTCAGAGGTATATTGTATTACTACTAGTCATGAAGATTCCACTGAGCCATTGTGACTAACAGCTATTGAGAGACTATTCAATGGCTATTGCCACCTTCATAGCACCGAATGGCATCAGTAAATTATGTCCTCTGTGAAGCGCTCTCCTGTCCTGAATTTACTACCCAGTGGTGGTGAACACCCCAAGTTCTAGCATCATGAAACGGGGGGGGGGGATTCTATCCACTATCTTCCCATCATGCATAATTTTATTAATTTGTCCGTCCCCCACCCACAAGTCTTTTTTGAAAATAAAAAAAATCCTCAAACACTTTTGCTTTCCCTTCAAGGGAATATAGTCCAGCATCTTGATAATTTCGATTGTCCTTTTCTGTACAGTTTTGAGATTTATAATATTCTTTTTGAGATGGGGCAGCCAGAATAAACACAATTGGAATAAAAGGAATTGCAAACATTTTGGCAACCAATGGTGATTTATGGTATTCTGTTAAAGTTTGGAGAAAAATATTTACAATTTATAGTACACGAACAGCTACACATGTTAGCTTCAGAAGACATTCTAAGATAATATGTTCCAGGAACTATATTTTTAGGAACTATATTTTTAGAAAGCAGCAGTGTAATAGTTGCATGCTTGATTTTAAGACAACCAGTACTTAAACTGGGCTCTCTTACATGAATTTTAGAACATGGGCCAATAAAAAGTTAGAAGGTTCATAGTGGCTCTAGAAAACTTAGCCCTCAGATAAAAATGCATAAGAGTAGAATAGATTTGATATAGTAGATTAGATACAGATTAGATGAAGGAAACATCTGGGAAATGAAGGATTTTATGAGTTCTCTCATAGAATAATATTAGTAAAAAAAACCATTTGAAAAAATGGGGTTTAAATTAGCCTGCCTATGTAAACCGGCTTGAGTCTACAAGAAAAAGGTGGTATATAAATTATAAATACGGTAAATAAATTTACAGCATATACTGGCAACATAGTACCCAGAGCTAGACATGTGCTAGACATTTTTTATGTGCTTCAACACACACATGGAATTTCCAAGTAAATGGGATTCCCTGTTCATTTGGCAGTGGCAGCTCATATTAACATTTTTGCACATAACAAGCTTCCCCCTCTACTGGAGCATACAGTGAAGTCCTTACAGAGAGGGAAGTTCCCTCGGCACATTGGACTACTGTGGAAAATTACTAAAGCATGGCAAAACCTTGTTTCTGAAATCATTGTGCATACAGAATATTTCCACTTGAGTGACAAGTATCATTCTCCAACACACACACACACACACACACAAGGAGTCGACTGCATCTTGATTGAACTACGAGAAACAAGAGTTTTTATCTTATATACCGTATTTATTGGCGTATAAGACGCACTTTTTTGTCTAAATTTGTGACCCAAAATAGAAGGGTGCGTCTTATACGCCAATACTAAAAAAATCCCTCCTCCCCCCCCGCCCGTTTTAAAGCATCTTTGGGCTTACCTGTTTTTTTCAGGAGCCTGAGAGCTCCCTTGTGCTTTCTTCCCTGACTAATCTATCCGATCTACAGCTGTTTGTCGCGTTTAATTTATGCACGTGCATGAGTTGAGCTTCTCAGCAGCCAGCAGAGGGCACTGTGCTCAGTTCAGTTCAGCTGAGCTGCAGAGGGCCTAGTCTTGGATGCAGAATGAATGCAGCTTTGGTAAGCTTCTGAACTGGGCCTAGTTGGGAGGCTTTGGAAACTGCATAGGTGGGGTGGGGGAAAAGAGTTGAGTCTGGGGGTTTTGTATTGGGGATTTCTGTTGTTTAAGAGTTGGTAAGAGTTGAGTCTGGGGGTGGTAAGGTGGTAAGAGTTGAGTCTGGGTTTTTTTTGTACTTTTATGTTTTTTACTTTGGAAACTGTGCATGGGTGGGTTGGGGGGAAAAGAGTTGAGTCTGGCGTGTTTTTTTTACTTGGGATTTATGTTCTGCTGCATTTTGTTCATGTGTCTTATTGCTGTGTGTTTTAAAAGAGATCCTGGTATTTTTGTGCAATTTATGTAAATTAGCTAATTAAGCAGCTAAGCAGTAAGTGGCCAAGTGGCCCAAAAATGCTTTAAATGTTTTTTTCTTGAAACCCAGGGCCAAAAGGAAGGTGCGTATTATACGCCGGTGCGTATTATACGCTGATAAATACGGTAACCACTTCACGGTGGCTAAAATGTGGTATCACACCAACAACCCAACAAAGGCCTACCCTCCAAGGGGCAACAAGCCACAGTTCTGCACTCATAGTGTGAATGGCAGAACTCCATGCTTTCAATCTGCCAAGATAGCAATACCACATTAACCACCACTTGTATTTGCATACTACACTGTGTGTGTTCTAAAGATAAGGAGCCCTCTGTCTTGCACTTGATTCATGATTAGGATATAATGAAGTGATTCCAGAAGAATTACTCCTAATCCTGTGCTTATTCCCAATCATTCCCCCAAATTTGGAGAGTTTCCATGACTAAGAACTGGAACCAATACCAAAGTCTGTAGAAGAAAACTAGTACCTTTCTTCCTTCAATTGCTGTAGCTATTTGGTTTTTGTAAGACATTTTATGAACTCTGTTCATGAAATACTACTATAATTATTTGCACTACACTTTTAACTGCTGAAATTCCTAACAAAAGACAAAGTAAAAAAAGAGAGATACCAAGCTGTTTTTTTTTTTTTAAAAAAATGCAGTATACACACATTACGAGAGCAGCAGCCAAGAATATTGAACTGTAAAGCAATTGCTTTCAAAATACATAAGCATACACACCAGAATATTCCCCTGGGTACGCAAGCCCAAGAGAGAACAGATTAGAGAATCCCAATTAACTAAATGTTGTACACCATAAAACAAATGAAACAGGCAATACACAGCATATTAAACTACCAGTACAAAGCATTTATGATTAATTTAACATAAGATTAGATACACAATTCTAGGCATAGTTTGACACAAGACCCACTGAAATCAGTAGGGCTTCCATGTAAATATGGTTAAGATTGTGGTGTTCTATTTACACAGAATAGGCGACCAAAAAGACTGCTAAAATTATTAACAGCTAGTTAAGATGGAGCTGTATTACAAGCAGTAAAAAGGGCTAGAAATCTTCTCGTATTAAAAAATTCTATTTAAAAGAAGAGAGTTTTACAAATTTGCTACAGAGCAAGATATTCATCATGAAAAGCATTCCAAATGCTTCATCTGAATAGAATACTGAATATAATACTTCTAAACTAGCGGGATGCCCACCAAAATGGTCACAGCTGACCACATCTCTTTCCAGCCGGCTTTGCCTTGCCTTTCTTTCCACTGTCTCATCTGAACTCTTGCCTCAGCCCTTCCTCCTTTCAGTGTCTAGATAGTGGTAATCCATCCCTGTGGCCAAGTTCATGAGATGCCCACCACAACTGCATACATGCAAACAACATGGGAGGGATGCACTGTCTTTATGACACTAGGAGCCACACTGATGCTCACCCTCAGACCCCTTTGTTTCCTAATGTCTGTTGAGGACAGGTATTAATGAGACAATGTTAAGAAGGCACTGCTTTTTCCTTAAAGAAGAGAGAAACATATTTGCCCAATGCTATCATCAGGAAAGGGGTATTTGGGAAGCTCTCCCCCAAGTGAGAGGCTACAGGCTCCCCGCACACTGTCACCACCTTCTTTGTCCCTCTAAGCTTTCCAATGATTCCTCTCCCCCTGGCACAGTCATTTGAAAACAACTTTTTTGAAGTACCCCTTGTGCCAATTAATTAATTATCATTAATTAATTAAATTAATTAATTATTAAAATATAAAATTCAATCATTAAAATTACTCAGCTTACACTGTTAGCCACCCTTTTCAATTTTTGCCATCCCTTTTTTATTTTTAAAGAAAATACTACCACAGGTCTCCCATCCAAAAACAAACCAAGGCAATTCCTTCTTCGCATCCTTAAGAAGGCAAAGAATCACCTCAATCTGCCATAAGAGCTGCTTTCTTTAAATGGAAGAAACAACGTATTCTAAAATCCAGCATATAAATTGAACCAGCCAGTAGGAAAGCAATTAATTTGCATTCCACTTGGGAACACAGTCTAGGGGAGAGAAGGGGTCGTTTCGTTGCACAAGAATCTCTTATGTTCACTCTCAATGAAGTTTCTCTTTTTAGTAATTAATTAGGGACTATTTAGTCAGATAACTTACTCACCCTAACTTGGATGTAATTGCTAGAAAGGGATTTATATAGAGATTTGGCAGAGGTTTTTTTTATATGGGAGTTGCGAGTCTGTGCCTTGTCAGCTGAGTTGGGAGTTTAAATTTAAAAAACTAAAAGCCAATGCCGACTCACAGCTGACACAGCAAGCCGCATACCCCCGCCCGTTGGTTCGCGTACCCCCAGGGGTACGCATACCATAGGTTGAGAACCTCTGCTGTAGTCAATGGAAGTTATCAGCACTATGCTTTACTTTTCCTCCAACATCCATTTCTGTTTTTAACAATCAATATTACACTTCACTTAACAGTTTCCCTTCATTGTAAGAGCGTTGTTATACAACTTTGGGAGTTACAAAACTTTTGACTTAGTGTTTTAATTTTTATCTGTTTTACATGGCTTTTAAACCCAAAAACTTATATTGTCAAGTTTCCCTTCAAATTCTAGATGGTCCGAGTCTATACTAGTTGTTTTTGCTGCCTCTCTTAAAGAGAATCTTTAAAGTCAAATTTGAAGAGCAAGGAATTAATGAACCTATGGAAAGAACACAAGTGAACAACTTCCTCACCAGGTAATACAGGTTGGTTACCCTTTATCCGGATATCTGAAATTCAGACTATTCTGAAATCCAGAAATTTTGGGGGCTATGACTTTTTTTAAAAAAAAAACTTTTTTCCAGCACCTGGCTGGCATAGCGCAAGGCATGCTAGGGCACAAAATTTTAAAATACTGTATAAAATTAGCTTCAGGCTATGTGTATAAGGTGTAAATGAGACAAATGAATTTTGTGTTTAGACTTGGATTTCGTGTTTAGGACTTGGATTTTGTGTTTAGAAAGACTTGAGAATTTCAAGTTTAGACTTTCATGTTTATGCAAATATTCCAAAATCCAGACAACTTCCCATCCCAAGCAGTGTGGATAAGGGATACTCAACCTGTACTGTCTAGCAGGTACAAATAAATGGTATTTGCTTTGAACAGGCATTTGTAAATATTGTACTTTGAAAAGGTTTTTACTTGTACGTTCTGATTGAATTTCAAGTGACCAGGAGAAGATTAATAGGGATTCACAGATGAAAAGTGGTAAAAAAAAAACACCTGAAAATACACATTCTTTAAGTTACAGATACAACTTCCCCGTTCAAGAGGCATAAACAGATATGCCTGTGCTTGTATTCTAGTACAGAATGAAGACAAACAATCAGAACGTTGGCAAGGCCACAGCTGCTACCAATACAGGTAGTCCCAAATTTACATCCTGGTTTCATTCCAGACGTCTGTCAGGAAGTCGGAACCTACATCAGTTGGAACAGTGCTATCGCACAGGTGCAAAAGCACAAGGCACATCAACAAAGCACCTACTTGCTCTGCTTTTAAATGGGAATTAAATGCTTTTAACAACTTATGTGGTTTCAACTGAACATCATGCTGCTGTGCTTTGCTATGTTGGAGACCTTTATTTGTGTATTTTTATTTTATCTTGTTTGCTGCCTTGTGAAAGTTTTGAATGGTAGGAGATAAAAAAAGTGGAAGTGTGCTTGTCTACTCTATCAATAGTTGCCAGTGAAGTCCAAATTGAGAGGTCTGGACACCAGTTCAGTCTGGGTGGGGCTGCTTAGAAGACTCAAGACATCATTTCTATATACCAAATATTGGAGACCCTGCTGTGGAGATAAGGCCCTACCTGTCCCTGTGTGTTATTTACCAGAGGAGTAGAAATGGCAGCGGCGGCTCCATTCACAACCTAACCTTTGTTAAAATTTGATTAGTCTGAATTTGTTTAAAGTTTGATTAGTCCGGATTATTTCCAATGCAGACTAGTGGAAGGGTCCGCCAATCCTTAAATTGGGGCCAGGGTATTTGAGGGACTGTCTCCTTCCTTATAATCCGACCCGTCTTCTGAGGTCACAGGGGGGACCCTGTTAACCATGCTGCCATTGACGGAGGTGAGGGGGATGGCAGCGAGGAATAGGGCCTTCTCGGTGGTGGCACCCCAACTATGGAATTCCCCCCCCCCCCGGAAAAGTGTGATAAAAGGGCTCCCTCTTTAGAGACCTTTTGGCGGGGCCTCAAGACATTTTTATTCAGGTTGGCGTTCGATGGCTGACATGGTGGGCTGGATTTTTAACCAATGTAATCATAGGTGACCCACTGGGGTTTGTTTGTTTCAATTGTTTTAATTACATGTTTTAATTATTATTATTGTATTATATTTTATTACTGTATTTTTAACATGTTTTAATTTTGTAAGCCACCTTGATTGCCCTTACCAGGAGAAAGGCGGGGTAATTATTTAAATAAATAAATCCACCTTGTTTGAGAGCAATTGTCTGATCCACTTGATATTTGCTACTTATGCAAAACTAGAGAAACCAGCAACTTAGGTAGCTGTATGACTTCCTTTATCATTCAGACTGATGGTTCTGGGAACCACTTCAGATATCCTCTCAGGAGACAATGCTTCAGACTTGTTTGATGGCTAGCCACAAGCCACCATCTTTCTGAACCTGAACTATATCTGGATAAAAGGGAAATCTCATTCAGGCAGTCCGAGAGCCTATGTAACCGGGGAAATATTTTTGTCTCCAACATCTAACCATTTGTATTTAACAGGATTATGGTGCATGGAAAAAACCGAGTCAATATTTAACCAGCTTTATGTTTCACATCATGAAACCATTACCTTCACGATTCTAAAAGAGTAGATAAATTACAGAGTCCTAGGTTTATTGCTGGCCATGACAATTTCAGAGAGTTAATAAATTTCTTTCAGAAATATCTTGAAATATCTACTTACCCAGTAAGTCTGCTCCTTCATCTACATCCCCAATCAGACCAGAGCCAGCAGAGGACAACTCTTCAAAGAGTGATTCTGTGTTGCGATCAAATGCTTTGTTCTCTATGCCTTTGGTAGGAGTGCTAGATGACAGAATTGGAATGTTAAAAGTTAAGAAAATTGTTGTTTTCTAAAAAGCAGCACTAGTGTTAAGCCATTCAAACATTACATAAGATGGGAAGATGGGTAGAATTATATCCATTTTACAATCATAAGAGCTTATGCTGCAATGAACTGGTTAGTCTTTAAGGCACTACAGACAGAATAAATCAGTAAGAAACTGATCAGTGGACCCTCTTGACCAGCCAGAGGAAGAGCAGTGGAGGGCACACAAGCCCTCTACCCACCAAATGTAGTGTTCCCTTGGTTCTCTTTCCATTGCCCACCTGACTTTCATCCTCTTCCCCCATTCCACTGCTCATCTAGTCCACCTCTTCTTCCCCCTGCTCCAGTACCAACTTGGTCCTGCTTATCTTTTTATTCCCCTAGTCCAGTGGTTCTCAAAGTTTTCCCCACATGGCGGGGAGAACTTTGAGTGCTTGCGGGGGTGGGACCAGCGGTGGTGGCGATCCTGGGGATCGCCGCCGGGGAAAATACAAATGAAAACGGGATTTTTTTAACTTATTGTGGCCTCCGGGGAGGCCTGCGCTGCCTTCCGCAGCCCCCCCCCCCTGAGCTTCAGATTGTCGCTCTGCAGCAGAGCAGCGATCTGAAGATGGAGGGGCTGCAGATGGGTCCGCAGGCCTCCCCGCACCCCCCAGAGGCTGCGGTAACTAAAAACACATTTTTGGGCACTTTTTCTCCAGTGGCGGCAATCCCCAGGATTGCCACCAACACCATGCTATCCCTGCCTCTTAAGGGGGCAGGGGACTGATTGTGGTTTCAATGGTGGTTTGCAACCCACCACTTTGAGAACCACTGCTCTAGTCTTCTGCACATTGGGAGAGAATTCAAGCGAGTACAGCCCTTCACTCTTGGCTATGTGCTTGGGAACATCAGAAGCAGTATAAGAATCTGTTGCACTACCTTGAACTTCCTAGAAGACAAGTGAAATTGCTTCCTGTATATCACATTGATTTGTCCTTGATAGCACAGTGCTCTTTGTGGTAGGCAGCCAGGAAATGGTAGAGGCAGCACAAAAGACTGTGGTATGCTTTTGACCTTCCTAAGACACCCTGTGACCTCATGGTCCAGGCATTTGTGCAAATCCACCCACAAGGACATTGTGGTAGTTCTTGCATATATCTCCTTCTTCATAGACTAAAAATTGTCAGTAAAATACCTTGAACCTTTATATCCACTAAGGTCTTTATCCATATCCAACTCTGGAGTTGATTCAATGATTGCCTGAACTTCAGATTTGTCTTCATTTTCATTAGAACCTTGGGGAAGAAGTAGTAGATAGTTTGTCAAAAGTGTTGTTTATAACACCACAAGAAATTTGTTTTTCAGGATCTCTCACAAGCAAGCAGGCTGCCAAGGCTCCTAGACTGTATGGAACTGCCAGGTTCAAGACTACAGGATTAGTCCTCCCTGATCTTGGCTTCTGAATTATCACAGCTCATTGTTGTGAATTAATCTAGTATGCAAACTGTTCGGGTAGAATGGATCTTGCCAAAGAGCAAGAATTGCATTGAATGACTTTTGCAGCCTCCTCCTAGAACTTCCCAGGAGAGTGTGTAAGGAACTAGCTTTGATGTAGACTTTTTGTCATGTGTGAAATGGCCCTCGGACTGAGAAAACTCACAGGGAGTTGTCATTCATGTTCCTCAGGCAATACAGAATACATGAACACCACAATTTCAAAGCACATTTACACATGAAAATAAGTTTCACTGAAACTAACAAAGCACCTATGATGCGCACCTTGGATCAAAGTATTAGTCCTTCAGAGATTTGCTGCTATAGCCCACCTCAGCAATGGTTCTGGATGTCATCAGATCCTCACATGATAAAAACAGAATGACCTAATATACTTGGATAACTGAGGATGAATGAGAAAGAAGGGCAAAGCACTTTGCCTACTAAGCAGATGAGTCAGCCATAATTTACACTCGTATTGCCCCACTAGCTTCAGTTGAGATACTTGTTTTTTGCACCATTCCAAGACCACGGGTGAATTACTAGATACCCCCATTTCATTTCATTTTCACAACAACCCAAATAAGACCGGATCACCAATGAACATCATTGCTGAATGGGGATTTGAACCAGAATTTCCAACAGCCAGACCATGCTTGATAATTCACTGAATAGCCCCTTAAAATTACAATAAGATACAATCATCAAAGGCCACCATACAGAACACATTTTCCACCCAGAAAGCATTCCCATGTAGGCAACTATACTTCATCAAGGCAACAGTATACAGTGAAAATCAAACACACTTATACGAATACTGGATGAGAAAGTCATGGTCAATTTCATCCTCTCAACATGGGCATATACTTGTGTGCAAGGCTGACCCATGACCTCCTGATGCCTGAGGTAGGAGGTAGGAAGCCAAATGCTGCCCTCACTGGTGATGTGGTAGACTCTACTCCTCCCCCTCCCTGTTCTAAAAAAGGAAGAGTGGGACAGAACAGAAGGAGAAGTGTGATAAAAACACTGGTGGCCATTTAGTAAGGCAAATGAGCAGTGGCGTTCAATAGGTGGACACAGGTGGGCATTCTCCCATTAATCTGCTGCATGGAGAAAACTGCCTCAGTCAGCCATATGGATGGGACATCTCTGCAAGTGTGCCATGGTGTAGCAGTTAAGAGTGCTAAGATTTAGGAGACCTGGGTTCAAATCCATGCTCAGTCATAAAAAAATACCTGTCAGGGTGACATTAGGCCACTCACTATTTCTCAGCCTAACCTACCTCAAAACGTTGTTTCAGAATAAGTGAAAGACCATGTACACCACCCTAAGCAACTTAGAGAAGGGGCAGAAGAAAATGTGATGACAATTTTTAAAAGCCCTGAATGTGTACAAACATGTATAACAAGCAAGCAGCGCTAAATATAAACTGATGGATATTTTCTGAAACACAGCGTTTCACATAACCAGATTCCTTAAGATTCAATAAATCTGGGTTTTAAATTGCTCAAAATATTAACTCTAGCCACACAGTCTGCAATAACTTACCAATGGATACATTTCTCATTTCTTGAGCTACCTGCACTTCAATGTGCTTGCCTATGTCCAATTTCTTGTGCCCTGAGTCAGAGGTCTTCACAAATGCTTCATTTTCTTCATTCAGGGGAGTTTCAGCAAGTGGAAGCACATCTGAAGCAGCAGTTGAGGCTGGCGTAGTCGATTTGGAACCTGCTTGGCTATCAGAAAGTTCATCCTAAAGTATAGAAAGGTTTGCAGTAATT
This sequence comes from Plestiodon gilberti rubricaudatus, assembly GCA_026170595.1. Lineage (NCBI taxonomy): Eukaryota > Metazoa > Chordata > Lepidosauria > Squamata > Scincidae > Plestiodon > Plestiodon gilberti. The sequence continues at coordinate 153,482,600 of JANXHW010000002.1, read as the reverse complement.
ACAGACTTTTTATGACCAATAGCCGATACGTTATTGCACAAAAAAGCAGTCTAAATTTTGAAATGGAGCTGTGATCTTGTGCAAGTTATCCATAATAATATCTCCCACAACACTGCTTCCTTTAGCATTGACTTGTTATAGCACTTTTTGTCTCAGGGTGATTAACAGTTATTCTAGCCAATGGAAGCAATGCATTCTAGGCCAATCAGCTCCTGTTTCTTGTCTATTATATTAACAATATATTCTGTTTTGTGCAGTGCTTGACTTTCTGGAATGGATCCCTTTGTTATGTACATATTACTGTACTCTGGGTGTTCTGCTGTTCCTATAAATAGAGTATTTATGAGTAGAAATATGCACGCTTCCCAGGAAAGTAACCAGTTTAATAGTTGGCTGATTACAGCCAAGCAATAACGTTCCCCAGGAGGTCCTGCTCCCCAATTCCTCATGAATAACTCTACCTCTCACTCCAGTAATATAGCCCCCTGGCTCCTTACTTCGTCTGTGACTGCCAGTGATGTAACATTATAACCTGGAACAAAAGCATTCTCTATTCACTACACAGAATCGCAAAAAAAAAAAGTGACACCATATTGTCCCAAGTATAAGACGCACCTGATAAGTCGCACCCTTAAAGTTTGGTGCTATTAAAAAAACGTTAATTAATCACTGGCATTAAATATATGCCAGTGACTTAGAGTGCAATCCTGTGCATGTCTACTCAGAAGCAAGTCCCACTGTTCTCAATGGAGTTTACTCTCAGGAAAGTGTGCACAGGATTGCAGCCTAAACCATTCATTGCCTGGGGAGGGGGGATGAAAGTGTATGATCTTGCTTTACAAGAGGATACAAAACCCAGCAGAGCAGAGAATGAAAATTAACAACTTATTGCAGCCTGGAAAGGGTTACAGCCTGCACAGGGAGAGGTGTGTGTGCGTCCTCATGTTTTTACAAAGAAAAGGGCAGAGAAGGAGCCTGCTGCATCTCGAAGCTGCAAAGCCCTGCAAATGGAGCTGAAAAGCAGGTGCGCTGCAAAGGCGCATCTCAGCCAGCAGCAATAATCACGATAATCACTTCAATTAGCTGCTTTGAAGACGAGTCTCCTCTTATCCTCCGCTTCTTCCAGCAATGTCTCACGCTGTTCTCACCACTTTTTTATTTTTTATTTTTGCAACTGTGCGAGCAGTTGCACCCCTAGTATAAAAAGTTAAATTAGGGGGGAAAGTGTGTTTTATACTCGGGACAATACAGTACTTGGTACTTGCATAGCAAGTCCTCCACCAACATTTGCATTTCCCTGCCATGGATAAGCTTTATGCTGGAATCACTAATATAATTTCTATAACAGTTAAAATACGCAAATGTTTTCATTCTCACTTGTGCACAAAAAAAGTAACGTTTACATGCCATTCTGGGGCCCCCAAACTGGGTTCTCTTCACAATGTAAGCTTCTTTTATTCAACCCAAAGAGTCAAATCAAACATAAATCCCGAAACAGATTCAGAATAGTTTTTTTAGTGAACCAGGACTGAACCTAAAACCTCTTGATTGCCTTGAACTGAATCCCTAAATACAAAGCACGGCAACTGGATCAATAAATAAAAAGTATTAGACACTCAAGAGATATTTTGAAAGGTGAAAAGAGCACCTCTCTGCTCTAGCCGCATTTGGAAAAACTAATATTTCCCAGTGAGCCACCTGAAGAGAGAACATAAGAACATAAGAAGAGCCCTGCTGGATCAGGACAAAGGCCCATCTAGTCCAGCTTCCTGTATCACACAGTGGCCCCACCAGATGCCTCAGGAAGCACACAAGACAACAAGATACTTGTATCCTGTCGCCACTCCCTTGCACCTGGCACAACCTACTCCTACAACCAGGAGGCTGCTTTTCCCCCATCACGGCTTGTAAGTTGTGATGGACTTTTCCTCCATAAATCTGTCCAAGCCCCTTTTAAAGACATCCAGGCCAGGTGCCATCACCACATCCTGTGGCAAGGAGTTCCACAAACCAATTACACATTGGGTAAAGAAATATTTTCTTTTGTCTGTTTTAATACTCCCTCCACTCAATTTGAGTGGATGTCCCCTAGTTCTAGTGTTGTGTGAGAGGGAAAAGAACGTCTCTCTATCCACTCTCTCCATCCCATGCATAATTTTATACGTCTCAATCATGTCCCCCCTCAGCCGCCTTTTTTCTAGACTGAAGAGCCCCAAACGCTGTAGCCTTTCCTCATAAGGGAGAAGCCCCAGCTCACTAATCATTTTGGTCACTCTCTTCTGCACCTTTTCCAGTTCCACTATATCCTTTTTGAGGTGTGGTGACCAGAACTGGACGCAATACTTTAGATGCGGCCTTACCATCGATTTGTACAACAGCATAATAATATTGGCCGTCTTATTATCAATCCCTTTCTTAATGATCCGAAGCATGGAATTGGCCTTCTTCACAGCCGCCGCACACTGGGTCGACACTTTCATCGACCTGTCCACCAGTACCCCAAGATCTCTCTCCTGATCCGTCACAGACAGCTCAGAACCCATGAGCGTGTACATGAAGTTTTGATTTCTTGCCCCAATATGCATCACTTTACACTTACTTACATTGAAGCGCATCTGCCATTTTGCTGCCCATTCTCCCAGTTTGGAGAGATCCTTCTGGAGCTCTTCACAATCCCTGCTGGTCTTCACCACCCGGAGAAGTTTAGTGTCATCCGCAAACTTGGCCACCTCGCTGCTTATCCCCAACTCCAGGTCATTTATGAACAAGTTGAAAAGCACCGGTCCCAGACTGATCCTTGGGGCACACCGCTTTTCACCTCTCGCCATTGTGAAAATTGCCCATTGACTCCCACTCACTGTTTCCTAGTCTTCAACCAGTTCCTAATCCATAGGAGGACCTGCCCCCTTATTCCCTGACTGTGGAGTTTTTTCAGGAGCCTTTCATGAGGGACCGTGTCAAACGCCTTCTGAAAATCCAGATATATAATATCCACAAGTTCTCCCGCATCCACATGCCTGTTGACCTTTTCAAAAAATTCTAAAAGGTTTGTGAGGCAAGACTTCCCCTTGCAGAAGCCATGCTGAGTCTCCCTCAGCAAAGCTTGTTCTTCTATATGTTTTAAGATTTTATCCTTGATGAGGCTTTCCACCATCTTCCCTGGAACAGATGTTAGGTTGACCAGCTTGTAGTTTCCCGGGTCCCTTCTCTTTCCTTTTTTAAAGATTGGCGTGACATTAGCTATCCTCCAATCCTCTGGCACAGTGGCTGTTTTAAGGGACAAGTTGCATATTTTTGTCAAGAGGTCAGCAACTTCATTCTTGAGTTCCTTCAGAACTCTTGGGTGAATGCCATCTGGGCCCGGTGACTTATTGATCTTTAATTTGTCAATTAAGTCTAAGATGTCTTCTCTTTTAACCTCTATTTCACTTAAGTCAGAAGTGGCCGTTCCGGCAGCGGTATCTGCCCGAGGTCTTCTGCCGTGAAGACAGATGCAAAGAACTCATTTAATTTCTCTGCAATCTCCAAGTCCTCTTTTATCACCCCCTTTCCCTCCCTCACCGTCCAGCGGGCCAACTGCTTCTCTGGCAGGTTTCCTGCTTCTAACATATTTGAAGAAGCTTTTATTATTCCCTTTAATGTTTCTGGCCATACACTCCTCGAAAACTTTCTTGGCCTCCCATATCATCTTTTTACATTTCTTTTGCCATTGTTTGTGTTCCTGTTTATTTTCCTCATTAGGGCAAGACTTCCATTTACAGAAGGAAGCTTCCTTGCCCTTTATAGCCTCTTTAACTGTGCTTGTCAGCCATGCCGGTACCCTCCTGGACTTAGTCGAGCCCTTCCTCCTTTGTGGGATACACTCCCACTGAGCCTCTGTTACTATTGTTTTAAACAGCCTCCATGCACTCTGGAGAGATTGGACTCTTTTTACCTTCCCTTTCAGCTTCTTTCTAACTAGTCTCCTCATTTTAGGGAAATCCACCCTTCGGAAGTCAAGGGTTTTCGTATCTGATTTGCTTGGCACTCTCCCACCGATATGCATGACAAAACAGATCGCAGCATGGTCACTGTTTCCCAATGGCTCAGTAACATTTACCTCCCTGACCAGGTCCTGAGTACCAAAGGAGAGAAGCAAGAGAAACTGGTATGCAAAGCCTAGGACTGATAGTCCACTTGGTAGTAGAAGGCGGGAAGGACAGTCCTCTTGAAGTAGAGGGTTGCTTGCCCCCTCCCAGTCCTTCATTTCACAGGATTTTCTGTGTGCGTAGAAAAAACAAGCCCTTTGAGCACCCAGGGCATGTCTACTCTGCATATTAGGGCTGAGTGTGCTGGCGTGCATGACGGCTTGCCCTTCTCAGGGCAGTGTGCCTCCAGCCCCTCCCCCCGTTTCCAAACCTTGTAGCACTGGGACCAGGGCTGGAATTTTTCATTCCCATTTTTTTTACCAGTGGAGTGTTTTGTACCCTCTTGATAAGTTCTGTTGTTTAACCAACAAAGCGGGGTTCCCCAAAGGGAATTCCTGTTCAAAAGCTTAATGGGGCTCTTTCCTTATGTCTGTAAAATTGGCATAGAAGACAGGACAGCCACAGATGTGGTTAATGGAGGCTAACAGAAACCCAAAATGTTCATTATATTATTTATTATTATTATTAACAACAGTATTTATATACCGCTTTTCAACAAAGTTCACAAAGCGGTTTACAGACAAAATCAAATTATTAAATGGCTCCCTGTCCCAAAAGGGCTCACAATCTAAAAAAATTAGTTTCCAGGGACAATTATGTCCTGAAATGCTCCAGTCTAAGCATTTACATAAACAAAATCCCCCCAGATCACCCATTGGACAAATTCTATACACCTGAATGCTTGCTGTTCTCCTGGTGACCAGTGTGTGTTAGTGTATGGAAAACTGTGGGCACTGCCCAACTCCACTTGCTTGCCACCCAGGATGACCAACTATGGTTGGGCTAGCACACCACCTGCTCTGGTGACTTTAGCAACGGTTGTGAGTACAGTATGCAAGACTTTTTCCTATTTTTCATACTGTTTTGTTGGAAACCTGAGAAAAGCCTCCAAAACTACTTTTCCTATTGGAATCAGTGTAAATGGTGGGGGTTGGAGGGTAAGTCACTGAATACTTACACCGACGACTGTTGACTTCAGCTTGCCCAAGATGGGGGGGGGGAGAGAGGTTTCTGGAGTGGGAGTGCTACTGATGTCAATGGCTGAGAAAGCAGCGAGGAACACAAAGATGCCTCATTTAAAAACATCACTACTCTGGTTAGATGCATGGCTGCTGGAAAGGATTTCCTGGGAAGCTGCTGAAATTGTGTCACCCTTTCCCTAGATGCGTTTGCTCAGTGCCATCTTGTTATCTTCTAGTTGCCTGGGGAAATACATTCTTTCTCCTGTGATCTTAATGGAATCTGAGACGTTTTTAATGGCTTGTAGCTTGTTCTATCAGCTGGATCATTTTCCAAAAAAATGTGATTTTTAACTGCAGTTTAATAATTAATTGTTTATATTTTGAGAGAGAGAGAGAGACTTTGAAGCCATCAGAGGCAAGATATAAAGAAATTATTTTGTCATCTCAGGAACTGAACTGCTTATTTAAGTACAGTATAAAATCAAGCAGCACTTCCCTGTGGAAAGGAAATGTACAGTATCTAAAAGTAACTGAAGGTTCAAGGCCATTCTCAGATCCTCAGCAAGAATTTCTTTCATGAACTTCCAGGGGGAAAAATAAAAGTGCTACAAGCCAAAAATGTACCTTTTTTAAAATACTTTAATTAAGAAACTAGGGAGCATTTTCTGATTGATAATAGATTTTTCCAAGAACAAAAGATCAAGGATTCTTATTTTTTGTTCAAACCAAACCAAATGAGTTGGGGCATTTTTTTTTAAAGCCCCAGCTCTCCAGTTGTTTCGTGCTAGGTAAGGGCTTGGATGTTCAGCACTGTGGTTTTAATCTCAGCGCTGAACATCCAAGTCCTTATCTAAAGCCCCGCTTAACGACGGTTTCACTATACGATGGATTTTCCAGAATGTATCCCTGTCATTAAGTGGGGGAAACCTGTATATGCAATATGGTCTTTTTAGGGGTGATGGGGGGGTTGTTGTTTTTAACACTCCTTGCCTTTGAATGGCAGAAATCAACTCTCCCCAGCCCATGAGGCATAGCATGCCACAACTTGCTTTTGCTAACCCCTGCAATGTCAAAAGTCTTTTTGCCATACAGCACGGAGGTCACCTCATAAAGGAACAGAAATGCACAAGCACCCTTAGGCACAAAGAACTAGTTAGCTGCGCAGATCACTGGATCCTGGTTTATAACTACAACCCTCTGGTCTAGAATCAGCACTCCTCCCTTCCACACACCCTTTAAAGTACACTAGTGTATGGCATCATTCTATGCAGAAAGCTCATAAACCTAGGTGGATCTCCATGATGTGCTGCCTACTTAGGGTACGACAACTGCATTGTCATTCAGTGACATACCTTTATACCATGCCCTAGCTGAGCACTTGTCCTGAATAGTTTAACGAAAAGGTTTCCTACATCTGCAACCCCGCAATCATTCCTCCTTTGATGATAATTTCTTCTACCACTCCTACCTTCCTCAAACCCTAGCAATGCAGTTGTGCCTCTTGTTAAAAATTCATCCACCAACTAACAATCCACAGAGTAAGCTGCCATCTTAGCAAGTAAACCCAGAGCTGCCTCGTAGAGTGGGAAAAGCTTGGCTTTGTTCAAACATTTCTCAGCTTCTGTATTCCAACTGCATCCACAAAAGAATGCAGCACACAGACCACTGACCTTCGCAGACAAAAAGCTCACAACAGCCAGCCTGACTGCCAACAGAAGAGGGCGAAGGAAAACCCCAGTGTTTAGCTTGATTTGTTTTACAAAGACACTAACCCAGTTTCATAATTACAATTTTACTGAACTGCCACAATTAAGACATTTCTACTTCTCTATTTGAAATATCAGATTGTCTAGGCAAATATTAGTTAAGGCTTACTCTAAAACTGAGAGTGCATATTGATGAGAAAGTTATGAAAGATAACCTGGTTGGTACATACATACAACTCAACATCATTTCCATTAAGATTCTTCTACAGGTGGCTTTTGCTAAAATTCGTATTTGGGGTTTGGAAGAAGTCTCTCTCTTCCCCCCCCCCCCAAATGTTATTTAGTCTAAGAGTTACAGGAGAGACTAAAGTGCTTTTTGTACTGTAGGTTTACAATCGCTGTACAGAAGGTGACATTTAGCTGGACCTTTTTCATGGTCTCTCCCACATTAACATTCACATGAAGCAAACAGTGAAAAAGAGGCACAAATGTACTTCAGCGACTCTCATGAAAACAACCTTGATTACAGTGCAGAAGGTCTTGAACAGTTTTAATATGGACATGAGTTCTTAGGACAACGTTAATACCCACTTAAGGAATGTATACGTGCTATAACGTACTTTCTCTGAACCATAAAACCTGTGCAGTTTAATTTGTTGTGTATTCAGACTTCAAAGACCCCCCTTTCACAGGCACAATCCCTTTTCGAATAATGGAAGGGAATGGGGGCATGATTCACAGGGAAGCATGGGATACATTACATGGGCATCTAGAAGAGATCATGACAAGTCATAAAATGCAGCTGCACCCACCGCAGACGCAGAGCAATGAGGGGCTCTGGAGTTGTGGCAAAGGGCACAAAAATCAAAAGAAAAATACTTCAAAGTGTGTGCTTTGTGTATTATTTTTCTCAGTTTACATGACTATTTTTAGTCGCATGGCATTTCGGTGCTCAACAACCCAGTGTCTTAGAAAGGATGGAAGAGATGCCCTTTCACCAGAGAATCTGACTTGCACATTACCAACACAGCAGTATGCACAGATATGGCAGAGTTCTCAATGTCACCTTTCATGTTAATTAGCGGACCATCAACCCCAAGCAATACAACTGCTTCCATGATATCAATTTCAAACTACTTGAAGAATGTTATAGATTTTAAAATTAAAATTTTCAAGTCAATGGACCTCAGTAAGCTTTTCAGACAATAAACACCTGCTATGTGGATAGTGTACAATATAGGCAAAAGAAGGCTATCTTATGTCTCTAGTGGATACAATGCTATGGCCTTGATATCACATTAGTTTGAAGATTACACTCACAAAAAGCTGCAACAGCATTTATATTCTTTCCAAGTGGAAAACCTTTTTTGCAGATGTTTCGCTATATTGCTGCACAACAGTAATCAGAACAGTATTGTTTGGTTTATGAAAAGTCTCAATGTACACATTATCCTTACCCCTAACGCCCATTCGTTTACTTAGGAGTTTCTCCCAGTGAAAAACCTAATGCATAATCCTGACCAGACTAGTCATCACCAAAACAAAAAGGCAAATTGAAATAGTAATTATTTCATAAAGAGGAAAAAATGCAGGCCTTAAATAAAGCACTTTATCCACCTAGAAAAAAAAAATATAAACAGGAATAGTGTAACTGGAAAACCAGGATTGAGGTTGTGGCCTTCCCATAATCCCAAGTGCACTTAGAGACCCATTCATCAAAACATATTAACACACATACAAAAAAAAAAAACTCACCTTCAACTCACCTGGAATGACTCACACTTAAAAATTTAGGAACTAAAGAAAGATAGTTTGGTGTTTAGGTTCCAATCACACTAAATGTCTAAGAAACATACTACTGTATTAAAAATTTCCCATACATGAGAAACCAAAAGACTAGCTCACCTTCAGGCTGGTGTGGGAGCGTGGCTGGCTTAGTTCATGAAACTTCCAATTCTCTGATCCAGGCGTTTCCACAGTTCCTTTCTGAGTATCAGGTGTGAGAAGTGCATCTCCTGGAGGTAGTGGGAAGATGCCCAAAGATATAGGACGCTCCTTTCTATCGGAAGGACAAGAATAAAATAAAATTACAGTACATAATTTTGTTTCTGACACTATCTGCTTATGAATCTCAGCAAAGCACTTTGAGCTGATATTTAAGAATATTTTTATATTTTATATAAAATATTATAAAATATTTTTAAACATTTAAAAAGGCAAAAAGTTCTTACATGTTACAGCACAAACAATTCACATCTAATTTTGTAGAAATCAGAGTTCAAAACAACCATTCTGCCTGGAAACTCCGTCGTATAATACATTTTATTATTAAAACTTGATGGTTAAAACTTTACATTTCGCCCCCGACATTGAAGGCATCCTCAGAAGTCTTTAGCTACACACTGCAACCAGACAATGGGTCTTAGGACCGGTGCTTTTCAACTTATTCATAAATGACCTGGAGTTGGGGATAGGCAGCAAGGTGGCCACGTTTGCGGATGACACTAAACGTTTCTGGGGTGAAGACCAGCAGGGATTGTGAAGAGCTCCAGAAAGATCTCTCCAAACTGGGAGAATGGGCAGCAAAATGGCAGATGCACTTCAATGTAAGTAAGTGCAAAGTGATGCACATTGGGGCAAGAAACCAAAATTTCACATATACGCTAATTGGTTCAGAGCTGTCTGAGACGGATCAAGAGAGAGATCTTGGGGTGCTGGTGGACAGGTCGATGAAAGTGTCGACCCAGTGTGCGGCGGCTGTGAAGAAGGCCAATTCCATGCTCAGGATCATTAAAAAAGGGATTGAGAATAAAACGGCCAATATCATTATGCCTTTGTACAAATCGATGGTAAGGCCATATCTGGAGTATTGTGTCCAGTTCTGGTCACCACACCTCAAAAAGGATATAGTTGAATTGGAAAAGGTGCAGAAAAGAGAGACCAGAATGATTTGTGGGCTGGAGCACCTCCCTTATGACGAGAGGCTACAGCGTCTGGGGCTTTTCAGTCTAGAAAAAAGGCGCCTGAGGGGGGACATGATTGAGACGTATAAAATTATGCATGGGATGGAGAGAGTGGATAGAGGGAAATTCTTCTCCCTCTCGCACAACACCAGAACCAGGGGACATGCACTAAAATTGAGTGGAGGGAGAGTTAGAATGGACAAAAGAAAATATTTTTTTACCCAGCATGTAATTCGTTTGTGGAACTCCTTGCCACAGGATGTGGCAAGATCTGCCGTTTTCTTCAAACCAAGATCTGCCGATAAGGCAACCTTTCCCTTTGCTGTTTGCTCCCCAAATCAGGTACTCAGAGGTTGACTTCCTCTGGCCATGGAGGTTCCATTTTGGGTAATTGATGTAGGCATGACACACGGACAGCCCCAGAAAGGGTAGTAGCTTCGACTAGGAAGGGAAAGCCCCCCAAAAGCCCGTCGTGCCCCCCCCGCCACTTTTAAAAGGTTTAAAACTTACCTTTTTTCTGCCGGCAGCCATCTTGGATCTCATGAAATCTCACGAGATCCAAGATGGAGGCGCCCAAATCTCATAAGGGCACATGAGGCAATACTGTACTGCCTCATGCCCTCACGAGATTTTGGCGCCGCCATCCTGGATCTCGTGAGATTTCATGAGATCCAAGATGGCCACCGCCAGTAAAAAAAGTAAGTTTTGAAATTTTAAAAGCCCCAAAAGTGGCGGTGGTGGCTGCAGAGGCTTGCACCGGTCCGGAAACGTTCTGGGACAAATCCAAGACCCGAGCTCGGGTTCCTGGACTGTCGCGGAATTTCCGGTACGGATGGTAAGCTTATGTAAAGTTGACCAGGGTATCCAACTATGGTTTGTAGAAGCCAGTTTCCTGGATTTGAACACGAAACTGTAGTTTGTTCCAAACCATGAAGTGAAGCTTCCAATCTTCTCCCCTTTTCCCAGCAACTCAACAGTGCCATCTGAGAGGAGGGGGGAAAGTCAATAGAAATGGATGACCTACTCTGGTTCCAGAGGCTCACAGATTAAAAAGTACATTAAACATGGAATGGCAACCACTCTCCCACACAGTTGTAAATTGTTTTGCTATATATGTGGCATGAGGGAAAACTAAAAGCTCCTTTCATTCTGGAAATGCCATATCGGAAGATACAGCATTGATTCAACACAAAGTCATACATTCATTGTTGATCCACTAAAGTAAAAGTTAACTGTCAGCTTGTGAGACACAGCTATCAGGTTTGCAACCCAATTCTTTATTTAGACGAACATAAAATTTGAGTTCTGACCTTAATATAAAATTTTCAAACCTACCTCTATAACACTTTTTCTTGAAAAGCCATGTGGGTTTTACTTAATACAAGAACCTCTCTTCATGCTCCGACAGTTTGCAGGGTTACTGTATTTCCTCGATTCTAAGACACACGTTTTTTCCAAATTTAGCAACTAAAAAAAGGGGGTGTGCCTTAGAATCGAGGGTGTGAAAATTTCACCCCAAAACACCACCTTCTTACTTACCGGGGCTTGTGGGAGCTTCGGGGAGGTCTGCGCAACCCTCTACAGGCCTCCCTGATCTTCAGTTTGGCGAAAAACAGTGGTTTTCAGGCATTTCTGTTTTTTGCGAAAACCGGAAATGCCCGAAAATAGCCATTTTTTGCCAAACTGAAGATCGGGGAGGCCTGCAGAGGGTTGCGCGGGCCTCCCTGAAGCCCCCACAAGTCCCGGTAAGAAGGTGGTGTTTTGGGGGTGCATTTGCACAGGATTTTTTTTCCCCAGGATTCTTTTTTCCCTGCTAGTAGTAGTGAAATTAAAGGTGCGCCTTAGAATCGATGGCACCTTAGAATCGAAGAAATACGGTATTTTCCTAGTATTAACCCAATTTGATTAGATTTATTGTCTTACATGACTTTGGTGTTGTGGGAGCAGCAGCACTGCTCCTTCTTGCACCACCTGGGTAACCCAAAAAGTCATAGGGAAAACCTATGCTGTCATCCCTCCCCATGCCAGAGTTAACTCCAGTCTTGGGGGAGGACAGTTTCATGGTACATACCTATTAGGTCACATCAATATTCTTAAAGATATCCAAACTCATTGTAATTTTATTCAAAGGGGAACCCAAAACTACCAGTATGGTATTAAAACTATTCATTGTAAAAAGAAGCTAGTTCTACCTATTTTTCTAAAAATCATGCAATCCAGCTAGAAAAATTCAACTGCAATGTCTAATGCGCTCAAATGTTTAATTTTCTCTACACGAACACTAGCAAACTTCATCTAACACATGATTGAATTGTCCAATGCATCAAATTTACTCCTTAATAAAGATCACAGAAGTTCAGAATGCTGTGCTACTTCATGAGTTTTCAACATTGTAGAAATGCAGTTTTATTCCTATTCCTACAACAAACTTGATTGAAAAGAGCACACTACTGTAATTATTATTAAAATGCTAGTTTATAGTTCTGTATTTAAACCATATTTTCCACTCTAGAATATATAAAGTGCCTCAACATCCCAGAAATTAATTTACAAACAGAGGCAATAGGAATAGTTTGTGTCTGAGACATTATCCACTAGCAGATTCTGCAGAATTCTCTGGAGTAACACACAAACTGAATAAATGAAAGGCCTAACCGACCACAGAAGCAAGGCTGCCTAGCATTAGTCAGACACCTGACAATACAGCGAATGCAAGCTTTGTCCACAATGTTTTCACACAGCACTTTTATGTCATTTGTAAGACACAGTAATAAAAAAGCAAATCGGTTTCTCAAGAACACAACTGGCTTTGTAGTCTCAGACGAGAACACAACGAAAATCTCATTTTGTGTTTTAAATTAACGGCTCTATAAATGCTGAAATTCAGATCTGAAATCAGCATCCCACTGTCTCCTTACTCCAGAAAAGAGAAATGCCGGGAAAGCTAAGAACAAAGGACACAAAACGGTGAAGATTCAGTGATCGGAGTACCTGAGAATCCTTGGTAAGTTCTGCGTCACAGCTGGCACGCCAGTGGATATAGAAAAGTGCACAAGCAGCAAAACAGAAAGAGACACTAAAACAGCTGAATTAATGACCACCGCCCCGCCAACGAAGCCAAACACAAATAGCAGCATGCATCCAGGACTCATGGCGCTGCGCTGGCATGGTGAAATGCAGGAACCAAGGCTACACAGGGGACAAGGGAGTATCTTTGTAGTGAAAGTCTGTCATTCAGCTGCTGCCACAAAAACAATGCCATCGGCAGCAGCTTTCCACTCTCTTCCGCAGCAGCTCCAAAGCAAAATGACATCACCTCACTCTCCTCCCCCACCTAGCAAGGAAAAAAAGCACCATAGAGCCGCTTCTCTTCTTCCCAGCATTGATGCAGCAACCTAAAGACACAAGCAAGCTTGTTATAGCTGCTTTCCCCTCCCCACCACTTCAAACCTTTGTCGCTCAGCCCTGATTCATTGGATGGGAAGCACCAATATCTACATAATGTAGGCACAAAGCTTTAGAGAGGTGGCCTCTCAGTGTGCACAAAAGTACAAATCATACGAACGTGATTCGGGCGACAATCCTACACATGCCCAACTGGGAGTAGGTTCCATTGAACCCAATGGAACTTATTTCTCAGTAGACATGAGTAGGACTGGGTTGTCAGTTATTTCAAATCCTTTAACTGCTGCTTGCGAGTCCGTTTTGAAGACAAAAGCAAAAACTTCTGCTACACCAACTCTATATGAATGTATGGTTTCGAATCTGAAGCAGTAGCGATAACTGCATTTAGGTCTTGTACCATTCCAAGATCAAAACCATTTGCCCTTTACAGACTTCTAAATTCCCTTCGTACATTCCAATCATACAGAATATTCCAATTCTGTTGCAAAAGACAGAAGTCTTGAAGATATAAGAAAATAGTTAGCAGACAAAATGTCAGTACAGCTTACCTAATTCTACCGTGCATGATGGGCTCTAGATGATCACCAGCCCCTGTCAGTTGATGAAGCTTGGCTCTTTCCAAATGTTCCATGTAATTGTGGATCATCTGTTATTAAAAAAGGGAAAAATAAAACTGTTATTTTTTTAAACCACCCCATAATACTTCCATAGGCACTTAAATAGTAAGTGTAACCCAGAGAGGTCCCTTGTTTCATAAGCCTCAATTATATGGCTTACAAACTTAAGTTATTTCATAAAGCAAAAACTTTACCATTATAGTTAAATCTTTGCTTCTGTGCTGTTACTTTGGCCCCCCTCCCCTCCAATCAATCTTCGCCTTAACAACTGACCTTAGAGAGCGATTCATTGATCTATACTGATGCAGTTTTCAAGGTCACCATATCAATGTAAGCTGTTGATTATTGCCCCTAACCTTACACAAACACAGTACCAGTTTACAGCACAACACAAACAGTTTTTCACCCATGTGGAGCCCATAGAAAAAGCAGGAGCCAAGTGACTGAATGGAAGAGATACCACAGTAAACTGAGAAAAATGCTGCATGTAGTTTTGCCATGTCTTTGCGTACACAGAGAAACTGACACCATAATCTCATATCTTTACCCTGGCTTTCCTTTAAGAATATATAAATAAAAGACCAGAAACAACTACTTTAACGTAAGCTTTAATACACATATTCACATGGTTTTGGTATTATAAACTATTATTTATGAAACAAAGTCATATCTAAAAAATAAACAAGTTTGATACATGATTAAAAGTAAAAACTGATGATTTTGCAAGAAGAAATCAACATCTGCAAATTTTAAGTAGAACGTAAGACTACATTTCCAAGTCAGAACTTTAGGAAGCTAAAACACAATTTAGTGAGTGCTCTTTTTTCCTCTCCATTTTGTGAGTTCTGGATCATGATTAACGTTTTAGTTTGGTTTAGAAGTACCAAAGAACAAACTCAAAGCAATGTTTTATTCATTGTTGATTGAAAAATCTTTAAAATAAAGCCTATTTATTGCCTTTTCATTTGCAGGTGTTAAAAACTATAATATTATCTATACTGAAATAACTATGGATTGTATCCTAATCTTCTCTTCCACTAACAGAAGGCATTTCCATTCACGGAAGGGGAGGAAAGTGAATGAAAGTCCTTTCGCTCGAAAATCTACTCTGGAGGGTCAGGGGACCCTCCAGAGAAGGATTCTGTAGGACGCAGAGGGCTTCGGGGTCATGGGGAAAGTCTATCTGGATGAGAAGGGGGTGGTAAGTTTGCTTCTACACATGCCCCTTAATATACAAACCTATGAATAATCTCTCTCAATTTATAGCTCAGGTATAAATCATAGTAGCCATACCTATCATGGCAGATATGAAAATGAAAATGTGTGATGTAAAAGGAGAATTTCTTTTTTATGATAACCAGAAACCCCCCCCCCAAAAAAAGAGTATTTAAAGCAGCAACCCAGACACCTGTGCCTGGGACAGCTGTTTTCCCATCCCAAAAAGTATTTCTTATACATTACAGTATAGATCGAAAATATGGAAGAGGAAATGATTTGACTAGCCTTGGTCATTTCTTTCCCTGGTATGTGGAAGGAAAATAAGTTTCTGGTTTGTATACACTGTTCCACTATCCAAGGAGACATCAGTGCCTGACCCAATATTATTCTGGCATCTGTAACTGGGGTTCTCCCTATACCTACTACCCCCTCCATAATGAAAGAGGGAGATGGGTAATGGGTTCATGAAGACTTGCGATACAGGATTGTAATGGGTGAGATGCAATTTTCTACCTATAAAAGGACAGGACAAAGGCATATGTGAACCCAAATACTTATTCCACTCATATCAGATACAGAAATGAACACCTAACTATCGCTTATAAGCATTTCTATAGTGCAGCTGAGTGTTCAAAATACTTCACATCTATTATCATGTTAGAATTCTTACAACCACCGTGTAAGGTAAATATCCCCATATTGTAGCCGGGCGAGGTGAGGGGGAATGACTTTCCACAGACAATCTAATAAGTGGCACATGCAAGACTCAAAACATGGAAATCCTGATATGTAGCTCAGTATCTTAACTATGCTAGCTCTCCTTGCATCTTAAAGCAACAAACACAAGTCAAAGTATCAATTCGTTTGTGACAAAGAAGCTAATTTTAATCCCAGGGAATTTCACTTTGACTGCCATCTTGTCTAACATCTATTACTTTTGTGCATCACAAGATCCAGGTACTGTAATTCTAGGAGGGTACTCTTAATTCTATTTTTGTGTGCTGAAAGCAATGAGAATTGTATCCTTCAGTTTCTTAAAATACTGTACCGACAACCAATTGGGTCACTTTTTGATTTACTAAAATAAATTAGAACTAAAGAAACTGGGTGGCATCCACAGTTCCTCCGTCTGGAAGAAGAGGGAACTATGGGTCCCATCCACTAGGTATAGGTAAGAACAGTATTAGGAAATCATATTAACTTACTCATCTCTTCTTAAGGGGCTGGAAGCTGCACACTGTTTGCTCACTTTCTAGGTAGGCAAAGCATGTGCAACAGGGCTTAAGTATCTTGTTAAGATTTTTCTCCTTTGTGTTATCAGAATATGTATCCTAAAAATTTAAACGCATAAATTTAGATGCAAGTCCAATGAGATTTCCAGCCTTGATGTAGGGTAAAAAGAGTCACACAAGAAGTTACACATCCAAAAGGACCAGGATACACCTTTACAAAGCATCAGATTTCTTAAAAGCCGCCTTGAGTGCCCTCACTGGGAGAAAGGCGGGATACAAATTCTTTAAATAAAAAATAAAATTAAAACAGCATAGAGATCAAAAAGTGTTTAAAAAAATGGCTGAGCAAGGAACATACAGCCCATCAATGCACAAAACTTTCAACAGATATTTTAATGCAATTACATTCATAGCTGAACCAATAATAGACAACAAATAGACAACACTGTAACTAGTGCAAATGCAGTGGTGTTGCTATGGGGGGGGGGAGAGGGGATGCAATGCCCTCCTCATGAGGAGCTGCGGCGAGATTTTAGCGCTCCGAAGCTGCTTTTTTGCAGCTACGGACCAGAAACGTGCCAAAAATGACATGTTTTGGCATCCTGGAAGCCATCAAATGAAGACTTCCGGGAGTGCAGGGGGCGGGGCAATGACGCAAAATGCATCATCGCCCCCCCCCTTCCCGGGGCCTGGCTAGCAACGCAACTGTGCAAATGTCTCTTTCTGGGCTCAAGCTATTTATAGTAGAACATGCTGTCACATCAGATTGTATCTCACACTGGTCATTCAATATGCGAAAAGATTGTTTTTCCAGCCTTCAGGGACAGTTTAGATTAAGCTCTAAACTGCACAAGTTAGTTCTATATTCGAGGACACCAAATGTCTGCAAAAGGAGAGCAACTTTAAGATTCTTCGCCATCTGGAATCATTGGAAATTGGAAAAAAAACCATGGGGGGGCTTCTTAACAGGCAGCAAGACCTGGTTTTTACGAACAAAATCTGGCTCCCTATAATACACAAGTCAGAAAACCATGAACAAAAAACGGGAGAAAGTGACAGCAGCCTGATTGACAGTTCTCGATTAGCGGGTCAGGTCACTTCCGCTACCAGTTAACGGCTGTTCCCGCGCTTTTTGGCTATTTAAAACCAGGAACGGACTAACCCCAGCAGCTCCATCTCAATCTGTATGATTATCCTATGAAAAGGTTCCGGGTTTGCTACGGAACAAAACGTTGGTACTACGATTCCTTGGATTTTAATGATTTCTTGTCCGTGCGCAGCTGCCTGAACAGGGAAACACGCGATACAGTAATTGAAGGTGATTTAAACTTCAAGAAAACTTCTTCTACATGGCATCTTTACCCATGTGTTTGAAACATTGTAACCTAAGTGCTGGCCATGAAAGCTTTCGCAGCAAACTAGTTCTATATTTAATATACCACATTTATCCTCAATAGCTGTGCTGTAAGAATACTTAAAATGTTAAAATTGGTTTTCTGATATGAGGCTTTGTGGGCATCATCAGCTGATCCGACACCTAATTTCTGAACATTCTGCATAACAAAAAACCCAATAGATTTTTTAATCTATCAACATCCACTTTTTTATTTTAAAATACACTGAAGAAAAAAGTGTTAGTTTATGGGAATTTTTTCCGTTGTAGGGCCTGCCAGGTAGCGATAATACATAAACTATGTATTGATTTCATTTACATGTCACCTTTCTCCCATATATGCTATATTCACAAAATGGCTTATACACAACAATTAAAAAAAATTAAACTATATCTATACAATGCATAATTGGAAGAAACACCATTTTAAAGTATCTGATAGTAGCAAGTCTTCAATGCCCAAAAGTTGAATTTATAAAACTTTTAAAAATCCGTTTTGACTATTTCCTTAGGGTGCTTTTACAGGAACATAAATTTTCTTATGTGTGGAAATTCGTTTATCCAAAAAGCATCAAAAAGGTTTCAATTGTGGCACAGCCACGAGGAATTACAAGGAAGTGTTAAGATGTGCCATTTCAGACCAGTTTTAGCATCTAGCTGTCCAAGATGTTTGAGCTACATATTCAGAATTCTGGAAGCATAAAGATTACAACAACATTTCTCACAAAATGTCACTCTCCTCCCATTTTTTAACCAGTGTTGCATCATCCAGTTACTTCTCATTTACACGGGATCACTAGTGCACATCAATTTGTGCCTGATATACATACATCATATAATCATGATGCTTCGTCTTGTAATCATACAAGATGAAGCACATTTGCTCTGCTTCAGTAAATCAGATCACGCTCAAGTTTCAATTATTGCAATTGTGTTCATCTTGAGGCAAACTCCGCCATAATGGACGTTCAGATGCTTCCACTCCTACATCTTGAATGGGCTGACAAAATTCCATGAAGAAGCTTCCGCTAAAGTCCTACAGTGACAGCTTTTCTGAAGGATGGAGAAACTGCATTTTCTACACAGCAGGTAGCTGCATATATTAAAGTTCATACTTTAGTTGTCTTGGGGTGTAATGACACATGGTTGGAACCCTATGGAAGCTACTTCCTTATGCTATAAACCCTTCAACATTACAGGTACATGTTTTCATCTGAAAAATACTGGAAGGGAAGTTAAAAAATATTCTTTTCTGACAACTTTCATGAGCTATACACACAATTATTCAGAAATATAAGGAAGTTAACATTGTTACCACTTGCTCTTTTTCCTCTATTATTACCTGATCAGCTATTAAAACAATTACAGTCTAGTACTGAACGTTTGAACTTCCAGTACCCAAAACATAATGACCGCCAATTGATTAACCTAATCCAGGATATTTCCTAATGTTACCCAAATATCTTTAACACTATATGCAAAAGTTCTTTTGTTAGATTCACTTATTTCATAAGCAATGTTACACATGCTATATTCCAAGACCCCGCCCACCCATTCAACTCCCAAAGGGTTTTTAGCATACATATTTGCATTAAAATGTTCTAATCATAAGGGGGGGGGAGAGAATTTAACAAAACTCAGAGTAGGATACTTTGAACTCCACTGTGCTAAAGGTCACCACTTCTACTTAAAGTCAAGATGTTCGGCAAAAAGAGCATTTTAATGATAAGTTTTAAACAAAATATATCTCACGTTTCCATTAAAACTGCTCAACAACGCCTATAATACAATATTACGGTACTCTTACAAGTTTACTACATCATGCCAGTTCAAGATATCCACTGAACTCTTAATACAGTACATTACACAAAATTCTATGCTTTTGAGGGGACGAATTTATTATTATTATTTATTATTTACATTATTTTTACCCCGCCTTTCTCCCCAAAGGGACCCAAGGCAGCTTACAACAAAAAAGGAAATACAATACAACAAATCCAATACACAAGTCACATTTTAAAACAGTAAAAAAAAGTTAACGAAATTAATAAAACATCTAAAAATTAATTTAAAAAGATTACAATTAAAACAAGAGCATAAAAAGAGCATAAAAAGCAACAGTGTCCCAGCTGTACCAGCAGGATGTTAAAAAAAGGCAGGGCTCAGAAGGCTTCCTTGAACAGGAAGGTTTTTAGGCCTCACCGGAAAGTGTTCAAGGAGGGAGCAGTTCGTAAATCAAAAGGGAGGGAGTTCCATAACGTTGGTGCCACTACTGAGAAGGCCCTATTTCTAGCTGCCGCCCCTTGCACCTCCCTGGGCGACGGCACCCGCAAAAGGGCCTTCACTAATGACCTAAGGGGATGAGCCAGACTATACAGAAGTAGGCGGTCTCTCAAATATCCTGGTCCAAGCCATATAGGGCTTTAAAGGTCAAAACCAGCACTTTGAATTGGGCCTGGAAACGAATCGGCAGCCAGTGCAGCTGTCGGAGGAGCGGCCTGACAGAGTCGAACCGCCTACCTCCAGTGACCACACGGGCCGCCGCATTCTGCACTAATTGCAGTTTCCGAACCGTCTTCAAGGGCAGCCCCACGTAGAGCACGGTACAATAATCTAATCGTAAATCTTTTATTTACGTTTTATAATACGTTTTACCAGGAACCCTGTAGGTACACCTAATAGAGAATTTTTCCCAGGCATTTACAATTCCAATGACCTTTTAGTAAAAATTATATAGTTTTTAGAAGCACTCAACGGAAGTCATGGAACAGATATCAAACTTCTGGTTTTCTATGTGAAAGGTGAAGTGTTAAACACATTTCCACATGAATTATCACAAACCGACTTCTTCCTCTGGCCCAGACACCAGAATATAAAGGGGGGGGGGAGCGAGGTGCAATGGTGCATGCATGCACACTTTAGCTTCAGGCATTTAAGTGTCCACAACAGTTTCTGTAGTTGTCTTGACACCAAGTACAATGTCAATTTAATTTTTTTGTTTCCAAGGTAACTGCACTGTGTTGAAACAAAAATCTTGATATCCAAGACAATGCCTAGTAGTGCTTTACAAAGACATCCAACATAATCTAAAGCTAGAATTAGTATCTTCGACCTAAAACACCACAGGTAACAAGTCTACAGTTTTCTACGCAGTTTTCACCAATCCTCACTGCACCCTCAATGCTGCATTCCAGCTGCCTGTGTTAGGTCGCCTGATCCCTAGGAGCAGATTTGCAGGGGGAAATGAGCAAAAATTGTGCCACCCCCTTGCACGAGCAGTAGGCAGCACGATGAGGGCAGCTGGTGCTTGCATAAGCTGCAGTCTGGATACAACCCACTGCCTACTGACTGCAAATGTACACAAAGGTTTAATAACCAATATAAGTTGAAAAATGTAAAATTCTAAGTCTGTAGTTGATTTCTCACACACAGAAAGAACTAAATTGTTCCTGCCTTATGAGGAGGAGCAGAAAAGAGGCCAGCATCACCACCTCTACCTGCTTCTGTGTCTCTAAAAAGCTTAGTCTGTGCCCTTCTCCCTTGCAGTGGCCATCACGGGACATCAACTGCCTATGACATCTACCGCGTTGCCTTCGCAGCCCTGAAAGGCTCCGAAGGCAAGGGGGCAGGGCCGCCTCCTGCGGACGTGTAATGGTGGGTCAGAGTGCAGCGGACCTAGAGCTCTGCCCCACCTGGAGCGACCCCACTGGACCGCTCTGCCTGCTGGGGGCGGCTTCAGCTGCTGGTGAACAAGTGGCGGGACAGCCGGTCACTGTGGCTCACCTCCCGCCGTTGGCTCAGGAAGAAGACCGCGGCACTGCATGGCAAGCCCCTGCGAAGGCTCGACACTTGGCAGGCGGCCGCATGCCAGTTCCAAACAGCCCATGGACCGGCACCGGGGGTTGGGGACCCCTGCTCTAGGACAGTGGTTCCCAAGCTTTTTAACACCAGGACCCACTTTTTAAAGTAACACTCTATTGGGACCCACCTAACTTTACGAGGCTTTTTAAAAAAAAATTAAAGGTGATCTAGAAAGAAATCAGAATTAGAAACAGGTATTCCATTCAGGGTCAAATAGAGAAATTTGACAAGTTGCTTCGAAGTATTTTCAAATTCCTTTAAATCTCTAGAAATTCTTGATTGACAGTCAACATGCTGGTTTCTTGCAATAGATTTAATCTGTCAAGTTTTTGTGAAAACCAGAAACGGTCGTAAATTGCCACGGAGCAATGATCTGAAGATCAGGGAGGCCCCGGTAAGTAAAAAAAAGGTTTTTGGGTACTTTTTCCCTGCTGGCGGCGATCCCTGGGATTACCGCCACCGCCATGCTGTCCCCGCCCCTTAGGGGAAGGGGACAGATTGTGGTTCCAATGGTGTAATCCAACCCACCACTTTGAGAACCACTGTCATAGTCAATTTTCAATTAGCATTTGTTAAGATGTTTAGGGGACAAACCAGCCCCAAACAGATCATTCGTCCTCAGGACCAAGTAGCCATCTTCAAGATACCTGTAAAACTGTATTTAGTTTTAATTCAGTTATTGAAGGAACATTTGACGGTGTTCATGTGTAGATGCTAGTTTCCAATTTTCAGCTTAGATGTGATTTTTTGAGATGCTAATCATAGTATTAAGATTCAGATTTCAGAACCTTTATTGGCATATATTTACATGTAACATAACAAGCACAGAC
This sequence comes from Plestiodon gilberti rubricaudatus, assembly GCA_026170595.1. Classification (NCBI taxonomy): domain Eukaryota; kingdom Metazoa; phylum Chordata; class Lepidosauria; order Squamata; family Scincidae; genus Plestiodon; species Plestiodon gilberti. The sequence goes on along the minus strand of JANXHW010000002.1, from coordinate 153,460,226 downwards.
ACATATCAACCACAGACACATATCAACCACAGACACATATCAACCAACATAAAATTGCACACCTAATTTAGTAATCACACTGCACTCTGGATTGCATAACAGTTTTGTATACATAACCAGAGATACTTGGCCACTTGGTTTTGTACGAAGCTCATCATCACCCACTAACAGATACTGAATAATCAGACACTCCAACTGTCCTGGACTATTAGAAAGAAACTGCCTGAGGAGTCGAGATAGCTGCTCCTGATGTTTTGTGCATTGTAACAGGATATGAGGCAAAGATTCTATGTCCCCCGAGAGACAACAGCCTCGTTCCTCAATTGGTATGCCTTTAAATCTGCCCACAAAGACTTTGGAGAGGAAAGCGTTGCAGCATGCAAGCATAAAAGCTAGTCTCTCCTGGGAGCAGTGAAGAAAGGACAAGTATCTTGGCCTATTGCCATAACTGATCGCAAGATGATAAAGTGGAGAACAGGTTCTGTAGGCTGCTGCCAGAGTTGCCTGCCTATCTATATCCAAGGGTCTAGTTCTCAATAGTCTGTAAGCAGAGGCTAGCGAGCCAGTCCCCAATAGATCGACAGAAAGGCCCATTTGTTGAACTTTCTTCAGAAATAGAGCCAGGCCAGGTGAGATCATTGAGTCTGCAAGGACGCCCCTGAGCAGGGGGCCATGATCCACCACAAAGCAGATCCTTAACCAGAACTTAAGAAACCTGGACCAGGCCTGTAATTTTATTGTCTGTCAGCTTCCAGACATAGAGTTTCATATGCTATGCAGCGGGGTGCTCCAAAGATTTTGTATAGAAAAGAAGCCTGCACCCGCTCAACCGTCTTATTACAGTTAGACCTTTTTATCCGCTGGAGTTCTGGTCCTGGAACCACAGTGGATAAGAAAATCAGTGTTATATGAAATCCGGAGGGGGGGAGGTGTCGAGAGCAGTGCCACATTATCTTTTTTCCAGCATCTTCGCTGTTTCCCTCCTCCCGAGTTTGTTTAAACTGACTGAAAAAACAAAAACCACTATTGGAAGCAACCTGCAAATGGTGCCAGAGACTCCCGGCTACAGTTTGGCCACGCTCAGGAGGCTGGAAGTGGCTGGCAGACCCCCAAAAACGCTGAAAAAAAGAGGTAATGTAGTGCAGTTGGACATCCATGTTGAGTCAAATCCGTGGATAAAAAGGTCCGACTGTATAAGCTGGCATCCAAAGAAGGATGCCATACAGAAGTTGAGACACGGTTTTAGCATTGAAAGCCTGTAGGGCTGCTGGGATATAAGAATTGTCCCAAGTGAAGAAAAAATGGGCAACAGCTTGAGAGGATGGTGCAACCAGCTGAATCGCTGCAGTGCGGTGGGGAATCCATGAGTGTCTGAAGTGGTAACGTAGGCCCAGACACTTAACTTCCTTGACCTGCTATATTGATTGTCCGTTAAATGACCAAGAACAAGGCTTCCATAACTTGCCAAAGATGAGGATTTTAGATTTTTCAAAAAATTAAATGGAGATTATCACGCTCCAAAAAATCAATACAGCCTTTGACCAGTCTGCGTAAGCCAATTCTGGTGCAGGACAACAACACCATATCATCTGTAGATAGTAGAAGTGGTATGCCCAGAGAACCTAATTTAGGGTAGTGCACATCCAATTTAGTCAAATGCGGGGCAAGGTCATTCACGAAGGTTAAATAGAGTTGGAGTGAGAACACATCCTTGTTTAACATCCATATTAGTGGGAACCGGGTCAGAAAGGTCTCCCCGCAATGAGACCTTAATACAAAATGAGGTGCCAGAATATAGGGTTCAGATTAGGAAAAGAATTCTCTTGTCTATCCCTAGTTTGTCAAGTTTGTTCCAAAGCAGACCCCTATCCAATGTTCCAAAGCAGACTTGCCCGATCGAAAACCAGCCTGCAGGGCCATAGTATTAATACATACCACTTTTCAACAAAAAGTACTGTAGTTCACAAAGTGGTTTACATAGCTAAATAAGTGAATGGTACCCTGTCCCCAAATGGCTCACCATCTGAAAAGGATGCAGAAGAAACTCCAGCCGTAGCCACTGAAAAATCTTACCCAGCTCCTCCACTGGTGCAGCAGTGATGCAGGGAGAACGGGAGGCTTTGGGAGGGAAAGGAGATTTAGATCCCCTTTACATCCCCCTTTAAAAGGGGATTTTAATCCCCTTTCCCTTCCAAAGCCTCCCATTCTGCCCTCCACCACTGCTGCACCAGTGGAGGAGCTGGGTAAGATTGCGCTGTAAGTATGGTGGTAGCACAGCATCAGCCACATGCAAAGCTGCTTTTTATCTAGCAGCCTATTCATTGCGACCATCCTTTTTATTAATGCAGCCTATTCATTGTGACCATCCTTGCATTCTCCCCATTAGAGACTTCAGAACAACAAGTCTGCACCTTATGGTCATCACCAGGGTGTTCTAAATCAAATTTTACTGGCTGAGAGCAAAACAGCACATTTTGAAATCAGGACTCCATTCATCAAGACTGTGCGCTGATCTAGCTAGCTCTACTTCCGACACTTTTCTTTCCCCTTGAGAGACTGCTCTATCTTCCGTTCATTGCAATACTGTATTTTTAATGGCACGTTATATGAACCATCATTTCACATTGTGCAACAACTGTCTAATACATCATGATATTTTCAGCTTATTTCTCCTACAGCATTGCCTTGTGACAATTTCCAATCTCTTTGCCATATAATATACTAGTATTACACTCCATCTTTCACTAAATGACCTTCACGTAACAAATTAGAAAGAGGGCAGAGAAGTGTCGCATTACAAATCAAACATTTTAAAATATACCGAAGAGTAAAACACAATTTCGAAAGGGATATCCATGCTAGTTTGTTGAAGCACAAAGAGTACTGTAGCATCTTAAAGAACAACATTTATCACAGCTTACATTTTCATGGATTACAAAGCACAATCAAGGGTGAACAAACAGCTTGGCTTACAAGTCAAGCAATGATTTGTTCCGTAACATATGCCCTACTCCAAGCACACATGCACCATCTGCCACCCAAGCAAAATCCCACCCTACACACCCCAGTGTCTACATTGTGCGACTCAATTCCAGTGTAATACTGCCGCAATATTAAATGCATTTTCCAAACAAGCTGTTTCAAACTCAATGAAGTTGTGCAGTAATAGTTATATAATATAGTAAAAATTACTACATTTAGCATTTGTAGTACACTTTGAATGCACAAAGTATTTTACAAGTATTATCTTGCTGTCCTTACAATAACCCTGTAAGGTAAGCAAGTATTATCCCCATATTATAGCTGGGGAGCTGACACCAATGGGGAATAGCTTGTTGAAGGCCACTTAGTGAGTTCATGGCAGAGTTGAGATTCAAAATGTATTGCCTCAGTCAATATGTTATACCAGCTGGATTTACTTAGGTTTTTTTTCGAGCGAAAACTGTTATAACAGGCAACTATTTTTGTAGAAGAAGGTAACACGGGTAGCGCGGTCATAGTAGAAAGTGAAAGTAGCGATCCAGCCGATAAAAAACACACTGACGATTTTATCCGGTTTGGACAATGACAGCCCAGAAAACCGGACAAACAGAAATGTTTAAAATCAAAAAACTGGAACTCAAGGACCCAACGTTTCGTGTCTAATCCAGACACATCTTCTGGGGCATTTCCAAAGTCAATTGGTAGCTGTTAGAGTACTCAGCGTCTCGCTCTGTTCTTTTTATTTTTCAAAAAAGCGCAGGAAACTCCCGCTGTCAAACGGAAGCTGTTGCGAAGACAGTCTTTCGAACTGCTGTCCTACCGACCTTCCAGTTTGCAGTTCAGCATCTTAACCACTAAGGCACCATGTTGTTGTTGTTCAGTCATAAAGTCGTGTCCGACCCTTCGTGATCCCATGAACCATATCCCGCCAGGCCTTCTCCACTATCTTCCTGAGTTCACTCATTTTCATGTTCGTTGCATCGGTGATGCTGTCTAACCATCTCATCCTTGTTGTTGTTCAGTCGTTAAGTCGTGTCCGACCCTTCGTGATCCCATGAACCATATCCCGCCAGGCCTTCCTGTCCTCCACTATCTTCCTGAGTTCGCTCACTGTCATGTTCGTTGCATCGGTGATGCTGTCTAACCATCTCATCCTTGGCCTTCCCCTTCTCCTTTTGCCTTCAATCTTTCCCAGCATCAGAGTCTTCTCCAGAGAGTCCTCTCTTCGCATTAGGTGGCCAAAATATTTGAGTTTCAGCCTTAGTACCTGTCCTTCCAGGGAACAGTCAGGCTTGATTTCATTTAGAATTGACTGATTTGATCTCCTAGCAGTCCAAGGGACTCTCAGGAGTCTTCTCCAGCACCACAGTTCGAAAGCATCTATTCTTCGGCGCTCAGCCTTCCTTATGGTCCAACTCTCGCAACCATACATTGCTACTGGGAACACCATCGCCCTGACTATACGAACTTTTGTTGGCATGGTGATATCTCTGCTTTTTATTATGCTGTTTAAGTTTGCCAAAGCTTTCCTTCCAAGGAGTAAGCATCTTTTAATTTCATGGCTGCTGTCTCCGTCTGCAGTGATCTTGGAGCCCCAAAAAGTAAAATCTGTTACTGCTTCCATTTCTGCCCCTTCTATTTGCCAGGAATTGATGGGACCAGACTTAGGTTACGAACACACTATTTTTTTTTCCTAATCTGCAATTTCATTGCTTTTGATATTTTTCCCGCTTCTAATTTTTAAGGCTGATTTTTCTCCCTGCAAATATTTACAGATTTTTATTAAACACTCAAATATGATGCACTTATTCTAGTGCCAACCCCAGGATGCGTAACAAATATGGATTATGTTTCTTAACACCCCATTAAAATGTATTTTATGTAAACAGTATTACAAAAAGTGAAGAATGACAGACAAGATTTTTCAAAACACATAGGAGCCCTGTGATATCTTAAAGACTAATAAGGCATGAGTTCTCAAAGGCCAGAGTGTCAGTCAGCAGCAGTTTTTCCAAAGTTAAAACACTACCTACAAGTTTGAGAAAAGCAACATTCTGGGCTTATTTTTTATTCAGATTTATGATGAAACCAAATTTTTGGAATGCTAGATTCTTCATTTAGGGCTCTCAGAACTGACCAAAAAGTTCTAAAAAAGTTCCTTGAGTTTTTTTCTCAAGGTTGCTGTTTAAAAGAGAAGAGGGAAATCGGCTATATTTCAAACATAATAACACTTACCGGTATTTCCCACTGTTCCTTGCCACACATTTTTATTCCTTAGAAAATATCAGAATATTGAAATCCTGTGCACTCTTCCCTGAGAGGAAGTTCCACCTAAATCAGTGATATTTACTTCGGAGTGCACATGCATAGGCCGAGGTTGTAAAACACACTGAGATTTCTTTAACAAAGGCATTTCCGCCAGCTGTAGTACAACCTTTGCATTGCTAGCAAGCTAAATGATTGTGCAAAGGACTGCTATCATTTCAAATATTTGCTTACTTTTACTAAAGACTTATTCTGAGCTAGAAGCTCAGTCAAAAAAAATGAGAAACTGCCTGTATGATTCTCTCTGTCTACCCCCCATTCACTCTGATCTGCAAGCTTTTTCAAACACAGGCAAGCTCTCTGCCTCTTCTTTTTAAGCCAGGAATCCCTACCACCTCTGATTATATATATATATTCATTCATTCTGTTATTCATTCTAGTTGCCAGATGTGCAAAAGTCAATTCCCAGAAAGAATATGGCAAGTGCTTTTGTGTAATCCTGAGTGTGATCTTCAGGTGGGCATATGTACATATGGGAATAGAGAAAAACAGGTGGAGTCGAAGAGCTAGGGGATGAAAGGGTACAGTTAGTGACCATCATTAATGTACAGTGACTATTAACAGTGACAACTAGTAAGATAAAAATATTCAAGTGTCCTCTACCCTGTGTGCACGCACATGCAACTATAAACAAAAGTGATGGGCTTATGGATGTTAAGATGTCACCTGAATTTTCTCAGGAAACATAGCCGGGATTAGGTCCAAGAACGTTTGTGTTGATTTGGCCTAAAAATACATTGGGGCCTCCCCATCAAAAGTTCGTTCCACTCACCACACTTGAATAAAGAAAGTGTCTTACCATGAGCTAATTCTCCATAGCTTCCATGGAGAATGTAGCAATCATGGCTAGGTTGCAATAGCGTCTCTTCCCTTTCTACCTTTCCCAACCTGGATAATTTTCTGCCCCAGATCAAGACTTTCCATAGAACTTTCTGTACTTTCCATAGAAAATGTTCAATTTATAACAATCCACTTAGTCATAAAAATTAGTTATAATGAATTGATACCATTTTAGTCTAAATGGGCACTGTCAAAGAAAAATTAACTTTTTTCTGATGATTTCAGTCATTGTTGAATACATGGACATCCAGAGGGGGCGCAGAATCACAACCAACAGGCCCTGCCCCTACCTCCATGAAATCAGGAGGTGAGAACCAAATCTACATGTATAAAGCACATTCTCCCTTTTCCTTGAATGCACAGATGTTGAAGGGCAGAGCCAGCTGGCATAATGCCACTTTTCCCTTCACAAATCAATTGAATGCACGAACAAAATGTATGACGAGGGTTTATACCTGGGAAGTATCTATATTTCCAGTGTGCAGCTGTTGGATGTACTAAAACTAGTATTTTATCAGTTTTCAGTGTCTCTGTACTTTTTCTTAAAATTTGAACAAGGTGAGAGAAGTATAGTACATGCAGTTGAGTTGTCATGTCTTCAAATACAGGTATCCCCCACTTAATGACAAACTGCCCAACGACAGCCCGGATATACGACAGTGGTTATCCCCCACAAGCTTAACTGCAAGGGAGCAAGACACACATCAGTACCAACCAAGACAAATTTCATCTAACAGAAACATTAAGGGAGGAACCAGATATTATGAGAGGAGCACAAGATTCCCTTTGGAAGTTAATGCATGTGTAAGGAAGTATCAGTGTGGAATGAATGGTTATCCCCACCTGCACATTCTCCCCTGTAAACACTCTCCCCTAGGCAGTTTGAAGTTGTCCCCCCCCCAGAAGGGCAGAACACCCTTGGAGGGGCATCACTACACATTAGAGAGATTAAGCCCCCCTCCTCTATCATCTACCAATCCTCCCCTGCAAACAACCCCGTCCACTCCTGCATTTGAGATTGGGATCATGTTGTCTGGTTCTGTTCCAACACATCCAATTAGCATAAAGTGCAAGTTCACAAAGAGACTTCCAAAAGCACAGGGCAAATACCAAAGAGGTTTCTCAGCAAACTAACACAGAAGTATTCCTGATGGAAGAAGCTACCTCTGATACACTTACCCCCAAAGTCAGAGGAAAAAATGCCTCCAGATTAAAGCAAACGTAAAAGGCAGCTCCAGGGAATATTGAGTTACCTACCTCTGTATGTCTTGAATGGAGAGCATTGTATTCCTTCTTCAGCTCCGCTTCCCTCTCTTCCAGTCTGCTAACTGAAAAAGACAATTAATTTACTCAAACGCAGACTTAATGCCATCTACAGAAACAGTTCAATCAGTTCCAGTTTCCACTATTCATCCAGAAGTCAACCCTGCTGTTTTTTAGCACAACATGCCTTTTTGTTGTTGTTTTAAAGCATTTCTCTCAAGTAAGCTGGGCCAGAGCACTTGAAGGCCACCCCAAGTAAAGTCCCAGACTCAACACCTAATTTGTTCTCTCTGCTGCACTTGCAGGAGTCCATGATGCCAAAACAAGAACTGAGCTCACTAAAGCTTTCCACAATATACTGCAGCCTGTAGGAAGGCATAACAGTATTGTGCGAGCACCCTATCCCTTTGCCATTAATGGGAGGCTGGCTAATGGAAAGCAACTGTCCAATGCCTGCTACCACCAATATCACAGAGCCACGCTTGGTCGTTTCACTACCAACTCTCCTGTAATGCAGCTGTAATGCAACCAAATATTAATTTGGGGCGCTGACTCCAAAAATGGCATTGGTTTTGCCCTGTCATGTCTAGTTTTGGGGGTATGGCATCACCACCTCATAATGAGAGTCAAGCAGCTTCCTTGTGAGGAAGCCATGGCGTTGGATTCCTCGCGAGGAAGTTGCCTGACATTATGAGGTGGTGATGCCGTACCCCCAAAACTAGACGTGACAGGGCAAAACCAATGCCATTTTTGGAATCAGCACCCCAAATATACCCAAGAATAGGTCTCACTTTTAAGAACGCAAAATGTGCACAGGATTGTGTAATCAAACAAAGCAGGAAACACTATAGTGCTTGCGTTTCTTCCATATGTCTGCCAGGAGGCGCTCTCACAGGGTTCCTGACAGGCTTGACCTGGGTATGAGTCACAGAAGAAGGAAGCAAACAGGAAGGAGCACAAGAACCCACTTGGGTAGACTCCCTTATTAGGAAGCCTCAGAATTTTGCAAATGAAGGGGAAGAGGTTAATTCACCCAAGTCATCATGCTTCCACACGGGCTGGGTGCTTCCCTTATCTTCAGAAAGGGCTGGCTGGGGCCCTCAGTTTCTAGCCCACTAGCAGTCTGATCAGCAGCAGCCTAGGGTTTTAAAGCCCCTGCTGCAACTTGTGCTGCTGGGGCTATGAGCCGGCTCTCTCTCCCTCCCCCCCCCCCAGAGCCTGAATTAAGCGTCTGTTGCCTTGGCAATGGAGACGGTGCTGTCTTTAACACAGAGCCCAAGTGTTTGTCCCCCTAGATTGCCCAAGTGTTTGTCAGACTGTCCCCCCAGGTGGCTACCGTTGCTGCGGGTTGCCTCGATGGAGGCAGCCTGCTTCTCACAGGATAATCCGGGCTGGGGCGAGAGCAGTGAGCGGCAAAGCACGGGTGGGCTCCTGTGCAAAGCTTATGTAAAGTAAAATTTACACAAGCCAGGGCTTCTGTAAATCGGGAGCTTGCTATATTATTCTGACTGAAATATACGGTTGGACTGCACATATCCATGTAGTTTTTAACGTTATTAGGCAAGTCTTAGCTGTATGTCTGAGTTATTAGTAGTTATCATACCAACCATTATATACTGTTATACATATCACCTTTCCCCCCAGAAAATTTGAATAGGTTTTTAAAAATAAACATATAACAAGTCTATGGTTTAAACAGCATCTAGAAAAGTTTATTTGCAAATACTTGTCCAAGTCACTCTACCTACTTCTCATTAGCTACACAAAAAAAAATGGAAAACCGATTATGGCCCTTCTTTCTCACAGCAGTCAAAGAAACAGCAACTGCCCCGTGAGGAAGAAGAAGAGAAAGAGAAAAGAGGAAGGCAATGAACCACTATCGCCACCTCCACCTACTGGCATTTTTTTACAATCTTGGATTGTGCCCCTCCCTCCTTGGCCACAGAAACACCAACTGTACAGTCAGGATGAGAAGAAACACTTGTTTTTATCATCATCTTTGTATACATGAATGTATGTGACCCACCTAGAGAGCCTCTTCACAGACAGAAGGTGGGATTAAAAGCTTCTACATAAACAAATAAAACAAATGGGAAGGAATTGTTCAGAGACCCATCTTTCCGTTCCATTCATTGCACTCCCAGATTGTGTAACATGTCTGTTCCTATGTACTGTTCCTATGTACTGAATCATCTGACAACTACAGCTTAAGCTCCATCTAGTGGACTGATTTGATAACATGCAAACTCCTGAGGAGCAAAAAGGTGTCAATAATGGAGCACGCTCTAAGAACAGCACTGATTTTGCCTCTTAAACAAGATTGAGGTTCTCTATACATGTTGTACAGATTACATGTTACCCACACTGGACAATCAATCTTTCAAAGGTCAGCTGACGTTGCTGAAAGAAAGAAAGAAAGAAAGAAAGAAAGAAAGAAAGAAAGAAAGAAAGAAAGAAAGAAAGAAAGAAAGAAAGAAAGAAAGAAAGAAAGAAAGAAAGAAAGAAAGAAAGAAAGAAAGAAAAACTAACTTCTAATAATGTGGTCCAGGCACCTGAGCCCTGGTGTACAGTACTTGGTGCACTCTCTAGTTCCACTGCTCATTTGCCACCGTCAGGCTTATTGTATCGGCAGACAATAGGTGAAGTTGCTCAAAGAAATTTACACAAAACAAGAGGACGCTCGAAGTCATGAATAGGACCTGTGAGAGAACTTTGCCCCGTGATTATGTAGGTCTAGAGCTTAATACTTCCTTAACTAAAGGAATGATCAGGGCGGCTTTTATTTAATTTCAGAAATCTCAGTATTAGCACTAGTGGAGCACATATGTGCTTTGGGGGGGGGGGTTACACTTTGTCCCTGGTTCTGAGCATATCTATTATGATGAATATCATTTCTTGAAAACAATTTTCCCAGAGACAATCTATCTTGTTTTGGTTTTAATCTACTGAGGCTGTCCACCAGCCTCAGGATTTCTTCTACGGGATGAAAGGACTTGGGATGACTTTCAGAATACTGTATATTCATTTATTTTAAAAAAATTATATCTCATCTTTCTCCAAAGATTCAAGGTAGCCCACATGAATTAAAAATACAATTAAAAGTCAGAAAATCAGAGCATGCAATCAAAACACCATCAGCATCCAACAAAAAGATAGAGATAAAAGAATAAACAGTAACCAGTAATAGTCCAGGAAGGCCCATTGAAACAAATATGTATTTAACCTCTTCCAAAAACATGAGAGGGAGCACAGAATCTCCTGTGGGGTAGGATGAGATGAGATTCCACAGAGAGTGGGACACCACCAAGAAGGCCCTCCTGCATGTTCCTATAAGTTACATTTCAGATAGTAGGAACACACACAAGCACTTCCCCGGAGACCTCAGAGTATGGATAGACTTAAGTTAACTTGGCCCCCTCATGTCATTTAGGGCTTTAAAGGTAATTAGCACCTTGAATTGTGCCCAGAAGCAAACTGGCAACCAATGCAACAGGAACAACAGAGCCATAACAATCATAATATCACACACACTCCCCCCCCCATTAATGTTCTCACAACTGCATTCGGTATCAGCTGAAGCTTCTGAAGGGTCCAATAGCAGCCCCATGTAAAGTTATCCAAATGGGAGATGACTCACCCATATCCTACTGCAAGTTCATTTATAGCTTAGACTACGCAGGCCTCCAGCTGCACCGTGTACCCCCCTACAAACCCCCACGTACCCTTTCCCTCCGGGTTGCGGCATGAGCCGCCTGCACTGCAAGCAGGAAAAGAAGGCTACAGCCCTGCCGATTCGGCAGGGCTGTAGCCTTTCCCTCCAGGTTGTGGCGTGAGTGGGAGGACCTGCCCGCCCGCGCCACAAGCCGGAAAAAAGGCTCCAAGATGTCCCCGGTAGCTCCTCCTACCTGTTCTTCTGGGCGCCATCTTGGATCTCATAAAATCTCGCGAGATCCAAGATGGCAGCGCCCAGAAGAACAGGTAGGAGGAGCTACCAGGGACATCTCGGTGCCTTTTTTCCAGCTTGCGGTGCGGGCAGGTGATCAGCAGCTGATAAGCTTGCTGTGATCAGCAGCTGATAAGGGACAGCATCTTGCGTACCCCCGGCCTACGGTCCGTGTACCCCTAAGGATACACGTACCACAGGTTGGGAACGCCTGGTTTAGACCAGTGGTTCCCAAGCTGGGAGGCACGGCTCCAAACCAGTCAGAGGAGCTGCGGAGTGCCAAATCCTTTTGGAAAACAGTGCAATGCCAATTGGCAGGCATCAACATAATGTAATGGGGAGCAGCGGCCAATGGTCGCCAATGGTCAAGGGAGCCGCAGGTCGAAAAAGTTTGGGAAGCCAGTGTTTCCCAAACTTTTTCAACCTGCAGCTCCCTTGACCATTGGCGACCATTGGCCGCTGCTCCCCATTACATTATGTCATTAAGCATAAAGACAATGCTACTTTGGGAATGGCTTTGCTCATACGAACTTCACCATTATTTACTATCTTCAGAGGAGCCTGGACAAAGAGCATTTGCTTCAAAAAGAGTATCACGTAATTCATCTCTTCCCTGCTGTGGCTGTGAAGGTTGGAAGATAGTACAGCGCAGGGTCCTTGTACAGAAGGCATTTTTTCCTGCTTCCTAACTTACAACATTTGAACTTTACAAACAAATGAAATGCATTATGCAGTAAATTCAGAGCTGAAGGTCTGGAACCAAACCAAGATGAGCAAGGAACTGTTCTGCCCCCAGGATAAGAAAATGAAGAAGTGAAAAGAAGATGGGGTGGGAGTAGGAGAGAGAAACATAAGGTGATATAGAGAAGTGAAACCTGAAGCAACTGTGCAAGGCTCAGAGTTATTGCACTGGTGTTGACGTCAGGGCAGATCCTGCCACACACCAAAACACACTACAGCAGCAGGTTAACGCTTTCCTCAAATGAAACAGTGAAGAGAAACCAATAAGAGGAACAGTTGCCTCACTGCTACCTTCTAGAAGAAGCCTGTATGTCCAAGAAAATGTAGGTATACACACTGAGACCTGTCTCTATCCATACTGCAAAGCACAAAGATAATACACACAGGTCTATTATATTAGAAATGGAAAGACTCATCAGAACTAGTCCATCCCAGCTACCCTCCAACCTGCAGTACTTAAGGTGAATCTACACCTCACACGTCTTGGCACGTACACAGAGGCGTCGCTGTAGCGTGGCCGGCGGTGCGGCCCGCCGGGAGGTGACGCACGCACATGTGCATCACCTCCGTTCCAACGCGTGTCACCTCTACAACGAGGCCGGGGCCACTGGAGCAGGATCCTCCTCATTGTCTTGCCGGCAGCTCGGCCTCTTTCAAAATGAACCTCGCGCCGGCTTTTTTGCGCATGCACAGAAGGATCTATGAGGGCAACCCTTGCCCTTAGAACGTTCTACTCATGCGCGAGGCTTTCCCTGCACAACTACGCAGGCGCAGCGCCGAAGAAGAGAGAAGGCTAGGAGAGGAGCCATTTTTCACAGACTCGCCCAGCAGCCTCGCCTTGCCGTTTCTTTTGCTCTTGGAGTCGTCGACATAGGATCATTGCGTCCAGCACAACACACAAAAAGGTAAGGGAGGCAGGCAATGTTTGAGCTGGGTCGTGGGGGGGGGGGAAGACCAGGGTCTGTGCTGACTATGCTTGTTTTGTGGGGGGTGGGAGGCAACGTTTGAGCTCAGCTGGACTGGGTCGTAGGGGGGGAGGGAGACCAGGGCCTTGTTGTGCTTCTCTTGTGCTTGTTTTGTGGGGGGTGGGCTCCGCGGAGGCAACCTTTGAGTAGGACTGGGTCGTGGTGACGCGCGCCGTTCTCAACTCAGGGTGACGCGTGCCCTAGTGACTCCACTGCGCGTACGCATCCGGTGTCCTGCCCCCAGGTTCAAACAGGCTCCAATAGGCTGAACATGAAAGAGACTCCACTTTCCCGGCATTCACATTCAGCCAATCAGAGCCTGTTTGAACCTGGGGGCGGGACACCGGACGCGTGCGCGCCAAGACGTGTGCACGCCAAGACGCTGCGGTGTGGATCTGCCTTCACCCACACTTAAAGCACATGATCCTGTCCATTCTTATCTTTATCTGCTAGGTTAATCATCCTATAGTTCGTTAGCCTACTGTTCCAATCTGACTTGATAGAGTAAACAATCTTCCCTCCTCCTCATGAGATTCCTTTAATACTAGCACATACAAGTTGACATGCATGCCTTTGAGTTAAGAGTACAAGAACATACAGAGATGGCTATGTAAAAGAGCACAGAAAACGTTTTTTAAATAATCAACTTATCATTTTAGGTGCCAGGGTCCATGGCTGGAGAAAATGGGATCAACCTAGTTTTCTTCCACAGCCAGAGACTTGAACAACTGCCTTGACTCTCTCCACCCCCTTAATCAGCCAGCATACCTCCATCTTGGCCAATAGGTGCTTGTGGGTGGTTGCTTCCAAGCAATGTGAGCAGACACTGACCATCAGACCAGTGGCGTCGCTCCCGCGAGGCGATGGGAGCGGGCCGCTACGGGGTGACGGGCGCAAAGGGGTGACGCGCGTCACCTCCGTATGCTCCGAGGCCAGCCCAGCTTCTTTCTTCTGAAAGAAGGCCCAAAGCGTCAATACGGGTATTTTAGTTGTTTCGCGCATGCGCAGAGACGAAACCGGTCTGTGCATGCGCAAAACAACTAAAATACCCGTATTGATGCTCCCGGGCTGGCCTTGGAGCATCCGGAGGGCGACGCGAAGGGGCGGGGGGCACCCGGGGCAGGGTGCAGCCGGGTCGCCCCCCAAAAAATTGAGACTTTTATAGGGGGGTGCATAGTTGAAGGCGTCACTAAGGTGACGCGCGCCCCCCGCCTTGAGGTGACACGCGTCCTAGTGACGCCACTGCATCAGACAGTAACCAATCACTTGGGGGGAAGATTTAATTTACTCAAGAACAGCGATGTAGTTTCTGACGTACTTTTGACTTCCCAAAATCCAACAGATATTCAAAAGGAAGTGACAGTTGGAACTTCCATCTCTGGAGGCCCTCACACAGTATCAAACAAACCTAGTAATAGAGTAACTGAAAGAAGCACCATGCTGAGATCTTATGGTAATGCTGAGGGCAATATGAAGATTTCAAAGAACTTGTTTATGGCAGAAATTGCTCATTTGCATGATGCTGCATTATTTATTGAATAAGTATCTTGAGAGTCAGAGAAAAGCAGGGCAAACATTTTCAAAACAAATTATTTAGCATGGCCTCAAGTCCAACGAACGTCTCATTGTCCCCATCTCAGGTTTAAAAACAGCAATACACAAATTGAAAGACCCAACCAGACAAAGCTCACATTAATATTAATAGAGGTGTTTTGAGTTCAGGTATTCATGATGCTCACATCAGAGAGCAGAGGAAGAAGAGTGGCCTTATTTTTTCCCCATAATCAAGGTATCAAAGAGCATTTACATAGCTCTCAAAATCAAAGAAAATGTGATGCGTTTCCTTAAGCCACAGGACCAGGATATATCGCGATTGCCTAAACCTTCCTAACAATTCTTCCTTAAACAATGTTCATAAGATTGTACTTATTATACCAACCTTTGCTTATTTTATTGCTAAAAATGCAGCCAGAAATGAAGTTAAACATACATTTACACCACTGACTTAACTAGAAAAGATAAGTCAAGCAACCTAGACAAAGTAAATACTTTAAGTGGTATCAACAATTATATTTTAATACAATGTCTGGGAATACCACAAATTAAAAGATTACACATTCAGTATACAGGAATGCATGCAAAGTAGTTCGGTCTAAAGGCCGCAGGCATAAAATATGTACATGCAGCATGTAGCATCCTACTGCCTGCAAAGTTCCCAATCCAGCAAGCCATGTTGCAAGCTAGCCTGCTGCCACACAAGCATTACCCTAGAAGTACAGTATTCACATCCTAGCACTGAATACACAGTCTTATCAGAACTGGAGAAAAACCTCAAAGAAACATTTCTTAAACTGCATTTGTAAAAAAAAAAAAAAGTAGGCTAGTCTGATGGCTCTCTCAACATATTACCGTAATTCTCTCTAAACCAAACCAAAACATAGTTACTGTATTAGCAAAGTATCCAGTTACAAAATTTAGATTTGATCGTAAGGCAATACTTCAAATAATACAATTTATTTTCTTCAGGAATAAAAGCTATCATCTACAAGACCTCATCAGCACAAGAGATCTGCTCAAACTCAACACTAACACTGCACTGGGACTTCAGATCAACAGGAATAGCTAGCCGTCATAGGGCTGCATTCTTATGCAAACAGAAGGCATTTCCATTCATGCTAAGAGAAGTGATATTTTGCACATCTCCCAATAACTCTAGAGCCTTCTGCACCTCGTACAATTCTCTTCTGGACAGTCCTTAGACTCTCAGGAGCAGGTTTTAAGGGGTGTATGAAACAAGGTGCTGCTGTGCTAAGGAGGGGGAAGGAAAGTTCTTGCTTGCACTCCTTATGATACAACCCACTGAATACAGTGCATCATCAGGGAGGTTTGACACATTTGGAAAATTAAGGGCTTGGATCTCTGCATTTTACTGTGGGCTGGCCATGTCTTTTTTGCAAGTTTTGAAAGACATCTGCATGTCTGAGAACATGCTGGGAAACCTCAACCAGTTGCGGACAAATTTTTGCTTGAATGTTAAAAAACAGTAATACAATGACATTGGCAATACACTTTTCTGCAGATACACATGAGAAACACACTAATGACAGGCCGACATAAGATGACCTCCGAATTCCGGAAGTTATTTAACATTAATTCATCACCTATCTATAATTTTACAAAACAAGCAGATCAAGTGAAAAGATAGCCAAGTGACATTTTGGAGTTAATCCAATGGACAAATTCTAAACAAATGCAAAAACCTTTCCAAGGGTAGCAAACTCTTTTGCAGCGTCTCAGAAAGAATCTGCAACTTCTAAGCAACAATATGTGAATATGCTACAGCTGTGAGCTTCAAAATCCTTTTGTTAAGGAACTTATCAAATGGAGTGCAGATGTTACTACAACATGAACACAAATACTTCTTTATTAGTAGAAGCAAGCATTACGGCCAAGATCCAAAAGGAGATCACTCTGTACCAGTTAATAGGATTAGTGCCAGTCACAGTTAACGAATAAGAGAATTTTGTGTCCCTGCCTATGTACCATCACCCCTTCCCATATAAACCTATATTCAGCCATCTACCTCTGTACATCCCTGGCTGTAGTCGTTACCAGATTCTACCCGTGAGTGGGAGTCAAGGTCGCCTGTCAGTCGAAGCGTGATGAGGTGAACGCCAGAGAGAGGCTGGACTGTGAAGGAAACCTAGAATGAAGGGTTCTCTGCAAAACTAGAACATATTGTATTATAAAAAACCCTTGGGGTTTAGAAAGTCTGCCTGTGTAAACCGCCTTTGAATTAAAGTCAGAGGAGAGATCCGATGACCAAAGAAAAGGCGGTATATAAATACTGGTTGTTATCACCATTACCACCCCAACCATGTGATATACCGCTTCATGCCGACTGGTGATAATGATGCAAAAACCAGCAAGTGGACAGTGACAGATCTGAATAGGTAGCCAGGTGATCTCAAGAGGAACTTATGGCTGCAGTTAGGCTTTCCAGCCCCACCCCAGTTTAAAAACCCTATCAAGGATTGCATCTGCAGGATTTTCATGACCGAGTCAACAGAACGTTGTATATTGTCTTATGTGGGTACCATGACGACTCTTGCTATGTGTATTTGGCCCATGTGTGCAGAAAAAAACATTTTAACAAGAGGTCACAAAATTAAATCATTAATTGGTCTATGAAAAAACTAAAATGCAATCGCAGCTCCAAACTAAGTGGCAGTATTACTGAAAGCATAGCAAAATTAATCTTTACTTAAAACTGTTGAGAGACCAACAAAGGGCTGAAGCCCTCAAGTTCCATTTGTCATGAATAGTATTCTAAACTTAAAGGGAGAAAAATAGAGAAAAATTCCCGCAGTGCAAATGCCCAATTCCACTTTTACATCAAGTACTTGCTACAAGTCAATATAACTTTCATTAGCTAAATCAAAATCCACACTAGCAAACTAATGGGAAGTATTCTGATAAAACAGACTCATTTTCAGCTATGGTCCTATGCCTGCTCTTTATTTAAGAACAAGCCTGTACTGCCCCCAATAGCCTTTCCATACCCACTGCAACAGACAAAAGAAGAATCCATCTTCTTACAAAATCCTTACAGTCAAAGATACACATACAATACTAAATAGGTCTACGCCAGCAAATGCTGTACTGAATGTGTAAACATGCAATGTCACTATACACCAAGTGCATCTCATATAAAGCGGTTTTTGAAGGCTTGTGTTAAGGTGACTTGAGTCAGCCGTAATTAGTCAGATTCAAATAAAGAGTACTACAGCACAATCCTATACATGTCTACTCAGAAATATGTTCCATTGTGTTCAATGGGCCTTACTCCTAAGAAAGTGTACATAGGGTTGCAGCTTTAATCATTATCAGGTCACTAAACTAACAAGATTCAGTTCTTGTTTCCTTTCCGGTTATTCATAGCAAGGCATTAGTGTTCAGGCTAGGCCTCCTAAAGTTTAAACTACGCTTCTAGGAAAAAAGGGGGGGGGGGAGTACCAGGAATAAATATTTAAAAGAACAAGTGTCCAAAAACCAACACACCCTAACTGAATTCTTCACTTCCCATAAATTGCTCATCAGCTGCAGAATTAGCCTAAGCAGGGGCTGGTGTTTCAGTTCTTTAACTGTAGCTCTGGGATCCCAGACTCCCTTCCCTCAGCCCTTCCCATCTGGGACACGTATTCACCTGCAACTTTCTCATAGGGCCAGAAGGATTGGTAAACCCACCGACATTGATCATGGTCAACAGTAGCCAGAGTTTGCTCTTAATAGGATTTGAATCCAGAAGCTGAAGCCAAGTAAAAATTCTAGTTAAGAGTAAACCCTTGTCAGCATTAAACATTAACATTAATAGAATTAAGGCTACCAGAAATTCACATGTTAAAAAAAGAAGGCATGCACAATGCTAAAATATGCTCTCTTACCCATGACTAGTGGATCACAAATGTTACATCTGGTCAACCTACAAGGTTACTCTGAGGCTACTGCACTACTCTAGCCCCTTAGACAAGGATGAGATAATAAACGTGTTGTGTAGTGGTTAGAGCACTGGGCTATGACCAAAGAGATCTGGATTTAAATACTTGCTCCGTCGGGAAGCTCAAGGGTGACCTCTGATGTCTGTCCATCACTGTCTAGCCTACCTCAGAAGGCTATAAAGTTAAAAGGGGAAAACCACTGACAAGGGGAAGAACCATGTATACTGCCCTGAGAGGAAGGGCAGGATAAAAATCTAATTCATAAAAATAAACATTGTTTGGCCAAATCAGAAGTGCCAAAATATTCCTCACTGGTTAAATTAAGAGACAAAACACATTGACCAGCATCCAAAGAACCATGAAACCAGTTCCATCAGAAAAGAGGACTTTCAATGTAATTTTACCCAACCTGCACCCCAGCCCAGAGGCGTCGGCTGATGTGGGGCGGGAGGGCGGTGGCCCCCGGACGTAGGGCGCAGAGCCCCAAGGTGGGGCGGGGCTCCCTAGGTTTCGGGGTGGGTGGGGTGTTTTTTTTGTTTTTTTATTGTTTTCCGGGTTTTTAAGTGGTAACGGGGCATGTGTATGTGTGTGTGTGTGCTTTTCCCCCACTTAGCTTGAATATGGGAAGCTTCCAGCGACGATCTTCTGCCTGCGCCGGGCACATCTTCTGCCTGCGGCCGGGTGCGAACTCAGTAAAGCCCCCAGCAGTGCTTTCCACAGCTTGCACAGGCGCAGAACGTCGATTGGAAACTTCGTCGTTCTGCGCATGCGCAAACTGTGGAATACTTGTGCAAGTGCAGAACGACGAAGTTTCCAAACGACGTTCTGCGCCTGCGGAAACTGTGGAAAGCACTGCTGGGCGCTTTACAGAGTTTGCGCCCGGCGCAGGCAGAAGATAGTCGCTGGAAGCTTCCCATATTCAAGCTAAGTGGGGGAAAAGCGCGCGCACACACACACACCCCGTTACCACTTAACCCCCCTGGAAAACAATAAAAAAATTTAAAAAAGGAAAAAGGAAAATGAAACCTATCAATTTTGACAGGTTTATTGGGGGGCGTGGGGGCCCCGCACCAACCCGCGGGGCACGAAGAGACACCACTGCCCCAGCCACACAGCAAGCTACTGGTATTTTTGAAACTGAGGGGGAACATTAAAAGTAACAGCTTTGTTTATTTATTATTAGATTTTTATCCTGATTTCTCCCCCCATAGGGGGGACTTTGTTAACTGGTATCCATGGAGAACCACCTTTGCTGGTCAATCAAATATGCCAGTTAAAGTCCTTAACAAAGCTTTCCCCTCCACCCGTCATTTACCAGACAGGGCTCAGTACTGCACTGCCCTCCTTTCTTCCATAGGAAGGCCCTCTAGGAATGGAGACTCTCTACTTCGCAAGCAGGGTTGATGTGAGGAAAGAAGTAGAAACTCCCATTTCTAGAGGCATCACAGTGGCAAGCCTTGTCTGGTAAGTGAGGGAGGGGGCTAGCAGATGGCTTTGGAAAGCAACAAACCTGGTTACTGGCATCTCCACCGATGCTGGTTAACCATACCATATGGTGGTTAAGCAAGCTTTTAATGTAGTTTGTGATTTGGCATTGAAGTCAGTGGAACAAAGTAAATAAAAATATCCTGCACTACCACAAGCCCTTTGCATGAGCCTAAATAGCTCTTTTGATACTGGCAGCAGCTCCCCGATTCACAGCTCAACCTCTTAACCAACATCACCAGTTATTTTGGATTTTGACTTTTAAGAGATTTCAGATAAATGCTAGACAGAGATTCCAACGTAACAGAAGTCAATCTGAGAATTTATAACTTCCAACAAAGAGCAAGAATGCTGTTCTGGCCTTTCTTGGCCTGTTGGAGAGACCTCCACGCATTCCATAGCCATCAACTGTACCATAACATTAACATTTCCATGATGGATCAGACACGAAACATTTGTTCCCTTACCTGAGCATAAGCCTCCATGGCGCAGACAGGTCTACTCGGACCTGCGACAGCAAAATAGCTGGCGCAGGTTCGCATGGACCCCCGCCGCAGGATAGCATCTGGGAAGGGGGATAGAATATTGGCAGCTCCAACACCACTGATCCCGCCTCCTCCTGCCCCAATCCACCCATCCCTGTTGCCGCCCTCCCCTGCCTCCTCCGGGCTCTCCAGCTGACTTAGCTTCAGCAGTGACTGGTGGGAGAAGTGCTAGAGCAGACGGGAAGGAGCAGGCCTTCCCACCAGCGTTCCAGCAGTGCACAGCCTTGAGCGCTGCCAGAGCGCCTTTTGCTGGTGGCACGGACTACAGCAGTCACAGACAGCACAGAAGGTGCATCACCATCAGGCAGCGCATTTAGGATTGGGGTCTAAGTTACATCGTTAAGTAACTGAGGGCCCAATCCTATCCAACTTTCCAGCGTCAATGCAGTCGCAATGCAGCCTTGAGGTAAGGGAACAAATGTTCCCTTACTTTGAGGAGGCCTCCGTGACTCCCCACACACACAGATACACACAAGATGCTGCACACACCCTGTTGACATAGCTGCATCAGTGCTGGAAATTTGGACAGGATTGAGCCCTCAGTTAAGTCCATCTTAACAAGATCCTGGGCTGGGATAGGGCTTGATGATCTGAGGCAGCTCCAGCAGACCCTCTGTGACACCATCAGATACATTATAATATTGCAGGGGTCTGATGATGGCAAACGTTAAAAGATGCCAACTACTGCCTACATTCTAATGTCCTACAGTCCCAGGAGGTTTGTACCACATGATTTTTCTAGATGTGTAGATTGACCCAACCAGGAACCAGTTGACATGTGTTATAGAGGGGCCCCGCTCCTCCCACAGGGACAATTCAATGTTGATGGGGTTCTGGAAGGCCACTGAAAGAGGAAAAGCAACCTTAATGCTTCGATTCTATAACATTTAATGGCCTTCATGACAACAGGAAAGTCAAGAGATCCCTTTGGTCCCTGGGTTGTGTCACCTTTGTCCATACAACCTAGCCAGCTCCCCTTCTTTCCATCTGTCACAAGCTGGGCATCAGGTAGAAGCTGTTTGCCCCAAGGACAGTCCAGGGTAGGGTTTCTTTGGGTAGCGGAGTGCCCACATTACTGGCCTGTGGAACAGCTCAGTGTAGTCTGTCACCTCCTTGGGCTTTGTGTCTGTCCATAGGCACCCATGCCTGGCAACTGCCAAGAGACTTGGCAAGGTGACTCCCCTGAGCCCTTTAAACTCCCTTGGGGCACTTCTGTCTTCCTTCCTTCGCATTGCCCTTCTCTTTGTTCCCCTTCCTCCGTTCCTGTTGTCATCCTTTCCTCTCTTCTTTCATCCCCTCCAGTAACTCCTTCCCTGATCCTCTCACCAGGCCCTCATGCCTTCCCTTCTTCCATTGGTCCCATTCCTCCTCCTTTCTGGCCCTCCAGTTGCATTCTTGTTTCTTCTTCTCTCCTGCCTCCTTCCCCCTGCCAGCCCTCATAGGCTGGTACCAGCACCACCTTTCATTACCCAGTGACAGCTGGGAGTGGGCAACATCACCACCAGTACTTCCGGATACCACATCTGGCCGTATGGTACATAGAGCATCTCTCTCAAGCAACACTTTTGAAAATATCTGGAAGTTTTCTGTAAAATGCAGACAGCGCTATTTGATAGGATAATAAGACAAAAATGAAAACTGGACACGGGGGGGGGGGGGGGGAGAGAAATCATATCAAGGTAAATTAGCAGGTCAGCCAATGTACCAGTAAATTCAGAACAAACATTAAAGCAGGAATGTGTTATATCAATGAGGGCAATGCACATCAATAAGTGTAAAGCCATGATTGAAAAATTCATCAAGGAGTCTTGCGGCACTTTAAAGGCTAACAGATTGATTTCAGCACAAGCTTTCATGAACTATGATATTTAAGGCTACAATAAATTTGTTATCTTTAAGGTACTACAAGTCTGCTGTTTGTGCAGCCACAGACTAACACGGCTAACACTGTGGAACGTGAAAAACTCATGTAAACCCAGCAGCAAAGGCCCAGTTAAAGTCTGATGGAATAATCCTACTTACTCTGATCAGCATAATTTTTTGCTTTCAGTTCAAGCTGACGTGTTTGTGACTCCAAAGCTTCAACTCTTACTTGCAGATCCTTTTTTTCTTGTTCTTGTGAATCTTCAAATTCAATAAATTTCTAACAAGTCAAAAAAGAAAAATATTCATAAGAATAACTGATCATGTATTTATCATAATACCCATAAATAAGTTAACATATTTGAAACCATTTAGGTGCACAAGCAGAAGCCACATTATTTCTACCAAGGCTCTATGTCTTAGAGCAGTGATCTTTCCTATGATTTCCTCACACAGAGGTGCTTTCATAAGACAAGTTATCCATACTCCAGGTGGGTCTTAAGTTTTAAGAAGTGTTTTTATTCTATGTTGAAGATAGTGTTCCTAACTTGTTTACTATCAGTCATCTTGGGTCCCTCACTGAAAATACAAGGAAACATATAAGTGACAGGTTGAAAATAAGTCATTTTGTCTCCTTTCTTGTAGGCTTTCACAGGTTATTATAACTCAACAATTCAGAGGGGATATTCAATTTTTGAAATTACTTTGGAGACTCCCATCATTGTTTACTGTCCTAGCTCTGATTCTACAGCCAATATTTTATGCAAGTATAGCATTGTATACTTTGCCTGACATTTAGCAAGGATTGCCTCAACATATGGTTCAGTTGTTCAATCTCACAAATACACACCCACCCCTAAAATGTGTGAATGTAGGGCACAAAATATACAGTGCAAAAGGAACTCTATAAGCCAGATAGGCTAACTTTACTACTAGGTATCCCTCGAGTTGGATTCTCAAAGAATAACTGAAAATTTGAAGGAAAGGGAGTAATTTCTAATACAAGATCACTGGAAGGAGCCGATGACCAAATGATTCAAGTGCACTGTAAGGAATGCAAGCTGCCACCACAACGTAAGACAAAAACAAAGAAACCTGAAGTACATAGGATCCGGACATGCAGAAGCAACCAGATTGCTCTCTGCCCATTCTTTCTGGAGCATCTTAAATTCAAGACCATTTTTTCCTCTTTTTCATTTTTAACTGAAGTCATCTTTCACAATGTTCATTTTGGGGAAAAACGTTATTTAACAGTCACATGCAAATCATCAGATTCTTCCATTTCCTCAAGGTTAAAAAAAAACCAAACTATAATATATAGATTCACCACAATCTAAAATGATCTGAGCTAGCTTATCAGTTACAACAACTCACCATATGCATTTAAATAACAGGAAACAAACCCACAGTTTATCATGACATATATTTGGGCTTCATTACCAAAGAGAAGTCTCACCAGCCACTTAGTTATCTTCCATCAAATTGTCCCAAAGAGAAACAATATCACAAGTCAGCTATGCAATAAGGAACCTGAGTAAGAAACATCCCAACTGTTCAAACTGAGGTCACTGTAAACACCAGAATTCTACTATAGTAAAATGGCAGTATTCAGAGTTGTCAACATGCCCATATGAAGCTGCCTTGCCACGGGCAGCATCTCGTGTACCCCCGGCTTGCGGTCCACGTACCCCAAGGGGTACACATACCACAGGCTGGGAACGGCTCTACTAAACCAAACCCTTGGTCTCTTTTTTTCAGTGGTGCCTACTCTGACTGGCAGCAGTGAGCCCTCACTAGCTCTAGAGCAGGGGTGGCCCACCTTTCAGCCTGAATGCTCCTGGCCCTTTAAGGGTTGTATAGGTGAGGGCATTTCAGTAAGTGCAGCTGCTTTAGCAGCACCATCAGCACTTGAAGCTGCCAAGATTCTGTCTTCTACACAACTCTTAAGAACACAGAGGCCCTAATGGTAGAAGGTTGGCCACCCCTGCTCTAGAGAGTTTGGGGCAGAAGTCTTCCCTAGCAAACACCAAACTACAACTGATAGGACTGACACCTGTTATTCCTCATAATAATTGTAACACCAATCTTTGCTGTTCCTTGTAGTCCAACTACCACTGATCCTGTTTTCACCTGGTGTCCTGCTATTTGGGGTCCATTTAACTAGAGATGCCAGGGACTGAAACTAGGACATGCTGCATACAAAGCTCTATGTATCCTTTCCCTAATAGTAAGCAAGGAGTCACTATTTTCTACTAAAACTCTGTAACAATAATCCACAAATTCACACAAGCTGAACATGTTTTCTTAGTTAAGACAAACCAACAATGAGTATTTGTTTAATATATTTACAGACATTAATATTTGTCTTTCAGTACACACACAGTTCAACATCTCTGCATTATGAGAGACGCTGCACATTTTCAAAGTTTGATTCAATGCACAATGGAAAACGCATGTTCCTCTTTTCCTCCATTTTCACCTGCAGTGTTGTCAGTCATGCATGTGCAAGCCGAGTGTAAACAGAGTTTGCTGTTTCCAAGATCACATGAACCAGTACCAAAGTGGTACTGCAGGAAGTGACCAAAATACAGTGTGTGTGCATTATGAGCCAGCTAACTTTATAGAGAGCAATACAAAACAGCTTCACAACTGTTCTGGCTTCTACAGGTGTGTTAAGACTGCACATACAATGCAGTAGTACAGTAAAGACAACATATCCTACCAACTGCATTCCTTTCAGAGGCCTCATTGCTATATTGCCTCTTGATGTACATTTGGATACAGAAAATCCTTGCTTACTGTCATCTCGCTATCCGTTGTTTCGCTTTAACATCGTCCTCCATGGCTGCAGCTGCTTCCGAGACACACCGGGCTCGCGACTCACTTCCTGGTCCTATTCTCGCCCCAGAATGCCTTGCAAAGCATTCTGAGGTGAGAAGAAAGCCAAGAAAGTGGGTTGCGGTCCCAGAAGCGGCTTTACAGCACACAGAAAGCCCACCAGAGCTCCCCAGACCATCACTGAGCCCGCAGATGACAATTGATTTCATTATACCGTATGTTGTTTCACTTAACGTTGCAGTTTCCAGGATCTACGACGTTAAATGAAGACTTCCTGTACTTGACACATGGACAGTGATTAGCAAAAATTAGTGTGATATCCTTACTCAGAGCATCCACGGGTACATCAGTAGTAAGAATATACACAAGTAGCAATTGCCAACAAAAATCTCTATTTCTTCCACAGTTTCCACTCCACACAGCATCCTTCACTTTATTTTAAAACTTATGGATTTGGCACACATGTTCATTTACCAAGCAGACAAAGAATTCTGCTCCATCTCCAACCTAAACCCTAAAGGGCTGGTCACATAGCAACTAAGTTGTTAGTAAATGAACAGGTAGAACTTGAAAGTTTACTACACTTGTTAGTGAATTCGGCAACAAATTATGAAGAAATGATCCAGTTATATCCTGGCACAGAGTTACAGCCTAATTTATTTTTTATTCTAAATGCCCACCACGCCCAGGATCAGAAATATTTTCTATTCCTAAGCACCAATATCAAACATTTCAGCTGCTGAACAACCAGGTACCTGGAATTTCCCAGTCCTGACCACACAGCACATTTAAGTAGTGTCTTTTTCAAACACTGGAATCCTAGGCATGTCTACTCAGAAGTAAGTCCCATTATGCTCATTGGGGTTTACTCCCGGGAAAGTATGCATAGGACTGCAACCTAAGTGTAGGGGGGAAAAAAACCAATGCACCACAGTGCATCACAAGCAAGGAAGATTACTTCTGCCTTCTGTACCATTAACTGTATTACTCAGTAACAGAGCACACATGAACAGCACATGTTCAGAGCCCCAGCTCAACCAGCAGAGGATGTGCCAGGACTAAACCCCCCCCGCCCCTCCCATGTATTCAAAACAAGGGCTCCATCACAGAGGGTCAACTATACATGCTGCTCATTTGCATGATGATTTTCCCTGATGGTTTGGGTAGGTGGGTGTGCACATGTTTTTCATGAAAAGCAGCCTCAGTTGTTACAAAACAACAAAAGGAGCTGTGCAGGGAAGGAGCTGTTTAATCCTGTCCCTCCCTGAATTTGTCCATTCAAAACCCACCCACCCCTAAGCTACTGTCCTATGTGCAAGGCAAGGAGGAGAAAGATATAGAGCCTCACAGTAGGCTCTCTTCAAAAATTAGATACCATGAAAGTGGTATCTAATTTCTAGAAAGACTGAGACTGAATGGGACAAGT
The DNA here is from genome assembly GCA_026170595.1 of Plestiodon gilberti rubricaudatus. Lineage (NCBI taxonomy): Eukaryota > Metazoa > Chordata > Lepidosauria > Squamata > Scincidae > Plestiodon > Plestiodon gilberti. The sequence goes on along the minus strand of JANXHW010000002.1, from coordinate 153,433,512 downwards.
GATAAAAGCAATAGTAAGAAACACTAGCAATAATGCTCTCTATTTTCACAGAACGTTTCCTTATCGCAAGTCACTAGACTCAACTACAGTATAAGGAACTGAATTCATCAAATGGCATTCATCAGTGGTTTAATATTCTATATTTTCACTGAAAAACTATTTTAGATCACCTGTTATTTAGCTGATGTTTTCATCCACCAACCCTAACCCAATTCCAGACAGTGCAGTCCATGATCATCTTAGGCACATATTTGTGCCCAACACTACATGACTAACATGTGACGACTACAGAAGTTTTCAGCTCCAGGGAGAGGAAGTGTTGCAAACAAAGTGACCCTTTCACTAGTTCAGTCTTATCCAAGAGCTACACCCGAACATCATAAGAATCATCCGGCTAGAATTCTGTATCCAACACAGTCAGCCAAATGCCTCTGGGAAGCTCACAACTACCACTCCCTCTGCCCAGCAACAGAATTCCTCATAGCTCTGGGATACCAAGCTTTCCTGCAGCAGGGCCTTCTCTAGAAGCTTCACACCCACTTGAGCAAGTTGCACCTCATAACCGCCTCAGCATTTTCTTTGGATCCTCGGCCAAACTTTCTCACCTCACCCGTCCCTTTGACACAGGGCACTTCCACTCGGCACTTCCTTCCACCTCGTTGAACATAGAGACCTGCTGCTGCTGCTGCTTTGTCGTCGTCGTCCCCCAATAACACATCCTGATGAGCTTCGTTATCCCCACCATGACCCTCCTCAAACTTTAACCCACCCACTCCTCATTCCTCCGAACTGCCTCTTCAGCCATCCCAGTCGCCTTTCTTGCACGCGCGCACACCTGAAGGAGAAGACAGGACCGGGTCTCCCGCCTGGTACCCTCCCTCTGCGAAACGCCACCGCGGCTTCCCCCCACTCCCCCTCACCTCCTCGGCCTGCTTACGCAGCGCCTTCTCCCGCTCGTACTGGGTGAGGAGCTGCTCGTTGTCGTCCCGCAGCAGCTCCAGCTCGACGCTGGTCTCCTGGCTGTGGGCGCAGACGGAGTCCAGGTTCTCCAGCACGGCCACCACCAGCGGCATCAGCTCGGCCACCACCTCCTCGTCGTAGCGCCCGATGAGCCGCTCGAACTCGCGGTAGATGGAGCCCGCCAGACCCGACACCCGCTCCGACATCATGGCCGGGCCGGGGCCGCCCGGGTCTTCCTGGTACACCACGCCGTCCGCCAGCTCCATGGCCTCGCAGCTCAGGGCGGCACAGGCCAGGCGAGCGGGAGCCAAAAAGCGCCCAGCAAGAGCAGCGTCTCCCTCCGCAGCGGGGCCTGGATTACAGCTCAGCGCCGGAGGAGGGGGAGCCCGGGTGACAGGCGCGCGGCACTGACCTCACCCACGGCGCCGGGGGGGGGGACGCGGGGCAGTGACGTCAAGGAGGGCGTAGAACATTGGCACGGAGGAGGCGGGGCCTCAGCGAGAAGGCGAGATAGACAAGGGGATGGGGCGGAGGCCGGCAGGAGTAGAGGAGGGAAGCTCGGGAGGCGGTAATAGTTGGTATGGCTGTTTGCTTGTTCTGGAGGAGCAGGTTGCACAGAATTAGTGAGGCTCACTTCCAAGAAAATGTCCATCCTTCTCCCCGTGGTAGTACTAATAGCAGTGCGATCTTTAGTATGATTACGCAGAAGGCAATCTGGCTGCATTTAGTGGGAATTTACTCCGAGGTCAATAAGGAGTAACAGCAGCAAGCCCCCTTGCAGAAACAGAGATTTTTGAGTAAACACGCATAGGATCGGGCTGCAAGAGGATCACGGAGAGTGGGCCGGGCCTGTCCTGGTTATAGTACTATCTATATGGGGAGCCGGGATATGTGTGTGTGTGTGTTGTAGGAATAGAAAGATAGGTAGTTGATCAGGTGACATTATTTTGCCTTATCTATTTCACTGAAATAGAAAGCTATGGGTGCGGTGGGGCTGACGACAAAGGTGAGTGCGGGAGCACATGTAATAGTGTCGTAGTCCTCTGTGTGGGTGAGTGGTGCAACATTGCTCACAATGAATAATAACAATTTCATAGGGGAACCCAACAAATCTAAAATTGGATATTACAATTCTGTTATGAAGCTTAACTTGCCATGTTTTTAGCCCATATTAACTATACAGTCCTATCAAGATACATTACAGAGTAGTAACAAGGAAGGCAGATCTCTGCGCCAAGGTGCTAGTAAGCTAAATGTCAGTGCTGGGAGAAGAGAAGGTGTTGATAAATTGAATCAAATGTAGTTGTGCCTTCTTATGCTTCATTTGGATTGGGACTAAAGAATTACAGAAAAGGTGAATAATGGAAGAAAGCATTACAGTATTTGCCCTAAAATCTCAAAAGACAAACTGCCAAAAAATATGGGTTAAATTTCAAGAGGTAAAAACAGCCTCCTGATCAACAACAAAAAAATGAGCCTGGCTTATAACTTCTTAACATTTGTATAGTTGAAGAAAAGAACATGTACTGACAGGGTAGAAAAGAGCTTTAGTATCAGAAAATGTGGTTTTGTGCTTCTGGAATTGAGGGTAGGAGACAGAAAAAGGATATGACTCTGTCAGAATGGCAAGAGCAGAAGCTGGAGAAAGGATGGGTGTGTCCAAAACTAAAGTCTTGTGATGTTCTGAATTACTTCCAACACCACATCTGTGTCGCATGGGCGTGAAGCAAAGATGATGCATGTGACAAGTTTGCATTGTAGCCAGGTTCTGCTTCCTTATTGCCTCTGTGAAAATTAAAACTGAGAAATAGTCAATACATAATAATTAAAACAATTCAAAATAGAAGTACTGATGGGAATTCTGTGAACACTGGATGACTGCATTCTCCGTTTGCTTGGTAGAAGTCATTGGAATGTAAAAAAAATCTCAGTATTCTCTGAATTAAGTTTGGTTAAGATAACCTCTGCTTCACGAGAATTTCTGGCACTGGCTGTATGTATTTACTTTGCTGCTTATGCAATCAACAATATTTATGATATTAACCATTTAATTTTAGACAGTGTACAGTAGTACTGAGATTATGATACAATTAAAGTACTGTACACTTTATTTTGAGCGCCCTCTACTGGCCCTGCAACAGCTCTGAATGTTCTTAATGTTGTCTTCCTTTAAAAAAAATTTTCACCTTCAACAGTGGTACCCTAATATATGTAGAAAGAGCTATATCGGGGGGGGGGGAGGTCTATAGTTAGAGAAAACTATAGTGGCTTATATGTTTCTTGAACTGCTGCAACCTGGCCAAAAAACAAGAACAGGCAGTAAAAACAGAGAGGACATGCAGGGAACTGCATTAGATACCACCAGAGAGCCATTTGTGTTTGAGCCATACTTGGAAGCAACACATTAGTGAGTAAAGCCTGGGCTACACTATAGCCGTGCGTCCTGCGTGCGGCACACACGAGCACACACATCAAGTGCAGGCTGCCGATGGCAGCCAGCACTGGCCCGTCGGCAGCCGACGTCCCCGCACGGGCAAAGTCGGCCTCGGCTCGACTTTTTGCCCGTTTCTGGAACGTCGGGCTAATGGGGGGGCAGTCCTTGAACAGTAGGGGCGGGACACGTCTGTGGGGGCAGGACAAGCGGTAGCCAATCACAGGGCAAATATCACCAAGCACACACAAAGCCACACAAAGCCAAGACGCTGCCTGTGGTAAAAAGCCAAGTACTTTGGAGAAATCACTCACTAGTCTCTGATCAGTCTTTGGATCTAATCTGTCTGCTGGAACTGATCTGTCTGTGCTAGGCTCTTGATCTGAAAAATGGCATCAGATCCGTGTTGGGGAGCTGATATTCAGTTCGTACAGGAGGTGGAGAAGAGAGCCTGCCTGTACGATATGAAATCCCGAGACTATAGAAACCATCACTGGAGACTGAGAGCATGGGAGGAGATAGCCCAAACACTGAATATGACAGGTACATTTGCCTGTGTCAAAAAGGATTTTTGCCTGTGGTAAAAAAAAGAAAAAAGGAGGAACATGAAGGGTACAGTCCTGACAGGCTGTGTGAGGGAAGATGCTGGCCACCAGGATCATTGCCCTTCCTTCATGCCTGTGGCAGCTACGGGGGGGGGGGGGATGTGAACATAAGCACATAAGAACATAGGAAGAGCCCTGCTGGATCAGGCCAAAGGCCCATCTAGTCCAGCTTCCTGTATCACACAGTGGCCCCACCAGATGCCTCAGGGAGCACATAAGACAACAAGATAACCTGTTTCCCGTTGACACTCCCTTGCACCTGGCACAGAGAAAACCCACTTCTAAAACCAGGAGGTTGCTTATGGCTTGTAACCTGTGATGGTCTTTTCCTTCATGAATCTGTCCAAACCCCTTTTAAAGGCATCTAGGCCAGGCGCCATCACCACCTCCTATGGCAAGGAGTTCCACAGATGAATTGCCCGCTGGGTAAAGAAATATTTTCTTTTGTCTGTTTTAATGGACATGAAAATTCCTTTCCAGTTACATCGTGTATGGGACGATGGAAAACAATTCGGGACAGATATGTCCGAATTTACAGAAGGAGTGGCTCAGGAACAGATGACATAATAGAGGATCCTGGCTGGATGGTGTGCCGTCACCTAAGTTTCCTAAACCCAAGCATCAAGCCTAGAAGGTAGTGCATCACCACACTACTAGTTTAAGCAGCCCATTGTCAGAATCAGTATTACTGTTTTCTGTATGTAATAGAAAACAACTGAACGTTGTGTTGTGAGTTCTAATAATTGGATCACCCTCCTTGAGTCTGCTATTAGCTCCTGGAGGGAAGCCTTAAGCTTGGGGTTGTACGCTGAAAGTCCAGTTTAACTGCCTTTTCCAATTAATTTCAGTACTGTAAACAGTTTATAACTGAGCATTAACGATCACATCTATGTGCTGCTTGTGAATGCAGGAAAGCCAATCACATGACTAACACATTGCTTTTTTACACTCAATGATTGTAGTACATCTGGAAACTTCCGTGAAATCAATGCAAGCCTGCCAAGTGGGCAGCCCTCCCGTTTTCATCCATATGTCATAGAAAAGGCAGATTTGGAGGAACACGAGGAAGACCTGGAGCAAACATCTATGGATTACTTGACTTGTACTGAAGCCAGCCCCAGTACTGCACCTACTCCCCATAATGATGCCAGCGTAACACGCTCCTCCCCAGCACTGGTGCAGTCTACAGGTACGTCTCACCATAAAATCTGAGTTATCACAGTGAATTGTTTTCTTAACAAAAGTAGAACAAGTTGCACAAGTTATGCAAGTACCACATTTTAAATGCTGTTTAATGTGCTTTCAGAGATGAGTGTCATTCCAGGGAAAAGAAGAAATATTCAGCAGAGCAACTTCGATAAGGTGATTGAAGCCCTAAAAGTGCCAATCACTGTGCCTGCGGAAATGATGCAAGAAACGGATCCGAACGAACTGTTTTTCCGGAGCCTCATTCCACAAGTTAGTGCTGCATCGCCTGAAACGATGCGGCGAATCCATATACGCGTTCTACAAGTTATTCAGGAGGAGATGGGGAAGTACAAAACAAACCAGTGAAATTGTGTACTGTTTGTCTTCTTGTTTTCCATAAAGTTATGTTTGAAATCTTCATCCTCATGTTTGAAATCTTCATTTTAATTCCACACACTTCTCCCCCATAGGGGGACCAAATTGCACAGTGATAGAGAGGCTCCAAAAGGAATTTGCACACTACAACTGCAAAGAACAAATCACTTTTATTATGTTTATACATTCATAATGTTCAGACAGAGACAGGGTGGAACACGCAGTCCAACATCCTAGTGAACTTTTCAAAGGTCATTATATATGGCACTTGCACGTTCTGCAAAGTGAGCCTTTCCCAAAGTAGATGAAAAATAATTTGCAAATGTCTCCCTGATCTCTCCTGCATTTTTACTGTAGTTGTTTGAGCCTTGACTACATAGTCCAGTCACACAACCACCACCCACTTCCTGTCTCCATCGGCCATACACTACATTTCCATTGCCATCCTCATGGTCCACATAGCCATTGCTGAGGTACCTTCTTTTATCTGGTGCCATTGAGGGGATTCCTCTACTCTAATGTAATTGTGTAATGCACAGATGCATTTCACGATAACCTCTGCATTGTCTGGACCCACGTACATGGAATCTAACATAGCCCTCCATCTAGCACAGGTAATCCTGAAAACATTTTCTGAGATTCGTCTGGCTCTTGAAAGCCTCCTATTAAAGATTGTTTGGGCAGCCGTAATATTCTTCCCGGGAAACGGCCTCATGATATTTGTACGCAGCGGAAATGCTTCATCAGCGACAATTACTGGTGGGACTGTCACGGTTGTCCCAGGAATGTGACTGGCAGGAGGGAAATCAACAGTTCCAGCAGACATTGCCCTCCCAAACGCACTGTATCCAAACACCCCACCATCACTCTGTTTCCCATATGCACCAACATCCACAATGGTGTACTTGTAGTCTGCATCGCACACTGCTAGCAGAACAATGGAGTGTGACTCCTTGTAATTGAACCACAGGGAGCCTCCATTTGGTGGTGCTTGAATGTACACATGCTTTCCATCCATCGCGCCTATAAAAAACAAAGCCAGCAGATTACTTAGGTGTTTCAGTGTTTTTGAGATGGGAAAATCTTGCTTTTTTACGTTAAGGTCATGCTTACCAACACACATAGGGAACTGCCATTTTTCCCAGAAGTCACAGGCGATTCTATGCCACATCTCGCGGGTAGGAACCGGCATGTAGGTAGGCTACAAGACATTCCAGAGTGCCATAGCAGTGTCTGAAACTATTTTTCCTACTGTTGATCTTCCACAGCGGAACGCCAAAGCAATACTAGAGTAAGATTCTCTAGTGGCAAGAAACCTGAGCGTAATTGCCAACCGTTGAGCGGGGCAGATTGGCTGCCGGAAAGTAGTAACTTGCCTCTGCACACTCGGCCCTACTAATGACAGGAGTTTGTCGAAGTGCTCCTTACACATTCTAAAGAACGCGTAGTGGGTTTCCACATTGTCCAGTCTCATCTCCTGTATTAGATGGTTGAAGACACCATGTTGGTCCCTTCGCTGATTAATGGGCCTAACCCACCATCTTCTTTGTCTCCTTGCTAGCAACGAGTATGCAATAAGTGCTGCTGCAACTCTCCTTCTCCTTTCCAGATTTAATATCTAAAAAACAGAGTGTTTAAGGCTAGGGGAGCAAGACTGCAGTACTAAGGGAAGCACAATGACAGCAATACACACAGAATGGCTAAAATCCAAAACATAGTCAGCAGGAGGCACAGTGTGACAAGCTGCCTTCTTGCTCCGTATGCATCTGGTGTCCCGCCCCCGGGGTCAAACAATATGTCTCGACTTTGGCCACATCTGCGTTTTGTACAGCCAAACAGAGCCCGTTTGACCTGGGGGTGGGACACCAGACGCATACAGAATGCGAACGCATGTGTGACGTGTGCATTGTAGCTCCTGCTTATGGGGCACTGTTAATAACCACCGCATACACAATCATACACAACCCTTACATGCATTACTGGGATCAAAGCAGAAAACATCTTGTGTTTGTACATCTTGAAGAATACATACCATATATCAGGGGTGGCCAAACTGTGGCTCCTGAGCCACATGAGGCTCTTTGACATATCATGATTATTTACCAGGCATAAACTGAGAGTCCACTGGATTAAAGCATAGGCTTGTGTCTATTCACAAGCAACAACTGGAGAGCACGTGTGGCTTTGTTCCGGCTGCTCAGCGCTCGCTACACTTGTACTTGGGAGTAAATCCCATGGGCTCAGTCAGGCTTACTTCCGAGTAAATGTGCAGAGAATCGGCCTACATCTCCTTAAACTGGAAGAGAAAAGATTCTTGGGCTGGGGCTTATCTCTGGCAGGTGCCTAGTGAGTCAGTGACATGTGCAGTCCAAGGCTGTGGAGAGTGCTGGGAGATGGGGGGGGCGCATCAGCAGCACAGCAAGGTGCCCCCCTCCAAGCCAGCCTCCTGTACTGTGCACTGGTCAATAAATACTTCAGGAAGGGAAAAACACTCAGATAAATCATTCTTCCTTCCCCCCCCTAAGTATCACCACCCCTTTTCTTAGACGTCAGAGAGAATACAGTATAAAGAAAAAAATCTTTAACCCCCAAAAACCCCTCAGGTTTCTACCAGATTTAGGGCGTCAATCCTGTCCATTCTGTCTCCCTTCTCTCCCTTTCCAACGTTCTTTCCACTGCTCCTCCTCCACTCAAAACCAGCCAATCCATGGGGACCAGCTTCTGTCCAATCAGAAGCCACAACTGGAGAACACGTGTGGCTTTGTTCCGGCTGCGTTCCAGCAGCACTCCGGCTGCGAGACGCAGCCGCAACGCAGCCGTCGACAATGTAGCTCGGGCTTAAAGCTTCCAAAGTAAGCAAGCTTAAAAGTAAACAAGCATAGCAGTTCCCTGGTGAAAAGGTTGAGGTACACAGAGGTCAAGTAATTTTGGTTGTAGTTCTCCTTTTACTCAAGAATGGTTTCTCTGAGTTTATTGCCAACATTAATTGTAATTATTATTTGGGAAGCATCTAAAAAACTAAATGCTGCCCAGGACACATACAAATATGCAGGCGTTGCCTGATGGGCTTACATTTTACTTAAGAGAAAAGTGCAACTTTTTTGTCAACAGGAATAGTCTATTTTCCTTTCATTGTGGGTCACGAGTGGGAAGTGAGAAACTCAGGTCAGGAGGTGGGACGTATTTCATGGGCAGAGACTTTTTGAGATGTGGCAGGCCAACTTTCAGGCTTCACGTAAGAAAGGAACACACATTTCCAAATCTGTCAGACACCCGTTTGAGATTTTCATTCTTTTATTAAGGGGAATCCTACCACTGCCATGGTCTTTAATTTATTCTCTCAAACAAGTGAGTTGCTGGTTCCCTGTGGAAATTACAAATCGTACTGAAATACAGGTGTAATGGCCAGGATCCCAAACGCTCACCCAGGAACTGTGGCATATTCTGCAGAGTTGGTTCTGTCTGGCCAGAGCCTCTGTGCTGTCCAGCTGGCTTTTTCCAAAACTCAAAGAGGCCTTTGAGAGCAGCCTTGGATTCAGCAGAGTGAGGGAAAAGAAGCCTTGCAAATAAACTTATTTATTTTGGTTATTGTATTCATTTCCACAAGAGAGCAGCCAAGACTTACTTAATTAAAATAAAATTAAAAAGAGCAGGTATGCAGAAGAACCCCATGGACCACAGATATAAATCAATAGGTGTGAGAGAACCATTTAGGGCACAATCCTACCCAGCCGCTAGGCCGGCGTAGGAAGACTGTGCCAGCCCAGGACTGTTGCAAAAGCTGTCGTAAGGCAGTTGTGCAAGCCTGAGGTCAACACAGAAGCTTACGCTGGCCCCTGCAGGCCAGATCCAGATGGCGTGCAGCACAGGTAAGCCACGAGGAGGTGGGTGGATCGGGCCCAGGAGGGGGGGTGGGATCAGCAGCAGCAGTGCGTGCCATATCCTCAGAAGCATCGTGGGGGGGGCGGACGGCATGTGGGGCGGGATCGGCAGCAAGGGGGCGACGGGGTTGGCAACGGTGCGAAAAGCGGGTGGTTGACGGCGCAAAAGTTTGGCCTGCCTGCCCTGCACCTGGGAAGCCCTTGGCTTAAATTCATATTTGAATTAGAATTAAATGCTGATCAGAGATGGACATTTCATTGCTTGCCCTAAACATGAGGGAAGTGGTTAGAATATTGGACTGGAGTTCAAATCACTAGTCAGCCTGAGATCTCACAGGGTGGTCTTGGACAAGTCGCTCTTTCTCATCCTAACTTACCTCACAGGTTTGTTGTGAGAATAAAACGGGATGACCCTATATGTATACTACCCTCTGAGCTCCTGGAAAGATGGCAGGATGCAAATATGGTAATGGTATAATGGGAGTGAGACTGCGCCAGCCAGCTGAGGCCAACTGAGGCAATCTCCTCAGGCAGCAGATTGGCAGAGGGTGCCCACCTCTGTTCACCCCCTTACCTCTGCTGAAACTCCTCCTCCTTCCACTTCCTGGATTGGAAAAGGAAGAGGGGAACAGAAAAGGTGGACCGTGGAGGAGAGGAGAGCAATGGGCTGGAGTGTCAGAGGAGCAGAGACTGGCACATCACCAGGTAAGGGGGTAAGCATTTGGCATACTGCCTCAGGTGCCAGCAGGGCTGGGGCAGTCCTGGAGTGAGACATCCTTCGCTGTTCTGGCTCAAACTCATAGATAAAGCATTGGAGTTGTGCCTTTAAAAGTGTCCTGCCTATATTAAAAGTGAAGGAATGGAATATAGACCCTAATCATATGGATGTGACTTGTATTGCAACTTGTATTAGGAGGCTCAATCACAGTGAACTTCTGCTGGCACTAATGGCCAGTGCCAAGCAGGATCACTGCTTGGGTTTTAGAAGATAAAAAGATCAAGGGCGTCCAGGGGAAAAAAAAGAAGACCAAGGATTGAAAATCCAATGAGTGGATTAAATGTCAAATGACAGAAGGCTGAGGTATACTATAAATAAAGATTATAGGGAAGGAGTAGTGAAAGGATATGGGAGGTGACGAGACCAAAATTACAATGCTATGCAAGGGGGAAAGGGAAAAGCAAGTAGTCTGAGAAAACACTAATGAGAGAATTAAGATCATAAGTGCAGAATTTTGAAATAAGTGAGGACTTTGGGAGAATTCAACCAGTTGGGATAGAAATGTAGGTTCTCCTATTCCACTTCCGTGTCAGGAGGAATTATGTTAGCAGAACCTGCATTAGCTATCATTGTTCTTTAGTGTGAACATCCAGGTGCCAATATTTAGGGTCTCTATTTGCTCCATTTTCTACTGTTTGGACGGTAATTAAAATCTCCACCAATGAACTCTTCCTGTTCTCCAGATATGATTATTTTCCTTCACATTTTTATATCACCCTTCCTCCAAGGAGCTCAGGATGGTGTACACAAGTTCTTCCCTCCTTTTGTCCTCACGACAACCCTGTGAGGTAGGTTAAGCTGAGAGATAGTGACTGGCCCAAGGTCACCCAGAAAGCTTTATGGCTGAACAGGGATTTGAACCTGTATATTTCAGGTCTAAGTCTAACTCTCAAACCACTACACCATCCTGGCTCTCATTATGAGCCATCATCATTATAGTAAATTAATAAAGGAGAGGTAAAACCAAAATTTGGTCTCTTCCCCTCTTCACAAAACCCCAACATAAAACCATTAGCTCTGTCAATTGTATAATTAGTTTGGTGCTGGATACTTAGAGTAGACTGCAGTAATTGAATGTAGATGAGACAGCAACACATAACAATGTTCACATCCCAAATAAGGAGTAGTGCAATTTATTTCTATGAGAGTCTCTGTTCTGTGAGGTATGCACAATGAACCAGCATTGTCTTATGTGTCAACATTGGGACTTAGTTCTAAGAAATTTGGACATAGGCCAAATAAACTTAGTTTCAAGTCATGCCTCACCCATGGAAATTATAGGGGCGGAGGGGACCCGGCCCCCTTACCTGTTGTGGTGGTCCCCTTAGCTACTGTTTTTTGACAACTACAAGGGAGGCCATGAATTGGCTAAAATGGGAAGGAATCTGGGGGCATAGCTGATGAATTTTAGTAAGAGCTCCCCCCCTTTTCCCAGTACCTTTCCCACCTTTTTAAGAACTGCCCCATGGTGTCCTTAACTCTACGCAAGTACCAGTTTTCACCAATTTGTAAAGTACAGTATATGTGTGTTTGATTTGGCCTGTGCCTAAAGGAACTCTTGAAAAGGAACACTTACAGCCCAGTCCTATGCATGTCTACTCAGAAGTAAGTCCCATTGAGTTCAATGGGACCTATTGCCAGGTAATTGTGTATAGGATAGCAGGCTGCCATCCATTACACTTTCCAGTGGGAGTAAGCCCTATTGAAGACAATGGGACTTACTTCTATGTAGTCATGCATAGGCTTGAGCTGTTAGTGAAACAAGAATATGGACAGAACCTTGTTTGGAGGTTCTCTACTAGTAGGCTTGGCTCATCCATTTGATCCTTACATGTTCAATCTTGCTTTCAACTCGGGTTCCCACCAACCATTCACCCTGACATCTAGTTTCCTATGTGCAGGGATGAGGCAGAGGAGTATGAAAGATAATTTTTGTATGGGTAATTATTTGTGCAGGGAAGTGTTTATTCCCACCTGCAATCTGAAATGATACAGGCCAAACACACGTTTACCACCCAGGGAGAACTAAGCCTTTGTTGGCAGGGCCTTTATCCATTGGAGTGTAGGCTTTTGAATTCATCAGGTGCTCTAGGGACATGAACTGATTTCTTGTCTTAGACAGATTAATAAGTCCTAATAGGCTTTCTGTACTTACTGTAAAGAGCGAGTAGACTCCTCTTTATATGAAGTGCCTTATACTGAGTCAAACCACTGGTCCACCCCTAGTCTATCATCATCAACCAGCAACAGCTCAACAGAGCCTCAGGCAAAATGAGGGCTTCCCAGCACCTTATGCCAGAGCAGCTTGATTGAATGTAATGGGAATAAACTTTAGACCCTAATAGACTCTGGGTTGCATAACTGCAAATTGATTTGCATAATTGATTGCCCACTCTGTTTTAACCTAATTATGCAGCAGAATTGCCTTGTTAGATCAGAGCAAAGCTCATCTAGTGCAGTGTTCTGTTTCAGCAACAGTCAGATCTTTCAAATCTCAGAAGCAGGGCATAAAGATGATAGCCACTATCTAATATTCAGAAGTATAGGAGCCATAATTAAAAAGAGGAAAAGAAAACATGCACACGCACGCAACTGATGAGGATAATCAATTTCAGTGGAGAGGAGAGGTGAAGGAAATCTCAGCCTAGTGCCACCCTGCAATTAGATTTGGATGCAAGCTATACCCTAGGCCCCTCCCTAGGGTATGGCTTTCATCCAAATCTAATTGCTGGGTGGCATGGGCCAACATTCTCAGAAGATGTGTCGCCACCTCTGACACCAGCTGAAGCGGTGTCAGAGGCGTGAGAAACACATTTCCTATGAATGGTGGTTAAAGGGGAAGTTTTCAAGGAAATGCAGATATGATTTTGGGAGCACTGAAATGCAGATAAGATTTCTGGCCTAATTCTTATATATGTGGCTTGATCCACCTGCTTGGGTCACCTGAAACTGTATACTCTGAAGAAGTTTCATGGTGTTTTGTAATAAGGGTAGGGTAGGTTTGTGCAGATAGTCCTGCTTGCCCTATGTATGATGTGTACTGCTATGGTCACAAGGATACAATATGGGAGAGGACAAAGAACTGAAGGAGGTGGGGGCTCTAGCATCGCTGCAGGGGGGCGGAGCTCTAAGTTCCGCCGCAATCCGAGCCTCCGTTACACTCCCTTTGCATTGTTTTCACCGCTTTGAATGGTTCCGAAGGTGAGGGGGCGGGGCCGCTTCGTTACCAGATCGCGGGAGATCGGATCGCGGCGGAACTTAGAGCTTCGCCCCCCTGCAGCAACGCCAGTGGGGGGGCATTCCCTCAGTGTTCCTCTTCAGGCAGCTGAGGGCCCAACCCTATCCAACTTTCCAGCACCGACGCAGCCGCAATGCTGCCCCAAGGTAAGGGAAGAAACATCCCCTTACCTTGCGGAGGCCTCAGTGAGTGCTCCTCCCCCCCCACCGCAGGATGCAGCGTACACCCCATTGACACAGCTGCATCAGCGCTAGAAAGTTGTATAGGATTGGGCCCAAAATACCTTGGGTTGGCCTAGGCCTGTCTTAGCCAAAGTTGTGAAGATTCCTTCCAATAACCGTACTTGGGACTGAGCTGCACTGCCAGTTTTATATGCTGGGAGATTTCAGTGGGAACAGGTGTCTAAACTCTTAAAGAGCTGCCCTCATTAGCTCCAAATATACATGAACATGGGAAGCCAAATCAATGGCATCAAGAAAGACCACACTTTCGAGTTGGTGGGCAAATGCTCTAAAATAAGTGAGCTGCCTCATACGTGCGTCATTTTCAGGAGTCGAGTCTGCATATGCCCGACGATTCTTGGGGAAAGAATTCTTGGTGGTGAAGACCAGCAGGGATTGTGAAGAGCTCCAGAAGGATCTCTCCAAACTGGGAGAATGGGCAGCAAAATGGCAGATGTGCTTCAATGTAAATAAGTGCAAAGTGATGCACATTGGGGCAAGAAACCAAAATTTCACATATACGCTAATGGGTTCTGAGTTGTATGTGACGGATCAGGAGAGAGATCTTGGGGTGCTGGTGGACAGGTCGATGAAAGTGTCGACCCAGTGTGTGGCGACTGTGAAGAAGGCCAATTCCATGCTCAGGATCATTAAAAAAGGGATTGAGAATAAAACGGCCAATATCATTATGCCTTTGTACAAATTGATGGTAAGGCCACATCTGGAGTATTGTGTCCAGTTCTGGTCACCACACCTCAAAAAGGATATAGTTGAATTGGAAAAGGTGCAGAAAAGAGCGACCAGAATGATTTGTGGGCTGGAGCACCTCCCTTATGACGAAAGGCTACAGCATTTGGGGCTTTCCAGTCTAGAAAACAGGCGCCTGAGGGGGGACATGATTGAGATGTATAAAATTATGCATGGGATGGAGAGAGTGAATAGAGGGAAATTCTTCTCCCTCTCACACCACACCAGAACCAGGGGACATGCACTAAAATTGAGTGGAGGGAGAGTTAGAACGGACAAAAGAAAACATTTCTTTACCCAGCGTGTAATTCATCTGTGGAACTCCTTGCCACAGGATGTGGTGATGGCACCTGACCTAGATGTCTTTAAAAGGGGTTTGGACAGATTCATGGAGGAAAAGACTAGCACAGGTTACAAGCCATAAGCAACCTCCTGGTTTTAGAAGTAGGTTTTCTCTGTGCCAGGTGCAGGAGAGTGACAGCAGGAAACAGGTTATCTTGTTGGCTGTGTGCTCCCTGAGGCATCTGGTGGGCCCACTGTGTGATACAGGAAGCTGGACTAGATGGGCCTTTGGCCTGATTCAGCAGGGCTCTTCTTATGTTCTTATGTTCTAAAGAAGGGCTCCTCGTGAAGTCATACAAAGAGGCTGTCTTGTGGGCTAGCCAGCCTGACATCTCTATAAACATGCGAGGTAGTTTTAACACAAACAGCAGGGGGCGGCCTTCACCTCTGTTGCTCCAATAAGCTCAAGAAGAGAAGTAATTGCAGCCGGCAGCTAATGGGCTTGGGGACGAGGGGGCGTGTTTCGTCTTTGCCTTGTCTCCTGTCGGGAAAGAAGTGCTGCTGTGAGGCTGAGTCGTAGTTAGGCTGAGAGAGAGGCAGCAGCGGCGGCACATACTCTCCAACTACCAGCTTCTGCTCAAGCAGCAACAATCCGGCAGGTACGCGGCGCGCCCCATGACATGAGGGGCAGGCGGTGAGCGGGGAGGCAAGCGTGAAGCAGCCGAATGCTTTCGGCTTTGGGGGAGACCTGGAGGTGTCTCAGGACTGCTGCGTGATGTTGCAGAGGCAGATACTGCCGAGGGAGCAACAAGGCACGGGGTGGGGACGACCCGACCCAGGTTCGTACGATTGAGTAGGAGAGGGGGCCTATGTAGAAAGTGCCCATTCGTCTGGGGAGCCCCTAGCCCGGGAGATAATAGATGATGATGATGACGACGACTGATGCACAAGCTACAGGAGATTGTTGGTATTTATTGAAACTAAAAGGGAAGGGAACCGAAGGAGTGCACTCTTTTGCATTGGTATTGAGTACTGAAGATATTGAACAATACCTTAGTAAGGATACTAAGGTGGAGAGAGGGAGAGTGATGTGGGTCCTGGGCAGGGACTGCGAGCACATGAGATAGCTTCAGTAAGGTGGCTAAACTGGGTGGGAGACTACCTAGGATTTCCATATATGCTGCCTTGGATTCTGTGATGGTAGAAACTAAGGTAGGCTATACATGAAATAAACAACAAGTTAATAATTGTTGGGCTGAATTTGTTGCATGTAGTTAATAAGCCAAAATACTGTCTAAACACATTTACTCTCAGGAAAGTTGAGTAGCTGTGTTTCCCACTTTAAATATCCCCACACAACCCCTTCAGCGAGTGCTCACGCACCATCTCTCGCCGCACAGCTTCAACCCTTTGTTTAGACTGTGACCCTGGTTTGGGGACCCGTTGTATTAGGTGTAATGTAAGTCAGGGGTGGCCAACCTTCCACCATTAGGGCTTCTGTGTTCTTAAGAGTTGTGTAGAAGACAGAATCTTGGCGGCTGCAAGTGCTGATGGTGCTGCTAAAGCAGCTGCACCTGCTGAAATGCCCTCATCTATACAACCATTAAAGGGCCAGGAGCATTCATGTTAAAAGGTTGGCCACCACTGATGTAAGTTGTGGAAAATTTTCAGTTTTCTTTGTGCTAAGTTTACATCATGGTGGAGCTCTGTATTTTTAATTGCTTGTGATATTTCAATATTTATCCCTTCTCAAGCGATTAATTTTGCCATCCTTGTGGCATATTTGTGGGATCACTGCTCTGCTGATTTTGTTCTGCTATGATATGAATTTTCTGCATACACTGTCTTATTAATGAATGATTTAGGGTGGGCTGTTATCCATCTAATACTAAAGCATAATGTTGTGACAGACTGTGTTTAGACTACGTCAACTTCTGTTGTCAGTGGATTTGCTTCTTGATTCTACTGCCCCTATTTGCTTTTCTGTTCCATAGGACGATGGCTTCCATTGCTGAACGTACCTTCATTGCCATCAAGCCTGATGGAGTGCAGCGGGGCTTGGTGGGAGAAATTATCAAACGATTTGAACGGAAGGGGTTCAAACTGGTGGCCATGAAATTCATGCATGTGAGTGTTCTTCAGTTGTTCTTCTGTTGAGGTGCTGTCATCTGCTGAAGATAAATCTGACATTTACATTTTGAAAGACTCCAGACAGAAGGATCCATTCTTTTACAAGACAGCCTGATGTTTTGGAGTCTCTCCAATATCTCGTAGAAGATAAAACCTTCCTGAGTGCCCTAATTTTAGCAAGCTGATGTCCTTAGTCTGAAAGATGTGTCCAGTGCAGTATATTTTTAACTTAATGCTGTGGATATTCTTGGAGATGGACAAACAGTTTCACAATTGGACTAATCAGTGAAAAACATTGTGATGAACAAACTGAAATAAATAATGTGTAAGATTTGTTTTAGCCAAGTAAACTAGTCTCCTAATGAAGTGCTGGGGCCAGCCTTTGAGAAGCAAACGTGCAATTTAAGGATTATTGTTACACCTGTAGTTAATCTATGTGACCTAAAATGCTCTTAAGTTCTTATGCTAAGCATTTGTTCTTGCAGGCTTCTGAAGACCTTCTGAGAGAACATTACATTGACTTGAAAGACAGACCATTCTATGCTGGTTTAGTTCAATATATGCACTCTGGGCCTGTTGTAGCCATGGTAAGTCTTCAGCAAATAAAGCAAGTGACTTGTATGCCACAATCTTTAAGAAGAGATAAGGCACCTGGATCACACTTGGTCCATGGGTTCTTGTTAGCATCTTCAGAATGTAAGCTATTCTTTTCATTTATTTTTAAATCATCATCCTCCTGAACCCATTCAGTTGAGTCCAACTCAGTGGCATTCCTAGAGGGGGGGGCGGTAGTGGAAGTTGCGCAAGGTCTACTCAGTGTTACAAATTGCCTTTGCTACTCTCCTGCATGTTGCCTTTGCTGTTCGGAATGGCTCCAAAGGCAAGTGGGCGGGCTACCATGTAATGCTGAGTAGACCTGTGCACAACTTACAGTACCGCCCCCTCTCTAGAACCGCCACTGGTCCAACTCTAGGCACCTTTATAGGTGAGGTCTTCATGCTGCTCCTGCCATAAAGTGTTCTGGTGAGAGTTTGCTGCAGGGTAGTTCACCATTGCTTTCCCCTCCCCATTTATCCGGGCTTGGGACCGGCATACAGCCAACTGATGATCAGCTATATGGCTGGGTGTGTTTCCCTATCAAGAACCAGCAAATGCCACTGAGAGAAACACTATGCTGGGATGAATAGGGATGGCTTCTGTCCCCCTGCTAGAGATAAGGTCACCACTTTAAAAGATGCCTCCTCGGCAAGGTAGCAGGGGATGTGTTTTTAAATAAAAGCTCCTAAATATGACATTCCAGTGACTGTGGAAAAAACTAACAGCCTGATCCTCTCTAACTATAGAGCGGTGAAGTGTGTGCTCCGCCACTCTGAGCTGTCGCAAATGCGTTAAGCATGTTTGCTTGCGACAGCTCTGGAGTAAGGGCCACTGGCGCAGAGGCCAGCAGCCCTCACTCCGTGTCCCTCTGGACCTGGCACACACTTGTGGAGGTAAGTCCTGCACTGGTCGGTGCAGGGTCAGGGGGAGGACGGAACGTGGCATCCGGGGGTGGCCATTGGGCGGCCTGGGCTGGGAGAGGGCGGGGATATTGGCGGTGAGCTCCACTGATATCCTCTGCCCGTTCCCAGGGCTGGCCAGCCTTACTCCCCCACCCCAGATGTACATCAGCTTTATTGCTGGCATACATCCAAGGAGGCCCATAGAACCCCAGCTGGCTTGCACCCAGGGAAGAGGAAGAACGTCCCCTTCTCCCTAAGTGCTCCCGGGCTGCCCCGGGGCAGCCAGGGAATGGCACAGGATGTGGCAGCCGGCCCTTTATGCCAGTTGTCGCAATGCTGCATCTTACACAGGATTGTGCTGTAAGAGAATAAGTGGACTTTAGTCCATGAAAGTTTATGCTGAAATTGGTTAGCCTTTAAGGGAAAATAAGTCTCTCTTTGCTGCAACAGAATAACATGACTATCCCTCTGATTAGTGGCGATTGTGTGTTTCTAAACCTCAGAAATTAAAGAGGAAATATAAAAAGAACCTGATCCTGATAGTGGCCCAGATCCAGAGAGACAAGTGTTATATTCTATCTTCTTGTAATGGGTGGTGGAAAGTGTGTTTTGGTACTGGAGAGGGAAAATAACCTTCCTTTGAATAAAGTGCACAGAATATAAGGATCAGAAAATTGCTGGCAGTGAGACTGGAGCCTGCTATTCTTGGCTGCTATGCGAATTAATTTCTTCTTGGCAACCACATGTTTTGATTGCTTTTATAATTGGTGTTTGCCACATTTCTTTCTGTTTAAGGAGCTATGTGAGCATATTTTATGCATGGTATTTATTTACTCTAAAATGCATATGCTGCAGTAGGGTACAATGGGGAGGTTGAGCACAAAAAAGAAGGGGAAAAGTTTTAAAAGGACATCAACATGGAATGGCATGGGGAAGCTTATTTATGTCTGGTGCATCACCCGGTGCATGGGGGTGACGCAAAACCTGAAGTGGCTTCTAATCGTAGCTCAGACCAGAGTCCTCCCTGCACTTCAAAACAGGTCTGAGACGCAATCGGAAGTCACTTCTGGTTTCGGCTTCCAGTCGCGTATCACCCCTCCCTGGTGCATCACCCGGTGCGGACCACACACCCCTAGAGTTAGGGCCAGTGTTGGAGGGCAATATGGAGTCAAGACTTGGCCACTTGGAATAGCTCCATTGTCTTACATTGTGCAGATACAATGGTGGCAAGGAAGGAAGTATGTATGTCTTGCCAACACCACTGCCATAGAGTAAACCCTTAAATTAGCTCTAGCCTATGCTTGGTTGGATTTGTCACAAGTCTTTCTCCAACATTGCTCAAACTGTCATCCAACATATTTCATTGCTCTCAACTCTCTGGAGAACCAGGGAGCCACATGGGCTCCATACACCCAGAGAGGGCACTTAGGAGCTACCATGTCAATTGGCCAAGTCATTACCTCATTCCAGAGGTTGACCAGAGCTTTGACAGAGTTGCCTGTGTAGATAAGCAGAAAATTCCCAAGAGTCCTCTGAAAATTGAGCAGATTCATTAGGCTCCTGGGGTGAACAATTTGAATGGATCCTCTGCCCCATGGAGGGCTGACTTTGCATTGTGTCTAAACTGCTCCAAATGGTTTAGACCAATCAAGGGGGTCAAAGCGGTTTTTGGAGGGTCCTATTCAAGATGGTGGCTCAGTCCCCCCCCCACCATAGAGAAAGAAGTGTCTGGTGCTCTCTTTGGGCTTGTTTGCTCCCCTTGTATTACTTTCTGCTCACCCGTTAGCATCTCTGTTAATATTAGCTCACTTCCCCCCCCCCTCCAATGGGGCTGCTTATGAGTACAACTTTTAAAATGTGATTTATTTTAGAAAGTGTGATTTATTAAACAGTGTGACTTTTTAAAAACAATGACGTCACTTCCTGCTTACTGACATCACTTCCAGTCCTAGGTCTTAGGGGGGTCCTGACAGATTGTCATTCTACAAAAGGGGGTCCCGGTGCTAAAAAAGGCTGGGAACCACTGGTTTAGACCCACTACAAGGAGCAACAAGAAATCACTTAACTCATGACAAGGAGTAACCACTAACTCCTCCACCCACAGATCACTCACCTCTATTGTGCAAAAACCAGATGCAGAGCATGCTCTGTCACATGTGTAGACCCAGTTATCAATTGGTTATCCATGACCCATGGTTGTCTTGGTGGCCATGAATTCCTCCGTGTGAACACTGAAGTCTCCTAAGGGAGTTTAAGAGGACCCTGACACAATGCCTGAAACCATCTCCACCAACTCAGGCAGGAAGACTGTTGCTAAGCAGGATGGTTGATACAAAAGCAGAATCTCAATCCTGCTCTGTGGGAGGTGCAAACACTCCAAATGGGGCATCATGATGGGGCATCATGATAGACCCCACGATAGACCCCGCAGCTCATCCTTTCTGACTTGCTGGGAGTAGTTAGTTAACCCCTCCTGTTTTGTCCAACCAGGACCATGACACAAGCCAGGTGGGCCTGTTCATCTAGGATGTTCCTGAATGGCTGGGGTTTTTCCATTTACCATCCTGGCATTTAGCAGCAGTACCTTCAGACCAGGAGGTGCAGTGCCTGGACAACCAAGAAAATGCAGTCTGGAAGAAGGGCCAGAACAGAGAATAGACATGATGATGTGCCTAGAGTCTCTTCTGGAATGGCATGCCCAACTTCCACCACCACATCTACCCCTACCCAGCATCTTCAGTATTGAGGCCCCTTCAGTTTGTCCCCCAAAACACATATTGCAAACCACAAATTGTACTTCTCTCACTGTCACCTCCACATATAAGTTGTCTGGTTTGTTATCAGTGATATCATCAGCATTATCAAATTTGGACCCACAGTCCACACAGTACTGCTAATTGCGAAGGCTGTAGTAAAGAAATAATTGCATTTTCAAGCAGCAGTGTTTGTACACTGGACCAAATATCTATAATGCTGAAGCAGAAGGGCTTCCTTGAGGGAAAATTTCTGGAACTGGCATAACAAATTACTAGGTCTGAGAAATACTCTACTGTGAGACTATGGAAAGTCTCACAGTCCAAACAGACAGTCCTCGACTAGGTGAACCCATTGTCTGAAAAGGCAGCTTCATATGAGCAACATCTATACATTTGTTGCTTGATAAACTCCATCATTTGGGACACCATTATGTACATAGAAGTCCTATCAAATTCAGGGGGACATGATGCTCTACTGGATCTTGGCCGTTGTCTATCATCTCTAAACGGAGTGCTTATCTTAGATTCACTGTGCCCGCAACTGTTGATGTTCAGTACAGAGTGAGCAACATTCATATCATAAGTCTGGAGAGAATGCGGTAGCGTAACTAGTATCATGGTGGTCACCTTACTCTCAATTTGTTTGCTGTTACAGGTATGGGAAGGCCTTAATGTCGTTAAGACGGGTAGAGTAATGTTGGGAGAAACAAATCCTGCAGATTCCAAGCCTGGCACAATTCGTGGTGACTTCTGTGTGCAAGTTGGCAGGTAAAATCTAAAATGGCCTCTTATAACATTAACGTGCTGACTAGTTTTAGCCTATATGTAGCTTGTGACTAGAAATATTATACCCAGGTCTTGGTGAAATTCAGAGTGTAAAGGAATATTTATGCAGAGGCGTCGCTCCGGTAGGGGCGGGGCTGTAAGTTTTGCTCGGTCGGAGTCCCGTTTACCGAACGAGCAGGAGGCGGCCCCGCCCCCTCACTGTCAGAGCCATTCCCCTGCGGAGAAAGCAGCAGGCAGACTGAGCAAAACTTACAGCCCCGCCCCTACCGGAGCGACGCCTCTGTATTTATGACAAGCCCTTCCATTGCAATTGATTTGCAAGGGGTGACCTGCAGATTGCAAATGCCAAGTGCTTAGGGGTGAGAAACAAACTGCAGAGCAGGCCTGTTGCCTCCATGTCCTGCTTGTGGACTTCTTGGAAACATCTGGTTGGTCGTTGTGAGAAACGGGATGCTGGACTAGATCAGGGCAGGCGCAAGACCTCCTGGCACCTGAGGCAGTATACCAAATCTCTCCCCCCCCCTCTGCTTACCTGATGGCGCTTCAGCTATCACCTCCATTGTCCTTCTTTGTCCCTCTCCCTGGATTTAGAAAGGAAGAGGGGAATGGAACGGAAGAGGAAGTGTGGAGGAGAGGGGGAAGAGGAAGTGTGGAGGAGAGGGGGTGGGCACTCTCCCTTTCTGAATCCAGAGAGCAGAAAGGAGGAGGAGCAGTAGAGGCAGCTGCCTCTTGCCTATCCACAGCCTGAAGTGACCTCTTCAGTCAGCCTCGGGGACAGGCTAGCCCTGGACTAGATGGATCCTTGGTCTGATTTAGCAGAGTTAGGGCCCAATCCTATCCGATTTACCAGCACTGATGCAGCCATGCGAATGGGGTGTGTGTGCTGCATCCGGCAGTGGTGGGGCAGTCACAGAGGCCTTCTCAAGGTCCTTGGGGTTGCATTGCAGCTGCATCGGTGCTAGAAAGTTAGATGGGATTGGGCCCTTACTTTATGTTCACACCACAGTAAACCTACAAAGCTTCTCTCCCCCCCCCCCCCCCGGTCACATTGTTCCATTCCTGTAGCACTTTTAACTGTTTCTAGTGGCTGCTGGTGACATCTCAACAGTCACTTTTCTTTATGATACAGCATGTGATGGTGTTATAGTAGCAAGTGGGGAGGGGCTGCCATGTTCAAATGTACTATTGTAGAACCGCAGTGTTCTTTTGCCTGGAAATTGTGTGATGTTCCTCCTTGTAAGCCTGTAAGGGTGCCCTCTTTGGCTTGGATCTCAGAGGAATCTTTGATGTCTTCCTTTTGAGTGACAGGTCCCCATGCCATAGCAAACTGCTTCAAAAATCTGAAAAGCAGCTTCTAGTATGGCATGGGGATCTGTCATTCAAAAAGAAGTCGTCAAAGATTTAAGTCCCTTGTCTACGGAGTGGTATTGTGGACTGTGATGACATTTGGGGTTGGGAACTTTGAATGTGGTACTCTGGAATAGGAAAATGTGGTCGTAGATGGATGTGCATGAAAAGAAATAGGTTCTTGGCACTAGCCAACAATTTCTGAAACACAGAAACCTGTAAGGGTGCCTCCAAAAACCATTTAAAAGTATGATTCCATGCACATATTTATCTTTTCAGGACTATGTGCATGATTAAAATGGAGAAAACGACTTACTTGCCTTGTGGTCAAGACAGAATAGCAAACCCACCCCATTTTAATCTTTCAACTGTTAAGAACTAGAGCAGACTTTATTTTATTTATTTTTCACATTTTTATACCGCCCTTCCTCCAAGGAGCTCAGAGTGGTGTACATATTTCCTCCCCTCCTTTTTGTCCTCACAACAACCCTGTGAGGTAGGTGGGGCTGAGAGATAGTGACTGGCCCAAGGTCACCCAGGAAGCTTCGTGGCTGAGCGGGGATTTGAACCTGGATCTTCCAGGTCCAAGTCCAGCTCCCAAACCACTACACCATCCTGGCTCTCCTTTGCTGCACCTTTGATAATGCTCCTCATGGTTTAAGAGCGAAACGTTAGGACAACCCCTTGTTCTCTTGTTAACGTAATAAAACGACCAGAACAACCTGGAAAATGCTTCCTTTTATTAACTCCACCCCATTTTATTCATCCACTTGTTCACTTCTGTTTACCATAACAATCGTGGTCCTAATTCAGTTTTTTAAAAACTTTCTTTAGGAATATCATTCATGGCAGTGATTCCGTAGAAAATGCTGAGATTGAAATCAACCTATGGTTCACTCCTGAAGAACTGGTTGACTACACAAGCTGTGAGCACCCATGGATCTATGACTAAAACCTAGCGTGTCGTTTCCTCAGCCCTTGTTCCGACTGTTGAGTTGGAAACAGTTCCTACCTCCATTGTCCTCTAGGGTGTTGTTGTTTTTTTCCAGTGTGCTTTCAAGTACATTTGTGGACATATTTGTTCTATGTGTTTTAAAATATAAATATAATCAGTGTTTGTTGCTCAGTCAGGAGAAAATATGTTATTTATTGAATTGGATAATGCTTCATTCCAGTAAGAAAATGTCGTAGAATGAAGGGTGTGAAAGAACAGCATAATTTTTTTTCTACTAAGCTCAGGTGCACATGCTTCATTTTGCTATCCTAACTTAAATGGATTGTATTCCATGGAGTCAACCCAAGGACTTTAGGTTACGTTTGTGTCTAAGTGTTTGAAAGATGGAAAACTACAGTACGCAAATTGCTTTCTTGACTATCGTGTTATACAAGTGATTTGGCACAAAGAACACACTGCCTAAAATGGATCTGTAGAGCAGCTGATCTGTTAATTTTCACCTTAAAATGCCAAGCCACAGATGCTGCTAGGTAACCACTACATGATGAAATAATTTAAATGTGGTGTTAAATCAGTCACTGCAAATTGAAGAACATACGACTGAACTGTAACACATGCCAGCAAAGTTCAACTTTTTTTTCATTCCTGATGGACATGCATGGGTTACAATTTCACTTTGGAAAATAAAGCTTTATACAGATGGTTATTAAACTCTTATTTTCCCCTCCCTCAACTGATCATTGCTCACTTCTGCCATTTTAAGGCAGGATTAGTATAGTCGCTTATGAAACGTGCTTTTATGAGAAAAGAAGATTAACATGAGAGCAGTCCCGTAAGCTCTGCCTCCTGTCTCTTATTTTATTCTGTTTGATATTGCAAAGGAGGGCATTACAGAATTGCTTCTTCATTCAGTTGAGCTATCCACATTACATCTGCATGCATGTTTTCTTCTCCTGATCACCTATAATTTATAAAACAAGATATACATTAGTTCAGTTAGACATCACATTAAATCATGGTTAAGCAGAACATAGGTTGGTGTAATGTATGAACAGACAAACCATGGTTTGCAACCAGCTAGCAAACACAAATGAGAACCTATGATTTAAAATGGTTTTACAAACCATGAACAGCGACGCTTTCCTTCACTTTGATCACAGCTGCAGTGCTGGGAGGAAGGGGGTTGATGTTTCCCAGTTCAAAATTGCCCTCTCCAAAGCTGCTTTTAGCCATGGTAGGGAAGAAAAGGTCAAAAGGAACCTTTTATACAGTGCCTGTCTTCTCCCCGTGGCTAATAGCAACTGGGGCGGGGGGGGGGGGGGTTGAGTGGCACAGGGGAAAGGTTAATTTCCATTCCAAACAAACACCATAGTCCTGATCCAATGCCAGCAGGACCCTTGCAACTGCATTTAACTAATGCATCACCCACAGAACATGTAATTTGGCTCTGACCTAAGCTGCTGTGAGCTCCTGCTCCTTGCTTGGCCAGCTCCTGCCAACCTAGCAGTTCCAAAGCATGTTAATGTGAGTAAATAGGTACCATTTGCAGGAAGGTAAACAGTGCTCCATGTTCCAGCCGCATGCTACGTGCTGTGGCAAGGAGAGTCAGGCCGACCACATAAGCGTCTTCGGCTTTGAAACGCTGGCTCTTCGGCTTTGAAATGGGGATGAGCACCACACCCTAGAGTCAGACACGACTGGACTTAATTGTCAGGGGTCACCGTTACCTTTACTTTTGGGGTGGGGGGGGTTATTTCACAACCATTTCAGTCCAGAATTTTGCAAGATCTTAATAAATCCCAGTTGGGAAGGGCAGTGAATTTCTTCTAGAAATTGGGGTTGGGTGGGTGTTGATCACTACTGAATCCCATTTGACCACTGGGGGAGTTCCCAATAGGTCTATGAAATAATTTTGGAAATCTCTCTTTCTTTGTACGGTATCTGACAATTGGTATTCGGAAGGATAATGCAGCCTCTTAACTATGACACAAAGTGGCATAGAACATAAGAAGAGCCCTGCTGGATCAGGCCAAAAGCCCATCTAGTCCAGCTTCCTGTATCACACAGTGGCCCCACCAGATGCCTCAGGGAGCACAAGACAACAAGATAACCTGTTTCCCTTTGACACTCCCTTGCACCTGGCACAGAGAAAACCCACTTCTAAAACCAGGAGGTTGCTTATGGCTTGTAACCTGTGATGGTCTTTTTCTCCATGAATCTGTCCAAACCCCTTTTAAAGGCATCTAGGCCAGGTGCCATCGCCACATCCTGTGGCAAGGAGTACCACAGATGAATTACACGCTGGGTAAAGAAATATTTTCTTTTGTCCGTTCTAACTCTCCCTCCACTCAATTTTAGTGCATGTCCCCTGGTTCTGGTGTTGTGCGAGAGGGAGAAGAATTTCCCTCTATCCACTCTCTCCATCCCATGCATAATTTTATAAGTCTCAATCATGTCCCCCCTCAGAATTGGACGCAATACTCCAGATGCGGCCTTACCATCGATTTGTACAAAGGCATAATGATATTTGCCGTTTTATTCTCAATCCCTTTTTTTTAATGATCCTGAGCATGGAATTGGCCTTCTTCACAGCCGCCGCACACTGGGTCGACACTTTCATCGACCTGTCCACCAGCACCCCAAGATCTCTCTCTTGATCCGTCACAGACAACTCAGAACCCATTAGCGTATATGTGAAATTTTGGTTTCTTGCCCCAATGTGCATCACTTTGCACTTACTTACATTGAAGTGCATCTGCCATTTTGCTGCCCATTCTCCCAGTTTGGAGAGATCCTTCTAGAAGCAGGATTGAGGCCATTTACAGTGCAATCCTATTTCTGAGGAAAATGTGCACGAGTCTCAAGAAGTTAAACAGGACTTCCAGTGCAAATCTCTTCAAGTTTACTCAGAAGACCCACTGTGTTCAATGCGATTTACTCTCAAAGTGTGTATAGTAATAGGATCACATCCTTGCACAGAATTGCATCCTTAGGAACACTTCCTAAAGACCACTATACATGCAACATAATATCCTTTGGTTCTTATATAGATCAGGGGTGGCCAACCTTCCCCCATTAGGGCCTCTGCGTTCTTCAGAGTTGTATAGAAGACAGAATCTTGGCAGCTGCAAGTGGTGATGGTGCTGCTAAAGCAGCTGCACCTGCTGAACTGCCCTCACCTAAACAACCATTAAAGGGCCAGCCAGGGGCATTCATGTTGAAAGGTTGGGGGCCACCCATTATAGTTTGACCTTATCACGGAGATCAAGGCGATGCAAGGGGTGGGGGTGTCATTCAAGCATATTTGCGGTCGTCGTGGGGATGCCAGTCTATATTTGCGTAACCAAGAAGTGTTACTATTAACTAATCAAGTATCAACAATAGGTTAATTAACTGTTAACAAGAGGTACTACTAACAAAAGGGTACATACCTGCAGCCTATATCTCCGTGCTATTAACGTCTCCGCCTCCTTTGGAGTTTCTGTCCATAAAGATTTCCCAAAATCAAAAGCTCGGTTCTCTTCGTATCGCCCGGTCAAGGAGCGGAACATTTCTTCCACGCCCTTAGGAGGAGCAAATGGATCTCAGTCTCGTTCTCTGAGACGAGTCCTCCGTACGGTCATTACTCGGGGTGCGTACACGTTCCCCCGCTTCTTCGATTGTGAAGGGAGGCGGAGAAAGCCCACGCCGAAGACCGCCTTCTTTGCTCCCCGCGGGGCTTCTGGGTGAAGTTCCGTCTCCGGCGTCCATCCGGCCTTGCTCCGCCTCTTCCCCAGGACGATTTCAGGGAGAAGGCAGCACTAGCCACGCTCTCCGCAGGCCGGACGACTCCCACCACCCCAGAGGTAAGCGGTTTCTACGAGATCGACTCTGGCTTGGGAGAAGATGTTCAGGGCAGGGCCGGGGGGAAGATTCCTGGAGCCGACCGAAGAGGGGCGTGATGTGTGTGCAGGGGGGGGATTCCACCCTCTCCTTTATTTCTTTGTCTTGCCACGCACAGTCGGGAAGTCAGAGCAATCGGGGCCCCGCTGCCCCCGCTAGAGGCGGCCGAGGCACAGGCGGCTTCCGCTTCTCTTGCCGCCACGTGGGCCAGCTCGGTAGCCGCCGCCGCCGAGGTGGCGCTTCTCGAGGGCCTGTAGGCGGGTTGGCGCCTGACTCTGAGCCCGAGGATAGGAAGACTGAACAAAGGGCGTCTCCTAGGCGGTGTTTGTGCGGGTGGCGAGGTGGAACGAGGGGACCCGGCAGCGGGGGGAAATATCGTGGCCTCTAAGCCACGCTGGCTGTTTTTGCTGTCCTCCAAAGCACTTACGACCTGTAGCCCCCTGCGGAGTTTTGCTTCATAAAGCAGACCTACCCAAATCGGCGCCCTTGCCTCCCTCGCTCGGCGCCCTAGTCTAGGGCCCCTAGAAGCGTTCTATAGAAATGAATCCGATTCCAGGTAGCTTCTCGTGATTCCTGTGAACCCGGCAGCCCTGGAGGTGGAAGATGGCCACATATATTCGTTAAATGCAAATGATGAACAAAGACTGCAGGCAAGTCGCGAGACGTCTTTGCCTGACTGTCTTATTCCATCTGGGTTTCACTATTTAAGGTTTGGTTTTCAAAGCACACTTTCTAAGAAATGACTTCATATGTTGCTACCTCTATGACAGAAAAGGGAGGGGGGGATAAGAGTATCTTGTTAAAAGGAAAATGTTGAAAAGAACTGGTGTTCTGAAATTGCTGATCTTGGGAGATCTCAAGCCTCGCCCTAGAAGCAGAGCAGAGAGGAAAAGCATTCAGAGCTGGCCATAGGAGCTGCAGGGCCCAGTTGGAAACATTTTTTGCGGGCCCTAGGTTCTCAGCCAAGGTCTGTACGGTAGAATCTGAACGGTATAAATAAATTCAGCAGACATCACATTACTGTCAAAAGTAACAAACGTGACTCGTATACCCTGCACTCACAAAAATTATGATACATCTAATATGTCTATATTTGTAGGTCCTAATTATCTAGATTTATGTATGTAAAACTTTAATACTTGAGTCTGAATCTAGGCCTACAATATATAAACCTGCAATTGCGTTGGATGACTAGAGTAGATTACCCTAGCGCGCAGCACCTTTTAGGCGAGGGGCTCAATTGGCTCAAAGCTGGCCCTGCAAGCATTGGTTCTTATCCTTTTTGGGGTCACCCTTTGAGAATCTGGTGAAAGCTATGGACCCCCTCCCCAGAAAAATGCACACGCGCACACACCATTTTTTAGTAGCCAGTTCACAGTTAACCTGGGGTCCCTGGCCAGGCTTCAGGGTGAGAACACTGCATTAGAGGCTGCCCAGCTGCTATTTCTTTTAGGATGGTGTTTTCTCCCTAGGCTACTGATATTCACAGCTTTTTTAAAAAGCTGATACTACTACAGGAAGAGGAAAAGTCTGTTTTGAAGCCTGTGTTTTCTCGGGGGGGGGGGGGCTGCCTCTTGATGTTGAGCAGCACCCACCTTGATGAGCAGGTAGTACCTAGTGCATTCTTTCATGTGCTAGATAGTTGTATGATTTCCAGCTGGCTGGCAATCCTGCTGATCTGGCTTGCTGGCCTTGGTCTGTTGGTCATTGTCGGCTGTAGTTCTCTAACGTGAGGAGAATTACAATGCTGGCCTGTCTTCTTGTCTGTTTGCACTAATTCCTTTTTGGCTTCTCTTGCAGGGATAATAATGGCTTCCAACACAGAGCGCACTTTCATTGCCATCAAGCCTGATGGAGTCCAGCGAGGATTAGTAGGCAAAATCATCGAACGATTTGAACAGAAGGGCTTCCGACTGGTGGCTATGAAATTCATGCATGTAAGTTTCATCTTTGCTTCCATGTAGTGCTGCAGTAAGACTAATATACCTATCATACTTTTTGTATTTTTTACCTTTGTCCCCTTGTTTTTGATAGTTGTGTTGCTACTTCTGCTTTACATAGTTGTGTTGCTACTTCTGCTTTACATTAAAAAAACACAAACAACAACAAGCACTAATAATATATAGGTGTGCGTCACTTCATGACCTACCTGTTTACAGCGGGCTGCATATATGACAGCCTTCCTGGTGCCCCCGTCCATCTCCTTGTTAAATGAAAATTCATTGTGGGCTGCTCTGGAGGCTGCTTGCAGGCCACTCTATTGGCCTCTGGGCCTTAGAATGGCCCATAGAAGCATCAGAAAGTGACTTCCGGTTTCTGGACCCAACTTCCGGTTTTATCGGAAATCGCTTTCTGACTCTGCTGCTGGCCATTCTGAGGCTCTTGGATGCCAATAGAGTTGACTTGGGCCACTTCGGGCCTGCAAGTAGCCTCCGTAGGCGTGACCTTTGTTTAATGATATTGCTTAGCGATGGGGATCGGAGAACATATCCCTATCGTTAAGTGACGCATACCTGTAACCTTTTGTTATCCACCCTGAATTTTTGGGAGAAAGGCAAGATACAAATCTCTTATATAAAGAAATATGGAAGTACTTGACTGTCTTGAAAATATCCCTGGGGTAGGCCGCATATCGATATGAGAGACCTGTGAGTAGGGTCATGTTACAAGTTCCACCAGAAAGCTGTGATTTGTGTGTGTCTCTGTGTATATAGAGATAAGAGACTCCTATAAGATTCCCCCTAACATAGTGTACCTTTTCTGTTGATTTAAATTGTAAGTCACTTTGGAAGCCAGTCCTGGCTGAATATACAAGTCAATAACATTCACTGCCACTTCCACTTTGAATTTAAAGATCAAAGTTGGATGTTGAGCAGGGGCTGGTGTATGTACTGTGTTGCTTATTTTAAGCACAGTTCAAACAATTTCAATATATGGATTTTTCTTGCCTTCGAACACTCTCAACTATTGGTCCACTCCTATGGCATGTTCTCTGGGGGGGGGGGAATCTTTTTAAAGAAATATTGTAAATGAAAGGATATTCAGTTGTATGCATATATGTAATCTTCATAATTTAGCTCATGTTGCAGCTATAAAGCTAAAAATGCCCTTGAATCTATGTGCAGTTTATGCAGTACGCACAATACTAATGTAGAGCTGAAGCTCCTTTAGAAAAGAACAAAAATGCACCCCTATTTTCAGTCTGATACTTAAAATGTAGCCTTTTAGTAGCACACATCCAAATCTTATCTTCAGACTGTTTGGTTTAGCAATTTTCCATTTCTTTAGGCCAGACAGTTCTACTGAAACTGCCTGTGTAACCTAATACAAAGAAACTTGTGTGACTTTGACTGGAAGGTTATACTGTGTTGGTTAATCTGTCTTGTATAACGTACGGTCTGCTAAAACAGGCTGCCATTAGTTAACTAAACTCGGACTATGAGAAAAACAGACTTCCTTACCTAGGAATCTCTGTTCTAGATAGAGGAAAGGGGTCATTCCTAATTAGTGGGAATGTCCCTCGCAGGGTCAAGCAAGTTACATGACTCTTCCGCGTGGAGGGCTCCCATCCCCCAGACCGGATTGATGACCTGGGAAACCTCCATCTTCTATTGAACTTGTGTCAAACTGTCCTCATAACGATCTCTCCGTCTTCTAATGCCTTATTGATGTACTCTGGCTGAGGACAGCTGCATTGACCCCAGGATTGTGCCCATTCCCTGGGTATCATTGTTGAACACACAGAAGAGGGAGCAAAGTCCCTATCTACCACCCGCCTGTGTGTGCTGAGTGTGAGAATGTGACACTGCGCTTATGATGAGGTGGGTGGAATGACCCCTTCTTCTATCTAGAACAGATTCCCTGGTAAGGAATTGTTTTTCTCAGAGGAAGGGGTCATTCCTAATTAGTGGGATGTTCCAGAGCAGTAGAAGAATGTGGGCGAAATGTTCGTGTCTATGCACTTAACCATCTTTAAAAAAAAATACTCTTCTGTCAAAACTAGCATATGCAGAAGCCGCCCTGTCAACTTTATAATGCGTGTGTGCACGGAGGCCCAAGTGGCTGCCCTACAAATTTCTGGTAATGATAGAACCCCACTGAATGCTGCTGATGTAGCTGCGCTCCTCCAGGAGTGAGCTTGAATTCCTTGAGGAGGAAGCAGCCCCTCTGATCTATAGCATATTCCAATGCAGACTCTCATCTTCCTCCCTGGCACAGTGGCTGAAACTTTCCTACCTTTTGCTGCCCCCTGGAAAGCGGTAAACATTGCATCCATCTTGCAGAACTATTTGATGCGCTCTGTGTAGAAGAGCTTAAAAAGTAGGGGTAGCTAAGCAACTCCCTTCCCACAATGAGAATTCAAGTGCTCATCTTTTACCGATGTTTGTTAATTATTTGTGTTCCTCTTCTACAGGCTTCTGAAGACCACCTCAAACAACACTACATTGACTTGAAAGATAGGCCATTCTACCCAGGTTTGGTTAAATATATGAGTTCTGGGCCTGTCGTTGCCATGGTAAGTATATTTACATGGACGTACAGGTACAAGGTTGCAATATATTGCCTGCTTGTAAGCTTTCTAGACCTGAACTTCCAATGCTTTGCAGCAAGACAGAGAGAAATGAGACCTCTTGGTCTTGTAGTCTTCGGTTTTGTAGCTCCGTCTTCAGCATTACGTTTCTGCAGCATTGGTATATTTATCCCCTTCTCTTGCTTCAGAGCAGAGGGAATGAGTAGTGCAGATAATCTGTGGGTAGCTGTTTCTGTGCAAGGCAAGGAGGTGGCCACTCTGGTGGCCTCACTTAATTGCAACCCTTTTGGCCTGGTAACCAGTTAAAAAATTATTCAAAGATCAACCACCAAGACTAAGCCTTAGGGGGAATGCATGGCATCTTGTCCAGGAACTGCTTTTGATGTTGCTAACATGATTGCTATTGCTGAGGCAGCTTTAAAACTAGTGTGTTGAGGAAAAAGTAAAATACTAATCTGTGCACGCGCACTATTGGTTTTGCCAGTAGGCATGTTTCATGGCTTGTGCATGCATTATACACATCTTGATTGTTTCAGCAAAGGTCTCCAGGCACTTTTACTTAATGGCCCAATCCTATTTGATGCTATGCTGTTGTCTCATGGACGCCAGCATGAGGTCCGTCATACCCTAAGCCTGTCTTGCCAATGCCACACCGACGGCACGCTGGTGCAACAAGGGCCAAATGCCAAGCCTGTACTGGCAAAGCAATGCTGGTACAGCCTTTCCCAGTAAAACCCCGGTGTCTATAGAAACACTGACTCGGCCTCTTATCCACAGAGCCATGTCCTGACAGAAGTGTTGTCATCGCCATGACATCATGTGTCATCAGTATGTCCAAGGAGTCAATCACTAGCAGCTGGAAAAGCACCACTAGAGTGAACTGAGCAGGGGGCAGGTGCAGGGGGTGGGGACACGCCTTGCTGTCAGCCACTAGGACTAAATAGCACAAGCACCACTTTAACCATGGGTAGATGCCCCAAGGACAACATGTACCCACCCCACCATCTCCAGGATGGCACAGTACCTCCAACTTCTACAGGAGTGCATTGGTGTCCTGGACAGAAGCCACATCCCCATCCTATGTCTGAGTGACTGGGCTGACAGTTTCCTGAACCACAGGAGGCGCCACTCGATTGTGCTTCAGGCAGTGGTGGACTCTGGGACAATGTTCCTGGATGTTTATTGCTGGGGGTACTTGGCAGATGCCATGATTCTGAGGATGTCCCCTCTGTTAAAGAGAATGCAGGTGGGCACTTGATCACAGGGAGGATAGCAACCCCACTGATCTTCATCACGTTGGGTGCTCATCGGGGATGCTGTCTATCCATTATCGTAGTTCAAATTGTCCGGGCTTAATGGCCATGGTCTCCTTTGAGTTTTTCTTCCAAATGTTTCACCCATATCTGTGACGGACATTGTCAAAGGTGGGGGGGACGGACACACAACTACTCCACACCACCCAGTCTCTTCAGTCACAGATACGGGTGAAATGCTTACGGATAAGGAAACCCAGGTGAGTTTTGCATCTGGATGTGCAGTTATTATGTGGAAAATGCTCATTTCCATGTGGGTTTCTGCACGTCTGGTCTGGACTTTAGAAAAAGCAAAGATCACCCCAAATCCCTTTCCTTGTGTAGAAACGCTGACATTCTCTTCTCAGTTGCTTCCAAAACACCTGTGGTGGTCTATAAGGCACTTACTAGGGATGTTGTGTAGCCTGTTTCTAATAATGTCTACTACTGCAAAGTTAATCGCATAGAACTGTAGAACCCATGATTAGGATTGATTTGCTAGTCTTTCAGTTTGAGCTTGTAAAGGAAGGCTAGCCTGATACAATCTCCTGCCTTAAGAAGCTAGGAGCTCCTGGGGCTTACCAGTAACCATAGCAATATTTTGAAATTTTGGAACCAAGGGAATATATCCTTAAGACTGTTTTAGGAACCTTGAGCTTGAAATAGCCGTGTGGCAGAAAAATATCTCTGTTGTAGTGTTCCTAATTAGTTCAGGATGATAACTTTTAAAACCTGTAAGAACTCATTAGCCTCTCTGGTGGATTTAAAACTCATACTGCTAAGCTCTTGAGAGTTGACTCTTCCTCTGTTTCTTGTATTGATCTTAATGAGGAGTTTGCAGTTTGTTTATAACCCTCTTCATCTTGTCCAGGTGAGTTTTAATAGCATCAAGAACACTGGGATGGAGAAGTCCTCTTCTCTCTTCCCTAAGTTGCACTCTGTTGACTTACTCATTTCCTCTTCTAGCTTGTTTGCTGCTTGTTCTACATCTCAGTACCCACTGGAGAGACTCTAGCACAGGGGTGGCCAGCCTTTCAACCTGAATGCTCCTGGCACTTTAATGGTTGTATAGATGAGGGCATTTCAGCAGGTGCAGCTGCTTTAGCAGCACCAGCAGCAATTGCAGCTGCCAAGATTCAGTCTTCCGAACAACTCTTAAGAACACAGAGGCCCTAATGGTGGAAGGTTGGCCACCCCTGCTCTAGCACATAGGGCAGTGTGTATAAATGTCTGATCAAGCAGGAGTACTGCAAGGCATTGTAGGAACTCCAGGAACCTGGTTATGTTTAAACTGAAGACATAATTCCTGTTCTTACTACGTTGGTTTAATTTCTTGAATAGGTTTAATTTCTTGAATATATTCACACGTCTTAATCTTGTGAAGTATGAAAGTGAAATTGTATTAAAGCATTTTATTTTTGTAGGTTTGGGAAGGACTCGGTGCTGTGAAAACAGGCAGAATAATGCTGGGGGAAACTAATCCAGCAGATTCCAAGCCTGGCACTATCCGTGGTGACTTCTGCATTCAAGTGGGCAGGTTGGTGCTGGAAACTTGTGTATGTTTGTAAGGTTGCGAGTTGCTGCTTAAGCAGTACTTTAAAACCCTTGCATGCCTCAAGCAGAACATGTTATAGTTTGGGCCAAATTGTTTGTTCAGTGTTGCTTTAGTTATGAAGCTACCCTAGACAGTTGACAGCTACTTGTTTTTGGCAGATCTTGATACAATAAAAGGTATTGTATATGAATGGTATTCTCAACAGTTGTGCTACCATTACAACTGAGCAGTTGCTGTTTGACTAATGAGTTCATCTGATGTGTATGTGAGTGAGAAATCCTTGAGGTGGTTGGTAGGCTGTGATTGAATCTTGTGGGCTGCGTACGCTTAGAAGCCGGTACCTAAAGTACCAGTTCTGTAGGCGTCGCTGTCTAGTACTTCACAAGAGGCATTAGTTTTGTACAGATCTTGTAACTTCTGTCTTTATTTTCTCTGAAGGAACATCATTCATGGCAGTGACTCTGTGGAGAGTGCTCAAAAAGAGATCAACCTGTGGTTCAAGCCAGAAGAACTTGTGAGCTTCAAATCTTGTGCTCATGACTGGATTTACGAATAGAATCGTCCCTTGGCTCGGTTGTGCCTGCCAACAAAGCATCTTAGGCCACCTACTCATTTTATCTGGGAGCATCTATTATCTGGGAGCATCTATTACGGTTACCTTTGATTGGCACTAAAATAAAACATCATGAACTAATATGGTTTTTCTTGATTTAAAAAATAAAAAGGTCGTAGATGAACAAAACTTCATTTGCTGTAACTTTTAACCTTCATCAAATGCCTGTGCTGGGAACGAATTCCCCTAATTGTCACACGAAGACTAGAGTTGAATAAGACATACATGCCCCTGAGGATAACAATTTCTCATGTGCTCACTCTCGATTCAGGGTAGTAGATAGCGATGTGTGCTTTTAAGGCATTTTTACCCAAGGGTGTATATATGCAATAGGAGTTAAATGTGTACACCTGTGGTCTAGTGGGTGGAAATGTTAAATGCAGTGTAGATCCTCTTTACAGGAATAGTCAATATACCATACTGTCTTGTATTGCCATCTTAACATGTAGATATAAGGCTGTAATCTGAATCTCACTTGCTAAGGGAAAAATTCCAGTGCAGTCTGGGATTACATCTGAGCAAACATGCTTGCTATCCTCAAAATAAACGGGTGTAATGGAAATTGACCTACATTAAAGACTTGTTTGTAGAAATAGTGCTTTGTCTCAAAAGCAAGTTCATGCTTAGTTGAATGAATTAGTGCTACGATGGTAATTTTACTTGAGTGAAGGCTAGTGGGAGGTCTTCAAAATTCATGTGACTGCTTAAATTGAAACCTTTGTTACAGTGAAGTACCTGTTAGGCCTAGGGTCCCCAGTTATGTGCCAAGAAACTACCATTAAATGCCCCAATCAACTGAGTGAAAAGTGGGTTCTGTGAAAACGGCCCACAGGAAAAGTGCACACATGTAATGAGGAGGTACTGAATTATGTCTAAAGGCCACTTCAGCCTAGGTTAGTGTGAGTAAAATGACTGGATCTGTTTTCTGATTGGAAGCAAACCGTATATTTGTTTAAAAACTTTTATTCAACAACCAACAAATTATGAATATTGAATTCGTGTATTGGAGCGTAGTAGTAACTTTTCCTTGATGCGGTCGGAATGAGACTTCTGGGGTGCCACCATACCTCTTATATCGGTGCACGGCACTGCAGTGATGACTTGCAACTAGGCTAAAATGTGTTAACCTTTCTTTAATTGCAACTACCCCATGAATAAGTTGATGGCAAAACTTAGGGATGTATGAAATTCTTTGAGTTCTTCAAAACAACCACTAATTGTTCTGAGGCAGCAACAGAAATCCTCCAAACAGGAAGAAACCTATTTTACCTTGTTCTGAAGCAACACAGAACTGGAGCTATTCTCCAAACAGGAACAGTGCAATCGTGTGCAATGGAGGGTAGGTGGAGCTAATGTTCCACGTGCCTAGGGTGTCACAAAAGTGCTGTAAAGCGTTTTCATGGCATCTTTGACGTAAGCTGCGCTGAGGCGGGTGCCGCACACTCCAACGGCTCCATACCCTGCTACCGGATGCAGGCAGGTGCTGCACTGGGGGGGGGGGGATATCGGTGGTGCGGTGTGCCAATATCTTAATCCACTTCCTGGGCCAGGGCGGTCTTACACAGCCTCCCCAGACATGCTGCAGTAAAATAGCTGGTGCACATTCAAGGAGGCCCATTGGGCCTTACACTGGGGGAAAGGGATAAACTCGTTTCCCCAGGATACGCCCCAGCCCTGTTGGGGCAGGCCACATTCTGTGTAGAATTCAGTGGCCAGCCAGTGCATCCTATGGAAACACAGGTGTTGCTACATCCCGGGGGGGGGGGGAGGCATCAACACCCCCCCATGTGAAGCCACAAGCCCCGCCCCTGGGCTTGTGATGTCACTTTTGCTGTGCCGCCACCAAAATTCAGTGGCGGTGCAGAAGCACACACACATACGAGGTGTTTTTTCAGCAGTTTTTGGGCCTTTTGCAGCCCGGGAGGGTGGGCAGGTCCAATCCTCCTGCCACAAATGGCTGAACAAATGCCAGGGAGGGTGTTTTCGCACCACCGCCAAAATTTGGTGGCGGCATGGCGAAAGTGCATCCCTGCCCCTTGACACCCCCGCTGCTTGGGGGACCACTGCCCCCCACCCTCCCCTAACAACACCTCTGGCTAGAAAGAGGCAAAGGAGCTTCTGGGAGTGTAGGCTGCTGCTATGGAGGTACTGTACTGTACTCACAAAGCTACAACTCTCAGAAGCTCCTTCACCTACCTTCCTGTTTGGAGAATAGCTCCAGTTCTGTGCTGCTTCAGAACAACGTAAAATAGGTTTCTTCCTGTTTGGAGGATTTCTGTTGCTGCCTCAGAACAATTGCTGGTTGTTTTCAAGAATTCAAAGAATTTCACATACCCCTAAGTTTTACCCTCGACCTCTCCATGGGGTAGTTGTAATTAAAAGGAAAGGTACTCATCAACACCTTTTAGCCTAGCTGCTAGTCATCAGTGTGCAGATATAAAGAGGTATGGTGGCACCTCGAAAGACTCATTATGACAGCTATGCTCCAATGCATGAATTCAATATTCATAATTTGTTGGTTAAGTTTTTAAACAAATACGCTGTTTGCTTCCAAACAGAAAACAGATCATTGTTTACACACACTAACCTAGGCTGAAGTGGTCTTTACAGTCATAATTCAATACCTCATATGTGTGTATTTTTCCATGCAGGCTCTTTTCTGTGCAATTTTCCAGTGGGCTTCTTTTTCTGGTCACCTGAAAAGTGTGGCCACTTGCTTTCCCACCCTTTGCCAACACTGAATGTCCAGCTGAAACCAGTGATAGAGAAGTTGAGAGGAACAGTGGCACAACAGATGCTTCCCTGTGCTTTGAAAGTATTTATCATATTTGTAACTACCTGTCAACCCTGAAAACCTTTACCCCTCACAGGGCTGTTTGCAAGGATAGGTCAGATTTGAGAAATGGTGATTTCCATTAGCTTTAAAAGCATCTTCATGTTCATAGTGTCTAGATGAGAACCATATACAACCCTGTTTGATCTTTTATTCCACTACACTTGCAAGCTACCAAATTTGAAATAATACAAGTACACTGAAAGTAGTAGTTCTGGGTCCAAAAATTTTGTGAGTGGAAGGTGCTCATGGGGTAGCAGGTGTGTCACTGATACCCACCATATTTGCAAAAAACTGGATCAAAGGACCACCACCCCATATGGCTTTTCTGAGGAGGGTTTTTGTGAATCAAAACCAGTATTTAAGGGTATTCCTGAAGATAGAAGAAAGGGTCCATCCACCTGATTTTACTTGAACATTTTTATTTTGTGTAAAAAAAGGCAAATTTAGTGAATTATTTTCATCTTGTACACAAAGTTATAATTTTAATGCTTTTTCACATCCATGCTTCAAAATCTGCAGTCTGGTAAAAATGACAGTAACATTAATTCTTCAAAAGCATTTTTCACTGAGTTATGTACATAGAGGTTTTAAAACGCTCCCATTTGACCACACAAGTTACCAAGAAAATAAGATTAAATTTATACAGATATTGGTCTATATATCAAATACATACAGAAATGATGTAAAAACCCATTCAGTTTTTTTAACTTCTGCCCTGAAGCACTTTTCTCAGCGGCAAAAGTTGATGCTTTTCTTTTTTTTTTATAAATGGCTGAGACTTTACTTAAATATGAAAATTAAAAAGAAAAAAAATTCAATTTAATCACAGTTTTTAATCCCTTTCCAATAAAGGATTGTAACCAAATATATTAGCACCATAATACAAATATTGATGGGAGAGGGTGTTCACATCACATAAAAATGACAACGATCAAAACAAACAAACACTGAAACCCGTGTTAGTATCAATAGAACAAGAAGCTGATAACTGCTTTTGCTTTCCTCAGATTTAACAAGGAAATTAAACACAAAAAAGGGTCAGCTGTCAAAAAAGGAGCACTTAACAATGCAACTTACCTTGTCTGTGGTGCCCTCTTGTTTAAGAAAACAGTCGTGCTGTATGCCAAATACTGAAATTAGCCAACCCTTAGCATCAGTACAGGCTGCAAACCCTTACCAACTCCCCCCCCCATCCCAATTTGTTTGCATTAAATCAATTCACAGTAAAATAAAAGAGAATGTTCTTAGAGCTATTTTATACCAAAAACGCATGCATACCAAAGCAATTAAGCCTGCATTAAGAAAGCTCACTGTTACCCAGTCACCCTGCTGTGTAAAGAGGCCACAAGTAAACATTGCTCAGAATCAACACCAAAGAAATAAAAATGACTCCTAAGCAACTAATCTGTAAAAGGGACTTGTTCAAGGTAGTTTCATGGCATTTAAATTAGAAGCATTTTTAATAATAGAAGATTCCCTATTTAAATTTCTAACATATGCATGTAAAGTATCAGAATGTAGAATCCTGCCCAAAGGCAGAAATGGAGAAAATCTAGAAAGATTGGCAGTGCCACCAACATGACATAACACACATTATTATTCACCTTCCAGCACTGAGCCCATTTTAATTTAAATATGTTGATCTATAGCCAAAAACCTAAATCTTGCTACACAGCACTAATCAAGGCTATTACCCTGAAGCACAATTTTGGATGTGACAAGTTCCAGCAAGCTATTCTCTCAGGCTCACTGTCTGGGCTGACCTGGTGGGGATCAAGGGTGGCCATGGATTTTCAAGGAGCTGCCGTAATCAACAGAGGTAGAAGCAGGGTTGCCACTTCCCTAAACAGTAACATGGTTGGCAGACATTCAACAGGTGGGTGATGTGTTCCAAGCATAAATGTGCAATGATGGAAAAAGCTGCACCTTCTGAATGTCCATTGTGGAGATGTGAAAAAGATTACAAAGTTTCTGTGAGGGGGAAAACGGTGGCAACCCCGCCTAGAGCGGGTATGTGGTGTATTGGTTCAAGCTTGTTCAGACTTTATGACCATGCATAAATTTACACACACATTTACGTTCATACTCTGGTTTTCCCTCTCCTGGTGACTGAGAACCTTATTACAGGCTTTGTTCTGTATCTCTTTTTCACATGAAGCAGTATTATGTAAGCAAGTGGTCCCTACTGTCATCAGAAGAAATACTTGTACACATGCTACTCTATGTCCTTCAGAATCAGACTCTATGAAAGTACATGCTGGCCCTTGAACGCTAGTCTGGATTCTGCTAGTCCTGTGTAGTTGATACCACCATTATCATGTGGGCAAGGTTGATAGAATCACACCTCAGGGTAGAAAGAACAGCGGGCCACCACCATGTCACCATTGGTTACCATTTCCTGTGGACTCTCACAGCACAATCCTAGTCATGTCTACTCAGAAGTACCAGTAGGTCTTATGAGTTCAGTGGGGCTTTACTCCCAAATAGGTGTGTATAGGATGGGCTGTCAGGCGGCCTTTTTGACCATTCTATTAAAAAAAAAAAACATGGGTGGTCAGATGAAATGGACCACAACCCTTCTCTTGGGAGGTACTGGCATTAAAGAAAAACATTTAAAATGAATGTAGTTGAAGAAAGGTAGGAAAATGAATAGTTTTCAGACCAATCTGAACTAGGACTTTTGAAAATATTGTTAGTGATGCAGTGAACCCCTTTACCTGTGTGCATAATACAGCTTTTTGAACCTCCCCCTGCCCTCACTGCCAAGAGCAGCCCTCATGTGCTGCATTATGAGCTATTTTATAAACTGGACATTTAGAAAAAACAGCTGCAATGCAACATTTGCCGATGGGAGACCACTATGCCCAGAAACACAAAAAAGCCCCTGCTAAATCCAGGTTTCCTCTTCCTTCTTCTCTAGATCATGCCCATAATCATTTTTGTAGAGACATAAAATATCTAATTACCACTTAAATTCACAAGTATTTGACACCTGATAAATCAGTTTTTAAAAATATGTATACATGAAGCAGTTGTCAAAAAAAATGGCCCAGCTATATGAAAAACACAAAATGACTAGAAACAGTTCTCATACATTCCTATACTATACAGGAAAAAAATGTACTTCCAGTAGTTACTACAAAATTTTACACCATTATCCCCTCTTGCATAGAATGTGGTAAACCTTTGCATATCACCAATGGTATGTACCCAACAATAGAGCAAGATAATTAAGAAAAGAATCAAATTGCTGGTTTTCAACTTTCTATGCGTTTTTAAAAATTCAAAACATTTATATGTCAAAAAATTGTCTCTGGGGCTTTATGAGTTGCTAGTTGTAAAGTGTTAGGCTTAAAGGGTGTAGAGGTTAACCTATAGAATTAATTTCTTCTAAATCCTACCCTAGAGTCAAGAATTTGACAATTATACTGCTCTAAAGAGGACCTGCTATGACCCAGAAGCACTTACAGAACATAAGCAGTTAATTCCTGAGAGTTTAGTTAATGAACCTTACTGGTAAAAGCAAACTCTTGACACACATTGTCCTGTCAACAGCACTGCAGAGTGGAAATGTCAGCATGTTAAAATTCTGTGAATGAAATTGTCTGCTAATATCCACACTGATTTAACTTTCCGGAAAAAGACTTCAGGTAATTCAGCATTTTTGCCACACCAGTCACAACAAACCCTTCAAAACATTTTGCTTTAAAAACGGTATCAGCAGCCAAATAAAAGAAAATGAGGCCTAAAGGAGGGCCCAAGCCATCTTTAGGCAAGCCAGTTTCATCCGTCAAAAGCTAGAAGCTCTTCCATACAGGTGGGAAAACAACATGCTGGGTCCAGAAGTAGATGTCTGTCCTCCTCTGCATTTGTCTCTTCATCCGCTATCTCCAATAGGATGGAAAGCAAGCCTGGTGATGTGTTGGTATCAAAGGACCTTTCTAGTCTGTCTCCCTTTTCTTGTACAAGGATCAAAAGTCCAAGTCCCAAACTCATCTCCATCTTACAACCTCTTCCGCTGAAACCTTTTGGAGCTTTGCTGATCATTGGCGTGAATATCCCAAGACTTGAAATCAGAACACTGGAATGCAGTAAGCAGTATTAAGTCCAACACCACTGACCTCAACAGAGATTGGACCAGAGCTTGATTCTCCAGAATCTACTATCAGATTCTTGATAATTATGTTGTCACTTCCAGGAGCAATTCTTTTCAGACACAGTTCTTTCAACCTATTGGGGGATGTTTTTACCACCCTAAGACTCAAGTCTCA
The DNA here is from genome assembly GCA_026170595.1 of Plestiodon gilberti rubricaudatus. Classification (NCBI taxonomy): domain Eukaryota; kingdom Metazoa; phylum Chordata; class Lepidosauria; order Squamata; family Scincidae; genus Plestiodon; species Plestiodon gilberti. Next base: position 153,390,353 of record JANXHW010000002.1, on the reverse strand, counting down.
TGATTTCACGATAGAAAAGACAGGGTATGACTAGTGTAGCTTTAAATTCAGAATCTCCCAGCTTGTACCAGAAGGTTCACTTGTTACAACAGTTCGTTTGTGTTTTCAACTATACTACAACCTCCTCTTCCTCAAAAGGGTTTCCTGCAATCCTGCTAATTAAGCTTTTAATTCTTACCAAAAAATTAGAATCTCATTTTTTAAACAATGCACAATAAATCTGAACTTGAAAATATTACAAAAATTCTTTTAAAAGCTTCAAATACAACACAAAAGTGTCATTTTTTAATAAATTGAAAAATCTTTTTCACTAAAATAGGTTTCCTCATCCTCCAAAATTTTTGAATTGAAATCGTATCTGCAGTTAGCAAAGTGCCCTTAGTAGAAGCCTTCAAACTGCATCATCAGAATAGGAACATCAGTCTTGAAAAAAGGCTCTTTTTGTACCATCCTGCCCCAGCAGCTTCTGATCCGGCCTTAGGGTTCTTGTTTGATGTAGTGGCTGGCAGACCCATTGCTTTCCTGATCAGAAGCTCCTTGAAGAAAGTTGTATTCTTCTCCATCTAGCAACTCCTCCTTCAGCTGCAGTGAAGATACTAAACATAAAAAAGGAGGTTAAAAGACAAACATTGGTGAACCTTTGAATACATGGGAAACATTTCCTTTCAGTTCAGGTATCTTGAAATTCTCAGCAATACGCCAACTTTCTGTTGTTGTTACTTCTGTAAGTAATAAAATGGATATGTTCCAAATTTAACATTCAAAAGCTAACATTGACATTTTGTACATATATTGCAAAACACAGATATAAATACATTCATGGACTGAAATAAAAAAAATGTGACCAGAAAAAAAAGAAGGAAAAATGTGCACAGGGATATTGTAAGAATTCCACAGTGTTTTTCATTCACTTGCATTAGAAAATTTACTTTGGACTCTGCAAATTTTGCATTTTCAAGATTCAGCATTGTCTCATGGGAATCTTTTGGGAAACAACCCCTCCATGATAATCACATCATTGATGCATTGAATATTGAAAATAATGAAGGTCTAAGGAGGTGTAATTTCCTGATCAAACAATGGAACTGATAGGTACCAGTAGATCCACAAGGGAGACAAAATCCCATTACTGATTCCCCTTGAGATTCCCCCCCGCCCCCGGCACTAAGTTAAAGTTTTAAGCTTAACTGCATCTATTATTTCCTTGGCATTTTTCAGCATGCAAGGTGCTTTAGAATCTCTATAGAAACTGGCTGACAAACATCCTCCCCGAATTCACCACAACTGTATTTGCACTACAGATTAGGAACCTGGGGCTAAGAGTGATTTCTGATGCTCGTTGAGAACATAGCTGAAAAATGACCTTGAATCCTGATCTTGCCAAGGCCCAAGTCCAACGCTGTCTATGGGTCCTAACAATGACATTCATGTCTGAAACGTTCAGACCATTTCTCATTGTGTCTATTTCTGAATCCTCTCTAAACGTAAAATGGGGATAACAAAACTGAACGATATCTTCCTATCCATGGTGGCCTCATCTATGTTGAGCAGAGCCTCCTCTGTCTTGTACCCACTGGTCCAGACTCGCACATCTGCACATGGAGCAATGGAACACACATGCATGACCCATCAGTGACACGGCAGGTGCAATCTGCTTTGACAGCTCTGATCACCTGTTTGGCAGGTACACGTATAGAGCACCATAGGCATAGACTCGGGGCAGCAGGAGAGCTTTGCTTTGTTGGCTGCACATATCCCCTTTGTACTCAATCTAACACAGAAATCTGCATGCAGAGGCCTACTTCTACAAGACTCTTCATTGATCAGCATGTACATTTTTAGTAATAAAGTAACTCCAAATGGGATTTATCACCTTTGTCGTTGTTGTTATGCCTTATACCCCAAGGCACCTTCCCCAGCAGTGTTTAACTTCTTGTCAGTTTGGCTCTAGTTTTGTGGCTTCCCCGCTTACCAACATGTGAGGCCTTCATTTTTTAGATTAACATACTTTAATTTGCTTTTTGCCTTGCATTGCTCTCTCTGCTATATTTTATTTTGCTCCTTAAATCCACTGAATTTTAACTACAATGTATATCTTTTGCACAATTCTTTGTCAGTTACATATGAGCATTAGGCATTAATAATGGGAAAATAAATGCAACTGAACAGGATGCAAGATAGAATACAGAAGAGCTTTTTTTTTTAATGAAAAACTAGATTCCACATAACATTTTGGAATATTATTTATTTTTATTTTTCACATTTTTATACCGCCCTTCCTCCAAGGAGCTCAGAGTGGTGTACATATTTCCTCCCCTCCTTTTGTCCTCACAACAACCCTGTGAGGTAGGTGGGGCTGAGGGATAGTGACTGGCCCAAGGTCACCCAGGAAGCTTCGTGGCTGAGCAGGGATTTGAACCTGGATCTTCCAAGGTCTAGGTTTGACTCCCAAACCACTACACCATCATACATAATGTGCATCATACAAATTATGAGGCTGAATCAGCATCTGGTTTAATTGAATTCTGCTGATACTTTGTACAAGATAAAATTTGTACAAGACAAAGTTCATAGAGCTATACCAATAGCATCACATGAATGTTCAAAAAGGTTATACTGACCTTGTATTTTTGTAATTTGACTCAATAATCTTTATGATGCTATGATTTTACTGAAATTCAATAAAATGTTTAATAAACTGGATGAATACATTCCCATTCTATCCAAATTAGAGAACAATGAGCCCAGATCATACATTTATGGAACACAAACCTTTTTCTCTGAATTGGCCACTGATCCATTAATGGTGAGGTTTTTATATTCAATTTTCTTACTAATGGTGCACCCACCTTATTAGCTGCTAATAAATACTTAGTCTGTCACGTCAGTCTGTGTCAAGGTGTGATCTTTTATAAATTCATATTAGCAGCTAGAAGTCACCTCATTTTGTTTTAGATGCTTACAAGTTTATTAAGGATTTATTTTCCAAATCTCTAAGGGGCCAGAAAAACACACATGCATCTAGTTCACTTTATCCAGCCTAACACACTGACAGCACAATCCTATCTAACTTACACCACCGGTGTAACCAGTGGTGCAGCGAGAACGGGAGGCCCCAGAACGGAAAGGGGATTCAAATCCCCTCCAAAGGGGGATTCAAAAGGGGATTTAAATCTTCCCTCCCCTCCCAAGACTCCCACCCTGCCCGCCCTGCTGGTTACATTGGTGGTGTAAGTTGGATAGGATTGCACTGTGACTTTCATAGGATAGGCCTTAGACATGCATAATAAATTAACACAGGTTGCCCACCTTGGCCCTATATTATGCATGGCAGGGAGATACTTGACAACTTACAAACTGCTCCCTCTTTAGAGGCCTTCCGGCAGGGTCTGAAAACATTTTTTACACAAGCCCTCTGAAGTTACCGCCCAGCCTAACATTTTAGAGATTCAGCCCTCTCTAAGAGATTTTTACTGTTGCTTTTTATTTTTCATGGGTTTTTTAGATTGTATTAATGTTTAAGAGTGTTTATATTATATATTCACTGTTATGATTTCTATGTATTAATTTTGTATTTTATGATTTCTTTTTATTGTAAGCCGCTTTGGGTCCCCACATGGAGGGGAAACGTGGGGTATAAATTCAATAAATAACAACCCTTCTGAGACAAGGGATTTATGGGTAGAGATGCCATGTATATATATAAGCCAAAAATACGATTAAAAACACGATTAAAAACAAGATCACAGGTCTAGAAAAATACTTTAAAAGACGGCAATCACGCTAATAAGCATATTAAAATCAAAGGCTAAAATTAGGACCGATATTTTGTCCTAATCTAAGGACTTTTTCTAGGTGCAGCCAAAAGACTGAGATGATAACAAGCACCGCGGATCCACCACAGTTTAAAAAGAAAAAAGCGCACGAAAGTCACGGAGGCAATTAACACCGGATGCATTACGTCTGCTGCAATGACCGAGAATAACCTCCAGAGGCAGACGGCTGGGACGGAACTCTTACAGCACTTTTCAATGAAGACTTATGTAAAATGGGAAACCAAATCATATTAATAAACAATAAATCTTGCTGTCAATTAATGGCTGTGTGTGTTTTTTACTTATCTTTATAGCTTCCAAATTAAAACATGTTCTGTTGTTTGGATCGTTAATTATACATTTAGTATTTTCAAAGAGAATTTGGTGCCCTGTAGCCATAGAGTGCCGGACTGCTCTTTCATGTTCGGATATTCTTGTTTTTATTGGACGTTTAGTAGTTCCGATGTAGCATCTGCCACATGAACAAGGAACGCTGTAAATACCAGGATTGGAGAGTGGAGGTCTCGAGTCTTTTGGATTCCTGAGCATTTGCTCTAATTTCAGAGAGGGTTTAAAGATAGTTTTAACCTTGCATTGTTCAAAAATGTGAGACATTTTGTCCGTCACCCCTTTAACATAGGGTAAAGTAATCCATCTTTTTTCTTAACAGTTGGCTCAATAACATTAGATGTTGTTGGTTCCATGATGTTAATCCCCTCTCTTCTTCTTCTCACTTTCTCCTGTTGTTGACCCCAGCATTGGTTGATCTGAGATGTCGGATAACCATTTGCTCTTAGGGAGTTGTTAATTATCTGGCGTTCCTGTTCCAAAGATGACCCATCGCAAACATTAATTGCACGATATACTAAAGAGTTAATTAGTGAATTTTTCTGCGATGGATGATGGTTCGAACTTTGATGCAAATATCGTCCAGTATAAGTTGGTTTTCTATAGACTGAGTGCCCGCATGATCCATCTTTTTTTGTAACTAGTACATCTAAGAAAGGGAGGGAGTTCTTTTCTTTTTCCAAAGTAAATTGGATTTCTGGCACCAAACTGTTCAAATGATCTAAAAAATTCTTTCATTCCACCTCCCCGTTGTTCCCAAATGCAAAACACGTCATCTACATATCTTAGCCGTACATTTGGTCTAAGTTTTGCTGTTTTCAAGGCTTGCTGTTCAAAATACTCCATGTACAAATTCGCAACTACAGGGCTTAGTGGATTTCCCATCGCCACCCCATCCTTCTGTTCCCTGTATTCCCCATTCCAAACAAAGTAAGTTGATGTTAAACAATGTTGGAATAAAGGTATCAAATCCCTGGGAACAATCAAACCATCAATCAGTCTCATAACTTCCTTAAGAGGTACTTTAGTGAATAGGGAAACCACATCAAAGCTTATCAGAAAAGAATTAGGAGACAGTTTAATAAATTTCAAAAGTTCGATAAAATGATAGGCGTTCTTAACGTAACTGGAGGTATTCCCTATATAAGGATATAATATTTTAGCTAAGTGTTGTGAGAGTCCATGTGTGGGAGCACCTATATTACTTACAATAGGTCTTAAAGGAACATTTTCTTTATGTATTTTAGGTAGACCATATAGACGTGGAGGTAAAGCCTCTGATCTAGTCAACCTATTTTTAATTTCTATTTTAAAGTTAGAATCTTTAATCAATTTATTAGTTTCTTTTACAATTTTACTTGTAGGGTCCTTCTTCAATATATTATAAGTATCTGGACTTAAAAGGTCCCTAATTTTATTACAATAATCTTATGTATTGAGCACCACTGTAGCAGTTCCTTTGTCAGCAGGTAAGATGATTATCTCTGAATTATTTCTTAACTGTCTAATGGCCATGGCTTCTGATCTAGTTATATTACTCTGCGGAGGTTTGGCTTTAAGTAAAATGTTAGCTGTTTTAATTCTTATTTCCTCTGCTGAGTCCTTATCAAACTCAACCAAGGCTGTTTCCACATTAGCAATGATCTGTTCTACTGGCATAACTTTGGGCGTTACAGAAAAGTTGCCTCCTTTTAATAAAATCGAGGTTTGCGCTTGGGTTAAACTATAATTAGAAAGGTTTAAAATAACTTTATCTGCAGGAAGTTGTGATACCGTACTGAATGTACATTCCATTAATTTCCCCAGTTTCTTGCAATGTTTATCTTTTAATAACAGTTCTTGATTCTGTATAAAACTTATAGATCTGTTGTCCCATTGTTGCCAATCGTGCGGAGTATTTTCTTTTAAAGTATTTTTCTAGACCCGTGATCTTGTTTTTAATCGTGTTTTTAATCGTATTTTTGGCTTACATATATACACATGGCATCTCTACCCATAAATCCCTTGTCTCAGAAGATTATACCTGGCCATGAAAGCTTCCGTGCAACTTTAAATAATAACCCACCTTCCCTTTTGTAGACCTAGCTAGGCAGAAAACACTAGAAGTTTATTTATCCTGTGGGGCCAAATATTTAGCTTGAAAGATAACAGATTGTACAGGCTTGGCCTAGGAGCACTTCTCCTCCCACCCCACTGGTCCCAACTAGCCCATGACTAACTAGCTCATGACACAAAGAGCAGGCGTTTAGGTTCCAAAGACCAGCCAACATACATGCTATGACATGCATGCTTCAGGTTTAATTCCATGGCCGAACATGGGTAACCAAGACTAGTCATCAACTGCACCCAACGAGACTGCTGTGACTATTTTTGTCCAATTTAATGTGCTACTGTATGTGCAAGTGCCAGCTGACAGCATACGACAGGTTGCCACATGATAGGTTGGAAGTTACCAAGAGCCCATTATACGTGGAATGACTTCATCGTTTGCCCTGGTTGTGTTGTTGTTGTTTTTACTATCTTCCAGCTTCAATGCACAGAGCTGGCTTCAACTTATAAAGTCCAAAACTTGAGGACTTAAAAATTAAATTCTCCATTATGAGAATTGCTGCTTAAGGCGATGCATATGGTTTGCTACAGCAGCAAATCTATCAGAACATGGTGCATTATGGAAGGTGTAGTGAATATGGATGCAAAGGAAACAAACCTAATTTAAACAAGTGTTTTAAAATGTCTTTGCTGTTAAAAATGTGTTCTTAAACAAATGGTGATATAGATGGCTGCAAGAAACAAAAATGCAATTAACTGTCCAGAGTGGTAGAACAAAACATTACCAACATTTAATAAAGACAAAAATATCAGTATAGACCAAGCAATTGACTATTACGTGGCTAAAAATTAGAAATAATCCAAAGACCCTGGCAAAGAAAAGGGTGATGGTGAGAGAGAGGGAACAGATTGCACTGTGACTGCTGTTTTTCTTGTACGCTTCTTCTGAAGCAGTAGCTACTGTTGATGACAAGATGGAGAGTTCGGTCGACTTTTGCTTTGATCCGATATGGCAGCTTGCATTATAAACATTACACAAATGTCTTTTTACATAGGACAAAGAAGTCTGTTGTATTGTAGTTTCAAAGTACAACCTGTTGCTACTTGGGACCTTACTAAAACATACAGGCCACTTGATTTTTCTTAGTATGGCTCTATCATCTTCCTTGCTGACACACATTCCTCTGCTAAATAAAATTTAGAAAATTTGAGCATTAAAGCGTGGCATGAGAATTAGACATATTCTACACAGTGCAAACTTAATATTTATTAAATGTAGAGGTTTCTCCTTTCTTAAGGTTGTCTGTGTGCACTTCTTTCTGATACCTCAGATAAAAACAGAAACCTCTCCCCCTTAATTTTTGTTCCTATAATAGAGCCACACAATGCAATAAGTGGCTAATTTTCAAATTCACAGGTCACCTGAAAAAGACAGGAGGAGCTTGAAGAAGATCAAATGGGGAATGTAGGAATTATTCAACACAAACTGCTGAGATTTCTTCTCCTCCCCCCTCCCCAGCAACAACAACAAAAAATCAGGACTAGTGTGTAATTGGCCCACCTGTCTCATTCTATATTTTGTTCTATAAACTAAATTGTTTAGCTATAGAAGCAGCTTTGTGAACTATTTTTTTAAGCAGTACATAAGTTTGCGTTCAGAGCTACAGTCCAAAAATATCATATAGCTAGCATGGCCAGTGGGCTTTATTTCCTCAAACAGCAACCACATGGGCAGCCCAATTCTGCCTTAGGCCGGCAGCTGCATCCTAGGCCCATTGCGGCTTGCACTAGAGCGACCTGGGTTCACCTCGTGGAAAGGGGACGTTCGTCCCTTTCCCCCGGTGTAAGTGGTGCAGGCTTCAATGGGCCTCCTCAGATGCGCGCCAGCTCTTTAGCTGGCACACAACAGGGGAGGCTGTGTAAGGCCGGCCTGGGCTGCAACGGGGCATGGGATATCGGCACAACTCAACGCTGATATCCCTGCCCCCTCCCAGCCTAGGCCGGGCAATGGCCCCCTTCCTCCCTGCCCCTGCGCCAACAGGCGTGGGACTCACCTGCAGCAGCCAGTGCAGGTCTGGGACTCTGGTGGTACAACTTGCAAGTGGTGCCAGCATCTGCGCCAACGCCGATTACACACAAGGAGCCGCAAACGTGCTTTCTGGCACATTTGCGACTCCTTAAGGTGGTGGAGCGCTCGCTCTACTGGCCTATTTGTAGGCAGGATTGCTCTGTAAACTGTAAACCACTTCTGAAAGTCAATAGAAGCATTTGGGTACAGTAGCTTTCTGAACTGTGCCCTAGGCAAGAGGGAATTCCTTTCAAGCTTCTGGCAGGGGCTAGGGCACCTAAGCTTCTAGGTTCATTAGTTACATCCTAGCTTTTGGAGCTAAAGGAGAACCCTTAGAGCTCATGGGTAAGCACATCAGGTGCTTAATGCCTCTCAAAAGCATGCTGCTCGCTTTAAATAGATAACGGCCCATCTGTCAGACCACAAGCTTGCCTAGTACTTCAAAGGACATTAAAGCATCATCTTCATTACTATTCCCAGTAAGGAAACGAAAGTAGGATAGGTAATTTCACCTCCACTACCACAGCTCAGCTATTTTGTCCCTCTAGTAAAGGAAATAACTAGGATGAAGTTTGGAAAAATGCAGACTGCTTATTTTGTGCCAAAGTTCAGTAAGCAACCCACCCGATTTATTTCTGCTACAAAGACAAAAATATCAGTGACTATCTGGCAACAGTATTGGGAGTGGGCGGGCGGGGGGTGGGGTGGGCGAGGAGAGGTATTTTCCTTTCTATTGGCTCTAATTATTATCACATTATCTCAACACAAGGATGAAGAACATAACATCTGTAACTGCATCCAAATTAATTACTTATTGGAAAGATTCAGGATAATAAGTCCTGGTGCTCATTAAAATATTCTCAGCTGAATCCTGCACAGAGGAAAGCATTATTTTAGTCAGTTCCAACTATGCTTGTGTTGGCAAAAGGATGTCCAGTTAGGGCGATCAGATTCAGTGTGGAACTGAGCTCCAATAACCCTAATAATCGTGTGCGTGCACACACAGCTTTGGCAGAAAAAGTTTCTCTCACCATCATTACAAGAGAAGCAGAATTTGTCAAAGCTGTCCCTGTATGCTACTCACTCACACAGAATCCGTTTCTACATTCAATCTGGCAGCTCCTTCACCAGCCCTCTGGGTGGCAAAACTTAAGTAACTTTATTATAATATATTCCAAGCAGAAGCAAGCAGGAATACCAGTTCAGAGTGTATACATATAAAGTTAAAGGCCCTGTGTGCTATCCAGGCCTTAAATACGTAACGGGCATGGTCTAAAAAATAATAATAATAATAATAATAAAAGATGCCGCAACTTTGCTGGGGCTGGTCAGTACCTGGATGGGAGATCACCCAAGAACCCTACATACGTCACCTTGAGCTCTCCAGAGAAAAAGGATATAAATGAAATTAAAAAAACAAATCTAGTAGGTATGGCAGTGTGACAAGATAAGGCCACTTGATAGATATCAAGGGCATAATAGTACAGTATTATAACCAAAGATATATGAAGGCATGGTGCCATTTGAATTCTAGATTTGGAATTTTCGGCAAATTCAAAAAGGTACACACTGGAGCACCCTTGTGATACTTACTAGGGCTTCCAGATTTAAAGATAGCAGTTACTCTTGATAAACACTCCCAAGGATTCTGTTGGTCTTCTCATATTTTTCTTGGTTTCTAGATCACATATTAAATATCACACTTGAAAATGAAAACACATAATTAGAATAGAAGATGGCACCTACTTGTATTTCCTTACAGTAAAGCCCTTAATTGCCCTTAACACCCTTAAAGCCTATGTGAAATGCACACATTTAAACTGGATCTCGTACATGTAGATCCAAGTAGTGAAGCTCCTGTGATACTTCTGAACTGACATGAGAATCTGTAAGCAGTTCAAAGAATTACCCTAAGAGACTAATGGAAAAGGTGAAACGAAAGCCGCTCCAGCTACTGCCAACAAATACCCATTTTCTTCCCCTTCCCAGTTATTTGGATGATTTAATTTTTTGTACTTATAAATTGGTGTGTTCTGCTCTTTCAACACAATTCAGTGGCATACATTCAGCTTCTTCAGAATGATTACAGAAAAGCATGACCTAACATGGACAGAGTCTTTTGAAAACCAAACAGCAAGGCCTGGCTCCTCGGACACATACAGAATTGTGCACAGAACCACATATTTAACTCTAGTACCTTGGCTGATTTGGGTGAACAGGGAGAATTGTCTGAAGGCAGAAGGGAAACATATGCAAGTTTCTCCCTCATAAAATCAGTGAACTGCTGTAGATATTTTTTTTCCTTTGCTGCCCTGGAAATTCAGTAGAAGGTGATATCGCTATATTCCCAAGACAATACATACTCATTGAGAAGACAAAATATATTGAAAGTGGAATTCATTTGGGGCCATTACATATTTGTCAAGAGACTCTGCTCAAGAAAAATGGCCTAAAGTTTATACATTCAGTGCAGAAATGCAACACACTTTTATCACTCTTAACATTTTTTAATGCAAACAAAATCAGTAGCATAAATACTCCAGGAAATGAGATCAGCTTTTAAAGTAGCAAGGTGAATTACTGCTGAAAAAATGCACCTACAGAGATGCTGGAATGACAGAAAATGGGGATGCGTGATGAGCTGGACTTAGTTTCCTGATTATTATGTTAAGTAGGGTTTATAGTACCTTCAGTATGCTTAGAAGGAAAAGCAAAGACATTTTGTTTTTTGTTCATGGGATCTCCTTAGCAAAGTCTAGGCCAGCCCCTCTTACCAGTGACTATGTTAACTACATGTTCCAATAAGGTATACATGTTTCAAAAAGTTATAATTATCCAATAAGTAGGAATAGTCAAAATTGGGGGTGTGGAAGAATTTTATGGCTATATCAGTAGTGCCCCAAACTTCCACCCCAGCAGCTGAGAATTGAATGGCTTTGCATAACCATGATTCGCCACTGTGCATATTTGCAAGCTGCAAAGTACAAACTGAGTCTTCCTAGCTGTATGCCTGGTTATTCATTGGGAGGGAAGGGAGAGAAGACAGCAGGCAGAGTGTGATCCAGCTACGTAAGCTGAGGCCTGTGCAGAGGTTCCTAGATACTGACATGTGACTGTATGTTGCTCAACTCAATCCAGCCCTATCCAACTCTCTCTAGTCCACAGATACCAAAGGACCTCTTGGAACACGACGGAACCCACCATGGATTCCCATTAAGTCCCCCCCCCAAAAAAAAATATGAACATGGTTCTACCCAGGAAGAACCTCAAAATGTAGCCAGAATTCTCTCTTCAGTAGAATTCATCAGGAAGGAAAGTTAATTAATTTCACCATTGCCCAATGCTGAAACCGGATCTACATAGTTTACAGCCTTTTCAGCTGGGAACTTTTATTAGCCTCAATTCGAATGTTGGCCTAACAAATCCTTTTAAGTTTAAACAGTGCAAATTGGAAAAGGCTTTTTAAACAAAAAATTATTAGAAAGACCAAGAATTCAGTCGGTATCCTTTGCTTATCAGCTTCTTCTAAGTGACTTGGGAAACATTTAGGGGAAGGGGACTTCTACACAAAAAAATCTCTGGACTGAATTGACATTGGATTGTACAGTATCCTAAGTTTGGTCAGTCAAGACTAACTGTGCAATCCTGTGTATCTACTCAGAAGTAAGGCCCATTGTGCTGAATGGTACTTACTCTCTGGTAAGCGGGTATAGGATTGTAGCCTAAAGAAGTTAGTTATAACTGACTAAACCTGGGACACAATCCAACCTAAGCAATCCAATCTAAGCAACAGCTTATGTCATTGCAAGTTTGGACAGGTCGTTCACTACTATATTATTGTTTTACTGCTCTTCGACTGCATTTCTATTTTTTGTTTTATTGTTCTGCTCACCATCCTGGTACAGTATCTTTTGATTAAAGTCAGTATCATCATCATCATCATCATCATCATAAGCAGCATCAGCTAGTTGCTACACTACTTACTTTTACAGAGTGCCCTGTCTGAGCGTCCAGTGCTCTTGCATTGGAAAGGATTGTCTCAACCTAAGCCATTTGTATTAAATGTATTAATCTTACATGAGACGCAATCCCTTTTATCTTGCTATTCCAATATTTCACCTCCACACACTTAAGCATATTTTCTCATCAGAATACTACATTTTTATCTTAAAAAAAATCAAATTAAAAAGGTAATTTGGGAGAAAACAAATGCGAGGCCTTTTCTTTCAATTTCAAATCTGCTTTCAGATTTAAAAAATGTATTTTGGGGGCTATCAAATATTTTGCTTTAAAAAAGGTCTTTCAAGGTCTTCCAAAAATAATTGTCCCTCTCCACAATGATATACTGCAATCAATTCATTGTCTGTTTGGATATGGCTACAAGAGAAAGACACTAAACACTATCTATTGGCCTTCATTTTGCATCAGTATGCTCACTGAAAGCAGCACTACTTCCCTCACTCCTTTTGGAGGAAAGAATTTGTGTTTTTAGTACAGAGTAAAATTGTACCCAAGCTACCCAAAATGCTCATATGAAACTATGAAGCAGCATAAAAAAGGGACTTGGCACTTATGATTAATTCAATGAGATGGGCTGATGCGTATACTTGAGGAAATGAATGTTCTTTCTATTTTAAATGAAAAGTGAGGGCGGCAATGAGTCAGCATGTTTCATGCCTGACCATGCTTGGTCCTCCATCCTCCATAATAATAGATTTTTACATGACCAATTACCTGTTTTGAGGCTGGGACTGAACTCTCTGCTAGTCCTGGGAGGCTGGCTGGCCTCCGGGGCTGTCTGTGCTGGAAGGGTTCGATACTGAGGAGGAGTCAACTCTTCATCACCAGAGAAGCTCCTCCGTACCCCACCTGTCATGGGGACGCTCGACAAACTGACAGGCTTCTTCCCAACTGGTATCTTCCTCTCTAAACATCAAGTCAAACTAAAGTAAACACTTAGATCAATGTGCATTAAAGCAACTCAAGACTAATCATTCACTGAGAAAAGCCTCAGTTTGATGCTCATCTGAATCGGACACATCAGTGCGTGCCCCAAACTAGTGTTGGGAGAATTCTCCTTGAAGATAAGGTTGGTGTTTGATGGCACAGCATAGTATTTTACCAGGGTCTCACCCAAGAAGTACGAGGTCCTGTCCTCCCCAGCTGGTAACACATTTTGAATATTCACCTTAGTTCACAGCTCTTACAACCATCAATTTTATTTGGAGAAAGGTCCAGTGGGTCACTGCCATAGTTCTCTATTATGTACCCGAGAGTGGTCATGAACCAGTCCCTTGACCATGCTGTATTCCTCACTCTCATGTCAAACTGCTCCCCTCCCATTTGTCTATGTGATGGAGAAGACAGCCCTTCAGTGGAAGCTGTGTGGGAGTCAGCCTGAGACTAGATCTTCTAAGTCTAAGCTGAATGGAAGAGTTTCCCAGAGAGTGGAATACCCTTCTGCCGATTTCCAGAAGCTATATGTTCGGCAAGGTCACGATAGATTTTATGTCATAACATTCCAACACAAAATATTTTCATTGGACTGATGAGTACAAATTCACTTTCTCTACGTAGAAATAGGGATCGTATAAGCCAGAGATTCTCAAACGCAAGGTTGCGACCCAAACGAGCGTAGTGTGGACATTTCTGGGGGGTTGCAGGAAGGTGTGGCACTGGCCACACCACATGAGCATGGACCATCCAAGATTGGCTGCGGTGGTGCTGGTTGAGCCCTGATGAGCCAGGCAGGACAGGTCTTGCAAGACTGCTTATGAGAGGTTGACATCAGCACTCACAATCAGCCTGGGAAGGAAGATGGTGGGAGTGGGCGAGGAAGAAAGAAGGAAGACAAGAACACAGATATAAAAGGAGGACCAAGGAACCAGGAGGGGAAAGGAAGGAGAGGTGAGTGGACTGAGGACAGAGGGAGAGAGAGTTGGGAGAATGAACAATGCGGGAGAGGAGAGAGAGCATGCACATGTGAGGGAACAAAGACGAGAAACAGCAACGAAAGGGAGAAGGGCTTGAAATGGAAAGGGGCAGACAATGCATCTCTTCACTATTACCACAGACCATTCATTAAAAACTCAGATGTATAAAATAAGCAAGTTTGAAATATTATTTGGCTCTTGCATCTTCTCTTCTGGTCCCTAATAACTTTTGTTAGTAGCCATGTAAAAAGCTCAGAAGGAAACAATCTGTCCATTTTACCCTGTGTTCCCCCCCCCATAGCTTTCCCTCTTCTTTTGAAGAAGAATCCTCTGAAGAGGACAATTCCTCTGCTCTTTTCTTTTTATTCCTTGGTTTAATACTTCCCAGCTCAACAGATCTGTTGATTGGACTGTTAGCCTTAAGCTTTTTTAATCCCAGGGAAGTTTGACTTGGAGAAGAAAACCCCCTGAAGGATGCTTGTGAAGAGGAAGATGGTGGGGATTCAGACCGGGAAGGGCTTCTAACTCTTGATCGCTTTCCTCTCTGAGACCTAGAAAGCTGCTGCCCTCTTTCCTGAACAGGAATATTTTCCTCTGCGGACCTGGGCACTTCACTTTGCTCAAAAGCCCCTGTTCCCATCATCTCTCTCACAGCTGACCTGATGAAGCCCATCATTTGTTCCTGTGCCACTGAACCTAAAATAAACTGAGACTCCTTAGAGGTTCCCTCCCCTCCATCCGAGTCTGAGGCATCTTTTCCTTCCACTGACGACATTGCGCTTTTCCCTATCACCGCACTCTGACAGGGAACTTTGCATTAGCCACCACCCCGAAAACAGCGCTTACTGGCTTCTCTGAGAGCCCTGGCCGTTCACCGCCATTCTTTCCAACCTAACGGCCGCTCCGCTTCAAACGAGGATCACCCATCTTCTTTTTTAGCCTTCCGCTACTGCTGTGAGAGGGTGCGGGTAAGCTAGCCCAACCGGGCGCAGCAGACTACCGAAAAAGCTTCGGTTAGAGGCAGCAATAACACATTGGGTTAGCGCCTCACAGTCTTTCGCTGCTAACACGGGCGCTATCGGCTAAAAACAAAAGCGGAAACTCGCTCCGACTTCTCCTGCAAGCACGGTCGCCCAGAAGTCAAGCGGGTCCCCTCTAACCACCAGACTACTTTTAACCAATCTCTAGCTAAAGGAGGAGGGAAATGAAAGGAGGAGAAAAAAACTCAACAAAATACTGTGTTTGGGCTCGCCGCCCCAACAGTCAACGTCCGTTCTCTTGCCTAGGTAGGGCTGGACTGGGGAAATGGTCAGCCTCGAGCAGAGGAGAAAGTGTTTACAATGGTCGACCCTACCTCGAGCTGGCACGAGGGCATTCCCATATAGTCCAGAATGCACCCTTCCTCTACCAGGGAAATGCCAAATATAACCGGCAGGCTACCCAGAAGTGCATGAATATGACACACTGATTTCTGCTGTAGGTTGTGGATAGCAGAACAGTAGAGTACTATGGAATATGGCACACTGTATATATCAAACTGTCACATTCCCAGTGAGCCAAGCCACCACAGTAAGAAAGGGAACATTTTTTTATACAGGGCCCCCGTCGTATCCATGGATTCCTCATCCACGGTTTCAGTTATCCACGGTTGAGGAATCCTCCCCGCACCCTCCACAGCCCCCCCCCCGGCACTTACTTTTAGGAGAAACCTTCGTTTTTTTCTTCAAAAGTCCAAGTGTTCAGCTTCCTTGCAGGCCTGGCCAACAAGACTTGGGTGTTAGCTAGAGTTTCAGCAAGGTTGTTGAGACTCTCTAGCACCAAAGTCTTGTTGGTGAGGAGGCCTGCAAGGAAGCTCTACACTCGGGACTTTTGAAGAAAAAAACGGAAGTTTCTCCTAAAAGTAAGTGCCGGGGGGGGGGGGGCTGTGGAGGGTGCAAAGGGGGTGCACCAGCCCGTGGGGGGCCTCTGAAAACCGTGGAGGGGCCTTTTGCCCCTTTCCGCAGTTTCAGGTATCCACGGTGGGGGCTGGAACATATCCCCCACAGATACGGCAGCCCTGCTGCAGTTTAAATGCTAGAACAAAAATATAGAATTTTGAACGGGTTCTTTGTTTATTATGATTGTTGCGATTGTTTTCTAATTCAAAAAGAGAAAATGAATCCTGTAAGATTTCAGATTGATTCCTAATACTTTATAAAGTATAAGGAATTTCAATAAGATTGCTGTTTTCAACACTCAAAGATAAGCTGTGTTGCTCCAGATAAATTTTAAAAAAAACATACCCGTTAATATCTTTCAACAGATAGCAAGTATCTCTTTTAAGTCTGATTTAAAAATAAGGCGGTTTTTGCAACTTCTGGTGTGGAGGTGCAATAAACTCATTACATATATAAGTTGCAATTTTATCATCAAGTCAAATTTTCAGTTACAGTTTATTTGCTATTTCTTTACCAATGTAGTCTTAAATGAAATAAAATGCAGGCACCATTTTAATTTGACTCGGAAATATCACTAGAGCAATAAGTCAGATGTTCCCAAACTTTCTCCATTTATGGTGCCCCTACAGTTCCGTCACCGTGTTTCCCTTAGGAATTTAAAGTATCCTGCGGCATCCCTGCAAGTTCGTTGCAGCGCCCCAGGGTGCTGCAGTGCACAATTTGGGAGCCACACTATAGTATGTGGAAGAAGCCACACTTTAGTATGACTAAAAGCAGACTAGTTCCCCTCATCTTTCAGCACTTGGGCAGAAAAGTCATTGTAGCTGATGTTGCACACTGCACAGAAAAGCAGATTGAGAACTTTCCTTTTAGTTCGCTATCGAACTGTATTTCAGTACTATGAGTCCAAGGAGATAAGGTTTTGCCACGCAAGATGAAGCTAGCTAAGCCTCATATGTTAATTTTTTTTAAAAAAATTGCATCAGTTCAAAGATGAGAAATTTGTAATGTGACATTAACACAGCAAACTATGAAGAGATTGAGCCTATTCCAAAGTTTGTTGCATTAGAATCTCAATATTACAGGGTTGAGATGCATCAGCTCCTCTTCAGAAAACATTCTAAGATATACACAATCAGGTATCCCAAAACCAAGATTATGGCTTTTGCCAGGATGCCCAAGATCCGCTCGTGGAAGATTGATGATCATAAGATTGAGCAAGTGACCCACTTTAAATATCTGGGTGTAATCTTTCATTCGAGCAGTTCCAGAAGAGCTCATGGAGAACATGTGGCTCTAAATGCTCAGAGAAGCTCTTCGGCCATTTTACAATTCATGCGTACTAAAGGAGGCCACTATTTTCCTGCTGCCCTCAAACTATTCCAAGCTAAGGATTTAATTCAATTATTATATAGTGCTCAATTGGGGCCTCCGCCTAATATTACGATCTTAGTTCAATCAAAGATCTTGAGGGCAGCCCTTGGAGTACCTAGAGGTGTCTAACGTAAGGGTCAGGTTAAGATTATAGCCGGAGTGTGGGTTGCCACATTTTATACTGGCTTAGATTACTTTTTTGCCCAGCTGGACTTGCCCCTTTAATTCTTCAGGATAACCATAAATCTAGTTGGGTACAGAATGAGATGAAATTGGCTACTTTGGGTTTTTCTATGCAGATTTTGCTTAATATGGGCTTAGATCAGGCAAAGGTAGCCATAAACCAACGTGTTATAGAGATGGAGCAGCAAATAGATTTTAGCAGCGTAACAGAATTTTACATTACTGAGGGACTTAGATATACTGCCTCCCCTGTACCTTATCTTACTCGGTTGGAGGTTTTCAAATATAGAAGGGCGTTTACATTGCTTGCTGCTGCGGGCTCCCCTCAGCAGTGCTAGAGGGCTGTTATAGAAAGATTCCATTCGCAGAGCTGTTATGCCCTTGTGGTTCCAAGACAAATTGAAACCACTGAACATGTTTTGATGAATTGTATGTTCACAAAGATAGTAGTGCTGTCTTTATCTCCCCACTGTTGGATAGGTTTCCGGGACATACGAGCCAATATTGCTGCTTTTTGCTGCTATCAGGTTCCAATTCTGTTATTACATATAGTGTTGCTAAGTTTCTTGCAGCGGTGATAAACATCCAAAGGAAGATGATAGACTGGATGTTCTCAATTTGGATTATGATGTTTTTGAAAGATTGGAGTATACTCATTTCTATGGTCTGTTATGATAGCCTGTTTAATATTCTAATTTAGAGTAATTTTGCTAACTTAGACTAGTACTAAAGCATGGGTAGGATGGTGGTTGGGGTTCTATTTTAATTTGAGTTTTGTATTTGTAATACTTAATATATTTAGATTTTTTATGTTTATGTTGGCCTAGTACTGGTTCTGATTCTATGCTAGTCTATGACTGTAACAAAGACTATGCTAAGATATACACTGGCGTTCTTTAAATGAACAGTGGACCCAAGGAAAATAAGCAGAGTGACAAGTATTTTTTAATGTCCAGAAGTTAATGGGTAAAAGGCAATGACAAATGCAATAAAAGCTGATGTAACTTATTTTGCACCTGTTGAGTGTACAATGGATGTCTCCAATTTCCTCTCTTGATTGCAGGCTAATTACCAGAAGTGGATCATGAGGTCTCTCTCCTTCTCTTATGCAGTACATACCAGTGTAGGGTTAACATCCTCCCTCTGCTGCATGAGGGCTCGCTTGATAATGCGTGGTGAAATTCAAGTGAAATGTAGCATTGTAGATTTTGTTTTTAATGATAAATGCTGGTTACTTTGCATTTTTAAGTGTGTAACTGTGTTTTGTAACATTTTAAACCTTTACCAATACAGTGCTTTTTACATTTTGGCCATTTTAGCCTGATTTTATTATTTTACATCAGCTTTTATTGCATTTGCCATGGCCCTTTATCAGGTAACTTCTGGACATTCAAAAATCATTGCTGGCCATGAAAACCTTAAATCATTTTAGAGTGGCAAGTACCAACATTCTTGTCAAGTCTGTTCTTTAAGTTCTCCCTTAGCCTTTGAACTTCAAAAATGTATAAATGGTGATCCAGCATAAACAAAGGGCCAGTGTGAATTCAAGAGATGACTTTTGTCAATACCAGTTAACTGGTCTAAGCAAGAAGTGGCTATAAGTATGTACTGTACTTTGTGTATGGGACCACTTAAAAAAAGTTAATCCCAAAACTCAGACCCACCTCCTTTTTACACTACAACTGAATACATGGCTCAGGATTCACCTAGTACCTTCTACTTCTAACAAAACCTTTTCCACATCCTTGTTAGAGCAGGTCCTTAAACTTGTCCCCTTAGCATATCTAGTATTTAATTGACGTGATGAGAGATATCAGACCTCAGCTTGCTTGGAAGGCACCCATGTGAGATTCAAAATATGTGGGTCTTGGCTACGGATTTGAGAGAGAAAGGTATTGTACACATACTTAGAGGTATACTCTTTTTTATTCACTCACAATAATTAAAACCTCCCTTAATGTTGTCCCTCCATCTCCAGCCATGAGGAGCTCTGAATCAAGCCAAACTCTTTGGATTTCTGTGTCTTCTGCACTGCCAATGACCTCAGTTTCCAAATGTGCACTGTCTCTCCTAACTCCATCTCGACGTTACTGAGAGTCAGCCAGGACTTTGCTCTGGAGGGTGAGAGGCATGGCTCCCTCTAATCAACATCATGATAACAGAGGGCCATTGATCCAAACAGAAGGCTGCAGCACAGTGGGACATCTGTGTCACCTTCCGCTACAGCAGCGGTCTCCAAACTGCAGCCCACAATCCGTTCAAAAACAGCGTATGGGCATAGCGCAGCGGTGGCAGAGCTTACCATTCAGCCCCGCAGCCTCCTATCTTCACAACCAATCTTTGCAGAAACTCGTGCCGGGCAGCTGCTTCCCCCAGGAAATCGGGGCGCAGAGCCATCTGGAGCGACGTGTAGCGGAAGCGGCTGCCTGGCGTGAGTTTCTGCAAAGATTGGTTGTGAAGATAGGAGGCTGTGGGGCGGAACGGTAAGCTCCACCACAGCTCTGCTGCCGTTTTTCTGGCCAGGGTTTGGAGACCCATGCTCTACGGTATTGCAAATCTGGGCTCCCTACCTTGGCATAATCTAGTAGTTTACAAGCTCAAGTCTAATAAATAATAAATTAAGCTTAACTGCCCAGTGGCCAGGCCACCTGGACAGTCTTTTCTGAATCCTCCAGGATGTCTCTCCTGCTAACCACCTAAGTAGGGGTGCTGCCCACACTCTGCCGGATCTTTTGTCCCTTCAGGAACCTCTCCAATTGGGATAAAATTAAGTCCTTGTGTCCTCCTGGAAGGACAAATTTTAATTCAATCAAACCTAGGAAACTCCTGGCTGCACACCCAGGAGGTTTTTCCATCTTGAGAGACTCTCTTGCCTCGGTAGACACCCTCATCTCTGGAAGAACTATTTTCCCTGCCCAACAAAGGGCACCTTCTTGGCTGAGCTTCCCATTTTTCTCCTTGATTCAAAGCTGCACAGCCCAACCTTGCTTCACAGAAGGACATTGTCGGCACAATCCTACTCGTCAGTGCTGTGGCTTCAGCGCCGCCACTGACCATCGCAAATGTGCCATGAAGCATGTTGCGATGACTCAGGAGTAGCCTGCGCCATCCCGCCTGTGCTGAATCCCAACAGCGCCATGGAGCAGGTAAGCCCTGCTCCGAGCAGTGTGGGGGCTGGGGGAGGGATCAGCATCCTCAGCGGCCATATCCTATCCTCCCTCGCAGGCCCTTTCTGCCCTGCTCCGAGCAGTGTGGGGGCTGGGGGAGGGATCCTCAGCGGCCATATCCTATCCTCCCTCGCAGGCCCTTTCTGCCGACACGGGGCCTCTCAGTTCTGAGTAGCCCCATTGTGGTAGCTGGGGTTTACCTGCAATAAGGGGACAAATGTCCCCTTACCACAAATAGATCTCTAGCTGCCTCCTTCCCTGGATAGGATTCAGTGTGGGCCATGCTACATGGCCCACACCAGGGGGAGGATAGGATTGGGCTGCCCACCCAGTCTATCAAGCAAATGAAGGATAGGTGATTTACCTTCTCTCCCCTTCCTCTTACTACTCTTCTGCCCTTCTAAAATCCTCCATTGCCAGTTTTAAACCTCCTGCTAATCTTCTCCCTCTGCTCCATTGAGTCATCTCAGGCAGAGGAAACTCTGTCCAGTTGGCAACCTGACTTACTCCCTCACTCCTTGTACTTTAACCCATGCCTGTCCAAACAGAACCGTTTTTCAAGTGTCATTCACTCACAGTCACTAAACTTCTATGTGACTGATTGTATAAGCTTTGCCCTTTTGTTTTTCTGTATCTTTCAATAAAACCTATATTCTTTTGGAAAATTCTATGTTGTGGTTACTGTTAGCCTTAGAGGCATTTTGAGGTTGTTTGCTCTACTATCCAGTCAACAGCTCCCAAAAGAGCCATTCACTGTATTCCAGCCTCTCTTGTCATAAATTCCCCCAATTCAGTTTAATTTTGGGCTGGACAAACTTGGACCCGAGATTGTGTGCACTTGCATGTGTATCAACAGACATGTGTGCGTGTGTATGCGAACAGTGATGGCAACATCTGCAACTATATCCAATAAAAAGAGTGAGTATTTTATTATTCAAGTAAATCCATGGAAAATTGTCATTCAGCCTCAACATCTTCAAAAGCGATTCTAGTACTTTCCAAGTTAATGTGTTCCACTGACAAAACTGTTCACAAATTGATGTTTTTCCTAATATCCAATCTAATATACTCATCATCTTAGTACTCTTTAGATATTGCAGGAGTGGCTTTTCCACAGGTTCTTCCCATGGCACTGCTATAATGTTAAAGGCTCATCACCACATGGGCTGAGCCAACTGTACAAATCTTTATCACACAACTGTAACCCAGCTGGGATTGAGAACAACTATTGTCTGGTAAAGACCAGCACACTTGGTAATGGGCCTTTAAATGTTACAGCAGCACTATGGGATGAACCCAACAGAAAAGTACTTCAAACACTAATGCTTTAACATCTGTAAGTAGTAAGAAAAAACATTTAACAGTCAGCTGTAGATTAAACATACCTGATCTCTCACTCTTACTAGCTGCATAAACAGGACTGAGTAAACTGGATTACAGATCTTGGCTGTAAATATTCTAATTCAGAAGAGGATTCTCAAAATTAACATAATACTTTGCATAGAACAAAAATAATAAAAGAATCAAAGCAACATTTCACAGTATATTCCCATCTTTTCATGAGTTACAATGGAGAAATTACAGGAACACAACAGCATTTTGATGCTTACAGATGAACCAGGATAAGACTTTTTTTGTTGCAGATCTTCTTTGACAGGACCACTTTGAGATAACCTCTCTCCTAGAATAATTCTACCAACCACAACGAACAAAAAGGTTTTAACCTGGGTGCTGTGTACTTTTAAGGACACAGAATGTACATGATAATGAATATTCTGGAAGACATGTATTCTCCTATGTGAAATATTGTAATAGGTATTTATAGCACACCATCAACATACATGGCACTTTACATAGAGAGTAATCACAGGTAAATAGATGCTTATAAAACACCAGGAACAGAATATTTCATAACTTCTCATCCTGAAGGACAGAAGTGACACATGCTGCAAGTACATCAGTATCTAGTTTGTCTTGATGCTTAATTTTGTTTTTTAAAAACAGAAGCGGATTAGAAATGTTCTACTACAGGAGGCTACACAGTAGCCAACATGACTGCTACCAAAACATGACATTCATATTAGCACTGCATCCAGTTTTTGCTAGAGTTCATTTTTGGCACATTTTTAAAGGCATACAAAATCCTTGCTCCCCACAAAGTTACCTTAAGAAAAGTCAAGCAATTACAGAAACAATCTGGCCCAGTTTAGATGCAATGCTAAACCATGCATTGGTTACAGGAACAAGCCTAAGAGAGCCATGGGCTCTTGCGCTCTCCCTTCTGCCACCATGTGCAAGAGAAATGTGAAAGTTTCCACTTTGAGAACAAACTGCAGTTCCATGTTAGGTACAAACTCAGGTAGTGTGGCTTGTAAAAAACTAGAGCTAGAACCAGGATATCAAACCACAGGTTTATCTCAGCTTGTCCTAACCCTAGTTAATATTAAGCTGCAGTTCCCCAAGTTCATACCCATATGGAACTACAGGTTGTTCTTAAAGTGAAAGAAGTGAAAGCTTTCACTCTCCTCTCATATGCGGGGGGGGGGGGGGAAATTGCACAAATCCACAACTCCTTTAGGCTTGTTTATATTTTAGTGCAGCATAACCAAGCTATGGTTTAACGTGGTGTCTGAATCGGGCACTTGCCTTGGTGCATTTCAGAATGACCTATATTGCCTGAAACTAGAGAATTAAATTTCCCATAATTGTCTTCATGACATTTAGTGGGCTCACTCCAATGTCTCCCTATCGAAACTGAGCCTTTCAAATTAAAATTTCATTTGAGTAGCAAACATAATACAATATCATAAAATGTTCCTATGCAACAGAGTCTTTCCAGTGCTCACCAGATTCTTCACAGATAACCCCTCCACAGATTAATCTTATCTGTTTCTATAGCTACCATCAAAATACATGCGTTAGTTTTTCAACGTAAAGACCAACTGGAACACAGAGAAGGATGCCGACTTTCACATTATAGGAGTGAATGCAGGCCAGAAAAACCTACATTCATCTTTACATTCTCTTCTAACCACCTCTTCAACCCAGTGTTTCTGTACTAAACCTCACTATACAACTTGGAAAGAATTGTTCTGCTGCTGCTTTAATTGGAAGAAGGCTCTGTGTAAAGCAGAAAAGACAGCACCAATTTTGTAGTTCTAAGATCATGAGAGCTCAATATATCTTATTTATTTCATTGAACAAGACAGTGTTACCTGGAACTACTCACTCCCCTCTCATTTTGTAAAGAAAAATCTTTGTGAAAAGGCCCCAGATTAAACACCATGAAATAAGTGGAAACTGCCAAAGAGGCTGCTGAAAGTATCAAATCTAAAGTACTACTTACAACTGCACACTATTTTACTTCACAGTACAAAAATATATTTTTCAGTTCATAAAAACGTCTCCTTTTATGCCATAATGCACTATAAGCTTGATAAACATTTCACCAAGAAGCAGCATTTATAGCCCCAACATGGCAGTGCAATTGAATAGGAGGGTAAAGCATGAAGTATTTTATTACCCACTTTTTTTGTGTCCTTTGTACTGCTGTGATTTAGATTTTTTCTTCTGCTTTGATGAACTTGACTGGCTCTCTCTTGATGCTGAAAGATATTTTAGAGAGAACATTCTGCTTTAAACATTTCTTTTGGGGAGCATAGCATACTTCAGAGCAGCTTGCTTTAGGAAACATTTCTCCAGACTATAGTGAGAGAGTGCAAGCATAACGAAGCCCTCTACAGGTGAGTCAACATGTGTGCTAGTCCCTGGAAAACAATTCAATATAGTCCTTTGTCTACTGAAATTGTGAAATTTTTCTACTGATTTTAAATGCTGCAGGGTGAAAAAAAAGTAAGAGTTCTGTGTGTTGGTAGGGTAGCAAGCTTTCAAATGGCACAGAACCTTTCATTTAATCAAAAATGATATAGACGTTTACCACCACATATGCTAGTAGGACTAATTTGAGCTATTTTGATTTTTGTCTTTAATATATACAGTTGCCCTGTACTCAGCACTGTCCACACTGACTGGAAGCAGCTCTTCAGGGTTTCAGGCAGAGGTCTCTCTCAGCCCTACCTAGAGATCCCTAGAATTGAACCCAGAGCCTTCTGAATAGAAAGCATGTGCTCTGCTAATGAGCTATAGCCAATCTCCAATGCCTTATTATGGTATCAACACTTATAACTAGAGGTGGGAGAAAATGGTTTTATTTTTTCCACAGATTTCGGTGTTTAACCAAAATGAAATGAATGAAGCGGTGTTGTGTTTTTATTCCAAATTATTCCTATTTGTATCAATTGTAACCACTTTAAAACAGTGTCAGCAGATGAAGGATGATGCAAAATTACACAATTTTCTTTTATTGCAGATTTTTTTAGCAAAAAAGCGGGGTTATGTGTTTTGATTTCCTTATCATTTTCTCTCTGCCCCTACTTATATACTAAAAGCTGTCCTACTAGCCTGTAACAAAATGATCCTGCTCTGACTGAATCAATATCATAGCAATATTAAAATATAGTGCAATTTGTGAGGAGGAGAAAGGAAAATTTAACATAAGCCACAGGATAATGGTATAGTAAGAACGCACACATAAAGTCCATAAATAATGAAATAATTCAAGCCAAAACAACCCCTGCCAAGGAGGAAGCTGAGGGTAGGTGGGGGAAGGAAGGGCAAACTAGAACAATGCAACAGAAGGAGGGAAAGGCAGATATGAAGCAGTAAAGGAGTCAAACATTCCAGCTCAGCCGCTGTTTCCAATTTTAGAGTTAGCCAGAAATTACCCTCTCCCCACTACTCGAAAAGGGGATATGAACATGCCCTCCAATGCCTCTTGGATGATAATTTTTTTCTAATCTTGCAAATTAACACATATCCAACTAGAGCTGACCAAGTTTTTTTGAATCATTACACTCTAGGAATATTTCTGTGGTCCACTGCTGCTTATGAGGACAAAGTTATCCAGAATTATGAAGCTGCAAGTTCCTAGTACTGAAACACTGACTGGTTAGTTTGAATCAATATATGGAATTCACTAGCAGTGACAGGCACACACTACTACCTGCCATGCCTCTGGTGAGCCTATAACAGCACTTGGCTGAGGTCCCCCACGAACCTGGCCTGATCTATGGGCCTGGCCTGAACATGAAATCTATGTTGCATTGTACTTGTGGTGATGAAGCCTCTGACATCAGTTAGCTGAAGTGGTATGATGACATGGAACGTCCAGGGACACTCCAACTTCTCACAGAACAAAGCAGACTAAATAGTCATAGCCCACATTCTGCGAGGAAAGGAAAAGCTGTCAGTTTGGGAGAGATTAGAATTGTACAGTCCTTAGGGATAGCAGTGGCTTTGTGGGTCATGAAGCTCAGAGGCAGGGCAAAGAGTAGCAGTGAACTGAGAAACAGGAACCTAAGAGAAGGACAGAGGCTCAAGGGAATTGAGCCCAATAGGGGAGAGGGCTTTGAATAAAAAAAAAATTCATACTGCTCAAGGTCAGAAGAGGCTATATTCTACTGGGGAGGGGAAGAGCAACAGAAGTGCTACAGTCACTGGTCAAGAGAGGCAGTGGAAATGGAGCAAAGTAAGCACTGAGCTGAAAAGCAGGAACCAGAGGAAACAGGTGGTAGAACAGGAAACAGGTGGTAGAGACAGAGATGAATAAAACGAAGAATGAAAAAAGACAGGATAGGCAAAATCTCTTCTAGAGAATAGCAGCAGAAGGCATTGTGCACTATCGGCAGAAAGGGTGTGGACTGAAGAGTGACGATTGCTGGGGTACTGCGGCTCAAGGAGCCAAGGGGGCAGAGGATTGCCCACTGTCTGGAGTCCAAACTCTAACAATGCTACTCTATCTTTAACAGTCGCACAGATAAGGAACGCTGCCATTTATGATTTTCACTGTCAAACTGCAGCACTGTAACCTGGTAAGCCTAAGAGGGCAATAGGGGCCCAAAACCAGTTGGTAAGGGCTCGATTTCACATATCAATTTGAATTAAGCAGCTAACTATTTAGCTGCAGACTTTGACTTTGAATGTGTATAAGCACTGCAGTGTTTGGATTTTGTTAAAGATACAGTGTACACTATTTAGTACTACTCTTGACACAATATACTGTGTACTCTGCTACTGATAAACCTAATGTTTTCCAGTAACATACACCAATAACGCAGTACACAGTCAGTTGCCTAGAGTAGAAGGTTCTTGGCGGGGGGTGTGTGTATGTGGGGACAATATTTAAGCCATTAAATCAGAATTTGGCTGCCAACATTCAGATCAAATCCATAAGCTGCCAGACACACTAATCCAGCAGCTGGTATTTATACTGTACTTTTCACCTGTCATGCTATATAGCTAAAAGGCCAGACTTTCTGCCACAAAAGTCAGAACAGGTTAGGAATCCAGTGACAGCAAAATATTCACCTATGTTTATGCATATGTGCAAAATCACTAGCTGATCTATATGTATCAACAGGAGTGTTATCAGGCATGTTCTTATAATTAAATGGATATCAATAGAAAGAATGGCAACTTTTTTCCTCCTCCCCTTTCGCCCTCCAAATACCGTATTTTTCACTCCATAAGACGCATTGGACCATGCATCATATGGAGCAAAAAAATAGGGAAAAATGTTTTACTTACCTGTGCTTGTGGGGGCTTCGGGGAGGCCTGCAGAGGGTCGCGCAGGCCTCCACGATCTTCATTTCGGCGATAAATGGCTCTTTTTGGCAATTTCCGGTTTTCTGGAAATGGCCAAAAAGCCATTTATCGCCGAAATGAACATCAGGGAGGCCTGTGCGACCCTCTGCAGGCCTCTACGAAGCCCCCACAAGCACAAGTATTTTTTAAAACGTTTTTTTAACTTCGCTCCATAAGACGCACTAACATTTCCCCTTATTTTTTGGGGGGAGTGCGTCTTATGGAGCGAAGAATCAGGGACAGAATTAGACTAGTCAAACACTGTCCTGACATAGTGATCTACAAAGCAGGTTAGATTAGAGCTGTGAGCTTTGAAGTATGAAGCAAGGGTTTGCTCCATTTTGTGCCAGCTGGTGATCTGACAAAAAGTGTCCACAAACTAGATATATGGTATTTGCACATCAAGGGCTACTTACATTGTGATGCAGGAGGCTGCAGTTGGTATCCAGTTAGCTGACACCATCCTACAGGATAGAGGTCAGGAGATTCACAATCCACCCACTGATCATATTCGTCTTCCCAGCCATCAAAATGTATCCTCAACAGACGATGGATAATGCGAGTTACTGTGGCCACACACACTAGACGAGGTTCCATGAGATCCACAGCCTCCAGTTTCATTGCAACATGAAACCCATGATTTGGAACCTCCTGGAATGGAAACAAGGCAGTCACATTTTTCATTAGTTTCATAATGGATTTGCCAGAAAAACACAACAATCCCTCTTTTCTCAAGCCCTGTTTGTATTTTCTCTTCTGGAATATGGAAGGGGGGAGTTGTGAGAGAGTGCAAACCTTAGGCTTGGGCACGGTCATGGTTCCAACCCCAGTTAGGTAATAATGTATGACCCATCACATACCAAGTTCATCAGTACTGTACATGGGATTTCCCTCACTATCCATATTTCAATCTAGACAAGGGCAGCAGATTCTGGGAGACATCAAGGTACAAACCCAGCACTGCATCAGATTATGTACTATTTTCTATCCAAGGAAAACAGAACAATGAAGGGGGGAGAGAGAAGAGCAGTGCAAGGATGCATGTATGAGCACCAGTCTTGTTTCCGTCTCATGTCAGGGAGAACACAGGAACCTAAGAAACTGCCTTATGCAGAGTCAAACCATTGTTCCATCTGCTTCAGTACCAACACCAGCTGGCAGTGGCTCTCAGGTTTTCAGAGAGGATTTTTCTCTGCCCTACCTGGGAACTTCTACATGCAAAGCAGATGCTTTTCCACTGAGCATCTGGCCGCTCCCTTAAAGGTGAGTTTAACCTTGGTTACAAGTCTTCCGCTGGGTGGGATTGAACTTTGCTTGACTGGTTCCCAGCATGGGTCTCTGTGTAGTGAGCTACCAGCATTCCTAGAGAGAGTTCTTATAAATGAAGCCTCAGAGGGAAAGCATCTGCAAATAGTTTCCAGCGTTAAGGCAACGTCTGCTCCCAGTATGTAGCAAATGTCCCTTTCTTGATCTCCAATGTGTTCACACAACTCCGTATCACGCACCTCTCTACTGCCACCTACCTGTCCCCCCATTCCCTTCTAAACAATTTGCCACTCAAATACATGCTTCAGAAGGTATGAAGGCATTCTGACAGCACTCAAGTGGCATTCTTGAGGTGCCAATGTGACTGCATTGCAACGCTATGAATACCACTGATTAAATGTTTTTACAGCACAAACGTATGCAGGTCTTAGAGTTTAAAACAAACATTTTACCGGGAAACTCCGTCGTATAATCTAAATTTTATTATTGTAATCAGATGGTAATCATTTGATTACAATAATAAAATTTAGTTTATATGACGGAGTTTCCCGGTAAAATGTTTTAAACTCTAAAATCTGGACATGTCATGAAAACCTAAGAATGTACGTATGCAAGTCTACACAGAAGTCAGTCCCATTCAGTTCAGCGTGTATAGGATTGTGGCTGTAATCATTTTTTTCTCCTCAATCACTAGATTTCAGACCCCGACACCTACATGCTGAACTCATACTAAAAATTGCCTAACAGTATATTTTTCTTCCTTCCCATTTTTTTTTAGAGGCTTTCCATAAAACTTAGCCATACGTGAAAACATTTTCTGGAGCCAAAAGGGACAACGAAGGAATTAAAAGCATTACAGTTACACCACTTTCTGGTCAGTATGCCAGCCTACCTTGTTAAAGAGTTTCACAGGGGCTGCTATTGAACTCGTTTCCCTGAGGTAGTCAAACCATTTGAAAGGTAGCTTTGCATAACCTGCAAATTGTTAACACAGTAGCATCACAACAAGATTTGTCCTGATCCATGGATACGACGTTCCCTTATCCCACATCAGACTATCAGTCCATCTAGCCCAGCATCATCTACTCCTTCCAGCAATAGCTCTCCAAAATTTCAGACAGAGCTTCCCAAGCCCTACTAGGTCATCACTTTCATGAAAATGCCAGGGGCTGGACCCAGGACATGCAGTACGCAAAGTAAGTGCTCTACTACCGAGCTATAGGTTCCCCCTACACCAATATTTCAGCATGAACAATGGGACCACAAAAACATAGAGAGTTCTGCATGAACAGAGTCTGCCTGCATGTCGGGGAGTGCGTTCCATATACTGTACAGCATTATTACATATGCAGAAGTAGGTGTTTGTAGAACATTGTGTATCTGTGTGAGAGCAGTGCTGTCTGCTTCTCAAAGAACTCTCCATAATACACAAATCATGAAAGCCAAACCTTGATGTTCTGGAGACTTAAAGTGGGTTTATTTTTCTGTCTCTTACCACTGAGCAAGACAGGTTTAGTTGCTCAGCAAATGGTAGGAAAGGACTCCATTTACTGAACAAACAATAGTATCACGTCCAGCGTTCATCTCTTCCTATGAACTGGCAGGTATGTTTGGACTTTTGACTAGTGATTAAAAACCTCTCATTTAACGTAACATTGGAGCAGAGGTTGCCAACTGCACTGAAAGACAGCCACCACTACAAAGACAGCTGGTGACAATAGGCCAAATCACCCCCTTCTACCTGCCTATGCTTGCCGCTGCCCCCTTTCCTCCATCAATCACTTTCAGTCCACCTACTCCCCTTTCCCATGTCATCTGGCTGACCACTTCCTGTGCACTTTATTGCAGCTTTGCAGCAGTCTTTGTTGCAGCTACCCTTTCTCAGTGGTAAACTCTTGGGGCGGGGGAGAGGGGAAGTGTCCCTTCCTCCCAGTTTTCCCCAATTTAGTGGTTCCATTTGGCTGGGGGTCTTAAGTTACAGGAAGCAGCCAATCAAATAAGGCAGAAGTTATTACTGAGCCACTCTGGCTCAGACACAAGGAATAGCCACCAACGCCGACATTATACATATGAAGAGATGCCAATATGACAACAGCGCACCTAGCCCAGTCCCTTCTCCCATCCACACGACTTCAGCAAGCCACAGCAGTAGTGTGCCAATTCCCACACTCTTTACTCCTAAGCTAGTCTAGTTCAATTGCACTGCCACTGGCTGAAAAGGAGCTGGGGAAAAAGTGATGCATCCAAACCCAGTCCACAGACAAATGGGCAATAATGAAGGTCTGTTCGCTACTGAACAAACTTCTAACTGAGCTTTGAACAGAGCTGTGAAGCACAAACACATTTTGCAAACTTAAGTGAGCTAAATTTCAGACAATACTGCTGATGAAATATGCAATATTTTTATGAAGGCACAAATACCTCGGGGTGGAGTTAATTCTATCGTGTTAATTTCACAGAAACCAACTGGGAATATGGAAGGGGAGGTGGCATGGTAACAAAACCAGTCAGACCCATCTGCTGCCTCAGAGCCATCAATTCCAATCATAAGATATCCATCTGCTAATACCTTGATAAAAAAACCAAAACAAACAAACGAAAGAGTTAAGATTTATATTGGCAAGAAATTAAACACAAATCAATGCAAGAGAAAAAGAGGCAGGAAAAGAAGAGTAATAAGCAAAATGTGTCAAGACAAATACAACTGTATAGGACTGTCATATGCAATGCCTTTTTTAATGCAAACACTGACATCTTCCATATGGTTTGTGAATCTAATGTTATAACAGTGTGCACCAGTTAACGGTAGTACCACATGTAATGCTTCTCATCCCTTAAACATAGTGGCGGAGTCAGAAGTGGGTAGTGGGACCACATACTACTTTCTCTTCTACTGGTGCAAGTTCCTTTCATTAGACATCATCAAAACAGAGTTTTGACTCAAAGGTTTGAAATCTAGTTAGCAGTGAACCTTGGTTAGCATATGATAGAGATAATGCTATCCTTAACCAGGGTTAAAGATGGCAAGAGAAGGATGTAAACAACTTGCAGCAGAGGGGAGAGAACGTGCAATTCCTCAGCCGGATTCCAAGCCCTTAACCTTGGCAAAGAGATCAGAAATATTGGAATCATAAAGTGAGAACAGACCTACAAGATCAGGTCCAACCCCCTGCCAAATGCAGGCTGCCTACAACAACATCCTTGATACATGGCTATCCAGCTAAAAGATCTCCAGCAATGGAGAATGGAGGACATTATACAGTACTATTCCTTACTAGGTATGAGTAGCATTGTGTGCCTACTAAATATGTTGTAGTGGTGCTGGTGAAAGAAACACATTAAAATTAGACTTCAGGGGTGCATGAATAATCCCCACCAGCCAATCAGTGACTCTGCCCCTTGCCCTAAACTTTTGACAGACTATGCAACTGACCCAGAGCAGTCCTGTAGTGTAAGTATATGAAGCCAGGGCCACACTTGTAATGTCCAACAAGTGAACTAAGCAATCTTTGATACAACGTAACTTACAGCGCGATCCAGTCTAACTATAGGCCGGTGGAGTGCATGCTTTAGGTGTCACGAAAGTGCCATAAAACACATTCGTGGCACCTCAGGTGTAAAGAGTGTCAACGCAGAGGCCAGCGCCGCTCACACCAGTGCCTGATACCATCCGGATGCCAGACACAGGTAAATCCTGCACCAGGCGGTGGAAAGACATGGGGAGGGTGGGCCGGGGTGTCAGGGAGGGGGCCATTGTCCAGCCAGGCCTGGAAGGAGGCAGGGATATTGGTATTCACGCTGCACCGATATCCGTTTCCGGCCCTGGATGGCCTTACATGACCTCCACGGTTGTGCGCCAGCTAAATAGCTGGCCAGCATCTGAGGAGGTCCATTGGGGCTGCCTGGGCTTACATCAGGGAAGGGGAGCCCCAGCCCTGCCAGCATGGATCGCATCCTGTGCAGGATGCAGCAGCTGGCCATTTAGGTTGTCCAGTGCAACTTGCACAGGATTGGGTTGCCCTTCAAATAAATTAGACTCTGAATAAACTGGTTGCTCTGGGCTACAATGCAAATATTCAGGGAATGCTCATGGGGCTCCCCCCACCCCCAACCTCCAAAGTTAATGCTTTTACCTTTCTAATTGTTGCCACACATATTGCAGAAAGGTTTAATGGATCTATGGCTTCCAATTTCATTCCCTCCTTGAACCATTCTCCACTTGATTCAACTTCTTTTACCTAAAGAAATGAAGTAAATATCCTTCTCAGGCAACAAGTAGGAACAATACAAAACCATAAAGTAAGTATGGTCTATATACCAAAAACTATGTCAAAACTCCGAGCTTTATTTTTGTATGCACTTCCCAATGCCCAATATTTTTTTAAACCTACATCTCATAATAGAGATGTATTCCCTGTGTTGATGGACAGCAATACTGTCTATGTTCCTTCCATTTTAAATAAAAGCTCAAGTTTCTTGTAAAGACATCATACCTTAGCAAATAAATGCGGAGGTGCATCAAAATGGGAATCCTGTTTCTTGGCAATATCTGCAAATAGAAAACATACAGATCATGAAGAAAACCTTGTAAGATCACAACTTCTACATTACTGCCTCAGATACATCATCTCTACCATTATCAAAAGGTCCAATGCACACAAAGACAGACAACCATCAAAACCTGCTAAGAAACACTTCATCCCATTCTCATATTCCGAGGACTGTGGTGAACAAAGTAGACAGGAATACAAATGTGTTTATGGGAAATGAGTACAATAAAATATCACCGCTTAAAAAAAAATGCCACAGAAAGTTTATCCAAATGGATAAATAGGATCGCATTCATTCTGCACCATCCTCGTCAGATGAGCTTACCAGATCTTTTGAACCGATGTCCTATACTTCGTGACCAACCAATGGGATGAATGAGTGGGCTGTACATATGGCACCAGAAATCGTCTGTCTTGTCTTCACTTTCTTCATATACCAATCTCAGCCTGCCTCCAATTACGCTGTCTACAATTGCTACCCGTGTTCGGCAGAGATACGTTTTATCCACAACTTCTACTCTCATAGAAGGTTTGAAAGGATACTGCATACTTTCCGACACCTATAAACAAGAAATTTACAATATTAGCACATGTTCTTGAAAATACAACATGCTACATCATTTTTCAATACAACAGTGTCTATGTGAATTTGCAGCTTTCCACAAAAATCTTCTAAGCACAGGTTCAGTTTGTGGACACTACAAAGGAGCGAAGCTTTAAGCGATCCAAAATGCAAGCAGATACTTACCAGTATAATGCCTGAACTGCAATTGCTCCCAGTTTGTTTCCAACAGCAATTCGAAGGGCTGGTGTTAACTTTTAAAGTCCTAAAATGCCTTGGTCAAGATTGCCTTAGGAAAACATCTCCTTCTGTATGAGAATGGATGGTCCCCCCACCATGCACTAAGATCATCAGAAAGGTCCCTGTGTCAACCTCTTCTTTTTAATCTACAGTTAAATGGATGGGGGACAAGAAGCCGTGCTTTCTCACTGACACCCTCATTGTGAGACTTTCTTCAAGGCAAATTGGCAAGCCAGCTATACATTCACTTTTTAGAAATACTGTATGGTAAAATTTCAGTAGGCTTTGTGGGAGGACCAAGCTTTTAAAGAAATAACAGAAGATCATTGTTCAAGCATATGAATATGAAGATGTTTTATTTGCTATTTGTTTTCAAATTGTTTTAAATCTGTGATTTTTAACAACAGATGTTATCGTTTTTATCATATTGTAAGCTGCCTTGAGAGTTCTACAGAGCTATGTCAAGAATATAAATTTCAAGATAGAGTACTGTCCATGCAGTAATCAGTGGACAACTCTATGCAAGCAAGGTATGTGTGAGTACACATCACATCTTCAGACAAAAGGTCAAGCATCTGTACAAAGGGCTCATGCCTCAGTACCACATGGAGGCCATTCCTGTACGTATAGCAAACGTCTTTTGTATTATATATTCGTGTTCATCAGAACTTAAGAGGGTAAATGGGCAGCTTATGCAAACTTGATTCAAAACAATTGCCTTGTTCAAAAGAAATAAGGTACCAACTTCAAGAGCATCCAAAACATTGCTGAAGATTAAAGAGGAAGGCCCAATCAGAATGTGCAGTAGAGAGCAAGACGTATAGCCTGCATCTTAGGCATGCACTTGTGCGAATTCAAGGATGCGCACTCGACATACAAAAATAAAGAATAGGGGGAAACAGTTTAAATACTGCAGCGATATTGGAGGTATGGGTAAAGAAGCCATGTCAAAGTTTTGTTGAAGAGACCAATAAAATTTTTTATTTTTACCAAAGGTCTGTTGAAATTCTTTAGGCGCAAGACTCCAGCAACTGGAGAAAGAGGGGCACATAAGATTATCAAACACGCAGGAAAATAAACAGGCTGGAGTCTTGTGCCTAAAGAATTTCAACAGACCTTTGGTAAAAATAAAAAAAATTATTGGTCTCTTCAACAAAACTTTGACATGGCTTCTTTACCCATACCTCTGATATCGCTGCAAATTGTAACAAGCCATGGAAACCTGCATACAACAGTTTAAATACTGTTAAGTGTTCGCCCACCACTCCACTTATTCAATACATGCCTGATAGGGAGCACAAGATCAAAGAATGAAGCTGCTGTTCCCTCAGACAGTCTTGTAATTTTTAAAGAGACAGTATGTATTTTTCAGATGCAAGGGATTTTCAAGTTAATGTTGGGTATATACAATTTTAGCTTCATGCACAGACACTAGAATGTAACCCTTGTGTAAGATGGGGGTCAACTGTGCCAGTCTGACCTTTCTTTTAATGGTCTGGAAATCTCGGGGAACACCTTCTAACCCATGACTTTGTATTCGACTGGACTTAATTATAGAACTCCTGTCCTTGGGGGTCTAATGATGCCCCACATCAGAAAGAGGTAAAAAAACCTGTCTATTCTACCATGCATTAGAAGCTGAGGCTTTGGTTCTGTTTGCTGTTGCGTTGTCTCCTTTCAGGTGTTATTTTTTTTAGAAGTGATATTTTACTTTTTTTTAGCCTTTTATCATGAACTGCTTTGATAGCATTTCTGTAGAAAAGTGGTATATGAGTACTGTACTCCAAAACAAATAAACAGGCTTTAACCAGCGCCTTGCTGTAATCAGTTTTACCTTCTGAGAGAAGTCAGGAGGAAGAGTTTTGGCACCAGTGAGTCGTTTCACCAGAAAAGCTTTCCAGTTCGCGTATTTGTGTTGAATGGCTGTCACCGTTCAGGAACAAGAAAACAGAAATTAGTAACTAAATTGAAATGTTACAAGTTCGTACTTTTAGATATTTCTGAGACACAAACTAGATGTGCAGGCAGGCATCTGCACTACATTGGAAGATACCCCCCCTTTAAAAACAGCCATGAAAGGGGGGATCATAGCTGGGACCATTGTGTGAAGGGAGCAGGAGGTTACTTCTTTCCCGTTGCACCATCCTATCAAAAAAACCCACCCCACTGTAGCAGCTATTCGAGGAAGTTGCCACTTTAGAGCCACATTGATGCGGGGGGGAGGGGGTTGATGAAAAAGTATAATAAAGGGAAAGAGTTAACCTCTCTCTGTCACCCTGCTCCCCACCACAAAAAAACCCTGATTTTAAAGAGATGCTTCTGTTGTGGATCATACCTCTGAAGGCCGAGCTACACTGTCCGCGTCCGCATCCTGTGTGAGTCTGGTGTCCCACCCCCAGGTCAAACAACGGCTCTGATTGGCCGAACATAGCGCGGACGCAGCAAAAGTCGAGGTGACCTCGACTTTCGCTGCGTCCACTACATCCGGCCAATCAGAGCCCGTTTGACCTGGGGGCGGGACACCAGATGCACACGGAATGCGGATGCGACGCGGACACGGACAGTGTAGCTCGGGCTTAAGTGTATAGCATGTGTTTGCATACACATCTGGTTTGACCTGAAGTTGTGAAAAAAACCAATTTTAAAGTTTAACACTAGTCCAGATCCATTATCCCTTCTGCAATTACTTGAACAGTTCCGTTAACTCGCTGAATGAGGCTCAAGCATCTTTATACATGTAATACATATTATATACTGTATATTGCTCATTACCCTGAGGAAGGGTTACTTTCTCAGATCTTACCAGGCCAGACCCATATTTTAAAAAAGGACATACCGTATTTATTGGCATATAAGACGCACTTTTTTGTCTACATTTGTGACCCAAAATAGTAGGGTGCGTTTTATACGCCAATACTAAAAAATCCCTTTCCCCCCTTGCCCGTTTTAAAGCATTTTCGGGCTTACGATCTACAGCTGTTTGTCGGGTTTAATTTATGCACGTGCATGAGTTGAGCTTCTCAGCAGCCAGCAGAGGGCGCTGTGCTCAGTTCAGTTCAGCTGAGCTGCAGAGGGCCTAGTCTTTCCAGCTCTCCAGGATGCAGCTTCGGTAATCTTCTGAACTGGGCCTAGTTGGGGAGGCTTTGGAAACTGCATGGGTGGGGTGGGGTAAGAGTTGAGTCTGGGGTGTTTTTTTGTACTTTTATGTTGTTTACTTTGGCATCTGTGCATGGGTGGGGTGGGGGAAAAGAGTTGAGTCTGGGTTTTTTTTACTTGGGGTAAATGTTTTTTACTTTGGAAACTGTGCATGGGTGGGTTGGGGGAAAAAGAGTTGAGTCTGGGTTTTTTTTTGTACTTGGGATTTATGTTCTGGTGCATTT
Organism: Plestiodon gilberti rubricaudatus; assembly: GCA_026170595.1. NCBI lineage: Eukaryota > Metazoa > Chordata > Lepidosauria > Squamata > Scincidae > Plestiodon > Plestiodon gilberti. The sequence goes on along the minus strand of JANXHW010000002.1, from coordinate 153,352,779 downwards.
TGTTCATGTGTCTTATTGCTGTGTGTTTTAAAAGAGATCCTGGTATTTTTGTGCAATTTATGTAAATTAGCTAATTAAGCAGCCAAGAAGTAAGTGGCCAAGTGGCCCAAAAATGCTTTAAATCTTTTTTTCTTGAAACCCAGGGCCAAAAGGAAGGTGCGTCTTATACGCCGGTGCGTTTTATACGTCGATAAATACGGTATTACATGACCAATACAAAGAGCAAGACATGAATAACTGAAAGTCAACCTCTTAATGCCATATTTACGTACTTCGAGGTGGCACTAGAGGTTTTCCACTTGTTGCACACCATCCAACTGGATGAATATCAAGACCACAGACATTACACCAGAAGTCAAGACTTGAATCACTTTCAAAGCCCTCGTATCTTAGTAAAGCATTGTAACCTGAAAGAGAACAAATTCGCATACTAATTTACATTACTCTTAAACAGGGAACCATCAAACCACTTCTGTTTGTAATGGCTTTCAGAAGGCAGCAGGTGATGCAGAGAATGCTCTCTAGCTGCCTCTACCTATATTGGCTTGTCAGAGGAAGGGAGGCTGCAGGACAGGTACTTAATGTATACATTAAGCAAAGGTCTTACAATAATACCCATTAAGTATTATTGCACAGATTTTAGAAGATATTGCTCTGAAATTAATCTTTCCAGATGTTAGGTCAATTTGTTTCATATGGGGTACTCAACATATAGGGGCAGCATCCAGATACAGTTTAATTCAGCTTAATTCCTGTACAGCTTAATTCCTCTGCACGGTTCATTTCTAAATACACTAACTCCTGGCCTATTCTAGCGCCTTGACTGGTATCCAGAGGCAAATATGCCCAGGACACAGAGGAAGAGAGGGATCCAGAAGTTATCATTGTACTAATGTCACCCTGCCACAAATTCCATAATGAGCTGTTTAATGGATTGCTATGAACTGAATATGAAAGGGACTCCATACAAGTAAGGTTCTATGGAAATGAATAATAGTGTTAACACCACCTTCTGGAACATATCAAGAATAAAGGAATCACTCAAACAGCCCTATAAACTTCCAAATTGGTGTGCATGCATTTGCATGTGCACACCCCACTGAAGGGTCTAATAAGATCAATGGATGACATTCTTCAGAGGTTGATGGGACTAATTGTAAAAAGGGTTTCAGATAATAGTTTCTGTACTATTCAGTACAAAAGATACTAGTGAGAAAAGTTTACAGTGCCATCACTCACAGCCAAGGCTTCATAAAACTTTGCTGGCCAAAGCAACATTCACTTAATAGGGCTTGCTCCATTACAGCATCCCAAAGATCAGACCATTTGTATTAGTTATGCGACCCTCTGAGCAGGAAAAAAGTCAGAGTGACATCACCCCATTTACTGATTTTCCATTTCATGTAATGATTTCCAGTGGCGTTGCCGGAGTGGGTGTGGCACCGTAAGTGGTGCAAGGCACTACACTGCACCTTGCAAACTGGTGTAATGTGGCCCTTCCCACTTGCCCCCAGAGCCACTCTGGCGGCGAAGGCAACGTGTAGAGGTGCCGCACCCCATCCAGCAATGCCACTGATGATTTCATGTAGGCCGCTCTAAGAACCTGTTAGTTTAAGAGAAGTTCTTAAAATAAATTCAATACAGGGAACTGAACCATAAAAATGTATATGCTTTAAGAACCAGATCTGCTCAATTCCTTCAACAGATTACAGGAAGTTACATTTTAAACATGCGGCTTTATACAAAAATTAATAACCTGCTAATTTCACAATTCCAGCGATCCAGAAGACTTTGGTAGGTAGGCTGCAGTCTGTATTAGGGACTTCCACACGCACACCCTCTGAGATGTCACCCCAGCTAGTCCCCATGGGTGCCTGTAATACAAGGCAGAAAAATAAAAATTGTCACATTATACATTTTTAAAAGACAAATAAAATGTATACACACATAGCGTAAGGCAGCTCCTCCCAGTCAGAATGGTTACTGCATATAGAATTGATCATTTGTAGCTTACCTTAGTTGATGACAATGAATACCCTCCCTTCTCCATGGCCAGTGAAATAATTCATTTTTCCCCTCAGCAATCCCATGGTTAAACTTAGTAAAGTTTTGCCAAAACACAAAAATTCGGCTTGGGATAAAATGAATCCTTAAACAGTTGTATAAAGAAAGCAGTTGGTACTACTTTTCTTTGCTAGCCATTATCAATGTGAGGGAATTAGTTACTTTCAATTCTTATTCACAAAAAACCCTACCTTACAGAAAAATAAACCTATAATGACCCATCACCAGTCTATGACTGAGGACCAGTGATTCTGTGCCCTCTGTCAGTGCAGGGATCCCCCAGGGGAAGGTATCTATCCTTTGAGGAATGATTCTCACACTCTTGGCTTTTGACTATAGAGCCTGACCAAGGGAGGGGAAAGCTACTCAGCAAATGTGAAATATCTACTATACAGTGGAGATTCTCCCTCACCTCCTTATGGTCTGATGAAACTGTGCCCAAAGGAATCTAGGTTACATGACTTTCTTCCCTCATTTACCTGGTTTAGGAAAAAAATCTCCACAGAGTTAACTTTTTATAAAAGACACCAACTACCGGCATATATCTTCCAATAGTTACATTAAAAAAATCAAGACCTTGATATTCAGTACAGAGGCTAAACTAGGGCGGAGCAAGCGGAGCACTGGCTCCGGGCGCCATCTCCCGAAGGGCGCCCCCGCCGCTCCGCCCATGAGTCCGAGTCGGAGACTCGAGTCCGAGTCCGGCCGGCCCCCTCAATCGGGAGAGCCGGCTCGGGGACGTCTTCCCCGGCCGGCTGCCCGGGGCATTCTAAGGAAGGCCCGCTGCGAGAACGGTATTTATACCGTTCTTTTTGTGCATGCTCAGACTGTTACTGAGGGAAAAACTTTTCCCTTTTCCCTCAGTCTGAGCATGCGCAAAAAGAACGGTATAAATACCGTTCTCGCAGCGGGCTTCCTCCCGGAGCGCGCCCCACCCCACTCATTATAGGGGTGCCTACCCCCCCTTGCTCCAGGCGCCAATAGAGGCAGTGACGCCTCTGATTCAGTACTTACACACTACTTTTGCACTTGAGATCCTCCTTGGCTTCTAATATAGTTTTATTTAGAGGCTTTCAATAGGATCTACATTTCTCTCTTATATTTAGCAGAAGGAGAGCACCTGTCCCTATACACCTCAACATCCATATTTTCCAGTGGTGGCTTGCTAGTGTCTCCCCTGTGTATTTTGTTTGTTTGCCCCTTTAAGTCAGGGAACCATCTTCTCATTCCTCATGCTGTGCAAGTCGCTTGGTGAACTTCTTGTTGAAAAACGGTACATACCGTATTTTTCGCTCCATAGGACGCATCGGACCATAGGACCCATGCATCTTATGGAGCAAAAAATAGGGGGAAAAAAGTTTTTTTTAAATAAAAAGAAAAATAAAAAAATGTAAGCAAAATACACTTACCGGGGCTTCAGGGAGGCCTGCAGAGGCTCCTGCAGGCCTTCCCAATCTTCATTTCGTCAAAAACGGCAATTTTCGGCCACTTCCTGTTTTGACGGAAACCGGAAGTGGCCGAAAATGGCCGTTTTTTGATGAAATGAAGATCGGGAAGGCCTGCACGAGCCTCAGGCCTCCCTGAAGCCCCGGTAAGTATTTTTTCTTTACTTTTTTATTATTCGCTCCATAAGACGCAGGCTTTCCCCCCCTATTGTTTGGGGGGGAAACGTGCGTCTTATGGAGCGAAAAATACTGTATTTTAAATAAACTTGATAGTAATTTTTCACTGAGAGCATTTTACACATGAGAAAAATAATTAAGTGCCACGTTCATACAATTCTGTTTCCAACATGTGAGCCAGACCAATATCACCATGCATTTTATTTTACTTCGAGCATGGTGTTGAGCTGGAAGTTATGTCTGTGTGTTTGGTAGAGCCAAAGGAAGTAGCTTCTAATACAGCTGGCTCACAGGTTCCTGAATTGACTCCGACCCCCTCCACCCTGGTATTCAATTGATACCAAACTTTCACACAACAGATTTCAAGGACGTGGATTGGTATAGGGGTATAGCAGAAAGTTAAACTTGTCCTTGTCTGTGAAGATAGCGGTTCTACTAGTTCCTCCTACACCAATCCATACGGCTCTCACTTTTGAAAAAGAAAGCCATAACGGGTATGGATCTTGTGGCCTTGAAATGATGGTACACAGTATATACAGTATACTGTCTTTTCTTGCACGTTACGTACACTAGCAGAACCATAAGCATACAGATAAGAACAAGTTTACCTTTCAGACTCATGACGAAGACATCCACCTCGGGCTACTTCCCAATAAAGGAAGGTCTGCCTGGGCATCACTTTGATCCAGCGCACACGAATTATCTGTGAGGGACAGCCGCCTTCCCTGCAAGGTAAGTTGCAATCAGGAAGGTCTTGACGGGTGAGGTCCATATTCAAGTAAGTGGGCTTCCCAACCCAAAAAAGGCTGACCCATATAGTTATCTGCCTGGGACAGCTAAGTATTACTCCCAGCAATCTCAGCATACTAAAAAAAATACCTGGTTGAAAAATTTCTGAAAGCCTCTGGGACTACTGGAGTCCCCTATAAATAGAATGACTATGCAGAATTGTGTCTCAGAGGGCCAAACAGATAATGTCCTCAGCAGCAACATTTTGCCTATGCAACAGTAATGATTTTGAATTCTCTTTACGTAGAAACACACAACAGGTTTTTTTTTAATTGCTCCTTTTCCAAGAGCAAGCCCTCTTCTCAGCCCCTTGATCCCTCAGGGGTCATCCAAGTGAGGTGCATTTTCCAAACTTGAGGAAGTTTAAAGAGCTGCTTTATGATTAGGAAAACCTACTCCTCGGGAGTCAAAGAGAAAAAGTCCACTGCACATGCAGAACTAGGCAAACAAACACTCATTTGAATAGAGAATAAAAAGATGCGAGGAAACTGATAAAGACCCATCAGGGCCACCAAATGGCACAATTAATAGATTTAAAATATGAAATGTAATAACTGTTGCCAACGGTTCAGTACTGCCTGCATAACGGATCTTTATGCAGATCTTCATGTAGGAAATACCTTAAAATTAGTTTCCAAATGAACAGTACATCTGCATTACTTAGCTGAGTCATGTAGTCTCATTAAATATCCTCAAAATATCTCCTGTACTTTGACGGTACAGTAGTCATTTTGATAACAAGTGGATTCAAACAAAAATGCTAATCTACTAAAATCCTTTGTGGAAGATCTGAATTCTACCTGTTGTAATCATTTTCCATTGCTTGATTTTATGTAAGTCATCTGGAACCTTATCAGCTGAAGAGTACGGCACAAATGCTTTAAATCAGGCGTTCCCAACCTGTCGTACGCTGCAGTGGCGTCACTGTGACGCGCGTCACCCCAGAGCGGGTGACGCGTGTCACCCCCCCCAGTCACCCCCCCGAATCACCCCCCCCTACAGAAACTTACCTTTTCCGGCGCTCGTCACCGGCCAGGAAGCGCTCCAGGGCCTTCTGAAAAGAAGAGGCCCTGGAGCACTTGCGTTAAAACGCGAAGTTTGACGATTTTCGCGCATGCGCAGACCCTTCTGAGGGCAAGAGGGCAGGCCCTTGCCCTCAGAAAAGGGTTTGCGCATGCGCGAAAATCGTCAAACTTCGCGTTTTAACGCAAGCGCTCCAGGGCCTCTTCTTTTCAGAAGGCCCTGGAGCGCCGGCCGGGCCGGACGCTCCCCGGCCTCGGAGCGTCTGGCCTCCGGAGGGTGACGCGCGTCACCCCTTGGCGCGCGTCACCCCCCAGCGGCCCGCCCCGCCCGCCACGCTACAGTGACGCCAGTGGTACGCTGTCCCTTAGCTGCTGCGATCAGCAGCTGATAGATACGCAGACTGCAGGCCAGAGGTACGCACGGTGCTGATTCGGCAGGGCTGTAGCCTTTCCCTCCAGGTTGCAGCACAAGCAGAAGGACCTGCACACCCGCGTCGCAACCCAAAAAAGGCTACAGGCCTACACTGTCCCCTGCACTACAGGCCTGCATCCTACCTTTTCTCCTTGGACCTCACAAGATCCAAGATGGCGGCACCAAGGAGAAAAGGTAGGATGCATGCCTGTCGCCTTCTTTTCTGGGTTGCGGTGTGGGCAGGAGCTCCCGCTTGCGCCACTACTTGGAGGGGGTACGTGGGGGGACCCGCACAGGGGGTACTCGGGGTGGTTGGAGGCCCGTGTAAGGGGTATGCGAGCATCCAAATGTTGGCAATCCCTGTTTTAAATAAATAAATGTTAACATATTACATGCCAAGGGACATCTCAAGAAGAGTTATCAATGGAAAGAGAACATGATTTTCCATCATACAGAGCAGTGAATTTAAGCTTTTGATTAAAATTTAATTTTTCAGAGAATGAGATTTGAGACACATGGCCATCTACACTGCAGCAAATTGCATTGGGGAGAGGTTATAGTTCAGCAGTAATGATATGGTTTAAATGCAGAAGGCCCCATGTTGGCCCCTTGCCTTTTTTAACATCATGCTGGTACAGGTGGAGTGCTGCTGTTTTTTTATGCTCGTTTTAATTGTAATTTGATCTGTTTATTAATTTTAGATGATGTTTTTTACTAGTTTCTGTGGATTGTTTTTATTGTTTTAAATGTGATTATTTTTTGTATTATTGTATCCCTTTCCCATGTTGTGAGCCACCTTGGGTCCCTTCGGGGAGAAAGGCGGGGTAAAAATATTGTAAATAAATAAAATAAACGTTCAATTCAGGTATCTTCAGGTAGGGCTGTGAAAGACTCCAGCCTGAACCTCTGAGACCTATTGCCAGTAAATGTAGACAATACTGAGCTAGATGGACCAATAAGTCTAACGCCATATAAGGCAGCTTCATGTATTCACATATGAATAGAACATCTAGGTCCTATGTTAGTCAAGGTTCTGGTCTGGGCAGATCAGGAGGTATGGTAGTATGTTACCTTCTATTGGCGGAGGTAGATGATGTAATAGAAAGATCAGCAGCCTTTGTTAATACAATTATTTTAGCAGGTAAATCTGATAGTACTCCCTATTATGTTTAAGCTGTAATTTTGGTGTGCTTGTGGTTGAGATGTTTGTAATGTAAATGTTGTGTTAAGTGATATGTCCAAGAGTTATATGTCTGTTTTTTATGCCAATAAAGGTTCCTATCAATCTATCATATGAATAGAAGAAAACTAGGAAAATTATGTTAATTTAGAATGTTAATGTGGACTACAAGGAATCCGAGAAATCCAAATGCGCACATGGATGGTGAAGGAGTGTTCTCTGTTAATACGGTCTGAAGGTATGAATACATTAAGCTGCAGCCGCACAGGACAGGAAACTGCAAGACATACCACTCGCACGCACCCGTACAGTGCTGCCTTCTAGCGCTTCGCGTTGCATCACCTGTGGTGTGTCATGGCCTTTACAGTTCAATCCTATGCATGTTTAATCCCAGTGGGAGTTACTTCTGAGTAATGGGGCTTATTCCTAGAGCAAGCATGAACAGGACCAGGGGCGTCGCTGGAGCATGGCGGGCAGGGCACCCCCGGGTGACGCACGCCACCTCCGTGACGCGCGACACCCTTCGGACGCTCCGAGGCCGTCCCGGGTGGCGCTCCAGGGCCTTCTGAGGCCCAGGCAGCGCGTCCATCCGGGTATTTTTCGGATTTTCGCGCATGCGCAGACCCGTTTTGAGGGCTTTTTGCCCTCAAAACGGGTCTGCGCATGCATGAAAATCCAGAAAATACCCGGATGGACGCGCTGCCTGGGCCTTCTTTCAGAAGGCCCTGGAGTGCCGACGAGGTCGGACGCTCCGAGGCTGGCTCCCGGGCCGGCCTCGGAGCGTCCAGAGGGCAACGTGGGGGGGGGGAGCCAGGTCGCCCCCCCGCGCCGCGATATCGTAGCGTCACTAGGGTGACGCGCCCCCCCTGCCCCAGGGTGACGCGCGTCCTAGTGACGCTACTGAACAGGACTGCAGCCTTTTGATAAGCCAACGTTTATTAATCCCTTCAACACTTTTTAAGAAGTCATGTTGGGAATCAAAGCTAACCAGTCAGTCAGGAAAGCGGTCACACTACCACACATGCTGCAAAGCAAGGTGATTGCTTTCGTTTCCTTTGGTTATTTGGTAAGGTGGCTGCTTTGGTTCCTTCTGCGTGCTCACACAAGCCATTTGGCCTTTTGCTGTAGCCAAATCCTTCCCTTCTTGCTGACTGTGGCCTGTTCTCTTTCAACATGTCTCTAGTCACACTGCAAATGCATGTTAGAGGGACAGTGAATAGGAAAGGAGGGGGAAAATAAGCAGGTGGCAACAGCAACCAACTATTAGAGACAAAAAAGGGTTCAGCATTGTGACTGGAAGTGTTCTGCTCTCTTCTCACTTACCGTTACCTGTTGTGTTGCTTCAGATCTAACAGCTACAGTGTGATGCAGAGATAGGACTATGAGAGGTAGGGCAAGGTGGAGTATGTTTATTTTTAAGAAATGTTATATCACTCAGAAACAGAGCAACGTTAATATTCGCTAACCTGAGGAAGGTTACTTTACTGCCTTGCTTACATCACATAGCCAAAAATGGCTACTGAACTCTTTTACAGGTGGGATTTCAAAGGAGTAGTTTTAGAAATATCACGTATTAATTCCTAAATAAATATTTTTGTAGCTGTATCAGCCAGTTTTCTATTAACGCAATTTTATTCCTGATCTCTGCAAATGAAGAGGAATTAATTTAACCTCAATATGTAGCTTAGCATACAATGAGGCTTACTAATGACAGGTTTATAACATGTTCCTTCTTGCAAAATCAACCTGAAAAACACGCTTGTTCTGAACTCCACCTGCTTCCAAGGAGAAATAATGGAAAGCTCATTACCTACACAAGAAGTTCACAGGCAGTTTAAATCCCAAGCGAAGAAGGTACTGAGCAGAGCTCTCAACCCAAGTCAGATAGGATCCAATAAATAAATTGGACTTCAACCAAACTGGGCTATTGGACCACAGAATTTTAAACTAGCAACGTAACATATGCTGGCCAGATCTGGAAGAAGTTACATGCATGCATGCAAGGAACACATCCAAAACGTGCTTTCAAGTCATAGTAGCTCCAACAGCTACTTCTTAAACCGAATAGCAGGATGCATCTTTGAGTGGAAACTCCTGGATTGCAGTATTTGGTTGTTTGCAAAAGGGAAATATTTGAGTTTTCTTCAAGTACGAAAAAAGTTATATTTTCTAAATACGCAACAGACACTATAGTTCTTAGTTTCAAAAGCATATTAAAATACTGCAATAGTAAATATATTTCATAGCCATTTATCAAAAGATTGTAAAAACAAGTATACTCACATGTTTAAAACAGTTAACAGGAGCCGCAGCGAAACTATTGCTATTGATGTAGTTGCCCCAACTGAAACCTTCCAATGGAACAGATGCTAGAAAAAGAGTCATTTCATTTAGCAAGATGCAGAACTAATTGGCAATATATATATTTAATTTCAGAAGTGCGATTTTCATCTTCGTTGGAAAAATCATAGAAAGGCAGGATTGGAGAAAAACTTCAAATGGTAATCCTCTGCACTGACGCACAATTCACCATATTCAAAAGATTCTCCAGCCGATTAACCCATCTAAATAAAAGAACATAGCTTTTGACCAAAGCTAAATTTAACGTGGCCCAGAAGCAGACAACGTTGAATACCAGTGCACTGATGCACTTAGGGCAATTGCTAGAGTCAAACAAATAGTAACAGTAACGTGAAGGAACTGCCTCCTCTCCCCCAAAACCAACCTATGGAATCTACTGAAACGTTATTTCCAACCATTACTATAGCTAACTGTGTGCAAGGAAAGCCCACTAGCCAAATCTCTCAAAATGGATTTTCCTTTGCACTTTATCAAGGATCACCCACTCAAAGAGCAATCCTTTCTAAGTATCCGGTGCCGGCCCTGGGCCGCCCGCTGGATCCTATCCCCATTTCAGACCGGTCGTAAACAGCCCAGAGGTCTACAGAGGAGGTCTACGCTGGGTGGTCCCAATGGGCCTCCTTAGATTTCTGCCAGTTATTTAGCTGGCATAGGTCCGAGGAGGCCATGTAATGGCCACGCTAACCCGGGAATGGGATATGGCGGCTGCCATCCCCACCCCACCCCACCCCTGGGCCGGCTCAGCCAACTCCCGGCCTCCCTCACAGCCTGGACCGTCCCCGCCAGTGCTTCCCTTACCTGTATCCGGCTGCCGCAGGGACGATCCGGCGGCAGAGTATGGGCTGTCGGCCTCCACGCCGGCCGCCCTTATTCTAAAGTCATCGCAAATGTGTTTTACAGCACATTTGCGACATTTTAGAACGGCGGAGCGTGTGTAGGAAATGGGGACTAAGGCATGTCAAAAGCTTCATGAAAAAGGTGGGTTTAAGAAGCAGTTTGAAGTAAGTGTGCAAAGAAGCATCTTGTATGTATTCAGGGAGGCAGTTCCAAACAAAGGAGAAAGTGTGGAGTTATCTGAGGAAGCAGGAGACGACTATGGGATGGTTGAGGGCTCGCTTCTTCCCTTCCTCTGCCAGTCCCCCTCTTCTCCTGCTTCCTCCGTAATCTGAATCTTCCTTGTGCCCTCCCATGTGTCTGGTTTCCTTGCTCATTTCTCTCTGCCTCACTTGTGCTTCTCCATTTTACTGTGTTTCTTTTTCTTTTTGCCTTTGTTTCTCCATCTTTGCTTTCCCTTCGTTGTCCCATTCCTCACTTTCCCCCTCACCCCACTCCCTCCCAATTCGGGTGCCAGCCAGAACTCCCTAGGCATCCCCTCCACTTCATATAGCCAGGTGACGACATCATTGAGCGTGTCAAAGCAGGGTGACCACCAAACTCGGCTACAAGTGGTCCAGATGGGGCAGTCAGGGGTTGTGGGCTGCCACAGCAGCAGAGATGGTTTAGGCTTTAGCTGAAGACTCCCACCCACAAAGTATTCAGAAAAAAATTCCCTCTCAACCCAGTAAACAGCTAAAGAGTGTGTGTGGGGGCCTTAGTTCTTCTGAAATATATCCCAGTTAAAATGCTGGAGGTTATGATCACTATGGTTCCTCAAAGACTCTTGATGCTCATGTTACCTGTTTTAGTCTTTGACTGGTTCTGTACCGTTGCTTGGTATTGAGCATAGGCAGCTAATTTAGCAACTAATGGTTGTTTCTGTAGCACTTTAGCCTTCTTAGTTGGAGGTTTTCCCTAAAACAAAAAGAGCTGAATAAGGTCCTTTTCAAATCCACATCAAAAACTTTACAAGAGTAACTTCAGCTACTCACTGCATAAAATAGTGACATAATGTACAGTTTTATAAACATTTCTCAGAAATACTTTTCTTTTTTAAAAAAACACCATGCAAAGGAAGCCTTCCAGTAAAATATCACCGGAAAGCAAAGTCTTACATTCAACTGAGAGTACTTAACCTTTGACCTACGTTTCTAGGTAAAACCATTTGCCTCTATCCAACTATTGGTCAGACATTCTAGCCATCTACTCTTAGACATTATCAGTATTTGAGTTGATAGACAAGTCTATTACAAATAAGTTAGCAGTTGTGCCGTGTCACAAATAGGAACATCATACGAAAACGACGTAGGATATTTTCCACAGGCTACACAACTAATCCGTGGAATTTCATTACAAAACATGACAGTCTGTTTCAGAAAAAGTCTAGAGTGACAAATAAATGGAAATGGGTCAAAAACAATCAAGGCACAGCATCTTCTAGATTAGAAAAAACAGTCTTGTAAAACCTTCAAAATTTGTTTTTCTAGCACAAGCTTTTGTGGACTATAGTCCCACAGGAGCCTACAGAGTTTATTCCCTCTGGTAATTTGCGATTTGGATTTCTTTGAAATATTAAGCATAGGATGCCAAGTACAAAAAAGGGAACATTGTGCTAATACAGGGGTTCTCAACCTTTGGAGGCCCGGGTACCCCCTATCACGGTCCAATTTTCTGAAGTACCCCCTGCTAATTAACTGCTAATTAATTGGATAAATCAATTAATTAGGTAATTTATCATTAAATAAAAAGTACTAAAACAATTTTAAATGTGAAAAAATGTCTTAAATGTCTCCCTCCTCCACCCCACCGTACATTTTCCGAAGTACAAAACTAAGCCCAAAACCAAAATCAGAGAGACAGAAGGGCTCAGAAAATAATTAAAATTTAAAATCCATGTTAATTAACACTTAATTAGCTGCTGATGGGGCAGATAAGGGGCAGGGCTTGGCATACCCCCAGCAAGAGTTCCGTGTACCCCTAGAGCTACCCGTACCACAGGTTGAGAACCCCTGTGCCAATATGAAAATCTATTCTTCTGATTTTTTACATGTAAGATAGTCTACACATTAGAAAAGCACTACCTAATCCTAATCGTTGAAAACTCTGAATTACATCCAAGAGAGAGCAATGGAATTAGTCATGATTTTTCAAGCTCAGCAAGTACTCTCAGATGAAATGCAGTATTCTGCTGTCAGAGGGACATTTAACACTGCAGGTACAACTGGTACATGGGAGTCAAGTTAATTGTACATTCATTGCTCCAAGGGAGCATAACACGCTACAAAATTCTTTCTACACAGAAAAGTCACAAGCATGAGCAAGCTAGATACATAGGGGGATTCCAGCAAGGATATTCCCAGTTGTTTTTGCCCAAGGGCCATAAGAGATATTTGGCCTACTAAGCAAGCTTTATATTCTCTCTGCAACAGAGCAGAGATATGCTAGTGATGATTCTCCTGTATTCAGTGCCTACATTTAACGATTTTAACAAATACAGCAGTGACACCAACAGGGCTGCTGTTTGAGACTGCAATTCTGTGCATGCTTACTTGGGAGAATAGTGGGATTTTCTTGGGAGTAAGCAAAGGACTGCACTGGGATATAAGTAAATCATTGGAGGGATGGAGAAGCATATGTCAAGATTTGCTTTGCTTGAATAATGTAATTTTAGCTCCTCAATAAGGCAAGTGGCCAAATCTGCAACCCTTACCTATTTGGGACCTGTAAATTTATTTGGGACTTATGGGTCTTATTTGTATAAATACAGGTCTTATTTGGGACCTGTAAATTGAAGACCTGTAAATTTAAATGGGACTTACTTCACCATAACATGTGGGTTATGAGGCTGCACAGCAACTTTTGATTGTTATTTATGTCATTCACAGAAGTTATCAATATAGAATGTTCAGAGTAACAAAGTATCTTTACTCAGTGTGAACTACAGAGGAAATGGCAACTATTTGGGCAAGGTTTTACAGCTGTGGTGGATAACTCACTTAAAACATTAACAAAGCAGCATTGAAAAGAGGCAGATTCCATATATGGAATTATTAGGAAAGGCATTGAAAACAAAAAAAGCAGCAATAGCACCTTCATATAAATACATGGTGGGGTCATATTTGGAAGGTTGTGAACAGTTCTGGCACCCCATTGCAAAATATAGCAGAGCTGTGCAAAAAATGGTAAACAAAATAATCACGGCATTAAGAGTGTCTTCCCTGTGACGGCAATGGGGTGGAGGTTTAGTTATGAAGAAGGGGGAAAAAAACAGGTAACTAGGGGGACAGGACAGTGGATAATGATAAAATTATGGATGACCAACATTTTTTTCTTCCCCTCACATAACGCTAAAGTCACATCTTCACAAGAGATACAGAGTTTCTCCACGCAAATCCACTTTGAGTCCCCCTATGGGGGAGAAAGGCAGGATAGAAATTCAATAAATAATAAAAAAAAATCCATAATTTAATAGAATTTGCTGCCCTAAATCGTGGTGATGGCTGCTTGGACTGCAATCCTATACCCACTTATTTAGGAGCAAGTCCCTTTTAGGGGATTACTTCTAAATAGTCATGTATAGAATTGCACTGTTAGATAGCAGCAGAAAAGGGGAATTAGTCAAATCCATGGAAGAAAGGTCAAATCAACAGCAGTTAGCCAAATGACTGTCCATCCTCAGAGACAGTATTCCATTCAGTATACCGCTGAATGTAGATGCTGGGGGCAACCACAGAAGAGCCGTTACCTTCATGCCCTGCTTGGGGCTGCCCAAGGCATCTGGCTGGCCACTGTAGAAAACCAAATGCTAGACTAGATGGCCATTTGGTCTGACCTAGCAGGGCTCTTATGTTTGCAGAAAATTGTGTGTGTGTCTATAATTATATATAAGCATGCATTAATTTGAGCTTGAACAAATACCATTAAAGCTTATCTATGTTCTTAAAAAGAGAATAAAATTGTGACTGTACCGTTACCTGAAGTCTGGCCAGAATGCTGGCCTTCTTCGAGTTCGATGAATAACTTCTTGAGCAGGAAACACTGCAGAAACGTTTGGTTTTAGAGTAAAAGGCATCTCTGACGCCAACCATCCCACACATTTCACAGGTAGCTGAGAAGAAAAATACCAACAATATATTAAAAACCACAATATAAAAATGGTCACATTCTTTGTTATGGAGACATTGTTGCAGCAATTTTTCTATGCAGTTCCCATTAAAGGCAGCTCCATTCAGACTATACTTTGGCGAAGTAATGTAGCTAAAACCCAGCAAAATCACATACATTTACAGACTTTCACAAATCAGGCACATTTTATAGGTCATTGTAAATTCTAGAGCAGCACTTTCAGAGGGTGGCAGAAAGCATCCCAGTCTTTGTGCATCCTTCCTTGCCCTCTTTTCCCTGCCATCTTCAGTGGCACTTCATGCACTGCTGCTACTACTGCCCATGCTGCAGTCTGCCTCCTCACTCCAGCCAACTACCCTGCTACTGCCTTTTGAAAAGAGTGGTGGAGAGGATGGGCAGAAGGAAGTAGGGAAAGGAATAGTGGTAGCTGCTCTTGGTAGAGGAGGTGAAGGCAGAAGGATGATGCAGAAACTGGGGTGTGTCTAGTGAGCGAGTGTGAAGATGAGAAAAACCCTGCTGGCATCTAGTCCAGCATCCCATTTCCCCACAGTAGCTCATCAGCTGGCTTTGCGAAGTCCAGAAACAGTAACTGTATTCCAAGACATACTGCCACACAACTGGCAGGGCATCATCATCATGACCAGTAGCCACTGATAAACCTGCCCTCCATGAATTTATCCAATCCCCTTTTAAAATCTTGTGGCAATGAATTCCACAGACTAATCATGCACTATGTATGTGAAGAAAAACCTCCTTTTGCTTTCCTAAATCTCCTGTCAGTCTGTTTAAGTGGACGACCCCCGGCTTCAGCACTGTGAGGGAGAAAATCTCCTCTCTCTACCATGCATAACCTCAATTACCCTTTTTCCAAGCTAAACACCTCAAATGTGGTCACCTTTCCTCAGCAAGTCTTTGTACTCACCCATGCCAGACTTGCCATCTGGGTATGTGTAGACCTGTCCATTGTTCTTGATAATTGGGAGACTGGAGGGTAAGGGAGCAACTTCTTCTTCACTCTCATCAGAACTTGAGCTACTACTGGTATCCTCACTGCAGCTGTCATAACCATCATACATCCCGAATGAATCACGTCTCTTCCTTTCTGACCGTGAAGAATGTTCAGTCTAAAGGAAGAAGTCAAAATATTGGAAACTCTGAACATGCCCCGAAAGAGTTATACTGTATTACAATATTTTGTTTCTATTGAGACTGCATACAGCAAACCCTATACCGTGCAATGTTATAAATCAAAGACATAAGATCAGACACTAAAGCGCACATGAAGATATATAAAACTCTAAAAGTTTGGTTATGTAATCTCAAACTTCCTTTTGCTAGGTATAGGACAAAGTCCATTATCTAAAAGTTTGGTTAATGAACTTTGTCCTATGCACAGCAAAAGGAAGTTTGAGATTACAATAAACATTTCTTTTCTATTCAAGAAAGCCCCATCTTTTCACGGACATTCACAGGTAATATGTGAAAAACCTCAATGGTTTTGCAGAGTCCAAAGCCAAGTTCATCACCTGTTGATGCATATGATCACATCCATTAACAGTTTATCAATTTTGGTTACCCAGAAGGCAACACATAATACCTGCTACCTTTCACCTCATAGAACCTTCCCCCCCAAAAGGCCTCATTCGAGTTCATAGGATAGTGATCACCATGTAACCAACTGAAGTTAGAATTTTTGCTAAAAGTTTGTTAAGCTGCAGTTTTAAAGCCGATTCAAAAAACAGCGGATCTTTTCCTTTACTGACTAGAATGGAACTACTCCCAATTCACACTAAAACTAGAGAAAAGTCACATCTACATTTTTCTCTTTCACATATTTTCAATGTCTGAAGTGCACTGTTCCCCTAAAGATAGCAATTTGCCATAGAAGTACTTCCATGGCAACTGACAGACAGAATGAAACATGCAAGCATCATAAGAGCTAGAATTCTGTGTGTATGCCTTTGCATTGGGACAGCATTTCACACTACCTCATCCAGTCTCAGAATGTTATAACTAAAGACACCCCTTACACAGTACAAGTTATGCTACATGGTTTATATGTCAAAACAGCACACAAGAACAAGCCTTGAAATAATTAAATATACTGACAAACAGGTATTTACGTTTGCTTTAAAGTTAGGAAAAATGGGCTAAGGCTGCAATCCTACACACATTTGCATGGGAGTAATTCCCACTGAACTCAGTGGGGCTTACTTCTGAGTAGACATGCATAGGATTGCATTATAAGGGGACAACAGCACCACTAAGATGACAGTTCAAAGTTCCTCCCAAATTGCAAACCATCTACCTTCCTCTCAACAAGACTCAGTATGAACTTGTTACCATTCATTCAGCCCATAACTACTGTACATTCAAACAACTATTTAAGAGACTCATGGCTGCTCCTGAAACTTATACAAAAATAGTTTTGATTGTCATCTCATCTGCATACTGACACCACACTCCATAATTTCAGATAATTTTAGGTTCAAACGAAATGATTAAGATTGGGAACACAGTATTAAAGAGTTTAATTTTAATGAGTTAAAGTTCAACTACTCCCCACTGCAGTTCCAATCCACATGAAGACCCCATGCACCCATTATCCACATTTAAAAATACAGATATGTAGGCTCCAATCACATAATCTACAGAGCATCTAGCTTGGCTCTCAAGCAGCAGTTGCTTGTACATAAATACTGAAAAACACCAGTGACAGGATGGATCCTTGCAACACTCCATAGGCCAGTTCCCACAGAGTACAGCAGAAGTCACTCAATGCCACTGAACCACATACATCGGAGCAGAATCATGGCAAAGCAATACCTCCCCATCCCCAACCATTCCAAGCTACTTAGCAAGATTTGCACATTCATCATATCGAATGATCCTCTTGCTCAGGAAAAGGATATTTGAGGGACTGCCCATACGAACCTACCCATCCCCCAAGGTCAGCACTGATGGCAATGAGAAGCAGGGCCTTCTCTGTGGCAGCATCTTGATTATGGAACTCCTTCCCAGTGGGATTAAGAACAGCTCCCTCCTGTTAGCCTTCCAGTGAGGGCTGAAGACTTTTCCAACTAGCTTTCCCTTCTTAATCAGTTGCTTTGGAGTTTTGTGGTTGTATTTTGTTTTAATTTCTTTTAATTGTACTATTAGTTATGATTTTTATGTTGATTGCACTGTACTGTATATTTGTTCTTATTTTGGCATTACTGTATACTGTTGTCTTTCTAGGTTGTAGGCCGCCTTGAGCACTCCATTTATTCAGAGGAAAAGGTGGATAGAAATCACTTAAATAAATATTAAAGAGAACAGTTAAGCTACTCTGTTACTGTACCCAATTATTGTTTTTATGTCTGTCTATTGAGTACAGTACTCAACATGTCAAAGGGTTTGACACAACTTTAGCAGATATTCCACAAGGGACAGGAGAATACTGGGAGGCAGGGGAAATCCTCAAAATGAATTGTGGTCTTTCCATCTTGGATCAGCATAGAATGTAGGCTGAAGCAACAGAGGGAGACCCTGGCTTCCCAGAAGCTAATTTGCTAAAAGGCAGAGCACCTCAAATAGTATTTTGATATTTTTATCTTGATACCTTATTTTTGTTCCCCAACCCCTTACATCACCTATATTAACCTCAAACTATTTTGTTTCACTGTAATTTGGCTTGTGTTTTCGCTAGTTAAGGGTAGACTTTTGAACTGTCTCGCTCTCTGCAGAGATGATACTGCTTTGCTAAACCTTTTAATGAAACATTCTCAGTTTGTGACAAACACTAGTTTGGTTCTCCAGGGAGCAATGACCAGGTGGACAAGGCTTAAGGTGACAACTAGATATTACATTCCCCCCCCCATGGGGTGGGGTTGATTTGGGTTGAAAAGCAGAGACCAGCTTAAACTCCACTCCCATTCCCCCCCTGCCCAAACTGTCATTAGTCACAGAGGGTGGAAAAACGCATATAGGCATTTTAAAGAGCAAGTTAATAGCAGTTTTGAGGAAGTCTGATTTGGACTGGGGCAAAGGGTTAGAGTCCCCCTCCTCTCATGGACCTGATCCAAATGAACCCCTCCCCATGGCTGCTTTTTGAAAGAAAATAAGAAAATGGAGAGTTACAAGCGTAGAACTACAATGTAACACATAGTCTGGCCCCGAGAGTCACTTATTTGTACCTAAAAGCAACAGCGGTCAAGGTCCCGATGCCCAGGGAAGGTCAAGTTAAGCTTGATTGCGCCAGCTTGTTGCCCTTGTTCTCAGGGCAACAAGGTCAGTTTAACCAAAAACAGAAGTTGGTGTTGTCCCTTTTTTTTTTTTTTACAAAGAAGTACATTTCCATAGTGGCAGATCTGAAGCAAAAATTATTCTAGTAAGCAAACACAGCAAGGTTTTTGCCTCACTGCATACTTCTCTGGGAGTGAGCTCCAGTGACTACAATGGAACTAACTTCTAAGTAAACATGCACAGGATTGCACCACTAGCTCTCTAACCTCGATAGATGAAAAAAAAATCCAGAATTACAGTTGACCATATGGCATGACTCAGTACATCAAGAAAATATAATGGAACATCACTGGAATGTGGTTATAGGGCACTGTATTTTTTAAAAAATATTTATAATGAAATACATGTTTTTGACTTGGTCAGAACTGCTGAACTATGCAAAAGATGCTGGTCCCTAAATGACCTCCACCACCACCAAGAAAGTACAGTAGAGAATCCATAAGGACTTTTTAAGTGGCAGAACATGGATAAAGTTGCTATACACTGAAATTTCAATTGCTGCTCTAAGGATGCAATCCTTAGTATAAACACTTTCCTGGGAGAAAGCTCTGCTGAATACAATGCATAGGATTGTTCTATTAGTCTGTAAACTGCCTTGAGTCTATGAAAGAGGCGATATATAAATACTGTAATAAATACATACGTCAGTTTCAGAAGTGAAAATACTCTGAAAATCATAGTTACCAGCCTCTCCAATATGGAAGAACTAGCATCGCAGTCTCTCCTAACCCACATCACCACATTTAAAAGGTTTCTTAAAAGGTAAAGGATGAGATGGTTAGACAGCATCACCGATGCAACGAACATGAAAATGAGCAAACTCAGGAAGATAGCAGAGGACAGGAAGGCCTGGTGGGATATGGTTCATGGGATCACGAGGGGTTGGACACGACTTAACGACTGAACAATAACAACAAAAGGAGCAACACCCTTTTTATCACCAGACATTACAATCTCAAGAATGTCTGAATTATGGGGACCCTACTGCATATGCCCATTGAAAGTCCACTGAACACCAGTAAAAGGAAAGGACTAGGACCCAAGGTTTAGTTCAGGGAAGCGAACTTGCATTGCATACAATATTGGGATGATAAGATTGGAATCTTATTGACTGTGTGTACTATTAAATGAGCACATCTCCTTTAAAGCACTTTTGTGGGCCAGAGACCACTTTCAACAGAGGCAGTGGGTGCCCAAAGACAGTTGTTTTTGCGACTTGGAAAAAAATTAGATGCTACTTTGTGAGCATCCTGGAATTCTGTGCTCGGGCTCCCCATCTTTTTTCCCCTCTCACAAAAAAACAAAAACGAAACACCACACTGCAAGGGCCCCAATCTGGCCTGGGATTATGACACAGAAGGAGGAAGTTAAACCTCCCCCCATATCATTTTCTTGTTGAAAATTATTCCCCTTGAAGTTGCTCTTTGTTCCATATGGCAACACGTATATAAATTGTTGCCAATTGGAACTGATAGCAATGGGAGAGGAAGCAAGTTTCAGTAGGAAAACGGTATAGGACAGGGTTAGGCCCCCTCCACTGTGACTCAATCCGGATTAGGGCTCCTTGCAACTGCTTTTGGTCATGTGGGGAGTCCCAATCATGGGATTCCAGTTAATGTGCTTGTAAAGTTTTGGTACCAATATAGCTGCCACTCTAGAACAGGTCATACAAAGCAACTGCTCACATTTTTAAGTATCACATTGATACAACATTCCCTATTGTCTCAAGGACTATAATTGTTTCCTTAATTTAAAGCTGAAAGTGTGAGGAATCTAACAACCACAGTGGGAGAAAAGATGCAAACTACTAATTCTGGTTCACAAGAAGAAACAAGCCCTCATCCCAAAGAGCTCACAATCTAAAATTAAAAAGGAAGAAGCATACAACATCTTGTCAGTTTCGTTTGATATGGTCATTTTCACATTAATTTTAAAAGCCTTCCCTGTGAACAGAGAAAACTATTAAAGTAGTTTTTAAATTAATCCAGGCATATATGATATGCCAGTCAAATCTGCATCATTCATTTTCTGCCCCTGGATGTCCGCATGCAACTGGTTACAGAAGCATTATAAGTAAAACGATAGGAAGACTCACAGGAAGAGGAGCAGCACTAGCAAATTGCTAAGTTTCCCTTTCTCCAATGAAGAGACCTTGACACAAATGTCTATAAAACATCTGCAAACCTAAACTCTTTTACTTCATCCTCCAAACTCTTACTTTCTGCCTTCTTACTGAGTGGTCAAAAATATACACTGCCTGCAAATAGTTCTTAATTTGGTACGAGTTGTTCAGCATTTATCTTGAAAAACTCTGGCAAAGCATGCTTGCAGTTTGCTTCAGATGCTGTTTAAAAGGCAAAGCAACACGTAGTGTAGTTAGTTTAGAACTCCTCACACCAAGCTCTTTGGGCATGTACTAAAGTAAGGCCTGAACAGTACTGCAGAAGAAACCACCACAACAGAAAGCAGGAGGTGCCAGAATTCCCTCTATGAAACACATGATATGAGAGGCAAGCAAATGAAGACAGAAAAGGCTTCGGAAGCATCAGATACGCAGCCATAAGTCCCTACAATACACACAAGGCAGGAGAACTTTTCCAAGTCCCCACCACCTTTTATATGCCGCAGGGCAAGGGTAGGGAGGCGGCGAAGAGGAAGGAAGGGCAGATACTCGAGCTACACAGAATGTTTTTTACCACTTAACTCACCTTCTCCCTGCTCATACCGCTTTCTGTACCTCCCCACTGGGTCTGGCTCAGACCAGTGCTGCTGCCAGTGCCAACTTCCCTCCCACTCGAAACACAGGACGGAGTTGAGCTGCTAAAGCTCCAACACTGCTGCCTACTCTCTTCATCTCAGGGAAATAAGAAGCTCAACCAAAGCTCGAAGCGGTGCCTAGAGCCCTGCAGTTTCCCAGGGCGACCAATCTGTCCAGGCTTCACCCAGCCCACACACCCCACTCCTTCGCAAACCGGCGCTGCCTCCCCCCTGAGGTTGCTCTGCTCTACTCACCAGGTCCTTTGTGTTTTCCATCAGGCCCTCATGGGCAGGGGATGCCTCCTACCACTGCTCACCGCCTCCCCCCCGCCCTCCCTCCCGCCCCCTTGGCTCAGCCCCCTCCCCCCGTACTCTCCCCCCTCCCCTATCCGAGGGGCAGGGCCAGGTTGGAGAAGGAAGAAAGTTCAGCCTCTCACTACAGCGAGGGGGAGAAAAGACATTCAACTCCAAACCCCAGAATATCAACAACATTAGCATAACCGCACTGCGCACGCGCAGAACGGCCCCTGCCCACGGCGCGTCTTGATTGGCCCCCTCGATGTTTGGATCGTACTCGCTCGCCGTACGCTGTTGGTGGTCTGAACTATGATGCGGAAGGAGGTGCGGAAGCTGGCGATTGGGCTCAATAGCGGCGAAAGCGATGGCGTTAAAAAGGCCGCCGTGATTGGCTCGGTTGCTTGGGCTCAATGTTTCCAATACTCTTTCTTTAGCATTATATTTCAGCGGAGGCCGATAATTAGGAAACGTTTGTCGTTATGGCAAAGATTGGGGCTCACCCACAGCAAAGACAATGGAACAGCCCACTCAGAGAGCGGTTGTTATGAGGAGACGGAGGGGGAGCAATAAAATTGAAAAATTGGGTCATGTGAAAGGGAGGCGGAGCCGAAGGCGTCACGTGAGACTGATTCCCAAGGGAAATGGGGGGACAGCTTAGGAGAGAGAAAGAAAGGCAGGAGTTATAGGCAGTCCTTACTTCCTTGTTCCATTTCACCGCCGCCGTATGGGGCGCACTACCCCCAAGTCTCTATGGTACCCTGTCCCACTTCCGTTCGTTGCTCCAACATTCGATTGGGAATTGGTACTGTAGGTATCTTTCGGTTGCACAAATGTGTCAACCTTCCCCCCACCACTCGTTTCCTTCTCTATGAGACTGAGTGTGAAGGAAGCTTCCGGGGCACGTGAACGGAAGCGGGTTTGTGCTCTCTGATTGAGGCTCGAAGGCGGAGGAAGCATGGAGGAGCAGGAGTCTGTTCCTTGTCGCCACGCGCTGGCAGGACGAAAGCGGCTTCGGCCGGGAAAGGACCCGCATGAAGCCGGCTCGAGGCGCCGGGTCGTTGAGGAAAGTGACGACAGTAGCGACAACTACGAGGAGGAGGAGGAGGTTCGCCGGGCTCAACATTTGGCTCTTCTGGCAAAGAAGTCGGCTGTGGAGCGTGGCCTGGAGGAGCTGGTATTCGGGGGTGTAGAGGAAGGCAAGGACTTACTGCGGCTACTGCAAGGTCCTTCCACACAGGTATTGCATAGTAGGCAGCCTCTTCTGTCCTTAGTTTTTTTCCCCCGTTAACTAGGGGTTGGTGGCTAAGGGACGTTGTTCTGTTTCACAGACTCCAGTAAATTTGGTTGTTTCTGCCGCCTTTTCTTTTTTCCACCGACAACGCTTCTGCGCCTTCGAAGTGGTGCGTGACAAACGGGAGTTCAGCATATGAACATGATTTGTGTATGGAATTGCAGTGATAGCAAAGGCTTTACTGGTGTTGAATTTCTGTCTGACATGCAGACCAGGAACTTTGGCTCATAAGAAAATGTAGTCCTGCTAAATGAGAGTAGTTGAAAGGAGGTGAATAACTGTTTGTGACAGTATTATTATTAAGAACATTTATATGCAGTACGTTTATGATGGGCTCACAATGCATTTAAATCACTTTAGAATGGACTCTGGAAAAACGAGGCTTGCTATATGCAGAGGCATAGCTGGGTATTCTGGCGCCGGGACAGTGACTTGTGATGGTGCGCCCCCCCCCGCCAGAAGACCCAGAAGTAATTGACGGTGATGTCACCACCAATTACTTCCAGATTGCAAGCTGCTCTGAAGTGGCCAACCAGTTTGTTTCTCTTTTTTCTTCGCTGCAAAAAAAAGGAGGGGGAGTGGTCGGTTGCTCAGAGCAGCTTGAAACCCAAGCAGCGGTGGCAAGGAGACTCCTAGGAGCAGGGGGGGAGCTGGGGCAACCTACCCTTTTTTTGCCACCCCCTCCACTGCCGTTCTGGTTTCAAGCCACTCTGAGTAGCTGACCACTTTTTCCTCTTTTTTTTGTGACCCCCTTTTTTTGTGCTCAGGGCAGTTGCCCCTCAAGATCCGCCCTAGTTACACGTGGACTATAGGATAGGTTATTCACTGTACGATGGACTTATAATTATCTTCAACAGAATCTCTTAAGTGAGAGATAGGTAATGCAAGCATTGGCAGCCACTAGCAGCACGTCATGGCTCTGTGTGTTTGAGGGAAAGAGTGGGCTCAAAGGCAAATACAAATGTAAGGCTTTGAAGGAGCATTTCAGTTCTTGTTAAAATCGTGACTTTTGTGTCTCCAGAACAGATTACCATCATAAAGTGAGGGTCCACTGTACTGATTTTCAGTAAAAACAAATGTTCAGAAAGTTCACTCTCCAACTGTCTTGTTATTCAGTTATGATGGATTTGGTGATATTATTTTTTAGAAGCGATGAGATGATAAGCTTCAGTACTCCTGTAACATGCTCTGAGATTCACGGCACAATGCCCCTGACCCTGCCACCAAACACTATGTTGTTTTCAGTATTTCAATTCATTGGAGCGTTTGCAAATGAAATGACACAGTATCATTGGTTTGAGGAAATGGGAAGGAACTGATATCCAGAAAGAGGCAAGTTGGAATAATGAGTATTGGTTAAGCTGATATATCATTTTGTGTTTTCATTTTGGGGGAAAATATGAAGGGTAGTTTGTGTAAAGGGTGTATATTGAAGTTGTAGGAGATGGGACTGCATTCTTGTACACAGTTGGGTTGATTGTCATTCAGGTCTGCACAAAATGACATCTCTTGCAGATGGTGTATAGAATTTAGTTTTTAATAGTTTAATTAGGACACTTCATCTTATATACAAGCTGTGCACACAAGATTTAACTCAGACTTGGTAAAATTCACACTATGGTAGGTTTGATAACAAAAACAGTTTTTACACTCGGTGTCAAATCCAACCACATTACCTCAGGGGCATTTTAAAATGTGTTGTGCCGTAAATCCGTTTACCACCTGCCAAGGCAGAAAGGGAGTGCTATTATCAACTACCAAGGGTTAGACTGCACTGGCACTGTGACCTCCAGTGCCTAATAAATATTGACACCAGTTTACACTGCACTAACTACTATATGCCGCTTTGTAGCCCAGTTCTCCTTCTGTTTCAGATAAGGAGCATGAAACCATTACTAGCTACTGTGGGCTTGGGAGAAGGTTGTACAGGCACAGATTGACATCGTTATCTTACTCTGATGCTAGAATGATTATATGTGCAACAGAGCAGCATAATGGTTTGTGGCTGCTAGTAAGAGATTTCAGGTCCTCCTGGGGTGGGGACAACTGTCTCTGGGTTCAGGTGGGGTTATGTCTCAACCAGTTGGTTCAACTTCTGTCTCTTCTAATACATAGTATGAGAATGCACAATGATGGGTTTCTGGGAAATTGTTAAATCATCTCTGTTCTAAGCTATGACGTTTTTTTTTTAAAAAAATGTAAGATTATAAAGGTCTTGCTTTTTGTTTTCAAAGCTTGATGTGGTCAGTGGGAACCTTCTTGAAAGAGTGTCAGACTCGGAAGTGGAGAATGAAACGGAAGACAACATTCTTCCATCTAAAAATCCAGCATGGGTAGACGAAGATGATGATGCTGAGGAAGTGTAAGTAATTCAGTTTGTGAACGGAATGGGGTAAACTAAGCCTGCAATTGGTAAGCAGGTTTCATTGAACTCTCTGGGACTTGCTATACTTAGAATTGTGTGTAAAAGTCTTAAATCTGTCATTTAAAGTCTTAATAGTTACTTGGTGAAGGTATTAATTTGTATACTTTAAATTTAAACATACTAGTTGGTCTGTTTAAGACCTTTGGAGTCACTGGAAACGTGTTGCTGATAGAAAGTTATTTGCATGAACTGAATGGAGGAGGCATATAGACAATTATTTGCAACATAATGTAGAACATATGGTACAATATAGTTAGTGTGTCACTGCACTATCTAAGCTACCTGCGTACATTAACTCTTAAAGTAATGAGAACAACTTTAGAGAATTGTGCACATTAGCATATGGCTTTTGTTTTCCTAGAATTGATATGACCCATCGGTATCGGAAAAATATGATAAAAAGTGATGCAGAAAGAAAGCTTACAAAAGAAAAACTTCAACGGAGACTTCAAGAACAGTAAGTGTTCATTCTAACATATACAGAAAGATTGAGAAATTATATTTTTAAAGGTTATTTTATTTGATATATAGCCTCAAATGTGATTAAATGGAAAAACTACTTATCCTATATATGCCCTGTTCAAAAGCAGCCTTTTCCTAAGTCCTCTTGCAATAAGGCAACATGTAAGCTAATCAACCGCTTTTGAAGACTTTTCTAATGTGATTACATGCACAATAAAAGTATAGAGACCACACAAAGTTGTTTTTGTATGCTGCTAAAAGTTATTTTAAAACTGATAAGCCACTTTTCTGCCCAAAACGGGCCTCCAAAGCAGCATACTGTACTAAAATATGTATTAATTACATTTTTTGTCCTGCCTTTCCTGTAAGGAGCTCAGGTTGGCATATTGTTGAATGTGCTGGGGTAGCATTTCTCAAAGTTCTTCCCGCAAGACAGGGAGAACGCTGAGTGTTTGGGGACGGGGCCAGCAGCGGCGGCGATCCTAGGGATTGCTGCCCCTGAAAACACCCCCGAAAACGTCATTTTTGAACTTACCGGGGCTTGGGGGGACTTCGGAGAGGCCTGTGCGACCCTCAGCAGGCCTCCCTGATCTTTGGATCGCTGAAAAACGACGATTTTTGGGTGCTTCCAGTTTCGCCAGTCCCGGTAAGAACAGCGGTTTGGGACACTTTTGTGGTGGTGGCGATCCCCTGGATCGCCACCACCATGCTGTCTCCGCCCCTTAAGGGGGCAGGGACAGCTTTTGATTCTAATGGTGGGTCGCAATCCACAGT
This sequence comes from Plestiodon gilberti rubricaudatus, assembly GCA_026170595.1. NCBI lineage: Eukaryota > Metazoa > Chordata > Lepidosauria > Squamata > Scincidae > Plestiodon > Plestiodon gilberti. The sequence goes on along the minus strand of JANXHW010000002.1, from coordinate 153,326,038 downwards.
TTGAGAACCACTATGCTGGGGTATGGAGCAGGGCAAAGATCTCTGCGGGAGAGTCTCATATGGGAGCCAACTGCTGCTTAGTGTTCTTGATTTCAAATTAAAAGAAAAATGAATTTCCTGATGCAAGCCTTGAATTAAGCAAAATAAGGAGGGGGTACCATATGCTAAAGTATTAGGTGTGTGAACACTTTGCAAGAATTTCCATATGATTGTTCAGGATGAGAAGCTTTGTGTGGACTGTGACGAGGCAGAGAGAGTACTGCTCCTCCTGACCTTACGGCCCTTCATTTAAGCACCTGGCTTTCAGGCTTGCATCACAAGTTGAGATATGTGTGTGACCGGAAGGTAGTGGGGAGGGAATAAACAAGCCAGTCTGCTCCCAGGGACTTCATACCTCAAGCCACCTGCTTTTAATGCTTTTCCCCTTCCCCAACCTTCAGATGTGACAGACACATGGTGGCTTATTTTGTAGGGATGCTACATACTCTTTTTTATATATATAGGTTTCATAGTGCTATGGGAGGAACCCCTTCTTGGGCACAAAGAGATACAAAGAAGAAAGTCCAGAAAACAAAAAATAAAGGTAAAAGAGATGGGTCTTTCTGTACAGAGAATCTGAGCAGAAATAGTACAGTAATAGTACAGTAAGCTACAATCCTGTGTACCCTTACTAGGGAATATGTTCTGCTGAATTCAGTAGGACTTACTTTTGAGTATACGTACATAGGAATAGGGTCATGTAGCACAACATTATTGTATACCGAATACACTTTTGACCTTTCCATGTACTATGCTTAGTTTGATATATTTTCTTTAATATTTCAACAGCTTGAAATTAAACCTTGATAAGGCAGAGGTGCTATTAGGAGACCTGAGTCCTACATAATGGATTATCAACCATTTCTGGAAGGGGGGTGGCTCTTGGATCAGTCAGACCTGGCTATGGTTATCTCTGTACTGGTTGCATCAATATTGGATTAGTGCAACATTCTCTATTTGGGGCTGCCCTTGAAGAACACCTGGAAACTTCAGTTAGCGCAGAATGAGGAGTTTGACTGCGTTGCTGTGCTATTATGTCAGTATCACTGGTTGCTGGTTCATTTCTGCATGCAATTCAAGGTGCTTGTCCATTACCTTTGAAACCCTAAAGGACTTGGAACCAAAGTAATTCAAGGACCACCTCCACCCTTATGAAATAGTCCACCCCCGGCCTAGAGGGTCAGCTGGGGGACCCTCCTACAGGTTTCACCACTAGTGGAAATCCAGTCTATGTCAATTTAGGAAAGGGCTTTCTCCATGGTGGCACTTTGTATGTAAAACTGTCCATGGCTAGGATTGCATCCCCTCTGCTTTATTTTTTGCAGCAACTGAATGTTTATTTTTTAGCTTTTGGGGTTTAGAATTGTTTTCTGTTGCCTCTTTAGTTTTTGTTCACTGCTGCCTTTGATGGTTTGTTTTTATTGCTCTGTCTTGTAGCTATTTATTTTATTTTTACATTTTATACCATCCTTCCTCCAAGGAGCTCAGGGTGTTGTACATAGTTCCTCTCTTCCTTTTGTCCTCACAACAATCGTGTGAGGTAGGTTAGACTGAGAGATAGTGACTGGCCCAAGGTTATCCAGGAAGTTTCATGGCTGAGCGGGGATTTGAACCTGGCTCTTACAAATCTAAGTCCAACTCCCAAACTACTACACCATCTTGGCTCTCTATTGTAATTGTTTTGTTTTAATTTGCTTTTGTGTCATTGTGTTAAAGTTTTGTTGTAAGCAGTGTTGGGCATGTTCTAATGGGAAGAAAAAGGTGGGATACAAATATTTATAAATAAATATGTTCGTACATTAATATTCTTAAAAATAGATAAAACAATAAATGCAATATCTAATGGAATGTCTTTAAGATGACAGCGAGGATGAAGAGGACAATGATCTGTTATGCAAGACAGGCAATTTTGTGACAACGTCAGACTCTTTACCAAGAGGTATTTTACAGGTAAAATAATATGCTTTGTTTTTATGCACACAATGTTTTTAATCTTTGGCAAACTGATATTTGGGGATTCATAGCCTTTGGGGTAGCTAACTTAACAGAAAAATAACTTTATAATGATAGACTCCATGTAGTTCTGTTGAGAGCATTTTCATACTTGAGCAGTCTGATGGCAAAGTCTTTTTGAAAAAAATACTTACATGACCCTTCAGAAGTAAAGGAAAATAGAACTTCAAAAAGTGGGTTTAAATCTTTTTGCTTTATCTTATGTTAACATACTGACCTTTGACAATGTCTGAGGGTGCAATACACACATGTAAAGCCCATTGAAATTGGTGGAACTTACTTCTGAGTAGATAAGCATGGAAGAGCTTCAGGAAGAGAGCGAGTTGGGCTGGCAACCTCGGGAGAGGTCGCTGTGCCCCAGCTGATGATCGGAAAGGTGCTCAACTCCTGAGTGTCTTTCTGATCGTCAGCTGGGGCGTGGCAATCTCTCCTGAGGGTGCCACAGCATGCCCCGCGCTTCAGCTGATGAGTGGAAAGACTCTCCTGAGTGCCTTTCCAGTTGTCATCTGGAGCGCAGGGCATGCTAAAGCCTTTGCTGGGATCTGATGGGGTGGTGGTTTCTGAGTGGCAAGAGGGCTGCAGAAGAAGGCTTCGGGGTCGCCTACAGGCTACGTGTTGGACCACCCTGACTTAAGTAAATACATGAGTAAATTTGTATCAAATCTGCCAGGATGACAGTTGGAAACTGGATTTTGTAGTGTATTACTAATAGTAGCAAATTCACTGAAATATAGCAGTAATATAAGCGTAGTTCTTTATTTTGCATAATAAATTTGTAGTGTTTGCACAGCTCCACAATTAGCGTCTATATTCTTATTCGGTCTCCTAGATGAAGAACTGCTTGCATGCTAATAGTGAACGTCTGTCAGATACAAAACTGACAACGGTACAGTTTCATCCTTCTGCTCAAGTTGTTATGACAGCTGGACTAGATCGGTCTGTATCACTTTTTCAGGTGAGGAGTTAATGAACACATCAGTTTATCTAAAATTCTGGTGAAATGCAATTTTTAGTTGCTTTCAAATTGTATGGAAAGCCATTGTTTTTGCTTTGCTTTTTTCTTTGTTATAGAAACTAGTTGGCTGATGCATACTTTGCTATGATGCCTGCAAGTATAGGGTAAAACCAGCATGTGAAATATTAGACTAAGAACTACTAGTGGTCCAGAGTGCATGCAGGCAGGTTGTTTAATGTTGTTGGATGTTGCTGAGCTGTAGCGGTCTTACACACACACCCATGGGGTGGGCCACTGCCGCCACACACCCCCACGGGACGCCACACCACTGGGGGGCATGATGTCATCTTCGCGTGCTGCTGCCCCGGAGCTTTTCGGCCCCATTTTGGAGCCAGCCAGCGCCTGGGAGGGCCAAACCTGCAGCCAAGAACGGCTGCACGAAGAGGAGCCAGCGGTGGAGAGGGCAACGGATCCGGCGGCAAGTACACACACACACCCGCTGCTTGGGGCCCTCCGCCCCCACCGTAACGACGCCTCTGTTGCTGAGCACCCTAAAGTGGCCCGCACAGAACTTGACTTGGGATGCAAAGCTTCCTGCCCGGTTTGCTGCGCGCCAGAAGGGGAATGGCGGAGCCACCCACCCAGACTCAAGTCCCTGTGCTGCTTGCAGGAGCTTGGGTGGGAGTCTTTGCCTCCCAAGCTGAGCTCTGTGCGGGGCACTTCTGGCTGCTCGACAAGTTCGGAAGAAGAAAGTGATGAGAGTCAAGGCAACGAAAGTCAAGGTATGCCTGTATAAGGCTCAGGTTTGTGGACATGCACATGAGTATGAGTATGCACATGTGTGGCTTATAAGACAACTTTTTATCAGGTATTTAAAGTTGGGACAAATTAGTTTTACCCATTGATTTACATCTGCATTTAAAAATCTTCTTACATGTGCACAGATTAAGGTGAAAAGTTAAAGCATTTCTCTCTTTAAAGGTGGATGGTAATACTAATCCAAAGATACAAAGTATTCATTTGGAAGGCTTTCCAGTCTACAAGGCAGCCTTCAGTGCAGATGGAGAGCAAGTTATAGCCAGTTCTGTATGTGACAAGCTATTCTACGTATATGACATGATGGGTGGAAAGGTTATTCCTGTAAAACGTATCAGAGGTGAGGTTAACTGCTTTTTTCTTTTTTTTTTTCCCCCCTACATTGATGATTAAACAGAGTATTGTCTCTGTAAGGCTCAAGGACATATTTTTCTTTCTGAACTAGACAGCAGAAGACTTGGCAGATATTTTGTGTTGTACTTGTTACTCCCTGCCTGCTTTTTTCAGATTAATAACTGGTTAAGTTGGATGCTTTCTATAGATCAGATTAGTTATGCAGTATTCTTTCCAGTTAAGGCCAGCGGGTGGCGCAGCGGGTTAAACAGCTGAACCGTAAGCTGTCGATCGGAAGGTCGGCAGTTCGATTCCCGCGATGGAGTGAGCGCTTGTTGCTTGGCCAGCTCCTGCCAACCTAGCAGTTCCAAAGCATGTCAATGCAAGTAGATAAATAGGTACTGCTTGCGGGAATGTAAACAGCGCTCCATGTTCCAGCTGCATGCTACTCACTGCGGCAAGGAGAGTCATGCCGGCCACATGACCACGGAGGCGTCTTCGGACAACGCTGGCTCTTCAGCTTTGAAATGGAGATGAGCACCACACCCTAGAGTCGGACACGACTGGACTTAATTGTCAGGGGATACCTTTACCTTATTCTTTCCAGTTAGCCTGGCCAACTTGTGTGGAAGCATATTAAACTGGGAAAACGAGAATGTTTTCCTCTCGTAGAACCTAAGAGATTAGCTCTTGCAGACATTTGTACAGCAGTGGTCTACTTATGCCAGAAAAGAAGTTTCTTGTAGATAGAGCAGCACCCACTCCCACCTCTTGACATATTCTGGCTGGTGGTGGTTTGTGTGGGTGATGCAGGAGGTATGCTCTCAGTGATGGGAACTGCGTGTGTGAGAACGAAAAGTGCATTTTCCCCCACCCTCTTTCTTTGTCTGGTATAGGTCTGGCAGTGTCTTGGAGGAGATAGCAAGAGTAGGTGACCTACTTTCTCCCAATTCCTCTGTGGGCTCAGTCTTGCCAGGACTAGGCATATATGGAAGAAGATTTGACACTAGAATTCTGTCCTTATACATAACAGAATGTATTATGTTAAAAAAAAAAAGTGAACTGCTTCCTAGCTTTTTTAGTGGTAAAAAAAGAAGCAAGGATAGATTTTTCTTTAAAAGGACCACATTGGTAACTAGAAAGTTCCCTTTGAAAACTCATCCCAGTTCTGCAAATAGAAGTAACAAGTAAGCACCCAAATTAACTCATAGTGCTTCCTAGGATTTAGTATAAAAGGTAGCTTTAGTTCCAACATATAAAAGATATTACAGCATATCTTTTCTTTTGAATTTAAGGTTTAGAGGAGAAATTTGTCCGAAAATTTGAAGTATCTCCAGATGGGAAATTTCTCCTACTCAGTGGGACATCAGGCTATCTGCATTTGATAACAATGAAGGTAGGGTTTCTACTTGGCTTTATTCAGACATTAAAAAAACTAATATATTCAATTGAACATAATACATCTTGCACACTTATTCTTTAAAATATATACAGCATATATGCTATTTAGATTTGAAATACCGTATTTATTGGCGTATAAAACGCACTTTTTTGTCTAAATTTGTGACCGAAAATAGTAGGGTGCGTTTTATACGCCAATATTAAAAAATCCCCCCCCCGCCGCCGCCCGTTTTAAAGCATTTTTGGGCTTACCGGGTTTTTTCCGGAGCCGGAGAGCTCCCTTGTGCTTTCTTCCCTGACTAATCTATCCGATCTCCAGCTGTTTGTCGGGTTTAATTTATGAACGTGCATGAGTTGAGCTTCTCAGCAGCCAGCAGAGGGCACTGTGCTCAGTTCAGATGAGCTGCAGCGGGCCTGCTCTTCCCAGCTCTCCTGGATGCTGAATGAATGCAGCATGGGTAAGCTTCTGAACTGGGCCTAGTTGAGAGGCTTTGGAAACTGCATAGGTGGGGTGGGGGAAAAGAGTTGAGTCTGGAGGTTTTGTATTTGGGATTTATGTTGTTAAAGAGTTGAGTCTGGGGGTGGTAAGGTGGTAAGAGTTGAGTCTGGGGTTTTTTTATACTTTTATATTTTTTACTTTGGAAACTGTATGGGTGGGGTGGGGGAAAAGAGTTGAGTCTGGGGGTTTTGTATTTGGGATTTATGTTTACTTTGGAAACTGTGCATGGGTGGGTTGGGGGGAAAAAGAGTTGTCTGGGGTTTTTTGTACTTGCGGTAAATGTTTTTTACTTTGGAAACTGTGCATGGGTGGGTTGGGGGAAAAAGAGTTGAGTCTGGGGTTTTATTTTGTACTTGGGATTTATGTTCTGGTGCATTTTGTTCATGTGTCTTATTGCTGTGTGTTTTAAAAGAGATCCTGGTATTTTTGTGCAATTTATGTAAATTAGCTAATTAAGCAGCCAAGCGGTAAGTGGCCAAGTGACCCAAAAATGCTTTAAATGTTTTTTTCTTGAAACCCAGGGCCAAAAGGAAGGTGCGTCTTATACGCCGATAAATACGGTAGATGCACTGTGGGTTTATAATATTAGACATTTCTTAGCTGTGATTTATGTTGATCCACATGGCCAGTCATTAGCTTTATCATCTGAGCTTTGTGATGTTAAAATTGTCATCAAACAAATAATTCATTGAATAAGTAAACAGTATTGTGGATATTGTAGAAGAGTCTATTTGTGTGCCCTGATGAGACCAGGTTGTCTTAAGCATCTTGTGAATGATGGTGGTGTTAAGCGTTAATGTCTTTTTTTTTAGACAAAAGAGCTTGTTGGCAACATGAAAATAAATGGGAGGGCTGTTGCATCAACTTTTTCTCCAGATGGCAGCAAAATTTACACCCATTCTGGTAAGTCTTTCAGACATGATTACATACAGAATTGTTTGCATTTGTGTATTCCGTGGAAGAATGACTTCATATTGCCAGTCCTGTAATCATAGAAGGAATAGCCAGCTTATCTTAAATAGCACCCAGGGGCAGCTATTTTTTAAATTTTTTTTAAAAAATACAATAACATTCACCCTTCAAAACAACCTTTCCATAAAACAATGAACCAAACTGCACAGCAGTCATATCTTTGATCATTTATTTGTTTTATTTTATTTGTTTTATTTATATCCAAACTTTCAGGCCCCTAAGGGGCCATCAAGGCAACCCACATAATAAATGTATTGCATAGTCCATAACATCAACAATAAAAACCAAAAAGTAGCAAGAGCCAGGAGAATAAACCATAACCAATCACTTACAGCAATGAATCCCAAACTGGGAGGCGTGGCTCCCCTACACCAGCCAAGGGAGCCACGGAGTGCCACAGAATCCTCTCGGAATACAATGCAATGCCAATTGGCAGGCATTGACATAATGTAATGGGGAAACACTGAAATGTCTGGTGAAAAAGCAAAGTCTTGACCAGATGCCAAAATAACAGTGAGGTGACTAAAATAACTTCCAGGGGCAGGAAGTTCCACAGTTGATAAAGGGTGTATTATTTTGTTAACATATTGTAAACATATAACTAGGGAATGAATAGTATTTAAAGCCTTTGAGTAGGAGAAGAGACTACTTCTTGTTAGCTTACCGTATTTTTCGGACTATAAGACGCACCTTTTTTCCCCCAAAAAACATGGGGGAAAGCGTGCGTCTTATGGTCCGAAGCCTAGGGTTTGGGGGTGCTTCGGGGAGGCCTGCAAGAGGCTCGCGCAGGCCTGCGCGAGCCTCTGCAGCCCCCCCCCGATATTCAGGTCGGCCGAAAATAGCGATTTTCTGCCATTTCCGGAAATGGCCGAAAATCGCTATTTTCGGCTGAACTAAACATCGTAGAGGCCTGCAGAGGCTCGCGTAGGCCTCCACGAAGCCCCCACAGGCCTCCCTGAAGCGCCCCCAAGCCCAGGTAAGTAATTTTTTTTTGTATTTTATGCTCCATAGGATGCATGCGTCCTATGGACCGATGCGTCCTATGGAGTGTAAAATATGGTATATCCTTCTCCTGTGAAAGGAAGATGTTTTTATGCGGGAGAGGGGATTTTTACCAATCTCCCCATAATTCTTCAGCCATCTGTGCCCTATGCAGTTCTGTTTTGGAAAGCCCTCCAACCCCCACCCAGAATGATTTTTGGTGAGCACAGAGGGCTGCTGTGTCATAGTGGAGAAGTTAGCTTCTGCAGCCGCTTTTTCACTTGGGATACAAGTCATTTGTGGTCTGATCGTGGTTTAGTAGACTTTTGATCTAATGTTTTGATGTCTGTCGTAGGATGAGCATATTGCTTTCACTAACATCTTATGTCTGTCTACCAGATGAAGGTGATGTCTTTATATGGGATGTGAAAAGTAGAAAGTGCCTGAACCGGTTCACTGATGAAGGCTGTCTGCGTGGTACATGTATTGCAGTCTCAAAAAACAGTCAATATGTGGCATGTGGGTGAGTGGAAACAGAGGTAGCATTTTAAGACTAATGTTCAGTCATTCAACCAAGTGCCTATAGTAGTTTGCTGATAATGGTGCTGTTGCTGGATAATTTCAGGTGTCACCAGACTTTATTAATAGGCTGAATTCAGAAAAGGACAAAAAGTAGATATAATTTAGTTAGCCATCTCTTGACAAGTGACCAGAAAGACTTACCAAATATAAGGCAAACAGATTGCAAATAAATAAATTCAAGTTTCAGGCTTCGTAAAACGGTCTAAAGACATTTTACTTTTAAAATGTTGATAAAGATTGCTCTCCTGATTTGAACCCTGACTAATTCAATATTGAGTATTCGTTTGCAGGGGTTACTAACTTTCAACCCAACCCCATTCTATAGAGCTGTCTCATGACAACTCCTGATTAAATACAGTCATTGTGATAAAAATGGGAGTGCTGAGGGCAATCGCTGTCGCTTATGATGTGTGTACCAGCAGACACATATCACATCTGGCACACACATCTTAACATAAGAAGAGCCTTGCTGGATCAGGCCAAAGGCCCATCTAGTCCAGCTTCCTGTATCTCACAGTGGCCCCACCAGATGCCTCAGGGAGTACACAGCCAACAAGATAACCTGTTTCCTGTTGTCACTCCCTTGGACCTGGTACAGAGAAAACAGAGAAAATCTTGTGATGTGTGTACCAGCGGAAGCATAACATAGAAAGTACTCAAGGAAAGAGTACTTTTCTGACTAATGGAGAAGAGTACATCACTGACTAATGGCAGTCATTCGGCAGAGGACATCACTTCTGGTCATGAACTCCATCTCTCACTGTCAAAACTAAGAACTGCCTAATATGATGTTGCAATACCATTAATGCAGTAGACACCGTCTTTGCAGAAACTTTTTTGTAAGGCCTTTTTGTAACTTTATAATACTGTTTGTACCTCTATATGGTGGGTGGTGGGCCAAACTTAAAAAGTCCTATGGGTTCTTTTTCAGCTATAAGTATAAAATGGATAGAATATGGAAAGGAATTATTTTTATTTTCAATACGTTCTTTGGCAGTTTGGTAAAATTTTCTGAAAAGGCAAATGGGTGTATGTGTGTTGTGACCAGCATTATGATTTTGAAGCAATTTGATTAGAATTCATAGGACTGCAAATTTTCGACAAGTCTCGTTGCCATTTAGTGGTAATGTTTTACCTTAGAACAGTAAAAGTTGTGATACCCAGCAGACAACAATCTCGAAAGCTCTATCTACCAGCTCAGGAGGCTCTCCAGGCCTGACTTCTGGTTTGCAGCTGATGCCTCTGCAGAAGTCACTCCAAAGCATGCCAGGCAGTTTCGCAGTGAAACTGACAGCATCCCTGTTGCTACACAGAAGCCCTGGGAGGGAGGGGCTAAAGGAGGGAGCCTGTGGGAGAACAGTATAATGGCTACGGGCTACGGAAACTGCTCAGCAGCGTTCCAAGCTGCTTCACAGTGAAACTGTCGGCTACACTATAGCAACGGAGATATTTTAACTTTTACTATATATGTTTTACTTTCCTGTAGCTATGCAAAATGTTGCTTCTGCATGCATAATCAGGAATAACATTTTATGTCTGAAAAACCCTGAATGTTGTCGGCAACTTATATAAAACCCTGGATGGTTATTAAGTTGCTGGTGTGTTTCCATTATGCTTTAATCTTGTTATTGACTATGAACTATTCTTCCTTCTAGTTGCAGTTCTGGAGTTGTGAATGTGTATGCCCATGACAATTGTCTCAGAGAAACTAATCCTAAACCTCTTAAAGCTATAATGAACCTGGTCACAGCTGCTACGTCACTGTCTTTCAATCCCACGACTGAAATATTGGCAATGGCTTCCAATAAAGTTGACAACGCAGTGAGACTAGTAAGAATTTTTATTAAATTACTTACTTTATTAAGGAGGTGTTACAGATTAGTGTGAACTCTAACATATTAGGGTCTTATTCAGAGTCAAACCCATTGGTCTGTCCAGCTCGTAATTGTTTAAACCAGGGGTTCTCAACCTTTGGAGGCCCAGGTACCCCTATCACGGTCCAATTTTCTGAAGTACCCCCTGCTAATTAATTGGATTAATCAATTAATTAATTAGCTAATCATTAAATAAAAAAGTACTAAAACAATTTTAAATTGCATTTAAGTTCCAATTAACAAGTAATTAACTACTGATTGATGCTGATAAGGGGCAGGCTCTGGTGTACCCCTGCCATTGGTCCGTATACCCCTAGGGGTACGCGTACCACAGGTTGAGAACCCCTGGTTTAAACTGACAGGCGGTAGCTCTTCTGAGGTCTGTCTCAACCCTTCTTGGAGATGCCAAGGATTGAATCTGTTACCATCTGCCTTACTGCTGAGCTACATCTCCTCCCCAGATTAAAGCATCTTGTGCAGAAAACATGTGCGGGAAAACAGTATGTAGCCCTGTATTGTGTGGTAGGCATTTCAAGTACTTTCAAGTATACCTTCACATGTCAGAAAAGTGTTCCTCCTGAATTAAATTTCAGCTAATTCTAGTGTGCCAGGTTGATCTATGATGTAACAGGAGCCTGTAACTAAAGATTTGGCTAGCTATTGAAGTCCATAATGTTCAGTGATCAGCCCTTGTGTTCTCTGATCTCCTTTTACAATCCCAGCTTTCAAAGTTCTCCTGCTTCTCGTCTCCCTTCCTGCCTACAGTCAGGGTCAGCCCAGCCATGAGTCTGGTTGAACTGTTTACTTCAGGTGTTGGGCGAGGGAGGGGGCAAGCTGATGGGATGGCCTGCACCCCATGTCCACCCACTAGCTTGCTGGCTGCTTCATCCTCTTCATATGCTTTCCTGTGGGGGGGGGGCTATACCACCTGGTCTTTTCCTGAGCATGCTCAGGAGAGTGTTCATGAAAGGAGCCAGAACGTCCTTTACTTAACTACTTCTTGTAAAGTAGCTGAGTGCAGAGGATGCTGGGAATGGGAGAGGTTCTGCTCCCAGGAACTTCCCCACTGCTTTACAAAAAAGCAGCAGATCAGGATGTTGAAATGCATGCTGACGGGCAGCAGGCCACCTTGGACTTGCCGTCCTAGGCATAGCCCTTCCTATGCTTTGAGGTTTTCCACAACCAACTCTGGTCATCTCACCTCAAGGTTCTCTTCTCAAAGCATTCTGGCCTTGATTTCTGCTCCTGTCCCTAAAGAGCACCCAGTTTAGCTTCTAGTTTAGCCAATAGTATCCAGCTTCTCTTTTACCAAGGAGCATTTGTAAAGTTTTTTTTTCTTTTCATGCAGGCTGTTTTTCTTTGTAACAGTTTTATTATTCATTGACATTCTGTCACCCTCACTTTCATCCCTGAGCACTTAGAATGTTTGAACATTTTGTGCCATTAGCTCAAGTAATCCTCATTCTCATTGTCTAAAATACTTATATACCAGTTTTTAAAAAATAAAGAAAGTGGTAGTTATGATGGGATGGTGCTAACAGAGGCAACAAACATTTTTCACCTACTACAACTGTAGTTGTAGTAGCTATGGGCTTGTTGTATAGAGGAGATGCCCAAGTCTTGCCCAACCCCTGCTAACTGGCCAAGAGACACTTTTTCAATTTGTGCTCCTCTTATATTTAGCAGGGGGAGAGTAACTGCCCCCCTTTCACCCCAGTACAGTGTCTTTCTGGTGGCTGTTTGCTGGTGGTGTTCTGCATCATTTTTAGATTGTGAGCCCTTTTGGGACAGGGAGCCATTTAATCATTTGATTTTGTCTGTAAACCGCTTTGTGAACTTTTTGTTGAAAAGCGGTATATAAATACTGTTAAAAAGAAGATGAAGAAGTCAGGATAGTGCTTTGAGAAATGGCTAAGAATATCATAACACAGACAGATCAAACCTGACCACATAGACTGAGGCAGACTTGAATTTTTTTGTCTTACATCTCAAAGTTATAAAGATCTATGTTTGTAGGGCATGCGTGTTCTCTTCCTGTTTCTACTGTATTAAACACAGTGTTGGATCCTAATGTGCTACTTTGGAAGGAGAGTCCCATTCACATAAGGACCTCTTTCACAAACACACCCATCCTGTGAATGGAAGGAGCTTCCTTCAAGGGAGTTGATAAGTTATGATGCAACCCATATATAATAGGTATTTCAATTCAAAGAAGCTTGCAATGCATTTTATGGCACTTATGTACCGTCCCCCCTGGGCCGACTTGTTTAATTGTTTTGTTAATTCTTTTTAACAGGTTCACATTCCTTCACTTACTGTATTTTCAAATTTTCCTGTGCTCAGAAAAAAGCTAATATGTTCAGCTCGATCCATGGACTTCTCCCCCAGAAGTGGGTATTTTTCCATAGCAAATGACAAAGGCAAAGCTTTATTGTATAGGTATGTATTTTATTAAACTAATGGAATTGCAATGTTACTCTTAAACCATAGATTACTAAAAATTTGAGGGAAAACATGCCTTCTAATACTTGATATCTAATCCAGTCATATCAAAACAAATTCTGTCATTTCACTGACTTAGATGAAATTTGATTTCAACATTGATTAATAAAAGCCTCTCGGGACTTCGAAATGTATAGAGCAGTGGTCTCCAACCTTTTTCATGCCACGACCCCAATAAACAAATAAATGAGGCTGGGGACCCACCATTGATCCTTCCCCCCCCCCTCCTGGGACCTGATCAGCCCACCTCCAGCACCAGCAGCCTCATCCTGCCAATCTCACCCAGCCCACACCACCTGCAGCGGGGTCATTCTAGAACAGAAGAGCCGAGTTGTAGTTCCCCACCGCCCCCCCCCCAGCAAATTGGATGGGGAAGGGGTATGAAATCCCTCTGGAAGCCTCCGCAGCAGGTGCCCCATAGCATTACCCCAGCGGCCATTTTGTTTCCCATAAGTTGCCGCAACCCCATTCAGGGTCCTAACCCCTAGGTTGAAGAACAGTGGTATAGAGTACTTAGTTTTCAGTTTTCTTTATCCTTCTAACAACCTTAAATTTAGGATTATTGTTGTGGATTTTCAGTAGAGTTTGGATACTGTTTTGGACTTGTATAAGAGAAAATGATTCCTTGATGCTTTGTTCCTAAGAGAGAGAGATTTGACTGTGTGATTAATGTTTCTAGTTCTTTAAAAGTAATATGAATTTAAATTTGTATGATGTAAAAACAAAAACAGACTTTGAGAACTTCCCAAACTTTAACTCCCAAGTTTAAGACTGAGAAATGAATGTATATCCAACCTACATTAAGAACTTTGTCCCATTTGATTTCATTGGCTGAGTTCAGCATGTGCTTAAACACACTTAATTGAATAGTATTTACAATGCAATCCAAAGCAGAGAGAGTCTTAAGCCTAGTGAACTTTGCATGCTTACACACAAACAACTGCAAAGGATTGCAGTCTTGGAAGTTCTTAACTTTGGTTGTATTGCACCCATTTTCTGAACTCACTGTGGAGGTAAGCCCGATTGCCTTCAGTTGGATAAACTATGACTGATTTGTAGCATTGTTGGAAATAGCTTCTAGATTTTTGAATATTGTCTGTATTTTAACTTTGCAGGTTGAAACACTACTCGGATTTCTAAACTGACATGTTTAAACTGAGGTAATTGATCAAATCAAATAGAATTACTATTGGGGAATTGCTGGCTGCATTGCTTAAATCGTCTTGCTGAAGTTCAAAGCAAGGAGGGAAGGATTTCTGTAAATTAATCAGAGTGGTGCAGAGTCTCTACTTTTATCAGTACACAGAAGTGTCAGTGGCAAAACTAAAGACAGACTGCAGATTGCTGTGAAGATGTACAGATTGACCTAGTACTGATATGAATTCACTTAAGCAAAAACCTTTTTAAAACCACTTGGCAACATGAAGGCAACATGAAATATGCAATTTATTCTATTTGAGTGAATTTCAGTTTACCTTTGTAGAAAAGATGTATAACTCTTCAACCTATTTTTTCATAGACATTCAGTATTGTTAATTGCTTAAAATTGTTGAATAAATTAAATAAAAGGCTCTATATAGAGTGCAGTTTTTTGCCGACTTGCTGTTTTCTATTTTTCTCTCCACAGATAGTGTAACATGTGGCTTTAAGACTGTAGATTTAATGCTCAATATCTCAATGAATTTGCATGTACATGAGTAAACAATAAAAATATTTGGTAATTTTTACAAACTTGTCTTTTAATTACTTCAGCAATGAGAAGCTTCCAGTTTTCCTTCTTCAAGAGCAAGGACTCTTCCTGTGAAGCCAGAAAACTGGATGTTGCCCAATGTATTTAAAAACACATTTATGGAATAAGTGCTAGACGCACACATTCATTGATTATTCAGAGAGATAATGTGGGGCATGGTTCATTAACACTACAGGGAAAAGAAGTGGGATATAAAATACAGAAGTCAAACTACAAGCGGGTTAGGAGGACAGCAAGAAAGAAAAGGTACTGTAGTAGCAACATGCTGGAAAGAGTTAATAATAATATAATAATATATAGTATTTATACTGTATGCATGCATCTAACTTCCAGATGCATCTAACAGGGGAGGTGTGTAGCAGCATATAAATAAATTAAATAAATAACTTCAGTATTTATATACCGCCTTTCTTGGTCACTGGATTTCTCCTCCAACTTTAATCCAAGGCAGTATACATGGGCAGGCTGACCTAACCCCCTTGCGGTTTTTACAAAATATATAAATGTCCAATCTTTCATGAATGGCTACTTTCCAGGTGGTATCCTTTTTACAGTCTGACATTCTGCTGGCTGGCGCCTCCCACACTTGACCGACGCAGCTGGAAGCTCTTATCTCTCCTCCTGGAGGTTTCATAGCTTTTTGCTGGTGGTGTGTTTCGAACTTATCAAGTTCACTGGTCTTCGGGCTTTGAAGGCAGCAGCTCTCCCAACTATGCCAGACTCTTCTGCCTAGTTTCATTTCTAACATACATGCACGCACCATGGGAAGTATTCAAATACGCAGTTCTTTCTTCCTCCCCTTTGTAGCCTGAAGTAGCTGATTTCATTAGAACTTACCTGAATGTTCTTGAATGGTTGGATTAAGTGATCCAGAAAAATGGATTAAGTGATATTACTACAGTATATGAAAGTAGTAGAGCTTGGTATCAACTAAGTAGGAGTAGATTCAGAATGCAAAGGAAGAAATATTAGTTCACACAGTACATGCTTACGGAAGTGTTGTTGGCACTGAAATATGTTTTTAAAAAATTACACAAAATTCATGGAAGATAAATCCATCAATGGCTGTTCCCATGCTAGCTAAATGGATCCACTGTTTAGAAATATTACCAGTTCCTGGAGTGAAAAGGCCATCATCAGTGTTGGAAACCAAATCTAGGACTAGAACCAGCAAGGCAATTGTCATGTTTGGTCTCGCACTATGTAATCTTATGGGGTGCACTTCTCACCGGTGTGTTATCTTCTACATTCTGAAAATTCCATAGTAGTAATTAGCACCAAGTGGCCATTGAAAGGCATTGGACCTTAAAGCCTAAAGGCCGACACACACCGCACAAGCTCTGGCGCGGATGTGAGCCGCTTGCTGTCGCGCGCTGAACTCGTCTGTAGGAGTGTCTTCCAGTGAATAGTCCCTCCTGTTGTCCTGCCTTCTTAGAAAGCGCAGCGGTGATTGGTTAAGCACAAGTGCGGTCCGATACACGAGAGAAGAGAGAGAGGGGCAGGAAGGAGAGAAAACTTACAGAACAGTTTAACTTTTGTGAGAAGGAAAAATGGATCCAAGAGAAATCGGAGACTCAAGTGAGTTCCGATTGATTGACAACCCCTTTCATCCCGCCCTCTCATCTGATTGGCTGAGTGCAGTAGCTCCGCAAACCTGCCCACTCAAACATGGGCCAGAAACATTTTCGCTCCTGCCGGAACTCAGGAGAGCACAGCTGCTCTGTGTGCAGCTGCTCTCTTCCGCAATGCTGACCACACATCTCAAAACAGCTCCTCGTGCGCGTCTGGGACACGCCGGAAATCGTGCAGTGTGTGTCGGCCTTAGGTAACAGTAATGTAATACTGGCCCCAAGTGGCCACTGATGGATATGATAGTTGGTTTCCTTGCACTATAAAAGCAATCAAACAAACCAGCGTTTGAAAAACAGGTTATGTAAAGAGTATCTGTGAGTCACATTGAGGCAGGTGTTCCAACCAGTAATATACTTTCATGAATGAATTAAAACAAATCACTACGTAACTCAAAGGCTGTCTGCAACACTGGCACATAATTCCAATACCTATCCTAAGTAAAGGTAAAAGGTATCCCCTGACAATTAAGTCCAGTCGTGTCCGACTCTAGGGTGTGGTGCTCATCTCCATTTCAAAGCCGAAGAGCCAGCGTTGTCCGAAGACGCCTCCGTGGTCATGTGGCCGGCGTGACTCTCCTTGCCGCAGTGAGTAGCATGCAGCTGGAACACGGAGCACTGTTTACCTTCCCGCAAGCGGTACCTATATCTACTTGCATTGACATACTTTGGAACTGCTAGGTTGGCAGGAGCTGGCCAAGCAACGAGCGCTCACTCCATCGCGGGAATCGAACTGCCGACCTTTCGATCGACAGCTTATGGTTCAGCAGTTTAACCTAAGTAACATATGTTAATTAAAAAATGGAGAGTGAATAGTGAATCTCACACACAACAATAGGTCTTTAAATTGTTGAGTTCTAAATAAAGCAATTGATTTTTCAAATGTTTGTTTAGAATGTGGTAGTGCCCTTTTCCTACCTTATAGTTTGAACATAGGAACATCAACAAAATGGGATCTCTGGGACCAACATAATACTAGTATAATTAAACCCATATAATGCAGATATTTATTCAAAATTCCAAACCAAGATCCAGGCTACTCCAAATGGTAGTTTCTTATGCTCTTTACCCTGTTGCTCTCTCCATTCTCCCTACCCCTAAGAGAAGTTTACTTGATACTTCATAGTTCCTTATTTTGCATAAATATAATGATGCTGCGTATCCACCAGCGCACGCACACACAGAGTATACTGTACATAATTTCATGTACAGATTTCTCAGTGTTGTAACCAATATTTACCTGATGCAAAGGTGTATTTCAGGGCAAAACATTTACATTATGATTCGCATGCATACCTATTGGACAACTAAAAACAAATTTCATATGATGTAAATTTGCCAATAAACAAATTTAGTGTACAGAAGTTGTGGTTTTGTGAAAGCTGTCCATAATGCCTGTTCCATAAATTGAAATTATTTCCAGTTTATATTCAACCTTAAACATGTTTTTCACACGTGAATTATTTATTTGCGCCCTTTATATACCGCCTTTCTCAACACACTCAAGGCAGTTTACATAGGCATGCTGAACATTTCAGATCACAGGTTCATTTGATATTTCCTGTGGTATGCAATATTTGTAAGTGAGTAAACCTAATAGTCTCTTACTCCCCAGCATGCAATTTAGCACAAGGAATGCACCACAAGTAAAAAAGATTATCTTCCAACATGCAGCATGCAACTCCACCCTCTGCGCTTGCATAAACACACATACTCCAATTGGTTTTCACATCTCAGGTGGTATTCTTTTAAAAGCAGACACAGCCCAATCCTGCCTAAAGCCACTCAATTTTAGTTACAATTCAGAAACTATTTCTTAGTTGAAAAATGATGGCTGCCTAGTGGCATTTACCACCTTCCCAAGCTTTTCTTAGGGGGAAAAAAAGTTGAAACAGTAAAACAGGCCATCTTCTGGCAATTTCAACAGCCAGAACTTCCAACTTGATATTTTTGCTTATCTTTGTTGTTGTTAAGTCGTTAAGTCGTGTCCGACCCTTCGTGATCCCATGAACCATATCCCGCCAGGCCTTCCTGTCCTCCACTATCTTCCTGAGTTCGCTCATTTTCATGTTCATTGCATCGGTGATGCTGTCTAACCATCTCATCCTTTGCCTTCCCCTTCTCCTTTTACCTTCAATTTTTCCCAGCATCAGAGTCTTCTCCAGAGAGTCCTCTCTTCGCATTAGGTGGCCAAAATATTTGAGTTTCAGCCTTAGTATCTGTCCTTCCAGGGAACAGTCAGGGTTGATTTCATTTAGGATTGACTGATTTGATCTCCTAGCAGTCCAAGGGACTCTCAGGAGTCTTCTCCAGCACCACAGTTCAAAAGCATCTATTCTTCGGCGCTCAGCCTTCCTTATGGTCCAACTCTCGCAACCATACATTGCTACTGGGAACACCATCGCCCTGACTATGCGAACTTTTGTTGGCATGGTGATATCTCTGCTTTTTATTATGCTGTCTAAGTTTGCCATAGCTTTCCTTCCAAGGAGTAAGCGTCTTTTAATTTCCTGGCTGCTGTCTCCGTCTGCAGTGATCTTGGAGCCCAGAAAAGTAAAATCTGTTACTGCTTCCATTTCTGCCCCTTCTATTTGCCAGGAATTGATGGACCCAGATGCCATGATCTTAGTTTTATTAATGTTGAGTTTCAAGCCAACTTTTGCACTCTCCTCTTTCACCCTCATCAAGAGGCTCTTTAGTTCTTCTTCACTTTCTGCCATTAGGGTGGTATCATCTGCATATCTGAGGTTGTTGATATTTCTCCTGGCAATCTTGATTCCGACTTGCGATTCATTCAGCCCTGCATTTCTCATAATGTACTCTGCATATAAGTTAAATAGGCAGGGTGACAATATACAGCCTTGCCGTACTCCCTTCCCAATTTTGAACCAGTTGGTTGTTCCATGGCCGGTCCGAACTGTTGCTTCTTGACCCGCATACAGGTTTCTCAGGAGACAGGTAAGGTGGTCTGGTACCCCCATCTCTTTAAGAATTTGCCACAGTTTGTTGTGATCCACACAATCAAAGGCTTTTGCGTAGTCAATGAAGCAGAAGTAGGTGGTTTTTTGGAACTCCCGTGCTTTCTCCATGATCCAGCGCATGTTGGCAATTTGATCTCTAGTTCCTCTGCCTCTTCGAAACCCAGCTTGTACGTCCGGTAGTTCTCGGTCCAAAGCAAATTCATTAAAGAGCTCATCTTAATAATACTGCTACTTTTGGTTTAAGAAGTTCTTAAGGTGAGAGGTCCTGCTCTACACTCCCTTATCAAAGTGATGAGTACAATCAACATAGCAATTTATTAATATTAATGTAGAAATGAACAATGGTAAGAAAATGCTAGTTATTTCTTACATGACCTCAAAATGGTGATTACTTAAAGGGACCTGTATACCAGTCAGGTTGGAGACCTTTCTGAGGTGCAATTAGTGCTGGTCAGAGACCGTAATAAAGAACTGAACTGAAACTAGTGGGAACTCATGAAAATTCCTTGTAGCCATCTTTGATCATTTTCAGATACTAGTTGAATTTTTGTTTTTGGCAGGTCTTTGGTATGACTGGTGTTTGAATTAGGCCTGGATTGCTCAATACTGTGTTTTTTCTTAATTTATTAATATTGTCAGTATTGTATAAATTTGTGTTTAATTGCTAATGTTACCAGCTTTGAGTGTTTCAATTTGAAACTGAAAGGCAGGCTATAAAAGTAAATTATACATTTAAATTAAAATGTATAATTAATGTAAATGAGCATAATACCTTTTTGTTACGATGCTAGTACACATGCACATACTGTACATGCATTCTCTGACTCACTTATTAATGTACTATTAAAAATTCCCTTGTTTGGCTTAATCCCAATTTTTTCAAATGTGCCAAAACAAATACATTTTATACCACTACTGAAAACAATTGGGGTTACAGTAGCTTTGTCAAGTCTCCTATATAGGATTATTTCCTACCCAACATTCTTATGATTGTCAGTACTAAGCAAAATCCCTCTGGTAGCCTTGTTTCTGTTCACAACCACTGTTCTCTCTTATCCCAAAGCTAGCTGAATTTGAATATGAGATTGTTGTCACCTCTCCTTGGAAAGGATGTGGGAAACTAGGAAGCTCTTGTTTTCACGTATGGATTCATTTGCCTAATAAACTGTAGTTGGTTCCTAAGGCTGCATTTCCAGGCTCTGTCATTGTTAATTGTGATCATCATTAAGGCAGTGTGACACTGTTGTAAATTCGTAGTGTAACTGACACCACCAATTGTCTGACACCATTTTTAAGAGTTTGTGAGTGGGTATATATAATGTATATTGTTGAATACCCACCCAGCAGCACCACATATATATTACCACCCAGTAACTATGCAGCATACTCTAACCTGACTACAGTATTGGGTGGTTCTGGCTCCTGGGGGCAAGGCTTGGGCAAAAACCTATGGCAGATAGATACCTTCTGCTCTCAAGCAGTATTGCGCTGAAAGCAACAGGAATGCCTGGGAGGTTCAACCCCAATGTTTGTAGTCCTTCCGTTGTCATGGGGACGAGGCGTCTCCAGTCCTCACAATCTTGAAATCCCGCCCCGTTCCTGTCCCTTGACCCGACTTTCAGATGATCCTCCTCCGCCTTAGGCTCCACCCCCTGTTGCCAAGGAAGTGAGGTCACATAATATGGCGGCTCGGACTTAGCTGCGCTGAGGGAGGATCCGGGTGTTGGGGAATCGGCGTCCATCCTCCCCATCCGGGGTGCGCTGTCGCCCCTGAACCCCTCCGGCGTCGTGAGGCGGGAGTAAGGGCCGCGATGGTAGCAGGAGTTCCTGTGCTCTGAGTCGGGGTCCTCGCAACTGTGTTGGGTCCAATCGAGCCGCTTCGATGGAGTTGAGAGTCGGGAACCGGTACCGGCTTGGCCGGAAGATCGGGAGCGGCTCCTTCGGGGACATTTATCTCGGTGAGGAGACGCTGCTCTGGCATGAGCCAAGTGGGTTTGGGAGCTCGGGTTGAGGGGGGGCGGGGGAGAAGAAAGTGGCTCCTCCTCGGAGGGAATTGCTTTGCCTCTGCTGCTGTATTTTGCTGGGGCCTTTAGGGCGGGCTGCCCCACTTGACTAGCTTTCATGTGAAGTGACAGAGGAACGCCCGAGAGCCGCATGAAGCTCAGTAAATATGGGAACAAGTCGTCGTGCCTCTCTGCTCAGTCCGCTCGGTTATGTTTACTGGCAAGTAAGGCCCGATTGTTTCAGTGGGACTCTCTTCCAGGTAAAGATCTTCAGGATTGTAGCCTCACTGGAGAAGCGTAGATTGGAAGTTAGAGTAGTGCCCAGTAACTTCCTTTGTGACCTTGGACAAGTCACTCTTCTCCCTCTCTTTTCTGTCCTCTCTTCTCCCCCCCCCCCTTCCCTCTTTGACTTCCTAGCTGGGGTTAAAAATCCTGACTATAACATGTTACTAAGCTGAATCGTTCTGATAACGAAGTGTGAGGCTCGGAAGTACTGTATAAGCAGCTGTTCATGAGCTATATATATATATATATATATATATATATATATATATATATATATATATATATATAAAATAAATAAATAAATACTCTGATTGGGCTGTATTTGCTATGATGAGGCCTCCAGGAAATAGTCCAATTTAAAGAGACAGTCGCCTAGTTTAAGGTTATTTTGCTACTTATGACTCTTTCCATCTCCTTGTATTGCTGTCTTGCCTACTGTGATGGGTTTTGTTTTAAGTTGAATTGTAACTTGGAAAGGTGCCCCTACCTGGAAGAAAACTGCATTTGCTTATTTTCAAACTCAGAACCTGGTTCTAATGGCAGTATAAATTGTGAACCTTGAACCAGAGGCCTGCTAACTTACATCTTTTGGCAATTAATCTTTCAATAGCCCCTAAGGGATGATGTGGCTTTTCTCTTACATTTTATATGGGGTAAGCTAATCTAGGTGTCTCCTTTCAGATGAGTAAGTTTTATGCAAAGGTAAGCTAGAACAATATCTGATGGTTGAAGCTGATGCTGACAAATACTGTAGTTCAGGGTTCAATTCTGCAAAGCCTTATATGCTTATGCATTGCAGTATGCATTGAGTGACTGTAAGGGAAGTGCTGACTATGCATGCTGCTGTACAAGAATGTAAGTCAGTCCAAGTCTGTGTCTCTGTGTTTAAAAATACACTAACATGCATATCAAGAACATATCCGGTAACTCTTTTTAGACTAAAAGATACTACCTTGCGATATAAAATGAGTGCAGTATTTGAATGTTCTAGTCAAATGTTGGCTTAACTGTTCTTAACTGGGGGGGGATAGTGAAATATCAGCACTTCTGTTTAAATAACAGTATCTTATTCAGGATCGGAAGACTGTGGAATGCAATGTCCTCGAATTGGTATTGGGCGCTGTATTTGTTGCTGTTTTTAATCTGTAAATGCTTGAGAACTGCTTTGAGAGATTTCCCTTGCTGCATGCCACACAACATCATTATTCTTGTGAGGATTATGATGTAGTGCTTCTGGGTGTGCCCCCAGGAGGAGAAAGAACTGTCATTTTCTTCTGTTGCAACTCTGCCAACTGGTGAAGTTAAAGCTGTTGTGCAGGTTGGGAAACTTAGTATACAGAGTGGAGTTTTATTAGTTTTGTCCTTAACAATTCATCTCTCTGTCAAGCCTTGAGCCAGTGCTTAACTTCTAGTTGACATGAGGGGCAGTTGCCTTTGTTTTCTTTTTGAGAGCTATGTACATGAAAGTGGGCAGTTGTCAGCATTTGTGTGAAGAGGGTGTGTTAAACTTCAGTAGGAAGAACTTCAGTAGTGAGAGAACTTCAGGAGAGAGAGAGAGAGAGAGAGAGAGAGAGAGAGAGAGAGAGAATAAAAATGCTATGCTTCTTGGCTGTGCATATTTTTACTATATATATATTTATAAGCTTGCCAGATCTCCAACTGGGACAGAGTGCTAAACCTTTAGGAGAAGGAATGTGGGCAGGTGTAGCTTGTTAAACCTTGGAGCACAATCCTAGGCATGTCTACTCAGAAGCAAGCCCCACTGAACACAATGAACACAATGGGGCTTGCTTCTGAGTAGACATGCCTAGGGTTGTGCTCTAACGTATAACAAGCTACACCTGTCCACATTTCTTCTCCTAAAGGTCTAGCACTCTGTCCTTGTTGGAGATCTGGTAAGCCTATTTATATAATATAATATGAATTTCAGAAAGTACAGCAAATAGCGAAGCAGTAAATCCTAATAACATACGATTCTCATACTACCTAAGCATAATAACCAAGTGAACGCAATATATCTCCGACAACAATTAAATTAACAATTTAATTTCTTCCTCGTCTCACTAACTCTATTCATCAAATTCCAGTGTCATTAATTCATTATTCGCTCTCGTGTGCAGAAAGTCAGTGAGAGATTTCCAATTATTCACAAAATAGTCTACTGATTTCTCTTTCAGTAAAGTTGTGTGTCCACTTCTGCAAAATGCAAAACATTTATCTACCATTCTTCAATCGCGGCTGTGCATATTATAGTTGTTACTTGCATATTAGCCACCAGCCTTGAGTCTTTCAATTCTGACATTTCTGACGCTATAGAGATCAGTGCAGGACAGAGCACTGAGAATACCTGTGTTGAACTATCATACACCCTTAAACCGTTTTTCCCAGAGTTGTAATTCTGGATCTGTGATGTTGTTGCACAAGTCTTTGGTACCTGTAGTATGTGTGTAAGCTTGACACATATGTGTTTGGCGGGTGCTAAGACAGGAATCATCTTGAAGGATAAAAGCAGTTGAGAGTACTTTTGATATAGTAGTACAGTTAGAGCTTTCCATAGGATCACCCATTAGTCCTACTGTCACTCTCAAGTGTTCTTGACCCTCTTTCTTCCTCTCCTCCACATTGTAAAACTAAGAAAGCTGTCAGTGGAGTTGGGAGATATTTCCCTCTCCTAAAATTAATAGGCTGAGATTGACTTCCTGCTTCCCATATTTGGGGTGCCACTTCTTCTTCTTTAAGGCATTTTTACCCAAGGGTGTATATACGCAGCAGGGGTTAAATGTGTACACCTGTGGGCTGGGAAGAAATGGGATTTATTAAAGCAACCCTCTTTCATTAGTGCACAGAAAACTTTTCCTCCTGTCTTCCATTGTGAAACAAGACATTTGGATTCCCAATGGTTAAGATGTTCTAAAGGAGTTTTTAATAAATACTGGTATCTTTTAAAAAAATTCTCTCATCTGCCATGTATCTGCCTTACAATTGATATTGCATTCATATGAGAGCTTACTTCGGCCCTCTCTAGATTTAAACAAATTATGTCCTGCCTTTCCACCAAAGTTACAAAACATGATCAACACAATGGCTTGCATCAAAGGTGCTCCACCATGCATAGAAGGTCTGTTTCCAGCCTAGTGGTAGAGTTGTTTGAGGAAACAAACCTCAGTTGGGTAATTTTTTCAGTTTATACAAGATTTTGCACAAGCTTTTCAAGACCACCTTATGGCCCACTAGAATTTGTATGCTTTAGCCTTCATCGCATTTCTTCAACTGTAACACAGCCCCCAAAACATTGGGACATTGCATTGCGAAAAGACTTTCACTAGCACTTGTGCAGAGAATAGCTCTGAAAACATATTTTTATTTCTGCTCATAGTTCTTTTAGTCCAGGCCCAAGGCTGCAATTCCGTGCACACTTACTTGGAAGTAAGATCTGTTGAACACAGTTGAACTTAACTTCTGAGTAATTATGCATAGGATTGTGTTGTAGGTTACAGTACATGTATCTTGCTCTATTAATGCTTATACATACCTGTACATACATTTTTTTTTAAAAAGGGTCCTAGGAGCCCCGTGTTACAATTTGAAAGTTTTCAGTATAATATAACTATGTGTCCTGTCAATAATCATTTTCTGTGTCAGCTGATACAAAGATACATCTCTTTGAACATATTCTGGAGATGAGCTGGCTTTGGTTACTATGCTTGAAGTGAGAGGAGGAGCTTTCCCAAAAAAATTCATTGCAAAGTTATTACTTGTCTAAATAGAAGATGGTAGGGTTTCCCTGCCGACATGTGAAGATTTAATGGGACAAACTTATGTTAATTGTAGAAGATAGCGTTATTAAAAAACTTATTTAATCTTACATTTGAAGTCTGGCAGAGTAAGTTCAGAAGTTGTTAAACTAAAATGTTTAGTTGATTTCAAGTATTTAAAAACTGGATTAATGCACAATCTTTAACTGAAATTGCGTTAGAATAAACTACAGTTGCAAATCATCAATCTAGCAGTAATGTCTGTCATTTTCTGTAAAATGTTAAGACCGTCCTACTACTATCGAAGAGGTTGTAAATCCTACCATGACACATCAGCGTTGTGCATCAGTTCCAAAAGGTAGCCAACAGCTTCATTTAGAGATGGAGAAATCTATCTTTCATATTCCTGGTACTTATCGGCAGGCTACTTCATTATTTCCCAGAACCTGACGTTTAACCAACTTCTGGTGGTGGTGTTTGGTGTAGAATTGTGAAATGCTGCCTAGTCACTAGGAACTTTTGTTGGTAGAAAATATGCTTACTGTACTTGAGAGAGAGGGTTCTGTACGTCAGCATTTGTATTCAGATGTGCACTGTTGTGTCTGAACCCTTATTAAATTAATGGGAAAAACCTAGTTTTGTACTGTGGTTTTGTTTGGGGGACTTTATATTTTATGTGCTATTCTACAGAGGATCTGAGTAAAACAACTGAATTTTTGAACTATTTGCCCCTTTCCTGTGTAGCTGTGTGCAGGGCATTTAAAAGAAGCCCCCCTTAGAAAGAGCTCTAGAACCAAGTTCGTGATGCAGCTGCAGTGTTATATCCACTTTGGGGAGGAAAAAATGATCTGACGTTTCTTAGTTATCCCGTGTTAGCTATTATACAGTATATACCAGTAGTAGCCTTATCTGCCAGTTACCCAAAAACCTTCCACACTGTGACTTAGTGGAGAGTACTTAATGTAAAACACTGAGGTTACCTGAGATGATCACCCAAGGAATGTGTCGAAGGAAAGCTAATGGCTTGATGCAGACATCTAGTATGGTTTGAACAAATCTAAGGTAGCCATGGGTTCATGTAGTCTCTACTTTTGCACATGGGAAGCAAAAGTAGACTTGCAGTTCCGTGTTACATATGAACTCAAGCAACTGCAACTTGCTAATGTACTAGAGCTAGAACAAGCCAGGGTATTGATCCACAGTTTACTTCTGGCTTGGTATGCTGACTTGTTCCAACTCCAGTTAGTTAACACACCACAGCTCCCCGTTTTGTATGGATTGCAGAACTGAAATTCGTTCTTAATGTGAAAGTGGACGCTTTCCATCTCTTCTCCCATGTGCAACGTTGTCTTAAAATAGAAGACTCCACTAAACCAAGGCCTGAACTTAGTGGAGTTATGGAGCTGAATACAACCAGTCAGCTTCTCTAGCTAAAATCAATATAGAACAGAATATCAAAATCAACAGCTAAAATCAATATAGGAGTGGGTAAAAACAATATAAAAACAGCATTAATGTATACATGTATTACCTCATAGGCATGAACAATCTGAAGTGCCTAATGTCTTTATCAATTTTAATGTGTACCCTATTCCTGCTTTTCCCTCCCCCTGTCCTTTTTCAACTTCTCTGTTCAGACAAATAAGAGTTTGTTTTGAATCTTTATTTTGTCTTGTTAACCAATGGGAGGACATTTGCCTTTTACGTAGGTCGTCTTACTAGAATTTGCATTTACCTTAGAATTAGAAAAATATGCCATATTACAACAGCAAACTTAGTGGAAATGACTCATGGTTTCGGGAACCTATAGAAAATTGCATGGTAAGTAATTACTTCTGCATGTATAGATAGCCCTTGTCCTATGATTCTATCTTCCAGCTACAGTAGGTCCCCCACTTAAGGGTTCCGTTCTTACATTTAATCAAGCTTTATGTAAGTCAGAATTAGTCCGCTTTATCTGCCTTCCTTATATGCAAGCTCTTTAAATGAAGCAGGAAATGCGGAGCACACTGGAATTTTTTCCAGCATGCTCCATGTTTCCTCTTTCGTTTAAAGAGCCTGCACAGAGGAAGGAGCAAAATCGCTGCATTCCAATGCTCAGAGCACAGTAATTTGACCCCTTCCTGGTGGGGGAGGGAACAGGGTGAGAAGGCATGGGCAGTTATGTGAAGTTGAACTTATATCAGTCAAGTAATCGCATTTAACTCCCGTTGATGCATTTAACGCCTGTTAATTTCATTTGGGAAGAGCTAATCACATAACCTTTCCACCAGTTCGGTGCTCCCAGGGGCTTTCAGAAGTGGTTTCTGATATGAGTAGGGAGAGAAAAATGCCAATCAGTGTGCCTAAAACGGCTCTTCATAACCTGCCGTAGTCTTCATGTTTTGTAAATTGTCAACCTACTACAATCCTCGCTGTATCTAAACGTTTTGCTTCAGGCTGAAGAATATTCTGAAACTCTTTCAGTGATGCTTGTTTTTCAGATCAAAAAATAAACCTAAATACATTTAGATCAAGTTAAAAATGAAAACAGTTACATTTTAATTGAATCCCTGTGACTCTGTACTGCATCTTGGAAGCCTGTTCTAAAAGCTTTCAGCTATCATAAAGCAAGTTTTTAAATTTACACTCTTCATGAAGACATTTGAAAAGTCCATCTTGATCTTTTAAATCATATTTCTTTAGTTGGAGTAGGTAGCGTTCTTCACTTTAAAAATAGATGGTTAAAGCAAAAAGCATTCAGTAAAAATATACAAACAAGGTGCAATAGTTAAAAATTAATCTTATATAAAGGAGTAGTAGAATTTAATGAATTTCCCCTTTATGCCTGGTGCAGGGGAGTGGCAACAGGATACAGATGTCTTGTGTGCTCCCTGAGGCGCCTGGTGGGGCTACTGTGAGATACAGGAAGCTGGACTAGATGGGCCTTTGGCCTGATCCAGCAGGGCTCTTCTTAGGTTCTTACTCATAGCAGGAAAAGGTACAATAATTTAATCCACAAGACACATTCAGTAACCACTGTTAATTCACTTGTCTGGTGTCAAGGTGTAAGTTTTGTCTCTAGATCCTGTATGTATATGGTGCATGTAATGTTGTATTCTAGACTAGATAAACTACTGGCCAGATCGATTACAGGAATTCTTGTGGTTAGTGCATGTTTTGATTGACTTGATTTATGACACAGTGTTCTCTTCTTTTCTTTAGGGACTGACATTGGTGCTGGAGAAGAGGTTGCCATCAAATTGGAATGTGTGAAAACCAAACATCCTCAACTCCACATAGAGAGCAAAATTTACAAAATGATGCAGGGTGGAGGTAAACACCATATCTGATAAATTTGGTGGTCGTTAATGTCTCCGCTATCGTTTCAGGAAGGCAGATAATACAGAAAATGAGTGTGAACTATTTCGTGCTCACTGTCTCTGCATTACATTGGGGAGCTGCTGCTAGCAAATCCTAATCGTGCACAGTGCATAATTGCTGCATGATCTTGTTCACGCTGCCTTAAGTTAAATCTACGCTGTTCAAGGGGTCTTACACCTAGATAAGTTTAGGTAGGCTTGCTGCCTTAACTCTTTGTTCTAAATATCCCTTTAAAATTGGTTAGTGTGTATTTTTACAGGATTGTGAGACAAACTGCTTGACTCAGGAAACTGCTAGCCCATGAGTGTCATTGGGTTTGAATGTGATTCAGTTTCAACACTTTACCTATATGTGCAGCCCACCGCACGGGGGGGGGGGGGTGCTGCACTGAACTACACTGGCCTGGGAGTACTGCCCAGTTTTCAAGCTGGGTAGCTTGTCCTGAATGTGTTGAGGTTGCCAAATTATATGTTGCCAAGTGGCCCCAAATTGCTAGTGTGCCTGATCTGTCTGCTCAGTACTTAATACAGATCTAGTTGCTGGCAGTTTTTTTAATCTTCAAAATTGTTTTGCACCTCAGCTCTAATAATAAAAAACAGGAAGCTGTTAACTTGGATTTCCTCAGTGTTAACTAACAACACAGTCCCATACATGTCTCCTTGGAAATAGATCCCATTTACTTCAGTGGGACTTACTCCCAGGTACATTTGTATAGGATTGCAGCCTACAAGTTTTGTGCTTTTCATCCACACAAATGTCTTATATTTTGTTGGAATTGTATCTGCCAGTAGTGTCAATCCTTAATTGATATTCTTAATATTAGACTCTTTCTTAAGGCATGATTGTTGTATCAGACATCTCACAGGCAAGATGCTGTTCATTTTGAACTACTTGAGAAGCTTTCTAATTTGGATCTGTGTTTTTTTTGTCAGGCTTCTAAGCCATAACACATTGATTTGAAAGGCGTAACTCCCCTCAGACACCTCACATGCGCAGTTCGGACATGGAACGATGCCGGTGCAGCTCCGCCGGCGCAGGGGGCATTCCAGGGGCATCTGGCATAAGTGCTCTTACACCAGGGGATCTACTGCTACACTGGTGCAAGAGTTACACATTATTGCACCCTGAATGTGGTTGTTCATAGGTAGCTGGGGGGGGGGGGAATCGCATAATCCAGAACAGTGGGCCCGTATCTATCCAGCATGTCCCAATACCAGCCTCCAATGCTGAGTGTTCTCGCTGTAGATCCTTTTTGTAATTCTAAATCATGATGCTTGTGAAGGCATCGGAGCTGTTCTTGCAAATGTCTAATATTGTGTATAATTTTCACAAAGCACTATAAGTAATAGATTTTCCCTTGTTCTAGTGGGAATTCCCACAATCAAATGGTGTGGTGCTGAAGGAGACTACAATGTAATGGTGATGGAGTTGTTGGGACCAAGCCTTGAAGATCTGTTTAACTTCTGTTCAAGGAAATTCAGCCTCAAGACAGTTCTTTTACTTGCTGACCAAATGGTAACATCTTTGAACTTCTTTAGTATTGTATATGAAGGGTTTGTTAGTCTTCACTATAGATTTACGTGGGGTGAAAACTGGGAATCCCGTCCTGTAGAAGACAGTGTCAAATTTCTGTCTCTTAAACAATTACTTCCATCTGTTAGAGGTAAACATAACATGTATAGCAGAGAATGTACTCACAATGTTTCTGAAATCTGATGTGTTGGGCATTATCTCCCAAAGGTTAGGTCAGCTTTAAAAAAAATGGAAATCCTTAGTTTAACGATTGTTGTTCCAGATGAAGTGTAGAGGCTTTTTAGTTTAAACTTCTTTACAAACATCAAAGTCAAAACAAGACATGTCCATAAAGGATATTGTCATTAATGGCTATTAAATATGACCATGGAATGCATCCTATTGCAATGTCTCTTTTTACATTTAATTTCAGGAAGATCTAAATGATTAGTGAGACCTTAAAGTATTCTGGTTCTATAGAATACTAGTTCTATAGAATAGTGCAGAGGGGTCTGGCTCAGTCGGTAAAATCACCGCCTTGCAAACCCCGAAGATTGGCAAATGGCAAGTTCGAGACACAACGCCGACCAAAAGCTGTGAAAAAGCCTCCGTGAGGAGAGATAAGAGCTCCCAGCTGTGTCAGTCAAGTATGGGAAGCACCAGCCAGCAGAAAAGCCAGGCTGCAAAAGGATACCACCTGGAATGTAGCTGTTCACGAAAGATTGTTAGGAAAGCCTGCCCATGTACACCGCCTTGGATTAAAAGTCGGAGGAAAAATTCAATGACCAAGAAAGGCGGTATATAAATACTGAAGTTTTATTTATTTATTTATTTATTTATATGCTGCTACACACCTCCCCTGTTAGATGCATCTGGAAGCAGGCATTTTGCAAATGCCGCATTTTTCGCT
Organism: Plestiodon gilberti rubricaudatus; assembly: GCA_026170595.1. NCBI lineage: Eukaryota > Metazoa > Chordata > Lepidosauria > Squamata > Scincidae > Plestiodon > Plestiodon gilberti. Next base: position 153,294,884 of record JANXHW010000002.1, on the reverse strand, counting down.
CCATAAGACGCAGCGGACCATAGGACGCATGTGTTTTATGGAGCTAAAAATAGAGGAAAAAATATTTGTATTTTTATACAAAAAAATATTTTTGTATAAAAATATTTACCGGGGCTTCGGGGAGGCCTGCGCGACCCTCTGCAGGCCTCCCCGATCTTCAGTTCGGCAATAAACGGCTATTTTCGGCCATTTTCGGTTTTCCGAAAACCTGAAATGGCCGAAAATAGCCGTTTATCGCCGAACTGAAGATCGGGGAGGCCTGCAGAGGGTCGCACAGGCCTCCCCGAAGCCCCCCACAAGCCCCGGTAAGATTGCTCATTTAACATTCAGTCCGTAAGACGCACACTCATTTTCCCCTATTTTTTGGGGGGAAGTGCGTCTTATGGAGCGAAAAATATGGTAGCTGGTTTTGGGAATGAGATTGACCACTGATACAATGTAGTGAAGTTTTGGCAGAGTCTTTCTAGATCCAAAATTTACTGATCTTCTCTGACTAGATTTCTGAAAGCAGTGCAAAATGCATGTGGTGGTACTTTTGGCTTGTGATTAGCCTGTTGGCTGACTGCCTTTCCATTCTCTGATCAAAAATTCTGTATACCTACAAAAATTTGTGCTCTCACCAGCATGCATCCTGGCTGTTTTTAAGATTGTGTTCTTCCAGAAACCTCACTGCTTTTCTGCAGATCAGACAGATAATGCTGCAGTGTATTCCATTCCCTGTTCAGCCACAACCAGTCTAGTCCCTTAAATTGAAATTATTCTGCTAATCTCTCGCTCAGTGGGGACTACTCTGGCTCTCCAGGACAGGCTGCTGCTTCACTGGTCTCGCCCTTGAGCATCTGATCCAGGCTTTTATAATACTTCTGCTGCGTCACTGCCTCTGTATAATCAGGTCTCTTATATTACTGAACTAAGTAACCCCTTCCATTTGGGAGATTGCCCTGCCAACACTTGAGGTGAAACCCAGTGAAAACATTAATTCTGCTGGTTTTCCAAGCATTGTAACTCTGGTTAATACAAGAACCCCTGAGGGAACCCGCTTAGAAACAAATTTAGACTTAGTTTTTCAAGCATCAGTTCAGCAGATAAAATAAGTGGCACAATACAGCTAGCAAATAGAACTTGAGCTTCAGCAAAGTAGAATTTTAATGGTAAAGCACAGTATAAAGAGACTTAACGGAACAACATTCTAATAAAAGAGCATTATGGCATGTTCAGTAATTCTGAAATTGTTTTTCTGCCATTAGATTAGCCGAATAGAATATATTCATTCAAAGAACTTCATCCACCGAGATGTAAAGCCTGATAACTTCCTGATGGGACTAGGCAAGAAAGGCAATCTTGTCTACATCATAGATTTTGGGTTGGCAAAGAAATACCGAGATGCTCGAACCCACCAACACATTCCGTATCGTGAAAATAAAAATTTAACAGGAACAGCGCGCTATGCCTCCATCAACACGCATCTTGGAATTGGTGAGCTTGTAACATAATTTCTGTTACTGTTATACAAGTGTTCACAAAATAAGGAACTTGAAAAAATTCAGTTGTGTTGGCTATAGTTTTGTTGGTGAGATTATGGAAAACAGGTATATTATAAAGGAGGCTTACATTGAAGTCCTATACATGTTTACTCAGAAGTAAGCCCTGCTATATTTACTACCAGATAATTGTGCACAGGATTGCAGCCTCAATGTATCATTTAAGGCAGTGGTTCCCAATCTTTAGAGCCCTGTGACTCACTTTCTGCGCTGAGCTCTGCAACCTGGAAGTTTTGGCAGTGACGTGATACCATCATGTCACAGCCAAAACTTCTGGGTTGCCAAATTTTCACAATTTTTTTTATGCAAACAGCCAGCCAACCGAGCCTTTGGCCGCTCTGGACCTCATCGTGTTCTCACTGAAAGAACATAGGCAGAGGCTCGGGCAACTGGCTGTTCGCGTTAAACTGTGAAAGCTTGACAGCCCAGAAGTTGAGGCTTGGGCGGTGGGCTGTTTGCAAATCACCAGCAATCGGGTTGTGACCTGGGTCACAACTCACAGTTTGGGAACTGCTGGTTTTAAGAGTTTGGGTCCCAGATCAGACTAGTTTAAATTAAATGTTAGGTAGTTTGTCTTGTTCAGGAAGCTCCCATTGAGATGGGCTGGTAGATTCTTTTGCTCAAAAGCTGGCAAAAGTGATCCTAGGGATTTTTTGCTGCACCACCACAACAAGGGACTCTCAATCCTAAGAAAGTTCTGGTGGGAGATGGATTAGAGGCCATCTTGCTTTTCCTTTCAGACTATATTTTGCACAAGAGAAGGACCTGTTGTGATTAACCCTACAATTTGGCTCAGTAGCATGGATCCTCTCTAGCTACCTGCTCTGTACCTACTTTTCTGCAATGTTCCAGATCTCTGTTCTTAGCACACTGTGGTCTGAATTGCATAGGGTGATCGCAGCACTCCATGTATCCCTGTGAGTGCTCCTCTGCCAAGTTCTCCCTGAATTGCAGAGATTACAGGGGAGGGGTCTCTACACTGCCTTGGCAGAAGCAGCATGAGAGAGACTGCAACATCCCTGTGTGAAATGAAACAAGACTATGGCCATCTTCCTACCCCTCTAGCATGCCCAGAGGACTTGGGAGAGGGAGCTACGAGTAGCAACTGCTAATAATGGCTCGTTAGTAAGCCAAGCTGAAACTTATGAACTCGAGTGTGTGTGTGTGTGTGTGTGTATGTGTGTGTGTGTGTATGTGTGTGTGTGTGTATGTGTGTGTGTGTGTATGTGTATGTGTATGTGTATGTATGAATGAATGATCCTGCTTCTTTCCAGAAGCTTGGACTAGCCTTTTGGACCTTTCCAGCTCCATAGGCAATCATTTTTTTTCCTTCTGAGTTCTTGACAAGCTTAAAATAACAATATCTAGGAATGTTTTTCTTGCAGGTTGGATTTTCACTGCATGCATTGTGTTGCATTAAACATCTTTGTACCACTTCATCAGATGATAGAACCTAATGGCTCCATTCTTATACTCTTGTAGAACAATCTCGCAGAGATGACTTGGAGTCCTTGGGCTATGTACTCATGTATTTTAACCTGGGCTCCCTCCCCTGGCAGGGATTGAAGGCAGCCACAAAGAGACAGAAATACGAACGCATCAGTGAAAAGAAAATGTCTACACCCATTGAGGTTTTGTGTAAAGGATACCCTTGTAAGTTTATTGTCTGAAATAGTTGGGTTGTATATTGGTTTTAAGACTAACTTTTCAGTGTAACTGACGTTTACTTGACATTGCATTTTCTGTTGCATCTCCAACTTAGAAACTATTCTGGCACCTGTTTGTATATAGTACATCTGTATTAGCTCAAATGATTGGTATTTGGATATTCTGTAGGCAGCTTTCTTGTATCTTTCCACCCTTTGAATATTTACATTTGCTCAGTGTATGGATTTTCCCCTGCTTGCAATATTCATTCATTGTGGCAAACTACTCATCTAGCACCTAAGAAAAACAAGTGGCACATTCATGCGACATCCACATGCACATATGCACCATGACTACCTATAGTTGCTAAGCCCCTGTTTGAACAGGCAGGGACTCCTGTGTTTAGTACACACTCAGCAGCTAATGTCTTCTTGGCTTGCATTTGCTTTTTAAATTGGAAAACTGGGAATACTCAGTTAAGTAGTTTTTATTCTAAATCATTTGCAGTTTTCATCTGTTAATGCCCTGTTTTCTTTTCCTAGAGAGCAGTGAGATTATACTCTCCTCTTTAAAGAGAAATATAGCCCTGTATAATTAGCTTTTGTGACTAGAGTAGGGCCCACTCCACTGTAGGTTGCCTTTGAGTTGCAATGCAGCCTAATAAATATCCTGATGATGATGTAGTGGTCATTGCAGAAGAACATCCAATATGTGAAGAAGGAACATTATTTGTCACCTGTTTGTGGCACAAAACTGACCACTTGGAAGCAGCTCACTCAAGATTCTTTGCCTTGGGTACTGTACAGTTGGGAGGGTGAATGCTACAGCACTCAGGAGTGCTCAGCAGAGGGAATGAGCTGTTGAATCTCTGCTAGCTCTTCTTGTTTGCACTGACTTTGTGGTAATATGATCAGGATTTCTCATTTCAGCTGAGTTTGCTACATACCTAAATTTCTGCCGCTCTCTGCGTTTTGATGACAAACCAGATTATTCTTACCTAAGACAGTTATTCAGGAACCTCTTCCACCGACAAGGCTTCTCCTATGATTATGTATTTGACTGGAACATGCTCAAATTTGTAAGTAGCCAATACTGCTAACTTAGTTTAAAAAATAAAAAGGAAAGAGAGAGTTGGGAAAACTGGGAATACTGTTGTATGAGAGAGCAAGAGACTTGATCCCTTATGAACAAATGTATGAAGTTGCCTTATACTAGGAAGACTGTGAACCTTGGGGTTCTTGATTAAATGTTGTGTACAACAGGACTTTGCAATCCCAAAGCATGGCTAAATGTCCCAACTTTCTTCTGTTGTTGAATTTAATGTTGCAGGTGTGAAGATAGGACCTCCATAATACTATTTCATGCCTGTAGTAAATAGTAAATTGGCACGAGTGTTCATAAGGAGTTGCAAACAGTATTATCTCTGTGGATGAGACTAATGGTTGACAATATTCAGTCAGATTCTATGCACATGTATATGGCTGTGTCATTATTAGCTCAAAGGTCAACATTTGTTGTTTAAATGATTTATAACTCACCTTTCCCTCTGAATGAACTGAGTGCTCAAGGTGGTGTACAGCATAGAGAGAAAACAATAAAATGCCAAAATAGGAACAAAATATAAAGTACAATCACAAGAATATTACAATTAAAAAACATTAAAACAAAATAAAACTACAAAACCCTAAAGCAACTAATAAAGAAGGGAAGGCCAAGTAGGACATTCTTCAGCCCTTGCTGGAAGGCTGACAGGGAGGGGGCAGTTCTTAATCCCACTGGGAGGGAGTTCCATAATAAGGGTGCTGCCACAGAGAAGGCCTTGCTCCTCATTGCTGTCATTGACATTGTGATGTGGCACACGCAGCAGGGCCTCCTCTGCTGGCTTTAGGGGAGTTGGTTCATATGGGAGAAGGCAGTTCCTCAAATATCCTGGTCCTGAGCTGTGTAGGGCTTTAAAGGTCAAAACCAACACCTTGAATTGATTCCAGAAACAGATTGGTAGCCTGTGTGCCACAGGAGCAATGGGCAGACTAAGTCAAATCATCTAGCCTCCAAAACTACACGGACTGCTGCATTAACTGTAACTTATAGACAGATTTCAATGGCAGTCCCAAATAGTGTGTTGCTGTAGTCAAGTTTTTGATGTCATCAAAGCATGGATCACTGTGGTTAGGTCCAATAACTCAGACTGGTGCACCAGTCTAAGCTGGGCCAAGGGCCCTCCAGTCGCCACCACTACCTGGGCATCCATGAGTAGTGGAGAGTCCAGGATATGATCCCCAAGCTGCAGACCTGCTCTTGCAAAGGGAGTGCAACCCCATTCAGAACAGGCCAATATTCCAATACCTACATAGCAGATTTCTAAGCCAAGAGGAACTCTGTTTTGTCCAGATTTAAGCTCAGCTTGTTGACCTTCATCAAGATCCTCATTGCCTCTAGACCAGAGGTTCCCAACCTGTGTTATGCAAACCACTGGTGGTACGCAGACCATAGGCTGATGGCATGCGGGCTGCCGGCAGCCAAGATGGCAGCTGCCATTTCAGCTGCACGGCACCACAACCGAGGCCAAAAAGCAGCGCTTCAAGCTCTGCCAAGGCGCCAGAGCTCGATCACGGGGTCTGTAAGCGCCGGGGATGGCCCTCCCTTGCATCTTACCTTGCCTTTCTCTCCTTTTCCGAGCTCCGGATGGCAATGATGTCATGGGCACTTTCTTCTGGTGGCATGCAGCCGGCCGGAGGCCAGCGTAGGTGGTACGCAGGCCGACGAAGGTTGGGAAACGCTGCTCAAGACAAATGCTCTAGAGTTTCAACCACTTCCCCAGCATTAAATGAAAGGTAGAAAATACCATCCACATACTGATGACGCCCAGCTCCAAACCATTGGATGACCTCTCCCAGTGGTTTCATCTAGAATAGATATTAAACAACATGCATTTCCGAGCAGGAACCCCCCCCCCCCAGTAATATCTTTGAAGACCTGGTGGCCAAGCAGGAATTTCTGCTGCTTGCAGTTTAACAGAGCTCAGAAAACACTGTTACGCATCCATGTCATCTTCAAAGAATTAATTTCAAGTTGAATTTAGCAAACTTTTTGCTTCAGCTGTTGAATTTAGCAAACTTTTTGCTTCAGCTGTATTTCTTTTACTCATTAATCATCACAGAATGAAGTAGGTCACCATTAGTTCCTCCTTGGTCAAATTAATCAAATTATACCTATTTTTACAAAGTCCACCTACCAAGTCAGTGTCCAATTTGGACCCAGGTTTAGGTAGAACGCTACTGGCTGGGCTGGGCTGTCTGTCATCCAGTAGTACTGGCAAGCTCAGCAGCATAGCTTTGAATCTACAACTTCTCACAAGAGAGAATGCATGTTTTTAACTGCATAATAATTCAGTATGCTGTGCTCATGGTGATGCAAGCTCGTTGTATTATATGTGGGCTGGGCTGCACTGTACTAACAACCCAATCCTATCCTTCTCCCCCACTGATGCAGCCAGTGCAGGAGGGCATAATGGGAGACTTTGGAAGGGAAAGGGGACTTACCGTAAATCCGGCAGGTGCAAGGGAGTGGCGACTGGACACAGGTATCTTGTTGTCTCGTGTGCTCCCTGAGGCATCTGGTGGGGCCACTGTGTGACACAGGAAGCTGGACTAGATGGGCTTTTGGCCTGATCCAGCAGGGCTCTTCTTATGTTCTTATGTTCTTAATCCCCTTTAAAGGGAGATTTAATGGGAATTTAAATCCCCTTTCCCTTCCAAAGCCTCCCATTCTGCCCTTCCCCACTGGCTGCACCAGTGGGGGAGAAGGATAGAATTGGGCTGTAGATTCAGTATCCTACCCACATGATTTGTGAATCTTGCAGGGTGCAAGCCGAGCAGTTGAAGATGCTGAGCGCGAGCGGCGGGAGAGAGAGGAAAGACTGAGACACACACGAAATCCAGCTGTCCGTGGTTTGCCTTCCACTGCTTCTGGCAGGCTGAGGGGGACACAAGATGTAGCTCCACCAACCCCCCTTACCCCAACCTCACATACTGGTAAGCAGAGGAATGCTCTGAGGTAGACTGCCTTCTGATTACTGGAAATAGAAATACAGTGGCCTGTTTTTGAGGCGAAGTTCTAACTCTTGCTAAGCCTAATGCACCTGTATGCAGCACTGAGATTAATGACTGAGAAAAACTGTGTGGTTTCCTATTCCATGGGAATATTAACAGAAAATACAGAAAGCAGGAATATTGCCTAAATAAAACCTATTCTATACTGCTGCTTCTAGAAGGCTTGAATATTTATTCTCCATCTGTAATAACAGAATTACAGGATAATTCAGTTTATTTCCGTCTCTTTGGTGCTTCACAATTTTTTTTCCCCTCAGAGCAAACCTGTCAGATACTAAGATTGGGTTGGGGTCTGAACTCGTGTCTCTCCCATATCCAAACACATCACTCTATTGACCACTCGGTCTAGTTTGTTTGCACATGCATTTGTTACACACCATTTTACATACCACCATAATAAAAATATTCATGACCTCTGTAGAATCTTTCAAAGTCTTCCTGCTGGATAGAATATCCTGGCTAAGATCCAGTGAGCTAGCTCAGGAGCATCCAAAGACTTGAGCATATACAGAGTGGACCTTCTAGCATTTTTTTCCTCTGAATGGATGGCCCCATGTTACATTACAAATTGCCTTTGAAAATGCTGTTTTTAAAAGAAGGTTGTCATGCAACCTAGGGGAAGAGTTTTCAAAGCTCCCTTGGGCACACAGGACTAACCACCCAATTCTTTGGATCCAGGTTCCTGTGTATGACTGCAGTATTTATTATTTCCTGTCATGGACAGCTATATTTGTGTGTTGGTAAAATTCACTGCCTTAACTTTCAGTTATTCGTACTTTGCTTAGAAAGCTGAAAACACTCCAAGGGATGCTTTAGTTTGTTTTTTCTCCTCAATGTACTGATTTGAGTGTACCCTTACTTGAAACATGGATAATCTCCTCTTGGCAGATGAGAGTATAAAGATCCCACAATATCCTCAACAATTTGTGGCATGGAGCTTCCTCAGGACATTGAAGGACAGTGGAACTTAATATTTGCCTCTTGACTTGCAAATCTCTTGGTTCAAACAGGCATGTAAAAGGGTTTTAGTAATTCTAAATCAACACAACGCTAGTGGGATTATTCGTATCAACTGCTCCATAAAGAGAGGTTGTCAGACTATGGGTTAACTTTGGCAAAAGCTTCTAGTATAGCTTCTTACACAAGTCTTTAAAACTTGTACAAATCTTAATATTTTCGTCAGCAAACACCTCTCCTCGGCCAGTGTCTGGAATGGAGCGAGAACGGAAAGTGAGTATGCGATTGCATCGTGGTGCCCCAGTCAATATCTCCTCGTCTGATTTAACAGGCCGACAAGATACCTCGCGCATGTCAACCTCACAGGTACAAAACTGCTCTAATTCTTTTTTCCAGAGAGCTCCATGTTCTGTATCTGTATTCAGAGTAGCTCTGTATGGGGAAGAGGTAGAAGTTTGAAAACTTTCCTTGGCATGATACTTCAGAGTAAAGATACTCTGGATAGGAAAGTTCACCTCATAATTGACAGCCCAATCCTATCCCTCCCCCCCCCACTGGTGCAGCCAGTGGGGGAGGGCAGAACGGAAGGCCCTGGAAGGGAAGGGATTTAAATCCCCCTTTAAAGGGGATTTAAATCCCCCCTCCCCTCAAAGCCCCCCACCTTGCTCTCCCCCACTGGCTGCACCAGTGCGGGAGAAGGATAGGATTGGGCTGTCAGATATGCGGTTTTCTTAGCTGATCTGAATCGGCTGAAGAATTGCTATTTGTGAAAGCCTTTGATCTTGACGTTCAAATGTGAAGGAGGGTGTCCTATAGGTTACAGAAATCTAGAACTGGATACCTCCCTTGTTTAATGCCTTTTTGGATGTTTGTGTATTTGCAGGGTACAGACTTTTAACAACCACGGAAATTTCAGTGACTTTTGCTATACTGTGTGAATCATCAACTGATTTAAAGGTCACATTTTTTCTAACCACTGCAGAACTCGGAAGCCTTGTGCAAATGAATGAATACTGCTTGTATTTGTTACATTTCATAGTGAAGAAGGATCAATAAGTGCTCTCCTTTTTATCCTTGGTCCTGATGCAGTTTGTCCAATATTCAAAATGGACAATATAAACTGTAGCCTTAGTCATCCATCGTTTTGTTCTTTAATGTCCTAATTGCAAAAATGTACCTACTGTATATGGAGATTTTGATATAGCATTTGAGCTGCATTTCCAAATCAATTACCATTTTTGGTGGTAGTTTACCAGCTTCTTTCTGGCGTAAGTTACTATCTATAATCGTATCCCGTATAAGGGGAGCGTACTTTGTAGCTTTGAAATTGTTATGCCTGATGTAGTAATAGGCTGAAGATGAGTCTGTCATTGTGTTAGTTTTGTCTGGTGGCAGTACTGAACATACAAGTTTGATTTTCTGTAGTCCTTTATCATTTTCAAAATCCTTTAATGTTTGTGAAGTAAAAATTATTTCTAAAGTAGGCCTGGGTGTGACTCCTTGTCAAAAGTATAAAGCGAAACAAGAGTAGTTGTTTTGAATGAATCTTTACCTGTCACCTCTGCAGTAAGGCTTCCTAAGTTTGTTGCAGTGGCTGTTTTTTTAGTGATAACTGGACTTTTAAAAATACTAGTTGCAGGTTGTGGCTTTTTCCATTCTCCAAATATTTTAGTCATGGTCTAGGACATATAACAGGTTAGAATGTAAATGTCCATTGAATATAGGACGAGTATTCTTGGAAAATAATATAGAATCTCCTACAGGATTATGAAGCTGGATGACAGTTCTCCATTTTACTGATCACTCTTTTGCCAAAGAAAAACCTTGTCAGTCTAGTGTCTGAAGAGAGATGGTTAGCTAGTCTTGATAGCTAAAGGCATTTCCTTTTTTTTTTTTTCTTGTGGGTTTCCCGTTGCTGGGCATGCGTGGCATGCTTTCAAATTGGTCTAACATCGAATGCCTAGTTTTGTAACATAGCTTGGGGCCTGCTTCATCTCATGGAAGCTATAGCAGTAACACACAGGGGCCTTGGGAAGCAGCTCTTTAGTCTGTTACCTTTCCATCTAAAGCAGCTGCCCCCTAAAACAGTAGTGAATTTAGAAGTAATAAAGTAACCATTGATTTGAGTTTACGCCTTGTCTGTATATAGTGTGAAAGAGGCCTCTGTTATGAAAGGAATTAGGCAGCCCTAAAAACTTCAGGCAAGGCAGGCCAAGGAAGTGGCTGTTCAGAAGCAGTGACCTATTGGTCTGTGGTTGGGTGTCGAATGTGGAAGTGTTCAAGGAGCAAAAAATGTTTTACAGTTTGAATAGGATATTAAATGTGGATGCTGTGGCTACAGAGAAGAATACTCACCAGTGTGTTCACCAAAGTCTATGGAACCTTCATTTCATTGTGTGGCATCCCAACTAGCACTTCTACCTCAGGAGCTCCCTCTGCAAGCAGAATCTTCCTTCATGGAGTGTTCGGCTTGTGGAAGGGGTCCGGTCCTTCCGCCCCCGCGCGCACGCACATACACACTCTCTTTCATCAGGATGTCACCCATTGATTAGTTAATTTCATTAATGGTAACAGTTATGAAAGGAAGTAAGCCCATTTCACATTAAGGCTGCAGTCATAAGCATGTTGGGAAGTAAGCCCCGTTGAATACAGTGGGACTTGGGCCTGCCCAAGATATGCAGTTGTTCCACAGCAAGATTTATCCATGAGTCACATCCGTGAGTGTTACCCCACATGGGACTTGCAACCACACTTAATTTGTGGCAAAAGCAATTCTAGTCCCTCTGGTGCTATTAGTCCTCCTCAGGTAGACCTTCTGTGTCTGCATGTATCCCAACAGCACTTGCCTGCCAAAAGGGGCAGGAGCTTCCCCCTGAGGGCTTGCCTTTCTGGAGGGCAGAAAATGTCTTGGTTCAAGCATACAATGTGGCTCCCATTCCAACTTTCACAGGGAATCCCCCCTCCATTGTTCAGTTCTATTTTTTTAACCAAGACAGCAAGGTTCACCACAAGGGGGAATCCCTTTCAAACCCACCCCCCCCCATTTCTGAGCAGGGAGTTTCCCCATCCATTGATTAGCAATGCCTGCCACCTGGACACCCATTGTTGGACACCCATTACAAACCTACCCCGATTGGAAGGGAGCCTGCTGGCAATGTTGCATCTGAATCACTGTGGGTGTGGCATCCACACAGTTCATTTTGACTGAATGGAAGTCGACCTAGTGTTCCCCTGAGTCTTTTACTGGGGGCTGTGGGGAGTTCTGGGGACTGCAACAAGACCAAGGGCCATTTTTTCAAGGGGGAATGAGGAACATGTGCAAAGGGGGAGGGGGGAAAACTACATCTTGCATGTTTGAGATTTTTAAAAATAAAATGTTTGGAGGAAAAGCTGTGCCCCCCCCACCAAAAAAACCCCTTGATTATCTCATTGGGCAACCAATTAACATCCTCAAGGCAGTTGAGGATCTCAATAAGCTATTCCCTCATCTCCTGGTTTGCCTGCAACAGTGCCCTGGAGATTTCAAGATGCTGCTGCTTCTGCCTGTCCTGCAGATGCCGCATCCTCTCTGCCCCAGTCAGCTGAGGTCTCCAATGCTCAATTCCTGTAAAGGAGTGCCTGGTTTTAACTGTCCAATCCTTACTGCGATCAGTGCTAAAGGCATAGAAGACATCACCCCTCCCTTCCTGCTCTCCCCACTCCCACTGACTGACCTTCCCAGGTTTCCAAAGTGTTTTTTTTAAATAGTTCAGAACTTGTCTGATCCTTGCTGTGGTCAGCCGAAGGTGGGAAATACACTCCCCCTCCAGCAATCCCCATTCCTGCTGACTGGCTCTCCCCCCCCCCCCCAACTTCACAGGAGATGGGGAGTAATTACCTGGTTTGGCAGATGTCAAGTAACAGGCTTTCTGCGTCACTCATAGCTTGGGACAACTCATCCAATGCAGAAGGTCCTGGCTATGGGAAGGAAGACTTCTGTGGATTGACAGGAACCAGGCTGAAGACCATTCCCATGCTGTCTGCTTCTTCTCCCCCCCCCCCATGTCCCTTGGCGCATCAGCATACCTGCTTTGCTGCACCACCCCTGAGCCACTCATGTGGGATCTGACTACCCCACAGTCCATACAAGAGGAACTGCTCAAGGATGTCAGAGAAGGGCATGGTTGTCCTGGAGCACCCAGAATCGCTATTGCCCTCCTTTACCAGTGCATAGCTCCTCCTCAGTTTCTTGGCTTTGCTCTTGCATGTCTCAAGACCCTTTAGTAACGCATGTCTTTCAGTATATCCAAAATGTAGTGGAATTGCTCCACATTTTAGTTAGTTTTGCTGAGAGCTACATGGACGAGCCTCTTATGCCAAATATCAGTGAAGGCTCTCAACTTCTCACTCCACAAAGTATTCCTCAGGTGGCAAGGAAGGCCCTTATTGCTGACAGGCCGCTGGAACTGTTGGAATACCACTTTTCTCCATTATAAGCCGATCAAAAGAATCGGCCACAAGCTGCTTTCGCACCTTTCTTACTTGTCATAAGTGAGGGGGAGGAGATGGATGTCTTTTAAAGCCAAAACTAGAGAATAAGCTGTGGTGACGGAGGGCTCTGCCAGGAACCAGTCTAGGGCAGTGTCTCATCTCTTTTAAGGACTCCGAACTTGGGATATTGACAAACACGTGAGTTTTGCAACCATATGTTCAAAACCCATGTGTAAGATTTGCAGCAACATGGAATAAAAGGTGAAAAGGTTCCTTAGATATTCTGTGGGAAAACACTCATGGATGTCTCATGAATAAGGAAACTCACAGGGGTTTTGCATCTAAACATGCAGTTATTCTATGGAAAATACTCATTTCCACATGTCTGGTGTCAGCCTTATTTCAAGTAAGCAGGCTTTAAAATATTTTATAAGAACTTCCTAGCAAAAATGAATACGACTTTTTGTCTTGCTGGTAACCACGTAAGAACGTTTAGACTTTTGTGTCCAGTAATCATGGATTGAAAATGCATGATCTGAAGCATTTGTATCAGAAGTGTATGTGAACCATCGCATCTAGTATGCAGTAATGTGCCCTAAAATGCCAGTTATACCTGAGCGTACAAAGTGAAACATTCAGGCCTTTAAATGACATGGATACGATTTTCTGCTGATCCAAATTCTGCACTTTATGGGCATTATTTATCATACTAGTAAAAATACTCTTGCTCTCCTCAAGACTCCTCACTCACTTCGTGTTCAGATCTGATGGTGGCTTTTGAGTGAGTTTCTGTATTCCTGTTGCTAGTACTCAGCAAAGTTCCATCCACTCTAGGAAATGAGAAAGTTCTGTAAAAAAAACATTTTTAAGAACCTTCACTATGCCCTGTCCAGAATTGTTTGCCAGGGGTAAGATGATGCTCTTTAACCCTAAACCAAAGACTCTGAGCATGATGGATGGGGCAGGAGAAGAAAGTTCTATCTAGTGTGTGAATGAGTGTATTCTGTGGGTATCTACTGTATATACAGGCTTGATAGCTTTGAAGGATTTAACCCTTTTGAGTTAAGACTCTCTCTTTTATCCTTCCACCTGTAAAGCCAAGCTCCGGCAGACCTCAAAAGAAGAGGAAGAAAGTGCGTATTTTAACCTCTTAAATGATGTGAAATAAAGCACTTTTAGACTCTGAAATGTGCTTGCTTACTTGCTTTCTTTTACATCAGAGCCATTGAAGGGGCCCGGTAGGCTGTGCTGTATCTGCAAACCTTTTCATTTTGATCATTGACTTTAGAAGGTGCTCAACTTCCAACCAGTTTTGCCTAGACTAGTGTTTCTCTTTTCTACACTTGAGAGGAATAGAAAGGAAACGGTTCTTGAAATGTATCACTTTTTCCAAATGACTGCCTTTAGTTCTGGCATAGACTGGGGGGGTGGGTGTGTGACCTGCATTTAGTGGGTAAAAAGTGATGCAAATTATGTGCATCAAGTACAAGTAGTCAAATGAGACCTTTGTGTGATTTGTACTTTTGTAAGAGGAGATTGTCTTTGAGTCCCCTGGATGGAAAAGGCTATATTATTCCAAGGAACAGTATTCCTCATATGCACAATGGCTCAATGCTTCCATCCTGATACGATTCTGTGTTTTACTGATAAGAAATATTTTTGTAAATATTACAACCTCAACATGCACACAACTAATTGTATATGGCTATGTCATGTATATGGCTATGAGTCCCCCCTATGGGAGGGAAAAAGCAAGATAGAAATCTAATAAATAATAATTCTACTAACTTAGCATAAATGGCAGTAAGACGTTTCTATATATAATTTGGGTGTTTAAAAGTAAGAGAATCAATTAAAAACCACTTGAATTAATTAAAGTGCTTGAGGCTGTGACAAGACTGCATTTTTTGTTCCCTGTGTTTGGCTTTGGGTTTCACCGAGAGAACATCTCTCCAAAAATCACTTCAGGTGACTAGCCTATTTTCTTAGTTCGTCTTGGGGGGGGGGGGGGGATAGATCATCATATGAAATTTGACTAACTTTAAGCTAAAGAAATTCATATAGTAAAAAAAACTGGTAGCTCTTCTAGCAGGTTAGTGTCTTCACCATCTCTTTTGCTGCTATTGCCCTTTGGGCTTACTAGCCTTCCAGAGGATACGACACCCTAGCTGTGTTCTCCCTTTAGTCATGTGCAAAGGGGTCATGACCTGTAGCTTCTCTGCTACAGTGGGTTTATCACTGTAGCAAAATTATCAAACCAGAAATGACCCACCTCCTGTGTCTTCAAACTTGATGGACTCGGATCCAGCCTAGTGTAGCGAAAGCCCCTTGGTACACCTACCCTGCCTGCTACAAAATAGGATGTGAGCCAACTATATAGTTTTTTCTGGCAAAGACCTAATACAGCAGCCTCATAGAAAGCCCAGATATCTTTTTGTTTGCTTAATTGAAAGGATGCAACAACATATATTTTAATTTATTCAATACATTTTTACCCCACCTTTCCCGCACTGCAGTGGATGCCCAAGGCGGCTTACATAAAAACAAACATTATAAAACTATATAAAATGATATGTATATGACAGTGGTTCCCAACCTGGGGGTTGGGACCCCCAAGGGGGTCGCAAAGTGGTTTCTGAGGGGCTGGATGGCCACACCCAAGATGGTGGCTCACTCCTTCCCTCCCCCCCCCCCACTGTAGAGAAAGAAGTGTCTGATGCTCTCTTGGGGCTTGTCTGCTCACCTTATGTTTCTGTTTGCCTTTTAGCATCTCTGTAAATATTAGCTCACTCCTCCCCCCCCCCATGGGGCTGCTTATGAGTACAAATTAAAAAATGTTATTTATTTTAAAATTGATTAAACAGTGTAATTTATTAAACAATGACATCTCTTCCTGCTTACTGACATCACGTCCGGCCCTAGGTTTTAGGGGGATCCTGACTGTCATTCTGCAAAAGGGGGTCCCAGTGCTAAAAAGGTTGGGAACCACTGGTATATGATTAAAAATGATATATATGATCATAAAATGCCTCTTATAATACACAAATGGATGAGAATTTTTGTTAGGTGTATTTCTTTCTTTTAGACTTGCATAAGAGAATGATTGAAAGTTTGCAATTCTCGTATTTCTTGTGTTGGGGAAGGATTGATTGGTCATGTAACTTTAAAATACTATTTCATAGAAGTAAGTTATATAGCTTGGCTAGAAGTACGGCTGTCAACCTAGCGGGAAAATGTAGTATCTGCAAAGCAGTTGGACTTTAAGGAAACTAGTTAAGCTTTGAAATTTGTCATTTGTCTGGAGTGAAGAGCAGTTACCCCAGGTAAGCAACCAAGTAGCAAACGGTGCCAGCCCATACTTTTTTCATCAGCATAGTGCTACGGTACTCTGTACTTCCCCCTCACCAGCAAAACGTAGTGCAGCGCTACAACGGCTATGCCTGTGGCTCTCGGTTTAGCTCTCAAAGGGCCAGCAATGCTATGACAGTTGCGTGTCTACGCACCCTCCTTGGACTGGTGGCTACCATAATTAGTGCTCTTTTCCCCAGTAGGATAGGTACAGTGCAATGCTATGCCAGGGCAACCAGTGCATCGGGAAGATGAGCGTTGAGGCCAGTGAATGACGCAGAGGATGAATAACAAAGTAAAAATGGCCATCCTTAGCAGAACTAAGTGTTACCAAACACAGATATGCAGTAAGGGAAACCATGTATGTGTTGACTCAAAGACTAAATGTCTTACTCTGTTCATATAAAGATTTTGCCTCAGGAGTATTAAAGGAAGAATCTTTTCTTTCGGAGTCCCATGATTCAGTTACGTTAATTCTTACCCTGGCATCTCGGTTAGTAATTGTTCTGTCAGCATTAGATTCCAGTAATGATGTAACATCTTATGGTCAACATTAACTATTTCCTTGGTGACCACTCTAGCAGGTGCACCAGGGGATGGGGTGTGAGTGGAGTCTACGGGGAGCTGAGAATTTGAAGTTGCTGCAAAGAAAGAAGTGCAGAAGGAAGAGCAAATGACACAAAAGGTAGAAGATGATGAAGAAAGAAGAGTTATTAAGGAGCAGTGAAGTGAATTTAAAAAGGACATTTTACTTCTCAAATGTTCAATTCTACTGTGCAGTACTAAATAAAACTGCTTAACTTGTAGGTCCTTCTCTTTGGCCAGATTGTTGCTTTGGCCCCTGCTGAAATGTCCTTCCAATACAAATAGGAGTTGGCTGTCGACCAAGTGACATGACTCTACATTTCTTTATTAGCCATATAAGAGATCAGAGGGTACCATCAAAGACATGCTGTGGTTCATGTAGAGTTTACTATAGTTGGGGAGCCATTAAGCAGCAGAGGCTTAGAACTTTCCGTAGAAGTAGGTAGAATTAAAGTCTGTGCAAACCAGTATTGTAGTCAACATTTTTTTTATCTTTGGGATTGTACCTCCTGGGGGCGTGGACATATTTTGTGATTGACTGGAGGCAGACACAGGGATAAAGGTGGGGTCAAGAAACACAGTGGGGTCAAGAAACACAGTTGGGAATGGTGCATGTTTGTGAGGACTCAGTCAAATAGAAACACTTAAAGTAGGTCTAGAAGTGCAAGAAATTGAGGTGCTTTAGGTGACTGACACACTAGTTTAAACTCATTATATTAGGTAGCCCTTAATAGCCAAGGACCAGCAAATTTAGGGTTTGGTTCTCATTGAGGTGGCAAACTTGCATCTGTGTTATATTTCAGTTTGCTGGCAGGGGTTCACTTGATTGAATGCCTTGCCAAACTATTTCCCTTCTACGCAGAAGGGTTTTTAGTCCAGCAGCCTGACGGGGTGAAGGGTTCTAGCCTAGTCATCACCCTGACATCTAGTTTTCTATGCAGAGGGATTTTTGTTTAATGTGGAGGAGCATTCAATCAGGTGAACCACCCCTCTACCTACAGTCTGAAGTGGTTCAGTCAGGTGCCGGTTTACACCTCAGTGACATCTAGGCTGTCTAGAGGCTCTGCCTTTTAAAGTGTTGGAATCCAGAAAGTGTACAGCTCACTCCTGGTCATTCAAGTCAGTGGTCTAACACAGTGGTCTTCTACTTGTCAAGAGCTCAGACCTACCTTGAGAACCAGCCTGCAACATGGAACCTGCCTTCAAGAGTCCAGTAGGCAAGAGAAATGAAGGAGTGAGCAGCCATGGTTCCTCTTCTTTTCCTGTCCAGTGGTGATCAATTTGTGGGTGCTGTTTCTGTGTTGTCCTGCCCCTTCTTTCCTTCAAGGCCAGTTGGAAGGAAAGAGGCAGAGAGTGGCATGACGACAACGTGCACTCAGTAGTGAAAGGTAGAGGGAGAGAAAAAGGAAGCAAGGTAAGACTGAGAGCAGAGGGAGTGCCACAGCAGGTGGATGAGTGAGAGAGCGGTGGGGGTCTGGCCAAAGAGACCGCCAAAGTCCCCAGCAGGATTTACCCCATATTCTATCCCTAGTCCTTGGTACTAGGGTTAAGCTGAGCCTCAAAACAAAATAGCAATGACAGCAGTGCAGGGGGGACACCCACACCCAAGGTCAGATCACAACCCACTTCTGCATCTTGACCAACTATTGAAAACCTCTGAACTAACAGAAGTTTGGGTTTTATTCCAATAAAGGGTATCGGGCTCCTCTAAGACCTGGCTCCAGCAATTGCTTGCCAGAAACTTTATATATTTGGTGGGTTAGCAAGGGCACCTCCACCTTAATGCCTATTATGTGCATGCCGCTGTATCTGATCCTTCCCCACCACAAGGATGAAATGATCATAGATCAAGAATGGAAGTGTGCATACAGAATATCTTGCTGTGTAATACATTAGTAGGGGAGATAACGTGGCCTGGTGCACCACTGCTTGTAGGGGACTTGCAAATGGCAGTTTAGACCCATACTCTCAATATTGCTCTGTCTTTTATTGGCTTGTTTAGTATTTATGGTACTATTGTACTAATTAGGACTGAGTGTCTTCCCTGGAAGTTCCCTGTATCTTGCACTATTTTATAAAAAGTTGGCTTACACTGTACTTAAATTCTGCACCATTTGATTTCTTAGATTTGCTCTGATCTTTCTTAATTTCAAGCACTAGGTTTTTCCAAATACAAGCTTCAGAGGTTCTATTCCGTTTCTTGATGGGGAAGATGGGAACAGGGAGTCTTGTTAGAAATCCATTTGGAAAACCAAATTGGAGATGTACGTGTGTTTTGTGTTCACGAGCATCCTTATTGTTGTCTTGGATAATCTAGTGGATTTCACAAACTTAATTTATGGAGGAATGTTGATTATCAGGCCTGGTTATCTCTGAAGGGTAAGAAGTTCAGTTCTGTCCATCCTCTAGCAATAAACATCTGTAACTTCCCAGCAATCTGGCTGGTTCTCTCTTAGATGGAGTGGACTCCACAACAGAACTCTTTGGTGAGCATGGCTTTTCCTGCTGTGTGAAGGAGGTTTTTAAGGCTTAAGCACTACATATTTTCTCTGAAGTAGCAAGTAAGGAACTGATTAGATGGTTCGTGCTCTAATAGAAAAAGATATTTGGCTTTGCTCCCCCTGTTGCTGCTAGGAAGAGGTGTTGAGATGAATGCATGTATCTGTTTGCTGCTATGTACATAAAAGGAAGGCGGCATTGAGAACCAATGAGTATAAACTCTTAACAGGAAACTGTAGTTACGCTTAGCCAGCCAGACTGGGTAAAAACATAAGCATTTATTAGTATTAAAACTATATCCTGATTAAACTGGTTCTCTTGGAAATATGAGAATCTCCTCATTCACAATCAGAAATGGAATGAGCCCTTTGTAACTTTGAAGTTAATGCTGCAAGATGACCTGTGTGTGTGTGCTGCCTTGGATAGACAATAAGGTTGTAAAGGGGCTGGTACCTTTAGTGAAGTGCTTAATTTTCAAAGTTGTCTCTGGGTTTATTTGTGGATTTTAGCTGGAAGGTTCCAGGTTGAGCTTGTACAGAGAGTTCTTTGTGCTAATGAGAGATGCGGGGTCTCTTCTGTGATAAAGATGTTAAAATGTTCTACAAGGTAGTCCGTGTGTGACCAAAGGAAAATGTTTTTTTGAATCAGTGGCCAGTGCTGGCAAAAAACAACAACACCAGTTATAGTGATGATCAGCCTTTTTTTTTTTTTTAAATTGAGAGGTACAGGAATAAAAAGCACTTTCCAAATCCTGTTGGTTGGCACCTTCTGCTGGATCAGCCCTCCGTCATGTCTGTGAGGCATCTGAGATGGACACCGTGCCAAATTAAGTGCAGTTCCAGTTAGAATCTTAGTTTGAAATTATATATTGGGCAGTGGAATTGTTACAAATGGCTGTCTTTTCCCCCCACCCCAGAATAGCATTCCTTTCGAACACCATGGCAAGTAGCTGCTCGTCTCCTTCTCGTTGGAAAGCAGCACTGGGTGAGTCCCTTCTCGCTAGACACCAACTTGGTGGGTGGGTTTGGATTAACTCCTCTGGGGACATCAAATTGGGTGGCACGTCATGTTTATTCCTTCTGGCTTCCAGATAAAGTAGCATTAGGTGTGTTTCACACTAATAAAAATAAAAGTTTTCAGGACTTCATTAGGACTGTTCCACTAGCGTGTTCTTAACAAAAGTTTGGTGGTATACATTGCTACCAAAGCACAAGGTAACCAACCATGTGGAATGGAACACTTGGGGTGCTTGATGTGGCATTTTTCTTTCAGAGATGTCATCTTGGTGTAAGAAAGCATGTTCATTGCTTAGCCATGAGTCTGGTTGCCTCCAGTAGACCCGATTGAGCAACCTGTGTAGGAAAAATGCCATACCTGAAGTGGGCCTGAACATTCTTGTAATACATCACAGGATTACAACATTTGCCAACCCACAGGTTGCTGCTAATTAGAAGCTGCACGTGGTCAACTTAACAATAGACTCGCATATTAACAATAGACTCGCATACCCTACATAAAACCTGTTTCCTGGACAAATTATTCTAGAGTTAGTCACAGTATTCTACAGGAACAGAATATGTGGGGATTTTTGTATGGTTACAGTCTGCTAGTAAAACTGCAAGAAGTTTTTTGCAAAATCTGGACAATAAGTAGCATGCCTTCACGCACTCAAGGCTTCGGATCTTGAAATAACTCATTATTACTGGGTAAGGCAATAAGACCCAGTCCATCCATGAGTATCCAGTAGTATCCACTAGGGTGATTATTATTGCCTAACTTAATATGACTACCCCGACTTACTATATTTCAGAGAAGTAACCATGTTAGTCCGTAGCACCTTAAAGACTGACAGATTTACTTTAATGTAAGCTTTTGTGGACTACAGTCCTCTTCAGATGCATAAGCATTTCATGCATCTAATGAAGAGGACTTTAGTCCATAAAAGTGTATGTTGAAATAAATTTGTTGGTCTTCAGGGTGCCACAAGACTCTTTGCATGAGTAGATCAGACCATTTAATGCAGTCTTTTATTCTCTTCCCTTTCCCACATGCAGCCAAAGATTAAAAAAACATTTTCAAACTAATAGGAAAGCTGGAAACTGTACCTCTGGACTTTTTTTAAACGAGATTCCTAAATGCATGTAATGGTAGAAAATGAATGAATGCTTGTGATAGCAGCAGTTCTAAAGCTTATCAGTTGCTTTTCTTCTTGATAGTAGCTAGGGCTTCACCAGTGCAACATGAAGTGTGTGTGGACGATTTGTAGCTTGCTGCCAATCTTAAATATTTTAGAAGCTGTTCCTATGCTTTTTCAGTCGGGCTGAGAATTCTTACTCTTTAGATTCTGCTAACAGTCTCTCTCCCTCTCCTTTCCATTGACAAAGCTCCATATTACACTAATCACTCCTGCTGGTGTGGAATCACTCTCTTGTTTCCCTTCTCCTTGCTGCTTTTGTGTTTTATCTGACTCCACACCCCTTTCCTTTAATTACATTAGCAAACTGATTATCCACATGGGTCAGATCATCTGGATAATGCAGCTGTTCATAATTTTAGCTGAGTGGGAGGGTTCTCTTCAGAACCACCTTGTACACAGGGTTCATGCTGGGCTGTGCTAGACGGATGCTTCTTGATGCTTTGTCTGAGAACCCCATAATTACACAGGCAGAGCTGCAACAATGATGTGGTGAGCCTGCACTTGAGACTCTGCTTTGGGGACAACTAGGATAGGGACAGGATTTACTGCATACAGGTGGCAGATTACCAGGTGCAGTCATTCAGCCAACTGCCTTTCAGCTAGCTTCTGTCATATGTCTGTTTACCCCCTAAAATCATATTTGGTGAGGGGGAAAAAATTGGAGAAACAAAAATGAGCATTTGAGGGCGGGTACAAGGCATTCGAGGTGGTTACGAGTCAGAGCTGTAAATTTACTGCAGTTGAGTTGAGTCGAGTCATCTGTACCAGCTTTAAACACAATTCCCATTTGAAATGTGGGAATTTTGACAGAAGAACTGCAGGATCCAGTCTGCTATCAAGGTCCTTGTTTGTAATGATTGATCTTGTTGCATGTCGAAACATCGTCCGCTACTGCAGTTTGACTTAAAATGAAATCCCTGTGAACTGTGCATCGAAAAAACTACCCCCATTCTTCAGTAAGAAGAGAAACTGTGAACAGGTTGTTTGACGGCAGGTCAAGCATCCTACAAAACTGACTTGCGCAATTTGGCTGCTGAAGTATGTCCTCCATACAGTGTTTAAACTATGTACCTTAGCAAAGATTAAGCTTGGGATTGGTGCAATGAAACTCCTTTCTTACCACCCTCGGCTTCATGCAATCTGCTCTCTATTCTCCCTCAGGCTGTCCAAAAAAAATTAGTGTTCTTGTCAAACTTTGTCACACTTGTAAGTTAGGGGACTCTGGTATGCACAGTCCCCATAGCCTTAACACATGTTCAAGAGAGCAGGGGACTGCATACTGCTGTCACAATTAAAAAGTAAGCAGTGGCTTCCCTTCTTGGTCATACATTTTTAGAGAAGGGGGGGGGGAATTTCAGTCTAAATTCTATGAAGCAAATCCTCAGACTTCATGAACATAGAATCAAAAGAACCTTCACAGAATTTGTGGGGTGATGGGATAACTATTGGGTAAACTTGTCTTCTGTTACAAGGTTAATTGTTCAGAAAATGTGCTCCTTCTCAACTCTGCGATGTGCTTCAAACCTCCCCAAATTCAGACTAGTGATGATTACCAGGTCCTAAAAGGCCACCTAATCATTGGCAGTTTTAGCATCTTATTGAGACTTGACAAACCTGCACATGCCAGATTTGGCACACATTTCCGATTGCAGAATTCACAGGGCTTTGCTTAACACTGGCATATGCTATGGAAAGAATATTGTAGTACATATTCAGTTTAAGTATTGCTGCTTAAAAGACAACCCTTTTTTTAAGGTAACACTTGCATTTATCACCTTGCCTCTTGATTTGGGTTTCATTACTAATTCAAGAGCTCACCTGAGTCATCTGATCTTTACCTTTTAGCCAGCATGTGCTTTGTCTCTTGATCTTCACACTGTTTCTCCTTGCTCATAAAGTGCCCTTTTTGCCTAAATCATAACAGCAAAGGAAAATCCCATTCATTTCATGGATGCTACAGGTGGGTGTAATTGATTCTGTTGAAACATAAATTTACACGTTCTCATTTCATCCTTCTGAAATGGATGAGTCTGCTCGGTTTTATTTGTAAAGACGTGGCTGAAGCAACTTTAACAGGTCCAGTTCTTTTAATGCAGTTTCAGTAGGCATGGAATGATATTGATACCTTCTTCCTTGGCTTCAATAGATTCCTGCTCTGGCCGCGACCAGCGTTCTCCAGTCTGCTGTGCATCGGTGAAATAACGTTGCCATTGAGGGGCAGATAATGCATGGCTGATCTCCTATGTTACCAATGGCTTTTACTAGCAAAACTACCCCAAACTAGAGCAGAAGAAATATTACAACTGGATCTCTCCTTGCCACTTACTAAAGATACTTGCAGGAACATGGACAGAATCCAGCAGCTGCCACTACAAGAGGCTTTGGCCAGAAACCTGATAACCTTATATGAACTCTAGCAACAGGGCTGGAAAACGAAGAGACGGTTTATAGCATAACCGCCTGTTATTAGCCATTTCAGTTCTCCCTCCACAGGCGGCAGCCTTTACCCCCTTTTTATTGTTCTACTGTAATTATAAATCTTTTACTTGGTTTAAGAAAGTTTTGTATTCATTTTGCTAAGATTATTGGCTTAACTCTCTCTGTAAAAAAAAAAAATCATTCTCGCTGTTGTCTGATTTGAAACCTCTGTAGAAATGTGAACAATCCTGAAGTTTAAAACAAAACTCTCGCAAAAAAGACTTGAAACTTCTTGTAAACGTAAGTCAGGCAGGGAATGTGTAAATGAATTGGAGCCGTCTGTTTTTTTTATTTTACACTGTTTACTTTTTGTATGGTCCCATTCTAAAGAGGAGAAGGGGTGTTCTCAAGGTTGGTTTTTGTTTTTGTTTTTTAAAAATTTTAATTTTGCTTTTGGGTGTCTTGTTCCAGTTTTAAAATCTACATGAAGCTCAGAAACTTTTATTGTTCGTCTCTAGTACTGTCCAGGAAAGAGCAGAAGACATTTTGAAGAAGGGTAGCTATACCCAGTAGAGGTGATCTTTGTAGAATCCGAAGAACAACAATAAAAAGCTCTACAATAACCTGTTTGGGAAGGTTTTAATATTGAATGTACAATATTTAAGAGACTTGAGTACAGGAGGAGTTCATATGAAACCTTAGTGCCAAGATCCACTGTTTCTGCTTGGTTTTTGGTATAGGTACCAATCAAAGCTGAATGCTGCCATTGCAGTATGAGCAGTGTTGGAGTTAGGTGTGCTTCTCTGGAGTACGCAGAGAACAGCAAGTGCTTACAGCCTGCTGCATTATGCCAAGGCTTGAAGCTATAAACAAAATGTTCCTGCTGCAGGATGCCAAGACTTGAGAATATTCAAGCCTGTTGAATTCTTTGAAGTGTGCAAGTCTGGAACAGCTGGCCTTCAGCTGAAGAGATACAATGGCCAAAACGCTTCTCTTCACAAATGAGTGCGCCAGCTATCATAGGGAAGAATCTTTATTTTCATGAGCAATATATTTTATCCCGCTGTAATCTGGGAACGTAGAAGGCATGCAAGTCATACCAAATACCATTCAAGGGTAATGTCAGTCCCATCTTGGGAATGAAGGTGCAATACATACATGTGTTGTGTTACTACTTTTTGATCAACAGATGTGAGATTCTTGCCTCCTTGGGAACTTGGTGGCTAATACAATTCCATGGTTTCCTTTTTCTGTTTCTTTGCAAGCATTTTAATGTTCCAAAGTTTTGCCAGTCCCTTTTCGTTTTGTGGACTTTTGGATATGAACAGTCTTGTCACTTTTCTTTAGCTACTTTAGGTCATTAATCAAGTGCTTATTTGTATGTTCAGGATCTGATCAACTTGCAATTTGGGGGAGTGCAATGGGAATGTTTTTAAATGTTGGTCCATGGAGAATTTTGCATAACTGTATCACTTGGTTACTGTAGATGTTGGTTCTTCGGGCATGTGCACTTCCATTTGTACAGTTCTACACTTCAGTGTGCTTTCATTGTAAATAATTGTCGTCAATGATGTAATGTTAGAGACTTATAAAGGCAGCCTCTTCTTCTCTATATATATCTGGAACTTTCAATTGCTGTACTATACTTAAAAAGTTGACTGATGCAAGTTCCTAGACTTGTATTTGGTTGTGGGCAGAACTTGCCCTTCCATTATAGTAAAATACCACCATCACCTACTGAAAATATAGTTAGAATGTGTCTCTAAACCTGTGTACTGGTAACAAATATCTCAGAACACCTCATTTGTATTACCACTGTATTTGTGTACTTTAATAATTGTGTAAATAAATTCATAAGGACTTCTAATTTTTTTATGATTGGGCCATATTTGTATGTTGAATGGATTCTTTGCATAGCAAATACTATTTTATGCAATTGCAGCTAAATACCTTAAGGCAGCAGTTCTCAAACTGTGGGTTGTGGGCCGCGACTTGATTTTTTGGGGTAGGTTGCAAAGCTGACAAGCTGATAGCTGACAAGGAAAATGTATTGAACCCTATGGAAACTGAAATGGAGCAGCATACGTGCATTTACTTGTGAGTAGGCAACCGTGCCTTGATCCACTTCGAAGGGCATGCAAAAGGGAACGCAACACCACCAGAGCAGTCCCAATCCGATGAACGTAGGCCCCAACAAACTCTCGAAGGAACACCACCACCCCAAGCTGACATGGATCCATAATGGTTCCATTTCACTGGTTCCATTTCACAGGAGATAACTTTCAGCCCTGCTAGAAATGGATCCTTCATCACTGGAGAATGACCTCCTGCTGTACAGGATTTTACCAGGTGACACCTTTATCTTTATCCCCATTTTACTTCCAAAGAAGTTCATTACTGACTTCACATCATGTTCTTTTTCTGGTGTGTGCCTCAACCTTGAGTTGGGCAATGGAACAGCTACTTGGGGAAGTTGTGAAATCTTAGTTGTGGGGGGAGGGGGAAACGACACATTTGTAAAGCGCTCTGGGTTTTGTAATCTATATTTTACAAACTCTGAAAGAAGACAGGAGAGGCGTTTAAAGAAGAGCTGGGGGGGGGAAAGAACACAACAGAGTGCAACAATTATCGATGATTAAGAATATATACCGCTTAGATTAGATCCTTCTGTTGAGTCTTCTCTAGCGCTCCTTGAAACTACATATAAATTGGTTTGTGAAAAGTAGTTTGTTCATGGAGCTTTTTTCCTAATCTTCAGTGAAATGGGACTAACGACACTGATGGAATTTAGATACAAGAAATCCCTGCCAGTTCTCATAGCTCTGCTGTTTTTCACCTCACACTCTACCCAATTGCAGCCAACCATTGTTTGAAAAGTCATACTGATGGGATTTGAGGGCAAGAAATTCGGTGAACATATCAGTAAAACCTGAGACCTATATGAGCTTTGTAAGATTAAACACTTCATAGTTCCTTTTGTGGGATGTGTATACAAGGTAGTTTCTCCTTGAGGTGGTAAACTTGTTTCTGGACTGTACCACCCCACATTGCAGGAGGGAGTTCATATGAAGGAATGCGTGCCTCTTCATACAAAATAATTCCTTACATACAGAAAACTAGCATGTGAGGGAGAAGGCTGGAATAGAATCTCCTGAATATACTAGTTTTCCGTGTGTAGGGATTTTTTTTAATGGAGAAATCTTCAGTTGCAAGTTCCCATCTGCAGTTTAGAGTGATAAGTCTCTAGTCTAGAGCAAGGGTGGGGAACTTATTTGCGGTGGAGGGCCATTTCCCCATGGGGGAAATGTGTTGTGGGCCGGCCATTAGGCCGGCTGTAATTTTGGCACGCCTCCACCGCAAACCGGGGGGGGGCCCTATCGTGTGTGTGCGCGCGCGCGCGTGCTCGCCCCCCATCTCTCTCCTTCCCCCCATCTCTCTCCTTACCTTCAGGCTCCAGGAGGAGGCCGCTGCCGCCGGCCCTGCGCTCACCTCGGCGCGACTCCTTTTGAAATCGGCTGTTCTAGACATGCACAGATCACCGCTGACGCCAAGAGAGGGCAATCTCGTGAGCGCGGGGCCTCCAGTGCGTCCGGTTTAGTCTTTCGCAGGCCGGACCTGATCAAATCGGGTCCGGTCTCGCGCGGTTCGGACCGGATCGCCTGGGGGCCAGAAACGGCCCGCGGGCCTGAGGTTACTACTTCATGGCAAACTAGGCTAAGAAAATGGGGTTGCAGTATTTCAATTTCCCAGAACATGCAGAGAAAATGAGTACTTTAATAAATCAACCTTTTGATCTTTTCTCATGTTGTTTTAATCTCTCTCTCCTCTTTCCCCCCCCCCCTCGGTCTCCCCAGGTTCAGTAATCTCAACTATCCACTACCACACGAGCCCTGTCAATGCTAACATGCTATACACATAAGTTAGATCCTCTTTACCTTGCATTTGGTTTTAAATGTTTTAGGATGCAACTTGATATGGCAGCTTTTTGTACTGATCTGCAATGACCCAGTTTTACAAGTGCTTCTTCTGCTGCCTGACACCAAGAGACCACTGGTGCTCCCCACCTCTTGACCTCTTCATGGCCCAAGAGACGTACTCAACACTGTCAGGGTGTGTGTGTCCCAGAGGCAAGCACAACTATTTCTTTGTAATGAAGATCTTGTTCTAGCATGTAATACACTAGATGTTTCTTATACTATTGCCAAATATAGGCTGTTACTTTGCTGCAATTCAAATCACTGTTTGTATCCAAAATTACAATTCATACATAAATGTGTGCAAAGTGGTCCGTACTGGACAGTATCCTGTGAAGCTTTCAATTAATACATGTCACCAGTACCTGTCTATATCGTTTAAGGTTCTGCAAAAATGTTCCTTTACAACAGACACAAAAAATAAAACCCTTTGAGATTGCTAGTTCCATGTTGTTTTGCCTGAAATTCATGTGTTGTGTTCTTAATTTGGGTTGTGCAGAAAATGCCACCATCTGCCTTCCTTCATCTAATTCACACTCATTCAGCGTTCAGCCGTCATACAGGAAAACCTGTCATTTTGTCCTAATAGTACTCTACCATATGGTCAGCTGCTCAAAATAAACAAAAACAAAGAAAAATCTAGCTTTAACCTAGTTCTAGGAGATAGTAATCCTAAGGTTCTTAACTCCAACAGAAACTTGAAACTTGTTTTCATGTGGATGTACATATATTTAGAAATAGATTGCTATGCTGCTAAATATGTTTGGCAGTGGCAAGCGTGAGACTTTTTCTTAAATGTCGTATAAGAACTGTAACTACTGTATTTGCCCTTAAATGATATGTTTGCAGGGCTGGGCTGGCGAGTTGGAGGGGGCAGCAAACTGATGAGGCGTGGCCTGCACCTCTCATCTGCCTGCCACCACTACCCCAGCACACTCTCCGCCTGTCACCACTTCAGTTTGCCTCTTGAATCCTCTTCCTGCTCACTGAGAAAAGCTGCCACCGCTACCACTGCCTCCTCGACCACCCAGCTGCTTAGAAAAGTAGACAGGTGGACAAGGAGAGGTGGAGCATGGCAATTCTGACCACAGCGGTCCAGTTTTCGTTGTGTGTTTTGTTTTTTGAGGGGGGGGGAAGCACAAATTCTTAGCTTTCATTCGAATAGAATCAAGTGTAGACATGTAGTTCATGTGGTAATGGCTAATGGCTTAGAAGCCAGTGGCGTTCCTGGAGGGAATGTGGCACCGTAAGTGGTGCGAGGTGCTGCACTGCGCCTTGCAAACCAGTGTAATGCGGCCCCTGCCACTTGCCTCTGAAGCTATTCTGGCAGCGAAGACACGCAGTGAGTTGCCTTCACTGGCGGAATGGCTCCGGGGGTGAGTGGAAGGGGCCATGTTACACCGGTTTGCAAGGCGCGGTGCAGCACCTTGCACCAGTTACGATGCCACATCCTTTCCAGGAACACCACTGTAAGAATAATTGAGTAATTATATTGAGTAATTAGAAACGGGCTTTAAGAGCTCTGTTTTAAAACCACTTTTGCCCTTTCCCCTGGATCTATTTCTCCTAAATTCTCATATGCTTTCAGCAAAAGATGCTACAGAAGCTCCCCTATTTATGTGCATTCAGCTTAGGAGCATTCAAGTAGACAAATGCTGAGGAAAGCCATGAGGCAATCTGTGGGAACATAGCACATCTCCTGTAATTGTCCAACATAATGCCTATCTGCAGGGACTGCCCCCAAACTTCCTCCCGTCATGCAAAGTGCCCTTGTCCCTCCTTGTTTATCCCCAGCTGTTGCCTGGTCCCTCTGAATCCATTTAGCAGTTCTTCCCCTGAATTCCAGATGTAAGAAGACAAAAATGTTTTGCAGGGGAGTGAATGCACTCTGTGTTTGTCATACTTTTCAGGTTTGAGACATAGGAGGGGCCTGAACTGAGGCATAATGAAAATTAAACTCTGATCAAGCCCCAGAATATATAGAAGGAACAGGACACCTAATTCTGTGTGCCATAATTCCTGATACAATACTGTTGACAACAGAATAAATAACTTTATTCACTATGGTTGCAACAATTCACTAGAAAAGCATAAATCCAAATTACATTGACATCCACATAGTATTACATTAAAGTGCATTTACATGAAAGCAGGGGCAAAAATGACTCCTCTTGCCTGAAACGTGTCGCAAGCACACGCACCTCTTACACAGGCATATGTTAATGCAGACGCTCACGCGCTCACACACAAACAATTGAAACAGACAAATTCTGCACGGAATAGCGTCCATAGCGTACAAGAGCTTTGTTCTCCTGGAAACTCTCCATCACCACTGCCATACAGTCCTTGCACCGCAGAATCAGCTGCACTGTCAGAATGAAGGCAAATATTTGAGTGTGTCACACGTGATAATGGTTAGAAGTGGCTAGCTTGGTTAAATTAAGAAAAGAATTGCATAGACTTTCAGGATAAAATAGTATCGAAAGGTGTTGATGTCTATGAATCTTAACAGGATCTAAACTGTATCGGTCCTACACAGGTTGTACTCCCCCCCCGGCCCCCCATAATGACCTAGGTGGTGAGTCAAGTTGCTGACAGCAACTATATACATGTAGTATTGAGGGAAAAGAAACATGGCTCTTGATCATCGTTGAAAGGTCTGTTCCGTTATTTAAATATATTTGGTTCAATTGCGTTCATTCATGCTCCAAATGGATAAAAATAGATCTATTTTTATATAATGTATTAAAAAAGATATTATTATTAAGATTACTTATATACCGCTTTTCAACAAAAGTAGTTCGCAAAGCGGTTTACATAGTAAAATAAATCAATAAAAATAATATTTATTTTTCAGGGGCCATGCAGTTTTGTGCAGCATTTCTCCATATGTGTTGTTGTAGCCTCTGAAATGAATGGGAAGCTTGGTCCCCTCAAGAGATCTGTGTGTACATTACTTGAGCACATACAATTCTCTGGATGAAAGTGTAGGCATGTACTGTAAGCTGTCGCAGCTCATTGTCATTTGTGAATGCATATGTTGTCTACTACTGCATTAACACCTGTGAGCACATGGTGCTCACGCATCCATATTTACATACATTCCGTATATAAAACGGTTGAAGGGAACGAGAGAATAGGTAAGCAAATACAGAATAATAGACTCTCATTTGGTTGTATGCAAGTTATAGCAAGTACAAAATCAAAATGAGTGTTGAACCTCACCGTAACAAGAGGTAGGGAACTTTTTATTCCTTGCAGTTATCAAAGAAACTTGTGAAAATATTATTAATTTTATATATTATGCATAGGTTTTGGTCAGAATAATTGAGTGCTTGGCCTAACAGCCCAATCCTAAACTGACCTCCGCCAGCGGTACTAGGCTCCACGCTGTTGCAAACGTGCCATAAAGCATGTTACGCCAGCATAGAGGCCAGTCCCGCTGGTGGAGAGGTCAGCACCGGCAGGCCTCTGCTGGTACAGGAGCAGCACCCACTGGGGCAAGTGAGCTCTGCGCCAGGAAGGCAGGGGGAGAACGGGCGGGGAGGGCGGAGAGGAGGGCAGATCTGCCCGGGAGGAGGGCAGGCTCAGCAGAGGAGGCCTCCACTGAATTCTATCCCCCTTCCTGGGCTTGAAAGCCCGACACAGGGCTGCTCGGATTTGCACCAGCCATTTAGCTGGTGCAGATCCAAGTAGCCCCACAGAGGCTGCTGGGGCTCGACACAGGGTGACAAATGTCCCAGAGGTGTTGCTATGGTGGGGGCGGTACCATATGTTTCGCACCGTGCTAATCCCCATTTACTCCCTGGTACAAGGTGGCCCCGCCCCCTCGCCATCGGAGCCATTCCGTGCGGCGAAGGCAACGGGCAGGGAGTCTCCTGCCCGTTGCCTTTGCTCCGACGAATGGCTCCGACGGTGAGAGGACGGGGCCACCTCGTACTGGGGAGTAAATGGGGATTAGCACGGTGCGAAACTTACGGTACCGCCCCCACCGTAGCGACGCCTCTGAATGTCCCCTTACCTCAAGGAGTCCTCCAGCCCCACACTAGGTACTGCAGAGCCTACACCCGGTGTCACTGGATTGAAGCACAGGGCTTTAAGTAGGATTGCGCCATAAGAGAAGGAATGCAAAATAGGTAAAAAGAAGCCACAAAGGAAGTGATAAAGCTTTTATCATGGACAAAAAACATTGCAGGAAACTGCTGTCTTGAGAAGAAATTTGTGAAGCTGAAATGCATACACTACTAGAAACTATCCCAATAAAAGCTATCATCTGATCCTTTGTGTCTGTGATTTCTGAGATGCGTTGCTCCCCAAGCTTGTGTTGCTGAGAATTTACAACTGGTGGAAACTTTGGGCTTAAGGGGATAGAGGGAGTTACATGACTCCAGTACCAGTACTATCGTACAAAACTATTGTTTTGGAAAGTATATCTTTAATTCAGCTTCCCCTTTCTCATCTTTTTTCCTCTTCCAATCTGCCCTCTTATTTATGTAGATTGTGATCCAGAGGCCTACTGAACTCCATTTTGAGGATGTCTGTTTATATTTTATCAGCATACACACTCACTTTTTGACAAATAACATTTTGAAACCTGGGAGTGGGGAAGTAGTTCTTTTTTAGGTCTTTGCTTCCTCCTTACACACCTCACTAATAAAATCAGCATAGTGCTTTCCAGGACTGGAAGTCAGTTTCACGTTGACATTTAATAACAATGAGTACAGTATAACATCTGCTGGAGACAGGAGATTAGGGTGTTTTTTTTTCTCTCTCCTCAGCGTAATTCAGAAGCAGATGTATGGCCTCGAAAAGCTCTATGGTTACCCATAGGATTCAGTGTAATGGAGCACGTATTGTCTAACAGCCTTAAAACCAAGACAAACACCAGGTCTGGCTAGAATTACACAAAACTGCTGCAGCTGGAAGAAGAGGGATAGGGATCCTGTTCTTTGCTATCGGTGCACTAGGTTGTCAGATAAACAGTCGATAAATGTATTTCTAAGAAAATGCTAAATTAGAAAACATTATCGAAATGTCTGACCTCTGCCTCTACCTATACTGTAATTAAAAACGAGCATGCACATATCCAGCATTTAATTTTCAGTAAATCAGTAGTTACTATATACTTTATTAAAGAACATACTAATGAAATTTTGAGTACCTGACTAATGCTCATTTATCTTGATCCTTTCTTTAGGGCAGGGGTTCTCATTGGCCAACTGCTGATGGTACTCGAACCACTAGACCACCCGAAACCCGCTCCGATGCGGCGCTTTTGGCGAAGCGTTTTTGCTCCCAAGAGGCTCCTACCTTTGGCTGAGCCTCTTGGGAACGCTAAGAAGGTCCCTCCCATCTGTCCAGAGCCTCGTACCTGCATTTTATGGCCTCCCCAAACCTGAAAACCTAGAAGTAACTGGCAATGACGTCATTGCCAGTCACTTCCGGTGGTATGCAGCATGAGAGTGGCACCAGAGGTGGAACTCGGCAGGGAAGGGGTTGAGAACCCCTGCTTTAGGGTTCTTAGCTGCCTGTTTCTCAAAAACCACTGGCAAGCTCCCTCCCCCCATAAACGTTTCATGCAGCTATGCTGGGTTCTGACCTACCATTTTTTAATGAGTGCACTAGGTCATCAAACTGGCATCTTATTTTGCTTCTCAGTGCAATCATTTTCTTCAGTCATAATGTAGGGAGACGGTGCTAGCTTTGCCTCTTAGTATCGACGTCCAAAAACCTACGTACTGCAAGCTAAGCTTGACCTAACATCTGTGATGTACTTTGTGCCTGGCTTTATGCCCAACCATTAAACGTGGAAGAATAGAGGTTTCTGCCAAACATAATATTATCAAAATAAATCATAAGCACATTTCCTCTTTGGCTAAAAAATACGATACTTTGTTTAAAAGAACTTTAGCAGAAACCCTTTTTCTTTAAAAGCCATCAATTATACCTAGATGGGGTTGTTCCTAAAAATTCAGATTATGTATTTTTCATTTTGGTTCTTGGTGTGTAAACTAACACATTATAACCCACTCCTAAGTCGGACTCTCTACACTGTCACAAACATGCCATAAAGCACGTTGTACTGGCCAGTCCCGCTGGTGGAGAGGCTAGCACCGGCAGGCCTCTGTCCGCGCAGGAGCAGCACCCATCAGGGCAGGGCAGCGGGGAGGTGGGGGGAGGGCGGATCAAGCCAGGGAGGGGGTGGACTCAGCAGAGGAGGCCTCTGCCGAATCCTACCCCCCTTCCCAGGCTTGAAAGCCCGACATGGAGCTGCTCGGATTTGCGCCAGCCATTTAGCAGGCACACATCCAAGTAGCCCCACCGAGGCTGCTGTAGCTCAACAGGCGGTAAGGGAACAAATATCCCCTTACCTCGAGGAGACCTCCAGCAGCCTCCAGCTCCGTGCTGGATAAAGCGGAGCCGGCTGCCCCAGTGCAGCTGGATCACAGTGCGGGGCCTTGAATAGGACTGGGCCCTTAGTTAACACTTTAGTTTAGTTACTGCTGCAGCTCAGTAGCAAAATCCTGAAGAAAAAGGTCGAGCATCTAAAAAAGACTCAAGAGTCAGAGCTGATTCTTGTTACAGATTTCCTATGTAGAAAATGCTTCCATGTAGGAAAAAGCATGAAACCTGTAACAAACTCAGTCGCCCCACAAACAACAAGCATGCTGCATGTATACTGTATATGCTGAGAAGCAGCCATTGGCACTGAGTTCATGAAGCAAGTATGTTGTGTGTTGTGTCTGTGTACAATATTCCGTAATACTGCTCTTCAAACATTACATGTGTGCCTATATCGGGTTTCATGATATTTCTAGCATGGAGGCACTTTGTATGTAGAAAATCTCTAATGTGTGAAGTCTCCCCTAAGGTGGAGACAGATATCTGCAAACAAATATTTGGGGTTTTTTTTTTAAATCTCTTGAGCATGGTCCAGTCACAGTTAAGCACTTTCAAGTCCTATTGGTTTCAAAGGGAGAAATGAAAGCATGTGCTTAGCTCCCTCTGATTTAAATCAATCGGAATCCATTTCTGTGTAATTAATTCTGACAAGATTCCTCTGCAACTCGTGGTTTTTTTAATTGCCATATATGTTCAGCCTATGAAAAAGGAAAGAAGTCCATAGGCAAAAAACAGTGCTTTTTAAAAGATTAAAAACAAAATATAGTTAATTTTTGTAAAATTCAGTAGAATGATTCTGGAAGTGGCAGGCCTTTTCTTTGACACACCCAAACTGCACAATTCTTCATTTCTTAGCAATGTATCACTGCCTGCAAGTTCAGAATGTGGCCAGAAATAGTTTACAGCACTCGCTTGTAAATTCAGAAGCTCTTGACACTCGTTTCCTTTGTCCTGATGTAAGTGATCTTGTAAACAACCAACTTCCTAGCTCAAAGGGACCAGCCACAAGTTGGTTGTGTGCTTAGACCTTATATGGATGTGATGTTATTGCTGGGCTCATAGTGTAGAAGAGGATGACATGAGGAAAGAAGGGCCTTATCTTCCTCTTCAGCCTCCGCAAGGGCTGAAGTGCAGCCTTATCATTTTCCCTCTTACACAAAATCTAGCAGCTCTTACATATACACAATGTAGAGGATGGCGCAAGGCCCTTCATGTCACCCTATCCTGTATACTGAGCCTCTGGACTAAGTGAAATCCAATGCATGTCTACTCAGAAGTTAGTCCTATTTTATTCAATGGGGCTTGATCCCAGGAAAGTGTGTTTAGGATTGCAACCTGTAATAGGTTTCCCAATAATTCACACTGCAGGCCTGATGCTTCCCTTGGGCTGCCAGCTAGTCTTCCATTGTATATTAGGGTACTTGTAACTAGAACAGAGCGGCATCCTCTGAAATTACACAGGGACCTGTGAATGATTCTGAATTATGACCAAAGTTACACATACACGCCATAATAAGCATGTAGAGAGGGATTATTCATTCAGGATGAAGAATCCTCCTAAGACATTAACCTCTGAAGCAGAGGCGTACGGAGGGCGGAGCGAATGGAGCAGTGGCTCCGGGCGGCTCCTCCGCTTGGGCAGCACTCCGGGGGAGCGCGCGTGCACGCGCGTGCCCACCCGGTGACGCAGCGGCTCCGCGGCTCGGGCGGCATTCCCCTGGAGCGGCCTCGGAACCTGAGAAAGCCCTGGAGCATCCACCACGACCGGCGGCCAGGGCTTTCTGAAGGCAGCCGCTGCGTCGTGGCCTTATTTAGACTTTTTTCCTGCACATGCACAGAACGTTACGTTCTGCGTCTGTACAGAAAAAAAAGTGTAAATAAGGCCACGACGCAGCGGCTGCCTTCAGAAAGCCCTGGCTGCCAGTCGTGGCGGACGCTCCAGGGCTTTCGGGGGAGAAGGCGGGCGCGCACGCAGTCGCCCCCTCCCCAGCGGGCGGCGCCACGGAGGTGCTCCAGGCAGCCTTAGCTGCTACGACGCCTCTGCTCTGAAGGAGTTTCTGTGCCTTATATTGTGTAAACAAGCCCTGAACCACCAGTCTACCTTCGAAATGTCCCTTGAAGGAGCAGAAACTACCTGCCTATCCATTTACCATTCTGATTACAAAAAGGGGTGATTAAAAATGCATTCAGGAATAACTAACTGTGCATCAAGTGACACTGTGAATCCTAAGACTCTGTTTCCTCTTGGACAGCCTGGCTATTCTGTTGCAAATTGGGAAGCAGTGAGTTAAGTCTATTTTTTTCCTATAGCGTACTTCCTAGTGAATCCTTGGCACTCTGGCCTTGGAATTCGGGACTGCAGGGTCAACCCTAATTCCGCTCCCAAATGTTGTCTTTTGTCATCGAATTTCCCAAACAGAACTTCCTGTGCAAGCCTGTGCATAAAGACAAAGCACTTTCGCGGCATCCGGGGAGTAAGCGGCACCAGCGCTGAGGCCAACGCTGTTCACTCTGCCGCCAGACCTGGTCCACGCTGCTGGACACAGGTAAGATCTGTGCCGGGTGGTGGGAGGGCGTGGGGAGGGAGGGCCGGGGTGGTGGGGGAAGGGGCAATTGACCGGCCAGGCCAGGGAGGGGGTGGGGCCCCTTCCCGGGCCTGGCTGGCCTTACGCGGCCTCCCCGGACATGTGCTAGCAAAGGAGGCCTATTGGGGCCACCAGGATTTACACCAGGGGAAAGGGATGAACATCCCTTTCCCCCCCTCCGAGGTGTACCCCATGCAGTGGCCAGCCGTTTAGGTGCATCCTACGCAGAATTGGGCTGTTCATCTGGTACTGTATAAGAGCATGGAAGGGTATAGCTGGACCCCTAGAGATTTCATTCCGAAGAACATGGGTGGCAGAAGACAAACGTGCTTCCCTTGCCAAATGCTTCTTCACCCATCGTATGTAGCAACAGAGCTATCAGTCCTATGCCTCACAATGTTTGAATAATGGGGGTGGGGCGTAATACTATTTTCATAACACTTTGTTTTATAAAAATGTATGAAGTAGCACCTTTTATAATAGATTTTTACTCCTGATTAGACAAGGCATATGTGTTCTCCCTCCTTTGGTTTAATCTGG
The DNA here is from genome assembly GCA_026170595.1 of Plestiodon gilberti rubricaudatus. NCBI lineage: Eukaryota > Metazoa > Chordata > Lepidosauria > Squamata > Scincidae > Plestiodon > Plestiodon gilberti. The sequence goes on along the minus strand of JANXHW010000002.1, from coordinate 153,257,609 downwards.
AGCCCACAAATTGTGGAGGCTCACTTCTTGGAATCCGTATCCATCGGTTGATTTGGGGAGGGCTTCCTATGCGCAGTAAATCTGTCCAAGTCACTCATGCAAGACACGTTCCAATGGGGCTGTACATAAGCTGCGGGTCAACAAGGAGCTTTCTCAAGCCCTGTTAGAATGAAACACAACTTTCATTTTGTTTTTCTAGCATTCAGGATTGGCAGTTGTGAGGTTTCCCAGGAAGAATTGCAGTGCCTTTCTTGGAACATGAATAATATTTCCAGTAAAAAGGACAATTCAAACTATAAACTCATAAAAAGACATTGACAAACCAAAAGTCATCGAAAATTGCACACTATCAAAATTAGATTAGGGCTGAGCCAAATGATCTAAAAATATTTGGAAAAGTATTGTTTTAAAAACCTACTGGAGACTACAGTCCCTGAGATTTCTCCTTGCTAAGCCATTCCTCCTAAAGCAGAGACACTGACATGGAAGATACAGTACATTGAGGTGCACCACACACATAAAAACAGATGAATATTCCATCTGAATTACAGGAAAGCTTATGTATAACTCCTCTCTAATTAAAATACATTGTCATCCAAGTGAAGATTTTTCTGGTGATGCATAGCAGGGACCTCTACATGTGTTTAGAAGGCCATTTGTTTAGTTTACAGCAGTAATTATGCCCAAGCAGCTTAACTTGAAGATCAATCCTGTTTGAAGCGGGGAGAAAACGATTTTCTAACAAGTCAGCTTCCAAAGAGTGATTTCGTGAGCTGGTTGGCCTCCAGTTGCCAAACAGATGGCCCAGCCCTAAGCTAGTCCTATTTCTAAAATAAATAAGAGTGCTGAATCTTTTGACTCTCTCCCTAATGCTCTAGCATTCATTCTCGCCACATTCACACACACGTTTCTGGGTTAGTTACGACTTCCCCATTTTTTTCATCTTTCAAAAAGTGTTCCACCTCAATAGAGTCCACCTTGGAGCCGCCAGCTGTTTTGGCCTCTGGCTTGTTTAACTCCTCTCTTTCTGCTGCATCTTCTTTGTGTTCTGTTTTTTTCTTAATGCAGCAGGCATTCCCTATAGTCAGCACCGCAGCTGAGGTAACCACTTCTGCGCCAGCCAGAATAAAAACGTACATATATTTGTTTGTTGCGTCCAAGAGTTTGCCTGGAAGAGAAAATTCAAATGTGACAAAGAAAGTGCTTGTGGCCTACTGGAAATAACAACACAATCAATCAAAGCTTTTTTTTCTCAAAGGTAGTGTTGACATGAGCATATCTTCAAAGAGACACTACCAGTTTAAAGACACATTTTCAACAAATTGGAACCAATTACATGCCTTTAGCACAAATCTTTAGTTGTTAAAGATTATTAAGAATCACAGTGACAGCATAGGCCTGATTTATTGCGTGCTGTGGATCTTTATTTCTTGAATGAACATCCTGTGTTTTATATTTGATGATGCTAACCTCTTAGTTTCAGCTGAGAGAATGGTGACACAAAAGTGTTTCAAATAAATAAAATCAATTTGCAATGTAAAATCTCTCAAATACATTTGAAGCTGTTTCCCTTAGGCACTATTTGAATGTAAAACAGAACATTTCAGAAAGTGACATTAATTGGAGTTCTAGTTCCAAATGTGTTGCAACTTTGTGTGTGTGTGTGTGTGGGGGATTCGGGTATCACTATCACAGCCCAATCCTATGCAGCTGCCACACTGAGAGTGCAGGGCTGCCAGCATGATGGCTGCCAAATCCAATGCACCGTCCAAATCCAATGCAGCGTCGAGGCTGGTTGAAGGAGTGAGAGGGGTAAGGCTTACCTGTATTTGCCAGCTACTACAATGCCCCCATGGGACTCCTCTGAGCTATGCCAGCTCTGTTTCTAGTGTCGCGATTCAGAGCTGCTGGGGCCGTGTCCAGTTCAGGAAAGGGGTTTGGGATCTGGCAGCCGCTGACTCTGCCGCTTCATCCTGTCCCCCCCATCTCACCCTGCTCTCTGCCCTTTTTCTGCCTCTTCACTGGTGGGGCTGAGCCAGCAGCCAGCCTGTGCCCCATTGACAGTGGGGTGTGGCTCTCTGGCTGCTGCTGCAGTGGCATCTGTGCAGCAGTCACTGGCAGAGAGGTTTCTACGACAGCAGGGCTGTCGTTGCTGTGGCGTACCTGGAGGTACACTGGCATTTCCCAGGTAAAGGATTGAACCATTATGTGATTTAAATATCTCAATGTTTAACATTCAATACATGATGTGATGGTACTACTTCTTGGGTGACTGACACTCCAGCCCCTGCCTGTCATTCTGCCTATCAGTTTTTGACTTTTTTTTTTTTGTGGACTGATACTTCTCTGGTGCCTCATTCAGACAAATCCTCCTGTTTCTGTTTGTGTTCCTGGGGCTTAGATTTAAGTGACCTGCCACTTGATTTGGTGTTGTTTACCTAAGGCAAAGTTCCTTGCTTTGAGAGTTTCAAATTATTTCAATTTGTGCACAGGAAGATGAGCTAGTAAATCAGTCTCCACCATTTTCCATGATAGCAGAGCTGGAAGCAGGAAAAGTGGGAGGAGAACAATGTAACCATAGGGACATTACATGTGTGGGTGATTTCGTAAAGAAGGCGGTCATTCGCCTCCCCAAATTCGACAATGCCTATCATGAAGAATGCCATTGCTTGTCCTGTCTTTTCCACAAAAGACCAATGAAGTAATTAATTGAATGGAATAGTTACCTGCCCCAGGTGGTCCAACTAGAACAGCCATTGCTTCAGCCAGAAGAACTAAGCCAATGGCACTGGAAAACTTCTGTGTACCAACAATAGCCATGAGAACTTCAAATTGAAGAGCACCAACCATTCCATAGGAAATGCCAAAAAAAATGCAGAAGACCACCAGGCCACCATAATTATAGGACATGGACCCCATGAGATCAGTAAAACCATTAAAGAGCATTGCAAAACCAAAGAGGTAGACACAGCGTGGCCTAACCCACTGTAAGCCAGCCACTATTCCACAAAGAGGCCGAGCAAAGATATCAACGAATCCAAGAATAGTCAGCAGGAAAGCCGCTTTGGTGTCTGGATACTGCAGATCCTTAGCATAGCTCACCACAAAGACCGGGGGCACAAATAAACCCAGCACCATGATAGATGCAGCAATGGTGTAGATTACGAAGCCACGATCTCTGAAAACACTTAAATCCAGGAGCTTTTTACGGGGTGGTTTTTCAGACACCTCTTTGGATGGTTCAGGTTTTTTAGCAGGTTTCAAAGGTCTCATCAGAGCTCCACAAACACAGCAGTTCAAAAGCAATCCACCCAGGATGAGAAATCCTCCTCGCCATCCATATTCATGTTGCAGTATTTGCCCCAAGGGTGAAAGAGCACAAAGAAATACAGGGCTTCCAGCTGCAGCCAGCCCATTGGCCAAAGGTCGACGCACGCTAAAGTAGCGATTTAACATGATGAGCGATGGCTGGAAGTTGAGTGCCAGACCCAAACCTGAAAAAGAGCATGCCAGAGTTTAAAAAGCAAACACAATTCAGTATCTATAGCAGTCGTGGGCAAGATGAATGAATGCATGTACTTTGGGTGAGCAATTCTCTGCCACAGGATATTTAAAAAGCTCAGGTATGGTCCTGGGTATAGCCATGGCCATGTGACTTCACTGTAGGCTGCATTCATGTATCCCATTATCAAAACCTTTGCCGAAAGAGACAAGGAAGAGCCTGGATCAAGCTAAAGGGTGTCTGACCCTGTGCCGTTCCCTGCTGAATATCCTCTTCCCTGAAGCTGCTGCAGGCCCTCTAAGGTGCCATTGCAACAAACAGCTTTGGAGAGGACTTTTGATGGGAAAATGGCACAGACGTCGAGAGTGTCCAATGCCTCAACCTCTGTACCTGGTCTCAGCCTACATCAGGCCTCTTCACAACTGCTAGTTTTATTTTAAGACAACCCCCAAACTAGACAACAATGATGATGCACCTGACATCTTATCTAGTTTGGCACCCTTTCACCCTACTGAGGAATCAGAGTTTGGGGAACCAACAGTGGAATTTGTCTATGTCCTCCTCTCTCCACTCGCACTTTTGTAACTATATGGCAGAGGTTCCCAAACTGTGCTCCCAAGTGTCATGGAAAGCAGCCAGGGGCTTTGTGTTAGTCTTTTAATTACCATATATTCTTGCTTGCAAGAGAGACATTTAGGCAAAAACAAAGACCCGGAAAAGCTGCCTCTTCACATTGGGTCACTCAAAGTTCACTTCAAAAGACTTCAGGTTTGCAGCCAGCTCTTCCACATTTTGTTTTTAACAGCGTGAGCAGAGTCGGTGCTTATCTTAGTCAAAGAACAATTAACAACTCAATGGGTAAGCTAAGCACTTTGCAGGGAGCCTCAAACTGCAGGGAATTTCAAACTAAAGCAAGTGCTGGAGACAGCATCCCATTTCTCCCCAAATCCTGAGACATTTCAGGTTTGCAAATTGGTAAAATATTTTCTTGCTGCTGAATGTTTTAAGAAAACTTTAAAGTCTTTGATTTCTCACTCTGTGATTAAGAGAGGTGGAAGAGGCATAAGTAAGTTGCTTGCTGTTGAGTGAGCTGTAGAGATGTCTCCCTTGTTTAAGCCAGAGGAAGAGGAGGCACCTGCTATGTTTGTTTATTTGTTTGTTTGATTACTTATTAGGATCTCTCTCCTTCCTCCTTTTTGACCCACCTCTAAGTTAGTTCCCCACTCTATTTGCTGGGACAACACACACCCCAACCGCAATGGAGACTGCTGGGCAGTATAAGAATCTTTTTTTCATCTTGCAAAGATGCTACATCTTTTTTTCATCTTGCAAAGATGCTACCTAACTAAAGGAGCTTTCTCTCATGCAACTGGGGTGGGGCATGACCAATGAAAAGAAATGACCTCCCTCCCATGCTTTGATGTTTCTCTTGCCATGAATAGGACTAACAGGGATGACATCAGTGCCCTCTACCAGGTAGACACCCCAGGCCTGCCAAGGGAGGGAGGGCAGCATCCCAACCCCACCCTGTGCACTCCTGGCTTAGCTGCTGCTCAGCATAAGCATGGAAAAACCACTTTAGGGCTTGTTTTGGGAATATACACATACATATTAGAAAGGGTGCCTCTGAGCATGTAAAGAGTGCCTGTCTCTTCAGTGCACTGTAATGGGGAGCCATGGCTAACGGCAAGGGAGGTCAAGGGAGCCACGAGTCTAAAAAGTTTGGGAACCACTGCTATATGGGGAAGCAACACAGGCGTCACTGGAGCGTGTGGGGGGGCGGGCTGCCAGGGGGTGACGCGCGTCATGGGGTGACGCGCGCACCCCCTCGCGCGTCACCTCCGTGACGCGCGTCGCCCTCCGGACGCTCCGAGGCCGGCCCAGGAGCCTGCCTCGGAGCGTCCGACCCCGTCGGTGCTCCAGGGCCTTCTGAAAGAAGGCCCAGGCAGCGCGTCAATCCGGGTATTTCCCGGATTTTCGCGCATGCCCAGACCCGTTTTGAGGGCAAAAAGCCCTCAAAACGGGTCTGCGCATGCGTGAAAATCCGGAAAATACCCGGATTGACGCGCTGCCTGGGCCTTCTTTCAGAAGGCCTTGGAGCGCCGACGGGGTCGGACGCTCCGAGGCAGGCTCCCAGGCCGGCCTCGGAGCGTCCGGAGGGGGGCGACGCGATGCGGGGGGGAGCCGGGTGGCCCCCTCCCCCCGCGCCTATAACGTCGCGGCACTAGGGGGGGTGACGCACGTCCCCGCACCAGGGTGACGCGCGTCTAGTGACGCCAGTGGGAAGCAATAGTGACAGTGTCAGCAGGATATCTTGATGACCTGGCAGAGGAACAAATAATGGTAACAGAGCTTGGAAGAAAAAGGGAGGATAGGCCCGTGGCCAATTCCCATACATCATTCCTGTGAAAGTGGGGCTGCTGTAGAAGATCAGGAAAAGTGGGAGATAGGAGGGAGCAGTGTGAATGAGGGAACTAATTTACACAAATACATGGTACAGTCCTCCTGGGGCTAGCTATCCCACTTCAGAATGCTGTTGGGGATACGACATCAGTTTATGTATGAGATCAGTGCTCTTGTACATAAAAAAATCTCCCTGCACACACAAAATGAGCACACCCAGGAGAAGGCTACACCACGTGTGTGTTTTTGTGAAAGTGCAGACTGGCTCCATCACAACATGGAGCACATTGTGAAGTGTGACGGCCACTCCACTAGCTGATTCATTTACAGCGCAATCCAACTTAACTTTTGTGCCGGTTTAACCAGCGGTGCAGCGAGAACAGGAGGCCCCAGAACGGAAAAGGGATTCAAATCCCCTTTGAATTCCTCTTTTGGAGGGGATTTAAATATCTTTTCCGTTCTGGGGCCTCCCGTTCTTACTGCACCGCTGGTTAAACCGGCGCAAAAGTTAAGTCGGATTGCGCTGTTAGACCCTTTTGCTAGTACTTACCAGTAACGACACCAGCCGTAAGATAGACTTGCATGATGTTAGTACAGAAGGAAGCCGATATCATCCCCACTGAAGCGAAGAGGCCTCCAACCAGCATAACAGGGCGGCAGCCGAACCGATTGACACACATGCTACACAGGGGACCTGAGCAAAGGAGACGATGGTTATGTTTGTTTCTGTAATTGCCCAGAACAATTCTTGGCATCTGTGAATGTTTGAGTTTCTTCTCATATCAAATGTTCAGATTAAATTTTCCAAAGATCTGGAGTCTGAGGTCATTGGTACATTCATAAGACCCTACTCCAACAATCCTTTTCATCTGACCCAGGCCGTGCTGTGGCAGAGTTTAGCCAGTGTCTAGTCATAGTGTGAGACTGGCAGCGGCTGACCTGACTGAACCTAGAAAAAATGACTAAGCCCACCTAGTAATAATAATGGTCAGTGGGTCTTGTGACTTGGAGAGGGAGGGAGGAGATGGGCTTGCCATTGACAACTCGGAGGTAAGGAGCTTGTGCTTGTTCCAGATAGTGCCGAGACCTAAAGTGGGGTGTCAGAGATATGAGAGCGGAATCGTATTTATTTATTTATTATTTAAATATTAATAAACCACTTTTCAACAAAATAAAAGCCTTCAAAGGGTTTACATGGCAAGAAAAATGAGAAGATGGTTCCTTGTCCTAAAGGGGTTCACAATCTTTAATAATAATAATAATAATAATAATAATAATAATAATAATAATATTTATTATTTATTATTTATTATTTATTATTTATTATTTATTATTTATTATTTATTATTAAAGGAGGACACCACTGAACAGCCACTGGGAGGGACACTGCGCTCTGAGCTGGGATGATAAATGATTTTTGGCAACAGAGTGCTGGATAGAGTTGAGGGGGCTGAAGTGAAGCAAAGGACAACCAGAGGGAGGGGAAGGTTGCAGTAGTCAAGACCGGGGTGTGAACTAATTTTTGCTGGGGAGTGAGATGAAGGGCCATCACATTGAAATGTTGCAAAAGGAGAAGCAGCATGACCAGATCCAGCCCAAGTCAAGAAGGCACTCAAAGTGGCACCAAATTCCATCCCATCGCCCCTACCATTGTGCACCCCCCCCCACCATTGTGCCCTGCCACTGCCATCGCTCCCTATTACTTCCTCCCCTCCGGGTGCCAAACACCTCCTCCTTCCTCCTCCTCCTCCCTTCCCACCTCCTGATTTGAAAAGCCTGGGAAATGGGCCAAAAGGAAAGTGTGTCGAGGGGAGGTGCTGGCCTAGATCCAGAGATGTGCAGTGAGAGGAGGCAGAGGAGGCAGAACCACCCGTCGCAGTCTATGGAAAATAGCCGCAGCTTCCTTGCGATTGCGCACGTGCTCCACCCGCTTTCCGTGGACTACAACAGGGACGGTCCTGCCTCCCCTCACCGCATGTCCTTGCCTAAAGCATATCCCTCTCTAGAGTCTGACATCCTAAGCCACTGCCTCCCCTCCCTTCTTTTCATATTCTTCCTTCACGGCTAGATCTGATTGTTCTTTCTCTCCCTGATGGACTGGGCCTGGCTGAGAGAGGGGGCCGCTGAGCACCCAGCCTGGAGGTGATGGCAGTGCAATCCTGTTCCAATCAGAACAGGATAACAACTACAGCAGCCCTCCTGCCTTCTTCTCCAGCCCTGCCACCGTGATTGCTTGCTTGCAGCAGCAACGCTGGAGGAAGATATGAGTTGCTATTGCTCTGATCCCCTTCTTGCTCATTCTCAGCAAGCAAGAAGAGGATTGGACCACACAGCGAAGCGACTGGGTGGCTGACAGGCTGGTGGAGGTGGCGGGCAGGTGCGGACATCCCTCCACAATTTGCTGCTTCCCCCACCCTGCTACCCAAAGCAACTACCTCACCAGGCCTCATGGCAAGGCTGACCCTGAACATGACGTGGCAAAGGACTATTTAATATGGGGAATAAAGGAGAGGAAGGAGTCACTGCTCATGCTTGTCTGTTCAACAGGCAGAATGTTGAAGCCACTTTTCAACAAAATAAAAGCCTTCAAAGGGTTTACATGGCAAGAGAAATTAGAAGATGGTTCCCTGTCCCAAAGGGTTTCTCCCCGAAGAGACAGAGAAACAGGGCCATTTTGGGCAAACTGGTCATCCTACTAACTAAACAAACAGTGCAATCCAAACCAACTTTCCAGCACCGGTGCAGCAGCAATGAAGCCCCGAGATAACAGAACAAACATGTTCCTTCACCTTGATGAGCCTCCACGACTGCCCTTGCATTGCAAAATGCAGTGTGCGCCCTGTTGGCATGACTGCATTGGAGCTAGAAAGTTGATTAGGATTTGTGCTGAAAGAGGCATATTTTAAAGTGGAGCCTCTCTTATATTTAACAGAGGGAGAGTAACTGTATCTATTCATCCCAATGTGTTTCCCTCAGTTGGTTTCTCACGTTTCTGTTTAGATTGTGAGTGCCTTTGGGAAAGAGAACCATCTTCTCATTCCTTTTGGTAGGAACTGAGAGCTTTTTTTTGCGTGTGTTATATTGTTATACTTGTTATATTTCTAATCATCATCATAACCATATTAACGTCCATTTTTTAAATAGCAAGTCATTTTTAAATAGTAACTCTCTTCATGAGTTTGAAGAGAAATTTGTATATGCAATATATGTGCTAAAGGTTCCAGAATCAGGTTATATGGCTTTCAGTAGCACGATCCTTTGGTCCACACTATCCCTCATCAGCCTTTAGCCATCATTACATACCCTGCCCTGAACACCAACTATTCCTGGAATCCTGAACTACCACTTCATCTCTTCACTTTGGTCCCATCCAAAACTGAGAGTTATGTACAAAAGTGTATTTATTTTATTTACAGTATTTTTACCCCGCCTTTCTCCCCGAAGGGACAAAAATACAAAACATAATCACTATTTAAAAGCAATATACATATTTAACTAAAACTCATAAACAGTAATAATCTTAAAGCAGTAAAACAATAAGCCACGTTGCAATTAAAAACAAAAACATAAGAGCAGCAGCACCGCCTTATAAAAAAGGACCACATCTGTAAAAGCTAGGTGTCATTAAAAATGCCGAGGACTCAGAAGGCTTGCCTAAATTGTGGATTCTTGGTGCAAAATGCAGTCAGAATTAATTGCGCAGCACAAACTTTTAAATGCTTTGCATGTTTAGCTGATTTGAACAATTTCCAAGAGCTGGCTGATAGCTCCCCAGTCGAATTGTGACATAAAACTTATTACCTTAGATAAAAATCAGTGAAGCCATTAACAGAGGGCCCATTAAATTCTATATCTAGAATCTAAACTCCAGGAAGACAGAGAGCCAACTGGGCGCCCTCCATCTGCTTGGCTAGGACTAACTGCAATCTGGCTCCTTCCTTTCTAGAGTTGTGTCCATCTACAGCCATTTGTGATTTTTGTATAAGCCTCCTTCAGGACTTTTTAAGTCAAAAGGCAAAGTCAAAAATAACCTCAATAAATAGAGATGTGAGTGACCAGAAGTGCGAGGGAGTTGCGTCTGGAATTAGGCTGGTACCTTTTAAAGGCACCTCATGTATTTTCCTGACATAATCTGGAATTTCTGGTTGCATAATTGTGGATTCTTGATGCAAAATTTTCAACCCTCCCTTCACTGCTTCAAGTTGACTTTTACCTATCTAGAGGTAAGCTAGAATGAAATCCTTGAATTAAAAATCCACATATTGCCGGGAAACTCCGTCGTTATGGATATAAAAATTTATTTCAAAAAATAAATTTCACAGGTGTTAAAACATACTTGACGTTTCGCACACATAACATTCGTGGCATCATCAGAACTGTTCTGATGATGCCACGAATGTTACGTGTGCGAAACATCAAGTATGTTTTAACACCTGTGAAATTTATTTTTTGAAATAAATTTTTATATCCATAACGATGGAGTTTCCTGGCAATATGCAGATTTTTAATTCAAGGATATGGTCGCGTCGTGAAAATCTACAAAAATATCTAGAATGAAATGTTTCTTTGATTTCTTTATTCTACTGTTTTAAAATTTAGAAACTACTTACCTGTTCCATAAAGCATAGCCAATAAAATAGAGGAGATCCATGCTATGTCACTATATCCAACATGAAACTCCTTGATAAGCTCCTTGAAGAAGACGCTCATGGCCTTTGGAAAGGCATAGGAAAATCCAGTGATGACAAAGCACCCAAAGAGCACAGCCCAGCCCCAGCCGCCATCTGGGGCTTTTACTCCAGATGGACCATCATCATCAACCGCGACACCTCCCATGATGAGTCTTTATGAGTTTCCTGAGACATAATTAAAAAGAAAAGTAGTGATTATAAGGTCCACGATTATCAAGAGAAATAATCAATTCCGTGTTCTGATGCCGTGCAGAATTGTGGTAGACTCCAAATGACTCCAAATAAGTGAAGTTACTATGGAAAACAGAATTCGCCTTTTCATAAAGAGAGAACTCTCGTACATGGAAATTGCTGAAACCTATCCTACTGCCAGATCTTTTTAAAAAAACATGTTAGTATCTTCACAGGGGTGAAAGCTGGTGTAGTGTAGTAGCCAAGAGAATGAGTTGCGAATCTGGATTTCTCTGGTTTGAACCTCACCTCCTGTGCCATGAACTCACCAGATAGTCTTAAGCAAGTCCCTCCCCCAGGCTCAGCCCCTCCCCGCAACTGCAGTACTGTCAGGGATAATAATATTTACTGTACTTACATGGCTGTTGTAAGGAATACATCAAGATAATATATGTGAAGTGCTTTGTATACTCAAAAAGTGCGCTACAAATGCTAAGTAGTACAACGACAGCTGTATAGCCTTGTAGTGGCTGGCGCCCTGCAGCCCACCGCACCGCTGCGCTGATGACGGAGCTCTGCTAATCAGCTGGGAGGGGGTGCATTGGCTGTCATGTCATCAGCTGTCACTTGCTGGATGGCAGGAGGCGGGGCTGGCTTCAGCCCTCAAAAGTCAGCCTCAAGCCAGGATGCAGGATGGGAGTGGAAGGCAAGAGATGGGAAAGGACAAAGGAGGATGTGACAACAGAAGGAGGAAGGAATGGAGAGGTGGGAGGAGAGAGAGATGAGGCAAGAGGAGGGAGTGCAAGAGAAGAGAGAGCTCAAACTAACGATAGGAGACAAAAAGGAAAGGGGGAAGAGGAGGTGGATGGACAGAGGAGATCAGAAGAAGGCTAGGGAAGACCAGAAGGCAAGGAGGAGAAGTGGAGAGTGTGGAGTGCAAGGGAGGGGGTGCCTAGGCTAAGAGGAGGTGCCAACTGGCCTTCAACCCCCATGAGTGCTTTGGCAGTTCAGTGCTTTGACCTGAGTTGCTAACCAGGGATGGGCCACAGGGAGGCTCAGGAGGGGTGTCCAGCCTTACTCACCCCCACATCTGAGGGAGGCGATCCACCAGCAGTTATCTTGGAGCCTACGGTACCCCAGAAGGCCCTTTCCAGGACTGATCCCTGGCAGAAGAGCTTCCTCCTGACTCCCAGGGTCAGGACTATCTGCCAGCCAAGAACAAGGGTGAAGTAACTCAGCAAAGAGGCTAGTGGCTCCTGCACTTTCTTGTTAACCCACTGCCTAATAAAACCCTTAACTGGCCAGATTGCATAGCCTCTTGTTGTCCCACCTGTGACCCTATCTATGGCCTTCCAAAAACCCCTGGATGTAGAGCTACCCCCTGGGAGGACGACAGGGAGATGACATGCCTGAAGACTGGATCAGGAAGGAGGAGATCAGAAGGGAGCCATTTGTACAGGCTTTGTATAAGTGACTAAGGTTGCAATTCTATACACACTTACCTGAGAGTAAGTCCCATTGAACTTCATGGGGCTTACTTCTGAGAAGACATGCATAGGATTGCGCTGAAAGTCAGGCTATTTGGACAGAGATAAAACAAAGACAGCCTGAATAAGATGCAGGAAATGTTAGGTATGTTTTTTTTAATGAAGCTGTCCTCCAAAGTACAGTACAAACATTCCAACTGGTTGTATCTGGTTCATTTTGAATGTGTTCTACGTGACAGAAAGTAATCTTATTCAAAGACAACTGCATGTGCAAACATGCAAAATATATTGTGAATGATGCAACATGTGCAAAATGAGGGCAGAGATGTAGTAGTTTGGTAAACTTTGGTTTTGCTTCCTTGTTGGATTTTTTCTAAATCATGAGACATGTCACATGTGGATAATTTTTAAAACATTTTTATTAGTTGATTTTTGCTGTGATATTGATTTCTTCAAAAGGGTTTGGATTTTCTGTTTGGCTAGTGACAAAATCATGGAAAGGCTTCACGTATTGCCAATCAAGAAATAAAGACAGTTGCTAGTTGTAGGAAGATGTCCACCTCCAAGCATTTCCTCTTTCTCATGGGCCAATAACAAACATTATGATTTTTTCATGATTTTTTCAAAGAAGGTATTCTTTGTTATGTGCTTAGCTCCCGTGGTAAGTATCCTGTAAGACTTGGGTAGATATGAAGTCAGATTTTGCCGTCTAGACATTGTAGGGCTGAATACACTGAATACTCTGAATTCAGAGTTCCTGCTGTGACATTTAGGGCTGCAGTCTACAGCTTGGAAGAAACAATTTCACATTCAGTCTCCAGAAATAAACCTGGCAGTGTCTACCAGGACAGATCTATTGCATGAAGCTGTCGTTTAGAAGGAAAACATTCAGATGCTTTTCCTTCAACATCTCTTGATGTCTGCTAGAAGATTCAGTTACAAGAAATACACAGACTGCCTGAGCCACGTTGGGATAGAACACAAAACCAGCACAAAAGCAACACGCTGTACAAAATATAAAGAGCAAGATCCAAAGAACAGAGCAACCGGTTCCACACGTTCAAGGCGGCTTTGGGCTTGTGTACCTCAAGCCTCTGAGAGGGGGGGGGGTTAAGGGGGTAATTTGTACCCGGGCCCAGGGCGAAAAATGGGTCAAAAAGGGGGCCCTGGAGCAAAAAAAAGGGGGGCCCAGGAGCCAAATTCATATGTAGGGAAGGGGCCCAAAAGAAAATTTGTACCCCCTGATAAAATTCCTCTGAATGGCCCTGCCTCAAGCAGCACCCTACATGTAATATAAGAATGTCACAACATTACAAATCAGTTTCAAAATTGAGGAGACTTTCAAAAGCAGCTTGTAATTTAGCACAGGTAACTGCTACTCAAAAGAAAAAAGGTTCAAAATCTCCCTGGGCCTTTGGATCTCAGCCCCAGTCACCTTTCCCCACAGAAGAAAGAATCCAGGATTCTGAAGATGTCCACACCTTGGTCTGTCTGTGCTAGGAGCAATGTTCTTTCATGAAAAGGCTTGTTGCTTACACTTAAGACTGCAACAAGAACAGTACAACATCTCTTTTCCCCTATCCTGCAGGTTCTTACCCAACGTGTAATAAATCTTCTTTTCTGACACCGACCTATCACTGTGTCGTTTCCTGTATGCTTCTCTTGCATGAATCCTATGAGTTTCTTTTGGTGAATTTACAGTAAATGTTATCTGAGGTTCATTGCTCTGCAGCCCAGCAGAATTTATGATCTTGTCAGTCAAACATCCATCTGCAAAATGCCCCAGTAGTCAGATGGACTGTTTACATATATCCAGGTTTCATGCTAAGTAGGAGTACAATTTTTTTCTAGTGAAGAAGCTTGTTTTGAATCATCATTCTCTGTCACAAGAAGCAGAACAAAGCAAGAGCTAATTAGGGAACAAACGTTGAAATACACTATCAATGTGAGCACAATTTGCCAGAATGAAACCACCGGCTGTCCGCATGTACCGTCTGCCTGCCAATTAAATGGTCTGGCAACTTAATCATTGTATTGCTCATGGCTTCTAACCCAAAAAGCCAGCTCTACATAATACTCTTAACGGGTTGAGTTTGTATATGCAAAAGGGGGAGATCATGTTGCCATTTGACAGGGATATACCAGTATGTTTTCTGGAGACAGCAGATCCATATTGATATTCCTGCCAGACAGCTTTACTAAAGATAAACAAAGCACTCAATACCCATAAGCCCTTTGGTCTTGTTGCAGGATGCTTTTACTAAGATCCTCCCCTCTTTCTCTAGCCCAAGCATTGTATTGGCGAAGTCATTTTGTCCCCATAGAAACTTGTAGTTATTCATGCATGCATCTACACTCAGCCAGCTGTTCATTCCTATCCTGAAATTATTCTGCCTCACAGTAACTCAGGCAGAAGCCCAACTACTAGAACTATTCACTGTGTAAATAGCATACTTACTATGCTTACTATTACTATTCATCTTACTTACTATTCATCACTAACATACTATGAACACTTACTATTCATCATTAAGCTAGTCAATGTTTGGCAGCAGGCTTTGTGAGTTTGGGTTGTTCTTCCTTTCAGCCCTTTTCTTCTTCCAAAATATCTGCCTTGACAGTGAAACACGCTGCCTGACCTAGGGAGCTGCGTTCACACAGACATGTCATATTTTGTCATGTTATTCTCCATCCCCATGAAGCCTTTCAAGATCCTCCAGCCAGCACTCTCAAGAGTCTTCTGTATTTCATTGTATATCAAGGGTGGCCAACATTTCAATCTGAATGTTCTTGGTCCTTTAATGGTTGTATAGGTGAGGGCATATCAGCAGGTGCAGCCAGAAATGGAGCTACGCCCCCCACGTGGGGGGAGCGCCGACATGATGCCCCCACGTGACGCCGGGCGTGATGTCAGTTGCACGCGCGTGCACCGCTCCAATCACACACACCAGCCGTTTTGCTTACCATTTCAGAGCCAAACGGCTCCAGGGCAGGCGGGAGGGCCCAACTCCAAGCCAGACCAGCTTGAAGACGATGATGGGAGCGGCGGCAGAGGGAACGCATCCTGGAGGCAAGTACGCCACCTTGGGGCCCACAGCGCCCCCGCCCCTACCCCGACGATGCTTCTGGGTGCAGCTGCTTTAGCAGCACCATTAGCACTTGCAGCTGCCAAGATTCTGTCTTCTACACAACTCTTAAGAACACAGAGGCCCTAATGGTGGAAAGTTGGCCACCTCTGTACATGGTTACGGTCATGCCATTTAACTTCAATCTCTTCCTCTTACCCAGACCGTTCTGATGAGGATAATATTCGTTTTATGCTCAGGGGTTCAGATGAGGCACTGGCTAAGATTGGCTCCCAACTCAGGTTCTGCGGGTTAGCTCTGGAGTTTATTTATTCAGTTTGTGATATCATGTTGAAGATGTGTCAGTTGGCTCTCTCTCTTTGTATTTCTGTCCAGTATTATAATTTTGTATTATCACTTACTATATACTATATCATTGGGTTTTGGTGTTGTTGCTTTCCTATTTATATGCCAGCAAAGGTGATGATGGTGATGGTGATGAGTCTTGTGGAGTCAGACTCTATCTGAAGTCTAGCAATGCTTCAAGATGATGATCTCCTCAGAAAGGCAGCTACAGACCAGTCTTTGACCATGATGTACTGTACACTGCTATCTTGCTGTCCTCTTCAAGTAAGCATCAGGTAATAGTAGTTGGCAGTTGGTGAATGATTGTTTGGACTTTCAAAACAGAAGAAAATACAGCACCCCCTACCGTTGGGGAACATTAAGGGATTTTTTTTTGGTGACAGAGATATTTTAGCAACGGGAAACATACCGTATGTTGCTCTGCTCCCCATCAACACTGTGAAATCCCAATGGCCAATTATAAACAGATAATAAACTGTTGAAACCAGTGGATGTGAAAAGATAACACTCTCTATGTACAGGTGCCTCTGAAGATAGCTTGAACATTTCAGGGGGTGATAGTGGAATTAACCCTTTGTTGAGTCACAAAGAGCAGATACCTGAAAGAACTCGTGACCTCCAGTTTATTTGTTCTTGGGCTGGATGCAGAGTGCAGATTAACACCCTAAATGGTCTAGATCCAGAATACTGTACTGAATTTTAGAGGTGAAGCTAGCGAGTACCAAGGGTGCAGCTTTTTGGGTCATGGCACCCACACTTCCTAGTCAATTTTACCAGAGCTTTCAGGAAAATGGTGAAAACCTATTTATCGGTATATCAAGGGGTGTTGGGGGCCATAGACTAATTTTTCAATTATTTATTTTCCCCACCATTTTGGGGAACGCCGCCACCACTTGCCTTTTTTGTCCTCCTTCCCGCAGTGTTGCCGCTGCCGTTGGTTTTCGTGGCCACCGGGACCAGGACTGCCCCCGCCGCTGTGTCTTCATCCTGGCCGGCGGGTTGGGACTCCTCTGAGCCTGACCGGCTGCATTCCATATGGCCATGGCTCCTCGTGCGCTTGCGCAAAGCTCACGCAGGTGCACAACGTTTTAAAAAAAATATTTTATTTTGCTGGAAGAACTCTCCCAGGCGTTGTGCAGTCGTCCAGGCTCAGAAGAGTCCCGGCTCACTGCGATGCAGCCGGCTGGCCAGAAAGGCCTGGGGGCAAGCAGGAAAACCGGGATAGTCCCGGTTTCTGGGCCCAGCTGGGACAGAGCCCGGAAACCGGGTTTCTCCCGGTTTTTCTGGGACGGATGGTAAGCCTATGACCTAAACAGTTGCCTCCCTCTATCTGAAATCTGGTTTGGTTTGAGCACTCCTCATTTTTGAGCTGTGCTCAAATTACACGGGGTCAGAGGGAGCCTCAGCCTCGCCCCCTCACTTGTTATATTTTCCTTTGCTCCTGTCTTTAGGAGGCTAGGGGGAGAGCCATGATTTGGCTAAAATTGGTGGAAGTTAGAAGGTGGGTCCCCCCCCTCCACACAGTCTATAGATAATACCAGTAGGTTTGTTTTAGAAATGAAGCATTGTCCAGAAGACACCCTCTCTTGATTTGAAAACTTCCATAAAAACAAGATCAAAGCTCCACAGAATGTCTCTCCTCTTGAAGTTCAGCAGCACATAGGTAATTCAAAGACAAAACTTCGCCTGGCAGGCACTGCAGGCCGTTTTATTGTAGCAACAACAGCTTTTGTGGTCTAGAGTCCAGGCGTGAAAGGTTATCCTCACCTGACTGACAGATTGAACGACATGAAGACCGCTACTGGGCTGGGGACTCACAATGCGTGGCAAAAGGGCAGGCCATAAAACGCAAGAGGGGCAGACAGACTGTGCCGTTTCCATGCAAGGCAAAACTGCCTGGTGCGGCGGGCTCCGGGAGCAGAGCTGCTTCCTTTTGTGTCCCCTGCCTCGGACCTTGTGGCAGGTAACCGCGGATAACACCGATGCGATGGAGGCTCGATGCGTTCCTAAGTAAGATCCCTTCCTCCCCCCCGCAAAGCCCGGATCATCGCCCCTTCTTTGGCTCCTCCCGCGAGGCTCCAGGCCGAGTTCCAACCACGCGGCCGGCGTACAGAGGTCGGAGGCTTTCGGGAAGCCTTCCCGCATACAGACGTGAAGGACGTGACAGAGAGAGACCGCGACGGGAGTGCCGCTACCGTAATTACTAGGGGATACGCTCCCTCACCTCACGGTCTAGTAGTCACACGGCGGGTACCGTAATACTCAGAGAGTGCGCGCCGCGGCCGCTACTACGTCTTTCCCTTTCTGTGCCTGCAGAAAGGACGATCGCCTAGTCTAGTAGTGCAGTAGTGCGTGTGTCTGGTCTGCTACTTGTTTACTATCATTCAATAGATAGTGTCCCTTCTATTTGAGGAATCTCAAAACAGACGCCTAATGGGCTCTCTTAAAATAAAGTTCGCTACGGATCTAACGCCAAAAAGCAACCGAAGGACACATTATCCCCGTAATAAGCCGATCATTATTTAGAGAGCGCAAACGCAATATCTGAATTGCACACAGAAGCAACGTTTGGCTAGACACAGCGGACTCAGTCGGAGGGAACTTTTAAAAGACCCCCGGGCTTGCTTGGTGGATTTAAAGCCTGATCCACAGTTATGGAGAGCACAGCACTGGAGTTGGATCTTCGCCTTACTATCCTCTCCCTTTCCTTGCATGTGGTGTTGTTGTTCAGTCGTTAAGTCGTGTCCAGGGATGGAGAAAAGACTGACCGCCCTTATCATCATTCAAGCAGCCCTGGCAATGCGTAAATATACCAGAAATAAAGGAAACGGCTTATTCCTGGCTATCAAGTAATAAAACCACCACCCGGCTCTGAAAGCTTCCTTTTAGGGCACACACCTGCAGTCAGAGCCGTGCGTCTTTTCCCGTCACCAATGGCGTTTTTCGACCCCCAATAACGTCACACAGCAATGGAAATACTTTCACTCGGTAATCGCTCCGACTGTGCAGGTAAGCGAAGGCAGGACAGCGGCGTCGGTGTATCATTCACACACCCCGTGGATGACCCGTAACACAAAAGGAAGAGCTGAACTCGTTCCAACTCTCATCTGACCTCCAGCTCTCCAGCAGTGGCGTCCCAGACTGAGAACGCTGCTTAGGTGGTCCAACCGAGACGAGAGCGAGAGCCAGTCACGCGCCACTCCAGTCTGGACCAGACTTTCAGAATCTTGGCTTGCGGAAAGATTCCCATTCGAGACCACAGACACTCGCCCCGTGGTTCCACTCTCCATTCCGCAGAACACACAGGCGAACAGGTCGGTCCTCCCCAACTGTCGAGGAGAGAACCATGTTTTCCGAACCGTGCTCGTTGCTCTGGCACGCCAGTTTCATCGGCATCCAGGCCAGTATAGTACTGTGTACTCAGTTTGCTTCTTGTTACAAAGCAGCAACTAAACCCTTGAAAACGTTTTTTGCACTATTTGAAAATACAAAAATAAACATTTGTGCCAGCCCAGCAAGACCTGCCCGGGGCGCCGCAGAAGCCTGGAACGAGATCAGGATGTTGGAGTGCTTGGATGGGGTGGGGGGTGGGGGTTCCTCAACTGTAAGTTTTTTTTTTCAATTTGCATTTTACTTAGTCGCAATTTGAATAAAAACTGGCAGCTACTAGCAGGTACACTCAGTTTTAAAACGCTCCTTCCCTTTTTCTTCTCTTCATCATTACTAACAGTGGCCAATGAAACATTCCAGTCTAAAAGGCACTTTTAGCGATACTTCTTTTACACACACACACTTTTTTCGGGGGGGGGGGGTGTTACCTACAATCAGATGCAGGCGATTTCGGTTAGCAAAGTGATCATCACCGATCCAGCCAAGTCCGAGCCCTCACTCACCACCTCGTGTCCTCACCCAACCACACGTGTGCAGTGCAGAGCTGCTCAAGATAGAATATCTGTGTAACCTTACCTACTGCAAAGAGGGAGAGAGAGCCCCGTTCGAAGGGGTGCTGCTGCTGCTGCTGCTTCCCAGACCGTCGCCTTAGAAACCAAGGAAGGAACAATGAGGCATTCGCTGCATATTGACTCAGTTGTGGGAGTTCCTGTGGGTGTGTTTAGCATGCTGGCTCACTATACATTTGCTCCATGAACTCTCTACAAACCAGCCCAGGGCCCTTGCTTCCCAACACACCAGCGTGTATGTACACCACCGTCAGTAGTCTTGTGATCAGGGCTCTGTGTATGTAAAGAGAAGTGATGCTGCATATACAGATCTTGAGTCAAGTGGTTAACTGAAACATTTCGCTTTCCTCTTCCTGTCTGTGTTGCACTATATCAGGAAGCAAAGGTGAAAAGAGCTGTGAGTTTTTAGTTGTTTTTAAACAAAACCAAAACCACCCTCATTATTTATCATCATCATCATCATCATCATCATCATCATCATCCCATAACCTTTATTGGCATAATAATAATAGTAGTAGTAGCAGCAGCAGCAGCAGCAGTAGTGCTGGTGGTGGTGGTGGTGGTGGTGGTGGTGGTTATGGCTTGAATCCAATGGTATTGCTGCACAAGTAGAAGACACTTCCATTTGCACAAAGGGAAAGAGGTCCCAGATTTTCAGTGAGCCCCCCTTCATGCTTGAGGAAGGTGCAGGGGATTGCAGAGCCATCATGTATTACAGTTGTACTATCCACTCAGGATCAGGGCCTTAGCCTACTTGGTAATACACCAAAACTGCAGGTAGGCAACGTGTGTGCTCTAAGGAGGGCATAGTTTAAATAGATTGTGCAAGAGGAAGTGCATACACACATACACATAGAATGTGCAGCAGGACAGTGTCCCCCCTTTGGGGGGAGAAAGCGGGGTATAAATACATAAATAAATGCTATGACTCTTCCTCTTTTCTTCAAAATCTCCCAGTATTTCACTTAAACTTGTCAACAGACTGAAGCTGACAAGTGTCAGAGATAGTGACACGAAAGGGATATTGTGATTTTGTCCAGGAAGCCTGCAGCTGATTTTATATCGCTATAACTCATATCACATTATTATCTTATTCAGTATAGAAATTTTAAATAAGAAAAGGTCAAAAAAAGAATATTAAAATTAGAGATCCTGCGGGAAAGACAAAAGGAGATAATTTAACAGATTATTTAGAGCCAAACTATACAAGCAACACAATCAGCAATATGTAGCATTCCCTCCAACATTGTTCTTTTACCAAGTGTAGTCTTTAAATGTAAGAACATACTGTAAGCCTTGCTGGATCAGGCCCGACCACACTACACAAATCCCGGCGCGTTACGGAGATGTGCGGAGCTCTCTGTCACCACTGCGGAAGCAAGCGGAGCAGCTGCGATCTCCTGATTTCCGGCGCGTTTCCAGCTGAAAACCCATCTTTTGAGGGGTGGGTTCGCAGAGCTACTGCAGCCAACCAATCGGATGAGAGGGCGGGATGAAAGGGGCTGTCAATCAATCGGAACTCACTCGAGTCTCCAATTTCTCATGGATCCATTTCTCCTCCTCACAAAAGTTAGCAAGATGAATTCTATTCCCGGCACAAATTGTTATGTTAGTTTTCTCTCCTTCCTGCCCCTCTCTCTCTTCTCTCGTGTATCGGACCGCATTTGTGCTTAACCAATCACCGCTGCGCTTTCTAAGAAGGCGGGACAACAGGAGGGACAACAGGCGGGAAGACACTCCTTCCGACCAGCTCTGCGCGCGGAGGCAGAGGCAGAGGCCTCTGCGCCTGAGCTTGTGTAGTGCGGGTTGGCTTCCAGGCCAAAGGCCCATCTAGTCCAGCTTCCTGTATCTCACAGACGTAAAGGTAAAGGTTCCCCTTGCTCGAAACCCAGTCGTGTCCAACTCTAGGCTGCATGCTCATCTCTGTTTCTAAGGTCGAAGAGCCAGCGCTTTCCAAAGACACCTCCATGGTCATGTGGCCGGCATGACTAACGGAACGCTGTTACCTTCCCGCCGCCGCGGTACCTATTTCTCTACTTGCAATTTCTTGCTTTCAAACTGCTAGGTTGACAGGAGCTGGGACAGGGAGCTCACTACATGACGTGGCACTCGGGTCTCGAACTGCTGTCCTACCGTCCTTCCGGTCTGCAGTTCAGCGTCTAAAGCCCCCCCCACACCGCACGAATTCCGGCGCGTCAGACGCCCGAGGAGCTTTGTCGAGCTGTGCGGAGGTGTCTGGTTACCATTGTGGAAGCGAGCGGAGCAGCTGCGCTCTCCCGAATTCCGGTACGAGCGAAAATTATTCTGGCCATGTTTGAGGGGGCTGCTTCGTGAAGCTACTGCACTCAGCCAATCAGATGAGAGGGCGGGATGAAAGGGGTTGTCAATCAATCAGAACTCACTTGAGTCTCCAATTTCTCTTGGATCCATTTTTCCTTCTCACAAAAGTTACCAAGATGAATTCTATTCCTGGCACAAACTGTTTTGTAAGTTTTCTCTCCTTCCTGCCCCTCTCTCTCTTCTCTCATGTATCGGACCACACTTGTGCTTAACCAGTCACTGCTGCGCTTTCTAAGAAGGCGGGACAAAATGAGGGACTATTTGCAGGAAGACACTCCTACAGACAAGTTCAGAGCGCGGAGGAGACCAGCCAACCTCGCTCGCTCGCCTCCGCGCCGGAATTCGTGAGGTGTGTGTCGGGCTTTAGCCACTAAGCCACTGCGGCCCCAGACAGAGGCAAATAACTCATTTAATTTCTCTGCAATCTCCAAGTCCCCTTTTATCGCTTCTTTCCCTCCCTCTCCATCCAGTGGGCCAACTGCCGCTCTGGCAGTTTTCCTGCTTCTAACATATTTGAAGAAGCTTTTATTATTTTCTTTAATGTTGCTTGCCATATGCTCCTCAAAGTCTTTCTTGGCCTCCCATATAATCTTTTTACATTTCTTCTGCCAGAGTTTGTGTACCTTTTTATTCTCCTCATTACGGCAAGACTTCCAGCTCCAGGGGATCCTAGATGAGACAGATTATCTGAACCCCTTTCAGTCCTGCTTCAGGTCAGGCTTTGAGACAGAGACAGTCTTGGTCACAAGGCCGAATTAAGATCTTTAGAGGCCCTAAGCACTGAAAAGATTATGGTGCCCCCATATATATATTTGTTAATAAATATGATTATAATTATAAATTATTAGTAAAAATATAAACTAAAAAATCAATAAAATATATTTCAAATTTTTGGATTCAGTGATTCTTCTTTTTCCAGATGGTTTTGGTTAACTGGGTGGGTTTTTGTTTTTTTGCACCATGGTAAATCCAGCACTGGAAAAAAAAACCTCTGTGGTGCCCCCCTTCCCTTGATGCCCTAAGCAGGTGCTTATTTTGCTTAATGGTTAATCCAGGACTGCTTGGTTGCCCTGTTGGATGATTTTTGCCAGGGACTAGACAGGAGGAGTGCATCCTTGTTGGTCCTGTTGAACCTCTCAGCAGCTTTCGATACCATCGATCATGGTATGCTTCCAGGTCAGCTGGCCAAGTTGGGGGCACTGTATTGCGATGGTTCTGCTCCTTCTTAGCTGACAAGTCCCAGGTGTTGATGCTGGGGGACACCTGCTTGGTGCCCTGGCCTTTACAGTATGGGGTGCCACAGGGCTCTATTCTGTCCCCCATGATTTTCAAAATCTACATGAAAAACTGCTGGGGGAGATCATCCAGGGATTTGGAGTGGGTTGTCAACCAAAATGCTGATGACACCCAATTCTATCTCTCCTTACCATCTCATACCAGAGAGGCCGTGGATGTCCTGGAGTGTTGTTTGGAGACAGTTGGGGTCTGGATGAGGGCCAACAGGCTGAGATTGAATCCAGAAAAGACAGAGGTCCTCCTGGTCAAGAAATCCTTGACACAGGTACCTACTGAGTCATCTGCCCACTCTCTTGCACTCCCTCTGCAGAAATGGGTGCACAGTTTGGGAGTGCTCTTGGATTCACATCTCTCCCTGGAGAGCCAGGTGTCAGCATTGGCTAGGGGTGTGTTTGCTCAGCTTCGGCTGGTGCGCCAGCTGCGGCCTTACTTGAGTCAATCAGACCTGACCACAGTGGTCCATGCCTTAGTTACTTCAAGACTGGATTACTGTAACACACTCTATGTGGGGCTGCCCTTGAAGATGGTTCGGAAGCTACAATTAGTGCAGAATGTGGCAGCCCGGGTGGTTGCTGTAGCTGGATGGTTTGATTCTGTTGAATCACTGCTTTGGCGACTGCATTGGCTGCCCATTCGTTTCCAGGCCCGATTCAAGGTGCTGGTAATGACCTTTAAAGCCTTTCACAGTTTAGGTCCAGGTTACCTTTCCCCCATACATTCCAGCCCACCCTCTTAGGTCATCTGAGGGGGCTCTCCTACAAGTCCCCAAGTTAGAGGGATGGCGGTACGAGAGCGAGTCCTCTCTGTAGTGGCACCACGATTATGGAACTCCCTACCAGGGGAATTAAGAACTTCCCCCCTCCCTCATGGCTTTTCGGTGGGCACTCAAAACATTTCTGTTTCTTCTGGTGTTTGGTTGATGGGTGGTTGTCTGCTGTCTTTCTGTGCCTCTGTCTGTGTTGATATCTGTGCCTCTGTGATAGTGTTTACCTCTGTGGCTCCCAATAGTTTCATTGTTTATTAATGATTTCATTTTACTCATTGTTTGCATACTTTGTACACTTATTATGGAACTTTGTAAGCCACCTTGGGCATATGCTTCGGCATGGGAAAGGCAGGATATAAATTATTTAAATAAATAAATAAATATGCAGAAGGAAGCTTCCTTGCCCTTCTTAACCTCTTTAACTCTGCTAGTTAGCCATGCCAGTACCCTCCTGGACTTAATCAAACCCTTCCTTCTTCTGCAGGAGACTGATGTGGTATAGACTCCTCTAGTGTTTTTTTTCTGTTATCCTCCCCCACTGCTTTTCCTCCAGCTGGAAACAAATATAAGGGTACTTGTATCTTTTCCCACAAAGAAGCAAGGTAAGTTTTTTTCTTTTTTCTTTTTGTACATACATCACTGGAGGGAACAGGGTCAAGAAACCCCTATGCCCACCAGCCTTCTGCGGAAGATTGAAGTTGCTGTAGCTGCATTTTGTAAAATAAAAACATATTTTTTTATGTTTGGGGGAAAAACCACATGCAAAATGCTGTTTGGCCCTTAATGGAACAATTTAGTTCAATTTTTGGTCCTACTGTAGTAAAAATCAATAGACTTACTGAAAATCAAAACTTAATGAATTAATTTAAATGTAGCATGAGATACAAAGAAACTGGATATAGTATTTGTTGTCTTCCAAAATGCATATGGCCTTCCTACAGAATTTTATAACTCTCATATTCTTTTCTCTTTCCTATGGCCAATCTATTTAATGAATGTCTGAAATCCATTATACGTCTTGCTTCCTGAATGTTATAACTATTCAAATTCATGAGGCAAGCAAAAACTCCACTGAGGCTGATTCAAATCACCTAATATTTCTTTCTGAATCAGGATTATAAGATTTTCACCACTGTATTTGGCCTACAAAATCAAGTAAAAGAACAGCAAAAGCAAGATCAAACAGTGGCTTATTATTAATTATTATTAACAGTATTTATATACCGCTTTTCAACAAAAAGTTCACAAAGCGGTTTACAGACAAAATCAAATGATTAAATACAACAGCAGTTCTCAAACGTTTACAGTACCTGAACCAACCGTGACCCACCTCATCCTCAGGTAGTGGGTTGCGACTCACCTCTGGGAGCAGCTCCCGTATCGCACTGGGCCCGGGACGGCTTCCATAGGTCTCTGTGGGCCTCAGAATGGCTCCCGGACGCGACTAAAAGTCACGTTGGCAAAACTGGAAGTGACCCGGAAGTCACTTCCAGTCAGAGCTATGCTGAGGCTGTGGAGGCCTCCAGAGGCCATCCCAGGCCCAGCGCAACATGGGAGCGGCTTCCAAAGGTGAGTTGCTACATGGAAGTGGCTTCTGATTGTGTCTGTTTGGCTCCAATTTGGAGCCAAACAGAGGCAAGGGCAGTCGAGCCCAACTGACAACCCACCTCAGCATCAGGCCATGACCCACAAAGTGGGTCACGACCTACAGTTTGATCTACACAAATTATATATTATATGTGAAGAAAGACAATGCCTTTTTGAGAAACTGGTCTGTATTCCTGTTGTTTTAGACTGACAAGATACAGGATCATGTAAATATCTATGCACTGTTAGAAGCTCTTAAAAATAAACATTAGCTTTCTATCTGCTGTGGAAGAACAGTCTCCTGTGAGTGAATGAGGCCTGAGTGTGGATGGACAGACAGACAGATCAATAGATAAATAGATATTTCACTCCACAATGTACGAAGACCTTCCCAGCTCTTACATAATTTTTTTTTCACAACAAAGCTATGACCTATGCTAGACTGAGGCACAGTAGCTTGGCCAGGCTGAGGAGGAAGTTGGATTGTCACGCTGCTGATCTATGCCTCAAATTCTACCTAGTGTATGATGCTGGTCTCTCCTACAGCTTCATATGGACTGCTTCTCTACCTGACATTCACGTAGCTACTACAGCTAGTTTACATACTTCACTTCCTGATAACTAGAGCGAGTTTCAGCACAACTTTTCAGAATTGCTCTAACTGAAACTGAAGTCTGGAGCAAATAAGGACATTTGCTTGCTCGCTCTCTCCCACAGAGACATGACTGCTGACTCCCTATCCACAACATAACCTCAGGCTCTTACCAGCCAGAGTGTTTGTGGTCTACCTCTGCCATCCCATCACTTCACACATGTCTATGCAACCCTTTGTCTTTGTCACTGGTGACCTTTGTTATTTATCAGCGGCTAATCCTCCCCCCTCCCCATATAATCTTCTTCGGTCCATTTTCCTGTTTCCCCCCCCCTCCTTTTGAAGAAAGCATGCAATCCCCTTGTCCTCTCCCCATCTCTGCCACCTGTCATATTGCTCCTCTTTGACAACACAGTCTATCAACTTACCCATTCATCTCTCCTCAGCTTCCCCCTCTTCTCTCACCTTTCATAACATATCCTCAAGTTTTGACTATGACATTTCCGTGGGTTTAACAACAGCACAATGAAATGGTTGAAGAGCAAGTGTAAGATTCCTTTTGTATCAGTTAATTCCACAGAAGGTTTGGCAGCCTCAGCATAGGCAAGCTCTAAAAGGTGGTACACAGTACTCCAGATGGAAAAATAGTAAATACCAACACAATCAGAGGCAGCTTGTCTTCTTTGGAGGGGGGGGGCAGGCAGGCAGGCAGACAGACACAGTTTTGCTACTCTGAAAATTCAAATACCACTTGAAAAAAATGCAGATGAGCAGCCAATCCTGTCTAAGTAGGTTGCAACATGGGTGTAGAACCCGCACTACATCCTATCCAGATAGGACACAGCACAGGCACTCCTCTGGGGAAGGGGACATTCATCCCCTGACCCTGAGTAGAGCCCCAGCTGCCCCAATGGGTCTACTCAAATGTGTGCCAGCTATTTTGCTGGCACACATTCAAGCAGGCTGTATAATAGCGGCCATGCCTGGGAAGGGAGATAGGATTCCAGCGGAGCCACTGCCACCAATCCCTCCCCCTTCCCGGCCTCCGCCAACCAATCCCCCCTCCAAAACACCCTATTCCACCCTCCGCACTATTTCACTGACACCCGCCATATATTTCACATACCTTCCCTGGCAGGTGCTCCGTGAGATCTGCGGCAGGTAGAGCAGCGCCAACGTCAACGCCGGCACCACCTACTTGCTGGGTGCCACAAAGTGCTTTACGGCATGTTTGCAGCATCTGAGACTAGCAGAGCATGTGCTCTGCCAGTCTCCAATTTAGATAGGATTGCGTCGTAAGATTGGTCTGCTCTAAATCCTGCACTACAGCAAGATTCTCAAATGTAATCATCATCATCATCATCATCATCATCATCATCAGCAGCAGCAGCAGCAGCAGCAGCAGCAGCATTTATATAACACTTTTTAAATGTGCTCATTATACTCATATATACCCATGAGAGGGGATGACTTATCTAAGGCTACCCAGTGACTACATGGGTAATGGCTAATCTAATATTTTAATTGAGGATTTCCAAGTCATAGCTCATGCCAGTAGCATATCAAGGGCGGGTGTGTGTGGAGCAGTTCGCCCCAGGTGTCAATTTGCTGGGGGTGTCAAATGTGCTTGAATGGCCAGTAGACCTGGCCTCTCCCAGGAATCTTGAGGCAGAGGCCAGGTCTACCCTTCAATTTGAATGGCTGCTAGCCCTAGCCTCCACTGGGGGACCTCAAGGCGGAGACCATGTCTCCCCGTGGCTTTGAGTGGCCCACCCTGGGTGTCAACTACCCGAGCGTGTTTTGGCTCACGCTAAAAAACACTAAGTTAGTCCAGATCACATTAGAAAATATATATTGAACTTTTGAATTTGAGGATGTCACAAGCCATAGAAAGCCAAACCCCTCTAGAACCACTAGGCAACTGACCCTGGGGTGGAGAAGTAGATGGAAATGCCTTCTTGACACTCAATGTTGGGATTGGTTAGCTCACAGAGGGTCAGCTGGTAAACCAAAGTCCGGATCCAGGGTTTTAGCACATGAAGCCAGAGATGCATCCTCAGTGGTTACTCTCTCCTCCCACTTTGGAATTCCCCTTTGCTAAAGCCCAAGTGTAACTGTGTCCCGGAAGTGGTCTAACAGTGCGATCCCATGTACAGTATGTTTACCCAGAAGGAAAATGTGTATACAATTACAGCCTCCTAA
This sequence comes from Plestiodon gilberti rubricaudatus, assembly GCA_026170595.1. Taxonomy (NCBI): domain Eukaryota; kingdom Metazoa; phylum Chordata; class Lepidosauria; order Squamata; family Scincidae; genus Plestiodon; species Plestiodon gilberti. The sequence goes on along the minus strand of JANXHW010000002.1, from coordinate 153,229,182 downwards.
GACTTTTTTTTTTTAATTCCAATTCACTTTTGGTTGTCAGATCAAAAAAGAATTTAATCAATGCAATGTGGAAGTTGTCATTATAGTGTTATCTACCCCGAGCCCTTGGAATGATGGGATTTATAGATGGGATGAAATAAATAACCATAAATATTTTCTTACCACCAAACATCTGTAATTATTGCCATTTCTGTTTTTCTAGAAGGAATTTAGAAACATGTTTGAAGAAATTAGAACAATGTCCTAAACCAGAGGCTCCCAATCTGTAGTACACGTGCCACTAGTGGTATGCGTATCACAGGCTGGTGGTATTCCGGCACTTGGGCAGCAAGATGGTGGCTGTCATTGAAGCTGTGCCGTAGCCCTGAAAAGGACGGTAAGCCCGCAGAACTCGAGAACATGGGTTTCCCACACTGGGAACAACTCGCCCGCCCTGACCCTCTTACTGTCCTTTTCAGGGTTCTGGTGCAGCCAAAACCCTGGAAGTAAGTGGCGATGACACCATCACCGCTAACTTCCAGTGGTATGTGGCACAACAGTGGGCCCGGAGGTACTACGCCACCTGAATAGGTTGGGATCCTCTGTCCTAAACAATGACCCAATTCAAAAAGAACCATAAATCCTCTATCTATTTTTGAATAACAATGGTGTTTGTGTGTGTGTGTGTGTGTGTGTGTGTGTGTGTGTGTGTGTGTGTACACAATACTATGTAAGGGGGTTGTATCGCAACATAACACTGTGATGTTATCTAAGGGCCAGGAGGACCACAACCTCAGATTCACCCTGCAACTGCAAGCCTGGCTGTGTCCTCCTTTCTGACTTCATGCATAATGGCCTGCAGGCTTTTCTGCTCCCATGGACAGAGAAGAGAGAGAGAGAGAGAGAGGCAGCTTGCTGCAGGTTTACAAGAGTGCCTGCCAGTGGCTGCTGGCAGCGAGTGCTCTGCCCAGTGTCCTGTTGCAGATGTGCTACCAGATTAGCTAGAATGCAGCTCCTGAATTTGCTACCTTTGATTTGCTGAGACATATTTAAAGCATCCCAAAAGTAAAACAGAGCCAGCTTACTCTGTCAGAGCCATGATAATATATTTCATGCTATTAAAAAACAAACAAACCTCATGCTTTTCACTCTGGAGATTGAGTCAATCCCAGGTGCTTCACTCTGGTAATAAGAGAGTACTCTAATAGTTAAAATTAAAAGCTCAGGTCCTACACACATTGAAGTAGCCCACATGCTGACGATTACTCTGAACTTTCTGGATCATGCTGCTTATGAAGCTCAAGTTAGTCACCTGCACAAATGTTTGCATGATCAGGAATCAAGTCATGGGGAGAAATGAATATCCTGGGAGAAGATCACTCAAGTGAGGGTGTCGTTTTACACTCACTTCTTACAGCAGAAGTGGACTTTAGACTGTGTGACAAGCTATGCAAGTGTACATCCTGAGAATTTACCCTTCAGCTGGAGCAGACTATATCAAGGGACACAGAAAAGAACCACACAGAAAAGAACCACATAGAACCCAAAACCAGTGTATACTTAGGCAACAGAACTTTTCTCACGCCATCAAAATGAGAGTAGACTAATTGCAGTGAAGTTCATAATACAATTACTATATGTATGTTTATTTGGAAGTAAATCCTATGAAACTCAGAGGAACTTCCAAGGAAACATACATAAGAGGGTGAGGCTGCAAACAACCTCATTATCTAATATACTGCTAAAAAGCAACCTAATGTCAGCAATACTCACTAAAAAGCACACAGTTACCCACACAGATGTCAGATGATATTCCTTAGTAAGCAAGCATCAGTGCTATAAATCTAGACAAGATGGAATAAATATCTAAGTAAGAAACAGTCAAATAAGCAGATTCAATTCCATGTCCTTTAAAAAGTAACAATTTCTTCATGGTTTTTTTTACCAAAGCAAAAAACCAGCAAAATAATAGAGTATGAATAATGTAAAAAAAAATTGTTTACAGAGCCAATGCCCAGGAAAGGATTTCAATCCAAGCAATCCTAGATCTGTCAAAAAACATTAGATTAAATGAAGTTTGTAACTAAGATCTGAACACTAGCTTGAGGAAATGAATCAAGCCCAAGTTGAGCATAGAGACAGATTAAGACAGAAAAGCCAAATTCCTATATTTAAATTGGAACTGATTTACCATAGTTGTGAGCTGTGTGTGAGAGGAGAAAAATAGCTGGTTTGTTTTTTTCTGTACTACTAGGGAGATTACTGTATGCCATTATTACACATGCTTGATCAGATCTTGGATTTCCAAGGATCTGGAGTGGATCCTAGCATAGATGAATGGAGGTGGGTGAGGACATAAGGGCCATAACCAAAATTCAATCTGAGCTAGAGCTCATCTTGGAAGCAATAATTCAGATTAGTGAACCTCTGAGCATGTGCTAAGTGTTTCAGCATTAAGTAATCATAACCCACCCACATAGTTCTTGGCCTGAGGGGCACTGGGGGGGAACCAAAGCAAAGCTTCCAGGATATGACTTCCAAGTAGGTTTGAGCAAAGCTCTGATGCATTTGTCCCTAGAAATTAAGCACATCCATTTCCCCTCTGACAGCCTTTTCCACAGCTCATAACATAAGAGAGATTGCTTGTGCTCCAGTCTTTTCCCCCATTCATCCTTTTCCAATCTTTGGGGCTTTGTATTTAAATCCGTGAGATGTAAAGGGGGAGAAATGCTGGGTGAGTTCTTGATCTCGTTTGAGATCTCATCCTAAGCAGCCACAAAAGCGGGCACCACTGCCTACTGTGATCCATCATCTGTGACATAATGAACCCCTGAGCATCACAGTCTTCAGAGGCCTTGTGTTGGATGTTTAAAGAGACAGGAGCACACTCAAAGGCTCAAAGGCCCAGTCTCAGCAGACTGAAAGTCCTAGGACTACTAGTGATTTGATAAGCCAAGACTCCGAGAAACTCTCACATTAGATAGATAGATAGATAGATAGATAGATAGATAGATAGATAGATAGATAGATAGATAGATAGATAGATAGATAGATAGATAGATAGATAGATAGCCTCTTAAGGAGGGGAGGGGGATGCAAAGAGCCATCGTCCAAACTCAGCATCTCCAAAGAAGATCCAACTTGGTCAAGGAAAAATGAATTAATGTACTAGAGGAGGAGGAGGAGGAGGAGGAGGAGATGTTGTCCAGCCTGCCCGGGCGTTGTCATGATGCCCAGCGCTAGTAGAGGGCGCGACGGAGCCCTCGATGGTCATCAGGACCGACCGAGCCACGGGAGCCACGGTCACTGTGACATTGGCTTGTAGGAGGAGGAGGGGGGATTGGGGAAGAAAGAAGATCATGGGGAGGGTAATGACGGCGGCGGCTGTACAAAGGCGTGCGTGCGGCTCGGTGGGATGCAAAGGACTGTTCGCCTCTCTTGTTTACGTCTAGGCGCAGTTGGGCTTCCAATCTCCCGATCCTCCGCCCCGTTCCCCTGTTGCACGGAGGCAGCAGCCTCCCCGGCCCCTCTCTCTCCCGACCTCGGCATCTCTGGCCGAGGCTGGGACCTCAGAGCAGCCCCTTGTCGGGAGCATCACTGGCAGAGAGCAGGCAGCTGCTACGGGGCGAGGGGGCGGTGGGTCCCCCCCCCACTATTTCCTCGTCTTCCGAAAAACCTCCAGACACGCACAGAGGATTTCGAGCCCTCGTGACGGACTCCGTCTCTCGCCCTGGGAAAGGCACGCAAGGGGGGAGGGGCGGTGCGCTCGTCCGCATCCGGAGCCCTGACCAGGCTGGGGCTGGACCGGACCCGTCCAGCGCGAAGAAGGGCCCCGCTCCAGAGCCCGGCTCGGCTCCGAGGGCTGGACGGGGCCAGGCTGGGTGGGGCCACCTGCAGGAGTGCCGCCCGTGGGCAGGTTCCGACCTAGCCCCAAGCGGGCACCACCAGCCACCGCTTCAGCATCGCCCCGCCGCGGACAGCTCCGCCTGGCTTCGGTACCTGGCTGCTGGGCGTCCCGGCCGCTGGTCTGCGCTGCGGCGCCGGCTGAGCCCGGCTCAGGGGGCCGCCGGCTCGGCTCCTCAGGCAGCCTCCGGACCGGCTGAGTTCTGCGGCGGCTCCGTCCCGCTGCGATTTGGCGCCCGGAGCTCAAGAGCAGCGCTGCTGGCTCGGCTCTAGACCGCGTCAGAGAGGCAGAAAAAGCCACGGAGCGCCGCCGGGGCTAGGCGGGTCCTAGCGCCTCCCCCGCCGAGCGGGAGCCGGGCACGGGCGGAGCACGTGGTCAGCGAGTCGCGGGTGGGGGCACCAAGCCGGATCGGAAGAGCCAGGAGGACTAGACCGGGCAAATGACGACCGGCCCTGGAATGGAGCCGGGCTAGGAAAGCCGGCGGCCGAGAAACGGGACCAAAACGGCCGGAGCTGGAGGCAGGCAGAGCAACCCTGGAACTGGACGGAACAGGTGGCCCAGACGGGGCGGACCGAGCGCCGGCCGAACCCGGAGAGAACCCGGAGAAGCGCCGGCCGAGAGACACTTGGCCAGCATGAAGCGCCAGAGCCAGGAAAGGCACGGCGAAGGAGCAGGAAGGAACATCATAACTAGGAACAGGGACGGAGCTAGCACAGGCGGGGCCAGAAGGAGGGGGAGCCTTCCCGATGTCGCTCCCCCCCCCCCATATTGAGCGCTCCATTGATTTGGAGGGAAAGGCGGGATAGGAATCATTTAAATAAATAGCTGCATTTTTATACCATACGCCGGGCTCGCGCACCTGTGTAAATACCCGGTACGTAAATAAGGCTGTAATCCTATACACACTTTCCTGGGAGTAAGTCCCATTGAGTGCAATGACACTTCTGAGTAGACATGCATGGGATTGTGCTGTAACTTTCCTATATGGGCGCCCTTCCGTTTATTTTTAGAATGGAAGTATACTGTTATTTCTCTTTCGAAAATCTAACATGTGGGACAAAATCCTCCCCTGCACTTTGTCCTTTCTCTCGGTCTCCCCTCCCTTTTTCAGGTGCCAGGAACACAGGGATTATTGAACAATAACAAGAATAACCAAAACCACGGGGGCAGGGACAGACAGGCAGATCTGAATGGAACTGAATCTTCCCAGCCATCATGATGAAGACATTGAAGCTGTAAACATACGGATTCCTTCTGGATCAGAGAGAAGCCCTGGGTCAAGGTAAGTGGACAGAAGCCTGGACGGCTGAAGCAAAACAAAACCAAGGGGCAGCAGGACCATGAGCTACAGAGCTGCATTTGAACAGCTAAAACCTCAGAACTCTTCTGGCACATGATGAACTAAAGAAACGTACAAGTTACAAAACCCAGAAAGGAAGTAGTATTTGGCCTGCCGCCTCAGGTATCAGAAGGGCTTGGACTGGCGCTGCCACTTGCTAAGCACCCTCTTTTGAGTCTTGGAATGGGTCCCCTGCTCACTTGCTTCCAGGAAGAGTGGTCATCCTAGGAGCTATGACAAGCCTAGCACCTACACAGCCATGGAGAGGGGAGGAGTTTAATACACAGCTTTTTTCAACCCTTGTTCAATTTAGTGCTGACCTCAAGCACCAGTAAGCAGGGATGGGGACTCGAGTCAAATGACTCGACTCGCAAGTGTGACTTAGCCACTTTTTCCCTGACTCGTACTCGTACTTGTGACCCACTGACTCTCACTCGCACTCGTACTTGTGAACCACGGGACTCGCACTTGACTCGCACTCGTGGGGGTAATGACTTGCCATTTCCAAGTCATTTTCCTTTAATGGTCGGCATCAACACAAGGCAGGCAGGCAGGCAGGTGCAGTGGAGACCTCGGAGGAGGAGGGCAGCAGGGAGGAAGGGTTTTCAAGGGGGTGGGAAAGCAAGCCTGGCTCTGAGTCCCCCCCCTTTTGTTGCCATCTGTTTGCCATTGGCCACAACTCCGAGCTCAAGGGGTGGGGAGGAGTGAGGGAAGGCGAAGCTGCCGCAGCAGTTCCTCCTCATTGACCAAAACTCCGAGCCCAAGGGATGCTCGGCTCAGCAAGGGGAAGGGGCAGGGAGGGAATAGTAAATGGTTTGAATGTAGACACGCTTGTTTTTCCCAAACCAGATGGGTGGTGACAAGACTGAGAGGTGAGGGAAAGGGCATAGGGGGATCCAAGTGGGTGCTTTAAAAGTCTCAGAGGTCCACACACACCCCCACACAGATACCCACCCACCCCATTTTCAGGGGAAAAAGCCATTTTCCCCAAAGTGACTCGACTCGTGACTTGTGACTCGTGGTTTTTGGCCTTACTCGTACTCGACTCGCACTCATGCAAAAATGACTCGCACTTGACTCGCACTCATGCAAAAATGACTCGCACTTGACTCGCACTCATGTAAAAATGACTCGCACTTGACTCGCACTTGCCCAAAATTTTTGACACTGACTCGCACTCGGACTCACACTCGTGCAAAATGACTCGTACTCGCACACGTGACCTAGTTACTTAGATACATCCCTGCCAGTAAGCCATCCCACTTCCTCTGCATTTGCACAGGTTTGCCTGTAGCATCCAGGACAGCAGCTCAAAATCAGCAACTCAGAATGTTCACATTGGAAGAGACTTTGGGCATCATCTAGTAAGCCCCTGTTCAGAGCAGGTGACTACAGCATCCCTGAAAAATGGCCATCCAGTCTTTGCTTGAAAACTTCCAAGGAGGGAGAGCTCACTACTACATGAGGCAGACTGTTCCAGCGCTGGACAGTTCTCACAGTTAAGAAATTCTTCCTTATGCTTAGCCTGTCTACTTCCCTGAAGTTTCAACCTATTGGTTCTAGTTCTGCCCTCCAGAACCACAGAAAGTCTTCCCTTTCTTCTGTGTGGCAGCCCTTCAGATACTTGAAGATGCTATCATATCTCCCCTTAGTCTTCTCTTCTTCAGGCACTGCCGTTGCTGCGGGGGGGGGGAGGAGCTCTAAGTTCCGCCGAGGCTCCGACCCGACCCTCCGTTATGGTTCCCTCCTTGAATGGTTCCGAAGGCGAGGGGGCGGGGCTGCTTCGTGCTCCGGTGTAACGGAGGGGCGGAGACACGGCGGAACTTAGAGCTCCGCCCCCCTGCAGCGACGCCAGTGTCTTCAGGCTAAACATACCAAGCTCTTTTAACCATTTCTCATAGGATTTGGTTTCTAAATAGTTCATCATCTTAGCTGCCCTCCTGTGAACCCACTCCAGCGTATCAATGTCCTTCTTAAAATGTGGTGCCCAAAACTGGATACAATATTCTAACTCTGACTACTGCAGAATACAGAGGAATTATTACTTCACATGATCTGGACTCTGTGCCTCTGCTAAAGCAGCCTAGCAATGCATTCATCCTTTTTCAGCCCCATCACTCTGCTGGTTCATGTCCAGCCACCTTGGGTCCCTTTGAGGAGAAAGGCGGGATAAAAATATTGTAAATAAATAAAATAAAATAAATGTAGACTTGACTCTATTGACTCGGACTCAAGTCGGACTCAAGTCATGTCAATGACTTGACTCGGACTTGACTTGGCAATTGTAAAAGACTTGAAAGACTCAACTCGAGACTTGGAGCCTTTTATGACAAGTCCAATTTTATTCATGTTTAAACCCATTTTTCCCATTAAATAGATAAGGACTCACAACACACAAACAAAGACTCAGGACTTGAGGGCAAAGACTTGGGACTTGACTTGAGACTTGGATTCAGAGACGTGATCCACATCCCTGTGTCCAGCTCATGGTCCACTTACAGCCCAATCCTATCCCCTGCCATGCCATAGCATGCAGCCATGCCAACAGAGGCTGCACTGCATGGTATGGGGGGCGACCAGGAGGCAAACTGGAGGTAAGTAAAAAAGTTTTTAATTCACCCCTGCGTAGGCCTTCTGGCCACCTATGGGTCTCCTCAGAACCATGCCAGCTATGGAGCTGGCATACGTCTGAGGAGAACTAGGGGGCATTATGGGGTGGGGTTAAAGGGATAGGAACTGGTGTGTGTGAATGCCAATGGATCCACCCCTTACCTCCCCAACATGCCTTCAGTTCCTCCCCTGAAACTCCCCAATCCTACCGTCTCCACCCATGGCCCACCCCCATCACCAACTTACTAGCACTGATGGAGCATCTAGCCAAGTCTGGCGCATGTGCACAGCTGCTGGCTGTTTCTGCTAGCGGCTCTGTCACATGTGATGGCAGCACAGCATTTCTACTATCACTGGGCCTTTTGTGTCAGCGGATTGCAAGATCCACTGACACAGAAGGCCCATAGGATTGGGCTGTAAGACACCTAGATCTTGTGTGCACATGCTGCTGCCAAGCCAGGTTTCCTCCATCCTGTACTTGCACCTCTGATTTTTTGTTTCTATGTGCAGGACTTTACATTTGACTCCACGGAACTTCATCTTGTTGGTATGACCCAGTGATCAAAACTGTCAAGATCATTTAGAATCCTAATTTAGGCTTCCAGGGTGTTAGGTAGCTATCCCCCCAGCTTCGCTTCGTCTGCAAATTTGATAAGCATTCAGTCCTCATCCATGTCATTTATAAATGTGTTGAACAGCACAAGGGCAAGACTAAGGCCCTGTGCACTCCACTTGATACCTCCATCTAGGTTGATGTGGTGCCATTTATTAGCACTTGTTAGGAATGAATGCTTAACCAGCTTTGAATTCACCAATCTACCTGGTCAATCTACCATCTAGCCCACATTTTACCATTACATCCACAACAAAGATATCATGGGAGAGTGTGTCAAATGATTTGCTGAAATATAGGTACACTACGTTCACAGTGTTCCCACAGTTTACCAGATTATCAGCGCAATCCTGCCCAACTATAGGGCAGCAGAGCAAGTGCTCCACCACCCTAAGTTGTCGCAAACATGCCTTATGGCATGTTTGCAATGACTCTAGTGTAAGGGCCGCTGGCGCTAGGCCGGCAGCCCATACTCTGTCGCTGGATCTCCATGTAGCCGCCGGAGGAAGGTAAGGCATCCCCCCAGAGGCGTAACTGCCTCCATTGGCGCCTGGTGCAAGGGGGGGTTGGCACCCCCGAGCCGGCTCTCCCGATTGAGGGGGCTGGCCCGAGTCGGACTCGAGTCTCCGAGTCGGACTCGGACTCGAGTTGGACTCGGACTTGAGTCTCCGAGTCCAACTCGCGGGCACCCTTCGGGAGATGGCGCCCGGAGACAGTGCTCCACTTGCTCCGCCCTAGTTTCGCCTCCCCCCCAGCAGCCACATGGGCGGTCTGGGCGGCGAGGGAGCGGGGCCATTGGCCTTGCCGGCCCAGGAGAGGGCGGGGATAGTGTCCACCATGTTCCTATCCCCGGCTGGCTGGCGCGGCCGTTACACAGAAGTGTCGCGGGGGTTGGTGTGGTGGTGCGGTAGGCCCAGGGTGGGGACCACCCGTGGCGGCGAAGGGGCGCGCTTACCTCCGGGACGCGTTCCCTTCGCCGCGTTCGGCCTGTAGCTGGGTCCGCCCGCCCGCCCTGGAGCTGCTTCGGCTCCAAAATAGGCTGAAAAACGGTGGGGATGGTGGTGGTGATGAGCCTTGCTGGGTGCGCGCACATAGTCACGCTGGGCGTGCGCCGACATATCACATAGGGACGTGGCGTCGGCGCCCCCCCCCCCCCGGATTGTCTCTGCACGGCCTCCTTTAATTTCTGCCAGCTAAATAGCTGGCAGAAACCTGAGGAGGCCCATCAGGCCTTCCCCGGTTTACACCGGGGGAAAGGGATGAGTGTCCCCTTCCCCCAAGTAGACCTCCAAGCTGCTGCAGAACAGGGATAGCCCTGGGCTGCCCGCCGGATAGTTAGGTAGGATTGCGCTCTATATCAAGGAAGGAGATGAGATTAGTCTGGCATGATTTATTCCTGACAAAACCATGCTGGCTCCTAGAAATCACCCCATTCTTTTCTAAGTGCTCACAGGCATTCATTAATAATCTGTTTCAGAGTCTTTCTGGGTATTGATGTCAGGCTGACTGGTCAGTAGCTTCCCAGATCTTCCTTTTTCTCTTTTTTAAAGACAGGGAAAACATTTGCTCGTTTCTAGTCCTTGGGCACCTCTCCCATTCTCCACCAGTGCTGAAAGATTACAGACAGTAGCTCCAAGATCACACGCACCAGCTCCTTCAGTACCCTGGCGTGTAGTTCATCTGGTCCTGGGTACATAAATTCATTTAAACATGGTAAGTGTTCAATTCCCTTACCATTTCTTTACTTATCTTGGTCTTGATGCCCCCAGTTCTTCATTAGTTCCACTGTCAAGTTGGGCCACATTCCCCTTGGGGAAGAAGACAACGCAAAACAGAATTGAGCAGTCTGCCTTCTCTCCGTCATCTGGTACCACTTCCCCATCTTCTCCATGCAGCAGGCGTACACTTCCTTGACCTTCCTCTTCTTTTGGACATTATCCAAAAAAACCTCTTTTTTTCTAACCCTCTTGGACCATTTGCTTTTTTAACGGTTCTAGTCATGGAATACCACTTAAGTGTCCTTTGAGCCCATTACAATCTGCTTTCCTGAAATCCAGAGCATATATCCAACTACCCTTAGCTTTCCTTTCCTTGATATCAACATATCCATATTTAGACAAATTCAAATTTAGAAATTCAGGGACAGCGTTTAACAGGAGGCATACATCAGGGATGTCCTTGAGAATCCAGGACATGAGAGAGAGGTTGCTCCTCCAAGCCTGGTTTGCTCCTTCACCTTTGGAAGAAGATACCATGGGGCTGTGCCCTTTACTGGCTCGGACTGGGCCCTCTGCTAAGTTCCTCCCTGCACTATGTCCCTTTGCCTTCTTGTGTCACCTAAGGAAGGCTATTTTGGATGGCATGACTTACTTTCGTCTCTTGTAATTGCTCCTCTCTTAATAGCACCCTTGTGCATAGTAGTCAGGGATGCCTTTCTTCTTCCTCAGCCAAGAGGCTATTTAGCATTCTCCCTCAGTTGCTCCTGGCTCCTAGGAACGCACCTGCTTTTAGATCTCAACTAAGCTCCTTACCTTCAAACTTTGCACTTACTGTAAACCTAAAGGACTGGAGGGTCACATTTCCCACTCAGCAGACACCCAAGAAGAGCTATACTCATGATTTGTTAAAGCATGCAAAACAAAAAAAGTCAGTTCCATCTCAATACCAAGCCATCAATAAACATACAACGGGGTGGGGATGAAATTGTTCCTCCAGTTCTGGCAATATTTGTTAAACATTTAAAGCATGGGTATGATGGCAAAGAACAATTTGGACCCTTCACTGCAATACAGTCATCGGCGGCATCCTAGCCCTGAAGAGGCCTCCGTTTGGCTAAAATGCAGCAAGGGTGCTGCAGGCTGCCCTGGTGACCTCTCAAGGGCTGCTGGGCCATCTGCTTCTACTTGACACACCTGACCCAAACTTCACAAAACATATCCCGTTCTTGTGGAATTGTTATGTTATTAAACAATGTTTTCCCACAATTCTCTTTGATGACAAGGGGGTGTGCATTTCCCTCTAGCCCAGCAAATGGTGTGCCTGCTGCAGCATTAATTGCATGGCATAGTGTGCAAGTCTTTCTTGCCGGGTAATTCAGTCAGCAAGGAGAGTTATCTGATGGACAGCAAGGCACTTTCAGCACTGTGACCAGTGGTCTTGAGAAAGCTCTCAGCTGCTCCTCACTTTGAGTCTCTTAGGAACTACATGTCAAAGTGGATATTAATAACATATGATGACACCACTTTGCTGAGGAAGGAGGGCTCACATTCTGGCAATCTGACTGCTTCCATGGATGTCTTGGAAAATGTTGTTGTTGTTGTTCAGTCGTTAAGTCGTGTCCGACCCTTCGTGATCCCATGAACCATATCCCGCCAGGCCTTCCTGTCCTCCACTATCTTCCTGAGTTCGCTCATTTTCATGTTCGTCTTGGAAAATACTTGGACAGTATCATCTTGATTCAGAGATTTTACTGCTTGGTTTTTCCTGCCTGTAGGCCTCTCTGTCATAGCTGCACTTTGGTTCTCCTGCTCTTTTCTTGTGATGCTGCTAATACTCTCATATCTACTCCGTTATATGGATTACTCTGTTTTGGATGCTCTGGCGGTGGGGAATTCTACCAAAGGTTTGATTGGGTACATAGTCTGTCTCTTTTAGACTTATATATTTTTTTTGCAGAAAGGTCTTTGCTGAAACCTAGCAGCATAGACAGTGTAGTCCACAAACAAGGGAAAGTAGAATAACTATTTCAAGCGGTTATTTACCATGGGACGTATAGGTCTACCATATAAGTCAATAAAAATACTGTGCTCCACTTGGGAGTTTGTTAAAATTTCAAACAACTATTGTTTATTTATTTATTTATTTATTTATTTATTTACAATATTTCTATCCCGCCTTTCTCCCCAAAGGGACCCAAGGCGGCTTACACAAAAATAAAATACAAAAATACAAATAGATAATTACCGTATTTTTCGCTCTGTAGGACGCATCGCACCATAGGACGCATGCATCCTATGGAGCTAAAAATCGGGGGGGGGGGAGTTTTTTATTTTACTTTCTTTCTTTTCTTGAAAGAAGAACCATTTAGTACCAAACTATAGGTTGCTATGCATACAAGCACATATAGGAAGAAATTGCATTTCACACAAAGATTAGCAGACCAGAATCTTTCTTCCTCTTGCTTTAAATAGTGTCTGTTTTATGAGACAAGAATACAGCACACTTTCGCTAAAAAGTACACTGACACAATTGGCAAGGCAATCCCCTGCAAGTTAAAAAAAACACCCATAATGTGTATGTATTGAATCAACTGAGCACAATCACAAGAGCCTCAAACCCACGTCTGCTCCACATGCATTGCTGGAAATCAAAGATATTAGCAGCATCTCCCAAGGGAGGTGTGCACTGTGGAAGCTAGTCCTGAAATACAGAGCTTGCCAGGTGGCAGGGAGCCCTGAGCCACCATTATACTCTCTATCACATTTGCCTCTTCATTGAGTTGTTGCTTGTTGTTTTGATGAGCGACTGCCAGGCTCTATCATGAAAGGTGGAAGGGCCCCATGCTAACAAGTCAAGTGGCTCTCTCAAGGCAGCCCTGACCACATTCACTGCCCCACCTCCTTTTGCAATGGATCTGAACCTCAGCTTAGGAAACCTCCCTTAGGAAAAAAAGCCTCCCTTAGGAAAACAAGTGTTGACTTACCGGGGCGCTTCGGGAGGCCTGCGCGACCCTCTGCAGGCCTTCCCGATCTTCGTTTCAGCGCTAAAAGGCCATTTTCGGCCATTTCCGGTTTTCCAAAAACCGACTAATTGCAGTTTCCGAACCGTCTTCAAGGGCAGCCCCACGTAGAGCACGTTACAATAATCTAGTTGCGACGTCACCGTGGCATGGATCACCGTGGTCAGGTCTGCACGATCCAGGTACGGTCGCAGCTGGCGCACCAGCCGAAGCTGGGCAAAGGCCCCCCTGGCCACAGCCGCCACCTGGGAATCCAGGAGCAGCAGCGGATCCAGGCGGACCCCCAAGCTGCGGACCTGCTCCTTCAGAGGGAGTGCAACCCCATTCGGAGCAGGACAATACTCTAGTACCTGCATTGTGGATTTCCGGACCAGGAGAACCTCTGTCTTGTCCAGGTTTAGTTTCAGCTTGTTAGCCCTCATCCAGGTCCCAACCGCCTCCAGGCAGCGCTCCAGAACCTCAACAGCCACCCTGGAATCAGGTGGAAAGGAGAGATAGAGCTGGGTGTCATCAGCATATTGATAGCACCCCACTCCAAATCCCCGGATGACCTCTCCCAGCGGTTTCATGTAGATGTTAAATAGCATGGGGGACAGGATGGAACCCTGTGGCACCCCACACCTCAAGGGCCAGGGTGCCGAACAGGCATCCCCCAGCACCACCATCTGGGACCTATCTGCCAAGTAGGAGCAGAACCACCGCAGAACGGTGCCCCCAACCCCCAGCTCGGCCAGCCGGCCCAGAAGGACACCATGGTCGATGGTGTCGAAAGCCGCTGAGAGGTCCAGCAGAACCAACAGGGACGCACTCCCCCTGTCCAGTCCTCAGCGTAGATCATCCACCAAGGCGACCAAGGCTGTTTCAGTCCCAAAGCCCGGCCTGAAACCGGATTGAAAGGGATCTAGATAATCCGCTTCATCCAGGACCCTCTGGAGCTGAGACGCCACCACCCGCTCAATTACCTTGCCCAAAAATTGGAGGTTTGAAACTGGCCGGTAGTTGTCCATTATTGTGGAGTCAAGGGAGGGCTTCTTCAGAAGGGGTTGAACCACCGCCCGCCTCAAAGCGAGTGGCAGCACCCCCTCCATCAAAGAAGAGTTAACCACCCTCCCCGTCCACTCGGCCAGCCCCTCCCGGGCCGATCTAATTAGCCAGGCAGGGCAAGGGTCGAGCAGGCAGGCAGCTGGCCTCACACTCCAAAGGAGCCTGTCCACATCCTCAGGCTGTACAAGCTGAAAAGAATCCCACAACACTGGACCAGCAGATGCCAAGGGGACATCCTCAGATATTGTCAATGAGGCATCCAAGTCATGGCGAATCCGATCGATTTTATCTGCGAAATGTTCAGCAAACATGTCACAGCGGGCCACCGTGTGTTCCTCCTGATCTGTTGGAGGGGCCTGATGGAGCAGGCCTCGCACCACACGGTACAGCTCCGCTGGACGATTGCCTGCAGACGCAATGGTAGTAGAGAAGAAATTTCTCTTCGCTGCTACCACCGCCACAGAGTAGGCTCTATAATGGGCCCTACTCCGTGTCCGGTCGGACTCGGCACAAGTTTTCCGCCACCGTCGCTCAAGACATCTACCCCGTCGCTTCATGATTTGCAGCTCCTCAGTAAACCAAGGAGCCGCTCTGAGTTTGCGGCGTGGCAAAGGTCGCTCAGGAGCGATTTCATCCACTGCCCTGGCCATTTCCCCATTCCAGAGGTCAACCAGGGCCTCAGACGAGTCACCAGTCTTGGCAGCGGGAAAATCCCCCAGAGCCCTCAGGAAACCTTCTGGATCCATCAGCCTCCGGGGGCGGACCATAGAATGTGGCCCCCCGCCTTTGCAAAGGAAGGAAGCTGCAACAAGCCTAAACCTTACCAGAAAGTGATCTGTCCATGACAACGGAGTGATCTTAATCTCCTCCACATCCAGATCACCGCCCCCTTGCTCAGCTGTAAACACCAGGTCCAATACGTTTGGTGTTTACCATGCTAAACATGTCAAAATGTGTTCTGCACATTTTGACAGTCCTTTGTTCATCCTTTCGTCTCAGTTGCTCCTTCCTTTTTCCATGAGTCATGTCCATTTCAGAAACTGATGCTGCATCACTCTCCTGGTTCATTTTGTGATGTGTACAATCAATAAACTGCAAGTCAAGCTACATTTGGATGGAACTTAATATTTGGATCTGTTTCCGTCTCTTTTCAGACCTGGTTTTGGTATAAAACTGCACAGAAAGTCAGGGGGAGAGTGACTCTGCAAATTCCCTGGGATTTCTTGGTGGGCTTTGATACTGCCAATCAATGGGATCCGTCTGGATAGGTTGACTGGGGATTGGGGCGCGGTGTATCAAGAGTTCTGCTCTCACCTGGATGACCGTTTCCAAAAAGTGGAGTAGGGAAAGCACTGTTGAGCTCTATGCCATTGATGCTAAGGTTTCCCACAGGGCTCCTTTACACAAACCACTGAGTGAGGTCATCTGGAGGTGTGGAGTGAGCTACCATCAGTACGTGGATGGCTGGCACCCAACTATAGTTCTCTTTTTCACTGGGTTCAGGTGAGACAGTAGAAGTGCTGAATTAGTATTTGGAATCAGAAATGAAATGGACTGGCGCCAATAAACCCAATCCAGATAAAACAGATGTAGTGTTGGTAGGTGGTTTGCTTGATGAAGATTGTGGCGTTCAATCTGTTCTGGTATTCAGTCTGTTCTGTTGCATCCCCTCCCAAACGAGCATTTCTTCCCTCCTCCCCAACATGTAAAAACATAGACATTTCTTGTTATGTCTGCCTTGACAGAACAAGAACCGTTTTGCATTATAATTTATTTTTTGAGGAGGGCAATAAATGTTACTCATTAGGTAGGTTGCTGGTGAATAGCCCAGAATTGTCAGTTGATGGGAGTAAATGGTTGGGAGATCATTGGGAATTTCTCTCTAGTGTTTGTATATGACACACATGGGGGATGTGTTTGCTTGCCCCCCTCACCATGATGTAAGGTGTGTGTGTGTGCACGCACCTTTGAAGAAACAGCACTTGACAGGTTAGAAGAGACAGAAACAGGGAGCTGTGAGTTGGCTGAGGACGCCTTGGGGTACAGGGCCGCTTTCCTTCTGGTGATCTGATGTGGGGTTGTGGATCTGCTGCCAGCTGGTAGCATGCCTGGTGTTTGCCTCCAGTTTCTTCTTCTTGTATATTTGTAAATAAAGCAGGTGTAAGTGGTGCTCCTTGGGGGAGTCTGGAAGGGGGGTGCTGAAGGGGAGGTCACCATCTGTGAAGCCCTCAGGGGGCGCCTGTGGCTCCAGTCCGACGGGACTCCCGGGAAGATTGCTGGACCCTGGGGTCTGCCGTGGTATGGGCCAGCAGAGTCAGCATAGGCCTCAGGGTAGCTGGAGGGCGGGGGTTAAGCCACCTCGCCAGCCGCCTCTCTCAGCTGGCCGGCTGGTCTTAGGCAGGAGGGGAGACACGGCTTCCCTTGCCTCACAGCCGACTGACTCATCACTAGCCAGCTGCTCCTTTATATAGCCCTCCTTTGGGAAGTCCCACCTCCTCCCGGGAAGTCCCGCCTCCCTGGGTGATTGACAGGCGCCTGAGCCTCTCGGCTCGGCACCTGAAGGAAAGTCAGGGTTGTGCCGGCCGTTTTGTGGCCGTGCATGCCCATTGGGCCTGGTGCCGGGCTTCCCGGCTGCCAGGGCGTCCAGGCGGCTTGCTGGGCACCCAGTCCAGGACCCAGCGATGCCCACTCAGCTGGCCGGGTCAGCCTGGAGCTCGGGCCTCGTCGAGGGACCATCACCGGAGCCCGCTGTGCCTGGCGGGGTACCGGTCGGGGTGCCGGGCGGTCTCCGGAGCTCACAGCACCGTCCCCTGTCCCCCGAGGACTCGAGAGAAGGCTCCCCTCGGGCCTCGGGGGTCCAAGGGGCCACCCACCACAGGCTGGGGCCGCCCGGCCCAGCACCACTCGCCTCCTCCTCCCGAGTCAGCCAGGTAAGTGCGGGCACTCCCAGGGCACCCGGACAGCAGGTATTACAATGGCTTGCAAAGGCTATGGCCCAGTGGATAGAGCACATACTTTGCATGCAGATGGTCCCAAGTATAATCTCTGGCATCTTCATGTCTGGCAGAGAAAAAATCCTGAGTGAAGCTGACAATACCGAGCTAGATGGACCAATGGTCTGATTCAATGGACGGCTGTTTCCTATGAACTTGTGAACGGCACCATAAGTCTCTGGTGCTCTCTCATCCAAAGGAAACCAAACCCAGGTAGCACTATTCTAGGAATTTCTCACCGCTCAAAGGGCAGCATGCGACAATAACTTTGATTTACCAGCAGTCAGACCACAAGTTTACACCACAAATGTTTTCAAGTCCATGAACTAGTGTTTTACAGCCCAATCCTATGTAAATTCCCGCGCGGCAATGAGGCTACATAGCTGGCACAAGTCCAAGTGAACCCAGGAAGGTGGATTGAGGCCGGGGATAGGATATTGGCAGTGGTGCTGCTGCCAATATAGCACCCCTTCCTGGCCTTGACTTTCCCTCCTCCCCGCCCCATTCTTCACCCTGTTCCGCCCACCCCCACCTCCCTTCCACCTTCCATGCTGACTTACTGGTGCTGGGGTTTCTTCTGTGTAGTGTAGCACCAGTGTAAGGCCCTATTAGAATTGGGCCACTAGTGACCTCCCTGCTCCACTTCCCTCCTCTCACCCACACATCATCCCCCATACAATTAAACATACACTCAAGCCTGCTCTGAGTAAAATTCAAGGCTGAGTAAGCCATCAGAGATGGGAGGCCAATTGCTTTGTGGATTAAAGCACTAGGCAGGTTGGTTTGAATCACATCAAAGGAAAAGATTTATTGGGGATTAAAATGAAACAAGGGGAAAACAACAAACAATCACGTTCTATACTTGAGATCAAGAAGCAAAGTTCCAAAGTAAAGTAAAAACAGAGTCTAGACTTCCCTGAGTTAAAGCATGCAGTTACAATTCAACATCCTCCTGACACCAGAGGGAAAGAGCTTCCTAAGAGAGCAGAGCTTCCTAAGAACACTAGAGTTTGCATCACCCAGTGCAAGAGCTCAGTACATTGGGCTGAGCTGGGTTCTACAAAAGATGCCCATCAGGCAGGACTATGTATTTCTACAGATTACTCCTGGTCAGTGGTGTCACTAGGGTTGGTGTCACCCGGTCCGGTAACTCATGGTGTCACACCCATTTATTTATTTTAATATATAACAGTACAGATCACCCAACAAATCGGTAACCAACTTGGCTGTTGGAACAATCAGTCTCACTTGTCTGTTTTGAGTTAAATAAATCACTTTTTGTTACATAAGGCAGTTCTGTTTTATTTTTCCAGTTATTTGGCCATACATTTTGATAGAATACATATAATTCAAAATGGTTTGTTGCATTGCATTTTGCATGAAAGTACACATCGAATGGTATATAACATGATGGTATTATTCATAAATGCAAAGGTTTTACGATTTTGGTCACTAGTGGTGTCACCCTCCCCTTGAGGGTGTGTCACCGGTGTGATCCGTGCCCCCCCCCCACATCCCTAGTGATGCCACTACCTAAGAGTTAACTTTTTCCTAGCTGGAGAGCATCTTGGCTTGGCTGGCATCTTGCAAAGCCCATCTTGCATCTACATATCTTGTTTTCTCATCCCAGCTGGGAAGCTCTATTTCATTCCATTTTAGGAAGCCTAGCCCTGGCCCCACCAAGCTCTGATAGGCTGGTTTAAAATTAACAGATGCTCATAAGAACATAAAAAGAACCTTGCTGGATCAGGCCAAAAGCCCATCTAGTCCAGCTTCCTGTTTCTCACAGTGGCCCCACCAGATGCCTCAGGGAGCACACAGCCAACAAGATAATCTGTTTCCTGTTGTCACTCCCTTGCACCGGGCAAAGAGAAAACCTACTTCTAAAGCCAGGAGGTTGCTTATGGCTTGTAACCTGTGATGGTCTTTTTCTCTGTCCAAACCCCTTTTAAAGGCATCTAGGCCAAGTTCCATCACCACATCCTGTGGCAAGGAGTTCCACAGATGAATTACATGCTGGATAAAGAAATATTTTCTTTTGTCCGTTCTAACTCTCCCTCCACTCAATTTTAGTGCATGTCCCCTGGTTCCAGTGTTGTGCGAGGGGGAGAAGAATTTCCCTCTATCCACTCTCTCCATCCCATGCATAATTTTATACGTCTCAATCATGTCCCCCCTCAGGCGCCTTTTTTCTAGACTGAAAAGCCCCAGACGCTGTAGCCTTTCCTCATAAGGGAGGTGCTCCAGCCCACGAATCATTTTTTTTAATGATCCCGAGCAGTGGCGTCACTGTGACACGCGTCACCCCAGAGCGGGGGATGCGCGTCACCCCCCCGACTCACCCCCCGACACCCCCCGAATCACCCCCCCTACAGAAACCTACCTTTTCCGGCGCTCGTCACCGGCCGGGAAGCGCTCCAGGGCCTTCTGAAAAGAAGAGGCCCTGGAGCGCTTGCGTTAAAACGCGAACTTTGAAGATTTTCGCACATGCGCAAACCCTTTTCTGAGGGCAAGGGCCTGCCCTCTTGCCCTCAGAAAAGGGTTTGCGCATGCGCGAAAACCTTCAAAGTTCGCGTTTTAACGCAAGCGCATTGGGCCTCGTCTTTTCAGAAGGCCCTGGAGCGCCGGCCGGGCCGGACGCTCCCCGGCCTCGGAGCATCCGGCCTCCGGAGGGTGACGCGCGTCACCCCTTGGTGCGCGTCACCCCCCGGCGGCCCGCCCCGCCCGCCACGCTACAGTGACGCCAGTGATCCCGAGCATGGAACAGCCGCCGCACACTGGGTCGACACTTTCATCGACCTGTCCACCAGCACCCCAAGATCTCTCTCTTGATCTGTCACAGACAACTCAGAACCCATTAGTGTATATATGAAATTTTGGTTTCTTGCCCCAATGTGCATCACTTTGCACTTACTTACATTGAAGCGCATCTGCCATTTTGCTCATATTTTGCTCTGCCATTTTGCTCATATTTCCCACTCCCAAGTCAGGTGAGAGAACTGAACCAAGGACCAGATGTGAGCTAGTTTCAGTCAAGTGAGCTAGTTCAGTTCAGGAACCCAGTTTACATCTGAAAGAGAAAGGCTTTGTGTGATACGTGACCTAGAACTCTGGTCAGAATGGAGAACGTGACAGGCTGCTTCCTCGCTCAGCCTCGGTATACACAGACCATTGTCCTTTGGGGGCGGGGAAGACTTTTCTCAGGAGTGGGGTGCTTGCTCATAACAGAGAATTTGATAATTTGCCACCCAGCTGGTGTTTTGTATAACAAGAGACAATTTACTACAGCTCACCAACAGATTTGCAATCCAAAATGTGAGTTTGTAATTCAAAATCCAGCTTGCAATCCAAAGTGTATGTTTGTCAGAAAAAGGCTCAATCAGTAACCTTTAAGGCTCCCCTGCGGCCTCCAGGATACAGCACAGCTGGCTGGTAGCATCCTTAAGGCTATATTCACATATTGTATCACATTTTTGTATATACAGTACAGGCATAGCTTGGATAAGGCATCCATAAGGATTTTTTAAAAAACAATTACCGTATTGTCCCGAGTATAAGACACACATGATTATAAGACGCACCCTTAAAGTTTGGTGCTATTAAAAAAATTTAATTAAATCACTGGCATTATTGCAACAGCCTGATTATAAGACGCACCCCTAGTTTAAAAACTTAAATTAGGAGAAAAAAGTGAGTCTTATACTCAGACCAATACGGTATTTGCCTCTCACATTTGTATCCCACGTTTTCTCAAAGGAGCTCAAGGAGGTATGTGTGGGGATATTCAGACGTATCCTCACAATAGCCTGGTGAGGTAGACAGTGGCGTTGCTATAGTAGGGCCAGGGGGAGCAAATGCCCCTGGGCGACGACCGCGGTCTCCTCGCGAGGAGGAGCCATGGTGGAATTTTTGAGCTAGCAGCCGTGGAAGTCAGTGGGTTTGTGGGGCTGGACCATTTGTGTCAGTATCCATGGCAGGACCAGGCAGAGCACAATAAGCTTCCTGTATGTTTGGGCTTAAAACGTGTTGGCTGGATGATGTCATCGTGACCTAATTGCAGGTGTGGGACTCACTGGGCTTCCTCATCCCATCCCTTTTATCTGGATAGATAGGTTAGCCACACAATGGGCAGTGTAGGCTTATCGCTAAGCAGAATACCTGCCCAGACAGGAAGATGGACCCTGAATCCACATCCAGCGCATGGCTGGTGAATAAAGGCTGAGACACACCGGGTGCGTGTCGTGTCCAGTGCGTCTGGCGGCAGGTGCTTTCTTGCCATGTGAAGTCCCTCTGGCTGCCTGCTGAGAGCTACCGGGAGGGACATTCTGGGTGATGCCTCCTTTGCCCGATACCAAGGTTTTCCTCAGTTTGTCGCATCGCGTTCTCATTCAGCCAATCAGAGCCCTTTTTTTTAACCTGGGGGAAGGATGCGGAGCAAATGCGGTAGCCAATCAGAATCGAGCCTGAAGATCTGATTGGCCAAAAAGAGTGGGGCGGGAGGGGGGGGAGGAATGTCTTCCCTTTCTCCGTGTGGTTTTCGCTGGTGGACCTGGGGTTCCTAGCGGCATGTTGGCCACTCAGCCTCAGGCAACGCCCAGTATGTCACAGGCTTGATGGAATTTCTAAACAAAGAACAAGAATGTTGCAGGAGGATTTTCCAGCAGCAATAAGACTGCTGAACCTGCCCAGAAATGTCTGGGGACTTAGAAGTGTGTGTGTGTGTGTGTGTGTGTGTGTGTGTGTGTGTGTGTGTGTGTGTGCGCGCGCGCAAAAAAAAACTAGCAAAAAATAGGAGGAAAAACAGGCATTCATTGCATCCCCCGCCGGAAGGCCAACAGGAAGGGCACATACACACATGGCGCTTGCTTTTGAGTAGACTTGCCTAGGATTGTGCTCTAAGGTTTAACAAGCTACACCTGCCCACATTCCTTCTCCTAAAGGTCTAGCATTCTGTCCCGGTTGGAGATCTCGTAAGCCTACTAATTTAAATAGGAAAGTTCCAAAGTTGTGGCACCACCACAGAGAAGGCCCTACCCCTAGTGGAGATCAACAGAGAAAGCCTATACAAGTTTACTCAGAAGTAAGTCCCATAGTGTTCAATGGGATTTGCACTCATTAAAGCATGTACATATGCAGAGGTTCCCAAATTCCTGGGAAGAGCTTATGTTGCTGTAAGTCAGTGTAGGGGGTCCCGACAGCAGCAAAAGCTCTCCCAGGATTGCGCCGCTGCCACCACCGGGGAAAAAAATGGCTTTTTTACTTTCCCTGAGGGGTGTGCTGAAAGTGTGGTGTATTCGCAAAGAGATTCACATAAAGCCGCACCTTCTTTAGGCAGCTTCATACTTCCACCAGTTCCAACCCATTAGTCCTTGGGCCAGAAGATTCGCCCAATGTACAGTAATGTGCAGAAGATTCGCCCAATCCTTACAGTAATGTGATTCCTTTGTGGGCCATAGCTACTGGGCGATGCTTCTTCTGAGCAAGGGGCTAAGAGAGAATATAGAAGTGTGCTGGTCCATCTTTCCCAGTAGGTAAGTACAGTAGTGTTACATTTCAAAAAGAAAAAGGTGGGGTAAGGGTTGAGCATGCTCTGATATTCAAAAGGACCTTGGCAAAGGGCAAACGGGGCAGCAGTGGCTGTGACTATTCACTGGGCTGGAGGCTGGTGTGTCCAAAAGCATGCACAGCAGAAAACAAATGCACAAATATGCTGAAGCGGCACACACTCTGAGTGCCAATAACACAGAGCATGCATAACACACATGCACTCTCACCAACTCCAAACTGCACCGGCCACCACTGGTCCAGAACTAGATTGTCTTTATTTTAGTAGAGAAATGGGGGGGGGGGGAGGGAGAGAGAGAGAGAGGTCATACTATCAAACCTGTTCCCCTTCATAAATCCGCCCCCCCCCCCCCTGTTTGGATCAGAGAAGTAACTTATGCATTGTTGTGATGTGATGAAGTACATGTGGCTGGATCTTGAGACTCCAAAGTTTGAGCCTGAGCATATTTCACAAGCGTTCTACGATTTTTATTAGGGCTGATTTTTAATAGTCAAGATTAATTAATTAATATTAATTTTTAATAGGCATGAGTGCTCAGAGATGGAGCAATGTATTTTAATAGTATTTTAAGGATTAATAGATGCTTTGTTGATGGGTTTTCTCACATTTGGTGTTAATGTTGCTACCCAGTGTGACTACGTATTTGGGACAAAAACTGAAACGGAAGAAGCAAAGTGCAATTGGGCAGCTGCTGAAGCACTGCAGAATGTTTTCAGTGCATGCTGAAGGCTGCACAGATCCACTCAATTCACATTCACAATGTTGTACCCACAGGTCATGTGAATTGGGCCTCTCACCCAGGAGTATCTGCCTTGCTGCCAGCCAGGAAACCAAATGCTACATCACCAATTCGTTAAAAGATGCGAAGGAGGACAGGACTCCTGTGTCTTCAATGGTTGTGTAGGAGGGCATTTTGATAGGTGATGCTCATTATATGCAGGAAAGAGAAAAGCTTTACTTGTCAAAGTTCCCTCTGCCACAAAGTTTTCAATGTTGCCTGCAGGCATATTCTGCACTACTCCTGGTTGCCCTACTACTCACCAAGCTTTCAAGACGGGTCCTGCTGCACGTTGTTGCCATTTCCTGCTGATTCATTCATAGTGGAAGGGAAAATGCCTGATAAGGATGGGCGGACTTGGGGAATGGGGAGGGTGGAATTACCGGTACCCTTTTCCTTCAAAGCTCGTTAATAGGCACAGCAGCAATCAATCATTACCTATATTTGCTGTATTAATCATAAATTAATGAATAGATATAGTTTAACTTAATTACCTTGAGATTAGATTACTGTAGTGCACTCTGCATGGGCCTGCCTTTGCAAAGGGGCTGCAAAATTTATTTATTTTATTTTTATTTTTCACATTTTTATACCACTCTTCCTCCAAGGAGCTCAGAGTGGTGTACATATTTCCTCCCTTCCTTTTTGTCCTCACAACAACCCTGTGAGGTAGGTGGGGCTGAGAGATAGTGACTGGCCCAAGGTCACCCAGGAAGCTTCGTGGCTGAGCGGGGATTTGAACCTGGATCTTCCAGGTCTAAGTCCGACTCCCAAACCACTACAACATCCTGGCTCAAAATGCAGCAGCCAAAGGTTTGGGCAGGGGATGGCCCCTTGGAGCGTGTGACACCTTTGGCTGCACTGGCTACTATCCGTCCATTTCTGGGCTCAACTGAAAGTGCTGCTTATTACCTTTAAAGCCCTACAAGAACCCTTTAAAGCCTTCCCAAAGGACCGTCTCCTCCTTGCCCAATCTCCATCCGGGATGTAGTGCGGTGGGAGCAGGGGGGAGCAATGTCCCCTCCGCTTCCCATAGAGGTGGAGCAATGCCATGACCAGGCAGAGTGTTCACCCATGGCTCACCCATGGCCATGCCATGCCACACCTCTGCCATTGTTTTCCCTACCCACAACTGGCCACTCTGCTCCCTTCCTGTCCCTGGTTGAACACTCTGCAAAGGGAGAGGGCAGGACCAGGGTCCAGAAAAAGGAGAAGTCACTCTGGCCAACCACTCTTCCCTTGTACTAGTCCCTCCTCTCACCCTCTGCCTTATCAAAACGTAGAGTGGCTATGGGTGGGAGCTGGAGGGGGAAGCCAGAACCCAGAAGCTATGGTAGCCACTACCATTACCAGCAGCTGGTGAAGGAGGAGCTTGGGAGCTGGTGTGCAGCGGAGGTGGAAGTGGCCACCCCAGCAGCATGCAATGCATGGAGGAGATGTGGGGCCAAAGCACGTTAGTGAAAACAAATACTGAAGTAGGAAAGGGAGGGAAAAAGCCAGGAGGAGAAAGGAAAAGGGGAGGAAAACCGTTGGGGTCTTGGTGGACTCCACATGGGAAAATAAAAGAAGGGGGGAAAGTGCTGACGTTTGGGGTGGGACATGGTGGGGGCATGGCTGGGGGGGCAGAGGCCATAGCTATAGGGTGCACTTTGAAAATTACCACCACACTGCTACCTTAAACATCAACAGGTGAGGCTCTCTTGTGTGTCCCCTGACCTTATATGTATTTCTTGGTGGCTGCACATTGGTTACAGAAACCCTTACTGAGTGACAACAGCCCGTCCCCCTTGACCTTTTGCTATCAGGTGACAACCTTTCTTTTTAAACAGGCCCTTGTCCTTTAGGACTTTTACAGCGCAATCCTATCCAACTTACACCACCGGTGTAACCAGTGGTGCAGCGAGAACAGGAGGCCCCAGAACAGAAAGGGGATTCAAATCCCCTCCAAAGGGGATTTAAATCTCCCCTCCCCTCCAAAGCCTCCCGCCCTGCCCTCCCCCACTGGTTACACTGGTGGTGTAAGTTGGATAGGATTGTGCTGTTAATTGCCCTCTCCTGCCATTGGCTGCTGTTTGTTTTTTAATTTGGCATCAGGGGCGGTGACAAAGAGAAGCGCGCGGGGCGGGCCACCTGGGGGTGACGCGCGCACAAGGGTGACGCGCGTCCCCCCGTCCTTACATTTTGGCGCTGGAGTTGGGCCCGCCCGAGTGTCCGTTTGGCTCCAAAATGAGCCGAAAACGGTGCGGTGTGTGTGTGCTCTGCGCCTGCGCGTGATATCACGCACGGGGGCGGGGGCGCGTCATTAAAGGTGACGCGCGCCCCCCGCTCCGGGATGACGCACGTCCTTGTGATGCGACTGTTTGGCATTTTGGACTTTTTTGTAATCTGAACTGCCTATCTCTTGATTTTTCAACTGTTTATAGTTGTTTTATTTATTAATTAAGTTTTGAGATTGGAAACACCTTGAACACATTTAATGGAAATGTGGTGCATGACTTTTTAAAATAAACAAACAAACAATAAGACCTTTATTGGCATATGCAAATAAAAATAAAACACATACACATAACAAAGCAATATTAAATAAGCAAATCAAAATAAATTTGCACATTAAATCAGAATAAAAACTTTATATCATCCTCAGATTAAACATTGAGATATGGCATGGTTAAGCATTTCTGAAATACCTGTAAGAGGAACACAGGAGTAAGCACCCAGCCTGTGGAACTCCCTGCCCAGGGAGACCCATCTGGAATCACCCTTATTGTTCATCTGCCACCATATTCAGACCTTTTTGTTTAAGGAAACTGGAGCAAACCAGTTCAGTTCAAAATGAAGAAACGTCTGTGATAAAGCACCAGTAATAAGAAGGAGCATATTTCCTGTGGTGGGAAACTGAGATTTACAACTTTTTATGCCTAACAACTCCTTCATGGATCATTGCCTTATCGTGGCGAAGGGGCTTGCGCAACTCAATGAAGCCATGAGCTATGTCATGCAGGGCCACCCAAGACGGACAGGTCATAGCAGAGAGTTCTGACTAAAAGTGATCCACTGGAGAAGGAAATGGCAACCCACTCCAGTAACCCTGCCAAGAAAATCCCATGAACAGTACCAAAAGGCTAAAAGATATGACACCGGAAGATGAGACCCTCAGGTCGGAAGGTGTCCAATATGCTACTGAGGAAGAGCGGAGGACTATTCCAAATAGCCCCAGAAAGGATGAAGCGGCTGGGCTAAAGCCAATAGGACGTTCAGCTGTGGATGTGTCTGAGGGTGAAAGGAAAATCCAATGCTGCAATGACCAATACTGCTTAGGAACATGGAACGTGAGATCTATGAATCAAGGCAAGCTGGATGTGGTCAAAAATGAGATGATAAGATTGAACATTGACATCTTGGGAATCAGCGAACTAAAATGGACGGGAATGGGCGAATTTAAGTCAGGTGACCATCATATCTACTACTGTGGGCATGAATCCCTTAGAAGAAATGGAGTAGCCCTCATAGTCAATAAAAGAGTGGGAAAAGCAGTACTGGGGTGCAACCTCAAAAACGACAGAATGATTTCAGTTCGAATCCAAGGCTAACCATTCAACATCACAGTAATTCAAGTGTATGCCCCAACCACTGATGCCGAAGAAGATGAAGTTGACCAGTTCTATGAAGACCTACAACACCTTCTAGAACTAGCACCCAAAAAAGATGTCCTTTACATCATAGGAGACTGGAATGCTAAAGTAGGAAATCAAGAAATAAACGGAACAACAGGCAAGTTTGGCCTTGGAGCGCAAAATGAAGCAGGGCAAAGGCTAACGGAGTTCTGTCAAGAGAACACGCTGGTCATAGCAAACACTCTTTTCCAACAACACAAGAGGCGACTCTACACATGGACATCACCAGATGGTCAATACCAAAACCAGATAGATTATGTGCTTTGCAGCCAATGATGGAGAAGCTCTATACAATCAGTAAAAACAAGACCTGGAGCTGACTGTGGCTCAGATCATGAGCTTCTTATTGCAAAATTCAGGCTTAAATTGAAGAATGTAGGGAACACCACTAGACCAGTCAGATATGACCTAAACCATATCCCTTATGAGTATACAGTGGAGGTGAAGAATAGATTTAGGGCATTAGACCTGGTAGACAGAGTGCCTGAAGAACTATGGACGGAGGTTCGTAACATTGTACAGGAGGCAGCAACTAAAACCATCCCAAAGAAAAAGAAATGCAAGAAGGCAAAGTGGCTGTCAGATGAGGCTTTACAAATAGCTGTGGAAAGAAGGAATGCAAAAAGCAAGGGTGAAAGGGAAAGATATAAACAACTGAATGCAGATTTCCAGAGAATAGCAAGGAGAGATAAGAAGGCCTTCTTAAATGAACAATGCAAGGAAATCGAGGAAAACAACAGAATGGGGAGGACTAGAGATCTCTTCAAGAAAATTGGAGATATCAAGGGAACGTTTTGTGCAAAGATGGGCATGATAAAGGACAAAAAAGGCAGAGACCTAACAGAAGCAGAAGAGATTAAGAAGAGATGGCAAGAATACACAGAAGAACTATACAAGAAAGATCTTAATGTTCCTGATGACCACACTGGTGTGGTCACTGACCCAGAGCCGGACATCCTAGAGAGTGAAGTCAAGTGGGCCTTAGGTAGCATTACTAACAACAAAGCTAGCGGAGATGATAGTATCCCAGGTGAGCTACTTAAAATCCTAAATGATGCTGCTGTGAAAGTGCTGCACTCAATATGCCAACAAATTTGGAAAACTCAGCAGTGGCCAAAGGATTGGAAAAGGTCAGTTTACATTCCAATTCCAAAGAAGGGCAATGCCAAAGAGTGTTCAAACTACCGTACAATTGCACTCATTTCACATGCTAGCAAGGTTATGCTCAAAATCCTACAAGCTAGGCTTCAGCAGTACGTGGACCGAGAACTACCGGACGTACAAGCTGGGTTTCAAAGAGGCAGAGGAACTAGAGATCAAATTGCCAACATGCGCTGGATCATGGAGAAAGCACGAGAGTTCCAAAAAAACACCTACTTCTGCTTCATTGACTACGCAAAAGCCTTTGATTGTGTGGATCACAACAAACTGTGGCAAATTCTTAAAGAGATGGGGGTACCAGACCACCTTACCTGTCTCCTGAGAAACCTGTATGCGGGTCAAGAAGCAACAGTTCGGACCGGCCATGGAACAACCGATTGGTTCAAAATTGGGAAGGGAGTACGGCAAGGCTGTATATTGTCACCCTGCTTATTTAACTTATATGCAGAGTACATTATGAGAAATGCAGGGCTGAATGAATCGCAAGTCGGAATCAAGATTGCCAGGAGAAATATCAACAACCTCAGATATGCAGACGATACCACCCTAATGGCAGAAAGTGAAGAAGAACTAAAGAGCCTCTTGATGAGGGTGAAAGAGGAGAGTGCAAAAGTTGGCTTGAAACTCAACATTAATAAAACTAAGATCATGGCATCTGGTCCCATCAATTCCTGGCAAATAGAAGAAGCAGAAATGGAAGCAGTAACAGATTTTACTTTTTTGGGCTCCAAGATCACTGCAGACGGAGACAGCAGCCATGAAATTAAAAGACGCTTACTCCTTGGAAGGAAAGCTATGGCAAACTTAGACAGCATAATAAAAAGCAGAGATATCACCATGCCAACAAAAGTTCGTATAGTCAGGGCGATGGTGTTCCCAGTAGCAAGGTATAGTTGTGAGAGTTGGACCATAAGGAAGGCTGAGCGCCGAAGAATAGATGCTTTCGAACTGTGGTGCTGGAGAAGACTACTGAGAGTCCCTTGGACTGCTAGGAGATCAAATCAGTCAATCCTAAATTAAATCAACCCTGACTGCTCCCTGGAAGGACAGGTACTGAGGCTGAAACTAAAATATTTTGGCCACCTAATGCGAAGAGAGGACTCTCTGGAGAAGACTCTGATGCTGGGAAAGATTGAAGGCAAAAGGAGAAGGGGAAGGGGAAGGCTGAGATGGTTAGACATCATCACCGATGCAACAAACATGAAAATGAGCGAACTCAGGAAGATAGTGGAGGACAGGAAGGCCTGGAGGGATGTGGTTCATGGGATCACGAAGGGTCGGACACGACTTAACGACTGAACAACAACAACACATGCCTAACAAGGTAACATGTGGGCTCAAGGGATGTTGAAACTTTTTACTAGAACTCTGATGTATGCGTAGTCTAGCATTCTGTGAGTTACATCATTTATTCCACGGTCTATGTGAGATTGGGGCAGTAGCCAGATGGATTTAAAGCATCATCTACCATCTTAGTCACTCTCAGACTTGTCTGTCTGGAAATCACATGACTAATTTCCTGAAGTGATTGTTCACCTTAAAACGAGCACAAGTTTAAGTTCCTTATTTCAGAATTAAAGACTAACATCTTGCTGGGAAAACTGTCATTTTACAGCCCAATCACGTCCGAAGGCCGCCCCCTCCCCCTCCTGGGCCGCCTGGGCCAATGGCCACCCTCCCTACCCCGGCGATCCGCCTCCCCCGCCAGCTGGATCCGAACCTACCGGCTTTACACTATTTACAAAACCCCAACCAAACACAGGAGCATGTTAGGCATTTCTCATAATGTGGCCCTTAGTGAGATGGGAAAGTCTTTGTGCTTCCACCATGCCTGTGACAATATAATGCCTGATGTGACCATATGTGTAGATGATTTAAGCAAACTTACCTTCCTTTTTTGAGAGCAAAGGATCACAATAATCATCTGCACATACATCCAAGGCACTTTATAGACATGGTGGGAGCACTGCTTTCCCACCACATCTATGAAGAGGTCCATTTAGATGTATGCATGAATACAGCCTATGTTTGTGAAGAGGCAGAAAAGGTCAGATGTTAGAAACATGCAGCCTCTTTTTAAGATGCAGACAATTGCCGCAGGTGTCATTTATGGCCGGGGCCACATCAACACTGAGGCTGCAATCCCATAACACTTTCCTGGGAGTAAGCCCCATTGAACACAGTGGGACTTACATCTGAGTAGGATTGCAGTGTGGCACACTGAGTAGGATTGCAGTGTGGCCTAGGATTGCACTGTGACACAATACTCTCCAACTGAGAAAAAAAATGTAATTGATGTGTAGTGAATGTTTCAAGTAGCAATTCTTGCTTTCAATCGCCAAGCCTTGGAAGGTTTAAAACAAACAATGCTTTACAACGCAATCCTAACCAACTTTCCAGCGCCGGTGTAGCTGTGGCAACAGGGCGCACACTGCATTTTTCAGTGCAGGGGCAGTCATGGAGGCCTCTTCAAGGTGAGGGAACATTTGTTCCCTTACCTTGGGGCTGCACTGCAGCTGCACCAGCGCTGGAAAGTTAGTTAGGATTACTGTATGCTGTTATTCAAGATCAACTTCTAAAGACAAGAGGACTTCCGTTCCGCAACTATGGTTATGGTGTGGCCTAGAATAGTTTCAAAAAAGGCCTAACTTACAACATTATTATATCATCAAGCACTAGTACTGTGTTTTAAAATGAAAATGAGAGGGTTATTTAGAGTGGAGAAGCAGTGGGGGATGTGGTGCTCTTAATCCTTTCCCCTATCATTCCTCTGCTCCAAATCATTCCTCTGCTCCTCATCTCTTCCCACACCTGTGTTTTTCATACAGTGAAGCAGTCTTACAATCGTCCTATCATGTTTATTCAGAAGTCCCATATACACAGGCTTACTCCTAGATAAGTGTGTATAGGACTGCAGCCCTAAATTCCCATAGGTAAATGTGCCGGGAAAGCCGCACATGTACTTTAAAAAAAAAAAAAAGCAGTGACTGGTCATATATACATAGTGTTGCCAAAATGTGTTTGAAATAACTTGGGGGAAAGTGACTGAGGAGGTGGAGGGCTTTAACTACCTGTACTAGAAACAGGGTACTTAAAAATCCAACTCTCTGAGCTGTTCCATCCTCCTGGAGATTTATTTTCCAACCTACCTGATGGATGTCATATTGTGTTGGAAGTTCTTGAAGATCCTGTGAAAATCTCTAGACTTGCTTTCAGGAGTCACCTGGAGATTGATACTGGATTCCTGGAGACTCCAGGTCAATACTGGAGGGTTGGCAGGTAACCCTAGTTTACCAGACCAATTTGACTGGTAAACTGGGGGTTTAGGTGCGCAAAGAATCATTTCAGAAAGAAAGGACGAGTGGTGGTTCCCAGTAGCTCTCCGTCTTGTGAGGCTACATGCAGTCGAACCATGCTGTTGCTTTCGTAGGGAAACTGAACAGCTTACAGCCGGGGAAGAGGTAAGAGCGGTCCAGAAGAGCCGAGGCACTTGGTGCAGGGAGGAAGTATTTTCAGGTTGCATCAGCGACTACGGTTTCCACGGAAACGAGGCCTCCGTTGAGGCTAACGAGCCGTTTCTTGAAGAGACGATAATCTGTTTGTGCAACGGAAAAGACGGTGGGCCTGGTGCATTCGTGAGGACTTTTGTCTCTTAAGCGGAACGTGTCCCCGTGTGGAAACATTTTCTTCATTAAATCCGGTATCTCTTTAACTAGAATAGTTAATAGAGTGCTGCTGCAGGCAGGGAGAACTTTAGACGTTCCATTTAGGCGATTTGTAAC
This sequence comes from Plestiodon gilberti rubricaudatus, assembly GCA_026170595.1. Classification (NCBI taxonomy): domain Eukaryota; kingdom Metazoa; phylum Chordata; class Lepidosauria; order Squamata; family Scincidae; genus Plestiodon; species Plestiodon gilberti. Next base: position 153,197,001 of record JANXHW010000002.1, on the reverse strand, counting down.
GCGGTAGAAAACGCGGGCAAAATATACAGGCAATAATGATAGTTTCATTGCTGATAGCACAGTTTGACTTGCACTCATACGCTGTAGGTTCAAAAAAAAGGTTTTGTCCCTTTTGTCTGAATTACTGAAAAAAGTAACCATAACAAATGTTATGTCACGTCGTTGATGCTGTTTTTGCAATTTAATCCGAGATATAACCCCAGGGTGGGTTTTTTTAAACTTGCAGAGAATGTGGCCCCCTCAACTGAAATCACTCCTGCCTCCTTCACTGAAATGGCTCCCTAGCCTTCCTTTCCCTCTTTAGACTTCTGCTGTGCCACAACAGAGAGCTGAGGAGGAGAAAGTTTTTTTTGAAAAGAGATCCTAAATGTCAGAGGGTTTTTCACATGAATGAGGATAGTAGTTTACATACCACACATTGCTGAACATCGAATGAGTGAATGCTAGACACATGTTTATCTTTCCAGTTTTTAACGCTGTTGATAAATGCAGAGTGCTTGTTAATCTGTCACTTGTACATCTGTAGCAATCAGTGGCACTGTCCTAGTGTCCCTAGTTAATAGTGCCTAGTTTTTAATAATTTATTGTTTCAGACAGAGGCTATAACAACGTTGAGACAGAACGGATAGTAAAAGCAGTAGTAAAAAAGATGCAACAGCACATACAAGGCCATCACCTGGATAATATACAGCAATAGAACACACATACGTACCCAAAATAAAAACTATGCAGCAGCTATTGAAAAAACATCTGTTTTCTTGTTAATAAATGCATGACTACCTTCTCATAATAAAGTAATATTCTGATGAATGCTCCAGAATTGTGCTCTGACAAGTATTGTGCTTAGCTATTCTTTATGAATTGCAACATGTAAGTTGCATTCCAATAGATAATGTGAGAGGTTTTTTAATTATCCCAGTTCCATATATGACGTGTCTAGCAAAAATCTGAATTTAGTGGTAGTGTTCCTGTAAAAACTCTGGGCATGAGCTGGAACCTAGGTGTTCTAAAAACTGTATTCCACAAGTTGTACTTAAGCTCTAGTTGGCATACTTCCAGTATGTGCTTTTTAAAAAGTTATATACTGTAGTTATTTTAAGTAGCTTTTGAAATTGCTACTATAATGTTCTTCCTTAATTTAGAGCGCAGTCCTGCGCAAATCGCCGGTGGCGGAGCAAGTGCTCCGTGCCGGAAAGCATGTTTGTGATGACTCGGAAGGAAGGGCGGCTGGCACGGAGGCTGGCCACCCTCACTCCACTGCCGGATTGCCCCTGCGGCCGCCGGAGGAGGTAAGTAATCCCCCGGCGGGGGCAGTCTGGGTGGCAAGGGAGGGGGCCAATGGCTGAGCTGGCCCAGGAGGGGGCGGGGATAGCGTCTACCATGTCCCCGTTCCAGCCGGCGTGGCCCTTACATGTTACATTGGGGCTTCCCCGTTTTACACTGTGGGAAGGGGACAAATGTCCCCTTTCCCCTTCGGAGCGGCCCAGAACAGGGATAGGATCCGGTGGGCAGTCCTGGGACACCCGCTGGATAGTTAGGCAGGATTGCTCTGCCACTCTCCTATACATGTTAAATGTGCCCAGTGCCTTCAGTGATTCCCCAGTGGCTGCCAGTCATGTATTATTTCTATTGTCCTCCTCTGAATCTTCTCGTTTTAAAAATGTAGGCTATGAACCAAAGTCAAGTTCCATTGATTTCAGAGTTAAACACATTCTTAAACCTCTTCCATTGACATCATTGAGATTTAAATATGATTAACTTTGGAAGGATTGCGTCAATACTTCTCAGAACTGATTGAAATACTGCAGCCAGTAGAGCAGATCTGTGAATTTTTCATATGCTCTTTTTAGAGCTGTATCACATTGATGACATAAAAGTTGTAATAAGTAATTTCTTAGATATGTTAATGTTTGCATGTTTAGCATATTAAAAAGATGCAATAGTGAATTTGCCATGGACATAAAGCTTTTAAGAAACAAAGGACCTTGGCCTAGCACATAAGCAACAAGTGATTCCCATTTTAGGAGAGTAGGGGAGAGGCAGTAACTGTATTCGTCTCTGTTTTGATCTCTTAGGACCATTGGAAAGGTCTTCTCTAAAGATTAAATTGCTAAGTTTAACCAATGAGGAATGCGTCAGAAGCTTTTTTTAAAAGGCACTTATGAGAGCAGTGTGATACTACTTTGTATATCACTAGCGTCAAATTCTGTTTCATTTAGTGGAAGAAAAACCTCTGTCCATTTTGGCATATGTGGGAGTAAACGGCTACAAAACTGTATGTGATTTGTGTATTATTAATGGAAAGATGTTTGTCCTTTATAAAGAGAGGTTTTGATATTATCTTTTTCCTACATCAGAAATATTTTCACTGATAACATTTGTAATTCCAGCACACACCCACATGTGTTTCAGAGCAGAGTAAACAAAATGGTATTTTATTATTTTTCTCTCCATTATTAGTGAATAAAAACATAAATCACAAGGTAGTGCTTTTGATAGCCCCACAACCAATTTTCCCAGCACTCAAGCTACAATATTTTGCCTCGGGGGAAATGCTGTTCTTGGTCCCACAGCATGATCTGAAGGCACATGATACAGCTACTTTGCTGAAGCTAAGCAGGGTAGGTCTGGTTAGTGGCTGCCTGGGAATCCCATGTACGTGGCCTTCAGTTGCGTGCGACTTGCGTGCGTGCATACGTACGGAGTGGGCCAAAAGTAAGTACTGTATACAGTATTGATTCGGTCGTGGCATTTTTTATTTTAGTTTAATTTTTCATTATTATTTTTAATTTCTTTTTATGTTACTGGCAGCGCAGTCCTGAGGATTGTGTTCTGTCGCTGGAAGCAGTCGTGAACGTGCCGTAAAGCACGTTCGCGACTACTCTGGAGCAAGCGAGGCCGGCACAGAGGCCAGCCACCCTTCCTTCATCGCTGGAATGCCCAAGTGGCCGCCGGAGGAGGCAGGTAAGGATCTGGCGGGGGTGGATCATTGGGTGACGGAGGGGGGCCATTGGCCTAGCCGGCCCGGGAGGGGGTGAGGAATGGCCTCGGCCATATTCTTGTCGCCGCCGGGCCAGCTAGGCCGTTACATGGCCTCTACTTCCGCCAGCTATTTAGCTGGCGGAAATTAGCTGGCGGAAATCTGAGGAGGCCAATCGGGCCGGCTACACCACGAGCGTCCCCTTCACCGGGGCTCAGGATCCGGCATGCGGCCATGTGCCGCCAGCCGGATCCTTACACAGGATTGCGCTGCCAGTGTCACAGTGTCGGGGACAGGTTCCAGCAGAGCCGTACCCAGCCGATTTTACGTGTGGGGCGGGTCCTCGGCCCCGCCCCATAAAACTAATTAGCATAAATTATGCTAATTTTTGGCCGATTTTTTTTTCTGCTTTTTTTGCCGATTTTCGGCGATTTTAAACCTAAAAAAAGGGGTATTTTTAAAGTATGTATGCTTTGCGGCACTTAACTTGTGTATAGGAGCCTCCAGCGAAGCGATCGGCTCTCTCCAGCGACGTTCTTTTCCAGGGGCGCAGATCGGCGATCTGAGATCGCTCCTCTGCTGCCCCTGACGCGAACTGCTCATCGTAAGCTCATCGTTTGAGTTCGCGTATGCGCATAGCAAACAGCCATTCACGCATGCGCGAACTCAAACGATGAGCTTACGATGAGCAGTTCGCGTCAGGGGCAGCAGAGGAGTGATCTCAGATCACCGATCTGCGCCCCTGGAAAAGAACGTCGCTGGAGAGAGCCGATCGCTTCGCTGGAGGCTCCTATACACAAGTTAAGTGCCGCAAAGCATACATACTTTAAAAATACCCCTTTTTTTAGGTTTAAAATCGCCGAAAATCGGCAAAAAAAGCGGGAAAAATTCAAATTTTTCCCGCTCTCCTCCGGAGCCTCCCGCCCCCCCGCACCACCTCCCGCCCTTGCGCCCTGGGGCCCACCACCCCAGGGCACCACATCAGCCTACGCCCCTGGGTTCCAGAAATGTTGATAGAGGACATTTCGAGCACCTAAGAGACTAAACATGACCCAATCAGTACTGTATACCTGCTTTTGGCCCACCACTCATGTATGTGTGCGTGTGTGTGTGTATATAAAAAAACAATAAATAAGTCCAGTGAATACTTCCATTGAGATTATAAGTGTTGTGTGGAATGTAGTTTCGGTCTGTCAATTTTAGAAGCTGAATTGCTCTCTCTCATAGTCTCACTCAAGCGTGGGTGCTCTCAGGTAATTATTTAAATTGGAGCACATGAGCAAAGTTACCTTTCCCTTCAGAGCAATGCCTGGTCACTTTTTGCATGATTATTTTATATCTTTGAAGGCTTTATGTTTGGTCTCTCAAGCATGGAGGTGCCCATTTCCCCCCCCCCCCTTTAAAAATGATGACTGGCTGTTTTTACCCGCAGCATGGTTTATCCCACTCTCCATTAGTGGGAAAGTGATAGAGGGATGGCAGTGGATTTATACTAATGCAGATATAATTCTGGTAAAATTTCTGGACATTTCCCCTATTTTTTCCCCTAATTCTTACCTGTTTGGGGCCTTTTAGCACACCAGAGTCTTCTGTAATGCTCAGCATCCTAAAAATGCTGTGTTGAGTCATCTAGGTACGGTAGCCATTATCTTTTGTTGTTGTTGATGATCTCCTTTTCCCACAACCTACTGATAAATAGCCCACCTAATTTCCAAGGTCATGAAATTCAGGAGATTATAAGAAAGTTGGAGAAAAAATTGTGAAATGAGATTCCTTCATTAATATAGTAGGATGGTCAGGTTATGAGTATATGAGATGAAGGAGCTAGATTATAACTGTACACGTGAATGTGTGAGTGCATATATATAATACGCAATACTTGAAATACAGTTTCTAAAGTCTAGAGAAGACACCTGTAGTCCAGTATAAGTGCCAAACAGAACCCTGACATATTCTGAGTGGTGAGCATGGCAAGACTGAAATCTAGTCTGCAATCCTATATGCACTTACCAGGGAGTAGGCCCCATTGTGAGTGAGACTTATTTCTGTGTAAACATGCATAGGATTACACTGTTAAGAACTGGTTGCAAGAGCTTCTCCAAACATAACGTTGTATTTGGTGTTAGTGTTTTCCTTGAAAATTGTGTCAAACAGGTTTTGAAGTGCATTTAGAAGGAATGTGTTGCTGATTCCTAAAGCACATACATGGACTGATTACCCATCAAATTTAAAATTTATTTTTATTTTAAAACATTTTTATCCTGCCTTTCCCTTCCTAAAGAGAAGATGCCCAATGTGGCTTACAAAAAATCAAACAATAAAACCACTATAAACATTAAAAAGTACACAACAAAGGTAAACATAGTGATAACAGATCCCATAAAACCAAAACCAAGGGAGCAACCTCTCCCCAAAAAGAATATTGCATCAACTCAGAGAGTTTCAAAACACAAGGTTCAAAGACTTACAGCCCAATCATGCTCTAAAGATCTGCTGGGCGGCCGAGGCTGCCCGCCGGATCCTGATCTCCACCACGGTCAGCCTGCAGCAGGCAGCCTGCAGCAGAAAGTCTACTTGGGGAAGGGGAAGCTCATCCCCTTCCCCGAGTGTAACTGTGGCTGGGGCCAATAGGCCTCCTTGGATTTCCACCAGCTATTTTGCTGCTGGAAGTTGGAGGAGGCCGTGTAACAGCTCAGCTGATCGGCGGGGGTCAGGATTCAGCCGAGGCCGATCCCCGCCCCCTCCCCAATTGGCTGGGCCTATCGCCCCCACTGTTTGCTCCCAGACCACCACCCCCTCCACTGGATCCTCACCTGGTTCGGGCAGTGGGTGGGAGCTGGTTCGGGCGGCATAGCAGGGCAGGCCGGCCTTGTGCCGGCCTTCCCTGCTTGCGAGTCAGCGCGAAAGTGCTTTACGGCACTTTCGCAACGGCTGTTTTAGGTCAGGATTGCACGGTTAGAATCATAGAATTATAAAGTTGGAAGGACCTCCAAGATCATTGAGACCAACCCCCTGCCAATGCTGGCTGTTCACAACTACAACTCTGCTTAAAGACCTCCGATAATGGAGAGTCTACCACCTTCCGAGACAGACGGTTCCACTGCCGTACAGTTTGTACTGTCTGGAAGTTCTTTGTAATGTTTAATTGAAATCTTTCTTGTTCTAATTTAAACCCATTTGTCCTGATCCTCTCTGCAGAGCAACAGAGAACAAATCCACTCCCTCTTCCACATGACAGCCCCTCAAATATTGATAGATAAGTTATGTCATCACTTAACCATCTCTTCTCTAAGCTAAACATGCCCAGCTCCTTCAACCTATCCTCAAAGGACATGATCTCCAGCCCACTTGCCATCCTAGTCAACCTCCTATGGACTTGCTCCAGTTTGTCAGTATCCTTCTTAAACTTTGCAAAAATTAAAAGTCTTTAAGAGGCAGCAAAAAGAAAGCAAGGAGGTGGCCAACCTAATTCCTCAGGACGGAATTGCACATCGTGAGCACCACAGCTGAAAAGGGCCTCTCTCTTGGTCCTACTAGATGGATATGACAGTGGTGGGACATGCAAGAGGGCCTCTTCAGATGACCTCAGGGATCGAGGAGTCATAGATGCAGGGAGGTGGTCCTTGAGGTAAGTAGGGCCCCTGTATCTGCAGGGGATGCGTTCCAGGCCCCCCCCCCCCCAGATATGTTAATACTGTGGAGGGTGCAAATGCCCACTCTGCTGTTTTCTAAGGGGGCCCCCGCCTGTGTGCATGCACTTGCGACCCCCTTGGCTCTTACTTTTAGCTGAGCAACATTCGTTTCTTCCTTAAACAAATGTGATAAGCAGCCTCCTGCTGCTTATTGCAGGCAAGTAGAGCGAGACTAAGTGCTAGATAGGCTCTGCAAGGTTAACAGGAAGTGCTTCTGTTAACCTTGCTGAGGCTGAGCCTCTCTAGCACTTAGGGCGCAATCCAATTCTACTTATGCCGCCATTGTAACCAGCGGCGCAGTGAAAACGGGAGGCCCCAGAATGGAAAGGGGATTCAAATCCCCTTTGAATTCCCTTTTTGGAGGGGATTTGAATCCCCTTTCCGTTCTGTGGCCTCCCATTTTCGCTGCACCACTGGTTACAACGGCGGTGTAAGTAGGATTGGATTGCGACCTCAGACTCATTCTACTTGCCTGCAATAAGCAGCAGGTGGCTGCTTATCACTTTTGTTTAAGGAAGAAACAAATGTTGCTCAGCTAAAAATAAGAGCCGCGGGGGCCATCCACTATCCGCGGATAAGTGAATCCATGGATAGCGGGGGGGTCCTGTACTTTGTTCCTAAGCCGTTTAGGTCTGTAAATATATCAACTAAGTAAAATGTATCAACTAAAAGTGATAACATTGTTGACTGTGTTTGTTTTCTGATTATCATTTTTCTTGTTGTGCCTTTTTCAAGTTACTCTGTAACAGGAATTGTTCAGACCTTAGTTGCACTTGCAGTTGCAAAAACAGTGTCCTGTACAAGACATGAGAGGCAGAGTTGTACAAGACTTGTGTAAGACTCCACCTGCACTGATAACTAGGAGGTCATCTTTATGGTTCCTAAGATTGTGTATGGTGGTCCTGCTCCTTCTCCACCTCACTCACAAGACACTTGTCTTGTTTCACACAGGCAACTGCTCCTGCTTTGGTACAGAGGTTAAGATCTGCTTCCAACAACAGAACAGCAATTAAGATGTCATCTTGTTACAATATCTGGAGCCCTGACCCTGTGCTCTGCCTGCTCTTTGCAGTGACAGAACATAGAATCAGATCCTTAGTAAAATAACTGATTAATTTATTCTCCATTGTGCTTTTGGTTGTAGGCAGTGCCTTCATAAATTTAATTACAATGTGCCGTGCTTTACATAGGTTGATGATAGAAGGAAAATGTTTTTCACTGCTCTCATTAACAGCTCTAATCTTTTCTCAGGTTCAACAATGCTACACACTGGGAATGATTTAAATGAACTTCTAATCTGTAAAGAGCAAGAACTGAAAGAGCTACAAGCTAGTCAGATCCATTTTCAGAAAACAGCACTGCAAGAAGCCCAAAAGCACCTCAGAGAAATGCATAGGAAGTTCAACAAGTTAAAGGAAGATTTCACTTATAACCTTAGAGTTCTAGAGGACAGAGATAAAGAGCTGGAGCACTATGATGCCTTGTTCACTCAGCTGAAAATGGTTGAAAATGCTAAAGAGGCAGAGGTTAGTGATCTTAGAATACAGGTAGATAAGCTGCAGCAGACTCTTGCTCGGGAAATAAAAAAACAAGAGGCTCAGCAATACCACTATCAACAAAAGCTTAAAGAACACCAGTTAGAGTTGGAGCAGCTTCACAGGTAAGATAGTTTGATAATATGTATAATTAAAGAATTCAACCTTCCAAATCCAGGCCCTAGAGTCTAGCTGTACCTACTTACTGGATAATTAGTAGGTAGCTGGACCTCTTGTATTGGTTAAAATACAACACACTCTGTTGCAGTAGTTTGTGTGAACACATTTTACTACATTTTAGTAGTAACTGGTAGAAGCAATAGCCTTAGAGCCCAATCCTAACCTGTGCCAGGGCTGCGGGGCCGGGCAGCCCACACTGTATCTAGCACTGGCTCGGAGCAGGCTGGAGGTCTCCTTGGGGTAAGGGGACATTCATCACCCTGGGTAAAGCTCCAGCCTGCGCAACGGGGCTACTTGGATCTGCGCGAGCTCATTTGCTGGTGCAGAAACGAGAAACCTCGTGTCGGACTTCCAAGCCCGAGTATAGGATTTGGCACACATCGTCACTGATCCCACCCCCCTCCCAGGCCTTTTCTGCTCCGTTTCCATCATCCCCTGTCTCTTTATGCTTCACCCTTCCCCAGCCCCCACGCCACTTGGAGCAGCTCTCACCTGCTCTGGCTCACAGTCTGCTGGATTCAGCACTGGCGGGCCAGCTCAGGCCTTCCCGCCGGCACTGCTTACTCTCCAGGCATTGTGACATGCTTTATGGCACGTTTACAGTGCCCTAGGCCAGCGCAGCATGTGCTATGCTGGCCCAGCGGGAGAATAGGATTGCTGGGTTTACATACAGAAAGCAGTTATTTGAAGAAGCAACTGTATGTAGCTATCTTGTGAGATATTCTATATATGGTAATATAATTGTAAATGAAGATGGCTTTCATGAAAACAGGGAATGAATGATAGCTGTGTGCACTTTGGATACGTCCACACTAGCTACATTCCGAGATAAATTATACTTCAATCCTATGCATGCTTACCTGCGAGTAAGCCATATTGAATACAGTGGGACTTCTAAGTAGACATAGGATTGCACTGTTAGTGTACTCTGCACTTCATCCTGATAGTGATCCTTATTAGATTTCCACTTCTGCTTTTGCAGGGCTGGCAAGTGGAAGTGAATACCTCTAAATTAGGTACACAGTCTTGGCACCAGGTTATTCTGGGCCCTCAGTCACTTTGCCTTGAGAGCCCCCATGTGTGCACAAATTTTGCGTGCATGCGTGGAACCTCTAGAGGTTCCCTCTTTTCCCCATGTGCATGGTGGATGGAGGAGGGAAGCGACTTCCCTCTCCTTCCATCCGACTGTGGCTTTCTCACATGTGCCTGCTTATCTCTGTTGTCATTGGTAGTGGAGCAGTGTGGTTGGATGGACTACTGGGGCAGCACAGTTGGGCAGGGGAGGAAGAGTTCCTTCTCCATCCCCCTGCTCCAACAAGTCAGCTTGTTCTCTGGGAACCATGGTCCCTGGAGAGACAGTTCACTTTGGATATTTATAGTATGAATTTGCTTGCTTTCATAGGTCTAAAGATTTGGATATTAATCACCATCATGAGGAGTATGAGAATATGAAACGGCAACTGGAGAGGAAACTCCAGGAAGTAGAAGGTGAACTTGCTTTGCAAAGACAGGTATTTATTTATTTATTTATTTATTTATTTATTTAAAAAAAATTATACCCCGCCTTATCCTATGCCGAAGGCAAATGCCCAAGGTGGCTTACAACAAAAATTAAAATACATAATTTAAAATAATACATAAAATAAGTGTAAACAATACATAACTAAATTTAAAAACAATAAAATCCACTGGGGGGGGGGGGACAGTATGGAGCAGAGAAGCAGCTTGGCAGAGAATCTTGAGACACAGGAGGCAGACCACAACCCATCACCCAAATGCTAGACGAAACAAACACGTTTTGAGCCCTCTCCGAAAAGTCATGAGGGAGGGGGTGGTTCTCAGATCCCCTGGCAGAAGATTTGATCAACCAGTTAAGTAGGAAATCTTGACAGAATTTGCATTTCCCTTGGTCACAGATAAGGTGGTGTATTTTATAGTTCAGTGCTCTTTTTTTTCCTGGATATCTGTCCACTTTAGGATTGTTTTCGATCTCTAAGGTCAAAATTGATATGAGATCAGCAAGGGACAGCAATGGAATAGCTTCACCATTTTAGGTATCGGATGGCATTTATGTTTTAGCGTTTCTTCTTACCCCGGCAGTCTCCCTTTGGGAAAAATTGGTAGGATTGTGACTAGTAAAATGAGATGGTGTAAGATTCTTCCATGGGGGGTACAGCCAAAATGCTGTGCTAAATTCGCCAACCTTGAAATTTCAGGAAGGTCACTGCTATAAATCAGAAGCGGCTTTAGGCAGTTGTAAAGTCTAAATAAACACTCTGGCCTCTGCCAGCAGTCACTACTTCTCCAATTTCAAGGTTCCCTTCTGTTCAGTTTGTGTGTAGCCATTCAAAGGGCTTGAAGACTTTTTAATTTTCATTCTGCACAGCATACCTGTGTTTCCCTTGAAAATGTCCAGAGTCTGGATGAAACGTTGGGACTGATATTGACATTTTATGTGGATCCTCTGTGTTTTTATATATTTTTATGTACCGGTATTTTAAACTGGAATTCCTCGTAATTGTTTGATATAAAAAAAAAAAACTTTTTACATGATCTTTTAACCCATTAATCTCTACCTTTTTACTTGATTGATCATCAGTAAATTCTCTGTATCACTAAATTCTCAACATAGGTGCCTTTTTGAGATACTTAACAGTGCAATCCTATACCTGTCTACTGAGAAGTAAGTCCCATTGAGTTCGGTAGGATTACTTCCAGGTAAGTGTGTATAGGATTGCAGCAGATATTCAATATCTTTACTATTTTAAACAAATGTGCCCTCAACTCATTGATTAAAATGGATTTCCACTGATTAATCAACTAAGCTTTGCCTAAAACCTCATTGATTAACAGCGCAATCCACCGTAACTCGCCGGTGACGGAAAGCATGTTTGTGACTACTTGCGAGCAGGGAAGGCCGGTGGAGAGGTCGGCCTTCCCCGCTCCGTCCATGGAGCTCCCACTGGCCGCCGGATCCAGGTAAGTTAGGATCCGGCGGGTGGGGGTGCAGATCGCCGGGCGGGGGAGGGTGGGCGGCCCGGGAGGGGGCGGGGGATGGCCTTCCGTCAAATCCTGTCCCCCGCCGGGTGCCAGAGCCTTTACATGGGCTCCTCTACTTCCGCCAGCAAAATCGCTGGCGGAAATCCGAGGAGGCCGATAGGGTCTGGCCCCGATTACACTCGGGGAAGGAGACGAGCGTCTCCTTCCCTGAGTAGACCTCCTGCCCTGTAGCCACGCTGGCTGCCGGTGCACAGGATCCGGCGGGCAGCCATGGGCCACCAGCCGGATCTCAGTCAGGATTGGGCTGCCCACCAGTGAACGCTTGCAGCCCTAATTTACACAAATGTTTCTCTCATATTTTCAATGTACTGTATTTTTGCTATGACAAAAGGAAACTACATTATATTTTGACCGTTCTCTCTCTTCATACTTGTGGATCCTAGAACTCTTGTTTACACAATATTATGAACTCTTGTTTACACAATATTATGAACTCTTGTTTACACAATATTATGAACATGTATAAATATTATAAATGTGACATATAATTCCATGTGTTGTATTTCAGGAACTTCTAGTCGAATTTGATGCAGAAATGAAAAAGAGAGAGCATGAGTTTCGAAGGAAAGCAGATGAAATGAGCAATTTAGTTCTGTCTCATGAGCTTAAGGTAAGCATGCCCCCAGACTGTGATGCATGCACAGCAGCGCAAAAAAAAAACACCCCAAATCAATATATTTTGCTGCTGCTCCTAGTTTGTTATTCTCTGATACATAGAGAATCATTCACCTATATCCATGATCAACTTCCATGAGTCTTTTCATTGAGCCCGCCCTTGTGCCAACTGGCGCGGGACCTACCTGCGGCTGTACACTACTGTACACTACTAACTGGGTCTGGGGTTGAGTGAGAAGTGCCAGCCTCCGCACTGGCGCCGCTTATCCACAAGGAGCCGCAAACATGCTTTATAGCACGTTTGCGACTCCTTAGGCCGGCGGAGCACTTTCTCCGCCAGCCTAAAGATAGGCAGGAACAGGCTGCCCGTCATGTTCTACCCTTCCCTCTTCATTGTGCAACTCCTAACCTCTGACAGGGAGTACGCACATATGTTTAAGCATTATTGAATTTTTTTCAGTTCTTATGTTGCTTTTACCTTCAGCATTAGTCTACTGACTTTATAGGTCAGTAGGCGAGCCTTCTCTGTTGTGGCGCCACAATTGTGGAACCCCCTGCCAGGGGATCTGAGAACTACCCCCTCCCTCATGACTTTTCGGCGAGGGCTCAAAAACGTTTTTGTTTCATCTAGCGTTTGGGTGATGGGTTGTTGTTTGTCTCCTGTGTCTCAAGATGTTCTGCCTTGCTGCTTCTCTGCTCCATACTGTCGCCCCCCTAGTCGATTTTTTAAAATTTAGTTTATGTATTGTTATATATTGCTTAAATTTATTTTATGTATTATTTTAAACTATGTATTTTAATTCTTGTTGTAAGCCGCCTTGGGCATTTGCCTCAGCATAGGATAAGGCGGGTTATAAATTTTTCAAAATAAATAAATAAATAATCAAGGAATGAAGGCAAATAAATTATTTATTTCATAATAAAATATATCCTATGTCCAGGTAAATAATACTTAACTGGATTAGTATTGTTGACTCACATTATCTTTTCTGACCAAAATTAGATTCTTTTAGTTAGAAAGCAAACTTTGGTTAGTAGTGTACAGTCGGACCTTTTTATCCGCTGGGAACCACAGTGGATAAGAAAATCAGTGGATAAGAAAATCCAGGGTGGGTGGGTGTTGGGAGCGGTGCCACATTACCTTTTTTCCAGCATCTTCGCCACTTCCCTCCTCCTGAGTTGGTTTAAACTGACTGAAAAAACAAAAGCCACTACTGGAAGCAACCTGTGTAAATGGTGCCAAAGACTCCCGGCTGCATTTTTCAGGGCTGAAAGCAGCTGGCAGGCCCCCGACAACACTGAAAAAGAGGTAATGTAGTGCGGTTGGACTCCCTCTTCCATAGTTTTGCCATCCGTATTGAGTCAACTCTGTGGATAAAAAGGTCCAACTGTATTGATTTATGCTTTGATTAGTATAACATTTGGCAATTCATTTTATGTATCCACATACAAGCCTTTCTAGAATTTAATTTTAAATGATTTGATTAATCAAGTATTACTGAAAAATGAAATGTATTTTCCCCATTTTCTATATCCAGTATCTGAAAATTCTTTCAGCAAGGGTAAAATAAAATTTAAAATCACCTCTCACATTACAGTAAAAATTGAATACAATCAAAAGTTGAAAGAAAAATAACTATATTTCAGATTTCTGGGGAAAGTAATGTGTGTTCTTTGTTTCTGTTCAACTAATAACACTGTCTGATAAATTAACTTTGTAACAGTGGGTGCAGTCTTTTCTCAAATTTAGGCAGGAAAAGGAATTATTAGATTGTGTATTTTGTTTTTTTCCTCTGAAAGGTTAAATTGTTGACTAAGGAACTGGAGGCTTTAAAAGAGACTGGGATGAAAGTATCAGAATCCTTGAAAATGACAGAAGCAACTAATTTGGAGCTGGAGAAAGAAATCAAGTGCAAAGCTTGGGAAATAAAGGACCTTACAGCCATGAAAGATGCTCAGTATTGTACCATTCCGTTGATTAAAATAAATGTCACCTAACCTCTCTTCTTCCACCTAATTACACTTATGACGCAGTCCAGTGTATTTTGATGCCGGCAGAGCTCCTGCTCCGCCAGCGTTGGGTGTTGCAAAAGTGCTGTAAAGCACTTTTGTGGCACCCAGAGAGTAAGTGGCGCCGAGACCAGTGCTGCTTACTGGGCCGTCCTCCACGACCTGCACCACCGGACACAGGTAAGTCCTGTACCGGTCAGTGGGAGGCTGTGGGTAGGCGGGCTGGGATGGCAGGGGAGGGGCTGATTGGCCGCCACTGCCCAGGAGCGGGGTGGAATATTGGCAGCGTGCTCTGCCATATCCCCATCCCCTTCCTGGGCCAGACTGGCCTTACACAGCCTCCCCAGTTGTGCTCCAGCTCCAGAGGAGGACCAGTGGGGCCTCCAGGGCTTACACCAGGGGAAGGGGGCGAATGTCCCCTTCCCCCGAGGTGAGCCCAGGCTGCGTCAGCATGGGCCACATCTTGACTAGGATGCAGTGACAGGCCATTTTGGCCGGCCACCACATCTTAGGCAGGATCGGGCTGCCCATTTGAGTTTTTGAGCCTATGAAGCTGCCTTCTACTGAGTCAGACCATTGGTCCATCTAGCTCAGTATCGTTTATCTACACTAACTAGCAGTAGCCCTCCAGGGATTCAGATTTTTTTCCTAGCCCTATATGAAGGTGTCAAGGATTGAACATGGGACCTTCTGCATGTAAAACAGGTGCTCTGCCGACAAGCTACAGCCCTTCCCCAAGAGAAAGATGTGTGGTGGTATGGTTGCATGAGGGTCACATCTGGCATAGCAATGACTCGTTCATTTCACAATCTCCATGCTGTGGCTTAATGTACTTTTACATTGCATATTGCTACCAAATTAGAAATTAATCCTGTGGTTTATCCTTATCCCACATCAAGATACTGCTCCCAATGTGGCTGTCTGTATGTGTTTTCCCATCCATTTTGCTATTGGCATGGCTTGCCCATAAACTGTCCTTTCAGGCAGAACTGAGCTATTAGCATTAGTATCATTACTAATTCAGTTTTGCATGTTTACATATTTCTGTGATAGCACAGCATAATTGCACACATTCATGGTACAGTTCTATAGAACTGTGTGACAAACTACGGTATCTCTGCAAAACTACGGTATCTTTGCATGCCACTTAAAATATAAAAGAACTCCTCATGAACCAAGTGGAGAATAGGCTTGCTTGCATGGATAATCACCCTTTTTTGCCAGGTTGAATGGAAAAAGGCAGCAAGGGCAAGGCGAGAACAGACAGTTTAACTCAAACCGGCTCAGCCACAACAGTAGTAATTCATTCTTAATGAACAGATGCAGTAGTGGACTGCACTATGGATCTAAAGATTGTGGTCATCTTCATGATCATCATCATCATACATATTTCTACTGTCCACATGACATTTAAAAAATCCAGACATAGTTGTTGATGCTAAAAGTGTAGAATCGTGCAAGACTGGTAATAAAACAACATGATTTGACAATACAGTATCTGGGGCTTTTCTGAACTATGAGATGGGCAGCACAATCCAGACTAACCCCACGGTGATGGAACGTGTGTTTACATTTACATTTGCCGCCAGGACGACCCCATGGCCGCCGGACCAGTTAGGTCAGGATCCGGCGGGGGGGGGGGGGTTCCACCGAGCCAGGGAGGGAGACCATTGGCCCAGGCGGCCCGGGAGGGGGCGGGGGATGGCTTCGGCTGTATCCTGTCCCCTGCCGGGCGCCTTGGCCATTACACGGCCTCCTCCTACTTCCTTTGCTGGCAGAAATCCGAGGAGGCCGATAGGGCCTGCCCTGGTTTACACTCGGGGAAGGGGACGACCATCCCCTTCCCTGAGTAGATCTCCGTCCCGGTGGTAGCCTGGCCGTCGGGGAGCAGGATCCGGCGGGCGGCCGTGGGCTGCCGGCCGGATCCTTACATAGGATTGCGCCGTAAGACAGGCAGGTACCCATCAAATTTAATTTACAGCTGACCTGCAGATTCTGTGCTAAAATGATTTAGAATAGGGGTTCTCAACCCTTTCCTGGTTGAGTACCACCTCCTGTGCCATTCTGCTACGTACCACCGGAAGTGACTGGCGATGACATAATCGCCAGTTACTTTCAAGTTTTCAGAGGCCAGAAAACACAGGTAGGAGGCTCTGAGCACGTGGGAGGGCCTTTCTCAGCATTCCCAAGAGGCTCGGCTAAAGGCAGGAGCCTCTCGGGAGCAAAAACACAGCTTCAAAAGCACCTTGTTGGAGTGGGGTTCCGGCAGGCCAAGTACCACCAGCAGTTGGCCGAAGTACCACTGGTGGTATGAGTACTACTGGTTGAGAACCCGTGATCTAGAAATCAGCATAGTGAGAAATAGAAATTGCATTTGCAATGTTGTATTTCTGAGCATGTGTCCAATCCAACTTACTGGTAACACAATTATGTTGTTACCTGAAATGCAGCAAGTGTGCTCATCTGGGCAGACCTTCACAGCCAGATTCTTACAGATTCTTACTTGTTGATTTATTCTCCAGCAGTTTAAGCTTCAACTGTGCTCTAATTTCATCCTGTCTTTGTTAATTGTTCTTATGCATATTACTTTTCTTCAGATTTTGTTCTCATTTTGAGCATGTTAACCTTACCTATATTTACATAGTTACATATGTAAATATGTTTACATGTATTACATTATTTTGTTTTCCTCCAATATTTGCTCATTTAGGATACAGGATTTAGAAAGCAAACTTGATTTGGTGCAGTTGAGCTGGAAAAAAGAAAAAGAAACTTTTGAGAGAAAGTGAGTTCTTCAGATAGATGACATTGCATTTTAAGTGTACTGTGCTCATGGAAAGTGCCCTGCAGGCATGTTCCTAGAGAGAGCCATTTGGTGCAAGTATTTCACCATTCTGCATTCATAGGCTTACCAGATCTCCAACTGGGAGAGAGTGCTAGACCTTTAGGAGAACGAATGTGGGCAGATGTAGCTTGTTAAACCTTAGAGCACAATCCTAGGCATGTCTACTCAGAAGTAAGCCCTACTGAACACAATGGGGCTTGCTTCTGAGTAGAAATGCCTAGGATTGTGCTCTAAGGGTTTAACAAACTACACCTGCCCACATTCCTTCTCCTAAAGGTCTAGCACTCTGTCCCGGTTGGAGATCTGGTAAGCCTATGCATTCATGTGTTACAATTTTATGTATGATGTAAGTTGTTTTGTATGTCAGCATAACAAAAAGAGTAATATGTGAAGTAGCTGTCAGACTGTGGATTGAGTGTTGTCATCTGCTACCTTTTTGCCCAATCATAGGCCATTTAAGTCTGGGGCTTCTTACTATCTAATTTCTTTTGCAAGCAGTACTCTGCACTGTTGCCAAATTGGTGAAGTTATCTGTAGACCCTCTTCCCTCTTGTTCACTTTTAAGACATATAAACAAGGATCCAGAGAACCATGTGACCAGTTCTGTGTGGTCAGTGTGTCTTTGAACTTGTTTTTCAACAAACCACTTTTTAAGCTTGAGTGTTTCAAAAGAAGTTTGTAATATAGCACAGGGATCATACCAGGAAAACAAACTCCACTGCACACGAGCCCTCTCATGTACGTAAAGTAGCTTTTTGTATCCCTGGCATTATTTTCTTTTTGGGCTTCAGATACTGTTGTAAAGATTTGGAAAAAGAGAAATAAAACGTTTTCCAGCTTGCAATTGGGATTCTCTTACTCCCTTCCATTGATCACATCAGCGCCATTCAGTTTCCCAAGGTCAAAATAATCATGTCAAAGGAGAAGGCAGAAGCTAAACAAAATGTTCACCAATGGAATCAAATAACATTAGAAGTTTCTAAAAATGCACATTGCTCAAAACCTTTGGCCTGTACAAACCTTTCAGAAACAACTGGCAGAAAAACAATAGCCTGTTGTGAAGATTTTAGAGAGCAGAAGTTTTAAAAAATTCTTCTCAGCTACTGTTGAAAACCTAGATCTGAGAATTTAATTAAGTGCATGAACTTAACTGTTCATGCTGGGGGAGAATGCCAGCCCACAGTGAGCATTGAAGAGGAAACGGATATGAAGAGGAAATGGGACCTCCAGCTTGGGCTGACATTGGGTTTACATAGCAGGGTTTGCCTGGGAGACTTGTGTTGATAAGACCACTTCAAGGCATGTGGTTACAAAGAAAGGAAGTACTTGATTTATGAAAACTCTATACTGAGAGAGAGAGAGAGAGAGAGAGAGAGAGAGAGAGACTACATGCTTGCTTTCTAGCTGGAAAGAGGATCCTGGGAAGAAGGAGGAAGGAAGGATAGTCTGAGATTAGCAATCTGCATGCCTAAGAGGAGAAAGTCTCATGTCCCATCTGACTACCTCCCTAGCTATATCACCCCCTTCAGGTGCAGGATGCTTGTGCAGTGTTGTTTCACCTTTCTTAATTTCCAACATTTTAAAAAGCTCCTAGTGGCATGACTGTTTTTCAGCAGACTTGCTGATTGGGCAGGCAGTTCTTGTGACAGTTGCCAGTATGTATGGTTAATGGTATGTAAACTCAACTCAACTCACTCACTCTATTATGCAGGCACCCAGAGAAAAGTCAACACACTTCCTTCCCTCTGTTGAGTTGTATTGCTTTCAATGGAACTGTCCAGGTGTGCACTAAATTCCAGAGTGCAATTGCGAGCCTTTCAGAACTGTTTTGGGACAGGAAGGGGGAATGAAGCAAAACTGTTACATATGCAAACAGGAACATTTAGATGCATGTACCACAAATTATGACATTCTGTTTTATGGTGGGGTTTTTTAAACCCAGTATGTTGCTTGCAGTAGCCAAAAGCTAAAGTACGGTAGCCTGTTTAATTTCTTTTTTTAAAGACATGCAACAATGGATCGCTTTGCTAAGGAAAAGGATGCAATACTTGCTTCAATGAAAGAGGCCCATGTTGAACAAATACATAAGTGGGAATATCAAATCCAAGAACTGCAGATAAATAAGGAAACACTGGAAATGGAACTACATCGGGCTGAACGGAGGCATTCAGGTTGCTTGAGAGAGAAAGAGGCTGTCACTGAAAAGTAAGCATAACCTAACTTGTCTTGGAGTGGATTCTTATTTACCCATGAGCACCACACCCTAGAGTCGGACACAACTGGACTTAATTGTCAGGGGTCACCTTTACCTTTACCTATGCCTTAGAGTTCGACCTTTTTTCTGTATCCATGTGCTGATGTCATCCACTTATGTGCGTTTTGAAACATGTCAGCATCTTGAAAGTATTTTCAGGTGCTGATAACATCTCACTAAAAGCATTCTCAACTCTATAGGAAGGACGTTTCACTTTGTCAGGTAAATACATGAAAAAGGAATATTTATAAATGCTTTGGGCAAAAAATTGTTTTTCAGAATGGAGAAATTTGGGAATAATGTAAACTAGGGCAATAGAAACAAATACTTAGCCTGTCCCTTTTAGACATGTCATTCATTCATTCATTTTAAAGTTTCTATCCTACCTTTCTGGTTAAAAACCTCACAGGGTGGTGCACAATAGTCAATATAAAGCAAAAGCAAAAGCAATCAATTTCATTAAACTAGCATACTACAAGAAGGCAAAAGAAGACAACACAGTAGATAGATTTAATGAAAAATGAGTTTTATTTTATATTAAAACAACAACATAACGTGCACCCATATTTTTAGATAAAAGTTTTCTTTATTGTAATGACTATTTGTTGCCCTCTCTATTTGGCAAATTTTGACAAATTATTGAAACACAGAAAATGTTTAAAGCAAAATTCAAACAGCAGATAACAATCGGCAAAAAATAAAGAAAAAACATCAGAAAGTCTGGTAGACCAAAAAACTTCGCCAGCCCAAATAAATGTTCCTGGAAGGTCATCCAACAGTTCTTGGGGAAAGTGTTCCAGAGGCACAGCACAGCATAAGCCGCTGTCAGGTACGTCTGGGGGCCAAGAACCCGGACATCTCAATTAGATTTATAAAAAAAGTCTGACAGCCCAATCCAACTCACCTATTTTTCCGCTCCATAACATGCACCGGACCATTAGACGCACGTGTATTTTGGAGCAAAAAAATGGGGAAAAAATGTCTTGCTTTAACTACTAGTTTTAACGGCGCTTGGCTGCTTACCGTGTTGTCGTTTAGCCCCTCCAATCTTCGTCCTGCGTTGCCGGCTGCATTGCGGCCCCGCCGGGACTGCCCCCAGGCAGCAGCTCCAAGACGCGAGCCTCCCAGGCGCTCGATGCGACCAGGAAGCTCTGCGCAAACATCATAGTAACTGCAATGTTTGTGCAGAGCTTGCAGTTGCATTCAGCACCCAAGTGCTGGACGCGAGTAGGAAGCTCAGACATTTCCCCCTATTTTGGGGGGGTGCGTCTTATGGAGTGAAAAATACGGTGACTTTCTGCCCAGCAATGCAGCGAGGCCGGTGCAGGTACTGCTGCATCCTGTGCAGAAAGTGGAAGCTGGGAGGTCTTCTCAGGGGGAGAGAACTTTTGTTCCCTTACCCTGAGTAAAGCCCCAGCCCCTGCAATGGGTCTCCTTGCATCTGCGCCAGCTATTTTGCAGGCGCACGTTTGGGAGGCCTGTGTAAGGAAAAATGGCCTAGGAAGGGGGATAGGATTTGGGGTGTGCTGCTGCCGCTGATCCTGACCCTTCCCCTCCTGGCATTGAGACTCAATTCATTAATCCAAAATTATATTATTATTAAGAATGTTTATATACATCTTTTAAACAAAAGGTAGTTCACAAAGCAGTTTACGTAGCAAAATAAATCCTACACTGAATTTAATTTTCTATAATAATGAAGCATAATTGAAACGGGGTTCAGGGTTCTTTGAAATGCCATGGGCTTTCAACTTAAGGGCACTCATCAGCTCATATGAAGTTCTGAGAATAGCCTCAGAAGCTGGCCATTAATGGAGAGGGATTAAATGAAAAATATTTGCTTATACATCATGTGTTCAGTTATAGTGCATCCCTAGGAATCTTGGTCAATTTCTGATGGTCAAGATACAGAGTTTCTGTTAAGAATACAGTTCTTGAAAATACTTTATATTTCTCCTTAGATGAGCACCACACATTTTTCATTCAGAATTACTGCCTAACTCTAAAATTATAAAAACCTATAACACTGTAACAGTTCATTCACCTCTGAGTTGCAATATCTTTTCTCCAGGGAAGTGCCTCACTCATATGCTGTTCAAACAAAGGTCAAATGTAAATTTAGATGTATTAGTCAGCTGCATTTCTGCCATTTGCTAGGAATATATTTTGGAGTTTTACTGTAGTAGTAGATTTGGGGTACTGTCTCCATTCCACTAGTTATGCTGGATATGGATTATACTCTTGTTCCTTTGGGGAGTTGTGGTGGTTCCTGGTTTCCCTGAGGATTTTTTAAAAACTATTTTTTCACCTACAGTGGACCCTGCTCACCCCACACCCCAGAAGCTTCTATAATGCCTCAGGGCCCAATCCTATCCAACTTTCCAGTGCTGATGCAGCTACAATGCAGCCCTGAGGTAAGGAAGCAAATGTTCCCTTACCTTGCCTCCATGACTGCTCCCCCACCACAGGATGCATCTCACATCCCGTTTACACAACTGCATTGGCACTGGAAAGTTGGATAGGATTGGACCCACAGCCTCCTAAAAAGACTGCTGAGTAATCCTACTGCAGGAGCCATTGCCCTGGGGTGCTTCCCTGAAACCCTTTTGAAATCAGTGCCATGGCAGAAAGCCCACATAGCCAAGCAGGTAAGTTATTTGGTGGATTCACTGTCTTGCCCCAACAACAATAGGCTGTCACCAGTTCACCTGCTGGGTTTGGAAGGGGGATAGGGTATGGCGGAGGAGGCTGCCTCTGATTTCCCCCCCCCTTCCTGGACCTGGCTGACCAATCCCACCCCCCTGAAACGCCCTGTTCCGTCCGCCGTGCCGCGGGGATTCACCTCTTCGCTGCGGCATTGATCTGTCCCACAGCACCGGAGGAGCGGCACAAGCCTCTCTGCCAGTGCTGCTTACTTGTCGGGTGCTGCAAATGTGCAAATGTGGCACGTTCGCAATATGGTCAAAATCTAGACAAGATTGCGCTGTAAATATACTACAATCCTATACATATTTGCCCCAATATGCGGAGTTCTGTATACACTGTCTTATATACATGGAGAACTCGTGTGTGTGCAGAAATCTCAATTAAGTTCAGTTAAGGTCAAGCTGCATGCGCCTAAGAATGTAAATCTAATATTGTATGCATTGGGCATAGAATTTATTTGTCTATTTACAGTATATAGCACTATCTTTGCACATGGCACTTCATGCAGAGTGAAAAAAAAGTATATGACTATTGCTACATTATACTTGGTTATAAGTGTAACAATACAGTACAACTAATATGGCAAGGTATTGTGTTAGTTATAATTGTATTGTTACACTTGTAACCATTTATAACCATAATTGTATTGTTACACTAACCATTTATATTATAAATGCAGAAATATAGGAAATATGTATCTTCCCCCCACAGTATGTCAACAACATGTGAAGGTACAGTACTTGCAGAATGTCCTTTACTCTGAAATCTAGGTTTAATGGAAAGTCCAAAGTTTAGAGATTTTCTGAAAACTAAGTCCAAAGGGACTCTAAAAGGCCACATTGTATGAAGAGGGGAGGCGAAGAGCATTCCTAGTGGCAGCTGTTGAAGATATCATATTGGAGGCAGTCTGTGAAAGATGGGTACCCTAGCACCCCCTTCCTCTTAACCCAATACGTCGTCCTCTTCCTGAGCTAACCCCTACTCTCTTTCCCCTCATGTGTGGGATGGAATGAATGGGAGCACAACAAGTTACCTACTTGTGGCCTCAGGAGGATGGGAGCTAAAGGTCTGTTCCTCATCCTCTTCTGTTTGGCAGGATAAAGGGGGGGGGGAAGTATGCCTCCCATTCTGATTGGGTTGCAGCAGAATATCTAGCCCCAGGCACAACCCACCACCATTCGAGGCTGTTTGTTAGACAGGGAAGAAGCTTCCTCAAGGTAACCTCCTTCTGTCTAGGAGGCTTCCTAGCCTTGGTGGCAGCAGCGAGGAGACTACCATTTCCCCAGTAAATCCTATTCCCTATGTATGTTATAATATTTTGTAAATACCACTTCAAGCTTCTGATTTTCTGAATGTTATTTATGTTCCTCACGCCATTTAGGTAATTCTTGATCTTGGGAGCTCAGCGATTTGACTCAGTCTGACCACTACTCCTGCAACTGCACTGGTTGCCAGTTCACTTCTGAGCACAATTCAAATTGCTGGTTTTGATCTTTAAAGTCCTATATGGTTTGAGACCAGGGTCCCTGAGGAACCGTCTCCTCCCGTATGAATTGGCCTGTCTCCTGAGGTCAGCTGAGAGGGCCCTGCTGCGTGTTCCACCCCTAATGGAAGCCAGGTTGGTGGTGACCAGGAACAGGGCTTCTCCTTGGTGGCACCACTGTTATGGAACACCCTCCTGGTAGAACTAAGAACTATGCCTTCCCCACTGGCCTTCCAACGAGGGCTTAACATTTTTCTTTTTTGCTGTGCTTTCCACTCTTGAGTATGTTCATGTTTGGATTATTTATCTCTGCTTGTTTAATTTTATATCTTTTATACTCTTTGTGCCTGGTAATTTTAGCTGTTGTATTATTGGTATCCCGCTGCTGCTGTTTATTTTGTATTTTATTGTTAATTGCTTTTATTGTGTTACTGTTCTTATTTTTATTGTAAGCCACCCTGCACATGTGCACACCTACAGTGAGGCCCCGGTATCCGCAGGCGATAGGTTCCTGGCCCACCCCACGGATACTGGGAACCTGCAGACAGGGGGGAACACTCTCCCTATGTGCTTAAACAGAATGCTATAAGCAGCAGCGTGAATGATTCTAGGAACCTCTGTGCTAGAGAGGCTCCGAACGTTAACAGGAAGCGGATAGTGTTCTGTTTAAGCAAGAACTGTTTAAGAAATAAATAAAGGTAAGGGTCATGGATCCCAGATCTGCGGATAAGTGAATCCGCGGATACTGGATCCGTGGATACCAGGGTCCCCCTGTACATCCTATAAAATATATACATACATATATGAGACTGACAGCGCAATCCGACTTAACTTTTGTGCCATTTTAACCAGCGACGCAGCGAGAACGGGAGGCCCCAGAATGGAAAAGGGATTCAAATCCCCTTTGAATTCCTCTTTTGGAGGGGATTTGAATCCCTTTTCCATTCTGGGGCCTCCCGTTCTCGCTGCGTCGCTGGTTAAACCAGCACAAAAGTTAAGTCGGATTGCGCTGTGAACTGCTATTTGCCAGGTTTTTAAAATATTTATATTGGATATTTATATTGGATTTGGTCAAGTTTGTGTTCTCTGTATTTTGTGTAGACTTAAACAAGAACTGGAAGCACTGAAAACAAGCTGGGCTTCTCAGGTAGCTCAGATCTCCAGGGAGACCGTTTCAAAAGACCTTCAGATTCAAGAATTGCAAGAAGAGGAGGTGAAGCTGAGAGCACAAGTGGCTAGCTTACTACATGATGTTGAAAGGTAAACCTTTGTTTTTTCAAGGCCTTTCTACAAGTGTGTCCAACTGTAGTTTAACCTCAGCACTCTAATTCTACAGTGCCAATAATCCATTGTTCTTCCTGCATGTTGGAGATGAATTGATAACTGTGATGCTGTGCCGTCCTCCTCCAACATTGACCAGGCAAGAAGGTACTTCATCTTTGATTCCTCACTCTCCATAATCAATTGCCAAGTTGCTTCTCCTGTATAACATTCAAAAAAATCCATCAATTCGTCTCAGTCCCTTTAGTCAAAACATAGGTTCATGCACTGGTCATTTTCTGCCTAGATGACTGCATCCTTCTCTCTAACCTTAAATTGACAACTTTCAGTCCTCTCATCTCTGTGCAGAACTCTAGTGCCAAAATAATTCCCTTCTCTCATTGCTCAGACCACATGACACCCCTTTCATAGGTCTTAGTCTAGCCTTGTACTCAGACATACCCAAGAAATAGACCCAGTATAAGGCAATACAGGTGAAGGGCTAAAGCTATGTAGATAGGAGGCTGGTTCAGTTTCAGCTGTGCCTGTTGTGTTCAATGGGTCAAATAAATAGGCTGCAAATTTGAGGGTCAGAAAACGTTTTCAAACTTTATGGTGGTTTTATATGAATTAGGGGTACTGATTCCAAAAATGGCATCGGTTTTGCCCTATCACGTCTCGTTTTGGGGATATGGCATCACCACCTCATAATGCGAGTCAAGCAACTTCCTTGTGAGGAAGCCATGGTGTCAGATTCCTCATAAAGAAGCTGCTTGACTTGCATTATGAGGTGGCAAATGCCATACCCCCAAAACTAGACGTGATAGGGCAAAACCAATGCCATTTTTGGAATCAGTGCCCCAAATATCCCCAAGAATAGGTCTCACTTTTAAGAAAGCGAAATGTACGCAGGATTGTGTAATTGTTGAGAGAAGGGCATGCTTCCCTCAAAAACTGGCTCACTAGGCCATGGGGGTGGATTTAACCCCTGCTCCAGTTTGGTCCCTGAATACACCTGAGATGATGGAGATTCATTCTTATGCTTT
The DNA here is from genome assembly GCA_026170595.1 of Plestiodon gilberti rubricaudatus. Classification (NCBI taxonomy): domain Eukaryota; kingdom Metazoa; phylum Chordata; class Lepidosauria; order Squamata; family Scincidae; genus Plestiodon; species Plestiodon gilberti. Next base: position 153,171,335 of record JANXHW010000002.1, on the reverse strand, counting down.
TTATTATAGGTTGACATGGAACCAGCCCATCCCAGCTCATTATCTCTCAGATACACTATAGCTGCAGCCATCCCAGGGGGTTGGCCAGCTGAACACCTGGTGACCACCCAAATGGCAAACCTAGTGAGTCAGGTCACTCACTTGGTTTGCCATTTGGGTGGTCACCCAGGGGCAATTGCTATTCACTAAAGGCAAGCAGCAAATTATAATCATGCTCTAGCATCCCTTTTCTAATATATATTTATATGTTTTAGCTTTATATGTTTTGCATCCTTCCTTTTCTTTTGTGTTTTCATTGTAGTGCTGCATTCATACTTTGCAAAACTGATTTCCTATATGTTTCTATACGGAATTCTTGTATCTTGTCTTGTGATTTTATTATTTTTTTATTACTTCAGCTTTTCCCTGGTTTACAACAAACATTATTGCAAATTATATAAACTTGTTTCTTTTCAAAATAAATGTTCAAGTGTGTTGGAAGAAATGTATTCTGTGAAACAGAATGAGCAAGCTCTTTGACTGCCTGAACGTTCTTTCTTGGCTATAGGATGTGTGGGAAGTTACCATTGGTTTTTTTCCATTCTAGAAGGCCTCTGGGTTATTCTACATGTTGTACTACCTCTTGGACTTTGTGACTTTTGTGGGTTACATGCTGCACACATCAGCTGTAAAGGATTAAAGAAAACTTGCTCTGTATTTTGTTCCATTTAAACTATGGAATATGTTGTAAATTAATGATCTCAAAATACTCACCCTGTTTCTTTCGGTCTTAGGTATAAACAGCAGCTTTCATTAGCCACAGAGAAAGAAGAGACTCAAAAAAGAGCCAAAGTGCAAATAGAGCTGGACTGGCAACGACGTTGTGAGGATGCCGAAAGAAATCAATATCAGAAATCAGAGGCTCTAATACACAGCCTGTCAACAGCTAGGGACCAGGTCAGTGTTGAATCGCATTGACTGAAACTTAGCACAGAGTATTAGCAGAGGCATCTTTCATGATTGGGGAGATATAATGCTTTTGGACTGACCATGCTTCTCTCAAAATACATGAGGGGTTTCATCCTACTCAAGAGGTTAGCACTCTTTTCCTGCAGTATATTAAGTCTGTGCTGACACAGAGAAAGCACCAAAGTGATTCGGTTTTAATAATTTATGTAAACAGCACTGCTAGATCTTAATATAGGACCAGCTGGCTCTTCTGATGAGGGTTCTCTTCCATCAGAAATATCTCAGTGACTTTTTTCTTTGAACAAAATGTGTCTGAGGAGCAAGGACTGAAGTTCATTGTTGTCACTATGCAATACGTGCTGGTGGTTAGTAGCTGTTGCCAAATCTTGGATACATGGAAGTGAAGTGGTTATTGATTTAACACAGTATGTTGCATGTTTTATAAAAAGCCACTCTGACCTTCTGCATTACTTTCCATCCATGAATGAAGATGGTCACATGGGACTTGGAAAAGTTTAGCTTAGACAAAAGGGGGCCTTAAACATTGTGTACATGGTGGTGATGGTGGGGAGGCTACAGAAGTTTTCTCTTGAAGGAGAACCTTCTTCAGGCCAGATAACTTACCTAGATTGTGTGTTTAGTGGAAAACTTGAGAACTGAATGTGGAAACTGGTGAACATTTCTTAACCTACTGTAATTTTATTATGTAGGTTACTGCTGAATTACAGGAGAAGGAGCAGAAATTGAATGAAGTGGAAATGGTCTTGTCTGCTGTAATCCTTGAGAGAGACCAAGCTGTTCAGGAACTTCAAAAACATGGTCTCTTGCCCAAAGGGCTGAATCAGGTTAGAATGACTGAATGCTGTTTTTTGAGTTGAGTTAATCCTAGAACAGCTCACTTTATAGTTAAGGCTTTTTTCTATTAAATAAGTAGTTTTATTTTTCTAGGACAAGGATTCTCAACCAGTAGTGCTCGTACCACCAGTGGTACTTCAGCCAACTGCTGGTGGTTCTCAGACTGCCGGCCCGTCAGAACCCTGCTCCGATGTGGTGTGTTCGGCGCTGCATTTTTGCTCCTGAGAGGCTCCTGCCTTTGGCCGAGCCTCTCGAGAACGCTGAGACAGGCCCTTCCTCCAGCTCAGAGCCTCCTACCTGCGTTTTCTGGCCTCCAAAAACCCAGGAGTAATTGGCGATGATGTCATTGCCAGTCACTTCCAGTGGTACGCAGTAGGAGAATGGCGCCAGAGGTGGTACTTGGGTGGAAAGAGGTTGAGAACCCCTGTTCTAGGATGTTTTGTGATCAAGGGCACATTTTTCTAGGATGTTTTGTGTCTAAAGGCAATTTCAAATGTGACAAAATTCTTACCCTGGAATCTTTTCCATGCAAGAAATGGCATGCTGCCCACGTATAGTTTATTTATCCCATGTGATATATGCACAAATGTGTATTTTGCTGCATGTGCAGGCACTGGAAACCCATGGTTGAACCTGCCTTTCCAATGGTTATGCACCATGTGCACATGGAACAAATACTGTACACATAAACAATCCTTGTATCTGATAACCTCCACATTGGTGGCAGCTACCTTTTCCATGGAAGCTCTTACAATGTCAGAATTTTGTCACTTTTTGAGCAGCCTTGAGAGGAAAAGACAGTACAGAGTGGTTCTGATTCCTGGGGTGCAGCTTTTGTGGACTGGGTTGTACAGGAAGTCCTGATGCCATCTGATAATTGGGACTGACTTGACTGCTGTACATACAGCAGTATGAAGTTGGTTGATGTAGCTGTGTCCTAAGTTATCCTGTTTGTTTAAGGGGCTTTTGCACGCAGAAATGATAGTGTGAGGTCCTTGCACACAGAAATCTGAATAGAATCTTCTTCAAGTAAAACCTTGAGTTGAGTTAATCCTTTATGACTCTTGACAATGTAGCATGAGCGAATAACTTCAGCGGGATTAAAAGCCATATGTAAATAAGATGTTTCAATTAAAGACAAGTTAAAAACACGATGTTTCACTCCAGCACAGTGTTTTTTCTGGTGGCTGTTGCTGGTGTTCTTCTGCATCTTTTTTAGATTGTGAGCCCTTTTGGGAAAGGGAGCCATTTAATCATTTGATTTTGTCTGTTAACTGCTTTGTGAACTTTTTGTTGAAAAGCAGTTTATTATTATTATTATTATTATTATTATTATTATTATTATTATTACTTCCTATGAGACACTTTGTTGGTATGACACCTGAGGAGGCTCATAGGAAATATGAGAGAAACGTCGTGTTTTTAACTTGTCTTTAAATAAAACATCTTATTTACATATGGCTTTTAATCCTGCTGAAGTTATTTGTTCATGCTAAAGAATCTTCTTGCGCAACAATTTATGAAACACGTTCCACGTGATGTCACATGTAACATTGTCAGTACCTCATTGCTGATGCAGTTTCTTGCGCATGCATTTGCAACCACATGTGGAACAGCACAAAATGCCACCTTATTTGCATCTGTGTTATATAACCCACAGTTCTCATTCAGGAATGTAATAGTCAACATATTCTATCACAATTTGTCCACAAAAGCAAACGTGCTGGTTCCGTGGGATTTTTAAAAATCTCCTATTCATAACAGCGGAAGTCATTGTTGGAAAATTCAGCCTTGTGAACACTTTTCTAAGTGGCAAAGAGTATGAAACCTTGCTTTTTATTGCTTGCAAGCAGTTCCCTCCTCTAGGAATGCAGTACTACTAGTCAATCTGTCCACTGAAAGGAGGGGGGGGGAAGGCCAGGCTTTTGGGTGAATACTTTCTCCTCTTGTTTTGAGCTTTCTGTCTCATTATACCTGAGTAGTGATTTTAAATACCTGCTGTCTTTACAGCCTGATGCCAGATGTCAGTCTGATGGTTCTGCTTATTTGCTTGTGCTGTTACATCTCTTTTTGCCATGTTTGTTGAATGTGCTGCGTGTACCTGGTGCTGAAGAACCCCAGTCAATATGCTCAAGTAGCACTAGTCTCCTAAACGTTAAGAATGAATATAATCAACATGTTAGTTTTCCCATGGGGGAAAGGAAAATGATTATTCAATAGCTGACAGCCCAACTCAGGGGTGCATAATAGGAGAGGGAGGGGCTGCCAGCTGGGCAAGTGCAGTTGGCATTGCCACTTTAAATGGGCTTTAGCCATATTGTTTGAAAGTTGACAATACTATTACTCGGGGATTTGCAGATGTTGCAATGATTCAAGAAGCTAAGTTCTTTTGTTCAATTTTATTTTCCTATATGTTTAATGGGGTTTGAAGGTTAATGTAATTCTTGAGTGCACAATAACATATTGCATTATGTACTATACTAAAAGTGCAGTCCGATCAGAAGTCTCGGTGTGTTCAATGGGGCTTACTCCCAGGAAAGTATTATAGGATTGTATACGATTGTAGCCTGAGTGTATGTGAGTATAAGCTTTAGGTTTTACCCACCTCATACGCAGGAGCATCAGCCCAGAAAGTTGGGGGCCTCCATGGTTTGTATCTTGTGGGCAGAAAATGAAATAATACACAAATACCTTCGTAATTTATTCTGTGCACTTGTACTTTGTACTCAGAATCATTTTCTGAGTATATAAATTATTTCCTGAAGCCCCAAATAGCTTTATGCAAAGAAGTAATCTTTTTATTTAAAACAGTAGGTAAAATGGGCTGCTTTGCACCTGCAGTCACACAGCCATGTGCCACTCATTATAGATCAAGTCAGGCTGTAAAGCCATCTGCTAAGTGAATATTTAAAACATAGGCCAAGACTTCTGTTCTAGGTTTTAATGTTTTTGTGGCCTCTTAAAAGCCACCAGTTTACTTTGACCTCCCAGCAGCAGAGGCATTCTCGATGCACGTTTGAATTACAAATATGCTGAACCATAGATGGGTTTAAAGTGCAGTTTGACTGCCCTAATGGTCTAGAGAGGGAGATGTCTTGTAGGCTCTCCCAGTGGCGTCACTAGGACGCGCGTCACCCTAGCGAGGCTCTTTGGGGGGGCGACCCGGCTGCACCCTGCCCCGGGTGCCTGCGTCGCCCTCCAGACGCTCCGAGGCCGGCCCGGGAGCCGGCCTCGGAGCGTCCGACCCCACCGGCGCTCCAGGGCCTTCTGAAAGAAGGCCCATGCAGCGCGTTAATACGGGTATTTTTACAATTTTCGCACATGCGCAGAAACCGTTTTGAGGGCATTTTGCCCTCAAAACAGTCTGTGCATGCGCAAAAATTGTAAAAAATACCCGTATTAACGCGCTGCATGGGCCTTCTTTCAGAAGGCCCTGGAGCGCCGGTGGGGTCGGACGCTCCGAGGCCGACTCCCGGGCCGGCCTTGGAGCGTCCGGAGGGTGTCGCGCGTCACAGAGGTGACGCGCACGGGGGTGCGCGCGTCACCCCCTGGCGCGCATCACCCCCTGGCGTGCGTCACCCCCTGGCGGCCCGCCCCCCCCGCCATGTTCCAGTGACGCCAGTGGCCTCTCCTACTGAATCTGGATGAATGAAAAAAATATAGGGGTTCCTTTCAGTACTTTTTAATGTGCATAACTAAAGGAGCAGTTTGTACTCTGCAGTTTTGGGAAGTGTGATTGGGAAAGTAGGTGGTTGTCAGCCATCAGTCTGTAGGCTCAGCTACATTTTGGCATCGGATACTTTTAAGCCTGCATCAATGTGGTCTTGTGGCTAGCTTTGAAAGGCTTTGCATTTCCTGACTCAAGCTGTAGGAGAGTAGCTTTTTATTATTTGCAGAGTCATTCTTGCTACCGTCTGCCCTTGAAAATTATAGTACATGGGTAACTGGCTCTAGCACGACTTGTGTGTTCCAGAAATAGAAAGTAGCCTGAAATCACTCTGCAGAGGCTCTTTCTTTAAATAATGTAGTGGTTGGAGCTGCAGTTGTTAGGAGGTACTTTCTGCCTAAGATTGGTATGCAGCAAACATGTTGAAGAATCCTATGGATAGATACCGATTGTGACTTCATTATGGGATCAAAAACCATGTAAAAGGTTTTTATTTTCCTATTGATGTCTACTCAGAAATAATTCCCATTGTGTTCACTGGGGCTTACTTTCAAGAAAGTATGTATAGGATTGCAGCCTAAGCCTGAGAAAATGTACGAGATTATAAACGTCTTTCTAAGTAATTATCTAGAAAATGAAATATTTCCATCCCCAATATACAATGACTAGATTGTTACGTTAATTCTCAGTCTCTCTCGCATGCACGTGTATATACAAGCAGTAGCATCACTGAAGTGTGGTGGGGGGCGGGCCAGCAGGAAGGGGTGACGCGCCTGACACGGCGGGAGGGGGTGACGCGCTGGGAGGGGGTGACGCGCCTGACGTCGCGTGGCGTCTCACCCCCTGGCGAACCGCTCACCCCTGCTGCCGCCGCATCACCCCCTGCTGCCGGCTGGCCCCAGTACGAGCCAGGAGAGGGTTACAGATGCATCTTCTTCGACCGGCAGCTCGGCCACTTCTGATGAGGCCAAAAGTGGCATTTTCGCACATGCACACAACGCCGCTGAGGGCAAGAGGCTTCAAGCGGTGTTGTACGCCTGTGCGATAACGCCGCTTTTGGCCTCGTCAGAAGCAGCCAAGCTGCCAGCCAAAGAAGACGCATTTGTAACCCTCTCCCGGCTCGTGCCGGGCAGCAGCAGGGGGTGACGCACGGCGGCAGCAGGCCAGCGGGGGTGACGCGTGGCAGCAGTGGGGGTGATGCGCGGCGGCAGCGGGGTGGGTGGGGGTGTTGCGGTGTATGTGGGGGGTGTGGGGTGATGCGGCAGCACCGAGGGGGTGATGTGCCGGCCTCCCACCGGGGGGGTGACGCGCACCCAGTGACGCCACTGTATACAGGTGCCCCCGCTATCCACGGATCTACTATCCGCAGATAGCGGATGGCCCCCCGCACGCACACGTACTCCCCAGTCCCAGTCTCTGCAGCAACGTTAGTTTCTTTGTTACAGAAACACAATAAGCAGCCTCCTGCTGCTTATTGCAGACCAGTTGAGCAAGACTAAGTGCTTGAGAGGCTCTGCAAGGTTAACAGGAAGTTAACCTTCTGTTAACCTTGCAGAGCCTCTCTAGTCTACTTAAAAAGTATTATTTAGAGGGGACTTTGGTCTGAGATAGTGTTACAGCTTTCAATGAAAAAAATTGAAAAAATATTCTTCAGGGAAATACATTTGGCCAAAAATATTAATGTAACGTGATGTTAAAATGGATTCCCAATGGATAATTCTATGAACATTGACGGTATAGACAGAGTATATCAGTAGGAGGGCCAGTGCAAGTAATCAAATTACCTTTTCCATGTGACTGGGTAGACTGTAGTACTTTATACTGCAATAATTTCAACAGAAGAAATATAGCATGAAAAAATGTACTGGTAGAGACTAGAAAATAAACACCTCACAGTATACCATAACTACATTTAGAAACATTTAGTAACTGTTTAGTTACATTTAGTAACTCAAAATCCGCAAGCCAAGTATAAAAGCATAGGAAAAAAATGTTATAAAAATAAGACCAAACCGGTAGGTCAGCAGGGGCTCTCCACCATTACATTAGCTGAGAAAAATAAACATTCCTCATGGTCATCCAATGAAATGAATTGGCAGGAGATTGGATAAAAGGAAGTACTTTTTCATACAGCACAGAATTCGTGTGTAGAATTCATTGTCACAAGATGTGGTGATAGCCACTAGCTTAGATGACTTTAAAGGAGGATTAGACAAATTCTTAGAGGAGAAGTACTGTATATCAATGACTACTAGTAATGAATGCTCTGAATGGGGTTGCACTCCCTCTGAAGGAGCAGGTCCGCAGCTTGGGGGTCCGCCTGGATCCGCTGCTGCTCCTGGATTCCCAGGTGGCGGCTGTGGCCAGGGGGGCTTTGCCCAGCTTCGGCTGGTGCGCCAGTTGCGACCGTACCTGGATCGTGCAGACCTGACCACGGTGATCCATGCCACGGTGACGTCGCAACTAGATTATTGTAACACGCTCTACGTGGGGCTGCCCTTGAAGACGGTTCGGAAACTGCAATTAGTGCAGAATGCGGCGGCCCGTGTGGTCACTGGAGGTAGGCGGTTCGACTCTGTCGGGCCGCTCCTCCGACAGCTGCACTGGCTGCCGATTCGTTTCCGGGCCCAATTCAAAGTCCTGGTTTTGACCTTTAAAGCCCTATACGGCTTGGGGCCAGGATATTTGAGAGACCGCCTACTTCTATATAGTCTGGCCCGTCTCCTTAGATCATCGGAGAAGGCCCTTTTGTGGGTGCCGTCGCCCAGGGAGGTGCGAGGGGCGGCGGCCAGAAATAGGGCCTTCTCAGTAGTGGCACCAACCCTTTGACTTACGAACTGCTCCCTCCTTGGACACTTTCCGGCGAGGCCTAAAACCCTTCTTGTTCAAAGAAGCCTTCTGAGCCTTTGCCTTTTTAACATCTTGCTGGTACGGGTGGGGTGCTGCTGTTTTTATGATCTTGTTTTAATTGTAATTTTTTAATCAATTTTTAGATGTTTTTATTCACTTTTTTTTTGCTGTTTAAAAGTAATTATCTATTTGTATTTTTTGTATTTTTGTATTTTATTTTTGTGTAAGCTGCCTTGGGTCCCTTTGGGGAGAAAGGCGGGATAGAAATATTGTAAATAAATAAATAAATAAATAGGTGCATGCTACCTCCAGGTTCAGCGGTGATATGCCTCTCTGAGTACCAGTTGCAGGAGAGCAATGATGGGAAAGAGGAATTCATTTCTCCTGTTTGTGGGCTTCCCAGGTAAGATAATGTGGGAAACAGGATGCTGGATTAGGTAGGCCTTTCGCCTGATCTAGCAGGTCTTATATTCTTTAGGCGGCATAGGTGCTCTTCCCTTGGAGAACTGGTAACTTGCTGACCTACCAGTTTTGACCCTAGTGGGATATTTCAGTAATGAGCTGAAATTGGAGTTGAGTCATATAATACACAATTCTGAGGACTCAAATAGGTGTTAGAAGTTTGCACCTAGACTGAAAAGTTATCTAATTTTTTCAAATAAATAAATCCCTCTGGTTCATCAGGACATCCCTGGAAAACCTCTGTTTCTCAACACTAATAGATTATCTAGTGCGCATTGTCATCACATGTGCTTTGATACCTTGTCTAAATTTAAACACCAGTGAATAAGTTAATATTTGAAATGGGTCCATTGAACAGCATCCTTTTGAGTTCTTGGTTATTTAGTATTATTCAGGGCTGGCGTCGGGGATCGGCATCTACAGGCAGCTGCTGAGATTCCAGCACCCCATGAAGGCCGCAGCTGACTCCAGTGCATCTTAGTGGAGCAGTAGCCACTGCCATTTGCTCTTGCTTCTTGAGCACTGGAGATATTGGGCCACCTCTGCCTCCCATACCAGCCAAGGGTTCTCTGGCTGCCAAATGGTATCAACAGCTAGAAGAAGCAGCTATTGCATGGTTGCCTGTCCTCTTCCTTCGGACAGTGGCAGTGGCTGCTGCTCATTGTTGCCATTACTCCTCACTTACTGAACAAGCAATTAACAACAGCAAGTAGTACCACCTAGCCAAGTTTCTCTTACCATCTTCCAGACTGTAGCCTGCCAGAAGTTAGTCTTATTGTAGCTACTTTCCATCTTTTGAAAGTGCACTACCCAGCCAGCAAAGTGAGTACTTCTCCCTGGGGTTGCATCTGAGCCCTCTGGAAACGGTTCAGGATCTGAAAAGTTAGTCAGTGGACTTTGACCTGGATGCTTGGAAGTTGTGGTTCCCACAGCATTGTGCAGACTTTCCTCTCCAGACTTGGGTGTTAATCTTGAAGGTTTACTGATTTTCCAGGACTTACTGTCTGCTAAAGTACACCAGTATATGGAACCAGGAAAGTGTAACCAAAGCCCATTTAAAACTTCAACACTGTTCTGTGTTGTCAACACAGTTATCATTTGTAATATCAACTGGTACTTCAGATTTCAGTTCCTCTCCTTGGTATGTGAGTCTCTGAGAAATGTCATAGCATTCCCAAGTCTAGACTGGTTGCTCCTGATAATTGCTTTGATATTTTGATGGTGATAAGGATTGTTTTTTGTACACAGCAACAAGGCTGTCTTGTGAAAGACTATTTTAAATGTTGAAGATAAATATGTCTTGTGCTGCACTCTAGAGGCTGCCCATGTTGTTCCAGAAAATTATGTGGTCCCTGAAAAACTGGAGAGTGTACACAAGAAGGTAGTCACATTAAATACATTTTCATTTAAGAAAATGATTCATTGCAATTAAAATTGGAAAATATTCTGCTGTCTTAAATTTGGAAAGATAGGATCTACATTAAAAATGTAACCAAATAATGTAGAGGTCAGAAATAGCTTAAGTTTTGATTCCTGATTTCTGTATTCTAACATCTCTACCAGCTCATTTAGCCCATTTCTGTTCTATGTATTACAAGGAGCCCTCCTCAGTCCCTCACCAAGGACTACTAGGGCATTTAGGGGAAATAAGAATATTAATGGCAGATTAATAAGAGTGACAAGATTATGCATCCTTAAGAAATGAATGAAACTGGAAGGTGGTGTTGTCAGGCTAATGATGTTTGATGTCTTGTTTGCTGCTAGTTTTTAAGGTTTTAGTTTAAATTTTAGAGTTCAAAACAAAAAAAAATCTAAGAATGTACTTTTTAGTTTAATGTTTATCTAAGGCCCAAGCCCAATGTGCAGCTATTCTGTGGGAAAATACATTGGTGAGTCATATCCGTGGGTTTCAACTCATGTGGGATTTGCAACCAAATGTTCACTGCAATCTAGCACTTTTTTTTTTTTTGCAAAAGCTGCGCTAGCCCTCCCCCCCATGCTGTCAGTTATCCTTTGACAGACTTTCTGGGTCTGCAGGAATCCCAGGAGTGCTTGCCTGCCGAAAGGGGTGGGAGTTTTCCCCAAGGCTTTGTCCTTCTGAGAGCAGGAAATTTCCTAGTCCAGGTATATGGTATAATTCCTGCCCCAACTTTCATAGAACAGATTTTTTCCCCACATTCTGCAGTCCTGTTTGTCAACCAAGGAAGCCGAGTTCCCCTGAGAAGAAACTCCTTTTGGAAAAGAAATGGGCTCCCCTCCCTGGTTCCAAGCACAAAGGTTCCCCCAGAATTAATCACAGTCAAATTTTTGTGACTGATTAGTCTTCCAAGGCAACTGTCCCATTCAGAACCAGGGAAGGGAGCTTTTGAGTATCCATGCAAACCACTAACCAAATCAGTCACCATGCACAGTTCATTTGTGTTCTATAGAGGCCGGTTAAGCCCAACTCTGCCTCCCACACCTCACTTCAAGTTTTGGGGACCGCAACAAGAGTGAGGACAAGAAATGTTTCAATGGGGAACACAGCCCAAAGAATTAAACTAAACCATTTTCAAACACCTCTACTAATTGCAGTTTCCAGACAGTCTTCAAAGGAAGCCCATGTAGAGTGTGTTGCAGTAATCAAATCTAGACATCACTAGGTTGTTGGGCGTGGCGTTCGGGTGACCAAGGCCAAGTCTGGGTCAAGACCCCGGTTGAAACTCCAAGTCCTCCAGTCCAGTCTTTGATAGGTCGGTGGTCTTCTTCACTCTAGAGGAGTAGCTAGCCAGGCCTCAGAGATTCCAGGGGAGAGGGTTGTAATCACTGAGTCCTCCTCGCTGGCCGGTGTTAGGGTCACTGGCTCGTAGTAGCTAGGACGAGAGCCTATCCTTCCACCCTCATCACAGGTTGAGGCAACGCTTATATAGCTCTGGGGGTCGGAAGATACTGCCTCCTTAAGCCCCGCCCCAGCGTTCCCCCGCCCCTGGTCCCTACCATCTTCCAGGCCCTGATTACCCTGGTCCCGCCCCTGAGAGTCGAGGCATGGTTGTAGGCTCTCGGACAGCCTTTGGCTTGCTTCTCCGGCCCGATCCGGGGCACGAATAGTCCAATGAATATGGTCACAGCGTCGGGGACAAGCGCGCACAGTTGCCATGGGAGTGGTTGCACCCGGCCTGCCCTGGTTGACGGCCTGATCAAGATCATCATTGAGGCAGCGTCCTATCTGGCTGTCGGCCTTCCCGGTGGGAACAGGAAAGGGAAGACGACCTGGATTGAGGATGAGTCTCCCAGGACAGAGGTTAGTAGAACCCTCGGCTGGCAGGTTGGTGCTTCTGGTTATGGCTGCGGCAGGGGAAGACGGTCGCCCCGATCTCTGGAGAGAGGGGCTAGACGTTTCCTGTGGCGTGGCCTGGCCAGAGGAAGCTCCTGTCACGCTGAGCCGGTTTGCGTGGTTTTCGTCGGTCCATGGCCATACGGGTAGACTCTGGAGGATGGGGGAACCCGGACATAGGGCATGGGTCACCGTGGCCAAATCTGAGCGATTCAGTATGGTTGCAGCTGTCGGATCAGCCAAAGCTGAGCAAAGGCTCCCTTTGCCACAGCCGCCACCTGGGAATCCAGGAGTAGCTGTGCATCCAGGAGAACCCCTAGACTGCAGATCTGATCCTTCAGAGGGAGTACAACCCCATTCAGAGCAGGGCAATAGTCCAGTACCTACATCGTGGACTTCTGGACCAGGAGAACCTCTGTCTTAAGTGTCCAAGTCATTTAATTTCAACTTGTTTGCCCACATCCAGCTCCCAACTGCTTCCAGACAACGATCCAGGACTTTGAACGTCCCCCTGGAATCAGGTGGAAAGGAGAGAGAGAGCTGGTTGTCATCAGCATATTGATGACTCCCTACCCCAAATCTCCGGATGACCTCTCCCAGCTGCTTCATATAGAATAGATCTTAAACAACATGGGGGATAGACTTGAACCTTGCTGCACACTTCAAAGGCCAGGATGCCAAGGAAACATCCCCCAGCACCACCTTCTCAGATCTATCAGCCAGGAACGAGTGGAACTACCCCAATACGATGGTGCCTCCAAGCCCCAACCCAGCCACCTGACCTAGAAGGACACCAAGGTCAATAGTGTCAAATGCCTTTGAGAGGTCCAACAGGACTCCAACAGGGAAGCACTCCCCCTGTCCTGTCCCCAGTGCAGGTTATCAACCAAGGTTGTCTCCGTCCTGAACCCTAGCCTGAAGCCAGACTGAAATGGATCCAGATAATCAGCTTCCTCCAAGACCCTCCACCCACTCAATCACCTTGCCCAAAAATAGGATATTTGAGACTGGCCAGAAGTTGTCCAAAATCCAGGGAGGGTTTCTTCAGAAGGAGGCGAATCACTGCCTGCTTCAATGCCAGTGGCACCACCCTCTCCCTTAGAGATGAATTCACCACCTTCCCTGTCCACTCAGCCAGCCCCTCCCAGGCAGGTCTAATCAGCCATGCCAGACAAGGGTGGAGCGGACAAGCAGATGGTCTCACACTCCAGAGAATCCTGTCCACATCCTGAGGTTCTACAAGCTGAAAGGAATCCAAGATGGAAGAACAGACAGGTGCCAAAGGGACATCATTAGTTACTCCTAATGGGTGTCCAAGTCATGCTGAATCTGATCGACTTTATCCACAAAGCGTTTCGCAAACTCATCACAACAGGTGGAGCAGGCCACGGACTACACAAAAAAGCTCAGCTGAATGATTCTTCGCAGACACAATAATGGCAGAGAAGAAAGCCCTCTTGGCTGCCAACACCACTATAGAATAGGCTCTAAAATGAGCTCTATCCCATGTAAGGACATAGGTTCCGCTGTTGTAAACAGCCTGTAGGGTTGGGCCATAAGCGTTATAGGTCTTTTGATGTTCATTGGTTTTAAGTGTGCTTGTGAGCCACCTTGAACATTTCAAAAAGGTGGGAGATATATAATTTATCTTTGCACCCCATCCCAATCTTTCAGGGCTCACAGTGGGTTGTAGCCCATCCCCCTTAGCAGGGATGGACAACTTGTTCAGCACAAAGGGATCCATTGCACTGGAAAAGTATCATTTCCATCATCAAATGTATGATTTTCATAAGTATGCAAGAACATGCTGAATGGCAGGTGGACATTTGGGTCATTGCATGTCAAGGAATCTTAAAAGAAAGCCCTTGTGTATTAAGTTTGATGAAGATAATTGAGATCCCTATTTACACTAACTGAAATGTCTCCACATGAGCCACATATCTTTCTGTTTTCCTTTTATTTCATTTTCAGGAAACAATTTCTCATGCATTGCCTGTTCTGATTGGCAGCAGCTCTCTGACAAATCTTCCCCAGTCCTGGAGTCCTTACAGTTAAAAGCGTAGTCAGTATCATATGCTCTGCGGGAGGAAAGAGGGTGGAGTGGAGGGACTGGCAGATTTTCTGGTGTTTTTTTCTTTTCCCTTTGTTTCCTATGGCTTTTAAAGCTCCTACACCAGCTCTTACATTGGCAAAGCGTTTTGCTGACATTTGGGGCATGTCCATTGTCCATTGGAGTAACCTATAATAACATATATGTTGTTGTCATAACATATATGATATGTTATATGTCAACTCCTCCTTGTCCCTCCCATGTCTCCACCCTGCTTGGGGGATTGCACTGATTGTAGCTGTGTTGGGTGTCAGCGTCGGTCCAGCATCTGTTGGTGAAACTGGAGCTACAATGGCAGCACACTTGTTGCGCTGGCATAGCTTTCATTCCACTGGCACCTGAAGGAATATGCCTAAGTTGCTCATACTAGCATTTCAGAAGTATAGGACTGCATCGTAAATCTGTGAATCAACTGATATTGCTAATTCTAATATTCAGAATAATAAGTCAACCATAAGACATAGTATGAGATTAGCAATCATGCTGTTTGAAGGCATAGCAAATGTGTGATTCTTTTTTTTTACCTTCTGGGATATGATCTTTGGCAAAATTCTCTAATTGCATTGTCAAATGAAGTCCCCCACAACTAGGGACTGCTGGATTTATTAACATACAGCTGAGGAAAAAAAATGTCTTTGCAATCACTGTGATGGTCATCCTGGCTCTATAACCTCTGATACATTTTTTTCCCTATTAGAATCAATATACTAGCCTGACCCGAATTGGCAGTTCTCATGTAGCACATTCAAATTGTATTGCATGTATTGCGACATAGCTGCAATCTTACCACAACTTTCTTTCTCAGACAACTCCTACTTTATTTGTCAACTTTGTTCCTTGTTCTCCTGTACATGTGGCATATCACTATGATTTTTTTCTTTTAATGTTGACAGTCTTTTAATGTTGACAGTGTTATTTTACCAAAATCACTAATGTTACTTACTTGAGTCTCATGTTTTCCTTCAGGTTGTAATGTATGTTTGTTTGTTTGTTTGTTTCTTAACTCGTAGGTAACTCCGGGGGATAACATAGGAGACAGTAAACTGGGGTTTCCTTCTGCTGATATTCAGAGACTACAGGAACAGAACAGTACCTTGCGAGCTGTTATTGCAGAAATGAGGAAACAAATGGAGACTCTGAATATTCAGGCACCTTTCTTTGATGACGCCAAAACAAAAATACAAGACACAGATGGGACCAACACTGCTGCCGTTTCTTTTACTCTTGGTAATAAAACAAATTAGGTTTAGTATTCCTGCAGAGCAGCTGAATATGCCCGTTTCCATACAACTTTCCTAACAGGTACTTCTCCCAGTGTTCCTCATCTTAACAGAAGTAATAATTAATAACTTCAAAAACAATATTCAGGCAACAAGTCTCCTTTGTACAAGTGGTTTTATTTTTTAAAAAATATATTCTTCTTTGAGTGGTCCCATACGGTACATATGATTAAGGGGCTGGGTACCCATCATACAATTTGTGTTCCCAAATATATTTCAACTATAGCAAAAAGGAATCTTGATCTCATTATTGATTAAAATTCAGCTAGATTTGAACAGATGGAAATTTCTGAAGTTGAGTCTTTAAGATAAGATCAGTGCAGCTAAACAACTGTACTGCTAAGCCTCTATATGTACAGTACTTCAACATATTTCTGTCTACATTGAGTCAAGATACCGTATTTTTCGCACTATAAGACGCACTTTCCCCCCCCAAAAAAAACATAGGGGGGAAAAAGTGTGTGCCCTATGGTGTGAAGCCTAGGCTTGGGGGCACTTCGGGGAGGCCTGTGGGGGCTTCGGGGAGGCTGTTTCGGTGTTCGGTGAAATCGCTGTTTTCGGCCGAACTGAAGATCGGGGAGGCCTGCAGAGGCTCGCGCAGGCCTCTCCGAAGCCCCCACAGGCCTCCCCGAAGCACCCCCAAGCCCAGGTAAGTAAAACCCTTTTTTTCTCTATTTTATGCTCCATAGGATGCATGCGTCCTATGGACCGATGCGTCCTATGGAGCATAAAATACGGTAGTTTAAATAAAATGGAGAAAAGGTAAATAACCGTAGATAATTAATTGAAGTGTTTTTCAGTTCCTACAGAAATGATTATAACATGTATCATGCTATACCAACTATCCTACCGGTATTATCAAAGGGGAAATGAAGCTATTTTGTGGTCCAATCCAATCCATCCCCCCCGCTGGAGCAGTGGCACCAAATCCTGCTGCATCCTATGCAGGGGTTTGGGCTGGGAAGCTTTTCAGGGAAAGGGGATTTAACATCCCCTTACCCTTCCCACTCCATAAGCCTCCCGCTCTGCAATGGGTCTCCTCAGACATGCGCTAGCAATAAGATTGGGCCGTTACATAGGTACCAACTGAACTATCGTTTGTCCCACCCCCTTTACCACTGAAAGCAGTGTTAAAGTGGGAACGTGGCCAGGGCTATAAGGAACACTTTGCAGTAGATGGCACTTCCTGTTCAGCACAGTTTGTGAATTGTGGTGTTTTTGGATTTGTGATCATGATATGAAAATTATGTTTAAAGCCCCTAAATTTAAAAAGAAATAAAATTATTGAACAATACTGTTGAGAGTTTATCAGTCCCTGAGACTGATTTCATTTTATCTTGTTTTCTAAATGTTGGCAACATATATTTTTAGTTTACATTAAACATCTGTTAACTAGGACTTTATTGGCAGCGCAACCCTGCGGGACATAAGGATGACGGAGCAAGCGCTCCGCCATTCCAAGACATTGTGAACGTGCCGTAAAGCATGTTCGCGACGCCTCAAGACTAAGGGAGGCCGGTGCAAGGCCAGCCGCCCTCACTCTGCCGCCGAGACAACCCCACGGCCGCTAGAGGAAGGTAAGGCTCCCGCCAGCGGACGTGAGGGCAGTCCAGGCGGCGAGGGAGGGGGTCATTGGCCGAGCTGGCCCGGGAGAGGGCGGGGATGGCGTCCGCCATATCCTCGGCCTCCACCGGACCGGCTTGGCTGTTACACGGCCTCCTCTTACTTCCTCCAGCTACTTAGCAGGCAGAAATCCGAGACCGATTGGGCCTTCCCCGGTTTATACCAGGGGAAGGGGACAAACGTTCTCTTCCCCGAGTAGACCTCCGTGCCGCAGCACCGGAACTGGGATAGGAGCTGGCGGGCAGCCCTGGGCCCATCTAATACCTGGATTGCGCTGCCTATCTAATATGTGTGTCAGATTTGTTCTTTCTGTATTGAGCCTTCAATGAAAAATACAATTTACATTTTATAACGCAATTCCTTTGTTTACCTGAAGTTGCAAATTGCCTGTGGTGCTTCCTAGTCAAAGATATGATATCCTAGCAATTAATAAGAATCCTCAGCTGATCACTAGCCTGTTTCTGAAAACCTTCAAGGAACTATTTACTTTGGCAAAAATAGGAAACGAAGTTTACCATACTTTGGTAATTGTTCCAGATTTGTTTAGAAAGATATATCTGGGCAGTCTGGGGAAAATGATTTTTTGTTTTGCACTGATCACTAGCCTTTCAAAGCCACTGTCACATGTACAAAATACTATGTCTGATATGGTTATTGTGTTTATTTTTGTAGACTATGTTCAGTCCCTAGAGGAAGAGATCAGAAGATTGAAGAAAAAATGCCGGACAATGAACGAGCAACATGAAAATGCAACTGAAGTTCCTGGAAAATTATTTGTGTCTTCTCTGAATCCATCTAGTTGTAATAAAAGTACTCAAACTTATCATGAAGGCTACATTTTCAATGGAAACAGTGGTAAGCAAAATATGATCTCAGGTCCACTAAGCACAATACATTTCCTGTGCACAACTTTCCAATTTATAGAGGAAAACACTTGAAAGCAGCATATAGATTGTTATTGTGTATGTGTATACACGCAAGGTAGCTTCATTGTGGTGTGTATGCTTTTTCCTACATCGTAGTGTTTTATAAAGTTTGAAGTATTCCTCAGTGTTGAGTTAATTGCTACTTAGAAAATTTACTCTTTGTACGGTTGGAAGGTAAGTAGAGTTGCCCGTCATCTTATGTGCAGGTTACGTTCTAGAGTCAGCATTTGAAGTTAAAATCATGTACTGTATACAGGCCCCCCCGTATCCACTGATTCCTTATCCACGGTTTCAGTTATCCACGGATGAGGAATCCCCCCCCCGCACCCTCCACAGCCCCCCCCCCCCCCGCACTTACTTTTAGGAGAAACCTCGGTTTTTTTCTTCAAAAGTCCCGAGTTTGCAGCTTCTTTGCAGGGACTTTTGAAGAAAAAAACGGAGGTTTCTCTTCTAAACATAAGTGCCTGGGGCTGTGGAAGGTGTGGGGAGTCGCTTCCGCCGCCACCGCCCCCCCCCCCCAACTTACCTTTAGCTGGAGAAACCTCTGTGTTTTTCTTCAAAAGTTACGAGGCTGTAGCAGCTGCTTTGCAGACTTGACCAACAAGACTTAGGTGATAGCTAGAGTCTCGAGACTGTAGCTATCACCTAAGTCTTGTTGGTCTCGAGACTCTAACTATCACCTAAGTCTTGTTGGTCAGGCCTGCAAAGCAACTACAGCCTCGTAACTTTTGAAGAAAAACACGGAGGTTTCTCCGTTAAAAGTAAGTGCTTGGGGGGTCACGCAGGCCTGCGGGGGGTCGCGCAGGCCCGCGGGGGGGGTCGGCCCCCCTGAAAACCACGGAAATGGCCATTCGCCCATTTCCGTGGTTTCAGCTATCCACGGTGGGGGCTGGAACGTATCCCCCGCGGATACGGCGGCCCCCCTGTACTCAAAATTACCTTGAAACTCCATCATGTCTGGAAAATGCGTACTGTCTCTTTAAAAGTTACAAGAGGCAGACAGGAACTGAGGGAACAGCAACTTCATTCTCCAATCTCAGGGTCTCTCAGGCATGTATTTAGTAAGTGGAATGATGGGTGGAATTGCCTGCACCAGTGATGTATTCAGGTTTTTTACTCCAAGTCTCAAGTCAAGTCTCTACCTTCAAGTGTCAAGTTCTTGCAAGATACTTTCAAGTCAAGTCTCAAGTCGAGAAAGGGAGATATGCAGAAAACAGTCTCAATAGGTACAACAGGAAAGTTTGGAGATTGGAGGAGCCATGTCAGCATCAAGAGAAATGTCGAGTGAATGATATATGTAGGTTGGTGTGGGTTGAGTGTGTAGGATTGGGGTGGTTCGGTAAGTGAGGGGGTTCTGTGAATGGATTAGGGGAGTGATTAACCTTGGTCTCGGTGAGAGGGAGGCCTAGGGGGGACGAGTGGGACCTCTACCCCAGTGAGAGGGGGGCAAGGGGTATGGAGTGCAGTGACCTGCGCCTCGGTGAGAGGGAGGCAGGGGTTCATGGACAGGAGTGGTTGGGGTTTGGAGGGAATGTTTTTTAGATATTGGATTGACTGGAGAGTGAGGTGGTGACTGAGAGTGAGTAGTGAGTGTGTGAGATCTTTAGGTTGTTAGGAAGTAGGCTCTGCTGAAGGGCTATGTGTTTGACACCTCGAGGGAGCCTAGGGGAGGGGCGGGTGGCCACCATTAGCAGAGTGACGGGTCACGGAAGATATGGCGGTGGGGACTGGGCAGGCCGTTTCAGGAGAACGAGGGTCAGTCACAGGCAGACTGTCCCTCTTTCTGGCCCTTTTCCCATCCCTCTGACCCTTGGCGGTCTGGGCAACAGTCCCCTGAGTCTGAAACTGCTGCTCTTGAACGCCAGGTCAGTTAACAATAAAAGCTGCCTAGTCCAGGATTTAATCCTGGATGAAGGTGCTGACCTGGTGTGTATTACGGAGACCTGGCTGGATGAGTCGGGAGGGGTAAGTCTCTCCCAGATGTGCCCGCCGGGTTTCCGGGTATTGCAGCAACCACGACTACAGGGGTGGGGAGGTGGAGTTGCAATAGTCTATCGTGATACCATCTATCTCACTGGGTACCCTGTCCCGCGGTCCACTGGGTTTGAGTGCCTCCATGTTGTTTTGGAAGGGCGAGACAGAATAGGGATTCTGTTGGTGTACCGCCCACCATGCTGCCCAACAGTCTCCCTGCCTGAGCTGACCAGAGTGATCTCAGCGGTGGCGTTGGAGTGCCCTCGCCTATTGGTGTTGGGGGACTTTAATGTCCACGCTGAGGCCCCGAGGACAGCCGCGGCTCAGGACTTCATGGCCGCCATAGCAACCATGGGTCTGTCTCAGAGAATATCTGCCCCGACGCACGATGCAGGACACACGCTGGACCTGGTGTTTACTGCGGGGCAGGTGGATGGTGATCTGGATGTGGAGGAAATTAACATCACTCCTTTGTCATGGACAGATCACTTCCTGGTGGGATTTAGGCTTATCGCGGCTTGTCGCCTCCGCAGTGGTGGGGGACCTCATTCTATGGTCCGCCCCCGGAGGATGATGGATCCGGATGGATTCCTGAGGGCTCTGGGGGACTTTCCTGTTGACAGAGTCAGCGACTCACCCAGCGCCCTGGTTGACCTCTGGAATGGGGAAATGACCAGGGCTCTGGATCTGATCGCTCCTGAGCGTCCTCGACCAAGCCGCAGAGTCAGAGCGGCCCCTTGGTTTACTGAGGAGCTGCGGACGATGAAGCGGCAGGGCAGAGGCCTAGAGCGACGGTGGCGGAAAACTTGTGCTGACTCCGACCGGGCACGGGCTAGAGCTCACTTTAGAGCCTATTCCGTGGCGGTGGCGGCAGCTAAGAGGGCTTTCTTTTCTGCCGGCATCGCGTCCGCGGAGAACCGTTCAGCTGAGCTTTTCCGTGTGGTCCGGGGCCTGCTCCATCTCGCCCCCCCAGTAGATGGGGCGGAACACACGGTGGCTCGCTGTGATGAGTTTGCAAAGCACTTCGTGGACAAAGTCGATCGGATTCTGCATGACTTGGACGCTGCGTTAGCAGTATCTAATGATGTCCCTGAGGCACCTGTCTGTTCTTCTTCCTGGGATTCTTTTCAGCTTGTAGAACCTGAGGATGTGAACAGGATTCTTTGGAGTGTGAGACCATCTGCTTGCCCGCTTGACCCTTGTCTGGCATGGCTGATTAGAGCTGCCCGGGCGGGGCTGGCTGAGTGGACGGGGAGGGTGGTAAACTCATCTCTGAGGGAGGGGGTGGTGCCGCCGTCTTTGAAGCAGGCGGTGGTGCGCCCCCTCCTGAAGAAACCCTCCCTGGATCCCACTATTTTGAACAACTTTCGGCCAGTCTCGAACATCCCGTTTCTGGGCAAGGTGATCGAGCGGGTAGTGGCGTCTCAGCTCCATAGGGTCTTGGAGGAAGCTGGTTATCTGGATCCATTCCAGTCTGGCTTCAGCCCGGGGTTCGGGACAGAGACGGCCTTGGTCGCCTTGGTGGATGACCTGCGCCGGGGACTGGACAGGGGGAGTGCGTCCCTGTTGGTCCTGCTGGACCTCTCAGCGGCTTTTGACACCATTGACCATGGTGTCCTTCTGGGTCGGTTGGCTGGGTTGGGGCTTGGAGGCACCGTTCTGAGGTGGTTCCGCTCCTTCCTGGCTGATAGATCCCAGAAGGTGGTGCTGGGGGATGCTTGTTCGGCACCCTTGCCCTTGAGGTGTGGGGTGCCACAAGGGTCAATTCTATCCCCCATGCTGTTTAATATCTATATGAAGCCGCTGGGAGAGGTCATCCGGGGGCTTGGGGTAGGGAGTCATCAGTATGCTGATGACACCCAGCTCTTTCTCTCCTTTCCACCTGACTCCAAGGGGGCGGTCGATGTCCTGAATCGTTGTCTGGAGGCAGTTGGGAGCTGGATGGGGGCAAACAAGCTGAAATTAAATCCTGATAAGACAGAGGTTCTTCTGGTCCAGAAGTCTACGACTCAGGTATTGGATCATCATCCTGCTCTGAATGGGGTTGTACTCCCTCTGAAGGAACAGGTCCGCAGCTTGGGGGTTCTCCTGGATGTGCAGCTGCTCCTGGATTCCCAGGTGGCAGCTGTGGCCAGGGGGGCTTTTGCCCAGCTTCGGCTGGTGCGCCAGCTGCGACCATACTTGGATCGTGCAGACCTGGCCACAGTGACCCATGCCCTAGTGACATCTAGACTAGATTACTGCAATGCACTCTGCGTGGGGCTGCCTTTAAAGACTGTTCGGAAACTGCAACTAGTGCAGAATGCGGCGGCCCGGGTGGTTGCCGGGGCCTGTTGGTTCGACTCAGTCGGACCGTTGCTTCGGCGGCTTCACTGGCTGCCGGTTCGTTTCCGGGCACAATTCAAAGTGCTAGTTTTGACTTTTAAAGCCCTTAACGGCTCGGGTCCAGGGTATTTGAGGGACCGCCTCCTTCCTTATAATCCGACCCGTACTCTGAGGTCATCAGGGGGGGCCCTGTTAACCGTGCCGCCACTGACAGAGGTGAGGGGGATGGCGGCGCGGAACAGGGCCTTCTCGGCAGTGGCGCCCCAACTGTGGAATTCCCTCCCCCTGGAATTGAGAACGGCTCCCTCCTTAGAGACCTTTCGGCGGGGCTTTAAGACATTTTTATTTAGATCAGCTTTTGATGTCTGACATGGCGGGCTGGCTTTTTAACAGATGGCTTTTAACACGTAAATGTGGATGACCCACTGGGGTTGTTTGTTTTAATTGTTTTAACTGTTTTAATTCTTTTTAAATGTATATATGTATTTTAATTGTTTTATTGTAAGCCGCCTTGGTTGCCCTCGTGGGAGAAAGGCGGGGTAGAAATTCAATAAATAAATAAATAAATAAATACTGGCATCCCAGATGGAACTGGGGAGTACAAAGCAGACGTGTGTGGTAACGGGTAGGAAGCAGGGTTTAAGATTAGCAAATCCTCTTTTATGAAAGCCCCAGGTCATTCTTTGAACAGATACACTAAAAAGGACTTTCCTAGCATGTGCAGAGTGCATTTCTGCCACCCTGCACAACCACGGCTAGTGAACAATGTGCGCATCTTTCAAGAGGATCCTGGCGGAATTTGGAGGTGTGGCAAGGGGGGTGAGGGAGGTTGGTCCCACACTCACCTAGGCGGAGTTCTCCACTTACCAAGTGGTTCTTGAGCGGTGGCAGATGCTGAGCTCCCTTACCAAGTCTTGGTCTTTCATGGCCATGAGCCCCCACAGAGATATGAGGTTCGGGTTCCCATCCACGGCCAAAACCGAAGCTGAGTGGTGCGTTAACAGGCCAAAACTCGCATAACAGTCACGGGCAGCCCAATCCTGCGTAAAGATCGGGTGGGCGGCCGAAGCCGTCCGCCCGATCCCGTGCTCCGCCGTGGGCAGCCTGCAGCAGGCAGCCCATGCCGGAAAGTCTACTTGGGGAAGGGGACGTTCGGGGAAGAGGGGAAGGGGAAGAGGGCGGCTGGGGCCAATAGGCCTCCTCGGATTTCCACCACCTATTTTGCTGGCGGAAGTCGGAAGAAGCCGTGTAATTGCCCAGCCGCCCGGCAGCAACCGGGGTATGGCAGATGCCATGCCCGCGGCTGGGCCTATGGCCGCCCTCCCGGCTCTGCCGTCCCTCCCCCCCGCCCGCTGACCCTCCCAGCTGTCCGCCGGATCCTACCGTGCTTGGGTCCAGCGGTGGGCCAAGTCCTCGGGCGGCGGCGAAAGTAGTCCGCAAACGTGCTTTACGGCACGTTTGCGACTAGTGCAGGTGGCGGAACACTTGTTCCGCTGCCTGAGTTTAAGGTAGGATTGCGCAGTTACTCCGCAACAGGTGAACTCCCCAGTCCCATTACGGCTGCTGTATCCCACACTTCCACCACCCTCTCTCCCGGGGAAAGAGGAGTGGAGAAACACTTGGTGAATGAACCAATCACAGCAGAGATAGTAGGAAGTTGGTCCAATTAAAGGCTTCATCCCACTTCCCACCTATGGGGAACTCTGGGGATTGGAGTTTTTAGTAAAGGCGATCTTTTAAAACTTTTTTTACTTTAAAAAACTTTTTTCTAAGGGGCAAGTTGAGTCACTTGGTCATCCATTGCCAAGTTGAATCCAAGTCAAGTCATTGAGTCCATCTTGAGTCTGAGTTAATAGACATGAGTCTACATCTGACCTGTACCATTTAAACTGCTGTTTGTTTTTTCTAGTTTTTGTTTTTGTTTTTTTTATTTGCCAGCTGCATAAAGTTGAATTCATGCAAGTCAACTGTGCCTAAGTCGAGGGGTGACTGTACAGTTTTCATTCAAAAATAGCATGTTAGTTTGTTTGAAGTTGTTGGAAGGATACTACAAAATCTTCGGCATGAGTCCAGACTTTTTCTAAAACAAACTTTTTTGTATTCAGGAGCTAAATTAAGGCTAACATCGTGTCTGATTATACTTTTAAGTAAATGTCCTTGTCATGATCTTAAAGACCCTAGTTTTGAGTAGATAATGGCCTGTGGATATCAATAAAGGAGGATTTGAGCTTAATACTTGACATATGTCAACTCAGAAAGGTGTCTGTTTTTATTTGCTCTTTGCCTTTCAGGTACATCACAGTCAGATGAATTTGTTACTGAAACTACTTTGAAAAAGCATGAAGTCAGAGTGCCTCAAGCAGATTCAATGGGAACACAAGAATTGCACATAGTAGGGAAACGTTGTACTTACCATCCTGATAATTATACATGTATATTTGCATGGGAACAAAATTATAATGGCCAGTGAATGCTTGAGAATAGGGGCTTGTTCTTTTCAGAATGAAGTCAGTATGTTTTTCAAAACTTAGCATATTATACATTTGCTGCAAGAAGCCTTATATTCTCTGGTCACTGCACAGCACATAGGATAGGATAGATGCATAGGAGTTTGTTGTTGTTCAGTCGTTAAGTCGTGTCCGACCCTTCGTGATCCCATAAACCATATCCCGCCAGGCCTTCCTGTCCTCCACTATTTTCCTGAGTTCGCTCATTTTCATGTTAGGATAGGAGTTAGTCTTATCTTTAAGTGTCCACTAGGAGGCACTGTGGCTCTATGTGTGGATTAATGGCACAGTTATTCCAGTCAAATAGGACAAGATATTATCTTTCATGACTTACAACCACAAAAAAATGATCTACCTGTAATTTATATTGGGAATGGCCACAAAGAGGATCATGAATAATGCTATTTGTTAGATATATCAGCGGTTTTACTTCTGTTACTACATCATACTGCAGGGAAGTACTACTTCATCTAAATTTGCAGCTACAAAAGTAGAGAGATGGGACAAGATGTAGCTTGCTTTGCTACCATCGCAAATCATGTGGTGTTGTTTTTTAACACTAGACACCTCCAGTAAAATCTCCTTGCTGAAACTAGCTTGTTTTATTTAAATGTCAACTTAAACTACAGCCACCTAAACATCAAAAGGTGCTTTTGTAAGCCCAAACAAGGTCTTTGAGACTATGCATAAAAAGGAATGTCACAGTCCATGGGAAGCCACCAGGAATGTTTTCTGCATGTTCTCAGTGACCAAAGTTGGAATAATTTGCAAGGAATCTAAGTGAAAATTTTACTCCTCTTAGTATTGTGGACTCAGATTTTTAATTTAATTTAGTAGTTGAATTATATAATTACAACTGGGCATTCCTGAACATATATGCATAGATTAAGTTTGATTCCACTGCAAAAAAAAAAAAAAATGGGAAGGAACCATTTTAGTGGGAAGGAACCATTTTAGTGGGAAGGAACCATTTTAGTGGGAACATTTTAGTGGGATCTTGAAGCCCAGATTGTTCCAGAACAATCCTTCCCTCCATGGGACAGCTATAGAAAGGTCTGCCTTGGAAGGTGGAAAACTCTTCATCATTGGAGGTCTTTAAGCAGAAGCTGGGTAGCCACCTAGCAGGGATATTATAGCTGTGGACAGCCTGCACTGGCAAGGGGTTGGACTCGATGATCTTGTAGGTCCCTTTCAACTCTATAATTCCTCCAAAAATTAGCAGAAGAAATTAACAGTTTGTTTACTTTGAAATAGTAAATGTGTATAGAATTGGCTTTAATCAACAAAATTATTTGATAATGAAATAAAAAGAGTGAGACAATGACCAGGATGAGTTGGTTTTTCTCCTTTTTTGGGCCACAACTGTAAGAGCAACCCCAGGCTGCTGCCTCCTCTTCCTCACACCAGCTCTTGTCTTCCCAGCTGTTGCTGTTACGGTAATAAGATGGCAACAGTCCTAAGCCCAGCCCATATGTTTCTGGGGCTGCTGGCTTCTGAGGCAGGCCTGATTTAAACAGCAATGCAACATTTACTGTATTTCTTCAATTCTAAGAAGCATGTTTTTTTCCCAATTAAGCATTTCAAAAAATGGGGTGCGTCTTAGAATCGAAGGTCTCCAAAAAGCACCCCAAAATGCTATCTTCTTACTTACTGGGGCTTGGGGGAGCTTCAGGGAGGCCTGCGCAACCCTCTGCAGGCCTCCCTGATCTTCAGTTCAGCAAAAATGGTGATTTTCAGCCATTTCCGGTTTTCGCGAAAACCAGAAATGGCCAAGAATCACTGTTTTTCGCCAAACTGAAGATCAGGGTGGCCTGCAGAGGGTTGCGCAGGCCTCCCTGAAGCTCCCCCAAGCCCAGGTAATGAAGGAAATGGCACTTTCTGACGGGGCCAGAAATGCTATGCAAAGGCAGTGCACTCAGTCATCCTCAGCTGCAGGAGACATGCTGGGGAGAGTTGGTGCTGAGCAGGTAGATTTAATGAAGGGAGGTGAGTCTTACAATTGATGGATTTTTTTTTTCCCTGCTGGTGGTACTGAAAGTAAAGGTGCGCCTTAGAATCGATGGCTCCTTAGACTCGAAGAAATACGGGTAATTCTCTGTCTGGTTTAGAATTGTGTTCTCTGGGCAATGATAACATTTCTGGAATTCTATTTAACTGTCAGCACATCACAGGAAATCCTGGTGTGACCTTTATTTGTTTTTTATTTTTCACATTTTTATGCTGCCCTTCCTCCAAGTTCCTTTCCTTCTTTTGTCCTCACAACAACTCTGTGAGGTAGGTTAGGCTGAGAGATAGTGACTGGTCCAAGGTCACCCAGGAACCTTCATGGCTGAATGGGGATTTGAACCTAGATCTTCCAGGGTTAACTCCTGAACCGCTACACCATCCTGGCTCTTTGGATGATGTTGTTAGAAAGTAGGTACAATGCCATCTGCAGAACACTGGGGGGGGGGGGGGGCAGTGTATTGTCCAGGAGGCAGATGGCTCAGAGGCAATCTGTCTCTGTAAAGACCTTTATTCTTGTCCTATATGGCCTGTGGATGTATGTCCCTACCTTGTTTCCTTCTTCCTTCTCTCTCCCCTGGCCTTCCAACGTGCAAGTGCTCCCTTCATGAATCCTGCCAGCTGCATGAAGTCATCCATGCCATGAGCTCACATACACCCATGCAAAGGGGATAGCTCTAGGATTCCCTCTTCCAAAGTCTAGGACTTGTACTGCTAACAGAGAGATACATGCTTTCAAACTGTAAAGCCGTTTTCTTTGAAACCTTTTTACTTCCTCTACCCCTGTTTTATTGTTAGCAGCAAACTAACAGGGGCTGATGGGGAGCAATCGAAAAAAGAATCTTCCACTCTTTGACTCTACTTAACGTAAAACTCTACGTTATAGCAAGTCAGACCATTGATCCTTCTAGTTCAACATCGTTGATACCGACTGGCAGTAGCTCTCCAGGGTTTCGTGCAGGAATTTTTTTGTTCCCTACCTGGAGATTTAAACCTGGGATTTCTGCATGCAAAGCGTGTGCGTAATCACTGAGCTTTGATCCCTCCCTCTCTCTATACGTGTCTGTCTGTCTGTCTGTCTGTCTGTCTGTCTGTCTGTCTTGCCAAACATTTTCCTTCATTGATGATCTGGAAAAAACTTTATTCTGTGACTCTTCTAGAATCTGTTGACTAAAAGGCTTCAGGAGGACTCTGTGCATCTCAGGCAACATCTCTTGGGGGCAGGTGATGGGCCCTATCACTATATCAACCATGCAAAAGTGACACAGAGTAAATTGAAGGAAGCTGTGAGAAAGATTTGCAGTCTGAGCAAAGAGAAGCAGCAGCTACTAGAGATGGTAAACAGACTGAGAGCAGAACTTGGAGCCGTTTCAAAAGAAGGTAAACTCCTTGGTAAAAAGATCCTGGTTCCAACATGATGAGTTCAGCCTCTTAAGATTGAGAGAACTAGGAGACTGAAGTGCTGGGTGTAGGCTTCTTCCTGGGCTTAAGAGGTCCCAATTGGAAGTTGAGAATGCAGTGCTAGTGACTAAGAGCACAATTGCTCCAAACATCAATGATGTTGGCATGCGACATGAACGAAGTACTTGTTGCTGATTCTTGGCTATGGAGACCTTCAGTACTGGTACTAGGAGGTCAAGGTGGCAAGTGAAAGTTGCATAACAGCAAAAAGCCCTTTTATGTACTTAAAATGTATTAAGTATCTTAAAATAAGCACTTTGGGTTTTTTCCCCTGGAAATGAGAAACAGTGCAGAATGACATTATTGTATAACAAGCTTGAGGCCAAATAGATGCCTTGTAAGAGAATTTCATTTTAAAGTTTCATTTCTGTGGCCCAGCTTCTTTGTGTGGAGTTGGGGGTGCAAAGGTCATTGCTTGAAAAAGATATTCCCAGGCCAGTTCTTACACGTCTCTTTAACGTTGCATGCCAGCTGAGATCCTGCCATGCTATGTAATTTATTTACAGCTGTCATGTGCAACAATTGGTTACGGGCAAAATGCTGCTCTTAGTTAAAAGTATAGGATGGATGCAATATAGAAAACTTTCACGTATTTATTTTCTCGCCTTTGTAGGATTTCAGGATTTCAAAACCTCAAAGCAGTCTCAAGACCACACTTTCCCTGGTGCCCTCTATCCTAAGGAATTTGCCAGGGAGACTAAGCACTGCCTTTTAGCTTTAGAACACCTGCAGTACCAGCTTACAACACAGGTAATGAAGTCTGCTCCTCTATACAATATGCTAGTACATTTAGAATTCAGCATGTACACTATACTATAATCCAGCATATATACTATATATGCTGGATTATTGCCACTACACCTTGGTCTGAGGGAGCCTATCCTAAGAATGCTTCTTGCTTATCACAGAGATATTGTGCACAAGCTGTACAAAAGCCAGCTGTGCACTGGATCTGTAAGGAACATGCAGTGTACATGCTGTGCTTTCACTTGTCGCTTGTTTCACAAGAATGACTCCTATACCATGCTGGAACAGAATTGGCTGTGTACTGCTTAACATTACTCCTGTGCTCTTTGGTACCTCGTTCACCATAGTTTCTGCAGGTAATGGTTTCTACATACTTGGGGGACTTGCTAAGCATGCAGAAGTATTATTAGTTTGTAAATTAAAAGAGAGAGAGAGAAAAATAAGCTAGAAATGGCCTGACAAAGACCTGTGAGCTTCCAAAGTCTACGGAATGTTGAGGGTGTAAGTTTAAAAAAAAATGGGAAGGAGAGGGTGGGAATTGGTTTGCTTGAAACCCTGTCACTTTATAGAATCCTGAAGAGGGTGATGAAATGCTATTTGGGGTTTCATGAGGGAGGAAAAGAAAAAGAAACCTTTTCCAACTTTCCAGAACCTGCCCACCCCTGCTACATATAGCATTAAAGCCCTTTAGCTCTATAGTAGAACATAGGAGAGGGAAAGGAAAAAGAACACCCTAGCAGTGCTAAAAGACTCCTGCTTAGCACTTGTGAAAAGCAGCTCTTACATTGTTGCTTCTGTGTCTGAAGAGCTCCTATTGCCATATCTTGTGACAAAGGGTTCCATAAGTTACCGTAATTATGAATTTTGTGCCATGACACCTCTGCCCCCAATTGGCTTTTGGAGTCAGTGCACTGCAGTGGCATTGTGTACATAGGAAACTGCCTTGTACTGAGTCAGACCGTTGGTCCATCTAAAATTTCTATTTGAAAACTGAAGAGCTGCTGTCAATCAGTGCTGTCAGTCACTGATTGGCAGCAGCTCTTCAGGTTTCAAGCAGAAATTTTCTCTGTCCTACCTAGAGTTTCTGGGGATTGAACCTGAGACCTTCTACATGCCAAATGTGCTCTACTGCTGAGATATGCCCCCCCCCCATATATCTGTGAGTATTCAGTGTAGATATCTGGAGACCCTGGAATTACTGTGATTCTCAGGAGCTCTTGGAGTCTATGACCTGCAGTGAAACAGGTCTGAAGAGAGAGTCTTGGATTAACTCATTGACTCATTCTCCTTTGTAGAATTAAGCCAAAAGAGGTGACTGCTTGGTCCAATGCTTCCCTTGAGTTTGTCAGGATCACCCAAGGGTACTGAAGTTCTTAATCAGCCAGCTTCTTCCTCAGTGTGGCAAAGGGAGGACGCATCTAATTCTATCACTAAAATTAAATTTTAGAGTTATTTTGAACCAACCAGATGTCTGAAATATACTACAATATTTCTCTTTAGACCAATTAAACAATTTAGGAGTTTTTGAGGAGTGGAGAATGGATTAATTACTTTTGTTCATAGTGTTGATAACATGAGTGTTTTAGGGAGTACAAATCCTATATTAATTGATTAAAACCTGATTAAATGGAAGAAGAATTGATGAATTGAGGCAATGGTTGATGAAATTATCTTTTTAAGGCAATATTTTTTTATCACACACATATAGCTACACACAAAAGGAAAGGAACAGAGGCCAAAATAGTAGCTAAAGAGGGAAACTGCAGGCAAACCATAATCTAGGGATGGTAAAAATTTAAGACTTTGTTTGGGATTGCGGCCCAATCATAATGGGCCTTTATGCTGCCGGAATGCGTGTTCCAGGCAGCATAAACCTCTTTACGGCTGTTGCAAACGTGGCAGCAGTGCGTGCAGCCTAGCTGCCACAAGTGGCCGGATCTATGCAATGGTGGACAGTAGGCGCCCACTGGAACAGGTACGCCTGCGCAAGGGTAGGGAGGGAGGAGGGCAGATCGGGCCTGGGAAGAGGGCAGGGTCAGCGGCAGCAGTGCCCACCAAATCCTAACCCCCTTCCCAGGCCTGATCCACCTTTCCAGGTCAACATGAACTTGTGCCAGCTGGTGCAGGTCCAGGTTGACCCATGGCGACTGCTGGGGCTTACCCTGGGGCAAGGGTCGGTGCAGGGGGCATGGGGAGGGCAGGCAGGGGCAGTGAGGGAGGGGGCCATTGGCTGCCCAGACTGGGAAGGGGCGGAAATATTGGCGCTGGGTTGCGCTGATATCCTATGCCCCATCGCAGCCTGGGCCGGCCTTACACGGCCTCCCCGGTTGTACGCCAGCTTCAGAGCTGGCATGCATTCGAGGACGCCCATTGCAGCCCGTGCTGCTTACACCGTAGGAAGGGGATGAATTTCCCCTTCACCCAAGGTGAGCTTGTGCTGTGCCGGTACAAGCTGTGATGGCCCTAGGATACAGCGGCTGACCATTTAGGCCAGGCCAGCCGCGCAAAGTTTATTTATTATTTATTTATTTAAAAAATGCATCCCCTGCCTTATCCTATGCCAAGGCAAATGCCCAAGGCTGCTTGCAACAAGACAAAAATACATAATTTAAAACAATACATAAAATAAGTTAAAAACAATAAAAACCACTGGGGGAGGGGGTGACGACAGTATAGAGCAGAGAAGCAATGGAACAAAACATCTTGAGACTCAGAAGTCAGAAATCAACCCATCACCCAAATGCTAGATGAAACAGAACCGTTTTGAGCCTACGCTGAAAAGTCATGAGGGAGGGGGTAGTTCTCAATTCCCCTGGCAAGGAGTTCCACAATTGTGGCGCCACAACAGAGAAGGCTCATCCCACGTGCTGCCATCCCCCTAACCTGAGATAGAGGTGGCACTCGCAGGAGAGCCCCCTCAGATGACCGAAGAGGGTGGGCCGGAATGTATGGGAGAAGTTGGTCCCTAAGATATCCTGGACCCAAAAGTTACACAGGATTGCGCTGTTAAGGATCCATAACCAAATGGAGGATTGCAATCTCAGTGCAGGGCAGTGACCAGAATTTAGGAGGGAATGTTAGGAACCTTTTTCCCATGTGTCAAAGAGAGAACTTTGGTGTTATCTCTCTTAGTTCGTTATTGGGCTGGGTGTGTTCGAGAGGTACGACGCAACAAAGACAAGAGGATGCACTGGGCTCAAAGCAAGGAGTCCATTATTTATAAATTAAACCTTCTATGCAAAGGACGTTAGTTTGCACAGAACGGGATGCCAATAAAAGACTGACATCCCAAATTACATTCTGTTTTAAGCTTATATAGGCTTAATTGGTTATACAACCTGTCCCAATCAACATTACATCATGGCAATATGGTTATCAAGATAAGTCTATTGTGAGATAAGACCTATCCGTGATGGCAACCATCCCATGTCAGCCTGATCTGTACGTGCTGATAATTATTTGTGTTTATAGTTATGCAAGCATTTTGCTTTGTTATACCTTGGCATCCCAAGTACACTTATGCATCCCATTAGTATACCCGATTGTCCAGAGTTTTTTGGGGGGGCTAAGGAAATGGCCCATTTGTTAGCCAAGGCAAATGTTCTCTTGCAGTTATAATAAAGCTATTAGCAATTAGCTAATAAAGCTATTAGCAAAGTGTAAATATAGATTTGTGCTGGGAAAGTTTTAGAGTCAGAAGGTAGTGGATTTTAAGTTCAAATATACTGTATGAGCAAGAGTTCCTCCATCTTGGTTTGTCCCCTACATATGGTAAAGGGAGGGTCAAGAATCGGAGCTTTATCTAATTTTTTTTTGTATTCTTACAGAAATATATTTCACTTAATATTATGTACATTTCCAGAGAGTGAAGAAATGAGCTTGTAATAAATGAAATAATTAATTTAGATTGGCTTAATTTCATGGCAGGAGCTACAGTATGCACAGCGAAAGCATGCTTCAGGAAAATGTCCTCAGTTTATTGAAAGCTTACATAAGGAAACTGTCCCAAGTAGCGGCAGCTGTAGTGAAGAAGCAGAAGGCCCCCTGAAGCAGGTATGGTATAGTTCCAATGTTTTCTATCCTTAGCTAGATCCTGTACGGTCCAGTCCTAAGCATATTCACTTAGAAACAAGACCCATTAAGTTCAGCCAGTCTTTCTCTTTAGTGAACATGTTTAGGCCTGCAGCCTTAGTTAGGTAAATTAACACTAATTTCTTTTTAAAATACTGAACTCTGGTAATGCAACGAAACCTCACTTTATCCCTTTGAACCCACTTTTTTTTACTGTATTCAGGGTGGTTTATTCAGGGTGGTTAACTCATTATAAAAATAATTTAAAACAGTAAAAACATTCAAACATTCAAGCCGTCTTGGGTCCCGTGGGGAGAAAGGTGGGATAGAAATATGGTAAATAAATAAAATAAATAAATATGCCAATAAGCACTGCAACAATAGGGCAGGACAGTAAAAGCATAAAAACTACAACAGCAGTAAACAACCAATTCAACCGTAAACTAAAGGCCTGAGAAAATAAAAAGACAATTGCCTGGCACCCAAATGGCGTAAGATTAGGTTTCAAGCAAGTGTCTCTTGGAAGAGCATCCCACAGGCAGAGTACTGCAAGCATAATGTCTCTCTCTCTCTCTCTCTCTCTCTCTCTCTCTCTCTCTCTCTGATTTCCACCCACCTAATCTCCAAAAGCATGGGCTCCCAGAGAATGAACTTAGTCTGATCATCCTCAAAATGCACAGGCAAGTTCACTTGAGAAAAAATGCACCTTCAGTATCCAGATCCTGAGCTGTATAAGGCTTTAAAATAAAGATTTGACGACACTGTCCATTCAATATCTACCTGTGTTCCCTTTTCTGAGAAGTTTGGCATAAGCCTATATAAACATCTATCATTTGTTTTTCATTAGAATAGGGGTCAGCAACCCTCTTCTGCATAGGGGCCAGGAGCCATGTCTGTGGGTGGATGGTGGACCACATTCATCCCCTCACAGACAGCTGCTGGCCCTGCTGCTGCTGCTGCTGCTACTGCCACCTTCTTTGCAGACTGAGGAGCTCCCCTGGGTGCTGGTGGATGCTCTGGCGGCTCAGCTGCGATGGGACATGGTTTTTATTTATTTATTTATTTATTTTAATAATAATAATAATAATAATAATAACAACCTTCTTTGAATAATAATCTGAGAGCCCCTCATTTCCCAAGGCAAGGCATGGGGAAGGAAGTAGGTATGGATTTGAGTGCCAATGGGGAGTGACTGACCTCAGAGCCTGCTCTGCCTCAACTGCAGCTGCTGCATAGCCAGAATGAGGCATGTGGGCTTACTGAGCTGCTCCAACAGAAAGAGGAAGAAGCAGGTGGCAGTTGCTGCCTTCTCATATGCTCCAGAAGTGAAGAGGGTGGAGAAGCCTAGCGGTTCCTCCAGCCCACAGTGCCCTCCTCCACTATGCCTGCCTACCAGACCGGGCTTACACTGTGCAGGCACCAGCTGCTACCCCCTTGTACCAGGATTTGAGGTTGAGACCCAGATCTCCACTCTACCTTCCTTAGGCGGCTCCCTCTCTGCCTACCTTTCAGGCTCTGCAAGTTGGGAAATTATTCATTGCAGATAATAATGATAAAGCATGTCCTGTAGCAGCTGAGCCTCCAGAGCATCCACAGGCACCTGGGGTGGCTCCTCAGCCTGCACAGCAGGCAGCAGCAGTAACAGCGCTGATCCTGCTGAAGGGGCAGTAAAGAAGAGGTGGAGGAATGGACCAAGAGTAGAGAGGCCGAAACACCAGGTTAGCCCACCTTAATTGCCGGGTGGTTAGTCCACCCTAACCAGCTCTATCTCTTTTGTAAGGCTTACAAAGTACAAGCCACAATCTCACCATCTTGATGGAGGAAGCACCCACAG
The DNA here is from genome assembly GCA_026170595.1 of Plestiodon gilberti rubricaudatus. NCBI lineage: Eukaryota > Metazoa > Chordata > Lepidosauria > Squamata > Scincidae > Plestiodon > Plestiodon gilberti. The sequence continues at coordinate 153,136,378 of JANXHW010000002.1, read as the reverse complement.
CAGCGCTCCTCAGAGCAGGCACCCCAACCGAATCCTGTTACCATAGCACCGAGCCCACCAATTGCTCGCCTTCAACTCTGGCACCTCATAAGAACATAAGAAGAGCCCTGCTGGATCAGGCCAAAAGCCCATCTAGTCCAGCTTCCTGTGTCACACAGTGGCCCCACCAGATGCCTCAGGGAGCACACAAGACAACAAGATACCTGTGTCCAGTCGCCACTCCCTTGCACCTGGCACAGAGAAAACCCACTTCTAAAAAAAAAAAAAAAACCAGGAGGTTGCTTATGGCTTGTAACCTGTGATGGTCTTTTCCTCCATGAATTTGTCCAAACCCCTTTTAAAGGCATCTAGGCCAGGTGCCATCACCACATCCTGTGGCAAGGAGTTCCACAGATGAATCACACGCTGGGTAAAGAAATATTTTCTTTTGTCTGTTCTAACTCTCCCTCCACTCAATTTTAGTGCGTGTCCCCTAGTTCTGGTGTTGTGCGAGAGGGAGAAGAATTTCCCTCTATCCACTCTCTCCATCCCATGCATAATTTTATAAGTCTCAATCATGTCCCCCCTCAGGCGCCTTTTTTCTAGGCTGAAAAGCCCCAGACGCTGTAGCCTTTCCTCGTAAGGGAGGTGCTCCTTCCCCCCTCCCCTCAGGGTGCCCAGTTTCCCTCTCACAAGAGTATCGCGATTCTATTTCTTCTTCCTACTATGGGCCAGATGATCTCGGATGGTGGGCCAGATCCAGCCCGTGGGCCATATGTTGCCAACCCCTGCATTAGAAGATTGGCTGGGGATGTTGGTAGTCCCCTGGGTTAAACAGGAAAAGGCTGCACTTAGAATTCAATACAGTATGTATTAAGTACCCCTGTTTGTGTGCTAGGTGTGCTCACCAATGTGGATCTAAATGTGCATCTTTAGTAGGGGGTGGCAGCAAATCCTGAGGTTAGGGCCAATATAAATATTGATCAGCCTTTTCTGATACTGGTATGTTCAAAGTTAGCACACGACTAGATCTGTCTATGGGAAGCATTTTGGCCCACCTAGGTCTGACTCTTATTTCTCTAGCCCATTTCCAGATGTAGTTGATCCAAGATGTTGAATAGTGCTGAAGAGTTGCTGCCATTCTCCACAGGTTCAGCTGGAAGCATGTGTTAGAAATTATACTGCAGATCTCCAAAATCATGAAACCTTAGTGTCATGCCAGCATCAACCACTCAGAAAAGGAAGTCCCAGCGAATCCCAACAAGGCCAGTTGTCATCATCTGGTGCATGTAGCTCCCTGCAGGACATTTGGCAGATTCTAGAGATGGGCTCAAGTCCTTCTATTCTCAGCCCCCAAGGCAGCAATGGTCAAGGTAAGCATGGTATGAAAAGAAGTAACTATTTAGCTTGACTATTAGGATCTGGGCCAGTGTAAGCTGCATGAGCCGCAATGGACCTCCTCGGATGTACAACAGCTCTGAAGCTGGCATACATCTGGGGTGGGGGTGTAACGCCGGCACAGGCTGGGAAATGGCTCAGGATATTTGCGGAGCGTGCCGTCAATATCCCCGCCCTCTCCCAGCCCGGGCTAGATAATGGCCACTCCTTGGCTGCCCCTGCCTGCCCGCCCCCCGCCCCTGCGCCCACCGGCACTGAACTTACTGTCTGTGCTGGTGGCCCTTACGCACACATCGTCACATATGTGCTTTACGGCACGTTTGAGATGCTTTAGAGTGGTGGAGCACACACTCTGCCACTCTAAAGTTAGCCAGGATTGCACCATTAAAATTGTCTCTCTTGCTTTTAATTTTGTCCCTGTGGTCATTCCTGTTTATTATAAGAATCCACCAGACAATTTTACAATGTGAATGCTATCTCTCCAGAGTAGCTCCAAGACTATAATTCATTAGTTTAAATTTGCAAAGGGCTTTGAAAATAGGAAGTGCATAATGGAGCTACACTTTATTATGACGTCTTTATGCGGTGGTAAGATAACACTGATGTACCCAGACAGATGTCCATAGCAGCAACTGGAAAGACAGCATAGGATTGCAGGTGTGCTACTGGTGGTAAATGATATGCTGCACTGAAATTCTTTGGTGGACTCGGGCATAGCAGATGTATTGCAGGTCAAGAACCTGTTGGTAAAACAAGATTTATGTTTGCACATGCAGATGTCACAGCAGCTTTCCTAATGTTTCATGCTCTCAGCTGGTGAAATGCAACTGGCAGCTTTACAAGGACACCCATTTCCTCACCAAGTATTGGAAATATTCACCCAAAACTGAAATGCTGCTTCTCAATATTGCAAGTGCCCAAAGTCCTAGAGCAGTAGAACAAAAATCACTGCTACTTAAAGTGAAGGTATCATGCTTAGCCTGACACATACAGATTGAATTGAAAAAGAGTTACTTTGGGAGCTTTGTATTGATAAGCCCCTGAGCTCACTATAACCAACGGTCAAGTCTTTTGTAATAGCTTTTGTAGTGTTTTTCTATACCTCTTGGAATAAGATACTGTGAGACCTTAACCTGCATACCCTCCAGTGTTTCACAGACTGAAATAGAGATTCTTTGGGGTACTTGTTACACCTCTATTCTCACACCATGGATGATGGATTCCCCCCATTACACATTACTTGTGCTATGTTGTGCCCATTTACTCCACAGTAGCCTCTACTGATTCAAAAACAAAGATAATGTTCTTTTTTTTCTAGACCAGAGGTTCCCAACCTGTGGTACGTATACCACCGGTGGTACTTTTTGCAAACGCCGGTGGTATGCAGCAGGCTGGTCCTTATCTGGTTTTCCAATTGTCCCTCTGTCTTGGAATTCAGTGCTGCTCTGGTCTCGCTGATCCCTCGAGGGGGCCTCTTATCTGGAACAGCAGTAATTAGCTGCTAGGAATCAGCTGCTGGTTCCCAAACTGGGAGCCGCAGAAACTAGCCAGGGGAGCTGTGGAGTGCCACGGAACCCTCTCGGAAAACAGTGCAATGCCAATTGGTAGGCATCAACCTAATGTAATGGGGAGTCACAGCCAGTGGTCAAGGGAGCCGCAGGTCGAAAAAGTTTGGGAAACACTAATCTCTTGTTATCTGCCCTTCCAAACTGTCTCTCAGCTGCTTCTGCGACTTGGCTCTGATCCGTACTTTTCCATATTGCTTCTTGTATATACAGCATTGAACCACTAGGTGGCACAGGCAAGAAAGAGCAGGCAAACCTTTTATTTCCTTTTTCTTTCTATTTTACTGTTGCATTTGAGCAAGCAATGACGGAATTCGCAAAAATCATGAATGTTTTTAATTCTGTCAAATATAAATACATTTTATATTATAAATAAATTTTTGGCACAGGTAGTACTTCAGAAAATTTCCTTAGTGACTTCCTCTTCTCCCAGACCTTCTTATTCAAGGCCCCTTAGCCCTTCCAGATCCTGAGATCCTGAGTGATTATAGCTTGGCATGAATGGGCACTCCTAGAACAGTGTGGTTTCAACAATAGAGTCCTGGATACCATCATGGCTTCCAAAAGGCTGTCCACCATCCAGATCTGAGACCCCCTGGAAAGCCTGTTGTGCTGGTGCATGCATAAAACATCTGATTCCCTCATCAACATCTATTCCAAATATCTTGGCATAACTCAAGAATAAACTAAAATCTTGTACGGTAGCTTTCATGGCTCATGATCAGCAAGGTATCGGAGTTACGGGAGCAGACGCCATGTAAAACAGTAACTTGAAATTTAATCTACTTTCACTACCGTATGAAGGTTTCCCGGTTCAGGCAGCCTCACACGGACTAAAAATACCAATAAAATTCAAGGCAGCAGTCCAACGTTTCGTTCCGAAACTCGGAACCTCTTCATAGGAATCAGTCAAAGATTGCAGATGAAATGCCACAGAAATGCTCGTTCTTGTTTTTAAACCGCGAAAGCGCGGGAAACACAGTCAATCACAAGTGGAAATCACCCAGTCCGTTGACCTGATGCGCGCAATTATCCAATTAAGTTGTTGCACTCTCCCTTTCTCTTATTCCTCGATTGCTTAGTTTATGCAGGATCGGTAGCCAAATCCAATTCGTAAAGGACAGATCCTGCTGACGGTTCAAAAGGCTACCCACTGGTCTTTTACTTATTTCAAGCGATTCCAAGTGGCGCAGGATTTTGAAATTGTTTTCTTTCTGCAGACATCTGGTTTCGCTAAAACGGATGGAGTGCCATTCTTTGAGCGCATGTTCCGCAATCGAGGATTGTTCCCCATGACCCAGTCTTAAAGATCTTTCATGTTCACCCATTCTAGTCTTTATAGATCTCGTTGTCATTCCAATGTAGCATTTTTCACACTCACACTGGATACAATAAATGCCGGCATTTGACAACGCCGGTCTCTTGTCCTTAGGGTTATTTAAGACCTGCTGTAGTTTGTAAACTACAAGGGCTAAGCACCAGTGTTACACAGGAAAAAAAGTGTTTGCTCTTAATGCCTCTTCATCTCAAGCAGGTAAGAAAAACCATGGACACTACGCCTGAGACGCGCCTCTGCTCAGCGGTCTGCAGAGTTGCTTCGTGTTTTTGTTGCCAAGCAGCAATAACACGGAGTGGGCCGAGCCTCCAACTCCAAGCAAAGGCTCAGGCAACGAGTTCCCTGTGGCACCCCTGTGCATTCACCCAGGGTGCCGCGACACACAGTTTGGGAACCACTGGTGTAACACAGCACTGTTTCTTACAGCAATTGTAATGTGTAGAATGGCCCTGAATACTGCATGTTTCTGTGTGACCAAGTTCAGAATAAGAAAATATTTGAGCAAATTAATTAAAATAAGAACACATACAATCAACAAAATTAACAATAAAAGGCAACAACACAACAGCAGGCAACAACTGTAGAGGCAATTTAACAACACGGAAAATAAAGAAGAAATGCCTTTCGGGTTGGTAGTACTCATTCCTCTTCCTGTAGGTTGCTTCTTGAAGCTGAAGAAGATTGTGGTTAGGTTTAAATACGCTGAAGGTTAACATAGCCTCTTGTTTGTTATCCATCTGGGCTAAGGGCTAAATGTAAGTAGCAGTGTGTGTGTGTAGTTGGTAGTGTGAACTTGGGTAGTTGATAGGTTTGGAACTGAAATGGGGCAACCCAAAGTGAGAATGTGACTTCTGTTACTGGGGATTCCCTAAGTATGCAACAGTACAGTACAGTACAGTACAGTACATTCGTTTCTAAATTGAAAGAAAAAGTTGTGGTGGTGTCCGCCCGTCCGCCCCCCCCCTTAACTGGACCTGAAAAGGACCTGTGCTCAGCTTTTAGGACCTACAGCACAGGAGAACAGGGAGGGAAGTATAGTAGTTTCTGAATAACAAGGAAAAAAGTTAAAAGCTTAAAATCACAATAAGAACCTTTGGTTAGTGGATTGTAGACCTATGGAATGCATGTCAAGGTTATTAGTTGGGAAAAAGGGGCGAGGAAGAAAATAGCCCTTAACAGCTTTTAGGGGGCATTAGGGTTGGGAGAATGGGTCACATGAAATTAAAAAGTTCCCTTTCGCAGGCTGTATGGGTAGATTTCAGGAGGATGGAAAGAGAAAAGGACACATTTTTGTTCCCACCCTCCAGAAACCTTTTCATCCCACTATATAGCAAGAAAGTGCTGAAACTTGGGGCTGGCAGCCAGTCCTCAGCCTGAGCCCTCTACCCCTATATAGCATAGTAGAGAAAAGTCTCAGGAGGGAGGGAAAGAAAAAGGTCATCCTTTTTATTTTTCCTCCTTTCTTGCCTGAAACAATGCAGTAAGTTCTGGCTAGAGCTCTGAACAGAAGCTCTCCTGTTAGAGATTGAGATTATGCTGCAACATTTTGTTTCAGTTCCCCATTTTGTTACCATATCGTACCATTCTAATGGGTGGGTATGTTTGGAGTAAGGGCCTGTATGTTGTAGGGGCATCAGAGTGCTGGCGGTGCAGTGTGTCCCATTGAGACTGGCTTTGGAGGCCAGGCTTCCCAGTGTCAGTGTTGTTGGGCAGAGTTTGCCCTCTCCCACAAAATTCTCCCAAAATGTGTAATAAATGGCAACCATTTAATTGTGGGAGAAAGTAAAAGGATATACCGTACATTGGTCACTAGAAGAACAAGGGCAAAACATGTTCCATGTCTTTTGACCTCTGAGCCTTGAGCAGCTTTTCCATACCAGCTGTGTTCTAGGTTAGGTAGCTACCCATTTACTCTGTGCCAAGAACTCGGTGGGAATCACTTAGAACAGAGTCTGACCATAGCTGCATATCCCCATTCAACTTCTTGATCATGCAAGGGTGTGATTCCTGAGTTTGCTGGAATTTTTGGAACAAGCCTTTATGCATATTCAGGCCTAGTATGTCTTTATCACTCTTTAACATACACAAGAGATGGATGAAGCAGTGCATAGCAGTGGTCCCAATTCAGTCCTGACCCTCTCTTGTCAAACCGTGAAATGTGTGGTTGATTATCAGGGGATCCTCCCCCAGCCTGCCAGAATCTTGGTATGAAAGGTTGACTTGGGTATCCTGAGAGGGAGGAAATGGAGGCTGCAATAAACAGGGAAGAGGTTGAATCCTTATCATGATCCACTGTAGCATGCCAGCTCAACAACTGGTGTTTGTTTAATTGGTCTTTACACTTCGAATCACTTACTGTTTTAGATCCATCTTACTTTCTAAAGAAAGAATTGTACACCATTTCACTTTCATTAATGATTTTGTTCCAAATTAAAAGATTTATGATAAGATTATCATGAATTGGATTGCATTAATTACTGCCACTTTTTATTGGTACATTTTAGTACTATATGAAAGAAAAGTATAGATTGTCACTCACTCAGCTGGTAGGAGCTGAGGTCACCATGAAGATGTGACACATGAGACAAGCTGTCCTTGGTTCAAAGTACATGCACCCAGTATGTATCTTATGAGACAAAGCAAAGCACAAGAGCTTAAGAACTTAAGAAGACCCTTGCTGGATGAGACTGAAGATCCATACAGTCAGGTCACATTTTATGTGCATTATACTTCTTGTGCAAATTCAAGTACAGTATATACACTCAGCAGCAGAAGGAACAAAAGAGGGAAAAACAACTGTTTAAATAGGACCCTGCCATTCTGCTCACCGAGTATGTCACGTGCCCCAAGTGAGTGTAAGATGGGAAAATAAATATGCTGTTCCTTCAGTTGTCTCAGGTAGTTTTGACTATACTATACAGTTACACAATTTTCCCCTTACATGCTGACTCCAGAACCGAAACCTCATGTAAAATGTGACCTGACTGTATAGTTCAAACTCCTGTTTCCTACAGTGGCCAACCAGATGCCTTGGAGAAAGCAAAATGACAAAGTGCAGGAAAGCAATATCCCTCCCCTCCTGTTGCTCACCGACAACTGGTATTCAACAGGATTGAAGCTCAGACCACACAAGATGGAGGCACTGTTGTAATGGTTTATGACACTATGGAAATGGTATCCAACCTCTCCCTCTTAAAAGATCAGTTTTGCAGTAGAAATGCCATGAAAAACGTTTATTGCGTGGCTCAGAAATGAAGTTTAGGGAGCTTGTAAATAATGCTTGCATAAAAACAAGGAGAGCATTATGACCTCATAATTCTTTTCTGGTTCAGTTTAAAATCTGAGTCAGAGAAGAATTCAGTTCCTTCCATTGATCATCTGTGTTTTCCCAGGTTTCAAATATGCCTGTTATACTTTGTCCTCTTTAGCACCAAGCGTGCCATCTCCCTGATCTTGGTTTGAAGGTTTCTCATATTTGCATATACATTTCCAAACAAAAGCTGCAATCCTATACACATTTATCTGAGAGTAAGGCCCATTGAATTCAATGGGCGTACTTCTGAGTAGACATAGGATTGCACTTGAAAGTGGCTTTCTAATGTCCTTTCCACAATTTCCCCCATCACCCTTTAGTTTCTTTGCATGGCTGTCATATTCACATATATGTCATTTGCATGGCTGTCATATTCATGGCTGTCATATTTGCTTTTTTGCCAAATTCTGCTCCACCCTACAGAATGGCCTGAAACAATTACACTATCATCCCTTAGTGATGATGACTCATCTTGGACTATAGGCTTCCCAGCTCCTGTTCTGTCTTACCTGCTACAATATGGGTTGCTTAATCTATTAAGATAATTGCTGCAAGGATACACAAAGTTTAGATCACCTTAGTGTAAATGTTGGGAATAACTGAGGTTTGTATAGATTGTGGTTTTCTTTTATTTTCACGACTCCTATCCTAGGGGAATTATAGTTGCATGTAAAAAGATACCAAAGGGTAGAAAAACAGAGGATGGTCAGACATACAGTAGATGTTCTGCTGCAATATTTGAACTTGAATGATGTAAACCACTTTTACTGCAGTTGATTCTGCTTGGCCCAGTTGTCCAGTTGGCTGAATTGTGCTCATTTGGGGTAATAGTTTATCTTTCACTCTTTCCTGTGAGACAACATTTCAAAACTTTTTCCATCATGTGGGTGAAGAACCAGACATTGAGAGGGCTGGGTAGAATATTAACCAATAGAAAGATGTGAAGTCTTTTCTGGCTCTAGGGATGGTGAAGCCTGCAATTTTTGTTCTGTGTTGTGAAAGACTGTTCAACTTCCAAGTGCTTTACAAATATTAACTTATTCTGGTTTGATTTATTTTTCTATACTTGATGATCCCCAAAGTCAAAATCTGAGCTGCTAAATTAAAGTGAATTATTTTGATTATGGAAACGTTGGTGGCAGTGTTAGATTGGGAGTGTTTGTTACACAAATTATGCACTTTGGGAAATGTGGTGGGCATGATCAAAACTTCTATCCATTCAGTTACATTTGATTTCTTGCATTTGTGCTTAGCTCAGATGATAGTCGCTTTAGTCCATTAAAAAACAACAACTCTTCAAACTTATAATCCAAACATCTTCCTGACATGTGGATAAATCAAGCACAATAACTTTCGGTGTCTCCTTTGATATGTATCTTGTAAAGACAGATACTTTCTAATACAGCTTAGAAAAATGATTCCCAAATGAAGGGTCTGGGCCTACCAGTAGTAGTATTATGGGAGTGAGTGGCTTGCCAAAGCAGTAGCCTGTATATAACATGTTAGTGTTCAGTGCTCTTTACGTAGCACTGAATGATTATCCATGTCAGATGGAAAAGTAAGTTTATGAGACAATGGTTAGCCTAAGCCAACCCAAATCAGTTCATGGCAGAGATGAGGTTTGAACTACAAGCTGTTGTGGTCCCTTTCCTATGTGAAGCTGAGCAGTTCCTTCTACAAGGAAATGACAAACAGATAGTTTCCAAATAAATAAAACATATGTTGTTGGATGCCCTTAGTATGAGATTTGTCGATCAGTGAGTTGCAGTAATATATGTTTGCAAGAGCTTGAACGTTCTAGCCTGACTTGATGGTCAGTCATTGAAGACCTGGCTGTTTCAGCAGGCTTAGCTGTGTTTTATTTTGTTTTATCTTCTGGTCTGTGTGTGTTACGTTTTTTTGCTGCCTTTACATTTTGATATAATTTTATTATATTTATGGTTTTCAATCACTGTTGTAAGCGACCTTATGACTGGAAAGGCAGGATATGAACAACCTTAATTTATTTTATTTATTTTTATTTACTGTAACTTTTTTTTCTGATTGAAGAGAAATCCCAGGTGATCCATGAAGCTGAAAGGCTTGAAGACTCTCAGAAAAAAGCTCAAGTAGATTATCTAGAGGAAAAACCAGCAGCTGCCTTGACTGTCCAGGGTACCAAGTTTGATATCCAGTCGAAGCTAAAACCAAACAAGTCATCTTACGGCCAATTCAGAAAGCCCCGTACCAATCAGAGGATGACCAAAATCCGAAACTACAATGTAAAAGATTGAGCTTTCAGTGAGAAATAATTTTTTTATCCAAAATGTACAGAATTTTATTACTAAAATATATCAAGTTGGAATATTAATCCATTTCATTTGGTCTTGTAATGCAATTTATTAGATAATCTTCTCTTTCTTCGTGATTTATCAATAAAACTAAATTAATGTATATGCTAAATTGAATGTATTAATTTATATCCAGTGGTCCAGTGCCATAGATGCAGTTTCATATGTTCATATCAAAGGTGCTTAATCCACTGCCTTCCTCTGTATTCTGAGCTGGTAGAGAAGACATGATTATGTGTGTTTCAAGTCAACCCCTTCAGTCGTTAGCAGAGTTTGGTGAAAAACTCTGAATTTGCTTGGCATAGAAAATAACTTCTCTATTGTATGCCCAGTATTACATTTTCTAATTTCATCTGGTTCTGTATCCATTTCTTACCATGTGCATATAATTTAAAACTAGAGATTTGGTCGATTTGTCCACCACCCAACAATATATTCAATCATCTGTAACAACACAACACAATTCTTCAGTCATGCAGAAGAGTTGCTTATGTCTGTAAGGAAGAGCTCAGGGGAGATGGACACAACTGGGGTGTGAAACAGTCAACAACTTTTGTTACAAAGAAGGCATGTACCAGGACTTCTTCCCCATTAGATCCCATTAGTGCTCCTTAAACATTACTTTTCTTTGGTCATCTGAAAGCAGAATTGAAATAGAGGCCCATGGCCCAGGAAGGTCTTGCTGCTGAATGTTCCCCCTTCTTTGGCTGACATGTAGTTTTGCATGGGTGCTTCTTCCTTCCCTTTGTCCCTGCTGCTGGCCAGTGGGGACATTGCACTCAGATCTCAGCCCAACTGCCCTGTGGGAGGAATGTCCTCCCCTCATTGGCAAGCAGGGCCCGGGGCATATCTAAGAGAGAAAGTGCATGTGCAAGACATGCAAGTATTTCCTCCTTCCTCTCATTCCTGCTGGCCAATGAGGATGTTTTGCTCACAGACAGTGGCACTGCTGCCAGAAAGTTTGGGAGCAGATGGACATAGAAGAAAAAAGGGAAAGAAATGAAGAAAACTGTGGGGAAGACGAGGGAGAGAAAATTGGGGAATTTGTGTGGCAGGCTCTAGGTATTTTTAGAATATGACTTGACAAATGATAAAAATATTAAATATACTATAGCCTTACTATGTAAAGGTATCCCCTGCTTGAAAGCCACTCGTGTCTGACTCCAGGGTGCGGTGCTCATCTCAGTTTCTATGTCCAAAGAGCCAACAGGCATGACTAACGGAACGCTGTTACCTTCCCGCTGCAGTGGTACCCATTTATCTACTTGCAATTTCTTGCTTTTGAAACTGCTAGGTTGGCAGGAGCTGGGACAGGAGACAGGAGCTCACTCCATCACGCAGCACTCGGGTCCTGAACTACTGACCTTCCGGTCTACAGTTCAGCGTCTAAGCCACTTAAGCCACCGCGGCTCCTACTATAGCCTTACTACAGAAGAGTAAAATCTTAATTCCTAAAAGAACCACACTGAAGTAGGCAAGACATCCAGACCTTAGGTCTAGACCCCATATTCAAACACCATGTTTAGGTATATGGAGGGGTCTCTGTGCTACCTGTCAAGATTATGCATTTTCAAGGGGTTTGGAAGGAAATCGGTGGCTACTTTGGTGCATTATTTAGTGGCTGCTACATTGCATTATTATAGAGGAAGTGTTTAATTTAGGAGAAGCAACTAGGAGGATAAGGACACTAAGGAACTAAACGAAATACAGTACAGAGTTTTTTCTTGCAGGAGGTGAATGGAGCTGCGCAGCAAGACTGGAGAACCCTAGTGAGAGCAGCATGCAAAGCGAGAACAAGATTCTACAAGTCCTCGGTCCTAACTTGTGAGAGAAGCGCCACCACCCAAATGTCTACTCTCTGCAGATCGAGTGAGGCAAGGGCAGCGCGAGAAGCAGAGGTGAAGCAGCAGGCATGAGGCTGCGTTTGGAGGAACGCGCTCGTTGCCTTCACGCCACCACAAGAAATGCCTAGTCAACCGTCTCCTAGGACGGTATACTCCGATGTAGTGCGAAGACAATCCCTAGAGCACATTTCAATTTCACCAAGCGGGAGTCTGCTTTGAGGATTGAACTGTAGTAACCCAGGAAGCTCACACTCTTCTGAGGTGAATGCCCTGAAATAAGCCACAATTCACAGGCGCTTCTTGCATCACCATCAGCTTCATTTCCTAAACAGAGCCATCCCCCTAATACAGTCACCATATCACCCTATCTCCTAGCAACACCCACACAGCCTCTGAGATTGGCCAAGCAACATCCCCTCCTACATCCCCCGGTCTTCTCATTGGACGCCTCTATCAATGACTACGGTCCTAAAGAAAAGCTGGTTTTCTTTTGTACGTTTCATTTGCTGGATTTTAGGGGAAGAACTCGCTCCTAATGCAACGAGGCAAGCATGGCGTTGGTTTCCCAGGACACCAGTTGCTTCCCCAGGGTAGAGAGTCTGCGTCCATTAAGCCTGCTCGGCCAAGTGCGATGAAATCTGGGGGATAAGTATAATTAATTCCCCTTCGCAGCTCTATGTGCGCACAACAGCAGGCAGGCAGGCTGCAAAAAGGAATCAATTACTGTACACTCCTTCCCAGACTACACTGCACTGTTGATACTGTACAGCGGGTCGAATCTCTCCCCACTCGGTGCTTTCAGCAGTGGCTGGATATAAGAACATAATAAAATACGCCCCCTGCCCTGAGCAGCCTAACCGAACTAATTTCGAATGTTGCCCCCCCCCCCCGACAATGGCGCTTTTCACTTAGTTATGCCCTCGAAATCAGGAAGCAGTGCTAGGGAAGTATCTTCTTCCCTAGGCGTGCGACGGTGCGAGAGAGGGGGAGGTGGGGCTCGCTGCAGAGGGGTATTTCAGCGGGACGGCGGGGGCGGGAGTGCGATTTAACAGAATGGGAATATCTACTAGATCCGAAGGAATGTGTTCCGTTCTATGAATGCCACTGCAAAACAGACTTCTTTCAAAATAAGGTCCGGGTGGGGCGGCAACCTTGTACGTCTGAACTGTGGGTTGCAGAGATGGAGGCACGTGAAGCCCAGAGCGGCGGACGATAAGAAGGCGGCCGCTGTGTGCGTGCAAAGTTGCCCCGCTCAAGGAGTTGGCCTGGCCCAATTCCTGTCTGGCACCGCTTGCCCAAGCAGCTCAAGTGTGGGGCAACGCGTGCCTCTCTTCCTCCCGGGGATCGCGAGAGACTCCTGTGAGCAGGGGGCTGGCATCGCCCCAGGGTCTGCGCCGGATGCCCAGCCCGGGCTCTCATTGGACTGCGCGGAGGAGCAAAGCTGTCAGCCCATGTGGCGTGGCCACCGGAGGTGGTGGCTGTTTAAATAGGCGCTGGGAGCTAGAGGGAGACAGTGAGAAGGGCACAGAGCATACACACAGTGGGGCAGCCCCAGTGCGCATCAAACCCCGAGAAGGCGGCCGATTAATTGACTCTGGCGGCGGCACCAGCGGCCAGACTAAGCAACGCGCCTCCATCGCCACCCGGCTTCAGAGGCTGCCGCATCCGCATTTCCCAGCACGGACTCGCTTTTGCCAGCCTGCCGCCTAGCAGATCTCAGGGACCCGACCGAGGTAACCTGATCAGATTGCATGCTCGGGAAGCGGATCAGGAGAGGCAGCGAACGAAAGGGCGGGTGGTGGTGGCGTGGTTAGGAGAATGAAAGGGAGCTGCCGCAGGGCTGAGCCGGGGCAGCCGGCTGGAGGCGCGCTCGTCGTCGCGCTCCGGGCCCGGTGCGCCTCCAGGGCCGTCTCCGTCTCGGCTTGAAGCGAGGGCAATAGGACCCTCTGGCCGCCCTGGGCACCTTCATCCCCGCCAGCTCATTCGAGCGGCCATCTCCTGCCCCCTTCCCGGCGCGGGGAGGGAGCCGGTCTATCTTGCCGGCGATAGATTGCTAATGCGTTTTCCCAACCTTCTTATGCAAATACGATTGTGCCAGTAGCTGGAGGCTGAAATGCAAGCTAGGCTAAATCGGGGGAAGAAACATCAGTTTCGGTGCTTCTAAAAAAGGTGTGAGCTATTGTGATGGATTGGAAGGAACAGCTTGTACAGAAGAGGCCTTTGGGGAGTCATAAAGTGGGTCCCTCTACGGATGCGCTAACAACTCTAGTGTAGGAGGAGTGGCATCCTCGGGGGAGGGCCTCCGATACTAGTTTTCTCCATTTTAGCCGGCTTTTGGTAGCGAACTTAAAGGGAACAGAAACGGTGGCGTGATTGTCGTCTTACCAACAACTGCAAAACATATTTTGGAGACAGACTCACATCTGGCTTGTTTTGTAACGTGCATGTGTGATAGGAGTGTGAAATTGATCAGAGGTGTGATTTCTGAGGTTACGGAAAAGGGGGAGGAGTAGCAGCAGCAGCAGGCAAGAGGAGAGAGATGGAGGCTAAGCCTTGCTGCATTGTAAGTGTTCTGCATCCAGCCATTTTGGTATCAGGCTGGGAGGCCAGTTACACCGGCACTCAGTCTAAAGCCCATTATTGTTGCATCAGATCTAGGGAAAAGAGAAGGTTCTTTCTCTCCTTCATGTCTTTCTCTTTGCCTTTTGTATACACAAAAGGGAGCTGAGTGCAAAGGTAATGTATAATATTCTCCCGTATGTATTTTGTGTCAGTGGGAATTTAGGGCATCAATCATCAGATCTCCTTTCCACTTTGGCACTTGCAACCTAAGTCTTTCACCCCTTCTCAGGTAGCAGATAAAAGTAAGGAATTTCCGCGTGATGTCTAGAAGAAATTACTCTTTGCTTCTGGACCTTTAAACAGTCTGTAACTGCAATAGTCTATTGTTCTCTAACATCATCTTGCAAGAGTACATCATTTTCCACTACGTCTCCAGAGTGTATGAATGCACAGCAAAGATATTTTGGGCTATTTAAAATTACTACATATCACAGAGGCTTTAAAGACATAAAACATGATGTAGCATGTCTGATATATACTGTACTATTATCAGATATTTTAAGTGATGGAGGGTGACGTACCACGCCCCCTTCGCTAACTCTGGCTATGATTGACTTCTTAACTTTCTATTCCCTTCTAACTCCTAAAGCTGTTACCCTTGAGTTTTTAAAGCAAGATTCCAAAAGATAGCCAGAACTAATCAGAATATATCCCTTTTGCCATATATTCTAAACTTCTTGTTTAGATCAATCTGAAAACCATGTTTAACATATATAAAGGCTCCAAGAAGTGAGAACTAACTTGTACTTGAAACTTGAAATAAAGTAACTTGAAATAAAGTTGCTTTCTCCACTCCCACTATGGCCAGAGGAGGCAAGGGACCTTAACCTCCCAGTCTACAAATGCAGCTCTTTTAGTTTTCTAGTTTGTCTTCCATTGACTTGAGTGGGACTGGCCGATACACTGATACCTTCTACATTAGGGGAAAAATCAGCACAATTGGTTTCATTTGTTTAAATTTCATATATCGTTTTTCACCTTTAATGCAATGTACAGTTATGTTTTATTCTGCTGGGCTAGCAGAAGATTGGTATTTTCCCCTTGTAATCAAGATTTAAAAAAAATCATACTGAGAATCTATTCCCATGCATATTTAACCCCACTGACTTCAATGGGGCTTACTTCCAAGAGGTGTGTTTAGGATTACAGCATTAGACTGCAATATTAAACACACATACTTGGAAGTAAATCTAACAGAAACAAACAGGAATATTTCACTTCTGAGTGAATATGGTTAGAATCACACTGGCATTTCAACTTAACTGGAGACTTATGGATGGTGGGTCGTTTCCCCCCCCCCCCCGGAACATGAACACATGTTACAAAGGTTATTTCATGGTCACAAGTTGGGATAAAGAGGTTGGTGATAAACAAAGGCACCATTCAGTTGGTGAGTCCCTTTAAAAAATATTAGGAATCACTGACCTCATACAACAATATAAGTCCTGCACTTTTTCCTATCCCTGAAGTTAATTCTACTTACAACAAATAGATTCAAGGCAAACTAAAGTTGTTAAGGATGAAAACGTAGGCATACAAGTGTTCTTTCTTCATTTCTCTGGCTTTTCCACATTTCTCCTCTTGTTTTTTGCGATGAATCTTGCAATATGCCACATCATCATTAGGGTAATGAACATTTTTTTCCTCTGTAATAAAAGTACTCTTAATAATTACAGAACCACAGAGTCATTATTTTAAGTGCTTAATTTAATTATCTTTGAATATTGGAAGTATTTTTTTTACCAAAAATAAATTATTTTCCATATCTTAAGTGTGATGGGCCATTCTAGCTGTTCCATCTCAAAAGGGAGGTAATAGAAATGCAGAAAAGACAGAAGATGTGCTGAAATGGGCAGGGATTTCTACACAAAGCAATTCTTAATGTTAAGAGCGATATTTGTAAGTACTTTGATTTGTAAGTAGTAAGATTGTAAGTACAGGTGGTGGGCCCCCATATCCACTGATCCGCTGTCCACGGTTTCAGTTATCCATGGATTGTGGGGAACCCCCCCCCCCCAGGCTTTTACTTTTTTCCCAGTAAGCTTTGTTTATTTCCTTAAACAAACAGGAGAAGCAGCCTCTGGCTGCTTATTGCAGGGAAGTAGAACGAGACTAAGTCCTAGAGAGTCTCTGCAAGGTTAACAGAAACCTTGCAGAGCCTCTCTAGGACTTAGTCTCGTTCTACTTGCCTGCAATGGAGGCTGCTTCTCTGTTTGTTTTAAGGAAGAAACAACACTTGCTGAAAGAAAAATAAGAGCTGGGGGGGCATGCCCGCCTGCCCGCAGGGGAGGCAGGGCGGGGGGGGCACAGGAAACCATGGAGGGGGTGTTTGCTCCTATCCATGGTTTCAAATATCCACGGATGGGCCTGGAACATATCCCCAGTGGATATGGGGAGGAGTCACTGGCGTCGCTCTAGGTGGGGCGGAAAGCTAAGTTCTGCAGCGTTCCGCCCCACCGTTACTCTCTGGCACGAGGTGCCCCGCCCCTCGTCATAGGAGCCCATCAGTGGAGAAAAGGCAATGCGCAGGGACTCTCCTGCGCATTGCCTTCGATCCACCGACAGGCTCCAACGATGAGGGGGAGGGGCACCTCGTGCCGGAGAGTAAAGGTGGGGCGGAACGCTGCAGAACTTAGCTTTCCACCCCACCTAGAGTGACGCCACTGGGGGGAGTACTGTAGTTAGTAAGATTGTAATACACCACATCTGGAGTATTGTGTCCAGTTCTGGTCACCACACCTCAAAAAGGATATAGTTGAATTGGAAAAGGTGCAGAAAAGGGCGACCAAAATTATTTGTGGGCTGGAGCACCTCCCTTATGAGGAAAGTCTACAGCGTCTGGGGCTTTTCAGTCTAGAAAAAAGGCGCCTAAGGGGGCCATGATTGAGATGTATAAAATTAGGCATGGGATGGGGAGAGTGGACAGAGGGAAATTCTTCTCCCTCTCGCACAACACCAGAACCAGGGGACATGCACTAAAATTGAGAGGAGGGAGAGTTAGAATGGACAAAAGAAAATATTTCTTCACCCAGCATGTAATTCATCTGTGGAACTCCTTGCCACAGGATGTGGTGATGGCACCTGGCCTAGATGCCTTTAAAAGGGGTTTGGATAGATTCATGGAGGAAAAGACCATCACAGGTTACAAGTCATGAGCAGTCCTGGCTTTAGAAGTAGGTTTTCTCTGTGCCAGGTGCAAGGGAGTGACAACAGGAAACAGGTTATCTTGTTGGCTGTGTGCTCCCTGAGGCATCTGGTGGGGCCACTGTGAGATAGGGGCTTCTGTTGGGGCCACTCCGGAGGCGCCGCCGCCGCTTTCCTGCGCCTCCTTGGTTTAAAAGCGGGCTTCGCACAGCGTTGCTGAAGCCGGGATTGCCCTCTCGGCAATCTCGGCTTCAGCAACGCTGTGCGAAGGCTGTTTTTAAACCAAGGAGGCGCAGGAAAGCGGCGGCGGCGGCCCTGGCCCGGAGCCGAGGTAAGGAGAGCAGTGAGTGGGTGGGAGGGAGAGCGAGCGGTGGGTGGGTGGGTGGCAGGGAGGGAGGGAGAGCGAGCGAGCGGTGGGAGGGAGGGAGGGCGAGCGGTGGGCAGGTGGGTGGTAAATTCGTGGGGGGGGGTCAAATTTGCGGGGGAGGAATCGGCCGGCCTGACGGCCGGCCCACAGCAAATTTTCCCTGTGGGAAAATGGCCCCCCACTGCAAATAGGTTCCCCACCCCTGCTATATATGATGCAGCTGAGCAGTCCTGATTACACTGCACATTTACATGGATAATATGCCATATGAACTGGATGATGATGGATAAGGCCAGCAGCAATACTACATGGATCATATTACCCGTGATCACCCAGTTCATATGGTGTACCATCCATGTAACGTAAGTGTATAGTGGGATAATTAGGACTGCTCAGCTGCAAGATTAATACCTACATCTCTCCCTTCATCACCTGTTGTATTTACATCCTGGTTTGCTGAAACATAGGTGCACACACTGCACGTGAGGGGATTATCCCTTCTTCTTTCTTCACTGTCCTCTCTGTGGCTCATTACTGGCCTGGCCTCTGCTGCACCCTAAATCGTTTTAGCTGACTTGTTGCACCATTCTGTTGTAATTAGACAACAATCACAGTGGGGCAGGGACTACCTTTGTTCTGCAAAACAGACTGAATAAGTGTAGTGCTGTTTTAATCATGCTTAATCTGGGAGATCAGATCAATGGGCTGTGAAGGAAAGCCATCTTTGAAAGCAGCCTGATCTGCTTTAGACATAAGTGATGATCAAGGAGGATTTGGGCCAGTATTGTTTTCCCCAAAAAAGAGTCTTCTCCTGTCTGCGTCTGGAAACAGACAATAGTTTCTATGAGCATTGAAAGTGGCATGAAAGGGGCATTGTTGCCCATGGTGTATGTTAAAAGTGGAATGACAACGCCACGTGTAACTCATCATCTACGACCAAGCATCACATGTAGTTTGGCTGTGAAGCACTACAAACCCCTACAAAACCCGTGTTCCTGAGATGTCTCTGAAATGAGTGCATACCACGTGAGCAACAATGCTGCCTGTTTCACATCACTTCAGCATCTCTAGAAAAAACTATAGTCTGTCTCCAGCTTGTGTCTCCAACATGCCCCACGTACAGTTACATTGTATCAGTGAGATGGATCCAGTTTGCCCTTGTACATTTTGTTGTTGTTCAGTCGTTAAGTCGTGTCCGACCCTTCGTGATCCCATAAACCACGTCCCGCCAGGCCTTCCTATCCTCCACTATCTTCCTGAGTTCGCTCATTTTCATGTTCGTTGCATCGGTGATGCTGTCTAACCATCTCATCCTTTGCCTTCCCCTTCTCCTTTTGCCTTCAATCTTTCCCAGCATCAGAGTCTTCTCCAGAGAGTCCTCTCTTCGCATTAGGTGGCCAAAATATTTGAGTTTCAGCCTTAGTACCTGTATGTTTCAATATGTTTCAGCCTTAGTACCTTGTACATTTTGTTGTTCAGTCGTTAAGTCGTGTCCGACCCTTCGTGATCCCATGAACCATATCCCGCCAGGCCTTCCTGTCCTCCACTATCTTCCTGAGTTCGCTCATTTTCATGTTCGTTGCATCGGTGATGCTGTCTAACCATCTCATCCTTTGCCTTCCCCTTCTCCTTTTGCCTTCAGTCTTTCCCAGCATAAGAGTCTTCTCCAGAGAGTCCTCTCTTCGCATTAGGTGGCCAAAATATTTGAGTTTCAGCCTTAGTATCTGTCCTTCCAGGGAACAGTCAGGGTTGATTTCATTTAGGATTGACTGATTTGATCTCCTAGCAGTCCAAGGGACTCTCAGGAGTCTTCTCCAGCACCACAGTTCAAAAGCATCTATTCTTCGGCGCTCAGCCTTCCTTATGGTCCAACTCTCGCAACCATACATTGCAATGTACATACCTTGTACATTTACCTTGTACTAATATTCAGATACGACTTCTCCTGGCTATGACTGTCTCAGAATCTTGTGACAGTTTCTGTCAAGCAGAGCAACTTTTCTCTACTTTATTCTAACTGCTAGAATAAAGTCGAGCAGTAATGTTCCCAGCCTGGCTGCTGCTCGGGGCAGGGGGACGTCACAACGCCTTGCATCAACCCCCACGTCGCAACATCACCCCCTGTGCCTGCATGTGCAGGGTCCATTTGGAGCCAAACGGACCTGGGGCGGGCAGGAGGGTGCATTTTTGCAGCACTTGCCGCTTTAAGCGGCGAGCACAGTGCCCCCCCTTCCTAAGCAGAGATGGTAGGAAACCGCTGGAATGCTGGGGGGGGGGCACGGACCGCCTCACGACAGCTATGCTACTGAAGTCAAGAAATATTGCTTTGTACAATCTAGACCAGGGGTTCTCAACCTTTGGAGGTCCGGGCACCCCCTATCACGGTCCAATTTTATGAATTACCCCCTGCTAATTAACTGGATCAATCAATTAATTAATTAGGTAATTAATTGTTAAATAAAAAAGTACTAAATCAATTCTAAATGTGAAAAAATGTCTAGACTAGAATCTCTAGCATATATTATCGAAAGACCATGAAACAAATGATAATGTCACCATCCCTATATGCATATCAGACACATTTAAATCATGTTTCCCTTGGCAAGTTGAAGAAGTAAGTTTATCAGACCATGTAAATGGATTTACGTTGGATTGAGGTGTGTCATTGATGTTTTTCAATAGGTCCTTACCTGCAGGTCAAGGTCAACTGGATACTTTTAAAGAGCACTTCTTCTGTAAATTGCTTTCTCATCTAACTTCCTTCTTTACCCTTTGGTAACTTGGCAGATCTCAGTGGTCCTAGGTGAATGAAATTGAATATATTTAATGGCATGTTTTAGAATCCAGATTGCATTTCTTTAATAACATCATCTATCAAAAGGTCTAATATTTGATATCATTTAAAATACAGCAATTTCATTTGATATCGATCCTCCCCTTTATTCCATACCTTCAGAAACCTCTGATCAACTTCACTTTTCCTACAAATGCACATTACAAAAAAAAAAAAAAAGCCAAATATGGGCCTGTCTCCATCTTGCAAGGGGTGCTTGGACCCCATCATACAATATGATGAGTCAGTGCAGAAATAAGCAATATTTCCAGTAGTTCCATTAGATGCTGAGGCTGACCTACTACGTATAGCATGCATGAACCAAGAGAGCTGTTTCCTGGTATAGTAGCTAAATAATTTAATTTTTACTAGATTGTATCCTAAGATTAAGTGGAGCAGAGTTTTGTCATTGGAAGTTTCTTCTACAAATGGAAGGACAAGAACCCCCTTCTGCTTGTGGAAGGGCCCTGTGCAGGTGCACAATGCTCTTTCTGCTTGTCAAATAAACTTCTGACTGCACTATTTAGGGAACAATTCCCTGTAAATTATCCAAACAAAGGCTGCAATTCTGCTCCATTAAAATCAGTGGGAGTTTTTTCTTTATTTCATCAACCTACATCATCTTTAATGTTCTCCTTGTCCTTAAATAAACCCTCTCAGATGAAAGACTTCTAAAAAGACATACCTTTCCCAACTCTAAATGTGTTTGCCATTTAATAAAAGGAATACTTTGGGGAACACTTTTTTTTCTTTAAAGTACTGTTTATTTAAGTTAAATGTAAAAGTACATTTATTTAAGTTAGCGTTGGATGTCTGACATGGTGGGCTGGCTTTTTAACAAATGGCTTTTAACAAATGTAAATATAGGTGACCCACTGGGGTTGTTTGTTTTAATTGTTTTAATTATTTGTTTTTAATTATTTTAATGTATATATGTATTTTAATGTTTTATTGTAAGCCGCCTTGAGTGCCCTTGCTGGGAGAAAGGCTGGATATACATTCTTTAAATAAATAAATAAATATAAGCTTATCTATGTTCTGTATCTGCCACTCAAGTTACACGTTCTCTCAGTGTCTGATATCTAGGCTTACCATTCGTCCCGGTTTCGCCGGGACAGTCCCGGAAATCGGACCCGATTCCCGGTCGTGTCCTGGGGGACGAATGGGCGCCGCCATCTTTTTTTTTAATTTTAAACTTACCGGGCAGCATCTTGGGTCACGAAATCTCGCGTGATCCAAGATGTCGGCGCCCAGATCTTGTGAGGGCATCATGCCCTCACGAGATTTGGGCGCCGACATCTTGGATCACGCGAGATTTTGTGACCCAAGATGCCGGGAAGTTTGAAATTAAAAAAAAAAAGAAGATGGCGGCGCGGCGAGTGGGTGCTTCTCCCGGTTGTCAGCGGCACCGGGAGAAGCACAGTGCTTGCCCGTGTTGCGCGAGCCTGCTGGAGGCTCGCGCTGGCCGGGCAAGCAGGCTGTGCTTCTCCGGTCTCCCAGCGGCTCCATGCGGTGCCGCTGGGAGACCGGAGAAGCACAGCCTGCTTGCCCGGCCAGCGCGAGCCTCTAGCAGGCTCGCACAACGCGGGCAAGCAGGCTGTGCTTCTCTCTGTGCCGCTGGTCTCGCAGCGGCACCGGGAGAAGCACAGCCTGCTTCTTGCCCGTGTTGCGCGAACCTCCTGGGCTCCAGGGCTCGCGCAACGCAGGCGAGCAGGCTGTGCTTCTCCCGGTGCCTGCTTGCTGCGGCCCCAGCCTGCTTGCCGCGGCCCCAGCAGCAACAGCAGCAGCGACCACTGACCAGTGACCAGCGACCAGGTAAGCGTATTTTTTATTATTTTAATAGAAATATTAATTATTTATTTAAAAATTTCGGACGCGCTTTGCGCGGCAAGAGGGGGCGCTTTGTGCCCCCTTTACTTTATTAATTATTTATTTAAAATTTCAGTCGCGCTTCGCACGGCAAGAGGGGGCACTTTGCGCCCCCTTTACTTTATTAATTATTTTAAAAAATCCGGCCGCGCTTTGCGTGGCAAAAAAGGGGCGCTTTGCACCCCCTTTCTTTGATAATTTATTCATTAAAAGGATTTTTTATTGGGATTTATGCTTTATTGTGACATTTATGCTTCTTTTTCTGCTTTTTCGTTGTGGTTTAGAATTGCTTTTTCGTTGTGGAGGGTAGTTTGCGGTTGGTTTGGGCTGTTTCTGATGGCTTTTTCGTTGTGGTTTAGATTGCTTTTTCGTTGTGGAGGGTCGTTTGCGGTTGGTTTGGGCTGTTTCTGAGTGCTTTTTCGTGGTGCTTTACGATTGGTTGTGGTTCTTTGGCCTTGCTTTTTCGTTGCTTTGACATTAATTAATTATTTACCTCGGGGGGGGGGTATGGGGTGTGTGTCCCGGTTTGATGTTTGAAAAATATGGTAAGCCTACTGAAATCTGTAAATTCACTTTTGATATAGAATGTGCATTCTGTATACTGGTATATGCTTCAATCTAATGCAACAGTTCTCAAAGCAGATTCTGATAAAATCAATTAAAACCCCTGAAAAGGATGTAGGAACAGAGGGACAGAGCAGTGGCCATGATTGAAGAAGTAGAAAAACGTTTGATTAAATTAAAAGATTTAGCTTGAATTAAAAGGTATCAAAGTGTATTTGGATTCTTGACTGAGCTATAAAAAGTTGTTTCCAAAGGTTACTACCTACCTAGATGATCAACATGGACTTGCGCCAGCGATATCACTGGCGCAGTTGACCTGTTACGGCTGCTGGAGCTTACCCCGGAGCAAGGGGAAAAATGTCCCCTTACCCCAAGGAGACCTCCAGCAGCCAAAAATCCCCAGCGGGATGCAGCGTAGCCCTGTGCCATTGCCACTGCATCATCGCTTGGGGGTTTATGTTGGATTGAGGTGTGAATCTCCTCATTGATGTTTTTCAATAGCTTCTTCACAAACCATGGTTTGGAAGTATGTACACAATTGCACTTGCTGTCCCCACCCCAAACTACTCATGTTTAATAGGCCTTGTGAACAATCTCTATGCTGTGCATATACGAACAATGTGCCCAGGTTTTTCCATATGACTGAGGATATTCCTTATAGAGCCCTAGATCAGGGGTTTTCAACCCCTTCCTGGCCGAGTTTCTGGCGCTACTCTCTGATGCCACTCTCTTGCTGTGTACCACCGGAAGTGACTGGCGATGACATAATGCGTCACTGCACGCGCGTCACCCGATAGCGGGGGCGCGCGCATCACCCCCCGCCCCCCCGCCATCGCGCGTCACCTACCTTCGTCCGGGCGTCTTCGGCCTTACCCTTGGCTCGTTGTGCGCGCATGTGCACACCGTCGCTGAGGGCAAGAGCCTACCCGGTTGCCCTCAGCTGCAGGTCCACCATGTTTGCGCATGCGCAGACCGCCACTGAGGGTACGAGGCTGCCCGGTTGCCCTCAGCGGCGGTCTGCACATGCGCAAACATGGCGGACCCGCAGCTGAGGGCAACCAGGCAAGCTCTTGCCCTCAGCGACAGTGTGTGCGTGCACGAAAAAGCCACGCATGCGCACAACAAACCAAAGAGGCCACGGGGGTGCGCGCGTCACCCTTCTGCGCGCAGCAGCACCCCCCCCGGTGGTCCCCCCCCGCCACGGCCCAGCAACACGCATGCTCCAGATTTTCAGAGTTTTGGAGGCCATAAAACACAGGTAGGGGGCTCTGGGTAGGTGGGAGGGCCCTTCTCAGCATTCCCGAGAGGCTCAGCCAAAGGCAGGAGCCTCTTGGGAGCGAAAATGCACCACCAAAAGCACCGCGTTGGAGCGGGGTTCCAATAGTCCGGCGATCCAAGTACCACCAGCAATTGGCCGAAGTACCACTGGTGGTACTAGTACCACTGTTTGAGAACCCCTGTCCTAGAGTTCACACATAGTTCGTACACATACACACATCAAGTCTGTTCACAAGATCTTTTGAATATGTGTAGATTAGGGGTGGGACCAATGGGCACAGTCCCACCCTCCCATATGTTCACTGTACATATTGAATGAATACGGCTTTGATTTTTAAGGATCATAGTTTCGAGGACTATGAATCATAAACTCCTTAGGCTAGTTGACTAATTTAATTTGTAGTGTTACTGCACCACTTTTCAGAGGCTTTGATTCCTGACTTTTTTTCCCTGTTATGAGTCACCCATATTACAATACTAAAATCTGGGATCACCAAATCTATTTGTGTGTGAAACGTCACACCCACTTACAAAACAGTACTAATTATTAGTGTTCTATAGTGTATCTTTAGAAGACTGAGAATGGCAAAGTAATGGCCCAATCTGTGTCTGGTGATGCCTCATTTCACTTTCATAAATTGGGACAATATGATTTTTTTTTCTTTGCATTGTTCATTCTTGCTGTCTAGAGCAGACATTTCTTTTCCTTCCCACTTAGAGACGAGTTGAAAAATGGAGGACGTGGTGATTGCAGGCATGGCAGGGAAGCTGCCAGAATCAGAAAACTTGCAGGAGTTTTGGGAGAACTTGATCAATGGAGTGGACATGGTCACAGAAGATGACCGGAGATGGAAACCAGGTAGGTTCGAGTGATTCTGAATTGTTAGAATGATAAAAACAGAAAACTGGAATAGTCATTTGAAGATCATTGGCAAGTAACCTGCGAGAAGCAGGAATCACAGCCAGCACTTTTTATGTCAGATGACTCTGTTCTTTTATCTAATGGATATCCTTAAATATACTACTGGAAATGACCTCAAGAGGACCTCCATAGATGCTCTTTCCCTCAAAGACTGAATTTCTTAAATTAGTCCGATGAAATGATTGTTTGGCTTCCTTTTCGAGGCCTGTAGTGACAGAGATTCCACTACATCCTGCCTAAATCTTTTAAACAGCATTTTGAGCGGGGTTTTTGTCCATGTTATGGCAACCTGTCATGAACTGTTAACATGTCTCCTCAGTCTATACTCCTCCCGCTTTTCTACCCAGAACTGGGCAGTTCAATCCTGTCTAACTGGCAGGCGGCCCAAGGTGGGTTGCCCGCTGGATCCTATCCCCGTTCCAGGCCGCTCTGGAGCAGTCTGGAGGTCTACTCGGGGAAAAGGGACATTTGTCCCCTTCCCCCGGTGTAAACTGGGGAAGGCCTCATTGGATTTCCGCAGGAAGTAAGAGAAGGCCATGTAAAGGCCGTGCCGGCTGGGAGGGAGATGGAGATATGGCGACCGCCATCTCTGCCCCCCCGGGCTGGCTCGGCCAATGGCCCCCCTCCCTCACGGCCTGGACCACCCCCTCCAGAGCTGGACTTATCTCCTCCGGTGGCTGCAGGGACGATCCGGCGCCGGAATGAGGGCAGCCGGCCTCCGCACCAGCCGCCCTTACTTCCGAGTTGTCGCAAACGTGCTTTCCGGCACGTTTGCAACAGCTTCCAGCGGCAGAGCACTTGCTCCGCCGTTGGATAGTTGCGCAGGATTGCGCTGTTAATCATGTTTCTTTCAGGGGGCCTTCAAGAGGCTAGTTTTGAAAAGAGACAACTCCTGCATTATCATCTTGAGAGCATAAGCAGCTCTCTGTTCCTGTGTTAAAATAATAAAGCAGCTTTTTATAGATAGACACATTCTGCTAATGTCAAGCAAAACTCCTGGGCTCTTTTGAATATCTAAACGTTATGGCACATTTGTTCCATGTTAGTAACAGAAAGCAAACAATGCACACTAGCTCAAAGCATAAGGTGGGCTCTACGGTGTTGCCATTACTTGAAAAAGGGATGTTGCGACTTTGATCTAACAACATCCATTTCAATACTGATGCTCCAGCAATTAGTACTTTTTCCTTTTGTAATTCAAAACTTGTTTTGAATAACTGGAAAAAAATGTTCTAAGATATAGAAATAGCACAGACAAGCAGAATAAATACAACTAGCTGGTGATCTCTTGTTATACCCATTAATTCAATAATTATACACAATATCGACGTTCTTTTTTTGATTTCAGGAGTTTTTGGACTGCCTAAGAGAAATGGGAAACTCAAGGACATCAGCAAATTTGATGCCTCTTTTTTCGGAGTCCATCCAAAGCAAGCTCACACAATGGACCCTCAACTCCGTATGTTGCTAGAAGTCTCTTATGAAGCCATTTTGGATGGGGGTAAGCAAACACTCTAGAATTCTGCACCCAATGCTTTAACTGTGTATGACAAACAGCACAATCCTGCGCACTTTAAGACAGGTGGAGGATCCGCGGATGCTGGTGCCGGCATGGAATGGGCCTCCAGAGGCCTCCGCAGTGAGTAAATGGGGCATTGGGTGCTGAAGCACCCCATTATTCGCGGGCTGCTTCTACAGATACTGGTATCCGTGGAAGCAGAACGCATGAATAAAGCCTGGGCTACACTGTACGTGTCCGGCCAGCGTACGGCACGGCACGAGCACGTGCGTTACATGTAGCCTCCCATCGGCTGCTGGCATTGGCCCGTTGGCTGCCTACGTCCCCGCATGGGTAAAGTCGACCTCGGTTCGACTTTTGCCCGTTTAATGAATGTCCAGCCAGTCAGGGGCAGTGCTTTGTACTGTGGGGGGAGGGATGCATTTTACGCGGTAGCCAATTACAGGGCAGATGTCATAAAATCTCTAAATAATAAGAGACTAAATAATAAAAGACTTATTAAATAATAAGAGACATATTAATAAGCAGCCTGAAGTGAACTGGAGGAGGAGGGGCGACAGGAGAAGGTGGCATGATTATTTGTTGGGCAGTGATTTTCAATACGTGCTCCGGAATAGTGTGCATTGGTTCCGGCTTGCTACGGCTGCGTCTCAGCAGCGCCAGACGCACACGGAGTGCGAACGCCTACAGTCTAGCTCCGGCTTAACAAGGCCCCACTGTACTACACATGTATACTGAAAAGTAAGTCCAACTGTGTTAGGTGGGCTTGCAATATTAACTGTGGTTGTACTAGAACTGAGACTCTGCTATCTGTAAGACATTTAAAATGTTCAGACCTGGTGCCTGCCAGGTTCTGAGAAGCTCTGGGCAAAGTCCTGTGCTGAGCCCCCCCATCCTCTTCATGGTGCACACACGTATGTGCTTCCCCCACTAGAAAGCCAGTCTGAATTTGAGGCTGGGTGTGAGGGAAGAGCATACAGCAGTCAGCAGAGATGGTGTTAGAATGTCACGCTGTGATCATCATCTTCTATGCTGCCCTCTGCAGCCCTCTGCAAATGGGCTGTCTAGAGGCCCCTGTGTGCTTCCCTCTGATGGGGGGAGGGGCAGTGGAAAGCATCACTCTGCTACCACCTCACATAAAGGTGGGTTATGGGGGTCAGCAGTTGGATGGGCCCTCAGAGATGTATGGGTCCTCAGCCACTGCCTGATGTGGCCAACCTCTGACATTGCCCTTGGAAATGGTACACTTTTACAATGCATGCGCTGTAATTTTGGCAAGACAGTTGATACAAAGATTACTGCAGTGCCAGCACTAACCGTAACTGGAGATAGGCACAGTGTCACTCAGCTGCAAGCACATCTCCTTCTGACAAAGCCAGAAGGAGCTCCTGGAGACCATGGGTTGCCTTGAAGAAACTATTTCCCAGTGTGTTTGCAACCATCTCTGTATGATGTTTTTCCTGCTTATATACGATGTAAGGTAGAGGTGTTTGAATTTCAGATATGAGAGAAGTTATAACTCTTTCTGCAAGCTCAAGTTTGGCAGAGGTCTTCAATTTGGAGGCATCAGCTAGGTCAGAATGCATTGGTAGAATTGCATTTTAATTCTGCCATTCAGTTCAGTCCTGTGTGGATTCATGCTGCAGTCCCCATCCACCAGCATTTGGAACAGTAATGACTTTGGAGACTGTCTTCCCATGCAGTGCTCTCTGACCCCATGTTCCATTTAATAGACCTGCCACAACATTTCAACAAATGTTTACATTTTTGGAAGCAATCATAGAATCATAGCGTTGGAAGAGACCTATCAGATCATCAAGTCCAATCTCTGCCAATGTATGAGAATGGTGTGTGGTTCTACTGAGAAATCTCAGAAATCCTTTCCAAAGCCTTAAAGGCAGAATTACAGGGCTACAGGGTTGAGTTTGTCTCGTGTTTTCACACTTCCTTTACTGCAGTAACGTAGCTAGGCCCCAAGGAGGGGGGGCGATGATGCGTTTTGCGTCATTGCTCCACCCCATGCATTCCCGAAAACATATGAAGCCTTCCAGACGTAGGGCAGGCAGGCCCCCCCCCCAAAAAAAAACTGTGCCGGTTTCAGAGTGTTTATGCTCCACGGCTGCAAACGCAGCCCTCCGGTTGCAAAAGAGCAGCTGTGGAGCATGAAAATCCCACCACAACTTCTCACGAGGAGACCGCAGCTGTAACCCGGGGGGGCACCATCCCCCCGGCAGGGCCCTTAGCAACACCACTGCTTTACTGCCTTTCTTGAGGTTATTGCTAAGATAACTTTGTACCTAATTGGCCATTTGGGAAGACCCAACTTCACCTTAAGAAGAGTACCTAGAACTTAGCGTAAGTTCCATCAGGCACAAAGTTACAGATCAAGCAGATAACTCTTATGGAGGGCTACATGATTAGATTTTGGGTAGTCTCTTGTAGTGGAGAGATGGGCAGTGGGGAGTACGCAGTGCATCTTTTCTCTTTTCCCCAGGGTCCCTTATAGCTGACACAGCATGATTTACCTCAACTAATGCCCTCTCATACCCCTCCCGCTGTTTGCCATCCTATCTGCCATACAGTGGGGGATGGGCGAGGTCATGTGATCATGCCGGATGGTGGATGGATTTCTATGATCACAGGAACCTTTTCTGACAAGCAGCAACAGAACCCTCATGCACTTCTCTTATCAGCGCCTACTCTTATGGGTTTGAATAATTTCCTTGAGGTTGGGGCTCAGGTTGCCAAACGTTCCTCATGTTTCAGTGACACATTCTTCAGCTCCAGCTTGTAACTTGAGTTCACCGTCTCCTTTTTTAGGTATTAATCCAACTCTCCTTCGGGGCACAGACACAGGCGTGTGGATTGGTGTGAGTGGGTCAGAAGCCGGTGAAGCATTTAGTGCAGACCCTGAACAGTTGCTAGGGTACAGTATGACTGGCTGCCAACGTGCTATGTTTGCCAACAGGGTCTCATACTTCTTTGACTTTAAAGGTAAGTCTGCTGAGTCTCAAGTCAAATATTTGTCCATTCTTGTACCATAAACTGATTACTCTTGGTAGAGCAGATACCAGTCATACAAGGAGACATGGCACATCCATGCATGAGATATTAACCTGGGCGAGAGCCACATGGAAAGCAAAAGAAGTGTGTAGAAGTGTTTGGAATGGAGAGTGGATATCCTTTGTGTACCTTCCTTGCTTTTTTCCCTGTGGAGTTCATGACGGCAGTGTTTGAGACTCACAGGACTTTTAGTGGACACTTACTGAGTAGGAATAAGCATGTTTTGGTCAAAGCAGACATGGAGTCAGAAGGCAAGAATGGTAACTTTCTTGCTTCGTAAACCGGAGCCTCTTGTCGCAGTCTTCTGCTCTCATTTCATGAAGATACCAAACTTGGTCGATTAGACAGCAAACACAGGCAGGTTCTGGTGGTGACATTATGAAAGCGAATGGGGCAAAACAATTCATGGTCTGCAATGGCTTTTGTTTCCAAAGGACCAAGTTTGTCCATTGACACAGCATGTTCCTCTGGCCTCGTTGCTCTGGATAATGCTTACAAAGCAATCTGTAGCGGACAGTGTGCATCAGCCCTTGTAGGCGGAGTCAACCTCACATTGAAACCCAATACTTCTGTGCAGTTCATGAAGCTTGGCATGCTTAGTCCTGATGGTGCCTGCAAATCCTTTGATGCTTCCGGTAAGTGATTTGTTTTTATATCTAAGCATGCTTTAAACTTACAGGAAGCCCGGGAAGGAGTTTTTATTATTACAACTTGGTGTTTGCATGGCAACAGATATCGGAATTGACCAGAACAGGATTCAGCCCCAAGCGTTGTTATCCTACAGTCGCTCTACATTACTACTTTTTCTTTCTTAGGCTGCAATCCTATATAGGCTTAACCTGGGAGAAGGTCCCATTGAACTCAGTGAGACTTCTGAGTAGACATACATAGATTGTGCTGTTAATCTATTTCTCAGGTTTACAGTCTTTTTCACTGGTTAATAAAACAAAACAGAGAAGGAATCGCTATTATTCCAAGGCTCTTCAGGTATAATTAATTACTTTAAATTGCTTTTCCTGAAAGTGGTTTTGTGGGTTTTGGTCAAACCAGCCTTGCAGTCAGCAATCAGGGGTGGAAGCTTATTCTCAGTGCATAGGAGTGTCTTATAATAATCTTCTGTTTCCTCTCCATTAATTACAATCTTGGGTCATTGGAGAGAAACTTAAGAAGACATAAAAATGTAGCCTCTAATGCAGAGGTCAGCAACTGTGTTCAATGGGACTTACTCCTAGGGACTTACTCCAGCGATGAATCGGATTGCACTGTATATCAGATAGTCAGTGCAATCCTGATGTAAATTAGGGCGGTGGAATGAGCGTTCCACTGCCCTAAGCTGTCATGAAAGTGTCGTAAGGCAATTTTACGATGACTCGAGAGCAGGGAAGGCCGGCGCAAGGCCAACCTTCCCTGCTCCGCCGACCGAGCCCTCGCCCGCCCACCGGAGGACCCAGGTAAGGATCCAGCCGATGGGGGGGGGGGGTTCAGTGGCAAACGGCGGGGGCTGATAGGCCCAGCCGGCCTGGGAGGGGGCAGGGATCGGCCCCACTGCTTGGCTGGGCCGTTACATGGCCTTCTCCGACTTCAATCCGAGGAGGCCGATCGGCCCCAGCACCATTTACACTTGGGGAAGGGGACGAGCGGCGGATCCTTAGGCAGGATTGGACTGTGTGTGTGTGTTTTTAATGCTCTGTATTTCTGCAGGGAATGGGTATTGCCGCTCAGAAGCTGTTGTAGCCGTTTTCCTGACCAAGAAGTCAATGGCCAAGCGGATTTATGCTACCATAGTCAATACTGGGAGTAACACTGATGGATTTAAGGAGCAAGGTGAGATTTTTGTCTCTGGAGATAGGAGAATTCTAAGGTTCATCATGGGTGAAGACGATGTAACATGTATAGAGTGGTGCAACCAGGTTCCACCAAATTC